>CM050888.1:134286028-136786028 GCA_027725995.1 Rhynchospora tenuis | reverse complement strand
CAAAACGAGTGCCTAATTTATTATTTTTTTTTTCTACTATAGTTGATGATCTCTCTTGACAGCAAATTCACAACTTAATGTGGGTTCTAGAAGAAAGTAGGGTGCTCATTTTGGAGGGGAGGATTGGAATATTGGGTTAATTGGGACCAAAATGTGGTCACTATTTTGTACCACCATGTATCACTTACGTTAGTTGATCAAATAAAAATTTTGCATTGTGCGATATGACTTGAAATGAAACAAAGGCATTTTGGTCCTGATATTACATGGCTTGAATCGCTTGATCCATTGGCGGCCGGGCGTAAATTTCTTTCGATTTTTAATTCTTTCACCCAGGAAAATAAATCATAATGGGTTACTCTACATTAATTTATACTATCAGCAAGCCTTGTTATCGTCTCTTTCCATCAATTATATATGAAAGAAGCAATTTTCCTCTAAAAAATTAACACTAAATAAATAAAAAGAACCATTTCGTTTTGACATCACAACGGACTAGAGTTTTTTTTTTTTTTTAAATATCAAGATATCAATCAAAGATAACTGTGCATATTTATTTTGGCATAGTATGTTTGCTACAACATTTTGGAATATTGCTCCTATACCCAATGTTTTTTAATACCGTACTAGATACTGGATTATTTCGATTATACTGGAACCGGAACCGTGATTGAAACATCGGTAAATATCAGAAAATTTCAGAAAATATTAGATTTCAGCCACTGGCCGGTAGAGATGTTAGTATGGCATCGAAAACACTGCCTGTACCTAGTGTTCTCCAATCGTGCGTGTCGTGTCAAACACGATCGTGTTAGACCCTCGTATCGTGTCATGCTAAGTGGTGAGAAGAGGCAACACGACACGCATTCTAACACGATCGTATCGTGTCGTGTTGACACGTCGTGTCAAATCGTGTTAGAAATTTTTCTTTACTTTTTATAAAAATTTATTAAAATTATTAAAGTATTAAAATGGAGAAAAAAATAATGTTACAGTTTATTTAAATATTTTACAAATTCAGTATATATATTACTATAAATGTTTCGGTATATTTTTTTAACGTATTAATTGATAATATTATATTTTTCTAACACATTTGTTTATTGGTTGAACCTATTTTAAAAACTAAAATATTAAAAGAAATTTAAATACATGTTAAAAAAGAAAATATGGTTATAAACTGAGCATTGATATATAAAAATAATAAAAACAATTATTTAAAAATAGTTTAAAGGACGAAGTATTTATGGTTTTATTAACTATGATGCTATTTTTTATAATATTAAAAATTAAATTCGTGTTCGTATTGTGTTGTGTGTCAAATCATGTTGTGTCAAATCATGTTAATTTTTCAGGATTCTCAACACGACACGATAACACGATCGTGTCGTGCTAAATTCGTATTCGTGTTGTGTCGTGTCATGCCAACATGATCATGTCGTGTCAATTTAGAGAACCCTACCTATACCACATTTCAATGTCAACCTCCCACTATCTCGCACGCTGACTAGAGATGCTGTGTTAAAAACTATGCTTTTACAAATGCACGTCAAGCCTACCTATAAGACTCGATTCAAGTTGTCGAATGTTGAACTTTGTGAGAGAATGGAATCGAAATATTTTACCAAAAACAAAAAAAAAAAGGTACATCGATCTCAAACGTTGTTGCTGACGCTTATCTTGGATTAAGTACATAACTTTTTTTATGTTGTTGGCAAATACGAAACTTGTGCAAAGCTTCTAAAATTGATTTATCATCTTTTAAAAAATGTGATATTCTGTAATCTTTTGTAGAACTACAATTCTTTAGTAAAAGTCAACAATGTAGGAAATCTAGATTGGGCTGCTGAAAAGGTAATGGGCCGAAAATGTTTCTCTCTTTTTCCTTCTCCAAGAAAACTATAACCATTGTCATATAAAAAAGAATTAAAGATAGTTTTTTTTTTTAATAAAAATGAGTTAGCCCTTCCAACTACTTATTGAAATTTAAATCCTCCTCAATCAGATTTTGAACCTACGATCTCTGCTCAAGGTGCCCTCATTGTCACATGATCAAAACCTGATTTTTAGTAATACAGATGGCTTTCACCTTCAATATATATATATATATATATAGACACACACATATAGAGATAGAGTTATTTTTTGCTATGGTTAGTCGCAGCTCACAGAGCCTTCCGTAAGTCGCGATCAAAACTCTTTGATCTGAATCAAAATGACTGATCCAACCCGTCCAATATGATCTCCATATTGAAATCTCCTTGCTGACCAAATTTTATATTTTTTCAAAATTTTTAAGTATTTTTTTCGGATTTTTATAAACTGATGTTTTTGAATGGTACATAATTAATTAGATTAGCTATTTTCTAAAATTCCAAAAAAAGTACTTCAATGAAAGAAAAAAAAAATACCTTAAGAGGGTGTATGAATGAGGTATTGTTGTCACGAAAATAGATGTTTTTGAATGGTACATAATTAATTAGATTAGCTATTTTCACGAAAAACTACTCAATGAAAAATCGATGGCATGTACCATCAATGGCGAGTTAGCATTCCCCCCTCTCTCTCTCTTTATATATATATATCGTTTTATTGATCATATGTTACAATCGACAAATTATTTTATTTATGTTTCAGAGTCCTTATTGTGAATTATAAATACTTTGCGTGTTTACTGGAATATAAATGCTTTAAGCAATATGAGAAAGAACATTCTTTTTTTTTTTTTTAAGAAAATGAAAAGAAACGCTCAAATAGGAAATATATTTAACAATTTTATTATTGTTACTAACTTACTGTAAATGGATTCTGCAATTGTTGTTACTTTGACTAAATTCCCGCTATTTCTTAACATAAAATCTTCAAAAAAAAAGGGCCCACAGATAATCTCTATAAATTGTCCTTTATAATCTCAAAAACATTATTCAAGAAATTTTGTGAAAGTACGTCAAATAAGCACAAGCTAGAATGCATTTACAGTGAATTTCATGGGTCCGTTGTTATTTTTATCCAATTCCACACAACATTTCCCAACTTCATTTTCAGGAAAATAAATTAGTAATAATAAAATAACATTTCTCAACAAAGCAAGTTGACTAAAAATAGAGAAATAAGCACTAATATATTGTCCAATACCTCAAATGGGAGTATCTCCGGTAATGGGTAAATGGCGGTGTGATCCTTTCATATGGTCATGATTGGAATGAATTTTTTTTTTTTCGTGAAAAATTGGAATTTTGGAAGTCTTACGTTATAGAAATAAATGGTTTTCACTCCATCTGGTTGGAATTTTCATTATATTGACCAAACGAAAATCCTAAAAAAATCACTTTCCAATCAAATAAAATAAAATAAAATTTCATATATATAGACCATTTCGATAAGAGGGCCATAACGTGACAACAATACCTCATTCATACACCCTCTTAAGGTAAATTTAAATTAGCTCCTGTAAATTTTTAATTTCTTCATGTTCTGTGATAATTTTATTTTATTTTATTATTGTTTTCTTAAACAAGTAGGCATAAAGGTTCAGTGATAATATAAATATATGTTAATTAATTAGTACCATAGAACTATCCTCTAGATAACAAATTGCGATCATACTGTCGTGACCTTTAATGAAAAAAAAAATAAGAAGACAAAAAATATGACTTCTATCCGATTGCCCAGTCATTTGTTCATATTTGATTCATTTTGTTACCTAGAAAGTGAAAATGTTATAAGGTAACAAATCTGTTTTTAGTTAGAAAATGATAATATCATGGACGCATGACATGTACTTTTCTTTTATAAATGAGTACCTGTATCATACTTTTTCTTGTTCTCTTCCATTAATGTATAGTTTTACTGGGAAATAAGTACTGTTACATAGTAAGCTAAGAAAGTATTCCACAACTTGTTCATTGCCACGAAATGACATAAAAGGGCTGTGATCGATATGGTAACATTTATATGGTTGTTAGATATTGGAGGAAAACAAAAGTATTTTGATCGAGTTATGGGTTCTGTACCCCTAATTAGGGAAGAAATGAACCATATCGAACTTTTTTCCTGAATCCAACCAGGAATTGTTGGATTTTGTTAGTATTAGTGGCGAATCAAAATTAAACGGTTGATGGCGTTTTGCCAATCAATTTAAATCTCTTGACATAAATTATGTAATGATTTGTAAATCGAATGATATCTAATGAAAAAAAGATAAGAAATATGCTTTGCCACATTGGCCTGCGCAAATGACAACGCAACATAACCTAGCATGGGTTCGCTAAGCTGGTGCATAGTCTGAGAATTACATATGGGGGAAATGAGATGTGATGTTGTTTATATGCTCTCTTTCACTTAGCAGCAGTATTGTTTTACAATCATCTGACTCCATTGTTTTACCTTTTATAATTATATATAATGCGAATTATGCATGTAATTGTGCAGCGTTTATAGTAATGTTTATAAGAAAAAAAATTGGGGCCTCTTTTGCTGAAATTTTTAGCAAATGGTGTTTGTGTTTCTGTACATATTGCAAAATAAAAATACTATAAAAATGTTATGTTACCAGAAAAAAAAATAATGTTTTTATCTTCCTATTTCCAATGTGGCGAGTTATATAGAAAAATATCGTCTGTTAATTTTTTAAAATTTTTAGTATAACGTTAAGATAAATTTTATTGCTCATTGCATATAGATTTTTTTTTTTTTTTTGTATAAAATGTATCAATCAAACGACAATTAGTCGCAACGAAAAACAGACCCAAGCTATCATATATCCGTTCAGTTTATTCTGAGCTAAATATTAGAGATGTCAAGTAGGCGAACTCAATTAATTAATAACGTGACTCATTAGGAAAAAAATAGTTACTTTTAGATAGGTTGATTGTACAGCATCGATTACGGGCCGTTGAATTTAAATGCTCATTTTTTTCTTTCGTAGCCCGTGAGCAGTGTGAATTACGGGCCACTGAATTCAAGAGAGATCTTCAGAGAGATGATTTATTTTTTTTTTATTTTTTTTATTTTTTTTATTTTTTTTTTTTTTGAAGTTTAAACCGCCCGTAGGCTTCAGAGAGATGATTTGAAATTTTTAAATAGACGACATATATACTAAATGTCTTCATGGTATCTTTGTCCAACTCTGATTTCGTCTTTGCTTGTTATGAGTTGCAAATTATGTTGTTCTTCCATTACAACAATTTAATTTCGAAAAAGATAAATGTAGGGATGAGATCTAATTATCAATGCAATGTTAGACGGATAGTTAGTTGACATTGCAGAGGATCTTAACTCAATTATTTATTAGCTCAAACTGAACAAATAGACGCGTGTAAATATTATTAAGTCAATTCCAAAACAACTCTTAGCTAATGGAAAACTCATATTTTCGGTTCAAAACATGAAATTTGTAGGTGTACAAAATTAAACGAATAATAATTAATGCAAACCAGATCAAATTAATGCAGCTTCTCTTAAAAAAATTTTATTCTTTGCAAAGTTTCTTTATATTAAAAAAAGCTAAGTCTGTGCAGCTAACAACAACGAAACCACAGATAATTCAGAGAATCATTCGATTCATCATTCATTCCACAATTTTTGTTCACATATGCATATATGCACATAAGTAACCAAATCTGCGACAAAGTTGGGCATATACATGAATGATGATGGATGGCGTTTTAGAAAGATGTTTTCAGTCCAACAAATATAATTCTACGTACATACATGTTTTTAGATAATGCAAGAATCCAATTGATGATTCGTGTTAATCGCTTACAGATTCTTTGTAAAATTATCACTTACAGATTCTTCGTAAAATGTGGGTAGCAACAACCATATTATTCTTAATATGGCGACCAAAAAAAGTTTCGAAGCTACTTCGGAGGCATGAATTATTTCCATATGCAAAGTTTTACTTTACCATAAGTACCCTCCCGAACCGGAAATCACGAACAAATAATCTAATGGATAAACAAAATCTACGAGTATATTCGTCTTATCCAATCCAAAAAAAAAAATCGTTCAATACTTCAATTAAATAGTGGTCTCTCCTTATTAGCCGTTTCTCTCCCTGCTGCTCCCTCTCTCTCGCCACTCACCACCTTCTCTCATTCTATCGCTCGATCGTCAAAGGTACGAGCAATTCCATAATATTTTAAATTGAATTTGTCTTTGTCGACTTTAATTTGGTTTCTGATTTTTTATTGAATTTCTTGAAAGATGATTACTGTTGTTTTTTTAGGGGGAATATTATAGTTTGTGCACGTTATTAAGCATTCATCGCTTCTTTATTCTTTACTTCTTTTAGGGGGAATATTATAGCTTACTGTAATCTTTTTTTTTTTCCCCTGCAACAATACAGGGGCTTTAAACTTCAGAAAAACAATGCAGGGTGTTTGAATTTATGATTATCCCTTGGACCAGTCTAGTTATTTTCGGTATATGCACCGCCTATCTCACAGCTAGCTGGAAAAATTGAATTTTATTTTATTGAATCGGAAATTCAAATCAGTTTCAGTTTCAATTTGGTTGTAAATGGTAATGATCAGACAGGTATTTATAGGAATAGGAATACATATCATTAGGATTCCAAAATAAAACGTTTCCTCTTCTTTTTGTTTTTCTTTTTAAATATGCAAAGCATATATTCATGACTGATTGATCAGTCATGTTTTAAATCATAAAATTTTAATTATACGAATTCCAAGATTTAGTAAATGAATTCTGACTGTACCCCTAGATAAATGGATCATCGTATGTTTCTTCTTCTTCTTTTTTGTATTTATTATTTAATCATCTTATGTTTCAAGGTCTCTAAGTGTAAGTAGAGAGCATTTTCTAATTTAGGCACAATTTTCAGAGATATTGGTTGTTTTGAGGGGGGGGGGGGGGGGGGGGGGGGGGGGGGGGGGGGGGTGAAGTCGAAGATTTTGACATGTATCTCTGCTAAATAAATAAAAAAAAGCTAGCTGAAGCTATTTAATCAAAATTGCTTCTGTATTGTTCATGTCCATTTCTTTTTTTAATTATTAATTCTCTGCTCTCTTTCTTTAATTTTTTTCATTTAACTTTTTTCTTTGTTGCATTCATGCACATAACTTTAGAAAATAACTTCTTTCTTTTAATGTCTAATTGTTATGTCTGTATAAACTGAAACAGACCTGTTTTTGTCTGACATTATATTTACTAAACCTTTTGTTTCCCTTGTTATTTAAAAAAAATTTTACACAGAGATTCTAATTAAATATTAGCCTTGTCAAATGAGCTGATCCTCATTGCGCCAAAAATAATTCATCGTTAAACCTCCCAATTCCTAACCTTTTCCCTTCAAAAGAGAACAGAGCCCTACAGGGCGTCCAGGTCAGCAATAAGATCTCCAAATTGAACAATGGAAACAAAAAATGATGACAAAAAGACCACAAAGACCAGCAAGAGAACACTGGGTGAGCCGCTAAAACTGACCACCATCTTCAAGATATGGAAGTTCTTGCGAAAGTGGCAAAATGCAACTGCCAAGAATAAGCAATCCATCTGCCATCCCGTATCCATGAAAACTCTCTCACATGAGAGAAACATCTGTTTCGATGAAGAAGACAATGATAACTCCCCAAGTGAAGATGAGTGTGAGGCTGAGAGGCCAATCATCTCCTCTGACATACCACGGGGCCACTTCGGTATTCTGGTGGGCCTTCCTGATCAGGTATAATAACTTGATTTATCTATAGATAAGTTTTTGATTTATGTATAGATAAGTTCATTGGATTGATAACTAAACTGAGGCTGATTTTTATTATTGCTTAATCCACACGAGCAAACATTAAACTTCTGAAAAATTCATATATACCCCTTTATCATGTCATAAGATTGTAATTTTGGTGAGAAGAGGAACCACAGTCATGTTTGCATGTTTATTAACAGCGTACGTTCAGTATTTCTCTAATTGTACTTACGTAGGATGCGTGATAATGATATGTGAGTTTGGGGTTTGTCTCTTAATTATTTTATTGACTATATTGCTTTATTCTCAAAATCAAGGAACCGATGAGGTTTGTTATGCCGCTCAAATTCCTGAGGTTGCCGCCATTTCAGGTGATGCTGACGAAGTCTCGCCTGATATACGGGTACATTACTGATGGGCCGATTCGGTTTCCTGTCGAACCTGACACATTCAGGTACATCCTGCAATGCTCGCTTGCACAGTACAAGGATGCACCATTCCCATATTACGACCACAACCCCTCGTCTGACAGTACGGTTTTAAAATTCCTTACTTTTATGTTGTCTTATTATTTTTGAATGAACTCCTGGTTAGTTTTTGACTGGGGTGCTTAATTAGTTTCTTGTTTTGTTCATGATGATTGGATATATGGTGTTTGTTAAATTTTTGCATTTTTATGGGTTAATGTGTTATTGTTTTGTTGTATGAACATAGTACAGATTAACCGGTTAGTTTCATTATTTTAACTGATGCATTATAAATTTATAATCATAAAGGATAAAAAGGTCAATTGGGGTTGATATATGGAAAAGTATGACATATTAAATTAGAATTAACTTATGCACTTATTTAGTTTCTTCTCTTTGCTTTTTGTAGAGAGATCTCACTTGTTTGAAGACGAATCAGACCCCATTCTGATCTGGCAGTGACAGACAACTACTGTCGAAACAAAACTATTGGACGGTCGAAACGGTTTCCGTTTTCGCCCCTAGAAATTCAGTACTAAGCGATTAGCAACAAGTGTTTATTAGATATAAAACAGAGCCCATTTTATTTTTTTGGGCCTATATCTGTTATCTTTTTCTGATTTGTTAAAAGGATTATAAAGCCCGATAAATCAATGAACATAAGAGCAGCACTCTTTACTCTGTTTTTAGGTCCAACACAGTTGGGTTTTCTCTGCCCCAGTAGAGTTTGATGCGTACGCTTTACATTGAAGAGGCATCAGCAGAATTTCAACTTCCCATGCTATGATGCTAATCGCTTAGATATTATGAATTCAAAGTCATTTTAAATTTAACTCATTTGATAAACAATAAATTTGGAATAAAATTTATTATATTCTTCTCCACATAAAGGACAATCTTATGAAAAGGATTGCAACTAACAAATTTCCATCCTATTTGTAAAATGTGGAAAAGACTGTCAGTCGCTTATTTGTACGTTTCTCATACACTGCTCTTTTGCTCTTGTTCTGACACTTGGTATTCATTATTCAGAGATTGCTTTTGTCGATAATCGTGAGTTGATTCCATAAATGATTCAAGGGATATAGACGATCATTTTTGTTCTTTTATGATTTCAGCTTATCTTTATTTAAAAAAAATTTCCCCGCACAATCACTATCATCGGTTAAGTTAATTAAATTTATGTAAATTCTGTCCATTCCTTATGTGTATTGTATAAATTACGTTTTATACATCCTATGAAAAAAGAGTAAGATTATAGTGCCCCACTTTTTCATGCCACCAAATACCACAACTTTATATTTCATCCATATTTTAAAATTTTAAATTCAAACTTCAAATCTAAATCGTTCATCTTATTTATTCTGACGAGCGATATGCTTTCATATAAGTTTTATAAAATTTCAACTCGATTTTGATACTCATCAAGGGGCCTAACCATGAACGAATCCAGTTAACTAAGACAAATTAATTCTAATACTTTCATGGTTTGACCTCTTGATTGATAGATAGAGTATCAAATCGGTTCCAAATTTTATAAAACTTATATTATAAAAATGCATCACGCATCAAAATTAACAAGATCAATCATTTAGATTCAAAGTTTGAATTTTAAAATTGTAAAATATGATGAAATTTGAAGCTGTGGTACCAAAAAATATGACACTAGAATCTTACTCATGAAAAAAAAAGGGACAAAATTAGTTCGATGTGAGTAATTATCTACTCATATATTAAAGCATAAGAGGCAAAGGAAAAGTGGTTAATTTACATAAAGTACAAGACAGGACAGCAGTTTTTATTTAATATGTTCTGAATGATGATGACAATGATATAATTAATGTTTCTCGCGATATGTTAGCACGCCAAAAATTATTAGGTTGTAACCACCTAGAAAGAGTGTTTAGCTTTTTCGGTGAATATTTTATACATATAGAAGGCTACATGTATTTATTTCATCTTGAGCTCCATACATGCAATAACCTAGCCAATACATATTACTATTTTTTTTTTTTTAAGATAAATTGGTGGTCAAGTCTCCCAACTTATTTTAAATTAAATGTCTATGAAAGATCTCCAGCCGGATTTCGAACCTGCGACCTTTCACTTAAGGTGCATTGCTCTTTGCCACTAGACCAAAAGCTGGTTCTAATACATATTACTATTTTACTAACCAAACCATACCAAATAATAATCAATTGTTACCCAAGTCGATGAATTTCGTACAGAAGGTACATTTTGGTTCCCTTAACCATCTGTTCTTATTCTTTCTTCATAGGGATTGTTTCGAAGCAAAATAATTTAGAAACAGAGTTAACTGACAAGTACGTAACACCCTTCTAATCATGAGATCTCTTTTTTTTTTTTTAAAAAAAAAAAATCAAATCATGAGATATCATAAAGAAATTCGAACATGGAGACAGTGGATGTGTAAAAAAGTGTCAATGATGTTCATTTATATACTATACCAATGATATGGTAATTTTTTTGGAGGAGGATTATAATGTCACAATTTTGGATGCCATCAAATGCCACAAATTCATACATTTACAAATTATAAATCTGTCTTTTCATTTGTACAAGTGTTCTTGACTAAATATTGAGTAAATTTGTTAGTATAATCTCTTAAACAGCTATTACAGGCACAAACTCAACCCTATAATATGATGTGTGTTCCTGAATTTTAATTGGAAACCACAATCCTCTAATTTTGGAGCGTTAAGAATGTTATTTTTTCTTACTCGTAATTTTTTTTTTTATATGTAGGTTGAGTGAGAACTGCAGATATACAGTTGCTTCAAAAAAAAAAAAAAAAAAAAAAAAAAAAAAAAAAAAAAAAAAAAAAAACTACAATAAAGAAAAAACTATGAATCTTGCACTATCTATACGAAATTAAGTTACTGTCTCATTGCAAAATATTAAGACAAACTCTTATTTTCTAATATCAAGTTCAGTGAAAAGTTCTAAGTTGGATTATAAACGGGACAATACCACAATTATATATTTCTTTCATTTTTTTCCGAGGCTTTTCATTTCTTATATAGAAGTAAGGATTCATAATACTGTCATGATAATGACATTGTTCTAATACAAATTAAACAATCTGATTTAATTATTGAAAAAAAGTTTATTTTTATTCTCGTAGCCGAGAACTTTTAGCTCTTTTAGCCGAGAACTGACGACCACACGCGTGGATCACAGAAAATCTGACGGTGGCATGGCGTAGGTCCCTGTATTTGCAACTTGGGCAATGGAAGCCTCAGAGACAACTATGCAGTGGACCAATATGTATGCTCGTGTACATCTTTGTATGTAGATAGAATATCTATTTTGTGGGCACTTCTGCATATGTACCCTCCAACCAAACATACAGCTTGCTATAGGTACGTAGGACTATATGGTCAACCTCTCAACTTCAAATCTACCTTTTTGTTGCATTGGATCTCCACAATAATTGTGATATCCGCATTATAGTGGAAAATATAAACAAAATATAATTTCTGTTAGACTAGGATCTACTTTCATTTATTGTCCATATTTTGAATATTTTTAGTCATTGTAATTTGTTAAGATAGATGCTACAAAACAATGGAGGATAGACACGATTTATGTAGTTAACATATCATACCAATTAAAAATGATGAGAATTGGTACAAATTTCATTTTCAAAAGGTACTCAAATTGTATGTAATTTCATTGTCAAAATATATATACATCAACAATGTAGTTATTTTCTTAAAATTTTCAATTTTCATTGGATGGCTAAAAATTTTTTGATCCGACAAAATGAAAATATTTATAATTTTTTTTTTGTGCATGTAAAAAGACAATGATCAAATACCAATAATTTAAATTGCGGTTATAATTTATGGTCATTCACTTTATGAAACAACAATTAATTCTTAAATTGTAGGGCATAAGGCTCACAGAATACTAGTCAAATAAAGATTGAAGTAAAAAGGTACTCGGTATTAAAATTGGCATAGACAATTTAATGCTATATTTTTCTTTTGGATATTATTTTATTGCCAAATACCAAGTCATACTGCAAAAAGGATTCGAGAATAGCACGAACCGACGTCGACTTGCCAAGCATACGTAGGGTCCTGTGTTAAATATAATTAAATAAATATGCTGGGTCCAGATATGAATCCTTTCCTGCTTTCAGTACTGGAGAGGCCGGGAAAACAAATGCTTTCTCATAGTGAGAAGTTTTGGAAATCTAAAAAATTGTTTAAATTTTTGTACTTAACCAAAATATTGGTTCCAAAACTCGTTGGTCATATAAGTTTTAGACATTCGATATATCAAATTATTCACTAGCAGTTTTATACGTACCAAAATCTATAAATAAATATTTTAATTTTAAAAAAAGCTCTTCTCGTAGCGTGTGGGCCTTTATTAAAAAAATAGAAATAAAAAGGACTTCACATATATGTATTTAAAAAATGGGTGGGCACTAATGCACTATTGAATGAAATAAAATTTTTTATGTTAAGATGTAATTTTATCTAAGTGCATTCTCTTTTTTAATTAATTCAATTTTTTTTTTCATAAAGATATTTTAACTAGACGTCCATTCACGGTTGTAATCAAACACCTTCACGATGTAGCTGTATTTAGTTTCTTATAAGCTTGATAAAGTAAAACAATAATCAATCAATTTTTACAAGCACTAAAAAAGTTGTATTTATCTTGATTTAAAAAAATTTTAGCACTTCTATAATCGCATGCTAACCTAGTAACGTATACAGTATTCAAATCTAAATTATCGGACGTTGTTGAGCAACAGTGATGTTTGACGTGGCCTATCGAAGACCATTTGAACAAAACTTCGGGGTAATAGAAGTCTAATAGAGCTTTGCGTCTTTTCCAATTAATTTTTAATTTATTTTAAAAAAATTCCAAAAAAAACAATAGCTTTGGTGCTCTCCAGTTCTGCTCGAATGGATATATTGTCCGTGTACACGGACAGTAGGGTAGCAGAGCAGAGTGTGAGCTGGTTTGAGAAAGATATCATTACAAGTGGGCTTATCTTAAGATATACAACCACTGCTCTGTCACAATCCTCCAGATATCCATGTAAACCTAAATTATTTAAAATTTGCAAAAATTGCTTTTTTCAATTTATAAATTTCAATAAAATTCAACTTCTCTGGCGATGGTCAAGCAATACAGTCTATAAATATTAAATGTTTATGTCGTACTGGCATAGGTATAAAATTTAATTCCCTCATAAAAGGTCCAAAAATGTATTCATGAAAAGACGTACCACGTTCAATAATAAATTAATAAATTGAGAGTGCTAACATACCACAAAGCAAAATCTTCAATATTATCCCCAATCATTTCAATATTTATAGCGAGAAATAGTGATTTTACGCATTAGAAAAATATATAAAATTCAGAATTTCATAAATAAAGAAAATGGACACTCGCGAAGCAGTTACAATTCTACAAATCAATTAAGGGTTTCACGCCAAAAGAAAGAGAAAAGCCTATATATGGAGTGGAGCTGTATTCTTGCACTACTTTATCATGGCTTTTGCTAGAGGTAATTTGAAACTTAAGAGGGAATGAACGGTTGGAGGGCTAATTTTAAGGAAAGAGCATATCACTAAAACACTCATTGAGAACCTATACCCACTTAAATGATCCATTGTTGGTTTGTTTAAATTTATATATACTTTTCAGTATATAAATCAAATTTCATACATACACATTGCCAAACTAAGAGTAAAAAAAAAAACTATAAATCCGATGACACTAATTACAAAATCATCTTCAAAAAAAAAAAATGCAAAACCAGAAATTAACTTTACAAATTTAAAAGAGCTGGCATTGAAGTTTACAGATTTTAATATCATATAGAATAGATGCCGGGACACTAATTGAGAGTATATATGTTTGCCGATGTAAATAGACAGGAAATTGCACGAACCAATATTGACAAAAGTTTGGGTGGTCGGACGTAATAAATATCACACTTTATTTTAAATTTTTATATTTTAAAATTTAAAATTTAAACGTTGAAACCGAACTATGAATCGTGTTAATTTTAATGACAGATGTGTTCTCATAAAATTTTATAATTTTTAAAATTCATTTAATACTTGATCAATATGTTAGAAAATAAAATCACTATATCATAGTTAATTAGAATTTTCTATTATTGATCTCTTAATCAAGTATCAAATGAACTCATAAAATTATGGAATTTTATGGCAACATATCCCTCGTGAAAATGAACTAGATCAACAGTTTAGATGGACGTTTAAATTTCAAATTTTAAATTAAAAAAATAAATGAATGTGACATTTGTGGTATTCAAAAGTGTTGTACCAGAAGTCCAGAACCCTAATCATACCCAATATAGTTGACGGTCTTTTATTTTTATTTTTATTTATTTTTTTTTTGGAAAAGAAGCTTGAATATGGCTGATATTTGCTGTTCAATAATTTCATACGTTAGTCTAACTTCATAGTCGACCAGAATTACTTCTCTTTTTTTTTCCCATTAGTTCAATCAAGATATCTAATTCACGTAATTTCAATAATTATATTGTCGTGCTAAGGGCTACTTATGGTTCAAATCCTTGATTTTTTTTTTTTTTAATTTCGATTGAAATTGCACTTCCGATTTTCCAAATCCCATTATTTGACTCTGATTATTTGTCCACAATCCACGGAGTTCAAAAATTATATGGCATTAGTCCTAACTCTTAACATATCCAAGTATCCAACTTCCACAACTTTGGGGTTAACAAGAGTTTTTAATGTTAGAACTTAGAAGCTAGCAAAAGTTACTGGGTTAGCTTCGTACCATTTCAGTATACAGTTTATAAAAATACAATGCAGCTTTCTTAACAGCCGCTGCCTGTTTTATAAAATAAACCAATTTATCCTACAAAATAGATGAATTAATCATCAAATATCATTCAACTACGTCAATTGATTTCTTCTTTGAAGGTTATTAATTATTTGGAATTAAGAGACTTAGTCTGCGTACATGTTCTGACTACCAAGTGTTTGGCCTATTATTAGTAGTTAAAGGTCAGATACAAAATTATATATATCTTGAATACTTCTTCTCATATTTAAACCTATATGTCATTTAATTATTCTTGACTTTACTTTTGTCTCTTTCATAACTTTTATTTTAATTTTTCCCCTCCCGTTTATATTTTTCTCCGTCATGGTAGTTACGCAGCTTAAAAAAACATGGTAGTTATGGTGCTTTTGAACAACTTTAAAAAAAGAACTGTCCCCGCTACAATATAAAATCTTGAATACATCATGACAGAAAAATGATTTTTGGAACGTACATGGAAGCTAATTATCCTTATTGCACATCTAAAATTATATTGTCCTGGAAAAGCAATTTTCAGAAAAAAAAAGAATTCTATCACATTTATAAATATTACTTGATGGTTAATCAGGAATAAAAGGGAAATTTATCTGTAATTAACTAATATAATGCGAAATTGTTGAAATTTATTTATTACTTGAGTGTAAAGGAAGCAAATACTGGTTACAAAATTGAAACTTGGCATAATTTATTTTTGTCCTTCATGCAAAATTATCAATTGTAATGAAAAGAGAAGGGGCCTTCTTTCCAATCATGTAGATTTTAAGAAGGTACAGATCATGAACAGAACAAAAGTAACCATTTTAATACACAAAATGTATAAAGATGGGTCCATAATATGATTTCCATGGAGAAAAGGAGAAATATCAGATGAAAACATTAGAAAAAACTAGCCTCATCATATCCCATAATTAGGAGGCATTAAAGTGCTTAAACAATTCATCATTTATCTTCACTGCAGCTTCCTAAAAATTTTCTTAGCACCTACCCTACACTTAACTACCTCAACTTTTCTGATTTTACAAATTTATGGGCATTGAGAGAACGGCCCCCTTCTATTTTCTTTTTTATTTAAAAAAATGGTGAAACCAACATTTGCTGCTTTTAATTAACTACCATAATTAGATATGTTTCATGCGTGTTAACATTGTTTTCACTATTCTAGTTTTTCATCCAAAGAAGCCCATTGAAGCGAGCTAATATGCATGCATGAGAATGTAAAGAGTAATAAACTGATTTTCAGGAATGTAGCTAAAATGTAGCTATTTAGGACATGCCAATAGTAAAATATGATCATACAGGCGCGCCAAATAAAACAAAAAGAGGCAACATTTATACAACTCTTCCGAAATTGGTAAATGGCTAACATGTTTTGTCACCTATCTAACAAGAAGAACTCGATTCAAGTCTGCGACGCACAAATGCTTTATACAACAATGAATTTTAGTGACTCGTCATTACAATCAGCTACAGTCTTTATGCCACATAGAACCCAGTCTTAAGTGGCAAACCTTATTCTGTCGGAACCCATAACTTAGTACCTAATTCACAAAAAACCAAAGAAATCCTCCATTCTCCTCTGTGTAAAGAGAAAATAAAACAGAGGACTAGAAAATTAAAAATGCCACTAAATTTTAAAAATTCCAAATTTTGAACAATTTTTTTGAGCTTGGAAATTAGTAGGCATAGAACTCGACCAACTCATCCAATGACTCGGGTTGCGGATCCGCATTCTCCAGCATCCACAAAAGGTGTTCAAAAAGAACCACCTCACACCCGACAACCACGGTACCGTCAGTGCTGGTACCGGTACGCTCGACTAGTGTCTGAAACAGTGGATGGCAGAGGACCTGGGTATTGACCAGGTACCGGCGTCGGGTCTGGCCAACGTAAACTGGATGTAGACCAGAGGGGACCTCATCAGCGCCATGGAAGGAGGAGGATGAAGTAGTGCGCCAATTGGAGTTCCATGCGTCATCGTGCGATTGGCTCGAGCGGGAGGAGCTGCGGGAACAGGTACGGTTGATGGTGTGGTGGGTCTTGGAGGAGTGCCAGCGCTTGATCATGCATTTCAGCTTTCCTAGTTTGCCCATGGTTTTGTGGGTTTTACCTGAGTGTGTGTGTGAGAGTGTTAGAGAGAGAAGGAGAGAAGAGAAGAGAAGAGAAAAGAGAGAGAGAGAAGAGTTGGGGAAGAAGAGAGAATGGAAGGGAAGGTATATAAAGAGGATGGAGAGGAGAGAGAGATGGTTGGAGGCACTTGAGGAGGGTGTACATGGAGAAATTAATTAAATGGCGAAGTAGAATTGTTTCTTGTTTTTACTGTTCATTAATTTTATCATCAGCTGTGTACGTATCTGCTCTGCTGTTATCCTGCTGTTCTTTTTTCTTTTCTTTTCTTTTCTGTTATGGAAAAGTGTTACACTGTAGGTGTGCTGTAGTCGATATATATATTTTTTTTTTAAAAAAAATTAAGAACCCAGTTTCCGAAGCTCTGAAAAATGTAATGCTTAATGTTAAATGATTATTTATTTTTTAATGAGCTGATGACAGCTTGGGTAACTTCTGCCATTTTGAACAGACAATGTTGGCCATCTTTTAATATTTTTTTCTAAAAAAAATGTAATTAATTTGGTCGCTTTCTATTTTTTATATTTCTATTAAAAAAATAATTTTTAAATAATATTATGTAACATATATGATTATATTCCGTATATTTGAAAATTTTATATTGTTTATAATATGACTTTGTTCCATATTCAATACTAAATTCGAACACAATAAATTTAAAGGCCAAACTCATTAAAATTCGAGACCAGAAAGTTGGTCCAAATATAATGTTATCCGAAATAAAATTAAGTAATTCAAACTTAATACAATTTGAATATGAAATAACCTGAACCTAATTCTCATCATAAGTGGAAGTCAAAATGTCGTAAAACTAAAATAAACTATGGCTTTACATGATATCCGAGCCATTGAATCCGTTTGATTACCACTTCATAAGTGGCTTTACATAACTGTAAAAATGATCTTTTCTTGACTTGGCGGTAGTGAAAGCCAAAAGAGCCGGGTCGGATTTCGAAGGACCGGACTTAACGGATTTCGTATAAGGGCCGGACCGAACCGGGTTCGAGGAAGGACCTAAGAAGGACCGGATCAAACGGGTTTTTTTTCCTAGATCGGTAGCCCGGTCCTTTGAAAATCCGGCCCTTCTAAGTCCTTAGGATTTCAAAAGGCCGGTCTTAAAGGATCCAAAGGACTCAAAGGATTTTATATGATAATTATATTTAAGCATAATTTTTAAAGATTATTATTGCAATTAATTTATACTTTCAATTTTTTCCTCCCTCCTTAAACTTCGGGCTTGAGGCCGGCTATGTTATAATGATATAGGCGGAGTTAAAAAATTATTTTTTGGTTAGTATATTAATGAAAAATTCAAAAAATAAAATTAATAACGTTAAAAATTATTTAACATAAAAAGTAGGAAATACCTTTTTATTTTTTAATTTGACTCAAGCAACATCAGGATCGTTGACAATCAAGTCTAGAAATATATATATGATTAAAGAACATAATTAAAACTAATTTTATTTTGCAACTTTTTTTAATCGGCCCTTCTAAATAAAACGGACCGGACCGGACCGGACCGAGTCCTTTGGTACCCGTCCCATCTAAATCCGTCTTCATTGAAAATTAAATCCGGCCCTTCTAAGTCCTAGCCCGTTTTAAGTCCTTCAAAGGGCCGGTCCGGTCTTCCGAAGGATGGGCCAAGGGCCAAGGATATTTGGCATATCACTACTTGACGGTAATAAAGCCCCTACTGATCAACTATTGTCACGTGTCTCCTGGAGATTTGTGCTCAAGAGATCATGGTTGTTAGGGTGGAGAGACTCGAATATGGATCCTCATCCTGTATCGCGCGGCACATGTGGAGCGCACCTCACGAGCCGTTCGATTTTGATCGGGCGGTTCATTTTTTCGGACCTATCAATCTAGTATTATTCACAGGATTCCCATATCCATTAGATTCAGACCAGACGACCCACAGCCCACGCTACACGCTGTGTCGCGCGACAGCGGATCTGAATTCACTCGAATATGAAGAGTTTGAACTTTGAAATATAAACCAGTCGAATTCTGATTAGCATTCATACGTTCCGTAAATAGCAATACTACGAGGGTTACTAAATCAGTTCAATTCTTTGGAAAAAAAAAATAGAGCATATGGTCCATACACTACATTAATAACTTGATGTATGATAAATATTGTATTGCAAAATTAAGAACGTCGAGGTTGACATGCATTACTTTTTTAACAAATCAAGAATGTAAAAAATTAAATCAATATGTGATGACTGGAAATTGAAAATTTCTTCTAGATTTGAAAGCCACCCGACTTGATACATGGTATCCGAAAAAAGTCAGTAAGTTTGTACAAAACACTTTTAGCATGCAGTAATGAACAGAAAAAGTACAAAATATATTTAAAATTATTTTTATATTTGATGTGAGAAAAAGACTACAAATTCACTATTTCGTATTTCAAGAAAATAAATTACATTGATGAAAAGTTGCATAAAGTTAACCTTAAGATTATTACAATATATAAGTGACTATCTTAACTCCAAAACATTGATTAAATCAGCTTGAAATATCAAATCCAAGTCGTTTGAAATCAGTACTTTTATCAGCGATGCATTGTAAATGAAAATTGTGAATTATAATTTATTCGGTATAAAGTAGGTGACAAAAAAAAAATGATGTTTAGCAGTTTATTTTGATGGATGCATTTTATATCAGCTTCATAAATTAGATGATCAAACAATTCAAAAATATAATTTTATTTGTTTGTATTAATAATTGTATTTGTTAATTATCAAGGAATCAATGTACCTCTCTCTCGATGTCAAAATTTCCAATAAAGTTATAATGTAACATGAAAAACCTGTGAACCAGCTCCAGACAAAGGAGGAGCCGCTCAGACTTAAACGACAGCATCCCGCAGCGATTAATCAATTAAATAAACCAGCAAATGTAATATAATTACAGTGATGCCATTCGATGACATCTGGCGCCACGCCATTAAACCTGTGCACTAGAGTTATTTTCACAGCTGCCATTCAATTGTTTTGGGATTAATTCCAGTGGACTTTGGTGTTGCTATCTGGGGATACAGCTGTATGTGAATGTCAGTTACTATGTCGGTATGTAATCTGTATAACTGTATGCAGTTACTTGGAAAATTCATGTGGCTCGCACATTTATGCACCTTTTTATATGTCAATCCCATGTTTTTCTTGAAATCAAATCTTTTTATTTTAAAATACCGAACAACACTGCACTCATATTAAAATGAATCAGTTCAAATTAAATTAAACATATATGTTTCATGTGTCTGAAACTAATTTAATTGTATAAATATGAGATATGGAAGAAATCCTTCATGTGTTTGAAACAATGATTGACACATGTTTATCATGTATTTCAATATATATTTTTTTTAATCAAACTGAGCTAAAGTGCTCAGTTTTAAGCAAAATAATGTTACACTTTTTAAATTAAAAAAATATTAGTATAATGTATTTAAATGTAGGATAGAAAATTTTTTTCACACTTATGTTTATTCTATTATTTTTGAAGACAACGTTGGGGTGAAGAAACATTACAGTAGTTCAAATAATATCTAGTAGCATGCAACAAAATTACAAACTATAACGGACTGTCGACATCATAGCAAAGATATGCTACATGGCTTTTACATTACTATTTTTTTTCAATAGTAATTAAATCCATATTGATATCAACTTAATAAATGATATAAAATTACATAAAATACAATGAATGAAGTTGGTTTTAATTTAAAAAATATGGAAAAAAATATTAGAACAATGTAATTTTCTTCAAGCATATACGAAAATAATAATGATACATTGATCGGGATAATTTGTTAAATATTGTTTTGAAAATTTAAGCTTCACCAGTACGTTTTATTGTTTTATTCAAAATAATTTGATTTTTTTTTTATCATAGCTTTAATCATTTATATATTTTAACTGCTGAATATGAAGAAATTATAACCACACTTTAGAGGACTATACTGAAAAAGAGTTCTCTTCATTTATGTTGCTTCAAAACAATTAGTTTAAATAACTGTAAGCCACAAAATTTTGCATGGGACCCTGCAGCTGCAGAACCTCAATTCAGACATTGGTTTTCTTGTAATTTTGAAGATTGTTGGGTCTTAAATCAGGTGTCATTTACTAAGAGCATCATTCACCAAACATCGGTGCAAAATTTCTATATTATATTCATCAAAGTATAGACAACAAAATAAATATAAAAAATTACTCATCTATACCCCATGAAACAAAATTGGGAATAGGGTTTTAAAGAAAGCTTAGTGAAAGCGATAGACATGTGCATGGAAGTTGAGAAAGACCCCTCAAAGCTATCTATGTATGAAAATATTTTTTATATATAATTGTTCTCTTTTTTGTACATAGGAAGACCATATACTTCTCTCTCAGATTAGTTAGGGGTTCCATGAATTAAACATAGAACTTTGGTAGTTGGGATAAGATAATATTCCTTCTTTGTATAGAAGACGGTTCCTTTTCTCGCCAGAATAATTCAAGAGTACAAATGGAAACATTGAATTATCTAATTTCTGTAGTTTAATTCCACAGAACATTTTGTTTTTAGTTGAATACAGTAGTTTTCCTAATAGCAAAATAGCATCTCTTTCATGTTGCTCATGTTAGCTCAAATTTTATTTTATTTTTTTTTCACATTCTTAATATTACAATGATGGTATGACATGATTATAATTTTTGAATATAAATGAACAAAACCAGTTAACTATAATAGATTAATTTTAAATATTTTCATTTTTAACTTTTTGATCAAATATGAAATGAACTCTATTATATAAAAAAATATAAAGCAATTAATGAATCTGTCGTTAAATTTTAATTTTACAATTAAAATTAAAATGTACGTGACATTTGTGGTTCTCTATTTTTAGAGCAACCAGGCAACGGAACCTTGTTCATAATAATTTCGCTTTCGCAAAAGAGATCCAAGCAAAACGGGTCAAAACTTACCTGCAGGTTATGATGTGAAGAAAGATCAAATTAAACCCGGCCAGTTTTGGTTTTTACTCAAATCTCACACCCACATGTGTATAACAAGTTCGAAATTTAACACTAACCTAGGAGTACTGCTGTCACTGAATATATGTATATATATACACACACACGTTAATTCGACTAAATTAATGCTTTATAGTTAACATATATAAACAAAATGTATGCTAGTTTATTCAACTAAACTGGAGAATCAATTATGGGATTTGCGGAGAGATTGTCTCATGCTAACGCTGATTATGTGCCACGCGTCGGAGAAATAGAGCAACGGCTTCTTGCAAAAAAACAATGCCAATCCGAATTTTAGTGGCTAAATGAAGCAGAAGATACCATTAATTATATTCTTTAGGTTTCTTCAATTAATTATTTAATGACTTGACAAACAGCAATAAGCATCTCTATTAACTCGTTTGGATTCTACTCAACCTACTAAAAGAACATCTAAATTAATCACCCCTATTAAGGTAATAGGATTTCTTGTGACAGTATTCGTGCTGTGCATTGTGCGGCACTACAATGCTCCGTAATTGAAACTGTTTGTGGGTGGTAATTGAACAATGTACTGGTAGAAAATCTGTTTTGCTGACATTCTTCTATGAAAATCGAAACTAACATCATTAAACCAAAAAATTTACTAATCTATGTTATGACTCTAGATGAGTTTCTGTCAAAGAAAATGCTAGTAATATGCAATTATACATGCTTCATGAGGTTAGAAAATACTCAACATCTCATTAAAAAAAAAAAACCTTGATAATGTTGGTCTTTGGAGTATCAAGTTATATCACGGACTCAAGGTAAAATGGATGTATATACGCCTAGTTCAGACCCAATAATTGCTATTCACACTCCGATAAAAATCTTGCCACAAAAATACCAACCTAATTATTAGTTCTGTTGAAAAGGGTTGTTGCAGCTGAATTTACAAAACGAAAAATGCGCACAGGTCTTTGTCATATAGTTAGATTTGATTCTTTAAGAGACATTGATCAAAATGCAATCATAGGAGAGTAACAACAGCTCCAAATAAAAATTAGAATAAAGGACATCTTTTTTATGCGCAGCACATTATTTTTCGGAGGAGAAATGTTTAAATGGAGCTTTGGTAATGGAAGATATTGGCATCACATGGCGTAATTTGTATTTATTTGAGTCGATCAAAACATTACTAAATTAAACATTGCGGCTGCATCTGGCAAGTCGCTAGAGGAATGAAAAAAAAGGGACACACTTTGAAGTGAAAAAAGAAATAGTTCTAAAAAGTGAAAATTATGCAGGTAGACTTAAGTCTCTGATCGGAAAGCTGAAAATAATCGCATGATTTGGAAATGGAATTTACAATTGTAAAAAAGTGTGATAGGAAGAGAGGAGAAAGGAGGGAAAAAACTGACTTCTACGATTTCACGTGCTCCAAATCGTGTACGGAACTCTTCCAAAACCGTCGAAATTTGACAAGGATTCGTTGCTCACCTCTTCTCTTCCCTCTTTCTTTCTGTTCTGATTGATTGCTGATAAAATCGTGCGAAAATTCATGCTTCCTTTGCCGATCGACGAAAATGATTTCAAGTGAAAAGTTTTCTCTTTTCTATTCCTTTGAAATGAACTATTTTCTCATTCTTCTCTCTTCTAATCAGAGCATTAAGAAGTGAAAAAAAAATTCCCACAAACTTCGTTAGATATGATATATTTTAGAGTAAGGCTAATGTCCAATGTATTGTACGAGATCCCTATGTCCAATACACTCATTTTCGAATTTTTGAACTTCAAACGACCAATCCAAGCCATTCATTACGATTTTCATATTGAAATCTAGTACAATACTGAATTTATATTTTTTTAGATTTTTTTTTTAAATCATTACTTTAAATGGTTAATAATTGTTATTTAGAAAAATTTCTAAAAATCTGAAAAAATTGTTAAAAAAATAAAAAAAATTCAGTTATGTACTAGATTTCAATATGATGATCAAGACGATTTAGATCAGCTGTTTAAAATTCAAAATTCTAGAACTAGTGCATTAAACCAAACCCTTCCGTCCAATGTATTAGACATTAGATGAACTATGCAGTCAACATATAATGTGCATAACTGTATAATGTTAAGAGGAGGGTTCCTGTATCCATAATTTGAATGCTCCAAATGTTCCAAAATCCATTTTTGATTATTTTTTTAAAATATAAAATTTAATTTTCGAATCCAAATCATTGATCTTATTCAATATAATGAGTGATGCATTTTCATATAAGTTTTATAAATTTTGAAGTTTAATTGATACTTGAATATTGAACGAATCTAATTAAATATGATAGATTAATTTTAATATTCATATTTCAGCCACTTGATCAAGTATCAAATAAACTTAAATTTATAAAACTTTTTTGAAAAATGCATCGCTCGTTATATTGAATAAGATTTATGGTTTTGATTTGAAATTTGAATTTTATATTTTGAAAAAGTAACTAAAAAATAAGTTTTGACACATTCAAATTGTAGACACTATTACCTCATATAATGTTAAATATACTAACTAAATGTCTTTCCTTTTTTTTTCTTTGTCCGTGCCCTAATTTGTTGGATTCACCACTGAAAATAATCACATAAATCCACTTAATTTAAAACTGCAACAGTTGTAAAATTCTCTACCTAATTCGATGTCCCTTTTTATTTTAATTGCATTCGATTTCATAGTTATTGTTTAGTTGGTTTGGATTCGTGGGTTACTGTTTGGCAGTTGAGCAATCGGTAGATTACTCTGCGTATTGGTCAACATATTTATTCTTATTATAATTGTTGTTGTTGTATTATTTATTTCTTTTAATTAGAAAAACGCTAATTAATACTTGTAATTTAGAGACACTCGCTCTCTGGAAACACATTCGTCAATTTTGTACATGAAGTGTTAGCCATCGAGACGTTGAAATCTGATAGTTTTGGAGTCCATAAAAAGTAAATACGTCAGCTAGTACGTGATTAAGTCATCAATATATAAAAGTGTCAAGAATTAATTATATATTATTTGCGAGTCCTCACTGTTAGGAACTCAAGTCCTTGTGCAATTTTAATTTTTATTAACATTTAATAAGCAATTAACAAGCAAGATTAACAGATTTAGTAATTCAAGTAGTTAATACATAAATGAGAAGGTGTAGGAGATTTATACCTCTTCTAGTATCATAACTAAAAGGCTCGACTTTTGCTTAGGAGTCGATGGATGCGCACCTTCGCTGCCTCTAGTCCACCTAGAAGATTAACCAAAATCTCAAGACAAGTGCTAGCTTATTCGAGACGATGGCTAATTTCCTGTTTTCTTCTTCGCACGATTAACAATTAATTGGAAGAAGAACGCTCAACGCGTGAGCCATTGCGAGAGATGGAGGCGCACAAGAGAGAAAAAAAAATTCTGCTCTTTTTTTTATTTATTTCTCTCGCAAGGGAAAAAAGAGGAGAGGCAGAATGTGCTAGGGCTTGGTATTCATAAACAACACCATTATATAAATGAAATGTTTCCATAATTGTTATTCTCTCTCTTCATATTTTCTCTTGGACAATTATGTCCCTCCATAGCTGAAATTTTCATATGTGATTATAGGCTATAAAACATATTATATTAGCCTATTAATCCACTACATTAATTAATCTCAAATCGGGTTTTTAATTAAATAATTAAATAAAAGGCCAATTAGTTCAATATAATTAATATACGTTGAACGAATTTAATTATTAACACATTAATAATTATTTTAGAATTAGCATATGCATTATATTATTTCTATATGATCCATTTGAGTTAATTAAATATAACGGTTCGTAATGGTATATAATTAATTAATCAACTTATCATATTTTCGCAGTACTCGCTGCTGCGAATAAATAAATAATGCACGTATGGTTAAAGTTCTATTTGTGTGACCATTTGAGAATTTATGCTATGGTTAAAGTTCCTATGTCACATGATATTCTTGTATAATCCAAGATAGGAATGTGTCATTCTTAAAGATTATACGTTTCTTGATCTAGGAATGATTGCGTAAGTTGCTAGCAAGCAATCCATCTCCATCAAGGGGCCCAGTAGATATCATCGCTCATCAGGTAAATTAATGAGGGACATACGGTTGTCTTGATGAACAGTTTTTCCCTGCACAATTCAAGAGAACATAAATAAAGTCCGTATAGCAGCCCTTATCAGGAATCAGCGGTAGACGATATTTATAGAACTTATCCTCACGTGGAAAAACTGAACTATCTCAAACTCGGAATCAAACACGTATGAAATAAATAATGACACTTAACACAATCCATATATTTATTTCATCGGGGTCATGTCATGTACTTTGTTCTAGTAACATATACATATGCAATTAAGTCAGTAACTCCTTACTTATGATTTGTAGAACTTAATCATCGCTTAACTTGCATACTAGTCTTATATGATAATTAATGTTCCTTGTTAATTATCAAGACTATGGACAGTTTCGATTTATTATTGTCATTTACTATTAAATGAAGTACAGTGATTCACAATTCAGGTCCTCAACCTGAATGAACTGTCAATAATAAAATCAAGGAACAAATGATCAAATATCATCAATAACATAAACTAAGAAATTAAGTCATTAAATATTGACTTCTAGAACATAACTCCAACACTCACAATCAAACTGTCAGCATTCACTTATGTTCAACATAAGAGATGCAGTAGTTCATAAGGGGAAAAAAATATCAGACACAATAAAGTAAAAATAAATAAAAGAAAAACTCTCATATCAAAAAGTACAGTTTTATTGTTAATTCTTATTTAGTTATATATAAGCATGCATGTAGTGTCTCTATGTAAATATATAAAATGATTAACTTTTCAAGCTAATTTACAAATTTAGCATTGAGATATTTTATGTGCTGATCCATAGGTTCTTTTGTGCGTCATATATGGCCTTATTTGGCGATGTTTTTGCAAATTGATCATTTTACTCTAGAAAAAAATATCCAGCATATTGATCTCATAGCAAACTAATTTTTATTTTTTTTTTCAAAAATTTTTGCCATTTTCTCAAATTTTAAAACTTATAATTTTGAATGTTCTCTTTATTAGTTTGTATAAAATAATAACAAGTTAATTTTTTAAACGATATTAAAAATATTAAAATATATATCATCGGGTTTGCTATGAAATTTTCATTAAATTTTCATTTTGTTTAAATTACATTTGTCGATTTAAAATGAATCCGACCAAAAAGACTATGGTGCAAAAGAAGTCCTATTCATCATGATGCATGATAAACTTTCTCTTTAGCATTTTAATAACAAATTCAATCTATAGCTATTTAATTTCAGAAACTCTAAAATCTCACGTAATTATAAATATATTGAACATTTAAATAATAATTTATTTATGCAGAAAATTTTTTGAATTGAAATTATCTTTTAAAATTTTAATATATTTTTTAAATTCTACTTCATTTTTAAAGCAGAAGTACTGTGAGAAAGAACCAAGTATTATATGAATCTTATGCGATTTTAGTTTTATGCTACTTAATTTTTGTTAACTAAAAAAGTCAATATAAAAAACTCAGAAACAATACAAGCAAGATATTCAAATTATTTTCAATATTTTGAAACATTTTATTCACCAAGCTTCAAATCAATATATTTTGGTGCAGGCAACCGATCGCAGGAGCAAAAAATTTTAATAACTGCATTTTAGTCGATTCCGTATTAGTTTGGTAGAAATCCTTTACTGCATCAAACTCATCGATCCTCTTGTTTCTGTACATCGGTGACATTCTTATGTGTCCCCTTGCAAAAAACCAAATTCAAAGAGGATCGGTGACATCCTTATGTGTCCCCTTGCAAAAGCAATCTGATATCATTATTATTTATAGGTATTTGGACCATACTTGGCACTTAAAAGATACTCAAACCATTAAAATGCTTGACAATTTATCATGTTTTTCCAGGATTTGGCTATGCCGTCGTGTCTTCTCCTATTTTGCAGGGTTTTAGGTGATATTCGAGTATTTAGATGGATTCTCAGCACTTCCGCACGCTAGACGACTCATTCCTAGCATGGAGCATGGCTAGACGACTCATTCCTAGCATACGGCACCGCTGTCCAACCTCCACTCGGACTGATCGACCCTCTGATCGACCCGAATGGATCTCCGCTTGGACTTGGCGCGACATAGAGCCACAGCCACCATCTTTTCTTGAGCATTCGGACCGAATAGACATCTGCTCGACTCGAGTGTCCCGCCTGATCGACCCAAGCAGCGTCGAGTTGGCAAGCCCTTGCTGATTACTGCTTGGACCGAGTGAACCCTTCGTTCGGGTCGAGCAGTACGCCGACTTAGCATGTTTTGGCAGTTTTTCAAGAAAGGAATGTGATCTTTTAGTAAGATCTGGCCGACCTAGTGCCCTAACTTGCTCCCCAAGTGCTTGAGGTGAGTATATAAGGCAACATCTTCGACAGAAAGAGGGGGGACCCTTAGAGACGATTTTGGCTCTTGATTTTCACCATAAACCCTAGTTCTTACCTTGTTTTGATGCGACGGCAGCAGCACGAGTGGAAACACGCACCCTTCATCTTCCATTGCTGATAGGATTGATTGTTCGAGTCTAGAAGGAGTATTTGTTTATTTTCTTCTCTTACTTTGATGATTTCTCTTATGGCTTGTATCTTTATGATTTTGCACCTTATTATTGTTGTTTGTGACACTATGTTAGGCTAGTTTTTATGTAGTCTTAGGAGTAGGAAAGTAACTTATGTTTGGATGTTATGACTTGATATGTTTTGTTATGATATGACTTGTTATTGATCTGTTTTGTATTATTTATTATTGCTTGATTGAATTGCTTGGCTTGATTTAATTATACTTCTAGATATGGCCACATCTAGTTAAGACTAAAGTTGAATAGGTTGAGTTAGTTTAATTGAGAACTTGGAGTAAATCTGTGATCCGAAAGGGGAGATTAGTTAGCATCAAAAGTGCAACGTTTAGATAGGTTCAAAAGATCATCTAAATATTCTTAAGAACACAAACAGATTAGTTGGGTTAATTAATTTCTATATCAAAAGTTGTGAGTTAGTTAATCCTACTAGGGTGAGTTGAGTTTGACTAGACCCTTGCCCAACAAGCGAAAGCTGAGGATTAGAAGTTTAGGATCAACCTACGAACCCTAGATCGAGTTATAAAGCAACAAAATATACAAGTTTGAGCACCTATACCTACTGCTCGGACCGAGTGAGGTCTTTGCTCGGGTCGAGCAGTACGTATTTGCTTGGTTTATTTGTTAAGTTATGAAAGTAACTTGATTGATAATTCCGAGTCCAAACTAAAGTGAAATCCGAGTCCTAAGACGCCCTTTTATCCTGTTATTAAACCCCAAAAATTCATTATTGTTTGTTAGTCAATCCTTATAACAAAAGACCCAAAAATACCCTTTAGTTAGCCATTAGTTGCAATTGCTTTAATCTTGTTATTTATTTACTGTTATTTAATCCAAAACTCCACTAAAATTCATCTGTCTAGATTTTGAGAACGAATAAGTCCGGTATTCATAATCCGTCCCTTGGGTTGAACCCTAAAGCTTTACCGATAACGACTAGTGAGGTTAAGTCTTAGGTACAAATTTATTTGATATCTAGGTTTTACGCCTTCATCAAATTGGCGCCGTTGTCGGGGACGGTGTTGATATTAGATACTTATTTTACTATCAAGAGGCTAGATTTTTCTTTTTATTTAATATTTTCCCTTTTTCGTTGCTTTCTTTGCAGGACTGGCAGATAGGAGACGCACTCGATCCAAATCTCAGCCCCCTATTGTCAGACGATACTTTTTCAGAAACCTGCAAGAGGATCCAGAGACAGCTCCAGATCTCTGCCAAACCCTCTGCTCGATCCGAAGGCAATCCACTCGGACCGAGCGCCCCCTTGTTCAACTAGAGCAGCAGCTAGAATCTCCTCTGTCTGGCTCTGCTCGACCCGAGCAATCTCCCAGTCAACCCGAGCGCATCTCGGAACTCCCTCGATCTAGCGCCGCTCGACTCGACCCCCCTTCCACTCGGTCCAAGCGCTCCTCTACTCGACCCGAGCAGACACTAGCAATGGCAGAGCACAATGCCAATGTGGACCTTGCTGCCGAGACAGAGCGCCTCAATGCGCTAAGGCTCCAGCTTGAGCAACGAGAGGCTCAAATCAGGATGCAGAGGGCACAGCTCGATGATGACCTCCGCCGGTGGACCATGGAAGGCGAGAGCGTTGGTGGAAACTCCGACGACGAAGACGTGGTCAACAACCAGGGCCGTACTCTCAATGACTATGGCGCTCCGAAGGCCAAGTATGTGGGAGGCCCGGTGGTCATCCGCGGCATCGAGGCGAACAACATGCAGATCTTGCCCGCGCATGTCACGGCCGTCCAACAATACCCTTTTCACGGAGAAGATCATGAGGATCCTCATGTCCATTTAAATAATTTTGTTGATTACACTAGATTGATTAAAATGAATGAGGTTCCTCAATCTGCTGTTAGGCTCTTATTGTTTAAGTTTACCCTAAAGGACAAAGCCCAAAAATGGTACAAAACACTTAAAAAGGGGTCAATTGATTCATGGGACCTAATGGCACAAACTTTTCTTGACAAATACTTTCCCGATGATAGGGCTGACCGCATTAGATCTGAGTTGCACAACTTTCGCCAAAAGGACAATGAGTCCATGGCCGCGGCTTGGGAACGGTTCCGTGACTTAGAAAACTCTTGCCCACATCACGGGATCCAAGAATGGATGTTATTGAAGAATTTTTATAAGGGATTATATGATAATATCAAAATTAACTTGGATTCTATTTCAGGTGGGTGCTTCAAGAGCATTCATCCCGCCGAAGGGAGGGACAAGCTCGACAAGTTTTCCTCCAAATTAACAGGCTGGTCGGCTTCACTTCTCACTTTTGCTGGTAGACTGGTCCTGTTGAATGCCACTCTAACTTCTCTGCCAGTCTTTTTTTATGTCAGTCTTCCCTCTGCCAAAGTGGGTAATTGAAAATATTGACAAGATTAGGCGTTATTTTCTCTGAAAAGGCCCGCTGGGGCAAGATAAAAAGCTAATCTTGGTATCTTGGGAAACTATCTGCAAGCCTAAGAAAGTGGGAGGACTTGGAGTGCTTGATTTGCACACTTTTAACTTGTCCCTCCTTGCTAAATGGCTTTGGCGCTATCTGACTTTTTCCGCTACTCCTCTTCCCCACCTTCTCTCCCTCCTTCACCCTGGTGACTCTCCCTTGCTTCCTCCCATCCCTGCTCTCTCCAAATCCTTCTTTCTTATCTGGCCAGCCTTTTCGGTTGGGTTTTCTTTCTCCATCAACTCTGGTAACCAAGCCCTATTCTGGCATCATGATTGGGGCTTGGGATGCTTAAGTACAGATTTCCAGAGCTGTTCTCTTTCGCCTCACTTACCTCCATTTCTGTTGCTCATTTCCTTCTTCTTTGGTCTTCCCCTCATAGCATCTTCTTGCATTCCATGTTCTCCACCTCTCTGCCTTCTATGCGGCTTGCTCAACTCTTCCAACTCCTTACTGACAATGCCTCCATCTTTGCTCCTTCTCAACTTTCACTCCCTGACTCTCCCTCCTGGAAATTTAAGCCCCCCTTCTTCTCCTCCTCTTCTCTTTACTCACTCCTTAAATCCAATCCCTTGTAACTCTCGCCAATTAGACTCATTTGGAAGCTCAGGGTACCTCCTAGAATCAAGACTTTTGGTTGGCAGCTGCTACAGCAGAGGCTCCCCACAATTAACAATCTCAAGAGGAGGGGATGGCAGATGCCTAACATGTGTGTTTTATGTGTTGCTGATGAAGAAAGTGCTATGCACCTATCCTCCCACTGCCCCCTCTTCAAACTTCTTTTACTTAAGGTTTACCAGCATGGGAATATCTCTTCTCCTGTGACGGCTGACACTTTCACACTGCTTCAGAATTCCTTCGCTGAAAGAAAACAGAAAGAGCTACTGCTCATTTCCTGCTTCGTTTTATGGAGGGAAAGGTGCAGTAGAATCTTTTCTGCAAAATTCAAACCTCCCCGGACCCTTCTAGATGAAGTTTTTCTTGAATGGTGTCTACTAAATTGCTCAGGGACACCACCTACTTAGTGTAGCTGTTGCTAGACTTTTATTTTTTCCTCTTTTTTCTCTTTGGTGGGTTCTTTCTCTGAACCTCCATTTTTTTCTTTTTCTCTTTACTTGTACATTGCAAACTTTTATTTAAGAGCAACGTTCCAGTGCCTCTAATTTGAAATGCCACAAGATGCCATAAATTATGGACCTTTGGATCGATTTCCATAAACGGCTGTGATCAACCGTCTCACATTAAATACTTAGGCCCTCAACTACTTTTCTCTTCATCTACTTTATTGGAAGACACAAAAGATAAAAAAAATATAAACAAAGTAACGATATCTCTTCAAACCCAACCGGTTACTATTTATTGAACTACATCCAAACCTCCAAGAAGTGGTTTATTATTTTTTTAACCCTTATCAAAAAGAAATATATATTTGGTCAACCAGAGATGACTAATTTTTATTCTATCAAAGATGCCATCAAATTAAAGTGATGATATATAGTCTAATTACTAAAATCACATTAAATCAAAATCTAAGTTACCTATGTTTGTCTAACGATAGTAATATAATATTTTTTTTTTCATATTGATTGATTCCTAAATTAACCTAGAAGACGTTTAATATTAGAAGTGTGAATTAGAAAAATATTTTTTACTAACTTATTGATAAATGATTCACATTTAACATGAGAAGTGTGAATTAGAAAAATAAAATCAAGACCTCAAGGCATTTAAATGCACAACTGCCATTAATAAATACTAAATGGACTAAATGTCTCTTACTAACTTATTCAGATCCAAAAGTAAATTGCGATTTCTTAACTCATCATTCCATTTGAAGTTTTTTTTTTAATGGCTCCATTTGAAGCTTTGATAAGAGAGTCTTTTTTTTTTGCCAAAAAAAAGAAAAAAAGAAAGATGATCTTCTTCGACTAGACATTCAAAGATATTTTTATGCTCAGTCATCAAAGTCATTTCCTAAAATAGAGCCATGAAGACCAAAAAATTTTATCAATTTTGGTATAAAAATCGGAGAAATGGGTTGGGAGAACTGGGTTGGGAAAGATGATATCCACGTTACTAACTGATTGGGCTGGGAGAGATGAGTTCGAAAGATAATGATATTATTTTATTTTATTTTTTTACCGCTTTGTGTCTTCCAATAAAGTGGATGGAATTGGAGAGTAAGTAGTTAAGTTCACGTGGTCTATCATAACCGTTTATCAAAATCAATCCAATGGATCATAATCTGTGGCATCCTGTGGCATTTCAAATTAGAGGCACCGGAATCTTGCTCTTTATTTAATATTATGTTTTAGGGCTTGACCCCTTGTTTTCTTCAAAAAAAAAAAAAAAAACTTGACTGTGTTGACTCAAATTGGATTAGCAATTTCGATACTTGCTGGTTTAATTCATCCATCGGATATGTATTAAACAAATAAAGTTAGGTCAATATCATGACTCGTTGAGATTGGATCAGCAGTTGACATTTTTAACTCAAACCCATATATATAGGACTTAGACCAACCGTACGTAACTTATGAAACCAAACTCGAATGACCAACTAACCGAGAACAAGTACATCAAAATTAAGAGCCAGTAATTATCAGATATTACTACAACTTTCAAGTGCCAACAAAATTGTGCACAAACTTAGCTCAAACAGTGATAACAGCCTAAAATTATAATAGTGTGATAAGACTCGTGGAACGTGATACGGTGATAGGAGAGAAGTCAATTTGGTGTCGGTTTGTTTTTGGAAAAACGGTACAAAACAAAACAGCCAACTAGGCAAGAGTTGCCTGGTTTGAATTCTTGGTATTTCGGCACAGCAGGAAACGGTGGGCCAATAAAAACGACATTTATTAGAATATGATGTTATCATAGCTATCCTAGCTAACTACGTATGTATCGTTATATCTGATAATGTGGGTATCTATTGATGACGCATGAAATCGAGGAGTTTTAGTTGACCAGTGTCAGCTAGCAAGACCGCAACCCAACATGGATTCAGCTGTTCTCCAATTTCATCAAAATTTGTTCCATCGCTGTATCTGTTGGGGAACGAAATCCTCTGCAATGCAAATCTTTGATCCGTGGATGTTCGATTAATGATAGATGTCCCGCGATTAATATCAGATCCATCGAAATTCGTGTGGTCCGTAAAAATTTGCCCGTCAAAATTAGATCGGACGGTCATAGACGAAAGATTTGCACTGCAGGTTTTTTTTTTAAAAAAAAAAACTGCCGTTGGATACCTTTAAATAAAAGAAATATTAACAAAATCTAAAAAAATTCTTTAAAATGTGGGAGGTTCTACGTGCAACAAAGACTAATTTTATGTGCTATGGAGCTATTGTTTGCTTCTAATTTTGTGAGTAAAATTTATGTTAAATATGTACTTATTTTTAAATTCAAATTAAAAAAAAAACAAAAAAACAAAAAAACGACTATATATAAGGTGGTCCATTGAGATGATAAAAAATTAGGGTGAGTGATTGCCAAATTAAATGTGGAGAGCTAGGTGATCAGCAATGAGAACATATCCTAAATTGACTCCGAACAATTATTCAGATTTACAGTCTTCTCCTTGACAACGTCTAAAAAGTTATTCTTATTTTTACATATCCCAAATGTCTTTTTTGTAAGAATTTGATACAACAAATTAAAACACTCAAGAACACAAGAATTTAACGAGGTTCAGCACCAATTCGGTGCCTACGTCCTCCACACTCACACACACGTTTTTTATTTATTTTCTGTCAAAAGTTACAATGAGGAAGAAGGAGAAGAAAGATATAGACAAAAAACATAACCGGCAACATGCCAAAATGGAAAATACAATCAAATCACAAGATATTGTCTTAATTCTTCAAAATTCCTTCATTCTGACGTGAATCAGATCCTCTTGATATGGAAATACACCAAGCCTATATGCAGCCTTCGTATCTTGAAGGATTTGGCAGAAAAGCATAAAAAATCTTGCCAAATATGCTAGGTCGGTTCACCATTTCGGACCGAAATCCAACCATTTCGCACCGAAATCATCCTGGGTCAGTTGCAGCTTTCTCTGTTCGGTCCGAATTGACCCTTGTTCGGACCGAACTGAGATGGAATTTTAACACTCCCCCTCAAGTTGGCATGTACATATCAATCATGCCTAACTTGTCAATCACATTCTTGAACAGTGTGCCTGTCACACTCTTGGTCAAAATATCCGCAAGTTGATTACCAGATCTGATAAACCTGAACTCAATTTCTTTGTCATCAATTTTCTTCTTCAGGAAGTGACGGTTTACTCCAATATGTTTTGTTCTATCATGTTGTACCAGATTATGTGCCATGTCTATAGCTGCTCGGTTATCTACATGAAGAATCATTGTCCCCTCTTGATCTTTACCAACTTCCTTTAGAACCTTTCTTATCCAAACCATCTCACACACGCCCTTAACTAAGGCAATGAGCTCAGCTTCTGCACTTGATAATGCCACTACACTTTGTTTTTTACTTCTCCAGGTCACAAGATTTCCTCCTACAAACATGAAGTACCCCGAAATTGATTTACGATCAGTGACACTACCAGCCCAATCAGCATCTGTATAACCTTCAACTTCTAAATGACCATTTCTCTTAAATTGTATTCCCTTTCCTGGACAACCTTTCAAGTACCTCACAATTCTTATAGCAGCCTCCATGTGTTCTTCACTAGGGTTATGCATAAACTGGCTTATTAGACTCACTGCATAAGCTATGTCAGGTCTAGTATGTGACAAATATATCAACTTTCCCACCAATCTTTGATACCGTTCTTTATTAGTAGGAACTTGATTTGGGTCTTCACACAACTTCAAATTAAGAGCAACTGGAGTATCAGCTGGTTTACAATCTAACAAACCCATGTCAGTCAAGAGATCTAAAATATATTTTTTTTGAGACAGAACTATACCTTCTTTAGACCGAGCAACCTCAATTCCAAGAAAATACTTTAGTCCTCCCAAATTTTTCATTTCAAATTCCCTTGACAATTGTCCTTCAAGCAATTTCATTTCTTCAATATCTTCTCCTGAAATGATCATATCATCTACATAAATAATCAAAACAGTTATCTTTCCAAACTTTAGCTTATAGAACAGGGTATGATCTGATTCTCCCTGACTATATCCATAACTCTTCATAGCTTCGGTAAACCTTCCAAACCAAGCTCTAGATGATTGTTTGAGTCCATACAGAGCCTTGTTTAGCCTACAAGCCAACCTCTTTGAACCCGAGTTTGAGAAACTCGGAGGCAACTCCATGTAAACTTCTTCTTCAAGTTCACCATGTAGGAATGCATTCTTCACATCAAATTGGTGTAGAGGCCAGTCTAAATTAACTGCAACAGATAACAAAACTCGAACCGTATTTAGCTTTGCTACTGGAGAAAAGGTTTCTTGATAATCAATACCATAGGTTTGAGTATACCCTTTTGCGACTAACCTAGCCTTATACCTTTCTACTTTACCATCTGGACCATGCTTAATTGTGAATACCCATTTACATCCTACTGGCATTTTTTCCTTTGGCAATTCTTCAATTGTCCAAGTATTATTTTTCCTAAGGGCATCCATCTCAATTCTCATGGCTTCAACCCACTTTGGGTCTTTTGAGGCCTCATTTATGTTCCTTGGAATGGGTATGTTAAGAACTTGATCACTAAACACTCTTAAATCATTTGGTAAATTTGTTGAGGTAACATAGTTCACAATTGGATATTTCACCCTTTCACTATCACCACTTTCTGGTATATACCTTTTTGGTGGAACTCCACGATTCTGTCTTAATGGAAGAGTATACCTCGAGTTAGAATTACTTACCTCTTGGACATCCTCAGGAGACTGTTGAGCACGTGGTGTAGGACCTGCCTGTATCACTTCTTCATCTCCTTCAAGGTTTGCATCATATAACTCTTCAAATTGGTCAATTTCTGGCAAATTCGGACCGAAATCAACCCCATTCGGACCGAAATCCACCTCATTCGGACCGAAATCCTCTTGATTCGGGCCGAATTCCTCATATTCTGAGCTCTGTTCAATATCCATGTTTCTGTTCGGTCCGAAATCTCCACTGTTCGGTCCGAACTGAGGCTGGGCACTGTAGTTTTCAGTGGATTGAACCCAATTCGGTTCACTCGTCTCCCCCTGAGGTACATAAGTGGTATCCTGATAGAAAGATTCACTTTCCAAGAAGGTAACATCCATAGTCACAAACCATTTCTTTGATTTTGGGTCATAACACCTATACCCCTTTTGATTTATTCCAACTCCTAATGACACACACTTAATTGCACAAGGATCCAACTTAGTTCTTTGATGCCTTTGAACATGGACATATGCTACACACCCAAACAATTTTGGTGGGAGACTAAGGACTGAAGGAATAGAAACAAAAGTAGCTAGTTTGCTAAGTGGAGTTTGAAACTTATGAATCATGAAAGGCAATCTATTAATCACATAAACAGCCATCATCACAGCACAATCCCAGAAAATCTGTGGTACCTTATTTTCCAAAAGTAATGCTCTCGCAGTCTCAAGTACATGTCTATTCTTCCTTTCTGCTATACCGTTTTGTTGAGGTGTTCCTACACAGGATCTTTCATGTATAATACCCTTCTGAGAAAAAAATTCCACTAATGTTTTATTTACAAACTCACCACCATTATCACTTCTAAAAATTTTGACTTTCTTCCCAAATTGAGTTTGTACCATGTCATAAAAATTTTTAAACACTAGTGGCACCTCATCTTTTCTTTTTAGCATAGAAACCCACGTCATACGAGTGCAATCATCAATAAATAACACAAAATATTTGTACCCAAAAACAGATTCTACCGGGGATGGTCCCCAAACATCAGAATGAACAATATCAAAAGGGTTTTCACTTTTATTCATACTAATGTTATAGGATACACGATGACTTTTAGCCTTAACACAAGTTTCACATTGAAAATTAGATAAATCAACACCACAAAACAAATTAGGTAGAAGTCTCTTCATGTACCCAAAAGAAGGATGACCCAAACGCCTATGCCATTTCCAAATTATTTCTTCATTCTTTGATTCCTTATTAGTCAAGTTAACTCTCCCATAATCCAAATCTTCCAAGTGATACAGGCGACCTCTCTTAGCACCACGCTCAATGATAGGGCTGTATACGAGCCGAGTTCGAGCGAGCTGGCCTCAACTCGAACTCGAACTCGTCATAACTCGAGTCAACTCGTGACTCGGTAGCAAGGCAGTTCCGAGCTATTCAAGCTAACTCGAACTCATCTTGTTCTAGCTCGAGCCAACTCGTGACTCGCCATTCAACTCGTGAAAAGGAAATCTGTAGGAGTTAAAGGAGATACAATCTATCGACATTCTTGTTTCCAGTGGAGAGATGGAGGTCGAGGAAGTGGCGATCTAGAGAAATGGGGTAGGAGTAAGAACTAGGAAGTGGGTATTGATTGTCTTATATTTTTTCTAGTATTTTTTTTTTCTCTTTTGAATGGTAGCTGATCAGATTGGGAAAAGAGGGAGGGTTGTATGCTGGGGAAGACGGATGTAGTCAAAAGGGGCCCACAATATTGAATGTTCTTTAATGTTAATGAAAGGCCAAGTGCAATATTTTGAGAAAAAAAAAAGGAAGTGGGGACTGTACTGGGGCAGAGGGATTAGCGAACAACGAGGAGACGCTGTCCTGGCCTCGCGGGAGGGGAAAAGGATTTTGGTAGTGTAGGAAAATATTGGGCCGCGACCAATTAAAATGATTGGGCTGTATTTTAATATAAAATTATTTTTTCATGGCCTGTATATTCTGATTCGAGTTGGGCCGAGTTGAGTTGGGCCTAACTCGAACTCAGTTGCTAAAAACTCGAGTTGACATAACTCGAGTTGTTAGAAACTCGAGTTCTGTTAACTCGAGTTTCCATCGAGTTTTTTTCGAGTCGAGTTCGAGTAACTCGCGAGTTACGAGTTTTTTGCTCACCCCTACTCAATGATCTCCTTCGTGAGGATGTCCTGAAAAATACAAAAATCAGGAAACATAAGAACCACACAATTTAATTCTTCGGTTATTTGCCCAATAGATATCAACCGAGTAGTCAGCGAGGGAACAAGTAGAGTATTATTTAGAATTAAGGACTTAAAAATTTCCACATCCCCTCCTCCTCTTACTGGATATTCTATACCATTGGCATTAAAAATTTTCTTTACTCTAGGTTCTCTCATTTCCTTGATATCCTCTTTTGTGAAGGTCATATGGTCCGTGGCACCCGAGTCAATAACCCAATTACTCAATTTTTGATGTGTGAGGAGAGTCATACCTTGACTTGAAGATTTACCTATCAAATCTGACTTCTGGTCACTTTCAGAAGAGGTCTTGCCAAGACAGAGTTGTGCCCTGCCTGCCCCAAGTTCACCAGCATCGACTCGCACTGTATGTTCTTCATTTCGGGCCGAATTGGAGTCATTTCGGACCGAATTAGAGTCATTTCGGATCGAAACCTCCTCTGTCTGCACCAGATCGGCATGAGCCTGAGCTTTGTTGGTGGCCACTGATATCTCATATTTATATATGTATTTTGACCGTACTTAGTACCCAAATATTACTCAAACCATTATAATTGTCTCATGAATTGTTATGTTTTCCTAGATTTTGGTATTGCTGTGGCATTTGATTTGTTTTGTAGGAACTTGGTGGAACGGACATAATAATTGCATAAAAAGGATAACTTTGGAGAAGAAAAATGACTAAATGGGTCCATATAATTGTAGAGCTCATCCTAAGCTTTCCAACGATCTTTGAATCACCTAAATCGGAGTTCGGATGAAGAAATTATGGCCCAAATACTATCGGTGTGCTGTTCTGGAATTTTGGTCCGAAATGTACGGATTTCGGTCCGAAATGACTCTATTTCGGTCCGAAATGCACTTCTGGAAAGTGCGTTTTTGGAAATTTTCGAAGAAGAAAAGTGCAAACCGCCTCCCCTTTGTCCTAGCCTGCCTCCCAAGTCATTCCCCCTGGCATATAGGCATGAAAAGACGGCAGAGAGGTTATCCAAGCCTCCATAGACCAAATTCTCACCTTTCCACCACCGTTCTCGCGCCGAAAGACGTGGGATTTCACCATTCTCCATTGAGCACGACCTTGACAGCAACTTGGAGCGATTCTTGACACGCGACAGCGGCAGAACCAATCCAACCACGACTCCAGAGCCTTGCAAACAAGAGTTTAGCGGGATTATTTGGTTATATCTCTTCTTCTCTCTTTGTTTGTATCGATGATGGAGTTTGTATCTTATATTTCTTGCATGTTAGGCTAGTTTATTATGTGTTAGGGCTAGTTAGTAGATTAGTTTAGTATTTTGTGATGACTTGATGGATTTATATTATGCTATGTGATTTATTTAGTTGTGAATTATTGTTTATGCTTAGTTTAATTGATTGTTTGCTTGAAAGTTTACTTGTTAATGTCTGCAGCGTTAATAAGACACAAACTCGACCAAACCTTTAATTGATTAAGTATTTGAGGTAAGCCAATCGCTCGAAAGAGGAGGTTAGTTTAACGACCGAAAGGTGTAACTTTTATTGATCTGAAAAGACTTTAAATACCTCTGGAAATCCAACTAAATATTCTCAAATTTCTAAGAACCAAAACGCGACAGCTGAGGCTTAGTTATTTACGTGGTAAAAGCCGGTTCCATACCAAACCAAAACTAAAACGCGACAGCTGAGGTTAAGATTTAGGTCTGGTCGCCAAGTAACCTTCACATAGTGTCCTGTAAAAATATCAAGTCAAAACAGAAGGTCTAAGACAAGTTTCTGTCTCGAACAGTATGGATTTCGGTCCAAAATCCATGCATTTCGCTCCGAAATGAGCCTCTGTCTCGGTGAAAATTGTAGGCAGAGGTGCTTTAGAGCTAAACTGATTGAACGCAAAACCTTAGGACATTCATTTGCATTAGTTTGAGTCCATAAAACCTTAAAAACCAACCAAAAATATTTATTTTATTTTATTTATTTGTCTTTTTAAATTACAAAACCCCAAAAAACATGTCTTTTCTAGCTTTCGTGAGGAAGTAAAATCCGGTATTCAATTTAATCCGTCCCTGTGGGTTCGACCCTAAGCTTTACCAGAACGACTAGTGAGGTAAATCATAGGTATAAATTTATTTGACCTAGGTTTTAAGCCTTCATCAAATTGGTGATGAAGGATTAAAACCTAGGTCAAATAAATTTATACCTATGATTTACCTCACTAGTCGTTCTGGTAAAGCTTAGGGTCGAACCCACAGGGACGGATTAAATTGAATACCGGACTTTACTTCCTCACGAAAGCTAAACAAGACAATTTTTGGGGTTTTATGATTTAAAAAGACAAATAAATAAAGTACAAGTAAAATAAATATTTTTGGTTGGTTTTTAAGATTTTATGGACTCAAACTAATGCAAATGAATGTCCTAGGGTTTCGCGTTCAATCAGTTTAGCTCTAAAGCACCTCTGCCTACAATTTTCACCGAGACAGAGGCTCATTTCGGACCGAAATGCATGGATTTTGGACCGAAATCCATACTGTTCGAGACAGAAACTTGCCTTAGACCTTCTGTTTTGACTTGATATTTTTACAGGACACTATGTGAAGGCTACTTGGCGACCAGACCTAAACCTTAACCTCAGCTGTCGCGTTTTAGTTTTGGTTTGGTATGGAACCGGCTTTTACCACGTAAATAACTAAGCCTCAGCTGTCGCGTTTTGGTTCTTAGAAATTTGAGAATATTTAGTTGGATTTCCAGAGGTATTTAAAGTCTTTTCAGATCAATAAAAGTTACACCTTTCGGTCATTAAACTAATCTCCTCTTTTGAGCGATTGGCTTACCTCAAATACTTAATCAATTAAAGGTTTGGTCGAGTTTGTGTCTTATTAACGATGCAGACATTAACAAGTAAACTTTCAAGCAAACAATCAATTAAACTAAGCATAAACAATAATTCACAACTAAATAAATCACATAGCATAATATAAATCCATCAAGTCATCACAAAATACTAAACTAATCTACTAACTAGTCCTAACACATAATAAACTAGCCTAACATGCAAGAAATATAAGATACAAACTCCATCATCGATACAAACAAAGAGAGAAGAAGAGATATAACCAAATAATCCCGCTAAACTCTTGTTTGCAAGGCTATGGAGTCGTGGTTGGATTGGTTCTGCCGCTGTCGCGTGTCAAGAATCGCTCCAAGTTGCTGTCAAGGTCGTGCTCAATGGAGAATGGTGAAATCCCACGCCTTTCGGCGCGAGAACGGCGGTGGAAAGGTGAGAATTTGGTCTATGGAGGCTTGGATACCCTCTCTGCCGTCTTTTCATGCCTATATGCCAGGGGAATGACTTGGGAGGCAGGCTAGGGCAAAGGGGAGGCGGTTTGCACTTTCCTTCTTCGAAAATTTCCAAAAACGCACTTTCCAGAAGTGCATTTCGGACCGAAATCCGTACATTTCGGACCAAAATTCCAAAACAGCGCACCGATAGTATTTGGGCCATAATTTCTTCATCCGGACTCCGATTTAGGTGATTCAAAGATCGTTGGAAAGCTTAGGATGAGCTCTACAATTCGATGGACCCATTTAGTCATTTTTCTTCTCCAAAGTTATCCTTTTTATGCAATTATTATGTCCGTTCCATCAAGTTCCTACAAAACAAATCAAATGCCACAGCAGTACCAAAATCTAGGAAAACACAACAATTCATGAGACAATTATAATGGTTTGAGTAATATTTGGGTGCTAAGTACGGTCAAAATACATATATAAATATGAGATATCAGCCACATATGTTTGCGACCGTCCCTGAGATTTTCCCTTTCTTCCCTTGAACCAGTCTGGGTACCCAAGTATCTCAAAACATTTCTCTCTTAAATGGCCTATCTTCCCACAATGAGTACACTTCCATTTTGATTTATCCTGACCAGAGGAGTTAGAGTAACTTTTAGTATACATGACCATAGAGTTTTGAGCCATACCTTCTTCACCTTTGATCATGACCGTTTGCCTATTTACTTCTCGTCTAATAATCCCATACGCCTGTTCGACAGTAGGGAAAGGTGTGATTTGCAGTACATTAGACCTTAGGTTGTCAAGGCGGTCATCTAGTCCATCCAAGAAGGTGTAGACTCTGGATCTCTCCAAATACTCTCTAAACTTCTCAATGTCTTCAGCACTTGTCATGGGATTAGGGCGCCTAAAATCAATCTCTTTCCACAGTCCTTGTAGGGTACTATAGTAGTCTTCCAGCTTGCCTGTATGCTTCAATCGAGACACCCTCCTATTGAGATCAAACACCTGTGCCTCATCATTGCCATCGTAGTAGGTGGTTGCTAGAGCTTGCCACATCTCTCCAGCAGTCGCGTAGCGGAGATAGGTCGGCATAAGAGAAGGATCAAGAGAGTTGATTAGCCAGCTCTTTACAACCGAGTCTTCAGCACTCCACTTAGAGAACCCTACATCATTCGGCTTTGGTGGTGGTGGATTCCCGGTCAGGTGTTGCATCTTGTCTCTTCCTTTAACATATATGCTTACAACTTCAGCCCAGATCGAGTAATTTGACCCATCAAGCTTGATAGAGATCGGTGAGGCAGAGATTTCTGGATTTGATACATTATGGGTAACCGGTTGAGGGATTTGTGTTTGAAGGGTGATAAGTTGATTCATCTGAGCCTGCTGAGCAATAACAAGTTCAGTTAGTTTTTCAAGAATGGTCTTGGTCTCGGTGGGGTTGTTGTTGTCGTTGGTGTCTCCCATGGCTTGAAGTTTGAAGAACCTCTTGGTTTTAACTCCTTTCAGAACGAACCACGCTCTGATACCATGTAAGAATTTGATACAACAAATTAAAACACTCAAGAACACAAGAATTTAACGAGGTTCAGCACCAATTCGGTGCCTACGTCCTCCACACTCACACACACGTTTTTTATTTATTTTCTGTCAAAAGTTACAATGAGGAAGAAGGAGAAGAAAGATATAGACAAAAAACATAACCGGCAACATGCCAAAATGGAAAATACAATCAAATCACAAGATATTGTCTTAATTCTTCAAAATTCCTTCCTTCTGACGTGAATCAGATCCTCTTGATATGGAAATACACCAAGCCTATATGCAGCCTTCGTATCTTGAAGGATTTGGCAGAAAAGCACAAAAAATCTTGCCAAATATGCTAGGTCGGTTCACCATTTCGGACCGAAATCCAACCATTTCGCACCGAAATCATCCTGGGTCAGTTGCAGCTTTCTCTGTTCGGTCCGAATTGACCCTTGTTCGGACCGAACTGAAATAGAATTTTAACATTTTTGAGGGGCTGGCGAACTAGCAATTTTCAATAAAATATATAAAAAATATTACATAAAAAACCAATATCCAAACTGATTGCAAAATTATTACATCCAATTCAATAAAGAGACAAAAAAAAAACAATACTTTAACGGTGTATTGGTATCCATAGCTAAATCCTAAACCTATCACATACAATGAAAACACATAAAAAATGAATCTTATGCTGATCGAGCGAGAACCGGTGATAGAACTTGTCGGGACTCGAAATGACCGTTAACCGAATAGATCCGTATCTTCCTACGGCAAAATGAAAATTAATTTCTATGATAAATTTGAATATCATACAAATTAATTTCAATATTTTAAATTGGACAGCTAGAACCCGATCAATACTAATATGTATATAATGTACATAAAATAAATAAGTTTTGTCATTTTTAATAAAATGAAAATTTTGCAATGGTGATGGCACAAATCAATATATAATCAACGCTCTTTTGTAAGAGCACTAATAAACTTTCGAATCATAATAATAGTTCTCTCTGTATATGATATATATATCTAACTAAATCAATTAGTTCTGATTTAATAACAACTCCTTGCCTTATCGCAAGAATAGCATCATATTTAAATATATATGCATGAACCAAAACATCAGAGACGGTAATATTAACATGTACTTAGTTTTGATTTTCTTCGACATGGTCGTATATTGTGGACAAGATATATACATTGAAATATTATTTTTCCAAATTAAAGACACCAGGATAAAGTTGAGGTCTTTTCCAAAACATAATAAATATTTAATCTCGTATTCGAATCCGAAAAATGTTTTTTCTGACTTAACAAAATATAACATGAAACATTACATTCTGGTAGTTAACCTTTCGACTTATCAAAATCAAATTCTTTTGAGATGCTTAACTTGAAAGTAAGGACCATTGACCAGCTTGGATTTGGAAGAATCAAAGCAAAAAATGTCTTAGGCAGTACATGTGCACGTGCCACACAGATCCATGCATCATCTGCTAAAAGCCTAAAACTATGTATCATGCATGCATCATCTGCTAAGACTATATATCCACCGATATATAGTACATGCCATTTACTATTTCACCATATGCATGTTTATGGTCCCTTACGTCTTTTAGGCTGCCAGAAACCAGAAAATATTAGAAAAGAAAAGAAAAGGACAAAATAACTACCGGTTATTTTTCCATTGAAATTTTTATTTGAGACTTGAGAGAGTATGGATGGAATAACTGAAAGTGACATCAACAATAGAGGCAGATTCAAAGAGGAATGATATGATAAATATTTTAGATTGGCAACTCGACGTGCAAGATGTTTTTTTGTAACATGGGGATGAGGAAGAGGGAGAATTAATAAACAAGTTTTTTTTTTTTTTTTGAATAACTTAGCAGCGGCTGCTAAGAAGAAGTGAACGAGAGTTGAGTAGTAAAAGTTGGGACGAGAGAGATTCATCTTTTTTTTTTTTTTTTTTTTTTTTTTTAAAAAAAAAAAAAAATATAGCTATGGGAGGTTCACCTAGTTCTCATATAATATGGCTAGCTAGCCTTTCAAAGCCTATATAAATAATTTAGATTGAATAAACGTAAATTTAACAAGCATTTATTTTTGTATGATACCTCTATATCTAGTATTTTAAAAAAATGTTATTTAAACAACAAAGTATAAAAATGTAATTGTATCTATCATCTCAGTTACGTGTACCAAATTGAGTTACATTCAAATCTGATTCATTGTCAATCAGTTCTGTTTAAATTCAACCATTGAAAAATTTCTGTATTATTTGATACAAATCTTAATATAGTTTTTGAATAGGCCCAAAGATTATACATTCTAGAATAATATTTCGTAAAATATCAAATATATTTACCGTAAAAAGTGAAATATTCCTTGAAGCAGCAACTAAAGAAAAGGTCTCTGTTTCAAAACCCAAATTCACAAATGTTATCATTTGTAATATACAGAGGTTATATAGACATATATGTCAAAAAAAATAGAATATATCAGAGACTATTTGTGTAAAAAGTGGCTGGTACTTGTTTAATCGTAATAATCTAAATGGGTAGACCTAGTATATAAATTCTCCGAATAAATAAATTGTCATTAAATTACAGTTTTATGTTACAAGTTCTTGTACAATCGCCTATTTTTTGTTAAATAATCTATTTAGTACTCAATTAGTGTACAACATTATTGTATTTAATACCAGTCGTCCCCTCTCTGAAAATGATTAGCAGAGCACCAATCTCTATTACAGACAAATCCTTCATTGTTCTAACTAAAAAAGTACAACTCTAAATCTATGAAAATATGTTTTGATCCATTTAAAGTGTACATAGCCAAGTTGCTTAACCAACAACGGTTGTTAAAATTAAGCGCTATCAGTGATCGAGCAGCTTGCACTGATTTGATTTTATTTAATATAGCTCTCGTACTCTGTTTACTTGCCTCCATATTCAGCAATTATTTGCTTTTAAAATATTAGGTTTTTTTTTTTTTTTCCAAAACCTACATATATATGTGATTATGTGTCTAAAATATGTATCGAACTTCTTTATAATTGTTTATTGGGTTATATTTATTTTTCGGGTTAACATTATTAATAATTATTACTTGTGATGAGTTTTATCTTTTCAAAATTTTTGTTAGTAAAGTCTGTTGATTTCCGCATAGCATGATAATCTAAAGAAATATTGGTTGAATGATTTTGAAGTAAAATAAATTAGTTACAGAATAGAAGTGTTGTATAACCATATAAAAGTATCAACAAATCCTTAACAATCTGATCCGCGTTCAGCCATACACAAAAGTACAACTTAATTCTATGAAAATAAGTTTTGGTGCAACTAAAGTACGTATCGTCAAGTTGCTTAACCAACTAAGGTGGTTGTAATCAAGTGCTAACTAGTTCACAGCCTGCACTCTTTTGATTTCAATTAAAGTAGCTTCAGTACAAAATCATAATTCTCAATTATTTCGTGGAGCCTAAGCTTTTATGTAAGGACAACGAAAACCATGAGAAAGAATTATATTTGTAGTATAAATGTCTCAAATACCTTAGTTTTACGCAATTCTGTGTATTTGTGCCATCAGTTATTGTACTAATATTAAAATAGAGTTAATAATTATCCCTCCTCTTTTAATTTATCTCTTGCGAACTTAACTCCAAAAAGTTGTGTTTGACGTGCAGTGCGTAGAATAAATTTTTATCCCATATAGAAAATTTGCCTTTGTGCATTTAATTAAACAATTTATTACATAACAACCATAGAGATTTTGCTTTGTCTATATTTGTGTAGGTCTAATAAAGAAACCACGTGCCTACATTCATTAGAATTAACCAGGAGTCGCTGATAGGGGAGGGACCAGTGAACTGACAAAAGATTTGTATTTCAAGAAAAGGACCAAGGAAGATTTTTGGTTGTCTTTATTGACTTGCCTTCTTTTCCTAGTCTCAACTCTCAATTCTCAAGTGCAATGGTTTTGCACTTTTGCTTACTATGGCAGCGTTTCAACCAAATCACATGAAAAAGGTAATTCGGGATGCAAATTTTTGAAGCCAATATTGTAATGTGGTCATGCCTCGTCTTTCAAATGTCAAATGTGTTAAATTTAGGCTTGAAGCTATTGCTTTGATTTGATCACATTCTTGGTAACTAAAACAGAGTGCCATATAATTTAAAATTTTTTAAAACAAAAAAAAAAACTGCGAAAACGTTGACTACTGTTTTCCCCTCTAACTTTTGAAAGAAAAATTTAAGGTAAACTGCACAAATGGTTTTTAAAATATCACCCAAATTATCATGCTAATTCTTACTTATTAAAAACATTATTTTGATTTTAATATTGCTATGCATACCAAATTGGCCCTACTATTATCAGAAGCGCAACATACAATATAGAGATCCACGTTAGCATACACATCATAAAGATATTCACGTTGAAATGTATGAAAATATTATTTTAAATAGTTAATAATGGCACAAAGTTTGGTATAAAATAACATCAATTTAATTGGATATATTGATTCATGTATGTATCAGTACTATTTATATAATTTTTTTTTATCGTATTACATCCACGTTATTGTAATGTAAAATGATGCCACGACAGATAAAAATACTACCTATTCAGTGCAGGTTAAATGTAGGACCGATTTGATATATGAATTTAAATTTTGAATGACTAAGATGATACTTTTGAAAACTTAAAAGCAATGATAAATTGTTAATCAAATGATGCTCGAAGGACAATTTTGTGATTTACTCTTGAAATCAGCATCGTATGTGTGTTTGTGTGTGTGTGTGTCTGTGTGTAATTTCAAAATTATATTGTCAGCATTATTCACATTTGGTATTTACCCATATATAATTAATAGCTCATGTTACATGAATCTGACGTGGAACACCATTGTGCAATATGGGAACTCGATTTTTATTTTATTTTTTTATTTTATTATTATTTTTATTATTATTAATTTTTTTTGAAATGATATGAGAACTCGATTCATGCACATGGGAAGAGTACTGGTCTACTGGCACATGTATGTACTAATTCTTTGCACATATAGCAAAAGTAATTACAGGTGTCTATACAAGAGACACAACGTTGTGGGGAGATAATGTGTCATGTTTAGCTGCCTGAGGCAGAGCAGAGTGCTCCTAATATTTCTCTTGGTAGTATGCATATAATGCACGTTAGAAATCCTGATCGGATCGTACCTTCTTCTGCAGAAATTATTGGTTTATCCTATTAATTCATGTTCTTCTTTTCTTCACGTTTTTCCTTTTCTTTTCTCTTTTTCTTTTTGTTTTAATCCTGTCAAGGGCCACAGGATGATATGCCATTTGGGACCAGAGGAATTAATTGCTGCAATGGAAGCACAATTCTGACACTGCACCTAAATACCTCAAGGAAATATCATACATAGATCTTACATAATTAAGGTTTTCAATATGGTCATAACTAGGACATGCTCATTTTGAAGGCTTTTGGTGGAATATATAATTGTTCCAATTAAATGATTTGTTATGGACTCGCCATACACAATTAATTAATTAATTATATAGATTGAAATGATAATTTGCGCATATATACAGTTATGCACCATTTGTAACTATGATATTGCTATGGAGCCCAAATCTTCTTTATTTTTATTTATTTATTTTTTGTGATATTTTGACAGCTCTAAAACTATCAAGGCTGAAATTTTGGGTTTCATTTCTGACCATTTTGAGTTTGAATTTTATTGTAACTCGTTTGTCATTATAGATGGTTACTCTGACACAGTTACTTTTCTGTGAAGCTGATGGACACTTAATTCCAAATTAGGTTGTATTTCGATTTGAAAATTTTGATGTCGTTTGAGATTGGATTTGCTATTAGTTAGGCTTGATTTTCAAATACTTTGATTCGGCATTACTCACTTAGGCGGCGCAGATCAATCAGGTTGGTTTAGACAATTCTGGAAATTTTCTGTTAGTATATTGTTTTAGGCAACGACTAACTGTATTTAGCATCACAAGAGTAATCATTTGGAATCCAAACTCCTCAGACAGATAAAATATTTGCTGTGTGCATCGCCAACATTTGCATGTTACTAACAATTGAAACAAATATCGGTGCAAATGGAAGATTGACCAAACTCTTGTTGGGTTTAGGTCGATTTCTGATTTAGGTACTATTGTTTTTTGTATGTTTATCTTGTTACAAACTCATGGCTATACCATGTGGGTGATTTACTGTATATGACATTAATTCTTCAATATGGAGATATTTAGTTATAAAATTTATCTTTCCACGGATGGAGTTAAGAGATTATTAAAACTTTATTTGGATGTAGGAGTTTGCTTTTGCTAAAATAAGAGAGACATAATAGATTTATCCAAAAAAAAAAAAAAATTGTCTTCATCATTTTGCGAAGGCAAATGGAGTTTAGTTTCTTGACCTCTGTTTTTGTAATTTATTATTTAATTTTTAATTTTTTTTAATGAATTTAGCTTTGGTAATGATTAACAATTTTTTTGGGAAAAAAAATGTGCAGACGAGTGTACAGATTTATTGCATGAAAATTTTGACAATTTTGTTTCAAAAAATTATTTATATTTTCTAATTCTGTTTGGCAAGCATGTTTTTTTAGAAAAGGAATTACACATTTTCTAAACGTTCCTATTTCAATTCTTTGTCCATTTAAATAATTTAGAACGCTCTAACCTAATATTCCATTATTTCCTCGTCACCTTTGTCAATTTTGTAATTAGCCTAGTTCTAGTGCTACAAGTTTTTGGAGCCACAAATGCCACAACTTTTCTTATTCATTAATATTTCGAAATTTTAAAAATAAATTTCAAATCCAAACCGTTAATCTTATTCAATTTTATGAGCGATGCATTTCTGTACAATTTTTATAAATTTTGGAGTTTATTTGATATTCGATCAAGAGGCCAAAAAATGAACGAATGTTGTTAATTATAACAAATTAATTTTAATAGGTTCATGTGTTGGCCTATTGATAAAATATCAAATAAACTTCAAAATTTATAAAAATTATATAGAAATACATCGCTCGTAAAATTGAACAAGATCAATGCTTTGGATTTTAAAATTGAATTTTTTTAATTTTGAAATATTAATGAAAAAGAGAAGTTGTGGCATTTGCGGCACAAAAAACTTGTGGCACTAGAATCCAGCTCTTTTGTAATTTAAAACCAAGATGAAGAAATAAGAAAAAGTGTTTAGAGGCATATTTTAATACAAATTTTTATTAAAAAATTGCTTGACTATATACAAAGTAAATTCAATTTCCATTAATTTGACATGCAATAAAAAACAGACTACAAACCAAATGGATCAGTTTAAATAGTTTAGATTCATCATATAAGCACACTTGATGCATTTTGAGCTTTGTGAGAGGTTGAGTTCACTAACTATACTTGGAATAACATATAATTATACATTAATATTGTCAGTGATCTGTCAGCACCTATTTCGGAGCGATACAGAGAGACTGCTATGACTCTCACCAATGACCATCTACTCAGCAATCAAATTCAATCAATTAGTAATCAAACTCAAATACAATGAAAGAATTGACGTCATCCCATGATTTTGGGGATTTAACTCCAATCTTTACAGTCCAATGAACTTGAACAAGTTATTAATTAATCTAACCCGAAACAGAAATTGAAAATAATGGAAGAATCACATGCGCTCACGATCCTAATCAAGCGTGTGCATCCACGCACGCTAAAATGCACACTTCACACTTGTATGCCTTATCCTATATATCCATATAGGGATCACACATGCAGTGCTCATTAAGAACATGTATGATTCATGCATCAAAAACAAATAAATAAATAAATAAAATATAATCACACACGCACGCACACATGTAAATCGTATCTTGTCTCACTTATGAAAAGAAGTTCCAGATGAATTAACAATCTTAGTTCTAATCAAATAATTAAGCAATGTCCATTTTACATGAGGGAGTCAATTTATGTTTCTGCTTCATGATTATGATATTTTATGGGTATTTATAGCAAACCTTGTTCCTGTTTTAGCATTTTTTTACTTCAGCAGTTTTAGCCCCATTCGTGATTTTTTTTTCCCTTTTTTTTGGGTGATTATGTTAGTCTTACTTTTCTTTATGCCATAGAGCTACATTTCCTTCATTTTTTATGGGAAATTGGAAATATGTGTACCCAATTTTGTCTTGTTTAGAAGTTCGGATTATCGCCTCGGGATTAAATGAAAGAGACGATCGTAAATACTCGTCTCTCAGCCCGTCAATTGAAGAATGATTTGTGTCAAAATCCATAACTATATTATGTTTGTGGCATGCAATATGAAGAAAATTTATGACCAGTGATTTAGAACTCAAGCGACATTTTGTTGTTTTGAGATTGGATGGGAAAAAAATATGATATAATTATCTACGAATTTGTCCAATGAAGAAAAAGGATAATAATAGATGTTCATGCCTTTAAACTCGTCAATGAAAAACAAACGTGTTACAATCCTAAGCTGTATTATACTGTCTTGTGCAATATGAAGAGATTTTATGACATATAATTCGTAATATGAACCTTCCTAAATAAAACAATTTGATCTCCCTTCATTTAACATTTATTTTTCTTCTGGAAATTGGAATAAAAACATTTTGAGCTGGCTTTGTGAAAACACAGGCTGACCGAGGTATTCCCTAGTCTACTATATATGATGCCTGTATTGGATATAATCAAGCCCATACTTGACCTTCAATTTTTGTTTCTTTAAGAATTTTCCTCATAATAATATTAAGCCGAAACATTGTTCACATTTATATTTGGAACCAAATTTTGGAAAATTAAGAATCGTTAATGAATGTAACATTCACAAATGAAATAAGCATCATAGAATGAAGTGAGTTTCAAACTCAGATTCAATCAAAGCGCTTTGACTGGAATCACGGTTAAACCCCGTTAGATCTTAATTTTGAAAGTTCCAATGACCGATTCAAATCGCTCAATATGATCTCCATATTGAAATCTCCTTGCACACCAAATTTTATGTTTTTTTGAAATTTTTAAGTATTTTTTTCGGATTTTTAAAAACTACAGTTTTTGAAAGGTTCAGAAAAAATTAGATTAACGATTTTGTAAACTCCGAAAAAAATACTTAAAAATTTTTAAAAAATGTAAAATTTGGTGTGCATGGAGATCATATTGAGCGGTTTGGATCGGTCATTTGAACTTTCAAAATTGAGATATGACGGATTTAACCGGGACTCCGATCAAAGCGCTTTGATCGAAAGCTTTCTCTATATATATAGAAGTTGAGCTGCAATGATAGTTTTAACTGATGCAATAAAAGGTACACCGGTGTCAGTTAACTTATATTTAGTCAAGATATTTGAGGATCTATTACTGTTTCTATCGAAAATTTTTTTTTTTTCTATACACAGCTACATATTTTGGAACCAAAATTACCAAAATAGCTTCAATTACGAGCATGCCAAACAACCTACCACATTTGGCAAATTTTTCTTTGGCCTATGTACCAATTCTACATGTTGTATGGATCAGGAATCTATGTCAAGCGACTTAAACCAATCAGAGATAGTTCTAGAGAGAACTCTTGTTTCATTAAGAGAGAGTGATTTCAAGCTCTGGGCGAGAGCATCTGCTGGCGTGTAAAGTGGACCCACCGGCCATTTCAAGTCCTGGGAAAAACACAAATAAATTCCAATTTGGGCATGTGCATATTTTGATGTTTGCTGTAATGGTGTCTTTTATAGGTGTTAAAGAATAGCTATATTATGTCAAATATGACAATTATGTCCTAAGGTGAAACTGAACTAAAATCAAGTAGCTTATGCAAGTTCAGAAAAGTAATGAGCAGTTTCATTTTTCCTAGCATTTCTTGACCTGAGTTTCGAACATCTGGTCTTATTTGGAATGACCCAAAAATTTTGGAACTCTGTTGCAGACTTGAGAAGTACTAGATGAGAATTGCAACAGCAGTCTAGTTTTTTCCTTTTTTGATGGTTATTATTCCAAAAAGAAAAGATAATAAAAATTCCATACCTGAAAACATGGTGTCAGATGATTTCCAGATAAGGTGATTTTTTCTATCTTGCCACCAAATGATTCCACCCTTGGTCGTAGTACCTCCTCAATAGTGTCTGATTCATCTATTGCATCTGTGCTGAACTTGACCTACATCATAATTTAGTTAACCTGAATGTTAGATCAAAGCCTAAATGCAAACTTAGGGTCCAAGTTAGTAGCCCATTGCACTGAACTTAGGTTACTCGCTCACTGCAGAAATTTACCGTTGATCGAGACCTTGAAAATCCAAAAGCAGTTTAAGTAGTATTGACTATGACACTAATTCAGTCCTAAGTTGTTGACTATGGCGCGCGGGAAGGATGTGATCAACCCACATTCAGGATTTGTAACAACAATATAATAATAATAAGAAATAAAATAAAAACAATATAAAATCAGTTTAGTTGATGCAAAAATTACCAACAAAGTGCGGGGCACACAGTATGACTTCTTAAAGAATTCACGATTCTCAGGAGGTGTTGGCTTGAACTCTGATGTTCCTTCCCTAACCTAGAATTGAAAACAAATTGGCAAGCACGAGAATTATTTTGACAGAGAAACCAGAATGCTATTATTATTGTCAATATCTTTCATTTATATAATTTTGATATTTAAACATTCTGATTTTCATTTTGTCATAATTCTATGTTTCAAAGTAACTAGAATTTTCATCATTTTATTTCAAAAATAATTGCAACATGCATTTTAATTGAGTTGATATTTTCTGTTTTCTTTTTGTATCTTTTTTTTTTTTAACTCTCGTTGATAGTTTCAGTTTTGTGTGTGTAGGGGAGAGGGTGGGACGGGGGGTGGAGCAGAAGTTGAAGATTTAAGATTTGTGATACTGGGCAGGTATATTCAAAAGAGATTTCTAGTAAACTGTGAACCAAAAATTAGAGCAAGTTCAGGAGAAGCAACCTGATTGAAGACCGATGGCAATTGGTCGGCGAATTTAGTGAGAGATACGAAAGCTTCCTTATCAATTTCTTGTATTACTGACCCAGCAGTATCCATCAACACCTTGAATGTACTCTCTGGAAAGTCATATTCAATAACAAGTAGATAATATATATTCCAAATATATAAATATGACCTGTTCATGATGGTATGAAGGATTATTATAACTGGTATCTGTAACTTTAGGATACATTTAGCTACATTGGAGCCCTGTTCAATTATGCAGCGAGCTAGAAGGTGCAATGGAGGCTTAAAGCACAATTAAGCCTTACTTTTCCACGTAAGTGTTGAGTTTCTAACATTCTATTAAATGGGACCAACAGGAAGCAGAAATCAGCCAGTTTTGGTATCTATGCCACCTAAGATTAGTACAAGAATTGTTCAATTCATACCAGATGCACTTGTAGCCATTGAATACACCGGAATTGATTCCACAACAGGCAACACTTGACTCATAAATGGGCCTAACTGAAAAAAATTCAGTGCATAACATGAGTAAGAGAAATTGAGAACCTAAATCCTGAGAATTCCTCTTAAATATAGTTGTACAGTCAAACCAAAAACAGACCTGCTCAAAATATGGGACCGCTTCTGTAGCTGGCTTGTTGTTGAATGACACAATTGCATTAGCCTATACATCAGATGAAAAAAATTATAAATCATTGCTATATAAGGCGTCAGAATTGTGTTTGCACTTTGCACAATAAAGAGAAAAGAATGATGATTACACATTTCAGTTTTAACCGCAAATCATTTGCAACTTGCATACATGCAAAAATCTACACTGTAATAAGTGTTGAAAGCACAGAGAAAGTGCCTACTAACAAAAGTTGTATATCATAGACCTAAAGGTCTGAGCCCAGCTATCTCAAAAATGAATTGAGACAAACCTGAGGTAATTTTTCATCAAAGTAACTCCCCACAAGCAATTGAAGTAGAGCCCCATTACTGCACCATGAAAACCACAAGAAACAATGTTCATGAGACTATGAGAGTATGAGCCCTTTTTGGTTTATACAATTCACTTGTACTGGACAGTGGACGAGATCGAAATTTTATTGTAGATAAGAAACAAACAATTATGATACTGACCTATGCCCAACAGAGTAGAGGGGAAGGCCAGAAATTTCTAGAGGAGAGATACCAGTGTCAGGTAGACCCGACTCCAATAACCCATCAAAACATTCATGGAACCTCTCATACACTTGCCGTGCCGCCATTTCATGATTAAAGGTCACATTGTATGGTACCGATATGACCAGATAGCCTTCCTTAGCTAGCAGCTCCATCAAATGGCTGGCCCACAAGAAATGAAACTGTCAATTATGGTTAACTCATGTCAAATGAAACATTGTCATGCTCATATCTACTAGTCAAATTGGTACTGGTACGGAACAATCCTGTACCAACTACCAAGTTTTGGTAATTCTCTCGTTCTTAATTATAGTAATGAACCTTAAGATAGTCTCAATTGGTCCCAAATAAGAGAAGCAATTAATAATATGATAGAAAAGGCCAACAAAATCTGATTGGTATATCAATTTATGGAACTAGAACCCACAAAAAGGAGGTAGCAATAAATCATAAGATACACGAAGTTCAAATTAATCAATACTCAATAGTAATGGAGCAACATATATACCCATAAGTGACCTCAGGGACAGCTCCGACAAAGGCGCCACCCAAGAACTTAACCACGGCCAACGGCTTCTTCCCTCGAGGCGGCGGCACGACAAGACACGTGTCCTTCCTGACATAAGGCTTCGGCGACGGAGTAGGCTTGAGAGACCCGACGAAGCCGTCGGAGAGGAAGGGAACTACCCTTAGCACGTGGATTGGAAGAGGCGGCGTTGGTTTTGTACGGAAAGAGGATGGAGAGAGTGTAGGAGTTGGGTTTTTGGTTGAGGTGGAAATGGGGAAGGAAGAGCGAGAGAAGGGAGGAGAGTGAGAAAGCGCCATTGTTTTGTTTTGTGTTGCTTGTGTACAAGTATAGTCGATTTCTTTTTGTTTTGTTTGATGGAAGTGAAGTGGGAAGTTGGAGGTAACGGAGTTAGCCACGGATGCTTGGAGAAACTAACGATCTACGATAACCACATCTCCTGTCCTATGTGCATGATTAATTGATTGCTGCTATCAGATCTCGACCGTTAGTTATTCGTATTAAGAGTCCGGATCTTGTATGAATATTAAGTGAAATGTGAATACATGGAGAGGATCCGAGAACCAGGATCCTCTGGACGTTTTTTTAAAAACGTCCAATGGATGGTTTGATCGGAGCCGTTGAGATTAAATCAGACGGTTCATTTTTTTCGGGCCAAAATTTTTTTCGGATGTGGTGGAATGCACGGGGCTCCCTTATAGCTGTTGAGATTAAATCAGACGGTCCAGATCCCGAGACGTCCACCAAACGTCCAGAGGATGGACGCCCAGAGGATCCCATTCCGAGGATCCGAATCTAGAGAGGAAGACGAGAGGTGCGTTTTGGACTGGGCTTAAGTGTGGTAATTGGGTTTGGAGTGAGTTGGGCCTAAAACTGGGGTCTATTTGTAGGACCGTGTAGGAAATATTGAGCGTGCAAGCAAAGGGAAAATTTGTTCTTTTTTTTTTTTTCAATTACTTTTTCGTTTGGTTGAACTAAAAGCAAAAGGATCTTTAGTTCTCGCTATACTCAAAGCAGCGTCTTTTGTGAGACGGAGTATTATATTGTTATTATTGTGACATAGTTAATTCATTATATAAAAAGTTATAGAGAAATTCCTCTATATGTAGATGTGTTTTTCAGAGGATAATTTCAATTTCATGTCTCAAATAGTTTTAATTGATATAAAAAGATTATAATGTAGTTCCTTTATCAAAATCTTATCATGTGGGGGAAGTAATTTTCAAGATATAAAACTTACTGTAAGAAGATTTTCTAAAAGGGGATCCAAACGTAATTTGGTGTGAAACATAAAACAATGTATTTTTAGAAGGCATGTTACAAATATGAATTCCGTTTTCAGTAGGGAATTGGACATGCATGTTTACTTGATAGTTACTAAAGAGTGTAATCTTAGGAATGAAGCAGCCTCCAACAAGAAGTGATGCAAGAGGGATTCTGAACCAAAACCACTACTTTTCAAGAAAGGAATAAAGGCTTATCTGTACTTGCACACAACTCTAATTCCTACTTCAACCTTAGTAGAAACTAAAGCTAAAGCCCTCTTAATTAACACTTCAATTATGGCACCATCTCTAATCCCCCAAACCCCTGCTTGAAAGAAAGCATTCATCCCCTGTTCCTCCAACTAATCCAAATGCAACATAATAGAAAACAAAGCAGAGAATGGATAAAAATGAAGAAAATCAAGATAAAAAGATATTTTCTTCTCATGCGAAGTGCTTCTGCCATCTTACAATTCTATTGCTGACAATAGCTATTTTAATTGTTTCAGCGATTCTAGTGCTAAAGTTTGTTGTAAGACTTAGGAAACCAACTTTTCATCTCCAATCCATTCAACTAAATCCAAACTTCAGATTAGATTACTCTAACTCTACAATGGAAACCAACCATACTTGCTCAGTAGCCTCCTTGGTTTTCTCCACCCAGAACCCTAATAAGTTTGGAATTAGGTACAGCTCCTCTTTACTACGGGTTTTGTATCAGAATAAATCAGTAGGCATGATTGAGGTGCCTAGCTTCTACCAGCCACCAAAGGCACGGAATGTGACAGTGTTCATGCATCTCTTGTTTAAGCAATTGAATATAAGTCGAGCAATTAATGAAGAAATGATGGCTATTGCTGGTACACGAAATGATCGCTTTGAAATTCAGATCAACGGTGCCATAAAAGCAAATACACATGTGCTTAATTTTCCATTGCCGGGAATTCATGTATGTTACCACTACTGTTTCTGATCATTTAAAGTTACCATATCAAATTAATTCTAACCTTATTTGGAATATATACATGCCTGTGCTGTTATGAAATTAATTATGTTGGTATGATGTTTGTACCAAATTGGCATGGAATCTATATCAAAACCTAGTGCAAATAAATTCATTTTGCTGAACTATATATGTTCCTAGTACAATAACCTATTTGATGTTTAATTGCTACTGTAGGTTAATCTAGATTGTATGATAAGCACCAATTACAGTGACATTGTCACCAGCAAAGGAGTGCACTATGTCAGGAAGACTAAGGTATTGTTTGAAAATTACCTATTTTCTAAGTGAATTAAAAGCATTTATTTAAAACTTTAAATGCTCTTAAAAATTATTTAAGTTCCGGGGTTGTCAAAATTCTTCAATTTTTTTAGTTTTCTTCCTACCAGGCTCTCTCCCTGTCAAGTTTCCCACACATCTCACAAAGGTGTTCTATGGCGATGCTTATAAACCCTAAGACTGTAAATAATGCAGCCCTAGTGACTCAACAGAGTTGCTTTTGATCACACATACCTTACTTCTTTTATTTCTATAATTAACTTGACTCTATTCATAATTCATTGTCTAAGTGTATATAATTTTCCTTTTTCTTTTGTCATTTTCAGCGCAAACTGCCAAATTCATATGTCATTTATACTATTTATTTGAGTAATAAAAATTGTATGCATTACAACGACCCGATCACATGGCATCTATAAAGGACTCGATGGAAATACATGCAGTCTATAAATAAGTAGGAAATATATGCAGGATACCATTCAATAGGGCCGTAAATAGACCAAAAAAAAAATAATAAAATAAAATAGGGCCGTCAATAATCATTCAATTTCGGCACAAAATCAATTTTTTTTTTTATTTAGTGTATTAGACTAACGGTGGAATCACGAGCATAGAGATTGATTAGTGGTAATTTTTAGTTAAAAAAAAAAGAAAATTAAATTTAAAGTACAACGGGAGCAAAATGAGATTGGAAACTGACAGGTAGTGTAGCACATTTGTGCTTATGATACACCAAAAAGTTAATGGCACTGAAATCATTACAAGTGTATGGTCAATTAGTTATCAAATTGCAAGCCTGACGTACCAATTGTATTACATTCGAAAGGATGACAAATTTAAAAAAATAAACTTGAGAAATTTACCAATAAACTTATATATTTGGGAAATGCATCGGTCAAATGCGTCTCTTCTTTTCTCTCTAATTTAATTGCATCAAATTTGAAATAAATTAACAAAATCAACATTAAGGCCATCATGTATTATTCCTAACCACGATGGAGCATCCATTCCCTATAGACTGAGGGTGACCCTTAGTAATTAATTAATTCGTATATGTTGTAATTTATTTGAATGACCATCTTTATCTACTATTAAGTATTAACTCATATCATTGAGCTCAGTATTTGAATTCTCAGCTCGAAAGGGAAGCAACAATAGAGAATTAAACATGAGGTTTAGCCTGACTCTTTCAATTGAGATTTGAGAGAGCTTTTCTCAATTAAATCGAGGAAAGGAAAGGGACCTTTATCTCCAGAAGTTTGTACTCTTGACTCTTTCAGTTATTATTTAATTCATCATTAGAAAGTTTCGTCAAAATGTCAGGTCACCTTTTTCATAACATTATTAATTCCGATTTGTTAAAACGTGGGTCCTACCTGTTAGTATATCGCCACATATTCGAGTACGCGTCCAAATAGTTCCTACCTGGTTGGGCCTAAATATTTCGTACGAGCCCACATTATTGTTTTACAGGCTGTTTTTTGGGTCTTTTGTTGCCCGAATCTATTTCGGTTTTGTGGCTTCCTTGAGAAACGGGCTTGAAAACTTTATCCGAACCGGATCTGGATTCGGATCCGGACCCGTTAAGAGTTAAACCCTAGCGAGTAGCAAGAACCTCTTGGCCTCCCTCGATTCTCGATTCATCGTCTCCTCTCCGACTCCCTCTTCGTCTTCGGTCTTCCAGATCGCCTCGCCTCCAAGGCTCCAAACTCCTCTCTCGCCTCGCTTCACAGTTTCTGTAATTTATCCTTTGAAGACTTAAAGTGGGGAGAGATGGCACTGAGAGGTGTGTGGCAACTAGAGAAGCTGATTGTCAGCTATTGCAACTGGGGCGGCAGTAGCAGGGGCATCAGGTACCTTCTACCTCTTCCATTCTTTCATTTTTTATACTACCAATATCTACTACCAGTACCAAGTATGCTTCTGAGTTGTCACAGTTCACTTTCTCAGTATGTATTATGGTACTGTCCCAAATGAGAGATTCTATGAATCAGTGCCATTTGTGTAATATAGTCTGGACATTTTATTTCTCAATTTAATATGATTCTGATATAGTTACTCTGGAGATGCATTTTTGGACTTCTGATTATAAGATTGGGATATATGTCTAACATCATTACTTTTTAAGTTTTTTTTTTAAAAAATGATACACCTGTTTAACCATAACAGGGCATTTATGGAAAATCAGTTACCAACATTTAAAGAAAAGAACCCGCAACTAGAGGTGGTAACTCAACTTTCAAGAGGCCAGCATCCTTTCTTGAAGGGACTGTACAGTAAGACCTTGTTAATCTCTTTCTGATCATAGGGTCTTTCTACAACTATTATGACTTTTCCCCCCTTCTAATCCTACTGTAATTTAGAATGCAATCATATCTGAAATGAAGTACTCATATAGCATGAAGGTTGACAGTTTGAGGATGGAAATTTAATTTCTTATGAACAGTCTAAGTCGATTTAAAATTAGTTAAGGTTGAACAATAAAATATTTCTTCTGTAAATATATAACCAGTTTTGATCTTATGCATTCTTATACTTTACAGTGTCAAGTTTGCCAATTGAATTTGACATTTACTAATGCTCTCTGTAACTTAGCAATTGACACAATGATTTGGTTTTTACATGTGCTAAATAATGTTGTTCCTTCAATTCAAGGCATGAGTAACATTACTTTCAACTTTCAACGCAGAAAATAAAAATGAGAGGGTGGTTTGTGTGAAGAATCTAACACCAGAGGAGATATTGTTACAAGCGAGTCGGCTCAGGAATGCACTAGGCAGAAAGGTGATCAAGCTCAGAACCCGTCATGTCACAAAGCACCCCAGTGTTCAAGGTACTTGGACCACAGCACTAAAAATCTGATATGAAGGTGTCTCTTTTTTATCTTTGTAGTTCTCCAGACTGTTGTAATAAGAGATATGTCAGGTAATGGGATATATAACTGCTATGTTGGGATTTTTGACGAGGCATTTTTTGGTTGTACTTACTCTCACATCAGTATGTTTGTTTCATCCCTATTATTTGTTGGTCGACAACGTTATTTGATTTATATAGCTGGCTTCTTAGGTCTCGATATATGCAGTTTACATAATAATCAATTATCTGTTGGATCCATTTGTTTGGGTTGGTTTACTGGGATGTAATTTGTCTAATTGTACTTGTGTCATCATTGACAAGCTTTTACTCTGCAGCAGTGTATTCTGTGTTACATCATCACAGTGTGCAGTTGTCAGCTACCAGTTACTAAATCTGTTTTCTAACTTCTTCACAAGAATTTTGCTCTCGTATCAAGTAAAATAACCATAGAGCCATTTGGAAAATTAGATGTTAGTCCCTGTAAGGTGGTTCAGGCTTGGCAAGTGGTAACCTGTTAAAATGCTGCTCAGTTTCTTTGCTTTGAATTTTTGGTTTCTGATTTGCTTTGTTAGTTTAACCTGTTACTATTAATTTCCCCATTCCTTTCTCTCACAAGCTAAAACTTTCCATCTGTAAACCGACCGAAGCTCTAATCAGCTTGGCGATGGTTGTGCACCAGTGCTACCTCCAATCAGGATAGCACCGATAGGATCTGCTTTAAGATTACCCAGGAGGTTTCAATTTTTGGTAGTTCTCCTATTCGACTATCCCAGAGTATTCTAGCTAGAGAAGTTATCGTTCACGTGGCAACAAGAGAGGTGCAACAAAATTCTGCTAAAACAATGAATTCCCATTAACAGTGCTGATAAGCGCCGGCAAAATTGCTAATCTTCTCTTTCCGAAAATGAATAGCCCGTACACCCTTCCTTCGTGATTTCCATTTCCACTTCACCCTCTATACCCTGCGCTCACCCTCAACCCTCACTCGCACCGTTTGTGATTCACTCTCTCGCTCCTCTATCCACGTACGTCACTTTCAGCGTGATTCTCTCTCCTCCTTTTCTCCTCTCGTCCTTCTTCTCCCATCTCTAACCTCCATCTCATCGTCTATTCTCTCCGTCTACTTTCTTCTCTTCCATGTTCCTATTCTCTCGTTACTCCGCCCTTCGCTTCCCTGTTATTCGTACTTATCAATTTTTTTTCTGCAAGATACTCCCTTGACACTTATTATTTACTCCCTTATGTTTATTATTTACTTCTTATAGTTTTAATTATCAACCACGTATTTGCTTATGATAATTGACAGGTAGTGTAGCACATTTGTGCTTATGATACACCAAAAAGTTAATGACACTGAAATCATTACAAGTGTATGGTCAATTAGTTATTAAATTGCAAGCCTGACGTACTAATTGTATTATATTCGAAAGGATGAGGAAATTTCAAACATAAAATAGATTAATATAGTACCATGAAAATAAACTTGAGAAATTGACCAATAGAACTTATATATTTGGGAAATGGATCGGTCAAATGCGTCTCTTCTTTTCTCTCTAATTTAATTACATCAAATTTCAAATAAATTAACAAAATCAACATTAAGGCGATCATCATCATGTATCATTCCTAATCACGATGGAGCATTCATTCCCTATAGATTGAGGGTGGCCCTTCGTAATTATTTAATTCATACAAATGACGATCCTTATTACTATTAACTCATATCATTGAGCTCAGTATTTGAATTCTCAGCTCGAAAGGGAAGCAACAATAGAGAATTAAACATGAGGTTTAGCCTGTCTTGAAAATTCTGTATGCCCCTCAAAGTCAGGCATGTCATTGACTGTCCGATCGAAAATCAATTGTCTAGATATGGACTTAAAAATTTACGGATCCAGCACAGTGGGAGAAGATCCAGCGTCACCTAGTCCTATATTTTTAGCACGTTTTCTTAATTTCTGTTCAACTCATAATATAGATCATGTGTCTGCTTTCGTTTCCATGTGCGTGTTCTAGTAGTTTTTTGCAAGTATATGTTTGGCTCCTTTTTCCTATTTTGTGACTTGTGAACATAGCAAAGAGATAATTTTAAAACTTTGTTCAGGAACTCCAATTTTTAAGTTCAATATTCTATTTTTTGGTTCCGTCCCTCTATAATTATAACTAAATTTAAAAAAGAAATCTTAAGTATAATTATATCACAAGCATACTGAAAAACAATAACCGTTTTTCTCCCCATTATATCTTGTGCCAGAAAAATTCTGATACCTTTCTGACCGTTCCTTTATTTATTCATCTATATATTTTTCCTTGTTGCCAAAGGTAGCCTCAGTTATTTCTAGACGGTCCCTTTTAACTTATTTATTTTAGCAATCAGTCTCAACCTGATCCGTTTATAGTTCCAAACACTTATCTTATTGTGTATATACGGGATTAAAGTACGAGAGCAGCAAAACTTGGAAAAAAAATCAAAATCACTTTTCACCTGAAGGTGAGAACCCTTGGAGCTCTAGAGATGACAACGGTAGTGCTTGGTTCGAAAACCGGCATCTTTCGCCTTAACCAAACCACTTGGTACAACTTCCCTCCTCCCCTCGACCACTTTTTTTTTTTTCCCTTTTTTAATCTGTATATTATGACATGCTTCTTCAACTTCAAATTTTAGTTTAATTTTTGTGTTGTTTTGGCATGTAAATTGGTAGGCAATGTATGACAGAGCTCCAGAGCGATGTATTGATAGAGGTGGAAGACTTCTCGTTTTTATTACATAAGGTAATTATTAAAAAAATTTTAATCACAGGATAGAAGTTGTTTATTGTATGATTATAAACACTTAAAATTTTATTGATTTATTTCTTTTGTTTCCTTCCAGCAATGAACTGTTGCTTTTGGTCAAAATTATGAATATTTGGGCGTTAGGGGTGATAAAATAGTTGGGAATAATAAACTCTCGTTTATAACGCAACCTACGTTAATCCCACTTAGTAATTGCTTCTAAAAGCTTCCCTTTTATGTACTTTTTTTTTTGTTTAACTTATATTTAGGAATTTGGAAGTAACATGTCACAACCGAATCATTTGCATATGAACTTGTAGTTTTTGAATTGTTTCTTCTTGTTTAATTATTTTATCTATTTTGGTTGGATTAGTATTCTTGCTGCCACTTATTTATACTGTGGCCTTTAGTACAAAATAGGAGCAGCACTTGATTAGATTCCAACCTTTGTAGTTCGTACATAGGTCATGCATATGAACTGGGTCAGAAATATGAACTGGGTCAGTACTTGATAGATGATCGAATCAGAAACAGGAAATCACCTATTTTCACCCTTTTTCTCTTCATTACTGTTTTTAAGTAGCAATTTTTTTTTGTTAAATATTAGTTTCAATGTGTTTTCTTTGATGAAAATAAGTACTTTCTTAGTTTTAACCTGACAAAAACTAGAAGAGAATCAGTAAATCCTGACAAAGATATAATAACTTCATGCATCAATGCATCGAGATATTCATAGCTGATAACTGATAAAAGTTGGCCTGAATCAGACACTGCCACAGTTGCTCATAAGTACTTAATGCAATGTAACTTCAAGAATATAATATTAATACAATTCTTGATTTGTAACTTCTTTACTTATTCAATTCAAATTTTTGGGACTTGACCCCTAATTTTCTTAAAAAAAATAATATTATTATTAATACAAATATTTCCTGCAACTAACAAAAATTATACCATCTTTTGTTGGCAGTTTCCTCTGATAAATGCAAGTCCTGTCTTGCAAAAGATTATCAGCAAATTTTCCTCTGATGAAGAGAGGGATTGTGCCTTTGCTCTCGATGATATACCAGGTGGGGCCCACTCCTTTGAACTAATTGCCAAATTCTGCTATGGCGAGAAAATTGAGCTGACATCATCAAATGTGGTGCCGCTAATTTGTGCTGCCAATTATTTCAGCATGAATGAGGACTATTTGAAAGGAAATTTAATTTTTCAAACTGAAACATTCTTCTCAAATGAAGTTCTTTCAAACTGGAAAGAATCTATTGCAGCGTTGCTCTCTTGCGAACATGTTTTGCACCATGCTGAGGAGCTTGACATCGTCTCTTCTTGCCTTAATTCACTTTCCAGCAAGGTGACATATGGAAAGGCTAATTACGTGCAACAAGAGATATCTTGGAATGGTATTGCTTGCATGAAGGAGACTAAAAACTCATCTGGTTCAGGTTTGGATTGGTGGCATGATGATGTGTGCTCTCTGAACCTTTATTTCTTCAAGAGATTCATAGAGGTACTGAATGCAAAGGGGCATGACCCTGTTGATATTTCAAATGCGGTTATTTATTATGCAAGAAATCACCATTTCAAGGAAAACCCAAATTCGACTGGCAATTGGTCAGTAGATGAGAGAATTCTTTTGGAAGAAATAGTAGAATTGTTGCCTGTGCAAATAGGGGCCACATCGACTAAAGTTCTTCTTAGCATGCTTAGTGCCAGTATCATGCTTAATACAAATGAGACATGCATTGAAACTTTAGAGAAATGGGTCGGAGCACAGCTACATGAAGCTACAGTGGAGGATTTGTTGGTACTAAATTCAAGGGCTTCAGATAAGGCAGTGCATAATGTGGATTGTGTCAAGAGATTGATTAAGCAATTCATGGAACAGAACTTGCATGTAAATGAGATCACATGCAATACACCGAAAGAGGAATGTTTGATGGAGGCTGATTCACTGCAGTGTGTTAGAATTGGAGCAGTTGCAAAATTGGTGGACAAGTACTTGGCAAAAGTTGCACAGGATGAAAATTTGATGTTAAAGCAGTTTCTGGCTCTCGGAAGTGCTATTCCAACAAGTGCGAGGCCTTCTAATGACGACCTATATCATGCAATCAGTACTTACCTTGAGGTATAACAGCTAATTTCTTATTATATATAAAATTGAATGTGAATATTTGTTCGAAAAACTTTGTTGTGTAGTCTGGAAATATCTAACAAAACATAAGAGAATGAATCTTTTGATTTGCCAAGGATCCCCAAAATATATGCACTTTCATATTTCCCTCTATATTACTTCGAGCATCATTTGCAGTAATTAAGATGAAAATAGTCTTTAACCAGATAATTTTTCTTTTACTGCATAAAGCTCATGATAGTTTTGCTCATTTTATAGCTAAGAACTTTTGACAACCTAGCTAAAAAGAAGTTCGTCTACTAGATTTATAGTGTCATAACTCGTAAGACTTGGCACTGCTCTAGTTATTTAAACATTTGCTTACTTTGCATGTATGTGTGTATGTACAGTACCATCCACAGCTATCTGATGGACAGAAGGAGAAAATCTGCCAGCTAATCGATGTACAAAAGTTGTCTCGAGATTTGTGCAGAGATGTGGCACAAAATGAGAACCTTCCCACCAGAGTCATTGTGAAGGCTCTCTTTTGTGAAATGCTCGACCTCAAGAGGTCCCTTGCCAATTGTGGAGATGGAAACAATACCGGAACAGAAGTTGGAAATACAACAGAAAATGGTGATAATATGGCTGAAGAAAAGGATGTAGTGGTAGCTCAAAGCACAGAATTACAAAAGGAACAAGAAACTTCAGAGGCGAAGGAAACTAAAAAATCCCTAGGGGAAAAAGTAACGTGTCGATTTTTTATGACTAGAAATATCTGGTCAGTTCATAGGGTTAAAGCTCTTCTGGCACAAACAAGGCACTAAAATTGTCTGTAGGTCCAATTTCACTATTTACTCCTGTATAATTTTGTTAATTAATTCAGTTTGTTTTTGGACTCTGGTTTGATAATTTATGATTTTGCAGTTATTTTGACCTGATAATGGGCTTCAGGTTTATCTAGGCAACTTTCTTGTTTTTCTTTTCCTTTATTTGTGCCAATACAAAATTTGATCTGTTAGGCCCAAACTGTTATACCTTCACTACCAAAAAAGGGGTCCTTTTCTCAAGTTCTATTTAAGTCATGATAATTGATAAGTGTTTCTTAGAAGTCAAAGACCCAACTATTTCGCAACCTTCACATGACAGCCACTGTCAAGCATCTCTAAAAAAACTATTTCGCAATCCGTGTGAAATGTGCAGGACCAACTATTTATGCAACTTAAAATAACATGACATAGGTAGCTTTTTTCCTTTTTTCTATTATTTTTTACTTTTTGAGGGAATAGCCAACCACAAAACTTAAACCTGTGACGACTGACGGCTAACTACACAAAACTCAAAAACTGCGTGTCAGAGTGATTGAGGTTGCCTTTAACTAAGAACTGATACCAATGTGAATTGGTGAGTTTCTTTTTGTTTTTTGAGCCTCCTTTGACTTCAACAAGTGTATTGGAGGAATCAAACCATCAAGATCGATGAGCCTCATTACTACTGCAAAAAGGCCCATCGCAACCTGGTAGTCGCTACCCGGTATATCCAAAAAACAGAAGGCCCATCACACCGGCCACACCCGTGATTCTCACGGCGCGTGTCGTTCTTACATTAGACTTTATTTATAATAATAATGGAACATCTCTTGCCGTTTTTATGTATGATACGTTAGAATAAAGAAAACAAATTATTTCACTTTTTGGAAATTACAAAGAAAATAAATAATTACGAGATCTGTTAAATTGTTTGATTACTTCAAGATGATAATGAAATAAAACATGTTAGCGGTAACCAGAATCTTTTGTTAGTTTACCACGCTTAGTCGATGATTCAGCTTGACTTTAAATGAGTTCAGTGCAATAAACGACTACACGATCTATGTAAGGCAAAATATGTACTGTTTGTAACTTTGTATTAGAATTGTTAAGAAAAATTTTAAGTTCAAGCCTTTTGTTTTAGTTTATTGTGAAAACTTAATTAGCAGGCAAATATCAACTAAAATTTTTATAATTAAATTGAAACAAAAAACCCCTGAAATCCGGCGTCAAAATATTTTATTTTGTAATTGATATAGGTACATGTGTATGATATGATAACACAAAAAAAAATAATTATTTTCTTACTAAATTCCCTTTTATCGAATTAGTGTATTCATGATTACCTAATCATCACCTCAAATGCATGCATGCTCCTATTTCTAGCACGAACCCAATATGATTAATTAGTTATCAGCACCCCAAGCATTTACTTATCGGACGGTTGTTCTCTCTCTCCTTCTCCAAAAAAGAGTGAAAATTTCTCTATTCCCTCAATCAATCACATGTCATTATTTTTTTTTTTCCTCTCTTTTCTCCTTGACCTTTTCTATACTTTGTGTTAGTCAGATCTAATAGGAGATCTCCTGCAACATGCAGCGAGGTACGACAGTTCTGTGTGGTCAGATGTGTAGAGATCGATTAGACAAAATAGGTGCTTATTGAGAGGATCACCGCACTAAAAGGATATACTGATGCTGCCGCAGAAATTCTGTTAAAAAATAAAGAAAAAGAAAGAATAAGTGAGAAAAGGCCAAGTGGGCCATGTTCATGCGCGCGAAACAGAAGGGTCAGATGGCCGGGCAGGCGTTGGGCTAGAAAACTTTTGCCCCTTTTCTAGTTTGATCCTTCTATTCATCTATAATAATAAGAGATCAAAATTCTTTCTTTGTTAGGTCCCCTAAAACTTAAAATTGACATAATTCGCATAAGCATATAAGACCCAATCATATATTTTTAATATAATAGTTTGCATGATTGACATATAAATATAAACTTTGTTACTGTAAGAATACTATTATAATACAAAAATATTAGTTACATCTTTTGGCATAATATTATTTTTTTATCAAATTTTTTTGTCATTGTGAGCATATTATTTACTTGCTAAGATCAAATAGCTGATGGTATATCCGTACATCTAGGTTCATTTAACAATATACTTAAGCTCGTCCTTTTTGTATTTTTGGACAACTTTAAGTACTAAAACTATCTGATTCCTCGATATTATCGGCGCGCTGGTATGGTACCAAAAAGAAAAGAAAAGAAACCAAAAAAAAAAAAAAAAGCAAAGAAAGGAAGAAATTGCGCGCAGTGCTATGTCATGTTGTATTTTTATATCCAAATAAATAAATAATGTGGATATCGTGCTATTACGTTGTGTTTGCAGAGTTTTGTAACTTCATTCATATATGATTTTTTTTTTTCTAAATTCTTTTGTAACTTAATTGTATTTAATATCAATTAAAAGTTCGTATTTTTCGAAACGTGACAATCTCAAAGAGAATGAAATCCCTAAATGTCAAGTCATGGTTTCTCCATCGAAAAATCAATTATCATCTCATTTACAATATAAACAAATTATTAAAACATGGAAAAGCACATTTTGCATGACTGATCTATAAGAACATTTTATAGATGTGGCCTGCTTGCTTTCCCATACATTGTAATCTTTTTTGGCATTTGATGATTTCTACATGCAATAAAAGAGAATTCTAAATTATAACTATATAAATTTACTGTGTCGTGCGATGCACGTGAGGAGGCCTTTTACTGTAGTTAGTACAGTAACCCATCTGATCTGTCCATTCTGATTGAAATCATCCTATCATCCGTTTATTTGCAACCCTAGCGATAGCGATACCATGTGATGTTCTATTCTGTCTCTCTCTCCACGGTGCCCCAGGCGAGAAAAACTTGCCGCTGCCGCTCTTCACCGTGAAATCGCGACCGCCTCCAATGTAAGCTTGAAACCTCGACTCAGAGATGATTAGACCGTCTGTTCTTCTTTCGAACGAATTCCGTTTTGACCATAAATCGAGTTCGAGAACCCTCTCGAGCAAGGATTTGTTGTTTAGGCTGAGCATGGCCTGAGAAAAGGACGAGATTCTTAGTATTTGTGCGAGGTGGTGGTTTTCTTCTTTTTTTTTCTGCTGCTTCTTCATTTTGTATTTGTTGCTACTGCTTGCTTATTTTTCATGATTATAATTTGTTTGTTTCTATTTTCTCCCTCCCTGATAATGTTTCGCTCCTTTAGTTCTGTTGTAAGTTTAAACAAAAACTCTAAATAAAAGAAGGAGATTGTGAAAGAGTTCATTTTTCTTTGGTCAGGTGAATTCGTTCATTCGTTTGTGCTTGGGATATAGGCGAAAGGTGCCATCTTCCCTCTCTAACGCATTACTCCACCCACACAAAGAGGTACTTCAGCACTTCTTTATTTGATTTTTTTTTTTTTACTGCTTCAGAGTCGAATTTTAGTTGTTACCAACTTATGATTTACTACATTCTATGGTCTGCACTTTATTGAGATTCAATTTATTTATGCTTTGTTAAAAAAAAAATCAGGAACATCAAGATTGAAAAGGTAAGAAATTAAGAAATTAAAATTTCAGATATTTTTTTAATAGCTTAGATACATTATACATTGAATTAGTGTACTTTGGAATCTTTTGGTCTTTAATTTATATTTATCGAATTAGATGGATGCTCAATTGGTCTCAAGTTATAACTTTTTTCTTTTTTATTCTCACTTGGTTTTTGACACCTTAATTGAGCCAGTGCGTAGAGCAAGGATTGGAATCACTTGTATAAGCATGAAAATTTGAATAAGTATTAGAATTTGAATGGAACTAGCTTTTGATACGCGCTTCGCGCGTGAAGCATTGTTCTTGTAGTTAAACAGTAAATATTGGGTAATTTAAAGTTCGGGATAGGATATGTTAATTATTTTAAGACCGATATACAATTGTAATAAGTGCTAGAATTATAATTGTAGTTATTTAAATAAATGCCAAACTATCTTACAATTGATCTGTTGTAGTTATTTCACGTGGCTAATGAAAGGTTTTAAAATGGAAGGACATCTTCTTTATATAAATCCTCTATAAAAAGGACTAACAGGTAACAACCTACTTCAAAACCAGACAACAATCAACACACCTATAATGAATTTATAATATAGAAATTTTCAATTATAGATTGCACTTCGCTCAATGGTGTTCAAAATTAATTTATTTCAATTAACTATTAATAACAGTTCAAATAGAAAGTAATTATATAATTTTGTTGAATTTAATTTAATATTTTTTTAAAAAATATAAAATAGAAAAATATATCTATTAGCAATTATTATTTAATGAAATTAAAACCAGATCAGAAGGCACTATTAATATTGTCCCATGAAAAGCTTGCTAGCTAGAGGCAACAATCATCATTATTTTGACATGACATTAAGAACTAAGTACAATACAACTATATGCTATTTTAGAATATAGCAATAATCACTTAAATTGCTAGTAACAAGCTTGGATTTTAATTTGATAAAACTATACCATCATATGTTATTAATTTTCATCTTAAAATCTATATGTTTAAAAAAGAGCTGAAATATATTTTGGCAAAATGTCATTAGGATATTTTAAAAATAAATCACATGTGTCATAGGAGAACGTCGCTGGCATAAAATTTTGGCAAAATGCTCAAATATTTTTATTAATATAACATTTTTTATAAAAAATTTAATTATGGCTCAATACGTAAAATATTTTGACCAATTAAAATACTATAAATGTGATATTGGTATGATATTATGGAAAAGTATGTTAATTGTATATTTGTTACCGCATACGAAAAAAAATTCAATCAATTAAAATACGCATCACTTTTGAGTAAATATATGTTATAACTTATAAATGATGGCCTAAACAGACTACGCATCACTTTTGAGTAAATACTGTTGGTTGCCCCCAAATGGCAAAATTTTACTTTTTGGTTATTTTTTTAAAATTTAAAATTTAAACGTTGAATCCAAATCGTTGATCTTATTTAATTTAGTGAGCGATGCATTTTTCATATAAGTTTTATAAATTTTGGAGTTTATTTGATACTCAATTAAGAGATATAAAAATAAACGAACCTTATTAACTATGATAGATTCGTTCTAATATGTTCATGTTTTAGCATTCGATCGAGTATCAAATAAACTCCAAAATTTACAAAACTTATATCGGATCCCACATGTTTTAGCCTTTTATAATTTTGATTAAATGGAGTTTATTTTAAAATTTTGTAATTAATTAAGCTTAATTATAATTTTTTCGGATTTTAAACTTGATTCATAATGATCTCGGCCTGTTTGAGTACTATCTGTTCTCTTTTAATAGGCCGTTGCTTAAAGCAACGTCTGTTTTTACGTTCTCTAAGAATGTGATCTTGAAAATGTTTTATATATTGCTTCTCATGGTTGGCACTTTCGTTATGTACGCTTAACTTGCATTTTTTTTTTATTTGAGAAACATGTTATATGTATACATATGTCAATTGTGGTTTTTTTTTTTTTTTAAAAAAAAAATCATGACCATTTGTTATATAGCCTACAGTGTATACAATAAAGTGTAAGGGCGTGGTCAGGTTACTGTTCACTGGAAGATGTTTGGTTCGGAGTGTGACAATAAGTGTTAAGTCATGAACTAATTAATTTCTGCCAAATTTATTCTGTTGAAAGATGCAACTTTATAGTTTTTAACTTTTTATAATGATTTCTATGTGGGATTCGATAAGAAAATCTATATAATCTTTTGTTTTTATGTTATTTTTTATATTGAATTGAATGCATTCTAACTTGGTTATTTCAAGTACTTATTTCTGGGAGGGTGGACAGCCAAATATTTTAAATTTTATTTGTTTAGGAATTTAAATTATATTTTAATCTCATCTTTTTGGGAATCAAAATTTAAACTTTTGATGAATGATTCAGCTTTTAGTTTTTATATATCATTGGAAAGTATAACTACTTTTAGTTATTATATATGATTTTATTGGATATTCTGTTGTCATTCTAGCTGGTTATTTTGAAGTATTTTTTTTTTTTTTTTTGTGGGAGGGTGGATTCACATATTTAAATCCCATATATTTTAGAATCAAAATTTAATCGATGAGACGATGAATGATTCCTGCTTTGGGTACTTGCGAAGAATGGGTCAATCCTACCTTGCATTCTCATTTACGGAGAGATTTTCTTTTTGTTCCTATATATACTACTTAGTCTGCTTATATTAGTTTTGACCTAATTTGTTGTAATATGGAAATTTTTGGATGAAATTCTTAGTTTCATTATAGTTTTTTTTTTTTTTTTGGTGTGGTACTATTTACTAAGTCTGCTCATTATTTAATTCATCTTTTTTTTACAAAATTTATCGACTTGAAAATATTAAAGCTTCCAGTCAAATTCTGTGGATAAGATTATCATTACGGAAGGGAGGATTTAAAAGGCTTATATTTTAGAGTCTCTATTATGCTTTATTTTCATAAAAAATTATAAATGTATTTTTTAAATATTAAAAATAAAAATAAAAATGATTTAATATAATTGTTTTTTCGGCACACCAGGGGCAGATTTAGACTTATTTTAAGCCTAGGCATGATAATAAAATTTAATATCTATTAAATTTTATATACAAATAAAATTAATATTTAAATATAATTTTCTAAGACATTCAATAATATTACAAATTATTTTTCTTTCAAAAAAATGCAATAACAAATTATTGGATTCATTCCTTTTTCGTTGTGCGTTAATTAACTTCCTAAATCAAATACTATCTGTCCATGCATGATTAAAGTTGTATAACAAAAGAATTGTTATACGCCACGACATTTAATTCTTTTAATATAGTATCCAATCAAGTGTGTTAGCTTTTTGTCGTAGCCAATCAAATTGGGTGGAAAACATTAGACAATGTTTTGTTTGCAGAGCCATTCAATGGATAGATTTTACAATAAAACACGGTAAAAAAGAAAAAGAAAAAGAGGAATGCGCTGACATCATTGTGACATCGGCAAGTGCACCGTAGAAAATGCTCCTCAAATTGGAGTATTGTTTGATTAGTAGTTCAGCTACTAGCTTGTTCATTTCTTATTCATTCATGTTTGGATGATCACGTAAGAATAAGAATAGAGGAAAACAAATAAAGTATTCATTACTTTATTTGTACCATCCACTAACTTTTTGGCGCCAGCACATTGCTTGGTTGGGTACTCCATGCAACTTACTATTATGCCGTTTCGTTTAACCTAAGTGGAACGGTAAGTGGCAAAAAAAATTATGCCTTTTTTAAACGAAACGGCAAGTGGCATGCTTGATCAAACCGTTTACAAAAAATGGAGCACTAAAATTGGTTATTACAATAGAAATGGTAAGTGGAATGGTAAGTGGCACGAAAATCTGTTTCGTTTAATAAGTGACACGGTAAATGGCATACCATTCCATGTCGTTTCATAAGTGGCACGGTAAACGACAGAGCTTATTCCGTAGTTTTTTCACCACGTTAGACAGCTTTAATCATTACATACATGTTCTCTCTCTTTGGAAAAGTCTTTGAACATTTTTTTTTTATTATTACCTCTCTCCTCTCTCCTCACGCCTCCTCTCTCCTCACGCCTCTCTTCTTGTTCAGATCAAATTCTAGCTTTTCGTGCGAATTAGAATAGGAGTGCGAATAGCCTATTCATAAATTTTGTTGCTTGTTTGATTTAGGTCACGAATTGATTATTCACAAATAGCGCTTATTCACACTCAACCAAACACACCGGTTTTTGACAACTTGAATTGAGCCAGCGAACAACGTTCGCGTTCATTCATGCTGATAGGCTTTTTCTTGAGCAAAAATTTGCCAAAAATTTAGGTTATTAATTTGCTTTTTTTTTTTTTTGTTTGATTCTAATACTGATTTTGAATCAAACCATCAAGGTCAACTTATTAAATATTTACCATCATCAATAAAAAAAAAATACTTCCATTTGCAATTCCACTTACCAGGTGCAGGGGAACCACGAAGAATGTTATTGATATTTTTTTTGACCATTTGATCTGCTGTGGCAATAGAGTGGTATCATACATAAAGTTTACATGAAATTGTCGCAGAACATCTATCATTATATTTCCAGCCTCGAGGGCACGCCAGAGTCTCGGGAAGGTGCACTAGGTCTGGAAATGAGATCAGGTGTTACGCGACATCGTGTGTAGCGTGTTTTTGGGCCGTCTGATCTGAATCTGATGGATAAGGGAGTCCCGTGAATGTAACAGATTGATAGGCCTGAAAAAAAAATGAACTGCTTGATCAAAATCGAACAACTGAAGGGTGCGCTACACCGTGTGTCGAGTGATAGCAGAATCGGATTCCTAGATTTGGGAAAGGGGTTTTAATTGTGACAAGTACATTGACCGAGACATGACTAAGCACTAAGGAGGAAGCGACCAAAATCCTCTGCAGCAGTGCTGCTGTCAGCGATTTCGTCTGAGCTGTTCGATCTCATCTCAACGGTTAATTTTTTCGGGCCTATCGATTTGATATTTTTCACGGGGCACCCATCATCCATCGGACGGTTGTGATGAAACTGCAGCTAACTGCATCGCTGCCGAGGATGTGAATTCAAGGAGTAAGAGTGTAATCTTCAAAAAAATGTAATAAAATTTTTAATAAATGTGTACGTCATTTGATGACCAAACACAGGATGTCCCTTGTGTGTTTATCTTCAATTTTTTTTTTGTCTAACCTTTTATCTTTCGCTTGCTAACCATGCAGACAGGATCATAGAAGATAAGTTACATCGTCTCCATTGCAAAGCCACAAAACAAACTTTCCTTTGATAGTTATTTGAAAAGAAAACTTGCTGTTGAGTTTTTTTTTTCTTATTAATTAGCTATCAAACAAAATAGCATAAATTTTTCCATATGTGTCTTAGTAAGGATTCTTGGGTTGTGAAAATATATTAGCTTGTACATGTCCTGATTGATAGAGAAAATGAAGGTGCAAGAGTTGTTAACTAGAATCTGTGAGCTTGTGACTAGAATCTGTGAGATTGTGATGACAAGTAGATTGACTTTTTTTTCATTATTAATATTTATTTTTTGTGTCATTGGTGCTTGAGTTCTAGTTAATTATTGATATAGATAATTTGTCTACAGCTAAAAATAAAATCTTTTAGATAATTAATAACTAACTTTTCCTGACCCCTTTAGAAACTGAGAAAACTTTACGCTACGGCCCAAGACATAATAGATACCACATGCACGCCTGCAATAGGTTTGTGTCAAGTGCACTTGGCACTTCTGCAGAAATAATTGGTTTAATCTAGGAAAGCTATATTTATGTTAATGTATTTAATGGTTAGTAATTTTTCTATCTTTTTTTATATTGTGAAGATTTGATATCTAAATATCAATTAATTGGCCGTATTTCTAGAACAATTTAAAAAATAGTCGGTAAAAGATATCACATTTTTATATTTGAAAAATTATAATATTTGTAACCAATCTTTAGCATTCTCGAAATGTTATAACACTCAAACAACTATAGATGTGATCTACTCGTTGTACACAACACATGAAATGGCCTATCTATATGTAGTTTAATCATCTGTGTGAAATGGCCTATCTATATGGAGGTATAGCAGATTTGTGGTGGCGCTTCGCTTATCGGATGGAGGAAAATAGACCATCTTATTTGTTAAAACTGGGAGGTTCATATGGGAGCCACATTGAAGGCTGAAAAGTAAATGAAGCAAATAACTTTGAATCACAGAATACATACCTTAATATGATTAGGGCTGTCAAACGTGCACAATTAGCACGGAAATACTCATTTTCGTTTCTGTTCCATACTAATGCACGAAACAATAGTCATTTTCGTTAACGTTCCGTAATTATGGCGGAAATAATTTTTTTTCCGTTTTCCGTTCCGTCTTAATGAACGGAAAAAACGCAACTAATGTTAAATTTTTGTTACCTGGAGTGTAGCCTGCCTAGCTCGGAAATGAAGCAGGCACCATGTTGCCTTATTTTTCAAAGAAGCATTTCCTCAAACAGCTTCCATGCGGGAATCTTGTTTTTCAAATACTCTTCATAGATGGAACGCAGGCAGCAGCCGTAGGCAGGCAGTCTTGCTCTCAATCTCTCTCTCTCTCTCAATCTTCCTCTCTGTCTTCACTCTTCACCTCAGCTGCAAGCAACAGGCGTCATGGTCAGGCATGGAGCCATGGAGGTGGAGACGAAGCCCTCCCCTCTTAATTTCTTCTAATTTCTTAGGCTATAAAATTTTGGGCTGCAATTTTTTTATGGGCCGAGGGAATTCACGTGGGCCGACGGAACGAAATTGATAAATTTCGTTTCTGTTTCGTCAATCAGAACGAAACTGAATACCGTTCCGTTTCTGTTTCGTCAAACGAAACGCAACCTGAATTTCTTCCGTTTCTGTTCCACCAGGACGGAACGGAACGGAAAACGTGCGAAACGGCACGGTATTGACAGCCCTAAATATGATCAAGAGAGAATCAAATTGAATGTGTTTGACAGTCTTTAAAAAAAAAAAAAAAAAAAAGAAAAGAAAAGAAAAGAGAATCAAATTGAATTCGGAGCTGCCATGCCATGCACCCATTTTTAATTATTGTCCCATGCCCATGCCTCTATTAAAAAGGCGACCTACTCGTCTTCACTCTGTCTCTGTGAAGTGATTTGGAGTTTTGGACACCACCTCAAAGTGATTGAACCCCGCCAAAATCTTTTAATGACCAATATATCCTTTGCTTATTAATTGAACGTTCCACGCTTTCTTTTTCGAACGCTTTCTTATTTTGTTGTCACTCCTAAGTTAGTTTCATTTGACTTCATTCATCTGATCACTGTCCAACCTAGCCTCCATTGAAACACCACAGAAGACAAGAAAAATAATTAAATAAATATATAAAAATAATAGAGCAACCAATTTTCAATTTCTGAGATTGTTACGACATACATATAGTTACGGTATCGGTAAAAAAACATATGTTATAGTGAAAAAAAAGATAGGTTGAAATGCCAAATTATAATCGAACGCTACATCATTTATTTCAATCATCTGCCATCAATTTCATATTTTACTAGAGATTCTTTTTAGCACAATTTTCCAGCAAAAAAAGAGAAAAGAATATATTTTTAATTGCTTTGCCATTTTTTTATGCAAGAAACGGTGAAATAGAAACCTTAAAAAAAAAAAAAAAAAGCTGTAGCAATGTCTGTCGGTGAGGATTCAAGTGTTGTATGTTATCAAAGAATTCTAATGTCTAATAATATAGTGAATTTAAATTTGAAGCATTACAAATTTAGTCCAAAATTGAGAGGATAAGGAACCAATGATTTGTATAAAAATTATTTTATTTCAGATTGGTTCAAATAAATGTTGTTCCGAGTTGTCATTATAAATTTTAGTTTAGGGTTAATTAGATTTATGCCACTGCGAAAAAAAATAATATATTTGAGGATGGCATTTTTAGAATTTATTATGCTTTTGAAGAAAATAATGGCATATAACTAATTTTAATAATTTTATAATGACATAAATCTAATTATCAATTTAGCAATGGCATTTATCAAATTTACTACTTTTTGTAGTGGCATAAATCTAATTATTCCTTCGTATTACAGTTGCCTATTTGCAGATGGATATAACCAATGAAGAAGAACTACTTTCTTTCAAGTTTGCAACACATGATTGCTAAAGCAAGATGGCAATCAAGTGCAAAGAGTCCAGATGATGGTATATTTGATTGGGTTGATCAAAACATGTATTTTTCAAGTTTATGTAATATGGCGTATTTTGAAATTCATACAAAGGATATTATTTAAGGCCTTGTTTTGTAATAGTTGTTTAATACTCGTTGTTTTCTAAAGGTTAAATATCAGTTGGAATGGATTTGTTTATGGAGGTGAGGGAAAAGCAAGATGAGAGATTAGTCAATTGATATAAACTAAAAAGTGTTCACTCGAAAGAAAGTCAGGAGCGTTCAATTAACAGAGCTAGGTATATTGAATCGAATATTGGTCATTAAATTTTGTGGTGTTGTAAGACTTTAAGGAGGTGGGCACCACTGGTCCACTCTCCAGACCTCGTAAGTCGTAAGTGATATAATAAACTCATCTCCTCTCGAATCTTCCCTCTTTCGGCTTCCTATCTCTTCCTGTCTTCTCTTTCTGTCACAATACCTCTTTCGTCTTCCTCTCCGACACCCTAGCTTCCACGCTGATCAGTCAATCACCCATCTCCCTCTCCCTTCCTTTCTCTCTCTCTCTCTCTCTCTCTCTCTCTCTCACACACAGTACAACTCTCGGTCAATAAAATGGCATCTCAACAGCTATCTGCCAACCTCAATCCCTTCAAACCTCTCCCTCACCCACTTAGGCCCTGATCATAATCTCTTTTTTTTAACATGGGCTTTCAATTCATTTCATTTCATTGGAAAATTCTTGATTACAATGAGCGAATTTGATATCATTTGATTGGAATTCATATGTAATTAGGTCTAACGAAATCCTATGAAATCCTACAAAAGCAATTCAAATGAAATGAAATCCCTAGTAAAAAATCATTGTGTTAATATCCCTTAAAACCTCTCCTTCACCCACAAAAATGACATTCAGGTGTGTAATTTGTAATGTCAAGTTTACAAATCTAAATTTAATAAATGCACACCGTGCAACAAAGCACGGTAAGGGTGCCCTTACTGATGATGAGATAGCATGTGCAACCGTGACCAACCCCAAGCCGACGTTTATCAAAGCCAGTCACTTTGGCTCAAACCCCGCCGACAAGGTGGGGAAGACCAGCCATCCCAACAAGATCGACCTCGCAAATAAGTGATTGCGGTGGCTGGGGTGCTAGTTTAGTAGTAGTTGTGTTAATAAGTGTAGTAGTGTTGGTTTAGTTTGAGGTGCTGGTTTGAGGTAGTAGTAGTAGCGCTGGTTTGATGTAGTAGTGCTAGTTGGTTTGATGTAGTAGTACTTGTTAGATGTAGTAGTGCTTGTTTGAGATGCTGGTTTGATGTAGTAGTACTGGTTTGATGGTGATGTAGTAGTGCTTGTTTTCTTTTATGTACTTTCTAAAGTAACAATGTCACCGGAGATGTGGCAGAAAGTTTGATGTTTAAGAATTTGAAAAATAAGGATGTGGGTGTATGTCATGAGAAGCTTATCATAGTGATAGAGGCAACAAAGAAAGAAGATGTAAAGAAAAAGGCCCAAGAGAAGTTAGTTGCTAAAGAAAATGAGGAATTAACAGAAGAGGAATCATCAGTTGAGAAGATCTTGGTTTTGGAAATGCACCTATTTGGTGATGATTTGAGAGCTAGCAAGCATTCAGGAATATCTGACTATATACAATCTATATATGTAGTCGGCATTTATATTATACTTATGTAGTTTGCATGTGCCGAGTAAAGTAAATTTCTAATCAGCATATGTAATCTGCATATTTACATATGCTGTTAGCATTAGCATACTTAATATTATGCACAGTTTTATTGATTTTATTTGACACATAGTTCAATTATATTTACATGCTTTATCCTAACTTGTTGAATCTTTTCCATTCATCTGAACTATCTTTAATTAAAAATATCTGATGTAATATTCATTTGTATATCCTGTGATGACCCCATAACGGTCGCTATGGTGTCATCGTGATTTACAAATGAACTTTTTTATTACATCAGATATTTTTTCTTACTCTCCAACACTCATCACGTAGGATTCCTCTCATGCATCCACCTTCATCTCTCTCCATTCCCACCCACCGATCCCTCATCTCTATTCCCACCCACGCGGCCACACCCGACTGCTAAATGGCCTCTCTATCCGACTATCTCAACTCAACCATCAAACATTCAAACTCCGTAAATCCCACCGAACTGCTTATAAAATGAATTTCACATGTGTGATTTGCCACGCGAAATTTTCCAGTCTTAGACTAATTAACGAGCACAGGCTCAGTGAGCACCATGCCTATGCTCTGACGGACAAAGAAGTAGCAATAACCCAGACATCCAACCCCAAATCTCCCCTGAAGCCTGGCAATTCAGGCTCCCTCCCTGCCAATAAGGTGGAGAAGAATAATCCCAGCAAAGTGATATCACCAAGTAAATGGTGGGTTGGGGAGCCTGGGGTGTAGTGTTGTATGTGTTGCTATTAGGACTTAGGAGTGCGTCTGGGTTTAGGGATATGATAGGTAGGTTAGGTGTGTTGCTATGGTTTAGTTAGGAATGCGGCTGGGTTTAGGGATATGCTAGGTATGTTTGTTGTGAGTGACTGAGTGTTATGCAGTGGCTATGCTGGGTAAGATGTAGTAGTTGTTGATGTGCTGGGTAAGATGTTTGATGTTGGATGTGTTAGCTGTGCTGTCTAGTGTGAAATATGATGACATTATTAATAATTGTTTGTTGGCTTATACTATGATGTAGTAGTATATTGTTTATTGGCTATTCAGAAAAATGTTGTTTGTTGGCTATTCAGGAAACAACAGGCTTATACTAAGATGTAGTAGTATATTGTTTATTAGCTATTCAGGAAAATGTTGTTTGTTGGCTATTCAGGGAACAACAGTTCTTAGAGACATGATAAAATTGTTTGTTGGCTATTCAGGAAAATGTTGGATGTGTTTGTTGACATTACTGACATTATCAAGTTGTATATGCTCATAGGTCAGTTATGAAAATATTTGTTGAATATTAGTCAAAAATTGAACATTATGCTTTATCTAATTATTTACTTGAGCAAGTACAAGAAAGATTATCAAGATTGTCAAGGCTGCCGAAAATGACTAACAAAATTTTATTTTTTATGCACATCTAATTATTTACTGAACAATATGATTTATCTAATTTTTTTATCCTATTGCTGTTCCCATGCTTGTTTCAAGATTCTTCCGCATGTAGACTGAGTGCCACATTGCCGCTAGCCTAATCCAGAGTGATAGTTCATTGTAAAAAGCCAATCAACAAAAGGTGAGGCGACCTTCATCACTAACATTGACCTCATACAGCCTAAGGTACACCAATGGTGTTTGTATATAACAATTCTTTGTATATAACAATTCGATGTCAATTTGGGTAACTATTGTCATCTTTTAGTTGAAAAATGGAAAACGATTCTAATTATAGGATACTTGCATGCTTTATGCTGCAATATATAAATCCAATCCAATAACCAGGATTTCCTTCTGTTTTATAGAATTTATCACCAAACAATACAAAGTAAAATTTTAGGGATTAATACGTGACTGATATGAGAAATGAGCTACAGTCTGACTACTTTTACACTTTTTTTAGTCCATAGGTTATCAGTTTGATGTTAAATAACCAAAAGTGGGGTCTATAATCATACACTTTTCAAAATTCCCATTTCGCCCTCCTGACTCTTCAGCTACTGTCGGATAGAGGCAGAGAAGGCCATCTTATAGTTCAAGTTGTATATGTTGGATGTTAAATGATAGTTTCTAGAGAGAGAAGATAACAATATATGCTGTAGCAAGTTGGTTTTTGTTTGTCATGGTTTTAGTAGAATATTAAATGTTCCATCTTATAGTTCAAGTTGTAAATAAAGGTTCTTGCAACGTCTCCTTTGTAAAAAGAATGCGAATTTAGATTCTTTTCTTACTTAAACTGGAGTCTAACTCATGTGTTGATAAAAAAAAAATGAAATTTTAAACAATTCGAGGTCCCTTTCTGCAAATATGATCATGCTTCTTTCCCTTGTAGAGTAACTGAATAGATTTGAATTAGAGCTATTGAAATAAATCATGAGGCTATTCTTAATAAAAATAACTTAATATAAAGGGTTTCATTGCAATATACCACATTAGTCTTGTCAGTGCTTGTCATATAGAGGAGCATTATTACACTTGGAATTTTATAAACTGTCGAGACCTTCTCTGAAAGATAATAAATATGTTGATCTTCATAGATATATAATTGTTGTTAGTTGTCATATGACGCTAAGGGATGTAGAGTGGTTGACTTCTGTAACTAACTGTGACCATGTTTAAATTGTATGAGAGAGTTATCCTACTGACATGAAATCAAAAGACTAATAAGAGTTGAAAACCTGAAAGTACTATTAATTGATTCCTGTACATTTCTTTGTTTAATAAGGTGCACATTCATGATACAAAATTTAGCTCCTGAGTGACTATTAAACATGTATATAGTTGTGACGATGGTATGTTGATATATGAATTACTCTCTTTAATTAAGTAGTGTTTCCAAGTAATATAATCATTTCAATGCAATTGTGAAAGAAAGTAAAAACTGAGTAGTGAAATGTACGATGCCACATTTGAAATTCGATCTTTCTAAAGTAATTAATTGAGCATGGGTATACATTAAACCAAAAGCTGTGACATATGGTTCTGAGTATACGATAATTAGCAAAAATCCAATTTAAGTAACATAGTACAGTCAAACTTGCATAACCATGATAAAACACCAACACCCAGAGCCTATGCTCTCACTAGTGCCAAAAACCCTTCTCTGCCAACTCAATTTAAACTTGACCTATATGACGCTGCCATCTCATCCTTCGTCATCCACGTGAACAAACAGAAAATTGCCCAAGTCAATAAAAACATTAAAAATTCATTAAAATAGTAGGAAGCTTAGAAAAATTCAAAAAAAAAATACTCATATCTATTTTATTGATTTTATTTATTTAAACCGAGGAATACTGCTATTACCTTTAGCGCAGATCTCTTTACCTACTATCGTCCGCATACAAAACTGTATTTTTTCTGAATTTTTTGGAGTATTCTTTCAGGTAGTTTTTCATACTCGAAAACTGAAGAAATCACAGGAACGGTTTGTACTGAAATTATTTCTTACCTATTTTGTCGATTTTGCATTTTTATCTTGTTTGGAGTTAGTTTATGAAAACCACAGATCTCTTATCTACAGTCGTACGCCTACACAACTATTTTTTTTTTTGAATTTTTTGGAGTATTCTTTCGGGTAGTTATTCATACTCGAAAACTGAAGAAATCACAGGAACGGTCCGTACCGAAATAATTTCTTATCTACTTTGTCGAATTTTTGTTTTTTTTCTGTTTGGAGTTGGGTTATGAAAATCGTAGATCTTTTACCTATAGTTGTCCATCTACAAAATGGTGTTTTTTCTGAATTTTTTGAAGTATTATTTCGGGTAGTTTTTCATACCCGAAAATTGAAGAAATCACATGAACGGTCTATACCGAAATGATATCTTATCTACTTTGTCGATTTTGCACTTTTTTTCCTGTTTGGAGTTAGGTTGTGAAAATCGCAGATCTCTTACCTACAATCGTCCGTCAGTATTTTTTCTGAATTTTTCAGAATATTCTTTCAGCTAGTTTTTCATACTCGAAAACTGAAAAAAAATCACAGGAACGGTCTTTGCCGAAATGATTTCTTACCTACTTTGTCGATTTTGCATTCTTTTTCCTGTTTGGAGTTAGGTTGTGAAAATAGCAGATATCTTACCTAAGTCTTTCGTCTACACAACAATATTTTTTTTTGAATTTTTCATAATATTCTTTTGGGTAGTATTTCATATCCGAAAACTGAAAAAATCACAGGAACGGTTTGTACCGAAATGATTTCGTACATACTTTGTCGATTTTGTATTTTTTTCCTGTTTGGAGTTAGGTTGTGAAAATCGCAGATCTCTTAGCGATGATTTTTTTCTAACGGGTAGTTTTTCATACACGAAAATTGAAGAAATATTCTTTAAAGTCCGTGCACACATTAGGTGGTCACTGGCTCACTGCTGCTAGTACAAAAAATGTCCGAAGTCTGATATTCATAAATCTTACCCGAGGAAAATAGAATGTAATTCTGATTTATATTGCTATAACCCAAGAATTCTCTTAAATTAAGCTAAATATTCTAATTTGGCCAATTACATTTATTACAAGCTCTAATTTCTCGTTTTTAACACACCAGCAGTTATTGATTCTCAATTGGCACAAGATACGTTGAATGTTCGATGAATTGTGGATTTTCTTATCTTAATTTACAGGTTTGCTTTGCGAGAAGTATACATTTACACTAGTACGGGGACCAGCCCAAAGCAATATAGGAGGGCTGCGTCTTAGGGGACATCCAATTACAAAAAATGGTAATAAACAATTTTGTTTTCACTTCTTCATGGGAGGGGTTTACAAGAGTAGTTTTATTAGATGGTTATCGGGTTTACTAGCACAAGGCACAAAAAACCTATTGATTGATTTCAGGAAGTAGATATGTACCACTGGTATATAATCTGTCTTTGTAGATTTTTCATTTATGGTTGACTTAGGTTTGTAGCTTGAGATAGGTCTACTAGTTAGCTAGCCTCAATTTATTTTTATTTATTTTTCATTTTATCGATGAATCGGGTAAGCAATCACCATTTTCCAAGTCCCAAAAAAAAAAAAAAAAAAAAAAAAAAGATACAGAACTTTCGAAATTAAAATAACAAGCAAGCAAAAATATATAATATAATTCTTTGGAAAAGATATAAGAGGATGGAACAACGTATAGGCCCCAATATCAATCTGCTAATACAGTACGTACTACATATTTAAAGGAAAAAAGGCACGCTAACGTTTTATGTTGGGCTCAATCCAAATGCATTTCAAAGGTTCCTTGAGATTACAAGGATAGTTTGGATGATACTGGGCAGTTTCCAAGGAATAGAATTTCTCTCGAAATGGTTATCACTAAATCCGGAGAGGTATATTCGATTATGCTGGATTTCAATTTCGGCTTCATTGGAGTTTCAATTTCGAGAACTTTCCAAGTCTTCTTAACTGGATTGAAAACTAAAAGCTCCCCTCCATTACTATACCAATAAAACTCACCATGAGTGAAAACAGGGTTACAAAGCACATTATAACCAATCTCGGCTTGAAAACTCACTGTACTCCATTGTGCTTCGCTGGGGCTCCATGGTGATATCTCAACAATATGCTCATCTTCAAACTCGGCAATAACTACTACGCAATCTGGAGAGGTTGGTGCAGGTGAGAAAGCTAACGGTTTGAGTCTGCAACCAACATTCAATTTTGGAAGGCTGACAAAGTCTCTTGTGAGGGGGTTTATTCAGAACAGAGAATCGTCTTCTTTTGATGCAAGAACCCATCCATCTTTCGAATAGAGAAAAGTTAGATCCCCACTGAACCTGAGCCATCTCATGTATAGACTGTATTCTCTTTCAAATACAGGGTCGAACTGAACATCCTCCACGAGCTGCTTTCATTCATGCTATAAATGAGCCATGGGTTTACCATTGAATCCTGAATGAGGTTGGGAAGAGAGTTCCAGGCCTTGCAAACAGATGCTAGGCGAACACAATCAACCAGATTGAGCCGTGAAAGGATTAGTTGCATCAATTCTATGGGCATATCCGTCCATGTTCTCGAGTTATCAATTTTGCAGCTTTCTTCTTTCTTTTGTTCATTGTGGACGGAGGTTGAAAAACCCTGCCAAAGGGGAGTATGCCAGAAGAGTGAACATTTAGAAACTAAACTTGATGCTAATGAAAATGTAAGAATGCATCAGATTTAAATCCCTGTGAACTTGTTATCTTATTTTACGGAGACAATGGAAAAACAAGAGCTACACGTAATTTTAAGATATTTCTTCGGTAAAACCTCCTAAGTCCTAATACAATTGTTCATCTGTCAACATGTGTTTCTTACAGATGAAATCTGGCCCTTGAGTGAATTTAGATGAATCAAAGTGGTTGTAATTCCATCCTAACAGAATCTGCTTGTATATACCTTTGCAAGTAAAATAAAACTACCATAAGATATTATCTTAAAAAACACCTAACGTACATTTCTTCATTTAATTATAAATTTTTTTATCTGCATATTCTCAGTGCTTGAAACTTTTATGAACAATGCATTGAGTTCCATTTCTCCAGTTATTGACAGTCCTGCTGGATCAAACCAGGCCTTGACACTGAAACTTTGTTATATGTATTTTTAATTAATATTCATGAAGAATAAAATCTGCATCCCAGTTTTTATCTGTGGCCTTTGGGTTCACCAACAAATTACTTTCCTTCTAAATTTGCATTATTATTAGTTTCTTATTTGCTTGTAAGTTTGAATGACCTGCAGCACCAAGACAACCATGCATCTAAGTATAAATATATGGAAGAAATTGTAAGTAGAACAAATTAACAAGAGGAAACTACCAACTAACTTTTGCGGGTGTATATATTTTGGCCACTCCAGTGGCAAAGTAAGGCTGACAGTTTGATCCCGCGAGCATATCTTGTAGATTCCCTCGTCAGGAAAATAATTGCGCTTGGCATTCACAATGAATATGCAATCACATTGCATTCCTGCTTGAGTTGCTGAGAGTGCTGCATTCTGAATCCCACCTAAGAAGAAGACACAACCGCCTATGCTCCTTACTCGCTTCCAAGATAGATCTGTGGTCTCCAATAGATAAATAGTGCAGTTGGTGGGATTACCTCTGTAACAGCAAATAGTTACCAAGACAGAGAAAATCTTCTCTTCAGAGACCACCAAATTCCTTAAAGACCCGAGATCAATTACACTTGGTACGTCGATCATTTTCCACTCCGAGTGACCCATTAGAAGCGATGACTCATTTATGACAACTACTCGATATGCGTCACCACAGGAATAAAGAGCATATATCTTTCCCTTGGACCTAACGATTTGGCCGCTAAAACAATTATCGTCCGAATCAATTGATATTGGTACTTAAGACCAGCTTGAATCCATGTTTGGTCGGCAATAAAGGATGCAATCGCGTCTCCTCCCCACAAAAGTAACCATGCACTTGCGTGAAGTTGGAGAATTTGATACGACACAATTGCATTGGTATTCTAATATCCCCTTATCAAACAAAGGTAGATGGACTGTGAGCTTTGGATCCAAGGAAAAGTGCAAGAAATAAGTTTTTTTAGTCAATTTTTCTGACAATAGGAGCCACTCCCCAAAGCATCCCAGGAATAACTTCCCGTCCAATTGCTGTATCTTTCTTTCTTCGATGCAGTGATTGTATGGATTAATAAATTCTTTTTTATCCTTATGTCTCCCGTGCAATAGTATTAGCCACGGTTCATAGCCAATACTATAAGGAAATGAATCTTCACATTCAATGAGCACCATTTTTAGTTAGCCAGGTCACCTGAATTTATAAAAACAGGACCTTATCATTTGGATAGGAATTCCTAAGACAGCAATCTAGTGTAGCTATAACATACGCATACAAGATATGGAAATTCAGGCAACAATAACTAATAATATGTGCTAGTATTTCAAGGAATGTGGGAATCCTGAATGAGGTTGGGAAGAGAGTTCCAGGCCTTGCAAACAGATGCTAGGCGAACACAATCAACCAGATTGAGCCGTGGAGGGATTAGTTGCATCAATTCTATGGGCATATCTGTCTATGTTCTCGAGTTATCAATTTTGCAGCTTTCTTCGTTCTTTTGTTCATTGTGGACGGAGGTTGAAAAACCCTGCCAAAGGGGAGTATGCCAGAAGAGTGAACATTTACAAACTAAACTAGATGCTAATGAAAATGTAAGAAATGCATCAGATTTAAATCCCTGTGAACTTGTTATCCTATTTTACAGAGACAATGGAAAAACAAGAGCTACACGTAATTTTAAGATATTTCTTAATTTGGTAAAAGCTCCTAAGTCCTGATACAAATGTTCGTCTGTCAACATATGTTTCTGTAATCTGGCCCTTGAGTGAATTTAGATGAATCAAAGTTGTTGAATACCATCCTAACAGAATCTGCTTGTATATACCTTTGCGAGTAAAATAAAACTCCCATCTATAGTATAATTAAGCCTCGATCCGCTTTGATATGCGGAAATCTGAGCCCTCTATTTTTTCCGCGATCGATCGATCGATCTGATCCGTTTATCAATTTCTTTCGCGTCTCTTCTTCCTTCGCCTCTCTTTTCTTTTCTTAATTTTGCGATCTGATTTCTAGCGATTGCTTCATCCCGAACTCTTCCCTTCCTCTAAAAGTGGTTTTTTCTTCTGTTGCCCCCTCCATGTCCTACTCCCTCTCTCTGCCTCCGTCGATCTCGCGCGCCTCCATCCTGCCTTTCGCACGCCTCTCTCAGTCTCTCTCTCTCTGCCACCTCCGTCAATCCCGCTCCAACTCCTTCCCGTGCTGCACCTCCTCTTCTCTGCCGTTTCGCGCCACCTCAAAACCCAACGCCATAGAGGAAAGGAGGGATCAGGAGAAGCTAAGGGGATCCATCGAAAGAAAAATAACCCCATTGTTTTTCCCTTTTGCACAGATCCCGTGATTTCTCCTTTCTATTCCTCAAGGTATTGTATACATCTGCCTTTATCACTCTCTCTTTTTTAATTGTTCTTCTTTATAACTAATTGAAAATCTCTCTCTTTTTTTTGTTAATTGTTCTTCTTTCTAACTAATTGAAAACCATGGAATCGGTGCAAAGGGTATTTTGTAAATCTGACACTAAGAAAGAGCTATTTGCATCAAATTACAACTAAATTGAAATCGTGGCTCTTTAATTCTGGTTGCAGGCTGCACATACACAAACTGCAAGCCAGGTGAAAATGCATATGTGTATGACTTACGGCTGGAGAACACGTTTTCTTAAGGTATATGTGTTGTTAATTTATTTTATCAGACAAATTGTTTCTGCCATCTTTGCATATCAACAAGGATTGACTGGGGCTACGGACAGTAATAAAAAATGATAGATTTTAAGTTAGCACTCAAGCACAATTTTTTTATATTTAATTATTTGCATGATTTATACATCTCAATGTTTTCATTTATATTTGGATGTCTTGCAAACGAATTATTATATTACTATAATAAATTGTGAATATTATATTGTGAATAGCATACTAACATGTGGAGGTAGCTGGAAGCCTAGAACTCTCAGTTTATATAATTTGAATCAGTTTCTAATTTTACCCCTTCCTTCGTAGAGCCTCAATTACCATATATGTTTTTATTTTTAAACTAAGAAACCATATCCATTCCATTATATAAATTACTGTAGTTTCGTTGATGCAGTTTAGATTTTGATATTGTTATCTTTTCTCATACAAAACGAGAGATGAAAGGCATATATTTCAGTTATACCTGCATCAAATCCTGCTTCAATCTTCTTCTAAACTTGCATTGCACTTGATGTGTTCCTTTAAGCTTACAATGTTCTCTACTGGTAAGTTCATGCTATGTGATACACATTTTCTATTTAGATGAGTCAAAGTTTGCGAGGATCAGTCCAATCAATATATATAATTTTTATATTTGTTCTTTGCTTTTATAAATTTGAAAATAAAATATTTTGTGATTTATATGCATACACATACATATGGCTTTGTATTCAACGCACAAATTCATGTTTCTATGGTTTTTAATTAATATGTTGTTGCTGGTTGCTGTTCATTGCAATATGCATTTACCAGTATCCTTGCTCATTGCAAAATGAAATATTATATTATTATGTACCTTTGATAATTTTGTTTCACCATTTTGTGATTAAAAATGAATTATTTTTGTTCCTCAAAATATATATATTTTTCTTAACTATGTCTAGATCACCATAAATGAACTAATATTTTTTGTTGGTCTCTGGTCAGGTTGCAACCCTCCATCTGGGGGTTATCTTTTGAACCTGGATAGATCATGTGTTGACTGGGAGAGGCCTGATTGGCTCCTGAAACAGTTATGAGAAGGTTCGTGGTTGTAGCAGTAAAGGCTTCTTTTACAACCAATTTGGCGATTCTTATGAATTCAAACATGCACAACTTATGCACTTACTTGGCAAGCCTTCATTGGTTAGCTTTGATATTGGACAGTTAATTTTTACATCCTTCTTGATTACACCTATCACAAGTCTTCTGTTATTGTGTGTCCGAGTCCAACAATTCAATTTATGACAATTCTATTTCTGGATCTCTTTTTACTTTCAGCAACATTTCCATTTGAAATTGATTTTTCCTAGCACATTTAGTTAATTTTAACAATTGTTCTTTCAATCTTTGATATTGTATTGGATCTTCTATTTGTCACCACAGCCACGACTTTCATCTTTACGGCCACAGCTTTACCCTCCGGCACGACTTCATCTTTACCGCCATGACTTTTGCCCTCAGCCTCATAACACATGCACATGCCACATGACACATGACATAATAAATGTTTCCCTAGCCGACAACACCTCATTTTATTTTACAATCTCAAAAAATGGCCACATTTAATTTCTGCTATTCTTGAACGGAAACAGAAATTGATTACTGAACAGAACAAAAATATTAATAGAGCAATGGTCCTTATTTAACAAGTCTCCTAATACTTATATCTAGCAGCTCTTAGTTTAGTCGTATTCATTTCTGATTTTAATTCACAATTTCGTTTGTTCTCTCTTCTTCATTTTTTTTTTTTTTGAGAGTGTCTAATTAGGTGTGGTTAATTTCCTCTTTGACCATAGATTGTAAGGTCAACAATGTGGATAACTTTTGTATTTCAGCAATTTATCTTCTTTCAAATCTGTATCGATTGTAAATATTAGAATGTACACATTTAGTATCAATCATGTTGATATACTATTAAGGGTTTTACATTTGAATATGGTTGCTTTTCGATACAGGTTTTTGATCTAAGGCATGCAGTTAATGCATGGTTGTTTGGAGCAAGAGTTATGAGATGAATTGTAGCCACTGTTGCATGTAAAGGTCGAGGCGTTGCACTGGACAACCTTGAAGAATTTGATTCGTGGCAAGTTACACTAGACAACGGTTATATATGTATGGAAATGTGGAATATAATTGTATAGTTAGATCAATTCTATACCTTCTTTGAAAAATTTAAAATTGCTTTTATATATAAAGATCATGTTATTAACTTTTATATATAAAAAGATATATCCATTGGGTTACTTTGCAAAAATCTTTTTATTTAGTTATTGCATGCAATATGGTGTAACATATAATCTTTGTGTTACGGTCATGTTTTATTCTATAACACCTAGATTGAACCTTATGTCTTATTGATTATCAGTATTACTTGCATTTGTCTTTACAGCAAGTTTACTCCCCTTCATTTTACATATCTGGTACAGCTTGGTGTGAGTTCTCCTTAGCAGTACCAGTATGAATGGCCTTATGACCATTGCCATGAGAAATTTTAATAAAATCTTTTACTGGCAAGGATTGGCAATGATCTTCTATATGACTGTGTTATTTCTTTATTCATTTTCTTAGGTGTTTTTTTATGAGGAGAGTTGTTGTGGAACAAGTTTGAAATGCTAAATAGAAAGTGCGATAGGACAAGTTCATTTAAATTCTCTATTTAACTAACAATCAATGCTCATTGGTTTGCATCCAGCTTTCAATGTCTAAATCCTTTTGTCATAATTTCGTTGTTATCTTAATTTGCAGCAACTATTTGCAATAGAGATTTTGATGTTCTTATCTCACACATCTATATATTGCAACTTATGTATGACTTTTATGTATAACGATATTCTTATCTCAAACAAATGTCTTTTGATTAAAAAAAAAAAATCATATTAATCTAAGCTATAGTTAAATCCCGTGGCCGCTATGAAAAGTGGCCACAAATATTTTTTTTTATTTTTTATAGTTTGTTTAAAATAAATTAAAAATAGTCATATCAAGATTTTTTTTGGAAGATTAATATTAGCAAATTGTCGTTCCAATCATTAATATTAGTAAGATTTTTTTGACAGAAAATTTATGTCAAGTTTATATAGCGACTTTTTATAAAAGAAATTACTAATTTTGAATTTACAAATTTTTGTCTATAAATTTTAACAAGTTTTTTATGATAGATTTCTTATATTTTACATTAGAAATTTTTATATTTTACATAGCGCAGCGAAGCTGCGACTGTCATGACTAGTAAGATATTATCTTGAAAAAACACCTAAACGTACGTTTCTTATTTAATTATAAATTTTTTTATCTGCCTATTCTCAGTGCTTGAAGCTTTTATGAACAATGGATTGAGTTCCATTTATCCAGTTATAGAATAAAGGGCCGAAGCCTCATTGTTCATGAATTGTTGACAGGCCTGCTGGATCAAACCAGGCCTTTACAATGAAACTTTGTTATATGTATTTTTAATATTCATGAAGATTAAAATGTGCATCCCAGTTTTTATCTTCGGCCTTTGGGTTCACCAACAAATTACTTTCCTCCTAAATTTGCATTATTATAAGTTTCTTATTTGTTTGTAAGTTTGAATGACCTGCAGCACGAAGACAACCATCTAAATATAAATATATGGAAGAAATTGCAAGTAGAACAAATTAACAAGAGGAAACTACCAACTAACCATATTCGTGCCAACGACATGAGATAATCTCAAGGTCCTCTGATTGTTTTTCCTAAATCTGCAAAAATTAAAAACAGATCCACACAAATTAAACACTGTTTTATGACTAGAAGAAAAGAAGTTCATGCAGCCTTAAAAAAATAAAAAATAAAAAATAAATCACTAGAGGAATGAAAGGAAAGAATACCAGAGTAGAAAAGATACAAAAGTTAAACAGATGCGTAAAAGACTCACCTGGTTGGCATTACCCAGCATAACTTTTGCGGGCGTATATATTTTGGCCACTTCAGTGGCAAAGTAAGGGTGGCAGTTTGATCCTGCAAGCATATCCTGTAGATTCCCTCTTTGGGATATAAATTGGGCTTGCCGTTTACAATGAATATGCAATCAGATTGCATTCCTGCTTGAGTTGCTGAGAGTGCTGCATTCTGAATCCCACCTAAGAAGAAGACACGACCGCCTATGCTCCTTACTTGCTTCCAAGATAGATCTGAGGTCTCCAAGTGATGTCAGCTCAATTTTCTAGCCAGAGACCACCAAATGCCTCAAAGTCCCATATTCAATTGTACCTGGCACGTCAATCATTTTCCACACAGAGTCACGGTCACCCATTAGAAGTGATGACTCATTTACCACAACAACTTGAAATGCGCCACTACAGTAATAAAGAGCGTATATCTTTCCCTTGGACCTAACGATTTGGCCACTAAAACAATTATCGTCCGAATCAATTGATACTGGTACTTTAGACCAGCTTGAATCCATATTTGGTCGGCAATAAAGGATGCAATTGCGTCTCCTCCCCACAAAAGTAACCATGCACTTGCGTGAAGTTGGAGAATCTGACACGACACAATTGCATTGGTATTCTAATGTCCTCTTATCAAACAAAGGTAGATGGACTGTGAGCTTTGGATCCAACGAAAAGTGCAAGAAATAAGTTTTTTTAGTCAATTTTTCTGACAATAGGAGCCACTCCCCAAAGCATCCCAGAAATAACTTCCCGTCCAATTGCTGTATCTTTCTTTCTTCGATGCGGTGATTGTTTGGATTCATAAATTCTTTTTTATCCTTGTGTCTCCCGTGCAATAGTATTAGCCACGGTTCATAGCCAATACTAAAAGGAAATGTATCTTCACATTCAATGACCACCATTTTCAGTTAGCCAGGTCACCTGAATTTATAAAAACAGGACCTTATCATTAGGATAGGAATCCCTAAGACAGCAATCTAGTGTAGCTATAGCATACGCATACAAGATATGGAAATTCAGGCAACAATAACTAATAATATGTGCTAGTATTTCAAGGAATATATGAATAGCCAAACAGAAGATGGATATGACAAAGAAAATATAATAAAATTTTAAATAAAGCTTTTATTGCAGATATGTGGAAGGAAAATAAAAATTGGAAAAAAGAAAAGGTAACGTGCTTCCGCAAATGCACAGCCAAGGGTTTTAAAAAACAATTGCCTTGAAGAACTTTTTGAAACAATTGCCTTGAAAAAACAATTGCCAAGGGTTTTAATAAAGTCTAAATGGTTCTAGTTGGATCCACTAAATGACAGTAAGAAAAAATTTTAATTATCCTGTAAATTATAACAGTCAAGATGCTCTAATTTGGACAAATCCAACAACTAAATTCTTATGCAGATCGGATGCATTAGGTCAATCTGGATACAATTGTCTGGCTGGAATTACCGCAGACCGACAAACATTCTTATTCATTAGGTCAATCCTCTCTCTGCGGTAATTCCAGCTTTGCCCTATAAATAAGAATTAGCTACGAGTAACGTATTCGCTTTGTTTGTGCAGTATTTGGGTGCTGCTCTTATTCGCTGCATTTGCCAATAGCCTATTCGACGGCATACCAAACACACCAAAAAAAATAATAAATAATAAATAAAAAACAAGAGATTGACTAGACTATGAAATTGACAGCCAGATTTTGTAATCAGTACTGTTGAATATAAGAATGACGTACTTAAAAGATTGATATGGATCCTAAACTCTCCGTTCGCTGACCAAGAGATCACAATGAATTATTGATTTTGGGTTGGGCGTTCGTTGATAATTTGATATGGGCGGTGAAGAAGGGTAATAAAAGGGAAGAATGGTACAGCAAAGGTTTGGAAAGGAAAGCAAAACGATCGCAAGGAAATAAAGGATTGAGCCGACTTCTTTTGAGATATATGCCAAAAATATCAGCTAGAGCATAGAGAGTTAGTAAGGAAAGACCCAAAAATCATCAAACTTAATTATAAAGAGAATCACGAAAAAATAATGGTTTTGGGAAACATATTTTCTTACCATTACTGCTGATTTGCTACAAGAAAATATTAATCCGGTCATTAATGGGAAGAATTTTAATTCTAGAATAATTAGATATATGCCGTCATGATTGATAAGTACCTTAAACAACAACAAACTTAAATATAATAATAAAGAGAATCGCGAAAAATTTTGAACCCTGTCACAAAATTTGGAAGAAGAAAAATGGACAAAACTATGCAGAAGTCTCAAAAAATAAAAGAACTGAAATTATTAATTATTAATAATTAAAAACAGAAATGGCAGTTTTTTTTTGCTCAAAATTAATAAAAGTAAAAATCAGTCATAGCCCTCAAATCTTGTCTAATTTGATATTTACCCCTCTAATCTTTATATATAATTGGTTAGTTACCCCTTTAATCATAATTATCATGAATATTTGCCCTTCTAGTTATTTTTAATGAATTTTAATTCTAAAAATTGAATTACTAAATTTTACGACAAAAATGCCCTTAGGTCCTTCTCTGATTCCTCTGACAAAATGACGATTGATATCCTGCATAATTTTTGCATATCTATACATATATTAAAAGGGGGTGCAGGCCGGTCCGGCCCAATAACTGTTTACCTACAGTTCTCAGTACAGTCTCCGTATCCTGACCGTCCGTTCCTTTGCTCCAGATCTTGGCCGTTGGTTCCCTTTCTACGCTGGTGTTGTGCGCCTCTCTCTCGAAGCCTAGAGTATTCTTCCATCTACTGGAGGTGTCCAATTTCGTATCTCATTGAACGTTACTTTTGTTTATGTTATTGTGCACTTTCAACAAGACAATATTATGACATATACTATAGACTATAAATAAATTTATTCCTAAATATATTATCTATTATATTCCTAACATTCATTTTCTTTTTTTCGTAATTTATCTGTTTCCTCTGCAATTCATGCGCCGAATAAACTGCACAACAATTAAATCCTCCTATGAGTCTCAAACTCAAAAAAAATATGAAAACAGGAATAGGTCGCGCAACGCGCGACGCCCCCCACTAGTATCGTATAATAGATGTATTGGAAATGGAAAGAAATTAAGAAGAAAGATTGCTAGAATCCTCAGAATCGCATGGAACTGGAATCATTCTCCATTGAACAATTTATAAAGCAAATTTTCTCAAAACTCTTGGCATCAGTGGTATCATTGGTACTATACCTTTTTTTTTTTTTTTTTTTTTTGCTAATGGTCGGATTTATTTTTAGGATCCTTTATTTTCTTTTTAAACTTATCAATTATTTTTCCCGATTCTGGTTGAAATTAAAGCTTGCTTCTAATATTTGTCTTGGATAAATTCATTTTCGTATTTTTCTAATATCGATCAATAGAGGAAGGTACGATTTACGAAGTAGAATTGTAAAGAGGAGGAATACATTTTAGAAATACGTACGAAAGACAAAACATGACTGGAGGGTAGTTACGTCCTAAATAATTTTAAGAATTAAAACGTCATTAAAAAATAACTAAAAGGACATGGTAAATTGGTAACTATGATTAGAGGGGTAAATATCCAATTAGAGAAGATTTGAGGGGTATATGACTAATTTTTCCTTAATAAAATAACAGAGAATGGTATGCTAGGAGGGACGATTGAGAATTCATAGACGAAAATTACCAAAAAGGTTACACTCGTTGTTTGAACTCTTAGGCGATCTCATGGCAAATTTTCTACTAATGAAGAGAGGGATTGTGCCTTTGCTCTCGATGATATACCGGGTGGGGCCCACTCCTTTGAACTAATTGCCAAATTCTGCTATGGCGAGAAAATTGAGCTGACATCATCAAATGTGGTCCCGCTCATTTGTGCTGCCAATTATTTCAGCATGAATGATGACTATTTGAAAGGAAATTTAATTTTACAAACTGAAACATTCTTCTCGAATGAAGTTCTTTCAAACTGGAAAGAATCTATTGCAGCGTTGCTCTCTTGCGAACATGTTTTGCACCATGCTGAGGAGCTTGACATTGTCTTGCCTTAATTCACTTTCCAGCAAGGTGACATATAAAAAGGCTAATTACGTGTAACAAGAGATATCTTGGAATGGTGTTGCTTGCATGAAGGAGACTAAAAAATCATCTGGTTCAGGTCTGGATTGGTGGCATGATGATGTGTGCTCTCTGAACCTTTATTTCTTCAAGAGATTCATAGAGGTACTGAATGCAAAGGGGCATGACCCTGTTGATATTTCAAATGCGGTTATTTATTATGCAAGAAATCACCATTTCAAGGAAAATTCAAATTCGACTGGCAATTGGTCAGTAGATGAGAGAATTCTTTTGGAAGAAATAGTAGAATTGTTGCCTGTGCAAAAAGGGGCCACATCGACTAAAGTTCTTCTTAGCATGCTTAGTGCCAGTATCATGCTTAATACAAATGAGACATGCATTGAAACTTTAGAGAAAAGGGTCGGAGCACAGCTACATGAAGCTACAGTGGAGGATTTGTTGGTACTAAATTCAAGGGCTTCAGATAAGGCAGTGCATAATGTGGATTGTGTCAAGAGATTGATTAAGCAATTCATGGAACAGAACTTGCATGTAAATGAGATCACATGCAATACACCGAATGAGGTATGTTTGATGAAAGCTGATTCACTGCAGTTTGGTAGAATTGGAGCAGTTGCAAAATTGGTCGACAAGTACTTGGCAAAAGTTGCACAGGATGAAAATTTGATGTTAAAGCAGTTTCTGGCTCTCGGAAGTGCTATTCCAACAAGTGCGAGGCCTTCTAATGACGACCTATAACAGCTAATTTCTTATTATATATAAAATTGAATGTGAATATTTGTTCGAAAAACTTTGTTGTGTAGTCTGGAAATATCTCACAAAACATAAGAGAAAGAATCTTTGATTTGCCAAGGATGCCCAAAATATATGCACTTTCTTGCCTCTACATTACTTCGAGCATGATTTGCAGTAATTAAGACGAAAATTGTCATTAACCAGATAATTTTTCTGTAACTGCATAAAACTCATGATAGTTTTGCTCATTTTATAGCTAAGAACTTTCGACAACCTAGCTAAAAAGAAGTTCATCTAGTATCTACTAGATTTATAGTGTCATAACTCATAAGACATGGCACATGCTCTGGTTATTTAAACATTTGCTTGATTTGCATGTATGTGTGTATATACAGTACCATCCACAGCTATCTGATGGACAGAAGGAGAAAATCTGTCAACTAATCGATGTACAAAAGTTGTCTCGAGATTTGTGCAGAGATGTGGAACAAAATGAGAACCTTCCTACCAGAGTCATTGTGAAGGCTCTCTTTTGTGAAATGCTCGACCTCAAGAGGTCCCCTGCCAATTGTGGAGATGGAAACAATACCGGAACAGAAGTTGGAAATGCAACAGAAAATGGTGAGAATATGGCTGAAGAAAAGGATGTAGTGGTGGCTCAAAGCTCGGAATCACAAAAGGAACTTCAGAGGCGAAGGAAACTAAAAAATCCCTAGGGGAAAAAGTAATGTGTCGGTTTTTTATGACTAGAAATATCTGGTCAGTTCAAAGGGTTAAAGCTCTTCTGGCACAAACAAGGCACTAAAATTGTCTGTAGGCCAAATTTTACTATTACTCCTGTATAGGCCTGTCAACGGAAGCAAAAGACACGCTATTCCGTGACGTTAAACCATAACGGAACGATTAACGGAGCGAAATTTCATTTCGTTTCATGATGCGAAACGGTAATGAAATCAGAGTGGAATAACGTGGTAAAATATGACGATAAACGAAATGGTCCGTTCCGTTTTCGTTATTCCGTTTGTAAAAATTAAAGAAAAAGACACTTGAACACAGAAGTTTAACGAGGTTCAGCACCAACTTGGTGCCTACGTCCTCACGCACACACGCCTCACTTTTTTTATTGATTTTTCTGGTTAAAATATTACAATGGAGGAGAGGGATTATTAATAGAAATTACTCTAGAGACCCACACCTCTTTCCTATTAATTCCCCTTTAATTTTCTTCCTTTCTTTACAATTACATATCTTTTCATAAGGAAACTATATACCCACACAGGTAAAACATCCATAGACGTGCCATCACTTCTTTCCAATCTTGGAGACGTCCAGAAGTTTCCTTCTCTCTGCCAGATATGCACCATTCGGGTTATCATTCGGCTGGACCCAACCGAACACCAAGCCGAACACTCGGCTTCTGGATCCCGTGTAGCCATACACACAGCCACATGCTTGTCTCACCTCATGTGCGGCCATATACATAGCCGAATATAGCTGTTCTGGGTCTTGTTCGGCAGTACACACAGCCGAACGCCCTCGTTTCAACACTTGTTTCAACACTCCCCCTCAAGTTGGTATGTACAGATCTGTCATACCTAACTTGCTTATCACATTCTTGAACACGTTGCTTGTAACTCCTTTAGTCAAGATGTCAGCCAGCTGATTTTCAGATTTCACAAATCTCAACTGGATGATCTTGAGGTCAATACTTTGCTTGAGGAAATGTCGGTTGACTCCAATATGCTTAGTTCTGTCATGTTGAACAGGATTGTGAGACATGTCAATTGCTGCCTTATTGTCTACGCATAAGGTCATAGCTCCCCCTGACTCGAAACCGAGTTCTCTCATGAGTTTCCTTATCCATAGCAATTCACATACACCTTTCACAACACCAATGAGTTCCGCTTCTGCACTTGAAAGAGCCACTACCCCTTGCTTCTTACTCCGCCATGTAACAAGATTCCCTCCTACAAATGCGAAGTATCCTGAAGTTGACTTCCTGTCAGAGATACTACCAGCCCAATCAGCATCAGTGTAACCCATGGTGTCAAGATGTCCATTCTTCCTGAAATGTATTCCTTTCCCTGGAGTGCCTTTCAAGTATCTGATGATCCTCATTACTGCTTCCATGTGAGCTTCACTTGGGTTATGCATGAACTGACTTACAAGGCTAACAGCAAAGGCTATGTCTGGTCTGGTATGAGACAAGTAGATTAGCTTACCCACAAGTCTTTGATATCCTTCTTTATTGGTTGGCACTTGGTCTGGAAACTCGCCCAACTTCTCATTTTGCACCACTGGTGTGTCTGCTGGACGACAGTCTAACATACCCACTTCTGCCAATAAGTCAAGAATGTATTTCCTCTGAGATAAGACTATACCTTCACTTGACCGAGCTACCTCAATTCCAAGAAAGTATTTCAGTCCTCCCAGATTCTTCATCTCAAACTCTTTTGAGAGTCTTTCCTCGAGTCGCTGGATCTCCCCTGTATCATCACCTGTAATTATCATATCATCAACATAGATAATTAATACAGTAACTTTCTCATATCTTCTTTTATAAAACAGAGTATGATCCGATTCTCCCTGGATAAACCCATATTTTTTCATTGCTTGGCAAAATCTTCCAAACCATGCCCGTGGAGACTGTTTCAACCCATACAAGGCTTTCTTCAGCCTACACACCATGTTTCCAGGGCCGTTCGGCTCCCTGTTCGGGTTCCTGTTGGCCGAATGCCCAGCCGAACAGTGGCTCTTCTCCTTTTGAATCTTCATGTCCAGCACCCTCAATTCATCAAATCCTGGTGGTATCTCCATATAAATCTCTTCCTCTAAGTCACCGTGTAAGAAAGCATTCTTCACATCGAATTGATGCAGAGGCCAGTCTAAATTAGCTGCAAGAGATAACAAAACTCGAATTGTGTTTAGTTTGGCAACAGGAGAAAAAGTCTCTTGATAGTCAATCCCATAAGTCTGAGTGTATCCTTTAGCAACCAACCTTGCCTTATATCTTTCGATATTACCATCAGCACCATACTTGATTGAGAATACCCATTTACAACCCACCGGTTTCTTACCCTTAGGCAACTTTACCAATTCCCAGGTTTCATTTTTATATAGGGCTTTCATTTCCTCATTCATTGCTCCTACCCATTTAGGATCACTTAGAGCATCATTCACATTTCCAGGTATGGGTACAGTTAGCATTTGATCACTAAACTTTCTAAGTGGTTCTGGTAATCCTTTCGTGGTAACAAAGTTTGCAATTGGATAAATGACCTCTTTACTAGTACCATCCTCAGGTACATATCTTTTTGGTGGTTTACCACGGTTATGACGCTGCGGAAGCACATAAGAAGAATTAGAACCACTTACCTCAGGAGTGTCCTCAGGAGATGTTTGGGGCTGTGGAAGGTCAGTCTGTATCACTTCTTCATCCACTTCTTCCTCCTGTGCATTTAGGCCATCCTGGAAGTCAAGTTCATCACTAGAATCAGATTCCCTAACCTGTTCGGCCCATTCTGTGAGCCGTTCTGCCATGTGTTCGGCCGAATAGCCAGCCGAATAGTCCTGTTCGACCATGTTTTCGGCCGAATGATCTCGTCCGACCATGTTTTCGGCCGAATGTTCCTGTTCGGCCATGTGTTCGGCCACATGTTCTGCCGAATGGTTCCCCGAGTGGACACCCAACCGGGTCATTTTTTCTTGTTCTCTAAGACCTGGACAACCATCCATTTCATAAGTGTGTTCTTCTTGTTGATACCACTGGTTCCTCTCATTTTCTCTCTCCCCCTGAGTGGAACACGTGGTGTCTTGATAAAACGACTCGTTTTCCAAGAAGGTCACATCCTTTGTTACATACCACTTGTGTGACTTGGGCTCAAAACACCTATAACCTTTCTGGTTTGTTCCAACTCCCAAAGAGATACACTTAACCGCACATGGATCTAACTTGGTTCTATTATGTTTCTGAATGTGCACATATGCTACACACCCAAAGGTCTTAGGTTGCAAACTTAGGACCGATGGAATTGAGTGAAAGGTACTAAGTTTTTTCAAGGGGGTTTGGTACTTATTAATCACTGAGGGTAACCGATTTATGACATACACTGCCATCATCACAGCACAATCCCAAAAATTCTGTGGCACACTATTCTCAATGATTAATGCCCTAGAAGTCTCAAGAACATGCCTATTTTTCCTCTCTGCTACCCCATTTTGTTGTGGTGTTCCAACACAACTTGTTTCATGAATAATACCTTTTTCCTTGAAAAAATCCTTTAGATCCCTATTCACAAACTCACCTCCATTATCACTTCTAAACATTTTTATTTTTGTCCCAAACTGAGTTTGTACCATAGCATGAAAATTTCTAAACACTTCACCTACTTCATCCTTTCTTTTCAACATAAAAGACCAAGTCATTCTAGTGCAATCATCCACAAACAGAATAAAATATTTATACCCAAAGATTGATTCAACCGGGGAAGGTCCCCAAACATCTGAATGAATTAACTCAAAAGGTTTTTCACATTTATTCAAACTAATATTATATGTCACTCGGTGGCTTTTAGCTTTTACACAAGTCTCACAATTAAACTTAGATAAATCCATCCCACAAAACAAATCAGGTAAAATTCTTCTCATGTAACCAAAAGATGGATGTCCTAACCGACGATGCCATGTCCAAATTCTTTCTTCCAAGTTTGAACTTCCACTAGCCAAGTTAGTCATTCCAATCTTGAGGTCTTCCAGGTGATACAGACGACCCTTCTTAGTACCACGCCCAATGATCTCCTTCGTGAGGACATCCTGGAAAATACAAAAATCAGGAAACATAAGAACCACACAGTTTAATTCCTCTGTTATCTGTCCAACTGAGATCAACCTATTTGTCAAGGAGGGTACATGAAGTGTATTGTGAAGAATCAAAGATGGTGAAATTTCTACTTCTCCTGCCCCTTTTACTGGATATTCAAACCCATTTGCATTGTAAATATTTTTCACCCTTGGCTCTCTGAATTCTTTGAAGTCTTTTATGTCATAGGTCATATGGTCTGTAGCCCCAGAATCAATTACCCAATTCAAATCATGACTTGTGAGAAGAGACATACCTTGAACGGATTTGTTACCTATCAAACCTGATCCTTGTTCACTGGAGGCAGATTCTCGGGCTGCACACAGCTGCGCCCGACCCGCATTGCTCTCTGCCCCCTCAATCTGGCTGTCTGAAGTGGCCATTCGGCTCTCTGTTCGGCTCTGGACAGCCGAATGGTCAGCCGAATGGGGCGTATTCACCTCGTTGCTCGTGCCGATGGCTGCCATATTTGCCTGAGACCTTCTTTGCTGCTTCCCCTTCTTTCCCTTGAACCAGTCGGGGTAGCCCACGATCTCAAAGCATGTGTCACGCACATGCCCATTTCTTCCACACTGGGTACACTTCAACTTCGACTTATCCTGATAATTACCACTAGAAGCACCTTTAGTATACATAACCATGGAATTTTGATGTGTACCTTCGCTGCCTTTTAACATGACAGTTTGTCTTGAGACCTCCCTTCTTACCAATCCATAAGCTTGCTCCACTGTTGGAAACGGTGTTAGTCGCAACACTTGGGATCTAAGACTATCCAAACGATCATCAAGACCATCAAGAAAGGTATACACCCTTGACTTTTCCAGGTACTCATTGAATCTCTCAATATCTGGTGCACTAGTCATTGGGTTTGGGCGGCGATAGTCAATCTCCCTCCATAACCCCTGCAATCCATTATAATAATCCTCCAACTTACCTGTGTGTTTGAGACGAGACACTTGTCTATTGAGGTCGAAGACTTGTGACTCATCATTCCCATCATAGTAAGTGGTTGCTAGTGCCCTCCACATCTCACCCGCCGTCTTGTAGCGCAGATACGTGGGCAAAAGAGCCGGGTCGAGAGAACTAATCAACCAACTCTTGACCACTGAGTCGTCTGCGCTCCACTTGGGGTATGTGGTGTGATCTATCGGTGGAGGAGGAGGATCACCTGTGAGATGATGCATCTTGTGTCGAGCCTGAACATAGATACTCACTACTTCTGACCAGATCGAGTAGTTAGTGCCATCTAGCTTGATGGAGATAGGTGTGGCTGAAACCTCCGAGTTTTGAATCACAGGAGTTGCCGGTGGTGGCGTTTGGGCATGAACCGTCATTAGTTGAGTCATTTGGGCTTGTTGTGCAATCACCAACTCGGTTAGCTTCTCAAGGATCGATTTGGTCTCAGTTTCGTTAGCCATGGCTAATTTTTCCTCTGATTTTGGATCTGTTCGGCTCTGTGTTCGGCCGAACAGTAGGCCGAATGGTATGTTTTTGGTTGATTTTTGGTGGATTTTTTTTTTATTCTCGGTCTCGGAACGAACCACGCTCTGATACCATGTAAAAATTAAAGAAAAAGACACTTGAACACAGAAGTTTAACGAGGTTCAGCACCAACTTGGTGCCTACGTCCTCACGCACACACGCCTCACTTTTTTTATTGATTTTTCTGGTTAAAATATTACAATGGAGGAGAGGGATTATTAATAGAAATTACTCTAGAGACCCACACCTCTTTCCTATTAATTCCCCTTTAATTTTCTTCCTTTCTTTACAATTACATATCTTTTCATAAGGAAACTATATACCCACACAGGTAAAACATCCATAGACGTGCCATCACTTCTTTCCAATCTTGGAGACGTCCAGAAGTTTCCTTCTCTCTGCCAGATATGCACCATTCGGGTTATCATTCGGCTGGACCCAACCGAACACCAAGCCGAACACTCGGCTTCTGGATCCCGTGTAGCCATACACACAGCCACATGCTTGTCTCACCTCATGTGCGGCCATATACATAGCCAAATATAGCTGTTCTGGGTCTTGTTCGGCAGTACACACAGCCGAACGCCCTCGTTTCAACACTTGTTTCAACACCGTTTTCGCGTATAGTATTGTATGAGTTTAGAATTATTGAAATAACAGAGGAAGTTAGCGGAGAAAACGAGGGACTCTACTCGAGTAGCACAGCTGTTGCGCTGTCTGCCTGTCTCTTCCTCCTTTCTTCCACTTTTCTTTTTCCCTCTCTCGCACACATGATTCAATGTTCTGCTTTTACACCATTTGAGAAAACATAAAGAAAAAACAGAGAAAAGGTATAAACTATAGCAAATAGCAATGGAGAAGCAACGACTCGAGCGTCGCCTATGTAGAAACCTACCTCCGGCTACTCCGTTTGGGTCGCCTCGCCACTGTGCGCTTTTGCCTCCACCGCCATTCACGACGGGGTTCAGATGGGAAGACTAGAGGATCAACACAAACTGGAGCGAATCTCGGATCAAGGTGTTGCTTGGAAGGTCTTTGATCCAAATCCAGTTTCCAGATGTGGGGTTTCCAAAGAAGAATTAACAAGTCCGAAAATATATTTTGTTTCAATTTTTTTTCTTCAAAAATGTTTAAATTTGTCGAATATTTTTTAGTAAGCATGCTTTTTGATTCTTGGGCAGAGTTAGCATGAATTAGTACAAACTTTGAAAATTAATTTAATTTATGTTCATCTATTTCTCTTTTATTTTGAGGATCTGAGCAAAATATTGTTCACTATTATGATTTAACGTTAAATCGTTTATATCGTTAACTTAAACAAAACGATTAACGAAATTGATTTTTGTACCGTTTGATTAACGATGTGGTTAACGACAAATTAAATTGTGTTGTTTAATTAAACGTAACGATAACGATAATGGTCATATCGTGGTCGTTAACCACGTTTGACAGGCCTACTCCTGTATAACTTTGTTAATTTTGTAATTCAGTTTGTTTTTGGACTCTGGTTTGATAATTTATGATTTTGCAGTTATTTTGACCTGATAATGGGCTTCAGGTTTATCTAGGCCAGTTTCTTATTTTTTCTTTTCCTTTATTTGTGCCAATACAAAATTTGATCTGTTAGGCCCAAATTGTATGTATTGAATTATACCTTCAATACCAAAAAAAGGGGGCCTTTTCTCAAGTTCTTGTTAAGTCATGTTAAGTGTTTCTTAGAAGTCAAAGACCCAACTATTTCGCAATCTTCACTTGACAGCCACTGTCAAGCATCTCTAAAAAAACTATTTCGCAATCCGTGTGAAATGTGCAGGACCAACTATTTATGCAACTTAAAATAACATGAGTACATGACATAGGTTGCTTTTTTCCTTTTTTTTTATTATTTTTGACTTTTGAGGGAATAGCCAACCACAAAACTTAAACCTGTGACGCTAACTACACAAAACTCAAAACTGCGTGTCAGAGTGATTGAGGCTGCCTTTAACTAAGAACTGATACCAATGTGAATTGGTGAGTTTCTTTTTGTTTTTTGAGCCTCCTTTGACTACAACAAGTGTATTGGAGGAATCAAACCATCAAGATCGATGAGCCTCATTACTACTGCAAAAAGGCCCATCGCAAATTCGCAACCTGGTAGTCGGTATATCCAAAAAAAAAAAAAAAAAGGCCCATCGGACCGGCCACACCTGTGGTTCTCACGGCGCAAGTATCGTTCTTACATTAGACTTTATTTATAATAATAATGCAGAAATGATATACACCATCCAACTAATTACCATCCATCACCATCCACAGACTTTATTAGGCCTAATTGGGCTTTTGGAAGAAAATTGTGCGTCTAGAAGTGCTCCAGCGACCTTATTTCCGCGTGATGACGTCATCAATTTTTTTTTCCGAAAAAATTTTCAGAAATTTTTTTTCACGCTGACGTCATCAAAATAGACGGATTTTTGTATTCAGTTAGATACGTCAAGGAATGAGTTAAACTTGTTATATGTTCAGTTAAATGCATCTTAAAATCGAATTTTCATATTTATTTGTTCAGTTAGATGCGTCAAGGGATGAGTTAAACTTGTTATATTTTCAGTTAGTTGCATCTTATAATTGAATTTTTGTAATTTTTTTGTTCAGTTAAACACATTAAGGGATAAACTTAAATTGTTTATGTGTTCAGTTAATTGCATCTCAAAATTAAATTTTCATATTTTTATGTTCAGTTAAACACGTTAAGGGATGAATTTAAAGTATTTATATATTCAGTTAGTTACAACAGAAATTTATTTTTAGAGTTTTTAGTGTTCAATTAAACGCATTAAGGGATGTACTTTAAGTGTTTATGTGTTAAGTTTGTTGTTCCAGAAATTTGATTTAGTAGTTTTTTGTATTCAATTAAACTAATCAAGGATCAATTAAAAATAATTAAGGGATCAGTTAAACTAATTAAGGGATGAAGTAAAATCGATGCAACCTTGGAAACAAACAGCTTCTAAGCAAAACCATGTTTCGCAAAATTCAATTCTGGAGATACAATATTTCTTCCTACAAGATGAAAATAACAAACAACAATGCTTTCTATTTAATGCATGAAACATGAAAACACAACATATAAAAGAAACGAGATCAATTAAAAATAATTTCTAAACAACTGAATCCTCAAATCTAGATAAATAAAAAATTCATGACAAAAGAATTAAAAATCAGAACTAATTATTACAACTTAGATAGATCGAACTCACGAATCCAAATAAATCTGAACTAATTTCTAAACAACTTAGGCTTCTTAGATAGATCGAAGTCACAACAAAATAATTAAAAATCAGAACTAATTATTACAACCTTTCCCAAATCAAACAATTCGTATCAATCAAAATCCACTTACTAATCCAATTACGAGACCAACATTGCTTGTAAAAAAGCAACTAAGATGGACGAATGAAGTTGGATCGGCCATGGTGGTGTGCGCTGAGAAAGGTGCACAACCACGAGACCTCCTTGGATCGGCCATGGTGGTGTCCGCTGCTTGCATCTCCGATGTTCTCAGGTACGGAGTGCTCGACTGCCTCAGGTTCTACATCGAAGAAGGCTGATTTCCTGTCTTTCTCTCTGGCGGCTAGGGTTAGCGAGGGTAGAAATAGACAGTGAAGTCGCTGGGCCAATTTTTTGGGTCAATTGTTGGTCTAGTAGGAGCCCATGGATGGTTGGATGGTAATCAGTTGGATGGAGAGTAGTAATTACCAATAATAATGGCACATCTCTTGTCGTTTTTATGTATGATACATTAGAATTAAGAAAACAAATTATTTCGCTTTTAGGAAATTACAAAGCAAATAAATAATTACGAGATCTGTTAAATTGTTTAATTACTTCAATATGATAATGAAATAAAACATGTTAGCGGTAACCAGAATCTTTTGTTAGTTTACCACGCTTGATCAATGATTCAGCTTGACTTTAAATGAGTTCAGTGCAATAAACGACTACACGATCTATGTAAGACAAAATATGTACTGTCTGTAACTTTGTATTAGAATTGTTAAGAAAAATTTTAAGTTCAAGCCTTTTGTTTTTGTTTATTGTGAAAACTTAATTAGCAGGCAAATACCAACTAAAATTTTTGTAATTAAATTGAAACAAAAAACCCCTGAAATCCGGCGTCAAAATAATTTTTTTTTCTAATTGATATAGGTACATGTGTATGATATGATACCACAAAAAAAAAAAAAAAATCTTACTAAATTCCATGATTACCTAATCATCACCTCAAATGCATGCTTGCTCCTATTTCTAGCATGAACCCAATATAATTAATTAGTTATCAGCACCCCAAGCATTTACTTATCTGACGATTGTTATCTCTTTCCTTCTCCCAAAAAGAGTGAAAATTTTTCTATTCCCTCAATCGATCACATGTTATTATTTTTTTTTCTCTCTTTTCTCCTTTATCTTTGTCTATACTTTGTGTTAGTCAGATCTAATAGAAGATCTCCTGCAACATGCAGCGAGGTACGGCATTTCTGTGTGGTCAGATGTGTAGAGATCTATTAGACAAAATAGGTGCTTATTGAGAGGATGACCGCACTAAAAGGTTATACTGATGCTGCCGTAGAAAATTCTGTCAAATATAAAGAAAAAGAAAGAATAGGTGAGAAAAAGGCCAAGGGGGACCATGTTCATGCGCGCGAAACAGAGGGGTTAGATGGTGCAGGCGTTGGGCTATATAACTTTTGCCCCTTTTCCAGTTTGATCCTTCTATTCATCTATCATAATAAGCGATCAAAATTCTTTCTTTGTTAGCTCCCGTTAAACTTTTGGGTGTGTTTGGATAGGCCGGGAATAAGAAATAAGTCCCTTATTTTTTATTCTGGTGAAAACTAAACACCATAGGAATAAAAAATTTGGACTTATTCGGGCCCTTATTTCTATACCAACAAATGTTGGTATAGGAATAAGGAATAAAGATTGGGCCAATCCCTATTCCAATTCTCTATTCTTCTATCATCCAAACACACCCAAAATTGATATAATTCGCATAAGCATATATATAACACCCAATCATATATTTTTAATATAATTGTTTGCATGATTGACATATTAATATAAACTTTGTTACTGTAAGAATACTATTGTAATACAAAAATATTGGTTACATCTTTTGGCATAATATTTTTTTTTTTATCAAATTTTTTTTGTCATTGTGAGCATATTATTTACTTGCTAAGATCAAATGGCTGATGGTATATCCGTACATCTAGGATAATTTAGCAATATACTTAAGCTTGTCTTTTTTTGTATTTTCGAATAACTTAATAAGTACTAAAACTCTCAGATTCCTCGATATTATCGGGCGCGCGGGTATGGTACCAAAAAAGAAAAAAAATAACAAAAAAGAAAAGCAAAGAAAGAAAGAAATTGCACGCATTGCTATGTTATGTTGTATTTTTATATCCAAATAAATAAATAAAGTGGCTATCGTGCTACTACGTTGTCAGAGTTTTTGCAACTTCATTCATATATGGATTTTTTTTTTCTAATTTCTTTTGTAACTTATCGTATTTAATATCAATTAAAAGTTCGTATTTTTCGAAACATGACAATCTCAAAGAGAATGAAATCCCTAAATGTCAAGTCATGGTTTCTCCATCGAAGAATCAATTATCATCTCATTTACAATATAAACAAATTATTAAAACATGGAAAAGCACATTTTGCATGACTGATCTATAAGAACATTTTATAGATGTGGCCTGCTTTCTTTCGCATACATCGTAATCTTCTTTGGCATTTGATGATTTCCACATGCAATAAAAGAGAATTCTAAATTCTAATATTGATTATGAATCAAACCATCAAGGTCAACTTATTAAATATTTACCATCATCAATCAAATAAAAAAATACTTGCATTTGCAATTCCACTTACCAGGTGCATGGGACCACGAAACATGTGATTGATATTTTTTTTGACCATTTGATCTGCTGTGGCAATAGAGTGGTATCATACATAAATCTTACATGAAATTGTCACAGAACATCTATCATTTTATCTCCAGCCTCGAGGGCACGCCAGAGTCTCGAGAAGGTGCACTAGGTCTGGGAAAGAGGTTTTATAATTGTGACCAGTACATTGACCGAGACATGACTGAGGACTAAGGAAGAAGAGTGTAACCTTCAAAAAAAAATGTAATAAAATTTTTAATAAATTTGTACGTCATTTGATGACCAAACACAGGATGTCCCTTGTGTGTTTATCTTCATTTTTTTTTTTTTTTTGTCTAACCTTTTGTCTTTCGCTTGCTAACCATGCAGACAGGATCATAGAACATAAGTTTCATCGTCTCCATTGCAAAGCCACAAAACAAACTTTCCTTTGATAGTTATTTGAAAAGAAAACTTGCAATTGAGTTTTTTTTCTTATTAATTAGCTATCAAACAAAATAGCATAAATTTTTCCATATGTGTCTTAGTAAGGATTCTTGGGTTGTGAAAATATATTAGCTTGTACATGTCCTGATTGATAGAGAAAATGAAGGTGCAAGAGTTGTTAACTAGAATCTGTGAGCTTGTGACTAGAATCTGTGAGATTGTGATGACAAGTAGATTGACTTTTTTTAATTATTAATATTTATTTTTTGTGTCATTGGTGCTTGAGTTCAAGTTAATTATTGATATAGATAATTTGTCTACAGTTAAAAATAAAATCTTTTAGATAATTAATAACTATCTTTTCCTGACCCCTTTAGAAACTGAGAAAAGTTTACGCTACGGCCCAAGACATAATAGATACCACATGCACGCCTGCAATAGGTTTGTGTCAAGTGCACTTCGCACTTCTGCAGAAATAATTGGTTTAATCTAGCAAAGCTATATTTATGTTAATGTATTTAATGGTTAGTAATTTTTTATATCTTTTTTATATTGTGAAGATTTGATATCTAAATATCAATTAATTGGCCGTATTTCTAGAACAATTTAAAAATAGTCTGTAAAAGATATCACATTTTTATATTTGAAAAATTATAATAATTGTAACCAATCTTTAGCATTCTCGAAATGTTATAACACTCAAACAACTATAGATGTGATCTACTCGTTGTACACAACACATGAAATGGCCTATCTATATGTAGTTTAATCTTCTGCATGAAATGGCCAATCTATATGGAGGTATAGCAGATTTGTTGTGGCGCGTCGCTTATCCATCGCTTATCGGATGGAGGAAAATAGACCACCTTATTTGTTAAAACTGGGATGTTCACATGGGTGCCACATTGAAGGCTGTAAAGTAAATGAAACAAATAACTTTGAATCACAGAATACATACCTTATGATCAAGAGAGAATCAAATTGAATGCCTTTGACAGTCTTTAAAAAAAAAAAGAAAAAAAAAAGAAAAGAAAAGAGAATCAAATTGAATTCGGAGCTGCCATGCCATGCACCCATTTTTAATTATTGTCCCATGCCCATGCCTCTATTAAAAAGGCAACCTACTCGTCTTCACTCTGTGAAGTGATTTGGAGTTTTGGACACCACCTCAAAAGTGATTCAACCCCGCCAAAATCTTTTAATGACCAATATATCCTTTGCTTATTAATTGAACGTTCCACGCTTTCTTTTTCGAACGCTTTCTTATTTTTTTGTCACTCCTAAGTTATTTTCATTTGACTTCATTCATCTGATCACTTTTCAACCTAGCCTCCATTGAAACACCATAGAAGACAAGAAAAATAAATATATAAAAATAATAGATCAACTAATTTTCAATTTCTGAGATTGTTACGACATACATATAGTTACGGCATCAGTAAAAAAACATATGTTATAGTGAAAAAAAGATAGGTTGAAATGCCAAATTATAATCGGGCGCTACATCATTTATTTCAATCATCTGCCATCAATTTCATATTTTACTAAAGATTCTTTTTAGCACAATTTTCCAGCAAAAAAAATAAAAGAATATATTTTTAATTGCTTTGCCATTTTTTTTATTCAAGAAACGGTGAAATAGAAACCTTCAAAAAAAAAAAGTTGTAGCAATGTTTGTCGGTGAGGAGCCCAGTGTTGTATGTTATCAAAGAATTCTAATGTCTAATAATATAGTGAATTTAAATTTGAAGGATTACAAAATTAGTCCAAAATTGAGAGGATAAGGAACCAATGATTTGTATAAAAATTATTTTATTTCAGATTGGTTCAAATAAATGTTGTTGCGACTTGTGACTATAAATTTTAGTTTAGTGATTACATTGCCTATTTGCAAATGGATATAACCAATGAAGAAGAACTACTTTCTTTCAAGTTTGCAACACATGATTGCTAAAGCAAGATGGCAATCAAGTGCAAAGAGTCCAGATGATGGTATATTTGATTGGATTGATCAAAACATTTATTTTTAAAGTTTATGTAATATGGCGTATTTTGAAATTCATACAAAGGCTATTATTTAAGGCCTTGTTTTATGATAATTGTTTAATACTCGTTGTTTTCTATAAAGGTTAAATATCAGTTGGAATGGATTTGTTTATGGAGTTGAGGGAAAAGCAAGATATGTGAGAGATTAGTCAATTGATATAAACTAGGAGTGTTCACTCGAAAGAAAGTCAGGAGCGTTCAATTAACAGAGCTAGGTATATTGAATCAAATATTGGTCATTAAATTTTGTGGTGTTGTAAAACTTTAAGGAGGTGGGCACCACTGGTCCACTCTCCGGACCTTGTAAGTCGTAAGTGATATAATAAACTCATCTCCTCTCGAATCTTCCCTCTTTCGGCTTCCTATCTCTTCCTATTTTCTCTTTCTGTCACATTACCTCTTTCGTCTTCCTCTCCGACACCCTCCCACACCGATCAGTCAATCACCCATCTCCCTCTCCCTCCTTCTCTCTCTCTCTCACACACAGTACAACTCTTGGTCTATAAAATGACATCTCAACAGCTATCTGCCAACCTCAATCCTTTCAAACTTCTCCCTCATCCACTTAGGCCCTGATCATAATCCCTTGTACATGTTTAATATACACTTCATTTATATTTAATATACAATTCTTGGGTTGTGAAAATATACACTTCATTTATATTTAATATATTAGCTTGTACATGTCCTGATTGATAGAGAAAATGAAGGTGCGAGAGTTGTTAACTAGAATCTGTGAGCTTGTGACTAGAATCTGTGAGATTGTGATGACAAGTAGATTGACTTTTTTTCATTATTAATATTTTTTTTTGTGTCATTGGTGCTTGAGTTCAAGTTAATTATTGTTATAGATAATTTGTCTACAGTTAAAAATAAAATCTTTTAGATAATTAATAACTAACTTTTCCTGACCCCTTCAGAAACTGAGAAAAGTTTACGTTGAGCAGAGATCAGGTTGAGATCTCCAGCCTTGTGTTATGGGTAGAATATTTTATTTAGAGAAAATTTGTTTTATGCCACTCTTTAAATTTGCCAATTTTCAATATGCCATTCTTAAATGGCTAATTATTAATAAGCAATTATAAAATTATGAAAATTAGTTTTATGCCACTGATTCTTTCCAAAATATTATAAGTTCTATATTTGTCATTGTGAAATTTGTCAGTAATTATTTAAATTCCCAAATTATCCTTTACCGCTTCATCTTCCCTAAAACTCTAAACGGCTAAACCTATCTCCACGGCAAGATGAATTATAACTTATCTACTTAAAATCTACTTGAATTTTTGAATTTCTAATGAAGATTCACTACATTATTATATTTTATTTTACTGTAAGTATAATTCTATTTCACCTAAACCTCCCTCGTCATTTATTTCGGTCAAAACATTTTATTACCAGAGCTACATCGCCTTCACCTTCAGTCCAATTTCGTTTCGCTTTTATATAAGAGAAATGTGAAGGAGAGTCGAATTTTAATTTTTGATCTGGAATGGTGTGTTCCAATTACATATATGCTAATATTGTTGATGTATTATTAAATATTATATAGTTTCATGTTCTCCATGAATTTTTAATTGAATGGTATTCTTAGCAATAATTTGGGAACGACACGTTGATTAGGTCTTCCATCATGTCTTCCTTTTTATCGCTAATGGCTTTTCTATAAAAATAATTTTTACATGTGTATTGTCATAAAATTAATTTTTATTATTTGTAATGGTACAAAATAAATTACTTTATTTGCAATGGCATAACTAGAATTTGAGTATTGTATAATGGTATATTCAAAAGGGTAGAATAGTCATTTTAACTTATGGATGGTATAAAAATAATTTTTACATTTGTGTAGTGTCATTTGAGTATTTTATAAATTTTAGCAAAGTGAAACGACAGCTAAATAGAGATTAAGTATTGATTTATTATAATAGAATTAAACTTACGCAAGAAATCCAGTTTATACAATAGCACATGGTACATGCTCGTTTGGTAAATTAATAAAGTTGGTTTTCTCTTTTACCTTTAATTATCTACATTAATGAGGATTGGTATTGGAATTCAGTCTTGGCAATCTAATGTTCTGTACTCTTGTCATTTTTTGTTTTCCTATTTGACTTCAAACTAGGGAAATTAAAATAATTTTATGCACTTACTTAAGAAAATGAGTTCTGCTTTTGTTTCATTACCAATAATAAGAACAATCAATTATGGATGCATCCGTTTGAGATTTGTTGTGACGTATCGCTATTCGAATGGAGCCATGGGCCCATGGAGGAAATAGGCGAGTCGGTAAGTTTATGCATCATTTGTGCATCGAGTTAACAATGCATAACATGAAAATAATTTGCACAGTTGCACTAGTTAATACATTGAACCATACACTTCAAGCCACATAAAATCCTGCGGACTTCAACCAAGAACTCTCAACTCTTTTAAAATTTTTCTGAAGTCCACCAGCCTGCGTGAAGCGTGATTTCTTCTTTCTTCTTCCTGAGCAGCTGCTGCTTCTCTCCCTCTCTCTTACCATTTTCAACTCCTCTCCGACAGCTTCCCACGCGGCCACGCCATCACTAATAAGTCACTCCCATATCTCTCTCTCTCCATTCCCACCCACCCACTCCTCCTCTCCATTATACCAGCGGCTTATAAAATGGCCAGATGGCCTTCATAAAGATATTATCAGCAGTCAACACATATAGTATATAGAGATTCAAGTTAGCATACACAACATAAAGATATTCACGATGAGATATATGAAAATATTTTTTAATAAATTAATAATTAATGACACAAACATTGGTATAAAAAGCCATTTAATTGATATAATTGATTCATGAATAATTATATTACATCGACGTACTAGAATGCTTAAATGATGCCACAACAAATATGTAAATAAGATACTACCTTTTTAATGCAGATTTAATGTAGGACCGATTTGATGTATGAATTGAAATTTTGAATGACTAAAATGAAGGTTTTGAAAATTTAAAGCAAAGTTATTTCATAAGATGCTTAAGGACCATTTTTGTGATTTACTCTTGAAAAATCAGCATCGTATATAATTTCATAATTATATTGTCGACGTTATTCATAATTGGTCTTACCCGCATATAATTAGTAATAACATGTTACATGATCGGTTTTACATGGAACACCGTAGAACCCAAATGTGAATTAACAGGAAAGATTATCGCTAGGTCAATGAATGATCATGATCACATATTTCTTGTATAAACAGGCCTGTATGCTTCACATTTGCCAATTTGTTGGTGTTTAGGAGCAACATAATACTAACATGAACTTACAAAATATTCTTTACATTTAGGCTTTAGCAAATGATACTATCTGTTGCCATTGAATATCTAAAAAAAGCATCAAAGGCCTGGTGCATCTCGTCCAAGTGGATGAAGGAAAATCTATCAGTTGACTGTCGAATTAAATAAATTGTAGCTTCATTGTTAACTTGAAATTGCACAAAATGAGGTTTCAAATGCATTTCTCTGAGAGCTGGAAAGATCAATTACCTATCAATTTACTACCACTATAATAAAATGTCTCCAACTATGTTCACACAATCTAGATTAATATCAAATTTGAGACTCGTCTTACTCGTTAGAGGTAAGTTTCACATTAGTGTCGGTCTCATGCTACTTGTTAAAAGGCTCATCTGGAGGCTCGAGATAAAAAGCCCTCCAACTGGTACCATACCTGATTTAAGGTTGACAGTATGATGTTATGAAAAGTGTTCAAAGGGCTTCAGCTTTCTGAAGAAAATTTTGATGCGTCTGAATGATAATAACACTACAGGCGCAATTTTTTTCAGTTTGATTTCTACCAAAAGCATTTCATGCTTCACTTATAATATTAAGCAAAAAATCTGATCTGAACCCATTAGCATTCCTTCGTCAAACTGAGCCAAATTTCCCATAGGAAAATTATTTCTTTTCCGTAAAAGATCAAATTTTATAAAATTACCATGCAATTTTAATTTTTCTTAAAATTCCCATAATCATGCATCCAGTCATTTTACATATATATGATAACAAAAGAACAGTCTAAATCTAAAATTAGACACAACCCAACAACTCATCACCCACAGTTCAAGCCATACAGTTGAAGCCACATAAAATCCTCCGGACTTCAACCCAACAACTCATCACCCACAACTATATTTAAATTTCCCCTCAAGTCCGAATACTTGCTTCTTTCGTCTTCTGCTAGGCACTGCCTTCAATCTCTCTCGCTTACCTCTTTCTTCCTATCCGACACTTATCACGCAGGCACCCATCCCTCCGCTCTCTCTCTCCATTCCCACCCACCGATCCCCCCTCTCCATTCCCACCCACACGGCCACACCCCGCTCGCTGCTTATAAATGGCCTCCCTATCCCGCTATCTCAACTCCACCATCAAACAATCAAACTCCGTAAATCCCACTAAACTGCTTGTAAAATGACTTTCACATGTGTGATTTGCCAAGCAAAATTTTCCAGTCTCAAACTAATTGACGAGCACAGGCTCAGTAAGCACATGCTTCTGCTCTGACGGAGGAAGAAATAGCAATCGCCCAGACATCCAACCCCAAACCTCCCCCAATGAAGCCTGGCCATTCAGGCTCCCTCCCGCCGATAAGGTGGGGAAGAATAAGCCCACCAAAAGTGATACCACCAAGAAAATGGTGGGCTGGGCAGCCTGGGGTGTGGTGTTGACGTGTTGTATGTGTTGCTATTAGGACTTAGGAGTGCGGCTGGGTTAAGGGATATGCTATTGCTAGGTAGGTTTGGTGTGTTGCTATGGTTTAGTTAGGAATGCGGCTGGATTTAGGGATATGCTAGGTACCCATCAAAGCCACTACTGTACATAACATTCACACCAAACGTACCTAGCATATCCCTAAATCCAGCCGCATTCCTAACTAAACCATAGCAACACACCAAACCTACCTAGCAATAGCATATCCCTTAACCCAGCCGCACTCCTAAGTCCTAATAGCAACACATACAACACGTCAACACCACATCCCAGGCTGCCCAGCCCACCATTTACTTGGTGGTATCACTTTTGGTGGGCTTATTCTTCCCCACCTTATCGGCAGGGAGGGAGCCTGAATGACCAGGCTTCATTGGGGGAGGTTTGGGGTTGGACGTTTGGGCGATTGCTATTTCTTCCTTCGTCAGAGCCATGGTTTCAAAACTCGGCGAGTCAACTCGGAATCGGGCCGAGTTGACTCGGACTCGGTGGCCAACGATCCGATTTTTGGCGAGTTGGAGCGGATTCGGGTTGCAAATCTTGAGATCACCATTAATGATGGTGTTCTTCTATGGAAAGAGGTGAAGGAGCAAGGGGAAACACTTGTTGAGGTTGCTATGGTGGAGAAATCGTGTCAGGAGGCCGAGAAAATTACCACGGCAGCTCCTCACGAGAGTATTTGAGCCCTCTCTTGTGCTCTATCGGAAAGGAAGAAAGAATAGAATGGGATTGGGAAGGGGGAACGGAAAGGAGGAGAAGGGTTCGGAACTGGACACCTCCATTTCCGAATTTTTTTTCAAAATTTTCATTTCAATCACATCAGACGGTCCAGATAATTCAGTAAATGAAATAATTTTAAAACAAAGTGATTCTTGATCTAAAAATTGATCCGAGAACATAGAAAAATTGATAATTTCATGATCTACGATTCTAACTGATACATTAAGATGTTTTAATGAAAGTATCACTAATTAAAAAATATTTTCTTAATTTTTTAATTTTTTTTATTTTTAAGACATTAAAAATGATTATTTATGAAAATTCGAGTTTCCGATCCGAGTCACCCGAGTTTTTTCGAGTCATCCGATTCGACTCCTTAGTCCAACACTCCGAGTCCGAGTCCGATTCCGAGTTTCAGAACCATGGTTTAAACTTTGATCAAACTCCTCTGCTTTTTCAACACAGACAAATCCTGAAGTGTCTGGTCCCTTTTTCCTTTTAGCACCGGCACACGTGTATAATACCAAAAAGTGTAAAATAATATTTTTATTATTTTCAATATAAAATCATGATAAAATGGTGGATTAATTAGTTGAGATTACCTAATAATCAGCTAATATACATGACCGCACTTCTTGCATGATCACAATAACATTAGTATAATACAAAGTTGATTTATTACAATTGTGTTATTACCAACTATCATCTCATCACAAAGTATGAAATCAATTCTTGCATGATCAGATTATATACTTATATCAAGTTTGCAGTACATTGAAAACAAAAAATGTAGATGAAACATGCTTAGGTTCACTGAGATATTAGAGAAACTCAAGTTACGGTCCATTCAGCTGGAATGGAAGAAGAGAAGGATTGATTGGAAGACTGTCCAACCAGAGATCCTTGTTAACGCTAGTTTGTGTGTTGTTTTTGGTCTTTCTGGTCTCCATGGCTGCTTTTTCTTTAACAAGCTGGCTGATCATATGTTGGAATGAAGCCTTAGTAACCAGGCAACCAACCAAAAATGTTTGTGTCCCTACTTCGAAGCATAAAGGGGTCTGCTGCCCATATGCTATTATGTACATATGGTCTTTGCTTGCTTCTTGGGTTTCTTGATGCACGGATGTATTTGACAGACCGATTAGATATAATGTTTTGTTTGCCGCATGTTTTCTGTGACACGAGCCTCAATTACCATATACTTTTTTTTTTTATAAATAACTCATACATAGGTCCTTAACTTGTATCAATATGTGAGAGACCTTGTATCATTGATTTATGTGTTCCTATTGCTATTTATTGAAGTTTTCATGTAATTATTCACAGATATAGATAATGTTTCTCTTAGGAATGACTATTAAACGGTCTGTATTCTTCCAGACCCCATTTAAAAGTGATGTTGCCATCAGGACCCATTAATACTGGCACATATTTTTCATTGTTACTTGGAACAAGCAAACTTAAACAAAGAGAAGCATTTTTACAAAATTGCATTATTCATACAATAAAGAAGGATTATCATGCAATTAATGGACCAAAAGCCGATCAATATATGTTATTAGGAAAAAATTACCCTTTGAATTAGAAGTCAAGCCTTACAAGCCTCATCCATCTACAAAAGAAAAGAAATAGAAGACTAATGACCTGTAAAACATAGTAGAACAAATTGACAGGGACACAGAACCAATTCTTCATTCAGGCAAAACAGCAGCAACTGCAGCAGCAGTGGTGCTCTTCACCGAGTCATTAGCATGGCCAACAGTCCTCTTAACAGTCTCCACAGCACCAGAGGTTAGGTTGAGGACATGTCCTCCTGTCTAAATTATAGATAAACTATTCTAATTAACAAAATAAAAAGGAAAATTTTTCATTTTGTAAAAATAAAGGGAAAATTAGATTTTTGCCACTTTAAAGTAAGAAAATTAGAAAATTGCCACCTCAAATTTGAACTTTTGAAAATTGCCACTCTAAATTTAATTTAATTAGAAAATTGCCACTTCTAATGTATAAATCATTCATCTTTATATCTAATTTTAAGTATTGACTAAAATATCCCTCTCTCCTTCATCTCATCTTTCCCGTCTCTAATGATTTTTTTTCTTGTCGATTCGTCATATTGTTTCTTTATGTGCTGGATCATTGTTTTAAACTTTGAAATTTAAACTTTTTTTTAGATAAACTTGACAGCGGCTGCCAAGTAGCGGATTAAAACAATCCGATACAAAATAAAAATAAAATTTAAACCTACAACAAAAAAGACAAAAATAGATAAATGATCGCAATGCTTCCACCTTCGTTCCAATCCTTCCATTTGAGTACCTCAAGCACCTGACGCACCTCTTCAAGCACTGGACGAACCTCTCACGCCGGTCGTACCAACTCGTGCACTGGCCGTGCCTCTCGCGCATCGGCTGCACCACCTCGTGCATCGGCAACGTCTCTCATGCACCGGCTGTACCAATAGCACACCGGACGCACCTCTCGCTCACCGACTACACCACCAAGTACACCGACTACGCCTCTTGTGCACCAGCCCCACAACCTAGTGCACCGACTACGCCTCTCGCGCACCGGCGGCACCATCATGCACACATATATGGTCTCTCATGCACCCACAACAACAATCGGTCAAAGTCTGCACCTCTCTCGCACGTGTCGCACCACAATGCGCAGCGGCAGCATCTCTTGCACTCCGCTCGCACCACCACCCGCATCTACAGTGCCCCTCGCGTACCGGCCGCATATCTCGCGCACCAGCCGCGCCACCACACACACTGAGCCACACCTCTCGTGCATCAGCCGCACCACACCTAAGACTGTCCTCAATCGCACATCGCCACCCTAAGACTTTGAAATTTAAACTTGCACGAGATGGAAAAATAATACGAAAATTATTTTCTTGTTGGGATGCCATTTATCGATTTGTACACCAGTTTTTACTATAATAATCAAGCATACTTTTTATAATATTTCACCAACTGATCCAATGCCCCTTCTAATTAAATGCTGACCCTTCTATTTACATGCTATGATTTTTTTTTTTTTTTTTTTTAACACTGGATGAGAACAGGAAAGACAGCAAGTTTATTTATACTAGAGAGAAATTCGCGCGTTGCGCGATTCATTCATATTTTTTATTTTCTTAAATTCAACTTTATAGTTTAATTTCAGTTATTAATTGGGTTGGTTATTGGATAATGGTATAGCTGGACATTATATATATATAGTGGGATCTTCGCACAGTGCGCGAACTTCTTTCTTCTTGATTGATGCTGATAGAATTAGAAACATAAACCATCCAACTAACAACGTAGAAGCACTACCGAACATAATTTTACATATGCATTTTCAACTTAAAATCTTTTATATAAAAACACAATAAACAAAGTGCACCAAAAAAGACTGTTACCCCGTAGTAATTAAATAAACAACTAATTAACTACAAAACGATCCATTTCATCAAGAACGTGGGGCCCAGTATGAATGGTTAAAGATGTCGTTGATTTTCTAGAGGGAACAGTCTCAAGTCATGTAACACATAAAAGAGCGATTTCGACCATTTAGTATGTCGTCAACACATGATTAAGTCTCTTTAAATAAGAGCTCTTAATAACCACAGAATCATAAAAAGAGGCGAGAAGTACTCCAATATTAATCACTATTAATAATTGTTTTCACAAAATCAAGATCTTTCTGTAGTTACTAAACAGATAAATTTCCTAGGTTCAAACTTCCTATAGTCTCTTAATTTACTTGAAAATTTCAACTGAAATTGCTATATGAATAATAACATTATGTAAAATATCATTTCTACTCAGTATTGTAGGTTCAACAGATACTCTGAATGTTTACCAGTACCACCCCTATTACCTTTGTGCAATCCGTATTATAAAATCAAAATTGTTCATATTATCATTTTTATAACAGCAAAAAAAAAGAGTACCTTAGGAAAGCTTTCCATTTATTAGCCCCGAATCTTCTTTCTCTGCCATTTGAAGATTCCCTTTCTGTTTGTTACTAATCGAAAAATAATTAGTGCCATAAATATATAAATCTGTTCGAGTGGGAAGTTCAGGATGTGGTTACTTGTTTGCATAATCAACAAAAGAGCATGCATTGCAAATCGAGTGATGAGAATTATGCTGGCTATGATCACAATTAGCAATAATATGACAAAATGTGAACCAGCTATTGGATAATTCTTTGGTAAATGGTAAATCATCTGCAAATTATCTGGTGAATTCACTGAATTGAAAATTGGTTTGTATGGTCTTGCTTTTGGTTTGTTTTATTGACATATAAAGTTCAGCTTTTGCATTTTTTGCAAACCTGAAAATTTTAATTGAAGTAATTTGGTTCAGTTTGGACCAAAGGAATCGAGTGAAAATTCACACAATGCTGCAAATGAAAATCTTCACTTTACATACCTAGATTCTCATCATCCCTCGGTATAAGTTAGATAATGCTGGTTTAGTGATTTGAGAGAGGGAGTGCTGAAAATGAAATACAATATATCATTAATGGAAAATGCTTCTATTAAAGAAAGACTATTTCTATCTGAAAAGTAGAATTAGGAGCTCTTGCATACCTCCTCCGAAGCTGCTCGATTTTTGCCCTGAATTTGCTTGCTGAAGAGGAGTTTCATCATTATCTGAGTTTGCATGGGATGTGAGGCAACTGTTTTGCTCCAACACCTTCTAAAATTCATAAATCAATTTCCTTAGCACCTTTAATGATGAAATGCATATTAAATTATGGTAAAGTATATATATAGTTCTGTGATTACATGAAATGTTCAGTTATGGCCATCTCCCACGACTTTTAGAGCTTTGACCATCATTCCTGTTGAACCTACAATCAAGAACACTGGATTACTGCAAGAAAAAAAAAATTCCAGGATTATAAAGGAATTACCATCAAATCTGGCCTGCTTCAATGTTTTCAATACCCTACCAGCATTCATACCGGCCAGTAGCCGAATTGTGAGTAAATTATCTGCTTCATTTTGATTATAAGGAACATTTTTATTGTATTTTGCCTCTTGTGCTGCCAGTACCACTTGTAAAAAGGAAAAGAAAAAAGAAAAAAAGTACACATCTTTGTTAACGTAGAGAGAAAATAACCATACTTTAAAGGTACACTGATATCTTGAATAGGAGACTTGCAATCAATTAAGAAGCAGAACCCACATGTCTCAGATTACTTAATCAATTACAATTTTACCCTCATCAGGGCCACCTTCCAATTTTACCCTTATCATGGCCACGTCACAGATTTAACCTGAAGAAGCACAGGCCAAGGAAAGAAGCAACACAAAAGAGATACAGCTCCCTTGAAGCAGTACTCAGCTCAGAGCTACCTGCAAAAAATCCAGCAGCGGAATTATAGTCGATTAGGAAAAATAGAATAAAAATAGAAAAACATAGTACAAAATAGTAAGAAAAGAAAGAAAAATAATGTAGAAATTAGAGAGAAACAACACCTGACTTCCTTCCTTGGCAGGATTTTCATTATATGCTTGATCTTCTAGACATTTACAGATATCAGTCAGGGTTTGTTTGTAGTTATATTCCTAAAGAAGATAATGTAGAGGCCCATCAGTTGGCTAATTATGCTAGTCTTAATCAAATTTCATGTACTGAACTTTTTTTCCTTTGTTTCAGTTTTTTGGTATGTAACTCAGTTGTAACAGTTTCTCGGTTTTAATGAAAGTTTGTCCATGGGCTGTTACTACTGAATAGTTCACAAATTAACAATTTTCAAATATATCAAAATCAGGAAACACACAACACTTACAGGTAATTTTATTAGACAATTGATGCACATAAATTGCAGCACAAATACTATCATATTTTCATCAGTGGTTCTTCCCATAAACATCTGATTTCTTCACTTGCAAACATACTAATCATATGTCAGAACTTATGCCTTTACACATTCTATCATGTTGTTATACCTTAATAATCCATTCCTCTTCTGTGTTTCTTTTTTCTAAAAACTTATCTACTGAATATGCCTAAAATGCAAAATAACCAAATAAATAAAATGATAGAAGACAAACATCATCTGAACAAAGCAAGCACAGGAAAAGGCAAATGGAGCTCAAAACTACAGAAAGTCAAATTTCCCAAACCTGAAACAGAAGAATCCTACAAAATTAAAGCAAAACAAAGTCAACCAATCTTGAGAACTCCAAACCTATAAGCTCAATTGAAAGAAAAAGGAACAAAATTGGCACACAGAAAATTAGGGGGGAGAGAGAAAAAGAGAGGACATAACTATCATAGCAGAAATCACCAGGTCGAAGAAGTGTAGAGTTCTTAAATGGCCAAACCTTATGATTTGCAGTAAGAGCAAGATGAGGAAAAGAGAAATGAAAGTAGCAAAAATAAGATAAAATAAAAGAAATGTCAGGGGAAAAAGAAGAGGTAACACAAAGAAAGGGCCTGAGGAACCTTACTTCGTTGGCTATCCTATCTCTCTGGCCTTGTTGTACTGTGCCAAGAGAAGAATGTGCTCGATCGAGTGGGCAAACACCGGAGTAATCCAAAGAAGAAGGGAAGATGATTACAGTGCAAAACATGGAGCACTGAGAGCAGATGACGTGTCTTCGCGCGATGCATGCTGGACCAAATTGACCTCATGGTTTTTTTCATTGCTTTATTCAAAATCGAAAGAAAACTTTTTAGTGATGTATGCCATTTTAATTAAAATATCATAGGTCTTTCTCATTGCTTTCTTCAAAACCTGGTTTGGTTCTTCCAATACCTGAAATATATTGGCTGCCTGAGGATCATTGTTTCTGCCATTTGTGGAATCTGGCTAAGCAGGAGGTGACTCTGCCACTGTATAAAAATATAGTTAGGATAATCAAGCAAAAGTCAGGGTTACCTTTATGCTCTAGTAGCTTCGATTGATCATTGTGCCCTGCACCCATGCAGACTGCTGTCCAGTACCAGCAAAAGTTTGTTGAAGTAGACAGCTCTAGTAGCTTCAACTGATCATTATACAAGGCCTTTTTTTTTTTTAGCTCTTGCCTGCTCTTCTACTGGCATACCATCACCACTGTAGGATAAGAAATAACAAAAAAAATCCAAAATGGATTGACAACATGAGGGTGTATGCTCTTAATTATAGACTGATCTTGAATTAATATATCAAGGGCTTATTTATACTGTACCACTTAAATAAAAATTTTGTGCTTCTATGAATAGGGAAATAAGTGAGAATCGTGGGCAATTTGGTCTATATATATTTTCTTTTTGGTGGAAATATATTTTTGCTCATGTAAGGAGATTGTAAGGTTTTCAGTTAAACATAACTATTCAAAAGTCATGTTATTGGTGGAATTATATTTCGATTTTGATATATTCATCTAAGAATTGAAATCACCTGAACCTTATACCATGACCTGGGCCGCAAACTATATAATTTACATGAACATTCTTTGAACCATTGACAATTGAAATGCGGTCATCACCTGGACCCCTGAAAAAAAACATAATAAGAGAGAATGGAAAATCAAATGCAAGAATCATGTAAATTCAACTAATATAGGGGCAGTGAATTTAAATTAACATTAAATTATGCATCATTTAGGTTGTAATTTGTAAATCAAGAAAATTAAATTGACTGAATTACTTAATTATGATTACCTACATAAATGCTCATGTGCATACATCTAAATCTGGTAGCTTGAATTATATTGTTAAATGCTTTTGAGAAAATGGGTCAACGGCAAAATTGTAAGCATTTAACATTAGGTACCTTGTCCATTATGGAGTGATATGGCCGGATTTTGGTGGAAATCTATAAGTACGCAACACAATTTAGAGTATGGTGCATCAAACCATTCCCTGTAATTGAATATATTATAGATCCAAATGTGGAGACGTTTTTCTCCATCGACACAAAGAGAGAGAAAGATAGAGGCATCTTTACCAGATTAGTGCTAATTTGAAAGAGGAAAAGACGAAGAAAATGTTTGCCCAACTCAGACGGCCAACGGATTTCAGAGACGGCCAATATTCATGGGCAAAAAGAGGCAGTGGATTTTCTCTCTCTTTGGCCTCGATAGTTGTGTCAACAATTGATAACAAAGAAAGGGAGAGAGAAATGAAGCAAGTCAACAGAAACCAGGAGTAGAGGGGACCTGCGCGGACGGGATGGGCAACAACATGGTGATCGCACGGAGCCAGTGAGAGATAGACAACACAGAGAGAGAAAAAAGAGAAAAGGGAGACGTCACTACGTCAGGAGGACCTCTACGGAGAGAGAAGAGAGAGGAATAGCAGGGAAGAATCAGAAGAAAGGAATCGGACGGCAAGGCAGCTAAACCAAAGAGAACTAAGGGGTACGATTACAAAAAGGCAACTAACCGCTCAGATGAACCACGGAAAATGAACGGATAGGATGATGAAACTGTGCTAACCACAGTAAAAAGGGGGGTGTCACGTGCATCGCACGACCCTCCAGATTTATATATGTATAATATTCAATTGTTAAGTTTTTTTAATATTGTAGGAACATCGTACGAAAGAAAAAAAAAAGCCTAATCTGAATTTTTCAGCAGAGATATATGCATCTAATATTCATAACATTTTTTTTTATCGGATTTGTATTTGTAATTTCAAGTATTGGGCCACTGCGACATCGGCAACCACAAAAGAAAATTTTTACCATTACAGATTCAGGAATAAGAAGCAAGGGAGAGGAAGGAGATGGGTATTTTTGTCAATACGAAAAATTAGATTTGAAGAAGGATGATTTATACTGTATAAGTGGCAATTTTCTAATGAAATTAAATTTAGAGTGGCAATTTCCAAAAGCTTAATTTTGGAGTGGCAATTTTCTAATTTCTTAACTTCAGGGTGGCATAAAACTAATTTTCCCTAAAATAAAATAATAACCAAATGCAGACATGCTCTTGTAGAAGGTAATGTATAATTTGATATCATGTAATCATATGAAAACCTTCTCGACAAAGCAAGAGTCCTTTTCTCTATTATGCTTGGCTGATTTACTGGTATGAGAGTAGTATACTCTGTAGCTCTGTACAAACTTTGAAGGATGTTCATAAATAATGAAATAGGTGGCACCTTGTTACACCTTTTTTTCAGAAAAAAACATAATAATTGGACTGAGCATCAGTAAACTAATAATATAGTTGTTATAAATAGCCAATTCTATAAAATCTGCTTTGCCATTTCTGCTGCGTGAGATGCCATTTCAGAGGCATGGTCCATCAGCTGATCTGTTTTCTCCTGCACAGAGAAAACGATTCAACAGTTGTGTCATATGCATGTAGATGGAAAACATATATAATGTTTGTTACTATACGAGTATTTGTCACTAAAGGGAGGGACCACCTCTGTCTTGCCCATGGCTTTGCCAGACCTGTACAACTGTTCGCTCGACATAATTTCTGCAGTTTAGGAAAAAAAAAAAATTGATGATTTAATCTCAATTGATGTTAAAAATAGGCTTATATATATATATATATTAGGCTTATAGAAGGCTATAAATAGTAGAGGCAGTAATCAAACCAGAGTGGATGCAGATCAGCTTATAATCATGCATCTTATATAGTTACGGGTCTTTTTTCAAAGTATGACTCATTTACTCGTAAATATTCTTGGATGATAATATCTAAACGACTGTTACATTTCGAGCACTGGTTAATAAAAACCTAAACTAATACAAAAAGAATAATTAAATATCACATATGCCTAATAAAATTATTACAATTTCTTTGAGAATTTTAACTTTGGTATATCAAGTAATGTAAATTAAGAAGCACAAATTATATTATCAGTAATTAAGAGAAAAAATTGCTAGTTAACCTAAAAATGTACTTTGTAAAATTCAAATAAACACTTTTGAAAAATACCTGTCGTGGAATCAATGTTAGATAAGCCAACATATATTAGTGTCTTGAGGTGAACAATATTCCGTATTGTGGATATTTCTAAGTTTCTAACCCATCCATGTCCGGAGATAAAAAGAAGTCAATCGAAAATATATTAAGCAAATCATTTTCAGCCATGAAATAGGTTAGGGTTCTCTTTTGTATGATTGCAATCTGGTTAGCACTTTGACACGGCTTTCTAGTAACTTCCATTAGTTTTATAATTCAAAAATGCTGCTTTGCATTTGTTATTTTAGTAAAAATTAACTTAATAGTTAACTTCCAGTACTTTTTGTCTTAACCTTTCTTAATTAATTCCATGCATGTGTTTGAGTCATCGTCACTAGAGAGATGATGATAATTAAATTCCAGAGATAAAGTTAGAATTTGGCGAGCGATTGGTACCTGGTTAAATTTGATCTATGCTCAGCTGCATGCTTTCCAGATGATCAATTGTTCGATCTCAGAGCTGAACAGATTCAGATATAGTAATTTATAGAGGTAGCGGGAAAACAGAGAAGATGATAACAATTGCAATCGTTATCTGAAAATGCTTGCCTTTTTGTTTTATTACATCAGCGCCATTCATAGAAATAAATTTAATAACATAGGACATGTCCTTGTGCTATCCTTGCCTTTGCAATTTTAATGGATGCTGAACTCACAGAATATTGTATAACACAAAAAGAATAATTGCCTTAATTCACTTGTACCCAATTCATTTCTAAAGACGTATTTATACAGTAGTAATTGAATATATATACAACCTTATTTAAGACACACTTGTCTGCAACATATGATATCATGTCATAGTTATCTATCATTTAAAGTGGCAAGTTGCAAATTCCAATTTTTTTCTACTTTGTTCATAATATGGTCATCATTTAAAGTGACAAGTTGCAAATTCCAAATTTTTCTACGTTGTTCATAATATGGTCATCATTAGATAGATTAATATTGAACCATGATTTTTCAGCACGCAACACTAGCGCAATTATGTGCTTGAAAGAGAATGCTTACTCCAAACAATAATCCATATAAACATCATGATAAAATTAAAACATTTCAAGTTCTAGGAGGAACATTTCACAAAATTGCATTATTTATAACACAGAAGCATGGCCAATAATAAATAAACAAAATAACAAATTCAATTTTATAGATTAATAAATAAGCCGGCTCCTAATTGGGAAGCCAATCTCAAATTACACAAAGAATTTCATCAAACACTAGGCAGGAAACTGTAATCAACCACAGAACCCGACGAACTAAAAGAGAAACCAATCCCAAACAAAGATGCAGAAAACAAAAGCAAAAAAACAAGACGCCACGGCCTAGGGCTTGGTTGTTAGACATTAGCTGCTAATCTCTTCATTTAGCGCTTGGAGCTGTCATCAGACATGCCAAGAGTGCTCTTCACACTGCTGACTGCACCAGCTGTGGTGTTCTTCACGGCATCGACAGCACCAGCTGTGGTGTTCTTTACAGCATCGACAGCACCTGTTGCTGCATTCATTACATTTTCTCCTGTCTGTAGAGTCAGAAAAATATTTACTTATCAAAATTTTTTTGCTATGGAAGAAGAAAGTAAATAAGGAATAGACCAGGATTTTGCTGAGTGTATTATTTGGCTTCAAATGAAAACCTGCTGGAGAAAGCCAGAAGCCTCATTTTTGCTCTCCTTGGCTGACTCAGATGCCTTGTCGGTGGCTGACTCCGCAGAGCTCTTAGCTGACTCGGCTGCTGACTCGGTGGAGCTCTTTGCTGACTCCCATGTGTCCTGTGTTGAACTCTTCAGTTGCTCACTCTTCTGAAAAATTATAATGCATTTATTCTTTTGTTAGGATATGTTACACTTACAACATCTTATTCTTTCTCAGCACACTTTATGTGTCACATTAAATTTGCAATGACATACACAATAGTTGCTTTCAGAATCCTAAAACATTTTAAGAAAGAGATCAAAAGGGCATTTTTGTAAAACCTGCTGTGCCTCGCCTGCAGCATGGCATGCTGTTTCAGAGGCCCTGTCCATAAGTTGATCAGCCTTCTCCTGCGCACAATTGAAAGTAATTAAAGCAAAAGGAAATTAATGGTCAAAATCTATGCATTAACTCAATGTCTCTATCTCAGATCATGGAGGAACCCACCTCGGTCTTGCCCAAGGCCTTGCCGGATTTGTACATTTGCTCGTTCGACATGGTGATTGGAGTTTGAAGATTGAAGTGAACTAATAACTGTTTAATTAATATCTTTGTATGAGATGAATAATCGGAGTTGTGATGGCCTGTATATATTGATCTTTAGACGAGACTATATTTAGTTGGAGAACTAAAGATAGAGAATTGCACACTCGAGCACTTTGTATAATGTCGCTACGATTCTTCCAAAAAATTTCAAATCTAAGAGGCTCATAAATAGCAAACATATGACAGCCACTAAGACATGTCACAGAACAACAGCCGCAAAAATTATACTGTTAATGGTATATGATATATTTCTACTCGCAGCACCAGACTAAGTTTTACCATTAGCCAAGAAAAGGAACTGTTCCAGTAAAATCCATCATGTGGAATAGCACTGAAATACAAGAGCCGCAAAAAGGCCCACCGCAGATGATCAAGTGGCTAATAATTCCGAACCGAAAATAAATGAACGGTCACAATGTCAATTAAGGTTATTTAAATGAATTGTTGGGAAATAATGGAATTAAATTTCTGAATAGAGATTTCTTTTAATTCTTTTAGAAAAGTTCAAGCAATAAGTACAAATCAGAAATTGTCAAGGTATTAAGGGTAACAAAGAATAAAAATATAAATTGCAAAATGTAAATCATAACACAACATTGCTTAACTTTATTATTTACAAGATAGCATATGTAAAATTCGTTAGTTTTTTTTTTTTCTAACTGTCAAGCAAGTAACGTAAGAATGATAAAATCATAATTAAAACACTACTTATCAAATAGTTCATTATAAATTACAATTTGGGCAATTGTCACGGTTGATGACATTTTTATCTAATTGAGTCACTACATGTTAAAACGTCAAATTCTTCTATTTGGAATTCTGAACCCTATTGCGGATTCAAAGAGATGGATTTTTAACCTCCATCATTAATCAGAATGACTTTGGTAATTCCTTTTAGCATGTGATGCAAAGATGACATTTCTCCTCTTCAGACTTTCCCATGTCGAGATTCCTCTGAACAATTGTTTACCCTCTTTTTGTATAATATCAAGAGATGGTGTATTTTGAGTCGCACAAAGATTCCATGAAATGTTTCACTAATATTTTGTATTTATTGGATTCCTAGCATTCATTACCATGCAACAAATAAAAGTTGACAAAGGTTCATTCGATAATAAATAAAATAACAGATTCAGTTAGATATTTTGTGAGCTACGAAGCTAGGGAAAAGTTACTACGAAGCTATTATTGAACTGCAATATATATAAAAAAAAAAAAAAAAAAAAAAAAAAAAAAAAAAAAAACTATAAAGGACGCAAAAGGAGCCGACTACGAATTTGAAAACGAGAACGATAAAAATAAATAAATAACAATACATTAACAAACGACATAACATCAAGAAATTTTTCACATCCCAAGATGGGTGAGCAGCTTGCGCCACCTTGGAGTCTCTTCGTCAAAGATGTAGGTGATCTTAGACACCAAGACTCCACTGCCACCAATCTACGATTGCCAAAGGATTACATAGTGAGTAATGACTTAATTAATTCCTTCAAAAAAATAAATATTTACATCACTCAGCACATGTTTAGCATTGCTCTGACATTCATTCATGTCCAAGTTGGCAAACAAAATTTTATATGAGGTATAACTGTCCCAGTTCAAATTAGTTAATTACACTGAAAATAGAATTGTGAATCCATGATTATACCAGCAGTTTCATTGTGTTCAAAAGTGTTATGTGCTGGTTTTCTCAGTGCTAGAAATTTGATTATCAAATTGTCACTCTTCTAATGGCAATATCAATGCTGATTTCCGCAGTTGAGGACAAATCGAGGATCAATCAAGTTTCAACAGATAATATATTGTGTGTTAATGCCGACTTGAGGAATGACGGATGGAAAAAAATTGTTAAAGGATTAGTGCACAAGAAGTTCAACTGAAAGATAAGAACCTGACTTAGATACAATTATTCAAATAAAATATTATCCTATTGTACAAACTAATACGAATACTGGTACAACAAAATTAAGAGATGAAAGAGCAAATGGTGGTCAAGCACATTTCCGAGAAGGCTGCTCAAGCCTTTTCAACCAGCTTCTTAGCTTAATCTAGCCATTGAACTGGATACTACAGATATATCAAGAAAATTAATATACAAAGTTAGGTATCCTTACAGATCTCAGTTGCTGGATTGACTTGTAAAGTGACTTCTGAGGCACCACAATGTTGATTGCATAATAGTCGACTTCTACCTTTCCATCACAAAGGCAGTAAACTGGACTGACAGTGGGCCCCTGTTGCATTGCCACAACAAGCCATATTAACTAAAGGTACTCAACTTTAGCGGCATATATTATATCTAGAGCTTCTACATACAAAACAAGGAATTTAGTCTGAATTTGATACCATTTCGATCTGTTTAACACCGAAATAGCCCATACTGTAAATAACTACTTTTATATGCATTTTTCTTCTATACTTGTTTTTTGAGGCTAAAAATAAAGACATAGCCACTTAAAAAATTACACAAAGACACAGAAACTGTCCATCACTGTACCCACAAAATTGACTAATATGATGTGCTACTCAATCCTGTGAATAGAATTACTATTTGCCTATCTGAGAAACTCGTACCTGCAACCCAGATAAGGATGTTTGACTAAGAACTCTGTGTGCAACTTCTTCTGCATTATCGCCCCTCATGTTTGCTGTTACCTATACCAACACCGAGTAAAGGTTTAATTAAATACTAAAAGCAAGAAATTATCATGTCAAGGGAAAATGGGATGAACAGATCCTAACGCATATGTTCTTATATAATTCTCATCAAGACTTGAAAGCTGGATATTTATCCAGTGTCCAGTGTTGGTAGCTAATTTCCAGCACTTCAATTTTTTTGGAAAATATGATTTCTACCTCAGTCTTAATAGTTAGTATCATGAGAAAACCTATGTTTGACTCCACTAATTTCCTTTCTTCACAAAACAAGACTTTTAGAAAAGGAGCAGTTATGATGGTCAAGATGAAATACAACCACGTAGTTGAAACCTTGAAGGTAGAAGAGAAAAACGAAAAGGAGTCTGGATGGACAGCTTTCGAAATCATCATTATTATGGTATAGTTAATTTTATCAATTTTAATTCAAAGACTAATCACATATTTAATAATTTACCTCATATTTAGGGAAATTTGATGGGCAAATAGCTAATTTGAAATTTTCAATGGGATAACATAACATATCAGGTAGATATAAGTTATAAATTTTGGCTCATGATGCAAAAAGACTTTAAATAATTTTATCAGCCAACCATAATCTCTCCAGTGGCTCTAAGGTGGGCCTCCAGTCTCTCAAGCATCTCATGTGTAATCTCTAAAACACCCTCACGGCTGCTTAGTGACCTCTTGCTAGCTACAAGCACTGCCTGAGAAGTTTTCTTATGTCAACAATATCTAAATATGTATGCTCAATAGTCTAATCAGAATTTTTGTTTTCAATTTTAGCTTTTTCATTATAGTCAAGTTTGTTTGCCTCCAGAAAATCTGAGCCCTAAACATCAGCAGCATTGCATTCTATGGTTAAATTTTTGCATTATAGTCAAGTTTGTTTGGCTCCAGAAAGTCCGAGCCCTAAACATCAACAGCATTGCATTTTATGGTTAAATAACATATTAATTAGACACTAAGTTGAAAGATGTTGAACTTACTTGGCTTTGTAAAACAGTCCCGCCTTCAACTTCTTTCAAATTATTTTCACGCAAGGTTGTACCACTACTGACAAGATCCACAATAACATCAGCTGTGCCCATCTAATGCATCAGAAAGCACAAAAAAATATAAAATACAGTTATTAACATGTCTTTGATAATAAAGATCATTCACATCAGGACCAGATAAAAAGAGAAACAATGTCACTACATATCATAACAAACTTGTATTTAATATTTATCTGAAGATATCCAACTATGCTTTTCACAATAAGCATGTAGTAATCTTAAATAGTCAACATTATGAAAAAGCTCACCGCAGGATATGACTCCAAGGCTCCATCAGCTGTGGTGATAGCTACATGCTTCAGACCCTTCGCTTTCAAAAATTTGGGGCCCAACTATAATATAAAAAGAAAAAAAGGCAAACAAAGCAAACTTGTAGTAATAAAGACAAGGAAAAAACAGTAAAATCAAAATAAAATAGAAAAACAAGCATACATATGTAAAGCCAGTGACGACGCGCAGTGGTCTCTCTGCTGTCCATTGAGTCATCCTTGATAATTCATCAATGGAATTTATATTTTTAAAAATACCTTCCTTTGGAATCTGATCAAATTAAGAGATTTATTATAGGAAAGAAGCTCTGTAGGAGGAAAAAAGAGGTGTATATTGTAAATTATGGAAAAGTTAAGAGGACTTTATATACCGCAACAGACAACCGACAAGCTCCAAACTCGAGTGCATCATGAACAATAACTAAATCATCACTTCCCTGAGAAACGAACAACAGTACAATTTTGTAACCTGAATATATCGGATGTACTTAAAGAGGACCAAAAAGTTCTTATATTACATAGAGGAAGAACTGGCGAAGACTCTAACTAATAACAATCATAGCTACAGTACAGCATGCACAGTAGGTAATAGAATTGTACCAACCATGTGACAAAGCTTGGATGAGGAACAGTTCTAAATTAAGAATTAAAGTGCAATTGAGCCTTTAGCCCTTCATTGCCAATTAAACACAATGAAAAAGAACATAAGAAAAAACCACAGTAATACAGAACATATACTGGCTAAAACAAATTGGTTCATACCAGTTTGGTAACCAACAGCAGCAAAATATAGCGCATTATTAATTTCCTTTAGGAATCTACCTGTCCATACTCGCTGACCGTATCGTAACCTACAATTCCAAGGTCTAGATCACCTAACTGCAACTTGCGTACAATGTCTTTCGGCCTTTGAAACCAAACCTCTAGGTTCGGAAGCTGCATAAAAGCCACTATCAGACTGAAATTTGAGAAAGTTATAGACAAGTAATGGAATATGCTATTGTTATCTGTGAACGTAACACCATTAAGCTAAGATAAGGACGTAAGATCACTAGCATCCCTTTTTTTTAAAAAACTCCAATTTATGATTGAAGTGAATACTTTAGCATAAACCAATTGGTTATATAAGAAACTTTTAAAGTTATCTCCAAAATGATTAAAACTTAATTAGAAAAATTGAAAGGTTACCAGTGGAATATCAGCGGTATACTGTCTTGGATTGGGCTTCCTGACACTCAATTGGCAACTCTGAAACACAAAAGAAACCACAGTGAGAAAAGCAACAACAACACACTCGCACAATCGAAGGAAGGAAGATTAAGCGCACCTTTAGGAGATTGAGGGTTTCATCGGACATACGACCCTTGCTCGGAAGCCCAAGGCGGACGACACTTCGATCCACCTGCGTCGTCTCTGGCGGCTCCACATCTCCAGCGATGACAGTGGCGGCGGAGCAACACGGAAAGGAAATTAGATTGGGAGAAGGCCTCTTGAGCTTCCTATTATTACCAGCAAATGGAGAAGTGGAGGAGTGAAGAATTACCCCAGTCCCAGTGAGATCCAACGAAGCAGCCATGTTTTACTGGAATGGAAATTATGGAATTGGTAAAAAAATCCAAAAGCAATCTTATTTCGATTCGCCACGCGCGCCGTCTTTTGTTACTTTGTTACCGTAGAATGTTGAGAGATGTCGACAGGTGGGAAAATTCGCCAGGTTTTGTTTATTTCTGCTGATAACGAACATTTTCAGGGGCTTAGATGGATAAATGCAAAATATGGGACCTACTTGTCAGTCTCGATGCATTTTGGTTATTATGCACAGAGACTGTTGGACGAAATGCAACTCGGTTTTGTTTCTTTGTTTCGGAAGAAAATAGCAAAAATCGCAAACTTTTGCTATTTAAATATGGTTTTTGACGAATTTACCCATGGTCGGATCGCTTAATTGCAATTTTAACACCATTTAATGGGCTGATTGGCGGAGGCCCCACAGAAAGGTCGCACGAATCTTAAAACAAGAAGAACGGTTCGTATGTTTGACCCTCTGTTTTCTGCTGTCAGACCCCCCTCTGACCGCAGGAAAAATGTTTGACTCCGCGCGAATCTTGACGAAGATGAACGGTTTGCGTTAGTGTTTCCCACTGCTGCGTTGAGAAATAGAAATCTGAAATCTAAAGCAAAAGAACGCCTGGAGCTCTCTAATCCGAACTGAACTCTCAAGTCTGAAGACAAGCAAAGGAACGCAACGCAACGCACCTCTCTCTCTCTCTCTCTCTCTCTCTCTGCCATGGCCTTCGAGACGCGAATTGATTTCGATTTTGGGAAGACAGGATACAGGCTGGTGCCTGGTCGCAAGGTAATTCTTCTCGTTGGCGAGGGACCTCCACTAAGCTTTAGGTGAGTCACACCTGCTCTCTATCTGATACATACCAATGCCAAATTTGCGCATTCTGTGTTTAGCTTCCATTTAGAACGCTAGATGCATGCTTCCTTTTGATTTTGTAATTATGACCTACTCTTTTTCTGTGCCTATACAAGAGGATCATGGGTCGGATATTGGAGCCTTGTACAATTTAAAACTTTTTTTTTTTTTTTTTGGGAAATTAGACTCAGAGATGGATTAGGATATTAGAAGAAATAAGTTTCTCATACCTTGATTGATGTCAGGAATTTAACACATCATAAGTGAAACTTGTATCAGTATGTCTAACAGTAAAAGTAAAACTTGTATCAGTATGTCTAACTGGCGCCATCAGGATCTGATCCTGCGATGCATAATCATATCTTACCTAGATCTAATTTGTTGTATAAGTAACTTTGCAAGATAATCTAAAAATCTGGGTAAATTGCAAGAATGAGATTTAAGTGAGGCCGAACTGTGTATTGATGTCTGGTAATTGATAAATAGAAATTGTGTATACAGTTGTTGTTAGAGGTGTTGGGTGCAAGAGCACAGTTACATGGCCTTAATTTTCAGGTACTGTGATGTAATGATTTTTTTTTGCTGTGGAAGCGCTCTAATATTTAAATAACATGTTGTACAATGTATGTTGTTGCATCATAGTAGTTGATAATTGGTTAATGTACCCGGCAATAGTACAGACTACAGACACACTAGGTATAACGTAACATCATTCTGAGCCATTCAATTTAGAATTGAAATCTTAGAGAACTTATCAAAAAAGGCTTAGATTTTGAGTGTTCATCTATAGCTACTAATGTAAGTCTTCATCTCAACCTAATAATCAACGGTGATGGTGACTGAAGCATGTAGCTTGATTAAATAGACTTAGTTCTCTGATCAAATTAGACTTGGTTATCTGAATTGAGCTGTTTCTTCTATATCATTTTCTGTTTTGTATTTATCAGACATCAAAATGCTATTCAAATCGAATGTTATTCAATTTGGGGCCCAACTCTGGTGATAGCTACATGCTTCAGAGTTCAGACCCTTCACTTTCAAAAATTTGGAGCAATTCTAAATTAAGAATCAATGTGCAATTGAGCCTAAACCCTTCATAGCCAATTAGACACGATGAAAGAAAAAAAGAGTGAGCACAGAAATACATAACCCATACTGGCTGAAACAAACTGGTTCATACCAATATGGTAATCAGCAGCAGCAGGCTATATTGCGTAACTAATTTTATTTAGGATCTACCTGTTCATATTCGCTGACTGTATTGTAGCCTACGTACGATACTAAGGTCTAGATCACCTAACTGCAACTTGCTAACAATGTCTTTTGGCCTTTGAAACCAAACCTATATATTTGGAAGCTGCATAATAGCCATTATCAGCAATTATTAATTCATGATCTCTAACAAATGATATTATAGAAAAATAAACACAAGTATGGAATATGCTATTGTTATATATGAACTTAAATATCATTAAGCCAAGAGCACATAAAGATTGCAAAATACTGAAATTACGATTAATTTAGACAAATTGATGGGGTCATATTCCAGTACTAAGAAAAAATAATTTCAGCTTATTCACTAAAACTATATACCAGGTAAGATCACTGATATCCCATTTTTTAATCCAACTATTATTAAAGTAAATATTGTAGAAAAAAAATTATCAGATGGCCCTTTTGGTTTTTCCAAATTTAAACTTATCTCCAATTTACTAAATCATAATTAGAATAATTTAAATGTTACTAGTGGAAGATTAGCGGTATACTGTCTTGTATTGGGCTTCCTGACAGTCAATTGGCAACTCTGAAATAAAATAAAAATAAAAATACAGTGAGAAAAGCAACAGCAACACACTCACACAAGATTAAGCGCGCCTTTAGTAGACTGAGTGTTTCATCGGACATAGGACCCTTGCTCTGAAGCCCGAGGCAAATGACGCTGTGTTCGACCTGCAGCGTCTCCGGCGGCACCATGTCTCCAGCGATGACAGTGGTAGTGGAGCCGCACTGAAAGGAAATTGGATTTGGAGAAGGCCTCTTGGTCTTCCTATTGTTACCAGTAAATGGAGAATTGGAGGATTTTTTTTTATTTTTGAAGAAAAATAGGGGTCAAGTGTTGTCTTAGATTTGTAGGTTAGATTATTAGCTCACGGCTTAGGTGTAGGCCTCACTACTACTACTACAACTATTTATTATTATTATTATTATTATTATTATTATTATTATTATTATTATTATTATTATTATTATTATTATTATTATTATTATTATTACTATTATTACTACTACTTTATTTTGTTTTTCTATATTATTTTCTTAGTATTATTAGCCCTATTTTGACATATACTTCTTATTTTTCGGTGACTTGGTGACTTTTGTTGGGTCTCTTTTCTAGCCTACCCCAACTTGTTTGGGACAAAAGGCTTAGTCGTTGTTGTTGTAGATTTGAAGAAAAATAGGGGTATAAGCCCCTATTTTAATTAATAATTAAATAAAAAGTTTACAACAAAAATATTAGCAAGTAGCTAATCTGTAAAAAGAAAACCAACAACCCCTCGAAAATTTAAAAATAAAAAGCAAAATGCTGGAAGAAAAGAAGTGGAGGAGTGAATTATGACCCAGTCAGATCCAACAAGGCCACCATGTTTATTGGAATTGGAAAGGGTAAAAATTTGGAGTTTATATTGTCGTGATCTTATTTCGATTTACTACGTGACACGTGCGCCATCTATTGTTACCATAGAATGTAGAGAGATGTTGACAGGTAGGAAAGGGAAAGGTCGCCAGGATTCTTTATTCTGGTGATAAAGAATATTTTCAGGGCTTAGATGGATAAATGTAAAATATGGTACCTACTTGTCAGTCTTGATGCATATTGTGTTTTTGGATCGTTTGAATTAAAAATATTAATTATTATGATCTCCAATTTATAATAAACTTTTAATTTAAGTTATTATATTAGAAATTAATTTGTGTTTGTAGAATTATTTTTTCATCTAGACTAAAAACTAGTTCTAAATGACTGCTCATCATTGTCCATCCAAATGCATCTTTAGAATATGCTAGGAACTTTGGATTTATCATTTAGGAATAAATAATAGAAATTTTAGACAGTTCTATTGAATCACAATATACTTAATTGAGCCTAAATCATCTTGTTCCCCACATATTTCTATTTCATAAGAGCTAACAGTACAGTCCCTTCCCCTTTCTTTTCTGGAATTCACCAAACTTGTGGTATCAGCTGCTCTTGTGGTACTACAGGTCTCTCATTTCCTATTATTTGACCTGTATTGTATTGTGTGCCACCTCTTTTTTAAATACCATCCACAAACGTTATCAAAGTTTAAAAATAATAATAGAAGGAGGAAATATTAGTTAAAGAGATCATATGAATGCCATCTTACATCTATACATAAAAAATAATACTTCTTCAGTGTATCTTACAATCACATTGATTAAATATTCCTCAGATGAAAATGTATATTTAACTTTTATGACTAATAAGATGAATCAGGTAAACAACATTAGTTTAGATTTACAATTGTGCTGGGGTTGGGGGGGGGGGGGGGGGGGGGGGGCGCAAAGACATCAATTTCGAATACCGCACCAATAAATAGTGCAGTGTTGTTCTTTTTTTTGAAGGGGAAAAAAACAAAATATGCATTTACTTAAATTAATCCAAAGCTCTAAATTTAAGAGGTCCTAACATTCAAAAATCCACACAGTGACACAAACATAGGACTTAGGTATTACTGACAAGTACAATGAAAATTAAATAAACAAAAGTACAGAACTTCATAAATCTAATGAATCCAGCAACAAACCTATATAAATATAAACTATATAAAAGCCGTAAACAAACCCCACAGGCAATTTATAAAATATGCCTACACTGATAGACCTACTTTGGTTTACTGATTGTGCTCTTTAACCAGAAAATTTTATGACTTCTCTTCATGGCAACAAATGCTTGGCGGTACAATTCATCTCTGAAAACCTCAATGACATCTACAATGTCAGATTTCTCAAACCCTGGCAATTCGTAAAACATATTTATGCATCGAATCAAAGAGTAGTCGGAATTTTTCGCAATCTTTTTCTTTGGGAATTGTTTTTCCCTAATCTTCCTCACAGGATCCTCTTCAGGGTCATCTGACAAGCTATCCTTTTTCCCATGCTTCTCAGAATTTGATGCATTATCTTGATTTAATGGTGATGACAAATTCAGCTCCTGTCCCATGTCAGTATGTTTGTTTAATGGACATTTATTTGGGACTAATTGTCTTAAAAAACTAAAATTTCCCAACTTTTTTTGTGCAGGTGGGATGGTTCTGTTGCTATTTGGATTGACCATCTATTCTTTACTTGCATTAAGCACTGCTGGTTTATCTGAGCTTATCACAGAAATTGATTGTGGAGCTGACAAACGTGGAGAATTTACCATTTCATTATCATTGATTGTATAAACATTACCCTGAGGATTGTCGATAGAAGAAACTCCTATGCATGAGGGGTGGTCTGGGAATTCTGAAAATGCTTGAATATTTGATGGTGTAACTGGATGGTTACTAGACATCTGATTAGACAAGTTAGTCAGATCTTCATAATGATGGTTCTTCATTCTGTTGAGCAGACTGGAGGGGAGATTTTCTTTAAAAACTTCTGCCAAACATGGAGTTTTATCATTTATTTGTTGTGGAGAATTCTCGACAAGATCAAATAGCTGGGTCTTGATGTACTTAGCAGCAGGTTGTGGATCTGGTTTTATGGCAAGTGAATTTGATATTGGATTTGATGGGGACAAAAGTATATCAAGGCCTTGGTTAGGTGAAATATTTAGTTGATTACACTGATTGATCGAGCCAGAATCTTGTGAAGGCACTAAATCCAATTCTGGTCCAGCTATATTGGGGGTTAAATCATGAAAGAAAAAACAGGCCTCCTCAGAATTGCTTAATGCAGCAATATCATATCTGCCCTGGACCTGGTTGCTTGAATTTGTGTAGAGGATGAATTTGACTGCAAAGGCACTATTTGAGATGCTTCAACCTCAGCATCACAACCTATAGAGGGTTATATATATACAATTTATAAAGACTTTGTAAGAAATATTAATGGGACTACCATACATAACAAATTAGAATTTTGCATATATTACATACCTTCATATAGAGCAACCAGCCTGTGATAATAGGGAATTCTTCTACGAGACCATGAAAACTTGCCACTACTCTGTACAAGCATAGATTAGCAACAAATAACTAGTAAGACAGTAAGACCCATGGTTTTTGATAATAACTAACTAAATTTAACAACAATGTAGTTTTAATTTTTAAGAGGTAGTAGGATGTGCCTGTGAAAGTTCTATCCAACAACTGTTGGATGCCTCAAACATGCAATTACTAGTGTCCCATCGGAAACCTGGACGCTTCAATATTTCTTTAACCTGCTTGTACAACTTGTGCAAATCTTTCTCCTGTTGCTTGAGTTGTTGAATTGTGAAGATTGATTTGGGAAATTTTCGGTTCATATGATCGGTAATTTTTTCCCAGACATCCTTATTCCAACCTCCTTTATGCGCACGGGGAAAACAATACAAAACCTGAAGCAGATAGGCCTTTTGATTCTCATTCCATGATGCTCTTTGGCTGGTGCTTCAATCAGCGCCTTTACCTAAAGGAAATAATTTTGAAAAATTAGGCATTTGATCTTGAAATAGTATCCATTTTTTAAATTCTTATTAATTTTTTTTTTAAAATTTTCGGTTTATCATTTTTTTGTTTTACTTTCAATTATATCTTGTGTTATACATTGTACACAATATTGCATCGGAAAATTTCCGTGCTGCTTGTAAGCAGACAGAGACATTGTTTCAATAAGTAGACATAATGGGATCTTATCTGGGAGGAGCAGAGAACAGGATAATATGGAATTTGATCTCAGGTACAGAGTTCCAAAATGGCCTTTGTAAATACACATGAACATTCCTTTAACTGTATGTCATTTCTACTTGACAGCCACTGTCAAGTTTTTCTAAAAAAAAGTGTATGTCATTTAGATCGGACGGTTCTGCATTAAACACAAAATATAGCTCTCTTGGAATGGTGTTGTTTCGGAAGAAAATAGCAAAAATCGCAAACTTTTGCTATTGAAACATGGTTTTTGACAAAATTACCCTGGAATCGATGCGTTGAATTACAATTTTAACACCATTTAATGCGGTGATTAGCGGAGGTCCCACAGAAGCTCGCCCGAATCTTGAAGAAAATGAAGGGCTTGTATCACCTGTCTCTGAAAATCTGCGTTCAGACCCCCATCTGACCATAAGTCAAACCTCAGCGTTAAGGAATGTGATAGCATGGCGACCGTTGGATGGAGGTGCGATCTGATCTGATCTTGCATTTGTCTCAGCGCGCGCCTCTCTCTCTCAGAGTCTTTCATTCGCCACCTCTCCCCTTTCCCCACTCCTCTGTCACGAGAGCTGCTCCATCGCGCGCGTGCCTCACGTGCTCTCTCTCTCTCTCTCTCTTGCTGTCATGGCCTCAGGAGTCCGGCCTCCTTCGAGATGCGATGCGAGGAGCCATTAGTAATTAATGGCCAAAGGACAGCAAATTGATTTCATTTCGATTTTGGGAAGCGAGGAGACAACAGGCTGGTGCCTGGTCGCAACTCGCAAGGTGTTTCTTTAATTTGGAGCCATTGCAAGGTAATTCTGACTTCTGAGCCCTAAACATCAACAGCATTTTGCAAATTATAGTTAATTTATTTTTAACTTATTATTAGATACTAAGTTGAAAGATGATAACTTACTTGGCTTTCTAACAAGACAAGATCCACAGTAACATCAGAAGTTACAAAAATATAAAATATGGTCATCAAAATGTAGAGAGATGTTGACAGGTGCAAAAGGTCGCCAGGTTTCTTTATTTATGGTGATAAAGAAAATTTTAGGGTACTTGCCACCTGGCCTTCAAAACTCAAAAGAAACGAAAAAGAAAAAAAGACAATTTTAGGGGCTTACATGGATAAATGCAACATATAGGACCTACTTGTCAGTCTCGATACATTTGGTGCGTTTTGGATCGTTTGAATTAAAAAGTACAGAACTCAAGAAAACTAATGAACCCAGCAACCAACCTATATAAATATAAACTACATATATAAATGCCGTAAACAAACCCAGCTGGCATTTTAAAAATACGTGTATGCAGATCGACCTACTTTGGTTTACTGATTGTGCTCTTTAACCAGTAAATTTTATGACTTTTCTTCATGGCAACGAATGCTTGGCGGTACAATTTATCTCTGAAAACCTCAACGACATCTACAATGTCAGATTTCTCAAACCCTGGCAATTCGTGAAACATATTTATGCATCGAATCATAGAGTAGTCGGAATTTTTTGCAATCTTTTTCTTTGGGAATTGTTTTCCCCTAATCTTCCTTAGAGGATTCCCTTCAGGGTCGTTCGATGTGCTATCCTGTTTCCCATGCTTCTCAGAATTTGATGCATTATCTTGATTTAATGGTGCTAACAAATTCAGCTGGTTTCCCAGGTCAGTATGATTGTTCAATGGACATCTATTCTCACATTTGTTGACAGAAGAAACTCCAGATGGGGTATTATTTAGCGACAATTGTCTTAAAAAACTAAAATTTTCCAACCCTTTTTGTGCAGGTGGGATGGTTCTGTTACTATTTGGATTGACCATTAATTCTTTACTCGCATTAAGCATTGCTGGTTTATCTAAGCTTATCGCAGAAATTAATTGTGGAGCTGACAAACCTGGAGAATTTACCATTCCATTATCATTGATTGTAGAAACATTTCCCTGAGGATTGTCGACAGAAGAAACTTCTATGCATGAGGGGTGATCTGTGAATTCTGAAAATGCTTGAATATTTGATGGTGCAACTGGATTGTTTCTAGACTTCACATTTGACAAGGCAGACTGATCTCCATAATCATGGTTCTCGTTTCTGTTGTGCAGAACGGAAGGGACCAGATTTTCTGGAAACACTGTTGCCAAGCATGAGGTTTTATTATTTTTTTGATGTGGAGAATTTTCGACGAGATCAGATGGCTGGGTCTCGATGTTATTAGCAGCAGCATGGGGATCTGGTCTATCAGTGGGTAAATTTGATATTGGATTTGATGGGGACAAAATTATATTGTGGTCTTGGTCAGGTGACATATTTAGTTGGAATCGGTGATTGATTACACCAGAATCTAGTGAAGGCACTACAGCCAATTCTGGTCCAGGTACATTGGGAACTAAACCATGAATTAGAAAAAAGGCTTCCTCAAAATTGCTCAGTGAAGCTATATCATCTTCATCCATGTTTGTCTGAATTTGTATAGAGGATGAATTTGATTGCAAAGGTACTACCTGAGATGCTTCAACCTCAGCATCACAACCTATAGAGGATTATATGCAATTGACAAAGAGTTTGTCAGAAATATTAATGGACAAGTATACATATAGAGCATCACAACCAGAATTTTGCATATATTATATACCTTCATATAGAGAAACCAGGCTGCGATAATAGGGGATTCTTCTACGAGACCATGAAAGCTTGCCACGACTCTGTAGAAGTATAGATTAGCAACAAGTAACTATAAGATTTTGAGACCAATTAATGATTTCCGATGATAACTAACTAAATTTAACAACAATGTAAGTTTAATGTTTAATTAAGCGCTAAAAGGATGTGCCTGTGAATGTTCTATCCAGCAACTGTTGGATGCCTCAAGCATGCAATTATTAGTGTCCCATCGAAAACCTGGACGGTTCAATATTTCTTTAACCTGCTTGTACAACTTGTGCAAATCTTTCTCCTGTTGCTTGAGTTGTTGAGTTGTGAACATTGATGTGGGAAATTTTCGGTTCATATGATCGGTAATTTTTTCCCAGACATCCTTACTCCACCCTCCTTTATGCGCACGGGGAAAACAATACAAAACCTGAAGTAGATGGGCCTTTTGATTCTCATTCCATGATGCTCTTTGGCTGGTGCTTCCAGCAGTGCCTTTGCATAAAGGAATTATAAATTTGATAAATTGGGCAATTGATCTAGAAATAGTATCCATTTTAATATTTTTATTTAAACATTTGTTTTTACTTTTCAACAATTTATCATTATTAGTTTTACTTTCAACTATATCTTGACGCACGTGCCAATTTCTCTACCTATTATGCATTGTGCAGAATATTGCATTAGAAAATGCACAAGATCCTTTAAGAATAAATTGGAGACATAATGTAATTTCCGTGCTGTTTGTAAGCAGAGTTCCTGCAGGTGAGGAGGATCAGAGTGCAGGACAATATGAAATATGACTTCAGCTACAGAGTTCCAAAGCGGCTTTTGAAAAATGTACATGAATTCGCCTTCTGTATGTCATTACGGCTTTGGGTCCGGGCCTTAAGCTTTTTGAGTCATTTGAATATGAATTATATATGGTCGTTTATGTTTGTATTATATAATTCAGAAGTGTTTCTTAAAAAAGAATATATAAATCAGATATGAGGTTATTCAATTGAAGTTGGACGGATTAATGTCTAGAGTCATATTAAGTACTTTTGGGTCAAGTGAATTCAAGTAACAAGGATTCAATTTAACGAATTTCTTGAATGTAATCATAGTTTTATACGCACCTGCAAAGTGATTAAGGCTGGAAACTTGCTCCGCCTGAGCAAAGCCAGAGCCACAGAGTGTTGCTGTCCCCATGAACTCTGACCGGACCGACCCCATTTCAAATTTTTCTATTTGTATAAGCACAAATGCATGTGTTGTTACTTTTTCAGTTCTCACTTCTCACTCTTGATAAGATATGGTCCGAGAAACCTTCTAATATTATCATCCAATAATAATAGCTCGCATGCAAAATTAACAATTGATCCCCCAGGCGATGGTGGGGATGGGAATTCCCTTCATCCGCTACATTCGCTTGGAGATGAGCATCCCACGTCACACAGAGTGCAAGTGGAAAATGAAGGCATCCATCAGGTAATTGGACTTCACATTAGGTGCGAGCCACGGGAGTGGTTACTTCAAAACAGTGATATGCCAAAAGTCCTTGGCCCTTGGCCTGTCCTTCGGAAGACCGTTTTTAAACCCGTATCGGACCGGTCCTTTGAAAAATTTACAACGGACTAGGGTTTAGAAGGGCCGGATTTTCAAAGGGCCGAATTTAATTTTTAACGAAGACGGATTTTGATGGGACGGATATCAAAGGATTAGGTCCGGCCCAATCTAACCCGGTTTATTTGGAAGAGCCGGTTCAATATAAGTTAAAAGAATAAAAAGGAGTAAAAATTTTAGGTCTTATGTTATTTTAGTTGCTAAAATTTATAATATTAATTTAATTATAATTTTTTTAGAAATAATGCTTAAATATTTTGAAGCAATTAATTTTTTTATAGAACAAAAATCAAAGTGAAAGTTGGCATATGAGTTCACGATGAATATGAGTCCTTGTAAACATTGGCATCCGAAATAAAAAAATTGCAATATCTTTTGTGATGTCCGTTTAGTTACCAATAATTTATTCAATATAAAAAAAATATTATGAATTCATAAGAAAAATATCGAAATATATCATATGGAAATCCTTTGAGTCCTTTGGATTTTTAAGCCCGACCATTTGAAAGACCAAGGACTTAGAAGGACCGGGTTTTCAAAGATCCGGACTACCAATTAAAAATTTAAACCCGTCAAAACCGGTCCTTTTTAGACCATTTCTCAAACCCGGTCCTTATGCCAAACCCGTCAAATATGGTCCTTTCAAATCCGACCCGACCCTTTTGACTTTCATTACTTCAAATTCTATTTATGGACTTCAAAACCTAATCATATGTGGTTCTCCGGTACCATATTGAATGCCAATTACATGAGTTGTGCTAAAAATTTGCATGCCCTAGCTAATGCAAATACAAAACACCGGAGAATATGATAGTTTCTCCGATCATCAATCTTAGACTAAAAAAAGGTAAAATAAAATATGGTTAATATTGGTGTAGCTCTCATGTGGTGTCATCAATTGACCATGGTTGATTATATGCAGCTGGAAGTGTGTCCGTTATTCTCATTCATCTAACTGCAGTAAAATTCTTCTCTTCCGAAGTAATTAACTTCTTAAACATGACCGTAATAAAATGAGACAATGGTAGATAATTAAAGGTGACAAATGTGCATGAGAAGCATATACAAAACTGGATAAATTTTAACGCTATTATAATCTTACTACATGTATATTTTCAAGGCGCCAACAGTAAATTGTAACTTTTTTTTTTTAGATCTCCGACCTGTTGAAAACTTGTAATAACATCCGATATTTTCTTTACTGAGGGCTTCTAGATAAATATCAAAATATTATTAAATGAAAATTTCTGTAAAAATAGTAAAAATAATTTAAGAAAATTGAGTACAAATTCAAAAACATTTGTAACAAAATTTTAATATGAAGAATAAATTTGAACAATACCGATCAATCATTTTAGATTTAGATTTATGCCATCACAAATATTTAAAATTAGAGATATGCCATCACTAAACGACAAATTATTTTTATGCCACTAAGAAATAATAAAAATTAGTTTTATGCCATCTAACAATGGATATGACCATTATGCCCTTTTAAATATGCTATTGTAAAATATTAAAATTAGGCATATGTCATCATTAAAAAAAATAATTAGTTTCATGCCATTATAAATCAATAAAAATTAGTTTTATGCCACTACAAAATAATGAAAATTAGTCTTATGCCACTTATGTATAAAATAATAACATATAATATTTTTATATTTTCTAGCGACGTATCTCAAATTAGTCATCCAACAATTGCACCAACCTATTTTTTTCAATAATTTTTGGTGATATATACGGTAGAATCAGTTTACACAAAAATTATGTTATATGTGCATATTTGGCTTCGATATATACATAAACATAAAAAAATTGTGTTGGTCGCATAAATTGGATTCACAGTGTAGAGGGGATTTGTTCACATATCTTTGAACTTTTAATAATACTATAAGATCTGCATAATTTAAAAAACAAACTTATAAATTATATTCGCAAAAGTACTTTCGGGGCCTTCACTCTTCATTAGTTTAATCATATTAATACAATTCCATATTAAAAATTCTAACGATGGTGTGCTGGGCGACATTTCCGTCAAATTGTTTTTTCCTTAAATGAATAAACCTAAAGTCTAATGATGAAAACAGAAGGGTAATTTAGGAATTTTGAAAATTTTTAGAGTGGCATATTTCTAAATAACTATGATTTGGAAAGAATTAATGGCATAAATCTAATTTTTTAAATTTTACGATGGCATATTTATAATTAGTAATTTAAGAATGGTGTTTTTCTAATTGGCAAAATCTGGAGTGGCATATAACTAATTATCTCATCATTTTAAAATGTGAATTTCGAAAACCAACTATCAGTACGTATCGGTATTCGATTACTTAATGAAGATCCAAGTAAATAAATTGTGACACTTCGCTTCCAGAAATGTGGTACATGTAAAACTCGGCCCACAATTTCTAGCCCTAGCCCACAGGTCGTCCCTTACTGAGCAGTTTGGGCCTATACATCGCAACATGAACAATATAATCATCATAAAAATAAATTGTGAGACTTTGCTTCCAAAAATGAGCCCTGTTTTGGTTATCTTAGCTCTATGGAAAAAATCATAGAAATTATTAGACAATTATATATAACCAATGTACTTAATGAAGCCTAAATCATCTCGTGGCCACATACTTTTATTCCAAAAGATATATGAAGTGCATACATATAGATTATTGCAATCAAATAATTTAAAATAAATGCATAATCTCCAAAATGCTCTAATATACCCATAATCTGCGCATTATATGCCTAATTACAGTATATAATCCAATCATTTTGAATATGTGAGTTCATAAACATATTCTAGACTATATGAAGAGCATAATTATAGAATATCTTGATCAAATGACTTGAAAGAAATGCACAATGGCTCAAAATGCTCTAATATACCCAGAACCTTAATAATCTGCACATTATATGCTTAATTACATTGTATAATCCAATCATTTCGAATAACTGAGTTTATAAACATATTCTAGACTATATGAAGAGCTTGAATATAGATTATTGTAAGAAATGACTTACATTGAATATACAATCGCTCAAAATGCTCTAATATACCTAAAATCTGCATAATCTGCACATTATATGCGTAATAACATTGCATAATCCAATCATTTTGAATAAGTGAGTTTATAAACATATTATAGAATACATGAATAGCTCAAATATAGACTATTGTGAATAAATGACTTAAAATGAATGTACAATCGCTCGAAATGCACTAATATACCCAGAATCTAATCTGCACCATATTTGCGTAATTACAGTGTATAATTCAATGATTTCGAATAAGTATATGTTTATATTCCAGACTATATGAAAAGCATAAATATAGATTACTGTAATCAAATTACTTAAAATAAATACACAATCGCTCAAAATGCTCTAATATACCCAGAATCTGCATAATCTGCACATTTATATGCGTAATTATGGTGTATAATAACATTTTGAATACGTTAGTTCATAAACATATTCTAGACTATATGAAGAGCTGAAATATAGATTATAGTGAAGAAATGATTTAAAATGAAAGCACAATCGCTCGAATGCTTTAACATACCTGGAATCTACATATTCAGCGCATTATATGCGTAGTTACTAATTATAGTGTATAGTCCAATCATTTTAAATAAGTGAGTTCATAAACATATTATAAACTATATGAAGAGATTAAACATAGATTATTTTGATCAAATGACTTATAATGAATGTACAATTGCTCAAAATGCTCAAATATATCCAGAATCTACACATAATCGCTCGAACTGCTCTAACATACCCGAAATCTGCATAATATGCATATTATATGCGTAATTACAGCGTATAATCCATTCATTTTGAATAAGTGAGTTCATAAACATATTCCAGACTATATGAAGAGCTTAAATAGAGATTATTGCGAATAAATGAGTTAAAATAAAAAGCACAATCGCTCGAAATGCTCTAATATACCCAGAATCTACATATTCTGCTAATTATATGCATAATTACAACGTATAAAATAATCATTTTGAATAAGTGAAATCATCACCATATTCTATACTATATGAAAAGCTAAAATATAGATTATTGTGATCTGATGACTTAAAATTAGTGCACAGTTCCTCAAAATGCTCTAATATTCCCAGAATCTGCATACTCTGCACATCATATACGTAATTACAGTGTATAATCCAATAATTTTAAATAAGTGAGTTCATAAACAAATTCTAAACTATAAGAAGAGGATAACTACTGATTATTGTGATGAAATGACTTAAAATAAATGCACAATCACTCCAAATGCTCAAAAATTTGCATAATCTGCATATTATATGCCTAATTACAGAGTATAGTCCTATCATTGTTAATAAGTGAGTTTATAAACATATTCTAGACTATATGAAGAGCTTAAATATAGATTTATTAATCAAATGACTTAAAATTAATGCACAATTGGTCGAATTTCTCTCCTATACCCAGAATCTGCATAATCTACACATTATATTCATTGTTAATAAGTGAGTTTATAAACATATTACAGACTATATGAAGTGCTTAAATATAAATTATTGTGATTAAATGACTTAAAATGAATGCATAATCGCTCGAAATGCTGTAATATATCAAGAATCTTCCTAATATTCCCATTATATGCGTGACTATAGTGTATAATCCTAACATTATGAGTAAGTGAGTTACTAAACATTTTATAAACTATATGAAGAGCTTAAATATAGATTATTGTGATCGAATGAGTTAAAATTAATGCACAATCGCTCGAAATGCTCTAATACACTCAAAATCTGCATAATCTGCACATTATATGCGTGATTACAGTGTATAATCCAATCATTTTGAATAAGTGAGTTCATAAATATATTCTAGACTATATGAAGAGCTTCAATGCAAATTATTGTGATAAAATAACTTAAAATGAACACTTAATCGCTCAAAATGCTCTAATATATCCAGGATTTGCATAATATTCACATTATATGCGTGATTACAGTGTGTAATCCATCGTTCTGAATAAATGAGTTCATAAATATGTTCTCGACTGTATGAAGAGCTTAAATATAAATTATTGTGTTGAAATGACATAACATGAATGCTTAATCACTCGAAATGCTCTAATACACCCAGAATCTGCATAATCTGCAAAATATATGCGTAATTACAGCGTATAATGCAATCATTTTGAATAAGTGAGATCATAAACATATTCTAGAAAATACGAAAGCTGAAATATAGATTATTGTGATCTAATGACTGAAAATGAGTGCACAATCGCCCAGAATCTGCATAATCTGCACATCATACGCGTAGTTAAACTGTATAGTCCAATAATTTTGAATAAGTGAGTTCATAAACATATTCTAGACTGTATGAAGAGCTTAAAAATAGATTATTGTGAACAAATGACATAAAATGACTGCACAATCGCTCCAAATGCCCTAATACACCCAGCATTTGCATAATCTGCTCATTATATGCGTAATTGCAGAGTATAGTCCAATGATTTTTAATAAGTGAGTTTATAAACATATTCTAGACTATATGGAGAGGATTAAAACAGATTATTGTGACCAAATGACTTGAAATAAATGCAGAATCGCTCGAAATGCTCTAATGTATCAAGGATTTGCATAATCTGCACATTCTATGCGTAATTACAGAGTATAGTCCAATCATTTTTAATAAGTGAGTTCATAAACATATTCTAAACTATATGAAGATCTTGAATATAGATTATTGTGATCAATTGACTTACAATGAATGCACAATCGCTCGAAATGCTCTAATACACTAAAAATCTGCATAATCTGCACATTATGTTTGGAATTTCAGTGTAAAATCTAATCATTTTGAATAAGTGAGTTCATAAATATATTGTAGACTATATGAAGAGCTTAAATATAAATTATTTGATAAAATGACTTCAATGAATGCTTAATCGCTCGAAATGCTCTAATATATCCAGAATCTGCATAATATTCACATTATATGCGTGATTACAGTGTGTAATCCAACATTCTATATAAGTGTTTTCATAAATATATTCTAGACTATATGAAGAGCTTAAATATTAATTATTGTGTTAAAATGACCTAAAATGAATGCTTAATCGCTCGAAATGCACTAATACACCCAGAATCTGAATAATCTGCAAATTTTATGCCTAATTACAGCGTATAATCGAATAATTTTGAATAAGAGAGATCATAAACATATTCTAGACTATATGAAAAGTGAAATATAGTTTATTGTGATCTAATGACTTAAAATGAGTGCACAATCGCTCGAAATGCTCAAATAATCCCAGAATCTGCATAATCTGCATATTATATGCGTAATTACAGTATATAATCCAATCATTTTGAATAAGTGAGTTCATAAACATATTATAGACTATATGAATAGGATAAATACTGATTATTGTGATCAAATGACTTAAAATAAATGCACAATCGCTCGAAATGCTCTAATATACAAAGAATTTACATAATGTGCACATTATATGCGTAATTACACAGTATAGTCCAATGTTTTTAATATTTGAGTGCATAAACATATTCTAGATTGTATGAGAGCTTAAATATAGATTTTGTAATCAAATAACTTAAAATTAATGCACAATTTTTCGAAATGCTCTAATATACTCAAAATCTGCATAATCTGCACATTATATGTGTGATTACAGTGTAATCCAATCATTTTGAATAAGTGAGTTCATAAGCATATTACAGACTATATAAAGTGCTTAAATATAGATTACTGTGATCAAATTACATAAAATACATGCACAATAGCACGAAATGCTCTAATACACCCAGAATCTGCATAATCTGTACATTATATGCTTAATTACAGTGTATAATCCAATCATTTCGAACAAGTTAGATCATAAACATATTCTAGACTATATGAACAGCTTAAATATAAATTATTGTGATCTAATGACTTAAAATGAGTGCACGATCGCTCGAAATGCTCTAATATACCAAAAATCTGCATGATCTGCACATTATATGAGTAATTTCTGTGTATAATCCAATCATTTTGAATAAGTTAGTTCATAAACATATTCTAGACTATGTGAAGAACTTACATACAGATTAGTGTGATCTAATGACTGAAAATGAGTGCACAATTACTCGAAATGCTCTAATATACCCAGAATTTGCATAATCTGCACAGAATATGTGTAATTACAGATTATAGTCCACTCATATTTAATAAGTGAATTCATAAACATATTCTAAACTATATTAAGAGCTTAAATATATATTATTGTGATAAAATGACTTAAAATGAATCCTTAATCGCTCGACATGCTCTAATATACCCGGAATTTGCATAATCTGAACATTATATGCGTAATTACAGTGTTTAATCCATTCATTTTGAATAAGTGAGTTCATAAAAATATTCGAGACTTTATGAATAGCTTAAAAATAGATAATTATGATCAAATAATGTAAAATTAATGCACAATCGCTCAAAATATTCTAATATAGCCAGAATTTTCATAACTGCTCATTATATGCGTAATTACAGAGTATAATCAAATCATTTTTAATAAATGAGTTCACAAGCATGTTCTAGACTATATGAGGAGCTTAAATATATATTTGGTGATCAAATGACTTAAAATTAGTGCACAATCGCTTGAAATGTTCTAATACATCCAAAATCTTCATAATCTGCCCATTTTATGCGTAAATAAAGAGTATAATCCAATCATTTTGAATAACTGAGTTTATAAACATATTGTACTCTCTATGAAGAGTTTAAATACAGATTATTGAGATAAAATGATTTAAATATTTGCACAATCGCTCGAAATGCTCTAATATATCCAAAATCTACATAATCTGCACATTATATGAGTAATTACAGCGTTTTGTATAACATTTTTTAATAAGTGAGTTTATAAACATATTCTAGATTGTATGAAGAGCTTAAATACAGATTATTGTGTTCAAATGACTTAAAATGAATGCTCTATCGCTCAAAATGGTCTAATATACCCAAAATCTGCATAATCTTCACATTACATTTTTTTCTTACACTATATAATCCAATATCTTTGAATATGTGAGTTTCTAAACATATTACAGGCAATATGAAAATCTTAAATATAGATTATTGTGATCAAATAATTTAAAATAAATGCATGATCGCAAGAAATGATATACTATACCTAGAATGTGCATAATCTACACATTATATACGTAATTACAGTGTATAATCCAATCATTTCGAATAAGTGAGTTCATAAACATATTTTAAACAATATGAAGTGCTTAATATAAATTATTGTTATCAAATGACTTAAATTGAATAAAAAATTGCTCGAAAGATCAAATATATCCAGAATCTGCATAATCTGCACATTATATGCGTAATTACAGTGTATAATCTAATCATGCTGAATAAGTGAGTTTCTAAACATATGACTGTATGAAGAGTTCAAATATAAAATATTGCGACCAAATGACTTAAAATGAATGCATAATCGCTCGAAATGCTCTAATATACTCAGAATCTGCATAATCCGAACATTATATGCGTAATTACAGTGTATAATCGAACAACCATTTTAAATAATTGAGTTCATAAACATATTCTAAACAGTATAAAGAACTAAAAAATAAATTATTGTGATCAAATGACTTAAAATGAGTGCACAATCGCTCGAAATGTTCTAATATTCCCAGAAACTGCATAATCTGCACATCATATGCGTAATTACAGCGTATAATCTAATCATTTTTATAAAGTGAATTCATAAACATATTATATCTCTACTACTTATAAATGCACGTAACGTATAGGTGTTACACTCTAGGTCTAAATAGTAAACAGGCATTTTTGCCGTTGGATCGATTTGATCTGTGGTTGGATATCAATAGTCAGACGAAGCAACACTATTATTTGGTTTTCCATCTAATATAGAAACAAATTGAATAACAAATCTATTTGTATCGCTGGTAAATTAAACAATATATTTTTATTGTCTAATATTATTTTGTTTCTTCATTTGCCCACATATGAGGGCATCTTATGCTAGTACAATATAAAGGGCTTAAATATAGATTTATTAATCAAATGACTTGAAATAAATGCAGAATCGCTCGAAATACTCTAACAGACCAAAAATTTTCATAATCTGCTCATTATATGCGTAATTACAGAGTATAGTCCAATCATTTTTAATAAGTGAGTTCAAAAACATATTCTAGACTATTTGAAGACCTTAAATATTAATTATTGTGAGCAAATGACTCAAAATGAATACATAATCGCTCGAAATGCTCTAATATATCCAGAATCTTCATAATATTCAAATTATGCATGTGATTACAGTATATAATCCAATCATTTTGAATAAGTTAGTTCATAAATTTATTCTAGACTATATGAAGAGCTTAAATATAAATTATTGTGATAAAATGACTTATAATTAATGCTTAATCACTCGAACTGCTCAAATATACCCGAAATCTGCATAATCTGCATATTATATGCGTAATTACAGTGTATAATCCATTCATTTTGAATAAGTGAGTTCATAAACATATTCCAGACTATATGAAGAGCTTAAAAAGAGATTATTGACATAAATGACTTAAAATAAAAGCACAATCCCTCGAAATACTCTAATATACCCAGAATCTACATATTCTGCTAATTATATGCGTAATTACAACGTATAATACAATCATTTTGAATAAGTGAGATCATCACCATATTCGATACTATATCAAAAGCTAAAATATAGATTATTGTGATCTGATGACTTAAAATTAGTGCACAGTTGCTCAAAATGCTCTAATATATCCCAGAATCTGCATAATCTGCACATCATATACGTAATTACAGTGTATAATCCAATCATTTTAAATAAGTGAGTTCATAAACAAATTCTAGACTATAAGAAGAGGATAACTACTGATTATTATGATGAAATGACTTAAAATAAATGCACAATCGCTCGAAATGCTCAAATAAACCCAGAATTTGCATAATCTGCATATTATATGCCTAATTACAGATTATGGTCCTATCATTGTTAATAAGTGAGTTTATAAACATATTCTAGACTATATGAAGAGCTTAAATATAGATTTATTAATCAAATGACTTAAAATTAATGCACAATCACTCGAATTTCTGTCATATACCCAGAATCTGCATAATCTGCACATTATATGCGTGATTACAGTGTATAATCCAATGTTTTTCTATAAGTGAGTTCATAAACATATCATAGACTACATGAAGTGCTTAAATATAGATTATTGTGATTAAATGACTTAAAATGAATGCATAATCGCTCAATATGCTGTAATATATCAAGAATCTTCCTAATGTTCCCATTATATGCGTGACTATAGTGTATAATCCTAACATTTTGAGTAAGTGAGTTCCTAAACATTTTATAAATTATATGAAGAGCTTAAATATAGATTATAATGATCAAATGAGTTAAAATTAATGCACAATCGCTCGAAATGCTCTAATACTCTCAAAATCTGCATAATCTGCACATTATATGCGTGATTACAGTGTATAATAATCCAATCATTTTGAATAAGTGAGTTCATAAATATATTCTAGACTATATGAAGAGCTTCAATGCAAATTATTGTGATAAAATGACTTAAAATGAACACTTAATCGCTTGAAATGCTCTAATATATCCAGGATCTGCATAATATTCACATTATATGCGTGATTACAGTGTGTAATTCATCGTTGTGAATAAATGAGTTCATAAATATATTCTCGACTATATGAAGAGTTTAAATATAAATTATTATGTTGAAATGACATAACATGAATGCTTAATCACTCGAAATGCTCTAATACACCCAGAATCTGCATAATCTGCAAAATATATGCGTAATTACAGTGTATAATACAATCATTTTGAATAAGTGAGATCATAAACATATTCTAGACAATACGAAAGCTGAAATTATTGTGATCTAATGACTGAAAATGAGTGCACAATCCCTTGAAATGCTCTAATACTCCCATAATCTGCATAATCTGCACATCATACGCGTAGTTAAACTGTATAATCCAATCATTTTGAATAAGTGAGTTCATAAACATATTCTAGACTGTATGAAGAGCTTAAAAATAGATTATTTTGAACAAATGACATAAAATGACTTCACAATTGCTCCAAATGCTCTAATACACCCAGCATTTGCATAATCTGCTCATTATATGCGTAATTATTGTGTATAGTCCAATCATTTTTATAATTGAGATCATAAACATATTCTAGACTATATGAAGAGGATAAATTCTGATTATTGAGATCAAATGAGTTAAAATAAATGCACAATTGCTCAAAATGCTCTAATATAACAAGAATTTACATAAACTACACATTATATACGTAATTACAGAGTTTTGTATAATATTTTTGAATAAGTGAATTTATGAACATATTCTAGATTGATCGGAGAGCTTAAAAACAGATTATTGTGACCAAATGACTAAACATTAATGCACAATCGCTCGAAATGCTCTAATAAACCTAAAATCTACATAATCTGCACATTATATGTGTGATTACAGTGTATAATCAAATAATTTTGATTAAGTCAGTTCATAAACATATTACAGACTATATAAAGTGCTTAAATATAGATTATGACTTAAAATGAATGCATAATTGCTCTAAATGTTCTATTATATCTAGAATCCGCATAATATTCACATTATATGCGTGATTACAGTGTATAATCCAATCATTTTGAATAAGTGAGTTCCTAAACATACTATAGACTATATAAAGAGCTTAAAATAAATTATTGTTATAAAATGAATGCTAAATCACTCGAAATGCACTAATATATCCTGAATCTGCATAATCTGAACATTATATGAGTAATTACAGTGTATAATCCATTCATTTTAAATAAGTGAGTTCATAAACATATTCTAGACTGTATTAAGAGCTTAAAAATAGATTATTGTGAACAAATGACATAAAATGACTGCACAATCGCTCCAAATGCTCTAATACACCCAGCATTTGCATAATCTGCTCATTATATGCGTAATTACAGAGTATAGTCCAATGATTTTTAATAAGTGAGTTTATAAACATATTCTAGACTATATGAAGAGGATTAAAACAGATTATTGTGACCAAATGACTTGAAATAAATGCAGAATCGCTCGAAATGCTCTAATGTATCAAGGATTTGCATAATCTGCACATTCTATGCGTAATTACAGAGTATAGTCCAATCATTTTTAATAAGTGAGTTCATAAACATATTCTAAACTATATGAAGATCTTAAATATAGATTATTGTGATCAATTGACTTAAAATGAATGCACAATCGCTCGAAATGCTCTAGTACACTAAAAATCTGCATAATCTGCGCATTATGTTTGGAATTACAGTGTAAAATTGAATAAGTGAGTTCATAAATATATTGTAGACTATATGAAGAGCTTAAATATAAACTATTATGATAAAATGACTTAAATGAATGCTTAATCGCTCGAAATGCTCTAATATATCCAGAATCTGCATAATATTCACATTATATGCGTATAATCCATCATTCTGAATAAGTGTGTTCATAAATATATTCTAGACTATATGAAGAGCTTAAATATAAACTATTGTGATAAAATGACTTAAATGAATGCTTAATCGCTCGAAATGCTCTAATATATCCAGAATCTGCATAATATTCACATTATATGCATATAATCCATCATTCTGAATAAGTGTATTTATAAACATAACTAGACTATATGAAGAGCTTAAATATAGATTTTGTAATCAAATGACTTAAAATTAATGCACAATCTTTCGAAATGCTCAAACTCTGCGCACATTATATGGGTGATTACAGTGTATAATCCAATCATTTTGAGTATGTGAGTTCATAAGCATACTATAGACTATATAAAGTGGTTAAATATAGATTATTGTGATGAAATGACTTAAAATGAACACATAATCGCTCAAAAATGCTCTAATATATCCAGAATCTGCATAATATTCACATTATATGCGTGATTACTGTGTATAATCCTGTCATTTTAAGAAAGTGAGTTCATAAACATTTTCTAGATTATATGAAGAGCTTAAGTATAGAATATTGTGATCAAATAACTTAAAATAAATGCTTAATTGCTCGAAATGCTCTAATATATCCAGAATCTGCAAAATCTGTTCTATGCGTGATTACGGTATATAATCCAATCATTTTGAATAAGTGAGTTCATAAAAATATTCTAGACTCTATGAAGAGCTTATCAATAGATTATTGTGATCAAATAACTCAAAATAAATGCATAATAGTTCGAAATGCTCTAATATATCTAAAATCTGCATAATCGGCAAAATTATATGCGTAATTACAGCGTATAATCCATTCATTTTGAATAAGTGAGTTCATAAACATATTCCTGACTATATGAAGAGCTTAAATACCTATTATTGTGATCAAATGACTTGAAATAAATGCACAATTGCTCAAAATGCTCTAATATGCCCAGAATCTGCATAATCTGAACATTATATGCGTAATTACAGTGTATAATCCAATCATTTTGAATAAGTGAGATCATAAACATATTCTATACTATATTAAAAGCTATAATATAGATTATTTGATCTGATGACTTAAAATTACTGCACAGTTGCTCAAAATGCTCTAATATTCCCAGAATCTGCATAATCTGCACATCATGTACGTAATTACAGTGTATAATCCAATAATTTTGATAAAATGAGTTCATAAACATATTTTAGTCTATATGAAGAGCTTAAATATATATAATTGTGATCAAATGACTTAAAATGAATTTATAATCGCTCGAATTGCTCTAATATACCCAATATCTGCATAATCTGCGCATTGCATTTGTGATTACAGTGTATAATCCATTCATTTTGAATAAGTGAGTTCATAAACATATTACAGACTATATCAAGAGCTTAAATATAGATTATAGTGATCAAATGACTTAAAATGGATGTACAATCGCTCGAAATGCTCTACTATATCCAGAGTCTTTATAATCTTCACATTATATGTGTGATTACAGTGTATAATCTAATCATTTTAATAAGTGAGTTCATAAAAATATTTTAGACAATATGAAAATCTTAAATATAGATTATTGTGATCAAATGACTTAAAATGAATGCATAATTGCACGAAATGCTCTAATATAGCCAGAATCTGCATAATCTGCACATTAATGTGTAATTAAGGTGTATAATCCAATCATTTTGAATAATAAGTGCGTTAGTAAACATATTTTAAACAATATGAAGTGCTTAAATATAAATTATTGTTATCAAATGACTGAAATTGAATGCCCAATTTCTCGAAAGCTCAAATATACCCAGTATCTTCATAATCTGCACATTATATGCATAATTACAGTATATAAACCAATTATGTCGAGTAAGTGAGTTCATAAACATATTATAGACTATATGAAGAGCTCAAATATAGAATATTGTGATCAAATTATTTAAAATGAATGCATAATCGCTCGAAATGCTCTAATATACTCGGAATCTGCATAATGTGAACATTATATGCGTAATACAGTGTATGACATAAAAATGAATGCTTAATCGCTCAGAATGCTCTAATATATTCAAAATCTGCATAATCCTGCACATTATATGCATGATGACAATATATAATCCAATCATAAATCATCTTGTGCCAACATATTTTTATTCAAAAAGAGCTAACAGTAACAATCCCTTTCCTTTCTTTTCTGGAATTCACCAAACTTTTGGCATTGGCTGCACCTCCAGATGTCCATGTAACATACCAGCCCATCTAGGATTAGGCAAATAAGTATTCTATGGAAATTACTAGAAGGACAGACAAGTTCATGTACTAAGTATTTATGAAATCTTTCAATACTTTCATATCATGTACGAATTAAACTGAAAATATTATTGTTTACTTTTAGAATAATGCAAAAAAAATTAAGAAATATTGTTATTCCATAAAAATTTTAGAGAAAATTTGTCTTTTCAAAATAAATATATTATGAAAATGTGAAGTTTATATATAATAAAATTTTGAATTAAGATATTGCAATATATTCAATATTTTAAAAATCTAAAAGAATGCAATAAAGGTTCAAACACCAACAATAGTTAAACTGTCCAAATGTACATATTAATTTTTGTAGCTCACATTAAAAAAAATCGAGAACTTATAAAATATTAACGAATGTGAATATGTCTCTAATGTGGAGTATGTTTCAGGTAGTTCATCCACAAAACCAAATATAAAATGTTGTTGGTATGGTTCTATTGTAGTGTTCTCCAAAATGACACGACACGAGCGCGTTGACACGACACGCACGCGTGTTGGCACGACACGACACGACACGTTTATAAAATTAGCACGACACGTGCGTGTCGGCGTGTCGTGTCAAAATCGTGTCGTGTTGGAGATTTCCAAACATTGACACGTTTTAACACGACACGAGTTGACACGTGACACGACACGTGACACGAGTTGACACGACAAAATTTAATATTATTTAAAATTTATTAAATTATATTGAGTTTATATTATAAATTTAATGACTTTTAATTCATAATCTTTTTATTCAATCATTCATTTTTATTTTAATATATGAAATTTTAACAATTTATTATATTTTTCTATTTTAAAAATTATTTAAATAATTTTTAATGAATTTTTATGAATAAATTAAAATAAATTATAGTATGGTTTGACACATTTAACACGTCGTGTCAACACGACACGACACGTCGTGTTAGACGTGTCGTGTCATTACGCGTGTCGTGTTAACCAATTCCTTCATTTGACACGACACGACACGACACGTTGAAAATATTAACTCGTGTCAACACGACACAGCACGAGCTCTAACACGCGCGTGTTTGACACGACACGTTTGCAATACACTATTCTATTGGCGTGTACTGCCACCTCACCTCAGTCTTCTTCAAAGATGCGCATCTTGGACCATCAACTAAGGCGGTATTACTATTACCGTATAACTTAAAAAAGAAATAAAAAGAAGAAGAGATTAATGATTACTTTGTAAACGTTAATAAATCACTCTCAACAGTCAAACAGTGCGGCAAGCCGGCAGTGTGCATATGAATACTAACTCTCTCAAATAAAAAAATAAAACAAAATAAAAAGACAAAAAAAAAATGAATACTTAGTTCACAATAAAATAAAGTAATAATAACAATAATAATAAATAACAGTACTTAATAATATTAAATAATATTATTAATTATTATTAAATACATACACGTAGATCCCAAAAAGGAGACTATTCATCCTCGTCAGTCGCGCTCGCGCCTTTTCTTCCACTCCTCTCATTTCCTTTCCTCCCAAACTGAAACACTTACCCCTTTCTCCTTCCTTCTCTCTCTCTCTCCACATGCTCCTCCGACCAACTCAACCTTCCTCTCCCTTCCCTCTCCGCTCCTTCCTCCCTCCATCCCGCCGCCATCCTTCTCTCCTCCTCCTCAAGCGCCGCCGCCGACGAAAACCCCCTCGCCACTTCCTCATCCGCTCCTCCCTCGACGACCTCATCTCCAATCCCTCCTCTCTCTACCTCCTCGCTCCCGCCATCAGTTTCATCTCCGGCGCCGCTCTCTTTCTCTCCTCATACAACCCCGCCACCAGTCGCAAGTCAGACTCCATCTCGGGCTCTTCTCCCATCGGCGAGTGGGTGCTCTTCACTAGCCCCACTCCGTTCAATCGCAGTGTGCTCCTTCGCTGCCCTTCCATCTCCTTTGATGATGGTGGGGAGCTCTTAGACGGCGTCAATGACCGGCTTGTCACTGAAGCCCGGCACTATGTTAATTTCAGTAGTGGGGAGATACCGGGTCTGGCGAAGGAGGGTTCTGAGTTGGAGCTTTATTATCAGAGGATTTGTGTACGGACCAAAGATGGTGGGGTTCTCAGCTTGGATTATCCTGAGAACTTGGATTTGAGAAAGGAGCATGGGTTGGATACTACCGTGCTGGTCGTGCCGGGTACTCCGCGAGGTAGCATGCAGAGGAGTGTCAAGTTGTTTGTTTTGGATGCCATGCGGCATGGCTATTTCCCTGTCGTTTTGAATCCTAGAGGCTGTGCTGGGTCTCCAGTCACTACTCCTAGGTTGGTTTCAGTTTCTTGATATATCACAATTTAGTTACTTACTTAAAAAATTAAACACTCAAGCTTACAGATTTTTTTTCAGTTGCTGATGAGTTCTTTGGCCAGTTCGTAAACCCTGATTCCTACACAAGACATAGTTAAACACCTTCCTAAAATAGAACAGCAATCATAGAGAAAAATATATTAAAAGTCTACAAGAGAAAATAAAAGAAGATTATGTTAAAATACATTGCTCATGTAGGTTATTTACAGCAGCTGACAGTGACGATATCTCCACAGTGGTTCGCTTCTTGAACACCATCCGGCCATGGACGTCGCTTGTGAGCGTAAGCTGGGGGTACGGATCAAATATGCTGACGAAATATCTGGCCGAAGTTGGGGATTCTACACCTCTCACAGCTGCTGTGTGTATTGACAACCCATTCGACCTGGATGAGGCTACACGGTCAATTTCTTATAGGCACTCCTCAGATCAGGATCTCCTAAGTGGGTTTATGGATATTTTGCAGGCTAATAAGGTGAGTTAAATCAACCTGCTCAGTGTTTTATTGCACAAATTGAATGGTGCATGAGCTGAGTTGGATTCAATTACGACTTGGTTGGGCAATTGAGGTTCACTGAGCAAAATAAGACCATGTTATGATATTACTTATCTTGAGTGGCTTTTACAAGATAGTTATTATAAGTTCCTGAATGTTTGATTAAATCCCAATTTAGGAAAGTATGTAGCTGTTATGTAAATTTTAATTAAATACTTAAAACTGAAATTTTGATGAGATATTGAAATATAAATAATTTTCAGGAGCTATTTCTAGGAAAAGGTAAAGGTTTTGATGTTCAAAAGGCTTTGTCAGCTGTGACTCTGAGAGATTTTGATGAAGCAATATCCATGGTCTCTCATGGTTGCGACTCTGTTGAAGAATTTTATGCTAAAATTAGCACGAGGCAGCTGGTAAAAAATGTCAAAACTCCAGTCTTTTTTATCGAGGTACTTTTCACTTTGTTTGTCTGTCTTCTTTTGTGTTTGTGTGTCTGTGTATGCTTGTGCTTTTTTCTGATTGTATATTGTTTGAAGTCTGATTTACGCTCCTGTGTAATCATATGACCTGCTTAATGCTGACTAGAAAAGAAAAAGAAATGAAAGATTGTCAGTGAGATTGAATTATTCATGTCTGGGTAGAGTTCACAGTTTGGTAATTACATGCCCATATTTGAACAAACCAAAGAGAAGAGGAAAGCTGCAGATATCTGCTTCTTCTGAATTTCAACTTAATGTGGATCTCTTACGTCGTTGGTTATTTTCTTATAACAGAATTAATTTTCCTGCAGAGTGACAGCGGGACAGTACCAGTATTCTCCATACCACGTGCTGAGATTTCAGAAAATCCTTTTACAAGTCTTCTCCTCTGCTCTTGTTTATATACCGGAACCATCAGAATTGACCAATCAGCTGTTATGTGGTGCCAACAACTTGCCATTGAGGTACTTTTTAGATTACAGATTATATGAAATTGTTGATTTTGGTTGTTGGTACTTGTAACTGATAGTAACTTAAATAATGTGAGTTTGGACATGATTCCTTCTGTTCCTTTTGGTACTGGATTTTTTACTTGTTTAGGTGAACATGCTTTTTTAGTCATTATGAACATTTAGTTGTTTCTCTGCTTATTGGTAAAGCACCTTGAATCATTGTACCTGCCATGATCTGTTCACTGGTGCACAAGGTCACAATAATATTCAAAAGTAACTGTAATATTGAATATGATAAAATTCTTTTTCTCATTTTTCATACAGTGGCTATCAGCAGTTGAGCTTGCACTTTTAAAAGGCCGTCATCCACTCTTAGAAGACATTGACATCTCTATTAACCCATCAAAAAGCTTCTCATTTGTCAATGGCAGAGGTTCTAAGAAAAAATCAGATAGAAGGTACAGAGAACCCTCTACCTTGCCTTTAAACAAGGCTCCTTTAAATGGATATCTCATTGCCCCCCCTGTTGACGTGCATTCGACGAATGGGAAGGTGGAGAAGAGTACAGAAAAAGAGATTGGGGTATCAAAGGATGTCAAAGAGGAAGTGGTTGAAGAGGGGGAGGAGAGCCAGGTTTTACAAACGGCAACTGTTGTCATGAATATGCTGGATGTTACTATGCCGGGTACTTTGAATGAAGAACAGAAAAAGAAGGTATGGCTTCTTTTGGACCATTGCCATTATTTCTACTGCACTGTATAAGAATATAATGTATAGAACTGCAAACCGAGCAAAACAATAATAATATAATAACAGTAGTTGTAGTAGTAGTAGTAGTAGTAGTAGTAGTAGTAGTAACAGTAACAGTAGTAGTAGTAGTAATAGTAATAATTAAAATAAAAGGTAACAACTAAATTACATCAAATATCATGTGTACCTTTAAGGCATCATATTCTGGAGGTTTCCTTCTTCGACAAACTGTACCCTCATACCCTCCTCCTTCCTAACTGTTTGTCTCCACATGAATGATGAAAAATCATGGTTATTTGCTATGGCTGATGTAATGAGGGGGTGCAAGCCTGTGTTTGTATCCATGCCTTGTGAAAGGCATATCAAGTATTTCATTTTTTGTTTTAGCAGCATACATTCAATTATCTAGTTTGTGAATAATATTAAACTATTTTGCACATTAGTGCCTATATTTTCCATGTCTGAAGTTACAGTACTCTTACTAACAAGCTGTAAGTACCCCTCTTACTAACAAGATGTAAGTACCACCAAAGATCCTCTTTTTTCTTTGAGATATGATACTGGTTGAACTATCACACCCAATGGAATAATTCCATACTTATCAGAATATTTTCCTTTCCTACTGCTTTTTTATTGCTTACAAACCGATTGGACTTTAATGAACTAATATTTTTACCATTTTCAAAATAAGGTTTTGACAGCAATGGAGGGAGGAGAGACTTTAATGAAAGCTTTACAAGAAGCTGTCCCAGAAGATGTATGTGGAAAGCTCACCACAGTGGTTTCTGGAATTTTACAGGCTCAGAAATCAAATCTAAGCCTGAACGTTTTAAAACGAATTGGTTGGACCAAGCCTGTTGACCCAAAACCAAAAGCTCAGGATAATAATACTGTAGAAGACCTTTCAACTCATGGTGGAGAAGCTCCTCCTGTTGACTCAAAAGCAAAAACTCAGGATAATAGTACTTCAGAAGACCTTTCAAATCGTGGTGGAGAAGCGAATGACACCAACTCTTCCACTGAACAGAGGGTGCCTACTCCCGAAAATTCCAGCTCAACAGGAATGGCAACTCAAGAAAAGAGTTTGCAAAATTCAGGAGACGGTGAAATCACACCAACAGTTCCAATAGTACAAGAACAACAAGAGAAACGTGAATCACAAGTTTCAAATCTGGAGCATGGAGGTGGTGAGAAGCACTCCTCAGATCAACTACCTGTGTCAAATGACTCGAGTAATCCCAAGGATGAAGTGAAAAGAGTGGATGACCCTACAGTTGAACAGAATGCACCTGCACAGACCCAGAATGCCAACTCTCGAGAAACAGCTTCACCTCAGCATGAAGGATTGGATAGGCAGGTGAATGAAACAAGCAAGAGCAGGGACATTGCGACTACATCAAACAATACTATGGTGGAACCAAATTTACAAAATAGCCCCTCAAAAATTGAGGAACCACCACATTTGGATTCGCAGCCACCTTCTATTAATGTAACTCAGGCCTTGGATGCCTTAACAGGATTTGATGACTCGACTCAAATGGCAGTTAACAGTGTTTTTGGTGTGATTGAAAACATGATTGAGCAGCTAGAGAAAAGGCTGGAAAATGATGAGAGAGCAACTGATTCTAAGGTTAGTAAAGAGACCAAAGGTCAAAATACAGAAGTCAGAAATGAAGAATCTATTAACATGAAATTGGAAAATGGTCAAGATGAAAATAACCATTCATGTTCTTCCAATGAGATTGAAGATAACTCACAAAAGGAAATTAGCAGCCAAGGCGTTACCTCATCACTGAAAAGCACGAGTAACCAACTAAAGGAGATAGATCTCAGTCATGACTACATCAAACATGATTTTCTTGAGAGATTAAGCAATGTACAAAACCTATATTTGAGCATGCAATATGCACAATATTTCCACCGGTATGTTCAGAAGCAGTTAGAAGCTGAGGAACCAGATTCAGATGTAGCAGCTGACCTGATTCTTGACCAGCAAGAGGGACTGTGGAAAATGGTCAATCAAGATCAAAGTTCGGACATTGATTCAGAGATGCCCCTCGAAATGGATGATGTAATTGAACCATCTTATGTAATTTTGGAGACGAATACCCCCAACGGAACTTCATTTGAAGAAGACAAAAACACATCTACAGCTATGAGAGAACAAGTAGCACTGTTTATTAGAGACAAACTTTTGGGTGCATTAGAAACTGAAGTTCGTCGAAAGTTGGGTGTCTTACACCAAGATTTTGAAAAGGTTGATGTAACCCTGGCATACGACATAGAAGAGCTTGCCACATCAGTATCCGAGAAAGTGGTTTTGAATAGTGAGTTGAACATGGAATTATTTTCCAGACATGATATCCCGAAGGAGAAGATTGGCACGATTCAGGGTGAGTACTTGATCAAGATAGTGTCATGTGCGGTCCATGAGGCAAATCATTTAAGGAGGCTTCTTCCAATGGGGTTGATTGTTGGTGCCATGTTAGCATGCTTGAGGAAATATTTTGAGCTTAGTGAGTCACATGGTGATGGTAATATGCAAATAAAAGAAGGATATGTGCCAAATTGTTCTGATTCTCCAGATGTAGAGAACGATAATGGGCAGAAGAAGGAAGTCAATCTTCAAGAACAAGAGAAAAACGTTAGCGAGGACAGGCCTTCGAGTGGTGGAGAAAAAGATTTAGAAATGGATAGAAGGAAAGGCCAACACATTATGGTTGGAACTGTCACGGCCGCACTAGGTGCTTCAGCATTGCTGGCTCATCATCAGGTATCAATTTGTAATTTTGAGTTGTTTTGTATGTTTTGGTGTGGGTATATGGTACTAGTCTCAACCTAGTATTCTTTATTTTCTCTGTTACTTGTAAATCACAGTAAGTTGATTTCTTCAAAACTAGATATTTTTTCCTAATTACATTGAAGTCGATTGACTGCCATTTTTATTGATACATATTTTTTTCCCCCTTTTAAGCAGAAGAATGAAGAAAGTGAAGAACAGGCCCCTAGTACATCAAATCAGAAAGGGTTTCTTTCAGGGGTACAAACAAAGCTCGATGATGAAGCACAAGAGAAAAACAGTAGTCTGGTAAGCAGCCTTGCTGAGAAGGCGATGTCTGTCGCTGGGCCTGTGGTCCCCACAAAAAGTGATGGTGAAGTTGATCATGAAAGGTACTTGTCATGTTTCAATTATCTTCTTCTGTTGGGGTAAAAATGTTGTTGGACAAACATGCAAAAATGAATAAGGCCTGCACTGTACTTGTCCCAGCTGTATGCAAACTTGCTTCATTAATACTCTTTTTTCTTATATTTTTATTGTAAAGACTAGTAGCAGTTCTAGCAGAGCTGGGACAGAAAGGTGGGATTTTGAGGCTTGTAGGGAAGCTAGCTCTATTATGGGGAGGCATTCGCGGTGCCATGAGCCTCACAGATCGTCTCATCTCCTTCTTGCATATTGGTGAACGCCCTTTGTTGCACAGGTTTGTCATCTTTTTGTCACTTCCTTATATGTTTATCCAATTTAAGAAGAGCTGGCAATTTGGTTTGGGTCAGGTTGTTGATTTTCTTATTCCAAAGAAAATCAGATTGGCAGAGCCCAACTTGTTTGGGACTAAAGGCTTTGTTGTTTGTTTGTTTGTTTGTTTGTTTGTTTATGTTGTTTATATAAATATGTTTTAGTAAAAACCTAATAGAAATGTGAAATTTTTTTACTTTCTACAAAAGGAGCTAGTAGGATATAAAGCCGGTTATTGTGAAGTATTCCAGATGTGAAATCTGTCTTGAAAGTTAACTATGTACTCAATTGTTAGGTTACTTGGATTTGCCTGTATGGCACTATTGCTCTGGTCCCCAGTGGTGATCCCCCTCCTGCCTACACTGGTGCAGAGCTGGTCCATCAAATCCTCAACTGGAATTGTTGGATACGCATGTGCGGTTGGGCTTTATACCGCAGTGACTATTCTTGTCATGCTTTGGGGAAAGAGAATTCGTGGGTATGATGACCCGGTTGCTCAGTACGGACTTGATCTGACATCTAGCACCAGGGTATCTTAATTTTTTTTTATTTATTTTTTTTCTTTTATAATTTCATTTGTACAAGATATTATAAATGTTCCTATAGACTTATGTTTGCATACTTGTGTTGCTTTATTATGAAAAAGATAGAACAAAAAAAATAAAAAGAGCTCATCATTTTTCATGAGATTAGTTGGTGAATGTTGTATCTTTGGCAAAAGTTTTTATCCTAAAGCTACAAATAAAGAAAAAAATGGTGAAATGCACAGTCTTTTTTGAAAGAGGAAAGGAAAGCTGTATAGTCACTAGTATATAAAAAGTGAAAGCCAAACTCATAAACTTATGTTATTTTCAGCTGATCTGTAATGTCATTAAATCCAGTGTTCTTTCCTTTCAGGTGCATGAATTTCTGAAAGGTCTAGCTGGTGGAGCCATGGTCGTGTTGTCAGTGCACTCAATCAACACGATTGTAGGTTATGCTCGCTTCTCTTGGCCTCTCAATTTCCCTCACCTGCCATTGGATACTTTGGCTGCCATAAAAGCATATGGCAGTGTGCTGGTTCTGGTGGTCAGGGGTCTGTTAACAGCAACTGGTGTGTCATTGGTGGAGGAGCTGTTTTTTCGATCGTGGCTGGAAAAAGAAATTGCAGTTGACTATGGATATTACCAAGCTATTGTATTGTCTGGAATTGTCTTCTCATTCATCCATAGGTACCTCTCTCTCTCTCTCTCTCTCTCTCTCTCTCATTGTAAGTTCTTTATAGACATTGGTCAGTAAGGTAATTGTAGAGCAGGAAGCCTGAGTTAAAAATCCAACCAAACTTTAATTTAATTTTGTTTCCTGAAAACAATGCATTGGAGCATCATTTGAGATTTTTTTTAGCAAAAAAAGCAAAATAATATTATGAGTGGCTCAGTGTCCAGCTGAGCTGCAGTTTCACTCAAATGTTAATCTTACAATTTGTCCAATAAACCATCCAATTAAGCATAAAACAAGTCAAATTTTTAAAGGATAAAAGGAGGCCTAAAAGGCAGTAAAGAGTTAGATGTCAGCAGTATGTGTGCAACCCCAGTTGTGCATTACTGCTGGAAGCATTTATAGTCATGAGCAGCAGTCTAATTTTGGATAATATATTTCAGGTCTGTTCATTCTATACCGGGTTTATTGCTCTTTTCAATAGTTCTTTCTGGATTAAAGCAACGGTGTCTGGGTAAACTGGCTGCACCAATCGGCTTGCGAGCAGGAATACTGACCACAAGCTATACCTTACACACTGGTGGTTTCTTAACATACACACCAAACACTCCTTTTTGGCTCACCAGCTCCCATCCTTTGCACCCGTTCAATGGAGCTGTTGGTCTGGGTATTTGTTTGATGTTAGCCATCATCTTCTTTCCCCACAAACGATCTCAAAAGGATGTTGATAGCACTTAGCAAGAAAGGAAGATCCTACGAAGTGTTAAACACCGGAGAGATGCCAATTTTGGTTATAGGAAGTTGTAAATTCTTTAGTATAGCATATTATTTTGTTCTTTTGAAGTGATAATATTAATTGTAAGTATATATATGTACATGAGGCTAGTATTAGTATATATATAGTTTTGCTTATGTTTCCACTGTTATGTGTATTCCGTTATCCAGCTCAGCTCACGTACGGGGAATCATGGGATGCATTTTGACCACTCTCGACATTTACTCTGGAGCTCCATGAAAACGCTCACTCATCCACTTTTACCGTTAAGAAATGAGCTTCAATACCTCTCCGAACGAAGCCTTAAGTACCTTTAAATGAACTTCTATGCAACAAAAGCCGAAAGCAGAGCCTTACAATTTATCGGTACAGGGGCCGAACGCATCTTAATTCAATAAATAAATAAATAAAAATAAAAAAATAGTGAGAAACTATTCACAAATTCAATTTTTATAGAGTTAACTAAAACTTTGTATAAACAATTTAATTTAGAGGAAGGTTTCTGCTACCAACATTTTGGTTGCTTCCAAATGCCAACATTTTACTTTTTGGTTATTTTTTTCAAATTTTAAAATTTAAACGTTGAATCCAAACCATTGATCTTATTTAGTTTATTGAGCGATGCATTTTCATATAAGTTTTGTAAATTTTGGAGTTTATTTGATACTCGATCAAGAGATAGAAAAATAAGCGAACCTTATTAACTATGATAGATTCATTTTAATACGTTCATGATTTAGCCTTTGATCCGGTATCAAATAAACTCTAAAATTTACAAAACTTATATGAAAATGCATCGGTAAATAAACTAAATAAGATCAACGGTTTGGATTCAACGTTTAAATATTAAAATTTGAAAACATAATCAAAAAGTAAAATGTTGGCATTTGGGGCAACCAAAATGTTGGTAGCAGAACATTCCTCTTTAATTTATCCTTAAAACTTGATAGAAACAAAATTGATATGTAGTGCAATTTATTTGGTGAGTGATCGAGATAAAATGGTCTACGACACTTTACCCAACGACGGTACATGTGAAATTTCTTACGATTACATGTTTAATTACTTTAGTAGTTTAGTAACTTTCAGACTTTCAGTGGCAGAGCGTCCCCATTGTTTGAGGCCAGTCTATTTTTCATAAGACAGCTCAGGCTGGTTCTTGTAAATGGGCTTAAAGCTGGTATTCAAGCCCAATTTAAATTTATTTATTGGGTATTTTGTTACAGAGCATTGTAATATTATGTCATGGCCTGTTTGTAATCACGGCCTGGCATCTTATTTTTGCTTCTAAAATCTACCTCCTCTAATCCTCTTCTTACCTTGTCCAAACGACCAAACATAAATTAAGACAATTTAATTTTAAGATGAAATATAGACCAGCTAATAATTTGATTTTATCTATTTCCGCATCCACCGATAATTGAATCCATTATATTTAGACAAACGACTGATATAAATAGAGAAATATAGACCAATTAGTAATTTAACTTTAATTATTTTCATAACTAACGAGAATTAAATTCATTATCTTTAGATAAACGATAGAGTCATTTATAATTTGTACTGGATTCCCGCATTCCTTAAACAAAAGTTTATACTAACATAAAAATTTATATAAGACTATAGTCTAATTCCATTATGCAGACTTGTGCATAAGACGCTTATTGATCAAAACAGCACTCAGCAACCGAACCTTGTTCAATGTGGTAAAGCACGCTAACTCTATTCTAGAAACGTGCACGTGTCCATTGAGACGGACCGTGCGCGTGTCTACAACACGCGCAGCCATTTCAAATTAGGAACCTTTATAGCTAGTTGACGTGCTGTCCTTGGATAACTAGTTAACTACAAAAGTTCTTGAATGACTCATTTATAATTGCTACGATTATGAATCAATTATATAACACGCGGTAATTTTTACCTACCACGTTTCTTTGAAATGACTTTTGAAAATTTACTATAAAGTATGACATGTCAAAATCTTAATTCTAGTCCAGGCTTCCTGCCTAACTTTTCTGCCGACTTCGCCACACTTCCATTTTTACTCATCTCCCGGCTCGCGCTTCTGTGAAAAGGTAAATAGATAAGTTACGGAACACAATGTAACAAATTAAATTCAAAATTATAATGATGGGAATGAAAATAATTATGTATACACAGAACTTGTAACCAAACCTTTCATTTTTTATTTTTTGAAATGGAACTAATCTCTTTTGCAATTATTAAGAATATATTTCATCTTGGAAGCATAAATCGATTAATTCATACAAAGATAAATAATTAAAAATGGAATTAAATTTACCTTTCCGGTTTTGAAATTGAAAATGGAAGAAATGAAAAAAAAAATATATTGTCTAGTATGTTATTACAAAATCCATACTTGAGGTTTTTTTGTTTTTTGTTTTTTTTTTTTTTTTTTGATTGATAAGATGGGTCAAGTTCTTCAACTTATTTCAAAATTAACTATCACAATGGACCTCTAGTCGGGTAGTCGTAAAAAATACGTTGATATTTGCATCTAGACCAAGAGCTAATTATCAAAATTCATACTTAAGTTTTAAATCACAAAGTTAGGAATTCCCAATAAGTATTATACGAGGCAACTTGCTGGAGCTTTTTGGACCAGATGACACGAAAAAACACAAGCAGGTCTAAGAAAACTAGCAAAAAGTGTAATGATTTTTCAGGTTTTAAATCGATGTAAATTGATGGGATAATTCGATTTTTAATTATGATCACATTCACAAAAGCTCTAATAGGCAAAACTGTGTCGACATTTCATTTCGGTCCCAAATAATATTATCGAGGTCTAAATATATGCTCCGAATATTTATAGTTTTTTTTTTTTTTGTGGGAGTGTTTTAATTTTTTTGCAGTTAACGTTTTTTTTTCGATATATTTCGAACTGAGACAATTCTTAATTAAAAAGGATTGCTAGATGTATTGCTTCATCATTTTGAAACAAAATCTTAACTTTTTTTTTAGAAAAACAATGTCTTGAGCGTTAAAGTAATGTGATCAACAGTTAAAACTAAAATTATATTATAGAACCAAATCCAGCAACCGAACGGTGAGTTCATTAGGTTCAGTTTATTTTTTTAATCGGATGGATATCTGAATCCCCTGCTGTTTAAAATTTGTGTTTTAATTTTGCCTTAACATCTAATTTAGTTTAACATAGTCCAACAAACGAATTTCGATGCATGTGTATAAAATTTAGTCGTTGATCTATATGAAATCCGTAAAATTATTAATAAGTTTATTATTAAAGGCACACATAGCAGGAGGTTAGCCTATAGGACTATGCGTATATGGATTAGACTTACATTTTAACGTCTAGAATATTTTTAGTCAGAGTCAAAAACTGAGAAATCCAATTTGGTTTTAAAAAATATAGTCATGAGACTAAATTAAAGGCGAATAGTAAAACCGCATAGTAATTTATTTTTGGCAGCATGTGAACTTTGAAACTTTTGTTACAGCTAAGAATTTCAACTTAGTAATGAAATTATAATTTGTAAACTTAAGCCAATTTTTCATTTTATTTTTTTTAACTATAATTCAAAGAACAAATTTGAAGGTTGATAGGGAAACGCCCTTGTAATTCTTCAGTACTTAATTCCAACGTCTTATTTTTCCCATCACAACACAATTATCAATGAAGAAAAATTGTCCAATTTGATTCACAAAATTTTACAAATAATCATATTTGGAAAAAAAAAGTCAGGATATATATGTTAATTGAAATGAATAAAATAAATTTTAGATGATCGGATTGAAAAACTTAAAAAAGTCATAATAAATATCATAAATACAGTTTGCTAGCTAGATCTGATTCTCCAGTCTTTAGCTCATGTGTTTCTGTGATAAGGATTATGTTTAGTTAGTTTCCGTTAATAATCCTTCAGTAGTTGCACCATATATTTATTTTCCGCAAACATATACATATATGTTTGAGTTGTTGAACGCACCAAAGCTAAAACATCTTTATAGATAAAATAAAGGTTATTAATACGCTGCGCATCAGTTATTTTAGCTTTAATTTGTTGTTGTTATTGTTGTTAATATTATTATTTAACTTGCTATGTCAATTTGATTATATGTATTTAACATTAACGACTTCATGTGGTTATTATATATATATAGTATCAATTATACTATTAAAATTTATAAGCTTGAAATTTGAAAAAAAAAATTATAAGCTTGCGTGACGCATTTTATAAGGATACAAATGGACAGTACAGTCCATACAACCCGAGTGATCGATCTATGTGACTATGTGATGTTCGGCTAACTGACGCGTATACATGCCGAGAGGAGAAAGACAAAAGCGAAGACATAATTGTTGTAAGCTGTAACCGTGATCTGATCTCCATCAGATAGTCGATGGATGATGGTTCAGACATCGGACTGCTCGCATTGCGGCGCGCCCACACAAAGAAATAAACATCATATATATATGACGCGTATGCCTATCTGTCTGTCTGTCTGTCTTATTCTTATAAGACTAAAACTTGTCAGAATTTAATTTACCAATCAATCTTAGTTGACATCCTGTACTATATATCATAGCAAGCATACATAACTCCAAAAATTCAATCGTTACAAAACGCGGAAATTTTACCAATCAGTTTTATTTGAATGATGACACTTCAGCAAGTTCTACGTACAAACGTCCAAAGCCAGGTTCCGGCGCAGCTTAATTTGCCGACCTTCCTAAGGCTCAATCAAATTAAATGACTTAGTTATACATAATATGTACGTATGCCGGATTAATAATCAATTTTTTTTCTCTATTTTTTTAGTTAATTATTTCTATGCACCAATAAAAATTTGTAATTACCCAGTGGCATACAATTTAGACTCAAATATATCACAATCAAAATGTTAGATCTTGCAAGGAAAATATTGTCACAGCCAATATTTTAACTCAGTGATGGATGTGTGAAATCTGTAAACTAGAGCCAACCAGGGGCGGATCCAATGTACTGAGTACCATGGCAGGTGCCCAGTGTAAAAAAAATAAAATTGAAGGACCTGATATATATATTTTTGTTGGTGCCTGGGCTAAAAAAAATATAGTGCCTGGGTTGTTCTTTGCGTTTGTGCCTGTTGTATGACTGTGTTGGACTTTGGGCTTAGAGAATTTTGTTATATTATAATTGTGCCTAGGCTAAACAAATTTCCTGGATCCGCCATTGGAGCCAACTTGTGTTTCTTAAATTTATTTTTTAAGCCGAAATTGAATTCTGATAGTGAAATGCGATTGTAATTGTCGAACATATACAACTAGACTAGTACACTAATTGCACATTTGAATTGCTAATCACATCACAATTATATAAAAAAAAGGTACTTGTAGTCAAATTTTATAAAAAAAAAAAAAGTAATGCTTTACACTTGATTTTTTCAATAAAAAAAAAGATGCTATATTATTTCACTCTGAATATATTTCTTGCTTCGTCCTGTAACTGTAAACCTAACGAGCTCAAGCATGCAGTTTGCCGCCATGCCCATTCTTTCTTTTTTTTTTTGTGTTTGTTTTATTTTATTTATATGTATCTGATTGTTTGAAATTGCATATGCAGAGGAGGTTGAGAATCGTCCCAAAATCAGTGATGTTGCTCGAATTGAAGCCGTTCAAGACAAATTCGCCGCTTCTATGACGACCTACCAAAAATTTTGTCACATTTGCCATTATATGATTGAAGCATAGCCCAAGAAACCTTATTTATGGCCTACAAGCCTAAGTGTTTTTCTTTTTAGCGAAAAATATATTAAAACAAGGGAACTGACTCACTAATCACAGGTGACTAAGTTAAGATTCTACCCTCTTCATTTATATATAATTATTTACATGCACCAATAAATTAAGTCAGCACTGCCGTTGCAGGTACCTGATGCAAGGCTAATAATTCCCAAGACCATACTTATTTTATCTCTTTGAACAACATTTTTATAAGTTCGATTTTAATCAACGGTTCGACATTATGCAGTTTCTTCTCCAAGGAAAGCAAAGACAATATTTCTAAAGTTTGATTTTAGTCATCGAAATGCCTTTAAATAAAGTGAACAGGCTTTTTGTATTTGAATAATAAAGTGCTTTAATCCATAGTGTTCTTTTCAAATTGAATGAAGATCGTTGGAATACCAGCTGGGTCGATTTTTTTAATTGTATAAAATGTATAATATACAGTCAAATGTAATTTTATGACTTAAAATGGGGTATAAAATGGATGAAAAGGTTGATGATGGATTTTGAAATAAGATGTTAAAAATATATCGATATAGTAATTATTTTACTTGTTAATTAGTACATCTCTATTATCTAGTCAATCTTAATTATGTTTCTACCTTCGGCTATCTTTCTTATTTATATACATGATACAGTATTTTCTAAATATAACAATAAGCTTGATTAGCTTGATATTATATTCTAATTTCAACGGGCAGTTAATGTTGTTGATATACCAGCTAGCATCTTGAATCAGAATAACAAGCAATACAAGGATGATGTTAGTTTCTTTTTTTTCCCCCCTTTTATTTTTGTAACTATTGACATTTTAACTAATGTGATCAGATCAATTTTAGAGTACTCTTTTTCTTTCATCTAACTATTTATATTAATTAAGTCGCAATCAATTTAAGACGAGGATGACTAGGTCCACTATTTTTAAAAGAGAAAAGGTCATAATCACTTTTAGAATGTTTTTTCAACAAGCAATTCTCTCATCGATATCAGCATTACTTCTGTAATTGACAGGATCATGTACTTTCCACTAATATTATATAAAATGAACACACGAATTTGCTCAAAAAAAAAAATAAATTTCTTGAATAGATAATTGTTTCCACGTGTCGAGCGTGGGAAGGAATTAATATCTCAAAATACATACAAAATAGTACAGCTTATTAAATCCGAATTAAGCGGTGTACCAATCCGCGTATACATCATGAGTCATGACTATAAACAATGCATCTATATAGTACACAATTATGCTACTAAAAATTACAAACAAAAGAATGAGCAAAAGGACATCTCATGTTATTTACAATTACAATTTATTTTCCTATAATATTATCTTAAAAATGTTTTCTATTTTTTGCAATAAAATTTCTTTGGAAAGAAAACTGGTCAAAATGGGTGAACCGTGAAAATAACAAAAAATTTGTTATTGATGCTACATACATAAATATATCATGTAGTTCAAAGTATATCTTACAAGCTTTTTAGAGTTTTGTTCTTCAAATTATTTAATATTTTTATTTTTATCCTGATTGATAATATTTTATGTTATAAAAAAGTTTTACACGATCTGTTCGAATATGATAAGACAAACATATCTTGTCTAGCAGATCTTCGTAGTCATTTTTATATAATAATTTATCATGTTTGAACAAGACATCAAACTTTTCACCTTCGGTCTTTCACTAATAATCCAAATTACCAAAGCTACTGTCAAGTTTGAATTACCTGATGCACCGCACGCAGATTCCAGTAATAGTTGCTTGAATATTCATGTCGCTTTTGTTGAGATCTACAAAAACTCAAACACTCCCCGTCCAAATTGACAAACGATAAGGATGTAATTTCAATCCATCGATAATTACTCAAAAAAGTAGAGAAATTAATTAAGAAGAAATCTATTTATTATTTAACAATCAATTCAGCAGTTGTACCTTCTTGCAAGATTATTATCAAGTTTAGAGCCTCTTCAAACGAAAAAACAGAATTTCATAATTATTGAATCTTTCTCAACATTAAAAACCAATAATAGCCGTAAAGTGTAATATTTTTCAAACAAAAGAAGTTGTGGTATCGATAATTATGCGGAAATATTGGATAAACTATGCAAAAATCTTAAATTTAAATATCCACGTTGGGACTGACCAGCGCATTAATTTCAGCACCAAACCGACGAATTTGGATACGATGCAAGCATAATTTAGCATTAATTTTCCTTTATTATGCAAAATGCAAATGGAAACACTTGACATTAATTTTCTCTACTTATACAGTTATACCATTGAAAAAAAAATACATGTAAAGTCTCCGTATGAGGACAAAATTTATATGATCAATCCCTCCTGAAACAACTTGAGAATTTTTTTTCCTTTTACTTTAATAAACAAAACAAGTTTTTTTTTTCGAGAGCTTAATAAACAAAACAAGTTGACGCTTGAAAGCTGCAAGTCTGCAACGCACTGAACACCCATGTGGTATTTAATCCATGCCTCCATAATTTCCCCAATTGATGGAGTTCTCAATTTTTTAAAATGGGTTAAAAGCTCTTTTTTTTTTAGTCGTGTTCTACAAATAATAAATGAAAATTTCATGTTATATATTGCTATGATTTTTTTTTTTCATGTCAAAAAGCTACTAGATCTAGATTAAATTTTCTGTAACTAATGCATATGAGAAGTTATTTGCTAGGCTTATCAGATGTTTTAAATAATGCAACATGCGTTCCAATCAAAACTTAGAGCATCATCACACCCTTTCATAATATAATAATAAAATGTTATAAATGACAACAAAAATCACGAAAGATGATGTAACCCACATCACCTATTGTTATCTGCTTGCTAAACTCTGTTTGTTTAATTTGATTGGAGAGATCAAATTATCCCAGGACGCTTCCTCCATACAAAGCAAATCATAAAAAGTAATCAGTTGGGTGTATTATATATTGCTCTTTTTTTTTTTTTCCTTGTTTTCTTGTAATCGATATATTTTTCATTTATGGGGCAAAACAAGACAAGAAATTTGGAAGGTCGGCACATGAAAAAAATTCTGCATATGGAAAAATAGAGCATTTTAGAATAGTGCATCATACTGTTACAAAAAACTATATGATTGATTTGCAAAAATAATGCATAATATATAGGGTTTGATAGAGATCACGCAAAAATATTTATAGACACTTAATCAGTTTATCCATCATTTTAATAAAGAAAATGTTTTAAAAATGGATAGCTTGTTGCAGTCCCATCCCCACATGCTTCCAATCAACAAAACAATTCATAGCAGAGAACTCTCCAATATCTTATAGCTACAACCAATGATATTAAATCGTGTATACAGTATTTTATAACTTCTTCAACAACATAAATTGTTGTTACTTTTGGAAATAACGAATGGACTTCATTAGTTCCATGCATGTACTTGCATGTCATGGGCTATTATTTTTTTGTATTTTTTAATATCTATTCAATTCACCCAATAGTAGGAGGGTATATTTAATATGATGCTTCTGAAAAAGCGAATGAGCAATGCAGCGCTAAATTGCAGGTTTAGTGTGGTCAAGACACTATAATTTATTCAATTTGGCACAAATATCATTATATATCATCTCTTCATCTAGGATGACTGATGAGATAGATCTAGAAAAGGAGATATTTGCAGATAGAAAAAAAAAAATGTTCAATATGATTACAAAAAGGTTAACATTACATGCAGAATTACTACTTCCAACTACCGGGACATCTAAGATTATAACAAAAAATATATATATATATATATGTGTGTGTGTGTGTCCTTTTATATTACCAAAATTGTTTATTAGGTTGCACATGATGTTTTGTGGCTTTGTAGATGCGCAAGAAATTCGGCCTCTTAAAAATATACAGCCAGGTCCATTAATTTTCTCAAACGAGATAAGGTTGGAACCAAGTTGGAGGTATGGGAGTCTAACCAACCCTGCCAAAAGAAAACAAAATTATCTCCTTCAAGTACTCCCTTTTCCCAACCTAATAATGCGCAGGTTCATGCACCTCACAGTCAGAGGAAAGCAAACGACAATCTCATAACCAGCCAAAAGCCATAGTCCTAATTTATTATGGCTCTTTTCCATGCTAGACCTTCGCAAAATCTATTATTTTACTACGCTTTAGATTTGTTATTTCTTAAAAAAAAAATAGTAATTTTAATTTTAGGATGGACGGTGTCGCATTTTACTACGCCACCTTTTTTATGCTAAGTTGGACTTTAGGCTCCTTAAAATCTTAAAATAACGAAATAGCTTTCATATTATCAAAATACTCCTACTTACTAATTATATTTTATATTTAATTATTAAAATTATTTTGATGATTTTGAAACCTATCGTTTTAAAGACGAGTTAATTCCTCGAAGATGTGTTTCTTTACTTTTTGTGATTAAAGAAATGCGATAAGCTTAAAAATACAACTATTTACTCCTTAAAAATACAACAAGCTTAAAGAAAAAAATAATAATAATAATAAAAGACTCAATTGACGCGCTTCAAGTCTGTATGTGAAAAAATTAACATTAGATGATACTGAAGCACACGAGGTATACTATGACATCTTACTGAACCAAAACAGTTCATGTATGTGTAAGATTTTTTTTGTCGTTTATAGAGTTTCAATCTATCATACAACAAAAAATTACGAAAGAGCATTTTATATAAAAATAGGCATACTATTAAATACAGATCAAAGTTCACGTTACAAAATGGATGACAACATACAAATGATTGTATCCAAAAAAACAAAGATGGTATAGTGGTAAGTACATAAATGAAGGATGAAGAGGACATGCAGCATCATCCCAGAAATCAAAGTCATCACCAAACATAAGACTGTTTTCTTGTTCCACAGACAAACCATGCCTAAATTCAGCCTACCTTACCTAGTTCATCTATAGCAATAAAGAAATTTTACTAAGACATATTTGGGAGTTATCATGCCTCTTAGCTAATGTAAATTCGCCTAAAGGTTACTACACATTACAACAGAAGAGAGTTCCTCAGAACTAATAGGGAAAGTAAAAATAAGAATACAAAAGATGAAAGAGAGTAATATCACATCCATATTCTCAAGTGAAACTGAATTACTGTCAGTCAATGCTTAAGCTACTACACCTCTGACAAGACCAACACCACCAACATCAGGTTTATGAACTAACCATGTTGAACTGAAACCGTGACAACTGTTGAGGGATGGTGGAGATAACAGGTCCATATCTCTGCATTGACAGGTAAAAGATAAATTTAGTAAAAACACTACTTCTGCACAAGAAGGAACTACAAGGCATTAGGCCTAGTACATATAATGAATGTCGCTCTGTGTGTGTGTGTGTGTGCGCCTTTGTTTGCATATAACTTCATGCAATCTCTGTAATTAACAGCTAAGTTTCTAATATATCTATAAACAATACCCAACCATTTCAATTGAATCCTCCTAAATGTTCCCAAGCAATATTTAACTAAAATCAGGTCAAGATGATTTCAACCTCTGATTCAAAGTTTTCTCAAATAAAACTAAAATTAATTTATATTTACTCTGCTTTAAAAGTTAGTAATTACTTTAGGCAGCAGAAATCGGTAACAGTTGGAAACTTTAGACTGTTGGCATAATTTGCGAAACAGTATAATTCTTCATACACCATTCAAAGAGACAGAATGAGATTTTGTCTCCTACAACCCTCTAAGGATAATATCACATATTGACACTGTGCTTGATCAATGCTAATAACAATGTCTCTACAAAGGTATGACAAACACCTTCACAACAGAAAATTAAGTAAAACAAATTTATGTCCCTCCCCACGGATCAACTTGAACAGATAACAGAAAATAAACTGCTTTATAAACGATAAAGATCCAATGCCCACTTTCAAGTGCCCAGTCAAGGATCTTTCATTTTTTTCCGATTAATAAATCAGCATCCAAATTCCAAATGAGAAATGTGAAACCCTAGATCTTGTGAATTTAAGTCCATCTTGTATTAAGACCAAGCAACCAAAAATCAACAATTCATTGCAATAAGTTTGGTATGTTAGATATTCTACATATGATTTTGACATAAAAGAATTTGCTGCTGAATTTGTAACAACATCACCACTTAGACATTTTGCATTGAAGATTAAATAATAGAAAAATTAAACATGATCAAAATGGGAAACCCAAAACAATGGGCAACAGTTTGCTGCTTATTAAAACAATACACAAACCTGAACATTATCATAGAGCTCGAAAAGTGGAACGGCAAGCAGCTTCAGGTTTCTGGGGACGGCAAAGTATTCCCTTTCTGAAAGGTGTACAAGGAACAGCTTCTTGCACTCCTATATTACCCATAAAAATGTAAAATGTATGAGAATAATAGCAATTAAGTAAACAACAATAAGTAATGGTAATGCTTATTGTTTATAACAATGACAAAAAAGAAAGAACCTTGGGCTTTGTAATATGGGGAGGGCAATAGGGGTACATCACAGTCTCGAAGTTTGGCCTCCACCAGACAGCAACACACTCTCCAATCTGTAAAGAGCAGTCATGAAACACATCAATGCATTACCTTTTTCGGTAATTAAATTTCTCTATGCTATTTTTTAAAGATGAAATCACCTGCCAATTTTGAGGAAAGGAAGGAGAGTTAACAGCAAGCTTGCTACAAAGCTTTCTTTTCAAGCCCTCAATTTCTGTCCAGTTAAAATGAAATTTCCTCAATCAGAAACAGTTTCCTTCTGAATTATATATAAAAAAAAGGAAGGGTCTATGGATGCTTAATATACCATTCTCGCCAGGTTTCAACCTTCCACCAGGAAGCTTGCAAAAGGTATTTCCAATCTGAAGCAGCAACAAATGGGGATGATTGTGCTCTTGCACCTATAGATATCAAAGAAAACATTAGTTAGAAAATTAAATGCAAGTTAAGTTTTTCATAAGAAAAAACAAAAGCTCTTTGAGAACATATGGCTGTACAAGAACTTCCAGTTAGCTCAGTAAAAAGTTGTGAATATTTAAGGAGCTTTAATTAGACAAGTAGACAACAATTGAGAAATGATAGTGTAAAGTCTCAGGCCAACCAACCCAGTAATATAAAAGATACATAAAGAGTAAAGAGAAGCACATACCAGTAAGATAGCCTCAACGCTGGTTCGCATCCCTTCTTTCATGTAGCTGACATAATAAATAAAACAATAAGATAATAAAAATATAGAACAAATGTTAGGGCTTTAGAACCAGTAAGAGGTCAGATTTAGGGTTTTAGAACCCCTGGCTAAGGGGGAATAGTGTTGAGAGGAGACAAGGACTAACAATAGGCTCCAAAATGAGCATATTGTTAGCTAGGGTTTTGATAAGAAGGAAGGAGCGAGCTGGGGTTTAATGAAAAGGAAAGGAGAGGAAAAGAGAGAGAAAGAGAAGAGAAGAGAAGTACTTGACTTTCATGCGGGCGAGGCGATCGGCGACGGAGGTGTCCTTCTCCATCTTGGGCTCCTTGGTGCCGAAGGTGTAGTTCGACAGAGGGTACACGTTCACCGCCGGTGTGCCCACCATCTTCCCCTCTACTTCTTTGATCATTCAATCTCAATCGCAGTCACTGGACACCACGGCAGCTGCGCGACCCGGATCGGGAGAGAAGCGAAGACTGGCCGATTTAGGTTTAGAATGTGTTTTTCGGATTAGCTGTTGCACTTGTCGTTGTGACCTCTGTGTTGGACTTCTCTTCCTTGCAATATTGGGCTCTTGTTACAAATTGTCGCCTCGGTTGATCCACGTCTTTCCTTCAAGCCGGACTTTCTAGGCGAAATTAGATGCATATAGATCATAACTCTTTTTTTATTTTTTTATATTTTCTACGTAACTTAAAATATGTCATTATATACTTAAATTATATTTATGAATGAATTAGACATTCAAATTATGAATTTATCTTTAAAAAATAAATAATACAACAATATTCTAGTTATTTCATCAAAATTATTGTCTTAACAATGATTATAAACTTGATATGCCTCTTGTATCGTGTCATGCCGTGTCTTGCAGTTTTAGGCTGCCCAAACTACCCCAAATTCTAATTGTTGGATAAAATTGATAATTAGTTATGATTTATTTAGCACAAGTACTATCAAAAAGCTAATTTTGTTTTTCCAAATGCATTTAGTACATTGTAATCACCACCATCTATCAAGGCATCCAATGGTGAAATTTAAAGGCGTTTGTGACAACCTAAAAAACAAAAAGTGTGATAGCAAAACCTTCCACAATTCTATTAGTCATGCATTTTTTTTTTATGTAATTTTCTTTACATTGATTGTATAGCCTCACAACGACTACTAATGTTTATTTTCCATTTTCTCATTTTAAATTATAATTTAAAAATGTGGTTATGACAGACAATATAAAAAAAAATGTTTGATGATTATCTTTGATTCAATGGGATTTTTTTATGTAAAGTTGCATAAAAATATCTTATCTCTGCACATTTCCAAAAAGGGAGGGACCAGAAAGCGTGAGAAATTAGGGTATAGGCCTCTAGAAAGTTAACAATTTATAAGACGTCACGTAAACTGAAATTTTAGGGACCATTGATGTTTTCAAAATAGCATAGATAAGCGCCGTACAACGGAAATAAATTATTGTTGTAGGAAATGTCCTATTTCTTTTCCTCTTCAGACTACGCTCCAAGAACTCAGATTTACACCCAAAAAAAAAAAAAAAAAAGATAATCATATGCTTCACATCTTATGCAAAAAGAAAGAGAAGGTGATAAGAAAACAAGTCCTCATTATTATTATTTTTATATGCTATGCAAATATTTATAAAAAAAAAAGGAGATTCAATAAACTTTCCATGAAATACCGTCTTCTTTTACTCTCCTCCTAACCCTCCCTCATATTGTCACTTTTTCTTGCTGGTATCACATTATGGGTTGTAAATGTAATACAGTTTCTGACATAAAGATTTTCATATAGACCATCTTTGAAGCTATACATAAATCTTGGGCTTTTAGTTATGTACCTTTGTTTTTGTCACGAAGAGTATATCACAAATTTCTTGTCACATCATATTTTAAAGTAACGATTTCAAAAGATCCAAGTAAGTATTTAATCTTATTTAGTGTCACAAGACACAAGTTTCACATATACATAAAATTATTATTTTTGTAATGTATATCTTACGAGAACAACTCGTCGAAAAATATCAGTTGTTACCTTTTTGATTTATTCAATGCTTAGTGTTATAATGAGCTCCAAATTTTACAATAGAGTGCACAGGAATTTGAACCTACAATCGTTCACCCAGATGCTAATGTCATAGCCCACTTGGAGGATCAAAATGCAATCCTATTTTGTTTGATTTTGCTAATTTTAAACATAACAAAGAATATCACCCAAAAAAAAAAAAATAACAAGAAAAATAATTGCTTGAAAACCTATCCATTATGTCAACAATACTTAACAGCTCAGAAACTAGTAGATCTAATAATGGCTAGACATTGACTTACGAACCCCAAGCCATTGACATGCCCGCTTTCTATGGAAACAGATACTATGATAATATAAACAAATATATCCTATGAGTGATATGATAGCCTCCTCATCACCATTTTCTCTAAATATGCACAACCTGAGTTTGTTGTTTCAGACCTCTATCAAAAACAAGTGAAAGAATTGGCAAACAAAGGTAATTTGATTGTTCGTCTAAGCTAATTAATCATAGCGCTGGGGTAAATATTGAGGTACTAAAAAGTAAACGGGGAAAATAACATAAGACAAAAGGGCATTTTAGTGAATGGAGACGATGTAGAAACCAATGGTGCTTTTTTCTATGAGCCCACACACATTGGCAACTTGAAAAACTAAGTAATATCCGTCTCTATCATTAATCCCCTCAATTATTTCATTTTAAGTTGCATAAATGTGGAGATGAAACAGAAATAAGGAACATTATAACATTTTCAACTTTATCGAGACATTTTCTATCAGGTACGGGCCCCAATCATCGAGTATGGAATCAACTGACATCGTTTTTTTTTTTTTTTTTTTTTGAAAAAAAAATCCGTTGGGTACACAATTTTTCTGCAAATTGCAATGCAAATTATTTGAAAGTTTGTTGAGGAACGGAAAATATACATCTAAAATATTTCAAAATGTATATACTAAGCATTTGACGACTATTTACTATTGACAATTTTGATAAAAGTTGGAAAAAATAAAATTCAACAGCTCACACCATATCTATATATATAAAAAAAAACTTGCAACAATATGTCTGTAATTTTTTTTACAACTTTTCAAACGCATTTAAATTTATTTGAAAATATTATTAAATTTGTTAATACAGAAAAACTGTTAAGTGATTATTTCTCGTACTTTGAAAGCAACAAATATAATATGAAATTTCAGGACTGATCCCCGCAAAAGATAATCTTATTCCGAATCCTCTTTTTCTGTACATTGTTTTCCATTGGAAATTACTTTCAGTTCCGTAGTGAAAACCAAGTTTCCTATAATTATTTGCTAAAAAGATAACTACCCACACTAATTGGCAAGTTGAGAACCTAAATTGATCGGTCTCTTTCATGCATCCCACCAGGCTCAAATCGTATCATTTTCAAATACCCAAGTAACCTATATTTGAGATGTAATTGAAAGCAAGAGAGGCAGCACAACATTTTCACCTTTCCCATCACCTTCTTGGAGTCTAGTTCTCTATTGTAATGTTGCGTTCCCGGCCAATATTACCAATTTTGCCCAAAAGTACTCATACTCTTTCTTTATTTATTCTTACAAAGCAAAGGAAATTAAATAGTAGTGCCTAGGCTTCAAAATTGAAGTGTTAGTCCTGTTATTTTTATTTTTTGCCATTGTATTCCACAAAATGATGCCAAATTTAGCGGGCATAGTTAATAGAATTAACTCTTTGTATGGCTAGTTATTTTCTCACTGTAATGTGATTTATGTATTGATTCAATCTACTGCAAAGATCGGACCATCTGAAACTTGTTAGATCGAATACAGCAACCCCACTGAATGACTACATCCATCTCTCTGTGCTTAGGAGCAAGGATCCTTTCTTCCTTATCCATTTCTCCTTCTGACATTACTGTGCTAGATGGGGTTAAAAAATTCATAAAATAATAGTAAATCCCTTACTTGGTCAGGTACACTTTACATATTGTCTTCAATTAACCCTTTGAATTAGTCATCATTCCTATTTGTTGGTTTCAAGAGTATTTTTCACTCTCAATGCTTGCTTGGAAAACTTGTTTTTTCCCTCAATTTTGTGAAAGAGGAAAACTAAGGAATTTAAGTCTCCGAATCCTTTCTTTCTAGTATGGTTTTGGTGCATTCTTCACAAGCACTATCATTTAATTATAACCTAGTAAAGACCAAAACTCTTTCAACGCGCTAGGCATTCTCATTTCATAGTCTACTTGAAGACTAAAATGTCAAACTTGACAGTTGGCTGTTGATTTTCTTTTTTACTCCTTTCAGCGAGCGTTTATTTTTACTGGAATCGATATACGTACCCGAGTACCAAATAAGACCAAACAGTGAATTCACAATCACACTAAAAATTGCTGGAATTTATTTAATAAACTCAATTATCAATTTTACTCCCTAATTGGATTCCAGAAAACCTAGTACCAAAATTAACGCTCAAAATTTCCGACACAAAATGCAACAGCTCTGGATTGATGCTGATTCTCCAAATCTCAAAGAAAGGGAGAAACCACCAAAAGAAGTGACAAGCATCTCTCACATAATAATACCATACCCCACAGACACAAGGTACTACACTGGACACTCCACGCACAGTTGTCACACTGTTAAACAAACTTTTTAATAACGACAGCATATAGGTCATAGAGCCCACTTGCAATTGTTGCAAACACACAGCGATAAGTTCACGAGACAAGCATAACATAACAGATAACACTAGGAGGTGCATTAACAGTACCTACAAACAGTATATTATAACTATAAATAAGCATTACAAAGCCCACAAGGCTCAACGCTAACATAGGAGAGTGCGGAATTGCTAGCTAGCTCCCCGTTTCTCAATCCCATCTTAGCAAAGCACCCTGCCAAAAAAAAAAAAAAAAAAGTACAGAATAAATAAGTAACAGTTTTGTTTAATCCCTTCTTTTTATACTGATAATGAATACCCAGATGCTTTTAAAAAACAAGAGTGATACGAGACTTGTTAAAAACAAGTACTGTAAAAGAAATAGTAAGGAACAATTTTATGTTAGTTGAGGCTCATCATAGTCACAATTTTTAATTAGGACTGATGACTTCAGATTTGGGGTACAAATGTGAAACTATAAAAGAAATACAAAGTTCAAACGCTGCGCAGGCACCCATCAAATTCTAATACCATTGTTACACTATAGGAGGGACATCACCATAGTGATATGAACTAAAAAAAGAATAAAGTATCTTAAACCAATAATATTTACCTTGACTTCATATTTACAAAAACACTAGTTGCAGAACTCAGTAAGTGCCCACACCAGGCATCACTGGCATGAGGTCATCAAAGCTCCAGAGATCGTTTCCCACCACATCCTGAGTGACATCACCACCATCCAAGAATCCATCACCCAGAAACCCATTAACGGATCCGTCAGTAGACCCGTCAGGGCTCCCGTCCAGATAATACTTTAGATATGAACTGAAATCAGACATGTCATCAGATGGATTGGGGACTGCCTCATTTGCCATTGCTGGAGCCATGTTGGGTGCGGATCCAAACGCTGAGTTGTACCCGAATGAGTTGGCAAACTGGTTAGAGGGGTACAGATTCATGTTTCCAGTTGGAACCACCTTTTCTTCGACAAAGTCAAACTCAGGGAGGTAATTGTTGGGGGTCATCGGCAGAGAGACAGGAGATGCCTTGGGGGCCTGAGGGAGCACAGGATTGGCAGAGTTCTGAACAGGTGGTGGGGTCAGGTCATCAGGGAAGTTGACCTTGGCCTTGTCGCCACGGATCCTGCAAGCGCAAGGTGAAAAATTTACAGAGTTATTGAATGTTTCTGGCACAGTTTAACTACAATTTATTCTACTAATATATATATCGTCTGAGGGTATGTTTGGAAGCTTATCCGAACAGCTTGTTCGCGCAAACCAAACAGATCGTGAACAAGAACGTCTCCCTGTTCGTGGCCTTGTTCCCAATTCCCCCCTTTTTTGTGAACTAGAACAAGCTGGGGAGCGAACTAGCTAGCTGTTCGCGAATCCCTAGTTCGTCCCTTGTTTGTCGCTGAACCAAATATACCCTTAATAACTAAGGAGGCTCACCATATGTATGGATTTTCTCCATGCTGGTTTATATTCCTTTTCGCATCATACAGATTCCACTTCCAGTATTACAGTACTGCTAAAAGCTGTTGATTCTTTTTCTTAATTGTTCCTATCTTTCAATTTCGGTCTTTTGCAGATTACAATTAAGAGTGGAACCAAGGCATAAAGTGTACTAACAGAAGATGCTGTCCCATCCAAGACACATGATACCAACAATAAGGAATTGTATAGTGATGTCTAATCACAATCAGTGCCATCTACCAAATTTGTACCAACCCTAACTCAGTAAACATTACCCTTTTCTTCTTGTCCAACCTACTTTCTCTCAGATTTCCAACTCAAAATCTTTCCTGTCTAATTGATTTCCCCATAAGAAATATTTCCTCATTTATTTTCTCGTAGATTAGAAATTATCTATCTTTACCTGCGGGCTTCAGCATCATATGCACGGGCAGCCTCCTCGGCAGTGTTGAAGGTGCCGAGCCAAACGCGCACACCCTTGCGTGGGTCCCTGATCTCAGCGGCCCACTTGCCCCAAGGGCGCTGACGAATGCCCCTGAACTTGTTCTTCCTCTTTCCCTTGGCCTCTGCCGATTTTGCAGCTGGGCCAGAGTACTCGACGGCCTTCTTCTGAGCAGCAGGAACACCTGCCAGGAAAAAAAATTATAAAATAAATAAATTAAGGGTTCTTTTATAGGAAAGAGTAGGTGGTATGGGTTTCTGGTTTTTGTTTTACTTAAATTGGAAATTTAGATCTGGTTCCATAAAAGGGAATTCCCAATTCCCCATAGTTGCAAAGATACCAGCTTCCCTAATTAATTGAACTAAGAATGTGTATGTGGTAGATCTAATCGACAATTAATGTGGTAGATGCGCCCTGATATTTTGTGTACTTCCCCCCTAATTACGGGACATGTAAATACTGCCATGACATAATAATTTTACCTCTGAAAAAATTCCACCAAGTAAAAGGCAAACTATTATCACAGACACATTTTTTACCTCAAAAATTTCTATTGTGCAAATAATTCATGAAAGACTATTAAGTTTTTTTTGGATTCTGGAACAAATTTTATTTCCAGAGAAAAGAAAAGCCCCTAAATCTATCTGCTTTAGAACAAAGGAAGAATAGAATTACACAAAAGATTCCATGCAGAGAACCTAAAGCCTTGCCGGAATCAAAACCTAATTTCCACTTTTAAAAGTTAAAAAAAAAGAGACTTGTTATGAATTAAAAAATATAATTGGAAAAGCTGTTCCTCACTTTATGCTTCATCCCTATAAATTCTTTTTTGTTCCTAAAACTCCTAGCAAACGATGAAATCAGTCTTGAACAAGTACAAAAGCTAAAAAAAGAGAGAGAAAAAGGAAATTCCTCTCTCCCTTCCCTTCTCAGTCTACACTAACACTGACAAAACAAACTAAAACAACAAAATTAGAGAAACCAACCTTTGGAAACGCGAGGAGCAGGAGTGAAGAAGAAAGGCTTGGGATCGGTGATCTCGACGACGTCATCGTCTTCGTCGTCGGACTCGATCCCAGTCTCATTGAATTCCTGGAAATCGGCTTCGAAATCGGCGTCGTCTTCGATTTCGACAACGGGCGATTTCTTGGCCTTCTTGGCCTTCTTGAGATCCGGCCAGAGGTAGTCGGCCGTGAGCCGGCGTGACTTGGTCGTCGGAATGAAGTCGCTGATAATCGCACCTCCACACATGGTTGATGTTGGGTTTGGTCACAATTTGGATTGGATTTGTGCTCTTTGGTAGGTGGAGAAGGTAGGTTTGTGACTTGAGAGAGAGAGAAGGAGAGAAGGTTCGGAGTTGGGTTTATGTGGTGACTTGTGCCAGTGATTAATGGAGAACAGAGGAGAGCTGAGAGAAACTTGGGTCTCTTTTATAAGTGACACAACAAAGCACCCAGAAGTTTTAAACTTTTTTCCTATATGCCCTTTAGATTTACTCAATTTATTGCTTTCTTTTTTGGGTCCGTACTCAAAGTTGATGTAAACAATTCGCGGTTGCTGCGGTAGTTTCCCAATACCACCCTGAAAATATTCTTAATTTTCTTGTACGATCTTATGGGCCCAAAAAATACATATATGTATAATTGTATATAAACTATTGTCTATTATTACCATCAATCTTAACATAGGTTCTGATCCATGCATAGGTGATAATGTTTTGAGAAAATAAAGAATTTTAAACTTATTTATGCATTTTAAATGTTAAATTTTTTTAGGCATAATTGCACAATCAGTAAAATTACTTTTTGAACTATGTCTTTCTGGAAACGTTATTTTTTTCTGTTTTCCTTTTTTCAATATTTTTTCCTTCTTTTAGGTGTAACGCTTATTACTTTCTTCTTTCCATGATTTTCGTTAAAAAAAATAAATAAAAACAATGTGCAAAATGCACAGAATTTCTAACAACAAAATCCAGGTGTCACAATGAGAATTCCCTCTTTTCTGAAGGGCTAGAAGCAAACATCCAGAATATCGGCGCGTGGGAAGATTTACTAAATTGCACTCGGTTCACTTGTAACGATTCCAGATTTCAGTGAATTTACTTAGATATAGTGAAGCCAAGTACTCTGTCGTGTGGGGCCCTTGAATGTTATTGGATTCACTGCGGTCTGGTTCACACACCGAGTGCAACTGCAAAAATATGGCATGAAGGTGCGCCAGTCCAATAATGATTCACTCTTCCTGCAAGTGTCCACCGATAGGCGCTAGGTGGTGAGTGAGGTTCGTCTGCAATCCTCTACAATCGGAGATCTTCATTGAATGGTACTTTCAGATCGGACGGTCCAGATTGACTATATAATTAACCTCAGTTTGCCATTATAAAAAGGAAATGTGAATGTGCGATACGAAACTGTGTGAAAGAAAAAAAAAAGAGCCAGTGATTTCATAGTTTCATACTCAAATGGTACGATATGATATCGAAAATGCAACAAAAAAAATATATAGTCAACTAATATTGATGTCATATGGCACAAACAACAGTATAAATATGACATGCGCAAAAACTGTATGTATAAAAATATAAATTAAATTATTGTACGGATTAATTTCAGTGTTTTGCTTTTGTAAGTTGAACACTATTGAGTCCAATATTTCTAAAAAACTTAATAATGAAAAAAAAATCATTTATATGTTTACGTTTAGGTAGGGTAACTAAAACGACTTATCCTTTTGTTGTCAATTAAAACGCCCCAAAATATAAGTGTTTTATGTCATCCTTTGCACAAATACGATAAGTAGTATATGTAAAATATATTTTCTAATCAAAAGTAAAATTTATAATTAACAACATATTATCATGAAATTCTTGGTCACATCGATTGCACATTAATATAAAATTCTTAATTAAATAGTTGCTAATAATAGCTAGTAGTTTTATTTGACAGCAGATAAAATTTGTCTGTTCGAGAGTGATATTAAGTTAGAAAGAAATATAATATATAATTATATATGTTTGAAAAAAAAATTCCCTCGTGAATTATCTCAAACTCATCCTAAAAGACTATATATGATGCATCATACGTGCCCAACATGCTATGCAATTATTCTTAATTAGCATTTCACGTGATAATATATTTTATCCTATAAGTGATGATAAGATTATGACTATCTTGTCACTATATCTTACTATCCTTCTACCAAAAACTGCCCTTGAGAGAGGGATAATATAATCATCATTTCTCGCAGGAGACGTTACTTTATTCTCGAATTATCTTACTTCAATTAGGTAGTATTTTTTATAATGGAAATATATATAGGAGTGAAAAAAGTATTATTTTTCTCTTATGTCTTCTCCATTCCATTTTTCCTTGCAATAACATAAGATTACTATATTATATAACAAATATGTATTTAAATAATAATTTTTATATGAATAATATCGTTTTTAAATAACAAATGAGAATGCTTCTAGATTAGAGGTTGGAAACCGCTCCCTCTGTTTTGAATCAATCTCGTGGCAGATGGCTATAATATAATACGTCGGCACTTCTTTCATCCAATCAAAAGCGTTATCTAAAGAACTGGAGGCTGACAGACCCTATAAAAACTGGAGACTATGTGTTGTACGTCATGGATGGGATGGTAAATTGGAGTGTACGACGTCAATGAAAGAGTGTACTCCTCTGTTGAAAGTTGGTGGACTTATCCGCACATGCGACATCTTAAATGTGTTCCCCAAATTGGTCAGAATTTTACACAAACGCTCTACCCATTGTGTAAGGCCTATAACGGGCTACTATTTGGATATCATTTTTTGAATGATTACTAGGCCTATTTATTTTGGGCCTAAATCTTTTTATTACCCCACTCCCCACATTCCTCAATGGGAAATATTATTGTATTTTGACAAAACAGATAATGGGGTATTAAGACTTTTTTTTTTTTGTTTTTTAGGGATTTCTTATTAAGTACTAGAAGACAATAAGACGACGAGGGACTGCTAAAATATATTTAACATTGCATGCCTAAGAGGAATAATGTAGTTTATTTTCAATAATTGAGTAAAATTAAGAGAACTGAGTTAAGCAACAATAGTATATATATAAGTCTATCATGCCTCCATTTTTAAACCTTTTAAAACTTGAATTAAAAACAATGAAAATTAAGAAAATCAGTAGATATGACCTATATTATTTTCATCACAAAATCATAAAATTGTGATATTTTGATCTTGTATCGACGAGCATCAAGCCTGCAAGAACGTTGTTTATTTGTTATTGAACAATATAATATAAAATATTGTAAATTTTTTACCTACATATAACTATATAATAGATCATGTCTTGCCGCATTATTTTGTTATTTGAGATTTAATTTTAAAGATTTAAAAATTAAAAGCACAAAAGTACACGGAAAAAGAGTATTTTGGGAATATTTGGACCTTACATGTATTCATATACATAATAGATATTCTTTCAAATTTCCCAATTACCAAACTAAATTTTGACATATCTGTAGAAACTACCACCAAATTTAGTAGCCTCTATCTGTAAGATAAGAAGCATGCATTCAATGCATGAACGCATAAACTAAGTAGTGGACAAAATCAATTCTCATAAATCAATACCAACCATTACAAAAGAATCTGAAAAAAATAGACAAAAAACTTCATATAGTGAGAACAAAAACTATGGGCTATTGCAATCCGGCCGGGGTTTTAATCATAGTGGCGTCAGTTTAGAAACATTTAAAATTTAATAGATTTGATACCTCGTAGTAGGCCCAGTGACCTGATTTCATTTCTCTTTTTGCTTACCAACCTTACATCAACAAAGAGTGACAACCCTCTGCTATTTGTTTCTTTCATTACAATTATGTGCTTACAAATTTCATTCAAGTGAACCAAAATATTAAAATGAAATATTCAAAATAAAAAGCTTACAATTGATCCATTTTTTTTAATATTTGAAGGCTGTTTGTCAATTAATATATGTCGGAAAAAGAGGTACGTGCAGATAAAAAGATCACATAAAAATTCATACAACTTGATTCATTGGCTTAATCTGCACGCGCTTGAGAAAATAATGATTTGTGTTGAAATATTATACATAAGAAGGTCAATAGGAAGATATCACACTTCTAAATTACAGATTTCAGTTGATATATATGCAATAGGAAGCAAGTTGTAAGAAATATGCAAGTGGAGAATCCAACATAAAAGAAGATCAGCAAAATATTTGCAGTTGACATAGACAATAAAATAATATAATGTATTTTATAGTGATACTGTGATATTAAGCTTGAATTGCTGCAAATTAGCATTCATGTCCTTTTCAACATAAGTTAGTTTGTTACAAAATCTGATTACGACTAAAGTACATGCATGAACACTAATTGTGCACTATCTGTTTAATTTATCAAATTGGGGCTAGAAAAGTTTCCGATCGCCTTCCCTCCCAAAACAATATAATTTTGAATTTTATTATTGATGCATTACTTCCAAGTTCACTAACTGAACAATTAAGTTCTTTAAACATCAATGGCTGTAGACATACAGAAAACAATAAGTAATATATATGAGTATATGACACACAAGAACATATATACTTGATTAAAAAGCAGACTTAAATATGTGGCTCAACAGAACTGATCAGAATATTAGATTCGATCAAATCATCAAACTAGAGGAAAATAATTTTTAGTGAACAAGATTGATAGATGCTCACCTAGGTGTTTAGACTTGTTAGAAATTAAAGTTACTCAATAGTTCTTTTATGCTATATGTCATAAAATATGCATATAAGCTGCTTAATTAGAATGATATATACTTTCATGTTTGCTCTCGCACTCTGCGCGTGCCTTCAATAAGCATACAGTTTAAAATATATTTTCTCACCAGAATTATTTTTATTACAAAGCCACTGTGTAGCGATGGTTGTTGAGAGACTAATGACTACGTAAGTTTGAGGGAGACTGATCTGAAAACTTTTGCACAAAATGGATCTCACTTATGGTCCTGTCCTCTCTAATGAATTTTATTAATTAGATATGACGCTAACAAAGTAAGTAGGTTGAGACTTAATCCTAAATTCGTAATTTAAATGTGCTTAATTTTGAAATAATCAAATTGATAAATCCTTAGTCTATCCTGCAACTTCAGGAAATTAAGTAATAAAATAAAATAAAATATTATCCACATGCCAAATTGCAAAAATTGTGTCTCCTAAATGAAAGGTTGTAATTGAAGCACTCAAGTTATTTAATGATTAAGGTTAAGATTACAATTACAAAACAAGATAAATGGTTTAGTTTAGTTTTCGGAGGTACTCAAAATGGCACTTTTCTGAGTCTTATCTCGAGTCCGCGTTCGACATTGATATTTAAATCATGACTGGTAATCTAAATATCAATCTTGCATTTATTTTCGCAGCTCATGTCCCTGCCAAGGCTGCCGCTGTAAGTAGAAGTGTAGAACCAAGCTTATTAATTAATCCATAATGAATTTGAAGCAGTTCAATTAGCTAGCCAACAGAAAATTGTATTTCATATATATACTGTGGTGAAGTTGTATTCACAATATTGGTCAAAAAAAAAAAAAAGTTGTATTCACAATACCCATATGTTCAACAGTTCAAGGACATCAATTCAAGTTTAGGTTTTCCAAATAGACTAATATTACTGACACAATAATGTTATTTACTAAATTCCAATTTTATACTAGCACAATGATGTAATTCAGTAAATTTATACTCACACTTCTCTCTTCGTTCTCCTCATTTTCTTATTGTCATCGTATGTCACAGAAAGTTTGATATTATTCACCTGATTCCCAAATTGGGATCTTCAACAACAATTTGTCAAACTTTAAATCATATCTTTTACTCAAATGATACGAAGGTCTCAGTTTGCATTACCTTATAATATGTAGTTAGGCGAGTATATATGGACACTAAATAATTTTATATCATATCCAAATCCAAGCCCAAATTCAAAGACTCCATTCGAGTAATTGGGCCACTTGATCGTTTACTTTCGAATATGTTTGGCATTTTCCATTTGGGTATAGTTTTTTTATGAGTTAAACAATTGATTCATTCTCCTTTCAAAGTCACTGCACAACTGTAATAAATACTGTAGGTTCCAGGAATTGTTCGGTTCATTGTTTCAGATTTTCAAAGACTTAGACCTGTATCTTTTTGTCAAATCTGCTAATTGATATCAAGTAATAATCGAAACTTTGGACAAAATGATAAATATGTGTGGTTCATATAAATGAAATAAAGTAAACTTGGTATTTCCATGCATGCGGTCAAGTATTCAAGTAGAATTTTTTTTGCAAGCTGCTAGGGACAGGCAGTTTGGCTTAATGAAGCTCTATTTAAACTCTAGTTCCCTATATATCATAACGGATTGTTTTCGGTTTCCAAATTAAGAAATCACCATTTTCAGAAGACTCAAAAAGCAAGATGAGTCTGCAGTAGCTAGCCCTCGTAGGATTTCTCAACATTACTCGTACAGCATGAATAAATCAGATGCTAATATTCACTTCAAAGATAGCTCAACTACGTATATGTATTTATTATCTGAATATTAGTTTGGAACAATACAGAGGTAAATGTTTTTTTTTTTTTTTTTTTTTTTGGATAAGCTAGAGAGCGACTGTCTAGAATAATATAAAGGTAAATGTTGCTGAACCAGACTAGGTAATAGATGAAACTTGTCTTTTGACTGTTGCTCTGTTAAGATGCTTGTGTTCATGCTTGAGGTTTATGATCCTTAATGAACCTCAAAGACTATCTGACGGTCCCACCTGTTAAAAATTGACTTAATTAATCAAAATTTGTTTATACAATATTTTTTAATATATGAATATATCATAAATATTTGAGTATATTTCAAGGTCTTTTTATTCAATAAAGAACCAAAATGATGCTTTTCTATGCATATTTTATGGTCAAAAATTCCAAAATGACACTGTTGGATCTTAAAATCGGTAATCCAAACCGTGCATTTAATTTCTCAGTTTATGTGATATAATCCCTGCCAATGCCATGAAGCTGCCACTTTTAAGGAAAATTTATCATCATATGTATTTCTCTGTGCTTCAATTCAATGTGGTAACGATTTATCATCATAGCTGTGTATTTTCTCCGTGCTTCAATTCAATGCAGTTACGATTTATCATAGCCGTGTATTTTCTCCGTGCTTCAATGTGGTATAATCCTAGCCACAGATGGTGTCTTTGATGGAAACCCTAAAAAAAGTAGATAGTTTAACTGATGACCACATTGCGGCGCAAGATTATATAAAAAGTTAAAGACGCCAATACTCTCCCCTCCAACGCCGCCTCCTCATACACCTACACCAAACCAAGTACTCACAAACGAATAAAAAACAAACAAACAGAAGCAAATTTACAATATCAAACTAAATACCCACATGATCTACAAAAATGGTTTCGATAAGCTCAGGTCTGCAATAGAAGTCCTACTTCGGTTGGTACAGGCCACTGTTTTAACGGTAAGTTGTTCTTATTCTGGAATCGTTTTGATGTCTATATATATTCATTTTTCTGTTTATGGTATGGTAAATATTTTTTTATAGATGCTTAAATCCAGAGCTTCCCTTTCATTAGAAAATGTGAATTCTATAATTCGAGGAAATTAACTGGACATATAATACAATCTTTTGGGAGGTGTGATTCCTAATATTATGTAGTTTTGAGAATAGCCATATTCCAGATTTGGCCTTTTTTCCATTTTGTGAAATTGAGATGTGCTTGCAATTTAATCACCAAAAAGGAAATTAAATTGGGATTTGATTACGCAATGTATGTTTAGGAATGGAGTGATATTAATACTATCACAACCAATATATTTCCATTCATGGCCATGAATTAAAATATTATAGGAAAAGTGAAGAATTGTTTTTCGGGTCCTATATATGTTCCATAATACTCGTAAATGGTTTATACCAATTTTTTGTCCATCTATCTGGGGATTACATGTTGTATAAGTCAGTTACTAGCTGCAAACATGAATAAATAAATCTTGGAAGTGTGATAGTGCAAATGCAGCAAGGAGAACAAGTACTGCAATCTCAAATATTGCCGAACATGCATATGGGAGAGGTATAATGCCAATTACATATTTGATCGTGTTAATTAAATGTCATTTTGCAGACAATGATGGAAAATTTCGGGGTGTTACAGTGCACGACAATGATGCAGGACCATCATGCCGTATTGCCGTCCAGCTACCAAGAGGATCAGGCATAGTTCATCATCAACATAGCTTTGGAAGTGGAGCAATTAGGCATAAATTATGGTTAATGTAAGGAGTTGTTTGTTGTTTGTCTGTGTACTTTTACTGAGTAGCTGCTTGTTGTTTGCATGTATCTCTCAAGTATTTTAGGTTTTTACTGGCTTTTTTGGTTGTTTGGTTTAGAGAACATGTGTTGTCGTAACAAGTATATGTTATTCTTGTACTATCAAAGCGCTAGAATGGATGATCTGCCGCTGAATTGGTTTGACAATTGTCATATTTTATGTGAGTTGCTTTTGGTGCTCAGATGAATTATTGAGGAAGATTAGCTTCTGTATCTAGTTAATTAGACAGGGTCTTTCACATGTCTAAAATATAAGTTGAGGTTGTACTTTTTTTTTGGTCTTGTATGAACATGTTATGAACTTCTATTTCAAAGAATTTTGTGCCTAATTGATTTGTAGAAGTTAAATTATTTTGCCAGCAAAAAAAAAAAATGTTTTATAATCTTCTCTTGTAAGTTTAGCCACATGCAATAACCATGATCCTAGTACATTAATTCAAGTTTAGGTTCGTTTTACCAACAAAAGATTAATTTTATAGTAAAAATGATGGTATAATAAAGTAAATTTATACTCACACTTCTTTTCTTTCTACCTACCCTATTATGACAACTGTATTTAATGAGGTTGGTGCTAATGACCTAATTCGTACGCGGTTTGAAATTTTGGAGAACTATTTGTCAAATTTGAAATTTAATCATGTTTTATTCTCATCCTCGACCTCAAATGATATAATGGCCTCAATTTGCATGACCCAATATTTAGATGGGGTCCTTGATCCAAGAAAAGTAATAATTATGGGCCTTTCGTATTAAACGAGAAGGAATCAATGAATTCGGAACGCCTGGTCCCAGTTATTGTGCGGCCCACTGTTTTATATTTTTAAAATTTAACCGCGTCCCTTCTCGGAAAATCCGCTTGATATCAAAACAGGGGCGGAGCTGGGATTTCAAAATAAGGGGGGCGAAGAATACTTAAGTTGAAATGTTTAGAATTTTTAGGGGGGCAAATTGAATAAATCTAACTCAATTACATGTAATTTTTATACTTTTAAGGGGTTATGTTGAAAGTATGGGGGGACAATTGTCCCCTTTTGGATGCACTTGGATCCGCCCCTGTATCAAAATATTCTCATACATTCTGTCAAATATTTGCAAAGTGGTCAGGCCAGTTTGGCGCAATGCAGCTGTATTAGGTATATTTTTGAATTAATTCATTTCTGTTCAAAGTACAGAGTCATCAGTTCTACTTGTACGACACTTCAAAAATAACACGAGTAAAAGCAATACAAGCTCCCCTCATATGCTTAAGGGAAAATTACTGTCATCTGAGCCGTGCGTTTCAATGCAGTATAATCATTACCATACATGGCCGCCTCTGATCATGAAAACCCTAATAAAATAACTAGATATTTTGTCCGAAACTCGTATTGCTGCGCAAGGTCGAATATATTAAGGCACCAATGCTCTCCCCTCCACCTCCACCCGCACGATCGCTATCCCAAATCAATCACTCACAGAGAAATTAAAGGAAGAAACAAAACAGAAGCACATAATTCTCAAAATCAAACTAAATGCAAATTGATGATCGACAAAAATGCTTTCAATAAGCTCGTCTGCAAATGGAAGCTGGAATTCGGTTGCCACCGGCCACAGTTTTATTGGTTAGTTGCTCTTATATTGAAATCATTCAACCCATTTTTTTTGTCAATGGTAGATATCTTTTATTGGTGGACAGAAAGCTACCCATTTAAAATTAAAATTTGTATCGTACAATTCGAGGAAACTAGACAGATAATAAAATCTTATGGATATGGTTGCATTATATTTGATTTTGAAAAGAGCCATACACCAGATCTGGCCTTTCTTTTTTAATTTTTTTGGAAATTAAGATATTCCCTGCAATTTAATGCTCAATAATGGAAACCCTTGTCATAAAATCAAAAAAAAAAAAAAAGATAAAAGAACAATGTAGAAGTACTTTTTTCGAAGCAAAAAACGAACTAGATGTATATTATTTATGGTGTGTTTGTATACTTTAGAAGGAATAAATTATATTTGGAGTGATTCTCATCAGAAACACATATATATACTCTTTGACTGCAATGCATACACTCAGCCTGAACTGATGATGACAAGTCCACTCACACTATGATCTGTCTCAGGAAGAATGTTTAGCATTGCGTCCTTTCGTCGCTGCAACAAGTGGGGTCCACAATCTAGCTTCTTTAACTCGTCCACCTTCTCACTAGTAGTCAGAGGCTGACAAACTTCTTTTTGAATGCCAAGAGAGACAGAATCAAGGGAGAGGCGAGTTCACGAAATGTAACAAGTTGTACAGTTCTCCTATGTTGTTCTGCAGGGGCATGCCGGTCAGCAAAACTCTATGCTGAAATGAGAAAGTGTTAAGAAGTCAGAATAAATTGCTCCCCAATTAAGTTCTTCAAGTCGATATCCTTCATTTACAACTAGTACCGCCAAAGAGAAATTAATTGGGAAGATACGAAGTCTACAAGAATCATCTGATAGGTGGTTAGGAGCATATTGAACCATCTCATTTGTACTGGTGCAATGATTTGTTGCGTTCATATAGACCGCTATGCTGCTAAACTATATGTGTCGCTATATAGCTGTATTTATAAGCATACCACAATACTACTTAAAAAGTATATATTTGTAACGTTTTATTTCTCATGATGTCTAAATTTGTAAAAATTAATAACATATAAATGTATTTAGTGATTATTTAGTGAAATATAACTACGCAATTAAATATTTGCTGATATATAATAAGTATTACGAACATATCTTTGGCATATGATGTCTGCGTATACGAACTGCATATAAATATATGATGTCTGCATATACGAACTACATATGAATATATGATGTCTGCATATAAAAACTACATATAATGTACAAATATATGAATTGCATATATTAAATTAAACTATTAAAGTATGAATATAGTGTAATAAGATATTTATTTTTTAATTAAAAAATGTATCTGATGTATATGATCCCATAGCGGCTGCTAAATAACCGCTACTCGCTATCCGCTATGATTTGAAGTTGTCCGCGAAGAATCTTCTATCCGCTATTTAAACCTTTGATAGCACTCCATCTACTAATGCAAGCGAGAGAGAGGAGATAGAGAGATTGAGAGAGAGAGAGAGAGAGAGAGATGAGATTGAGAGATTGAGAGAGAGAGAGAGGAGACAGAGAGATTGAGAGAGTAAGGTTGAAAAAAAAAAACAGCCGAAGAGAGAAAGATGGCAGGGCCGAGCAAGTGTTCCAACTACGGTTCGCAAGAGAGGTGGACTGGTGGAGGACCAGGGTTTGTTCCAACTGCGGATTGCGGTTGGAAAATGACAGAGCTCTCCATGAGCACTTCAATGTACTTCACCGCACGGACTCGGAGGACACATCCGAGGAGTCGGAGGAGGAGGCAGAGAAGCCGAAGCCCGTCAACGACGACGGCGACGACGATGAGGACGAGGACGAGGACGAGGACTACGAGTAGAGCTTTTTCTAGTTTTTTTTTCTTCTTTTTTTGTGTGTGCTGTTAGTGTTTTATAAATCTTATTGTTGTATGAATCTTTTTTGGGAAAATTTTGTTTATGCCACTCAAAACTGGCGAAACTGTGGATTTGCCACCCAATTCTTCCAGTTTCTGATTTTGCCACTCTAAAATTCAAATTCTTTCCGTTTTTGCCACTCCGTCCCTTTTTTGAATATAAATAATAATTAAAAAAAAGAAATGGAATTTGGTGACCATTATACCCTCCATCTAATTAGTCCAGTCGACTATTTACCCAGACCCAACCCTAGTCGACATGATCTAACCCAGTCGATTTTTCTCCCTTCGTCTCTTCTTCTTCTCTGAGAAAAGAAGACTCGAATGAACCCTAGATAGCGATTCTCTTTCACGGCCACTTTCGATGAACCCTAAATCGCCTCTCCGCCACAGTACGATTGTAGATCTAAGCTTCTCTCGTCTCTTCTCCTCCTCTCTAAAACCTCCTCAAAGCTCCGCACGAACAGCTATCATGCATCGTCGTTTCAGAGACGAAGGGAAGTCGGAGTGTCGGCCCCCAGCCAAGTCGAAGTGTCGGCCCCCATTGCCACTCCGCACGAACAGCTATCATGCATCGTCGAGTGTCGGCCCCCAGCCAAGTCGAAGTGAAGGTTTGCCTCTCGTGCCATGCCCGGACTGTGGTGTCACCGTGAAGAAGCTCGTGAGTAGAACCGAATTTAATCCAGAGAGAGTGTTCTACAGATGCACAAACAAGGTAAATAGATTTTGTGGACTTCTCATTTACAGTGAATTGGAAAATTTTTGTACTTCTCATCTACAGATGCTTAATCAAAGAAATTGGTAGTGAAATTGGGTAATTGGGTAAATGCAAATTGGTAGTGAAATTGGATAAATACAGATGGTTAATCAAAGAAAATGTAAGGAAAATGATTCTGGTATAGCTTTACCAGTAAATCAGAGACTAGAGGAAGAAGATAGAAGAGAAAGCTTCACCAGTAATTGGTCTAACAGAAAATACAGTGAAATTGGCTGTGATGCAACAACAAGTCAAACAATTCTAGTAAATGCAAATTGGTATTGAAATTAATTTGATTTCGTTTTTTTTTTGTGTTTTTTCCAAAAGAATACTAGGTGCAACTTCTGGAAGTAGGATAACGATTATGAGAGATATGTAAATTTGGTTATACAATCTCTCGACACTGACCTACTTGCTAGACTGGAAGCTCAAATGCAGAATCTGATGGATGAATTCAAGAAAAAATCTCAATATGATGAGCAGCAAATAAAAGCACTAGTAGCATCATTGGATAATGTTAAACAGTATAATTGTATAAGTGCTATAGTGCTTGTTACTCTTTTAATTGTTGTGATCGCTCTTTTAATTGTAGTGTAACTTAGGCTCTGCTCCAGAGGGGAGTACTCGGGAGTACTCGGGAGAGGGGTACTCTGGAGCGGAACATCAGTACCCTCCGATTTTGGGGGTAACCGAGCTTATCCGTCGATTCGCCAGTACCCCTCTCCCGAGTACTCCCGAGTACTCCCTTCTGGAGCAGAGCCTTAAAGAAAAAAAAGGCAGTACTAAGCTATGGTGTAGTGGATTAAACTAGAATGTAACAAGACTCCTTTTAGGTTATTGCGATATTTTGTTGTAACAACTCTTTGTTTTTAGAGTTTAGTTATGTTGTTGTAAGAATATCTTCCATGTTTTCTTTTCTTTTTTTTTTTTTAGAGTTTTCCATGGGCATCATGAATTCTGATGGAACTTCCTGAAAGAACTTCCATGCGCATCATGATTTCAATTAGTTATTGTTCTACTTCTCTTCATTTTTAGAAATTTTTCAAGGTCAACATTATGTGCTCTTGCACATAGAGAGACATAGTAGTGAGGGGAAATAGAGGTGAAAACCACAACGACAGTACCATAAAGCCAAAATGAAACATGTTGAATATGGAAGAAAAACTAATTGAAATCTTGTCATATAACAAGAACAAGAAGAAACATGTCCCAAAACATACATCATGCCTTCATCATATCTATTCTATCCTTTCTTTCTTTCTTTCTTTTTCTTTCTATCTATTACAAAAAAGTGCCAAAATGACTACAATAAAGAAAACAAGTAGCATTAACCCAGTACATCATCTAGTTTGTAGCACATAAATTGACCCAGCATAATGAAAATAAGTCAATAGAATTCAATTCAAAAGCCAATAAATTGTTGTTCTTCATCCTGAAAAAAAAAATCGAATTAATTAGAAAAATAAAAGAAATCCAAAAGATTACATAGGCACAGGATTTGATGGTCAGATTCCAAGAAAGTAAGATTACCATTCTGAGTTGCATTCTGAGTACCATTCTGAGTTGATCTTCTCTTCCTACAAGATTGCAGTAGTTCAATCAAAATGAAGTATTGATTTCTACAATCATTGCACAAATTTATTCAAAATGCAGTCCCTTTCGCATCTTGTTAAACCGCATCTTGTTGCGGTCCCTTTCGCATTCTATCTCCACAATACTACCGGGACATTTACTTTCCACCTCAGCTTTAAAATTGTAAATCAAGTTGAAGCTACTCTCCCATGATCCCTGGACACCTACAAGAGCAGCAGTTCTTCCTCTCCAAGCTTTGCTATAACTCAATGTCACTTTAAAATCTCTTTGTAATTTCTCTTGCACTGCCTTTGCTCCAGCCGATGGATTTTGCCTTAAGTAATCAGCAGCCTTATCTATAAACCAAGATTTATGGCAGAATGTGCCTATAAGGGCTGTCCTTGGAGGATTCGGGCTTATAGGCTTCGAGATGATAATACAACCTTCAAGGTATATGCATATATACCTCCTTATGAAATTTAACTTGACTTTAATTTTGTATTGTAATAATAACTTTCTGAATTTTTTAATTTGGTTTATGCAGATAACTAAGGCATTGAGCTCTATCCTCGAATTATCGGGATCATATAGAACACTATAGTCATTCTCAACAATTATGGTTGGCTCCAAAACGGTTTGTTCTTCTACAATTGTCTCATGTGTTTCATCTGGAGGAGCGATTACATCATCCCCATCAGAAAGATATGTTAGCTCACCTTCAGCTTCCACATAAGGCTCACACTCCTCCTGCTCCCCATGGTTGTCCATTAGATACAAATCTACATTAGTGAGAGAGAACTGAGTCGAGTCGAGAGATCGGTGTGGAGTTGAGAGAGATCGGTATGCGAGAGAACTGAGTCGAGTCGAATCGAAGTGGAGTTGAGAGAGGGTTGAGAACGGAATTGAGAGAGAGAGAGTGAGCGAATCGATCGGAGGTCATAGTCGATCGATCAGTCTAGGTTTAGGGTTCATCTCTACGAGAGGAGAGGGACTTGAAGAGAGGGGAAGAGAAGGGATTGTTGGGCGCGGATCGAATGGGTTGGGTCTGGTCTGGACTAATTAGATGGAGGGTATAATGGTCACCAAATTTCATTTCTTTTTTTTAATTATTATTTATATTCAAAAAAGTAGCGGAGTGGCAAAAACGGAAAGAATTTGAATTTTAGAGCGGCAAAATCAGAAACTGGAAGAATTGGGTGGCAAATCCACAGTTTCGCTAGTTTTGAGTGGCATAAACAAAATTTTCCCATCTTTTTTTTTTGTGTGCGCGCGCTTATTTGTAGTAGTGTAAGTTCTGATTTTAATAAAATTTGTCCAACGGAGTCATGATTACATCCTCTTCTACTTTTTATTTTTTTGTCCAAAAAGAGTCATATCGGTCATGGTACATGGAAATGTTGTGTATTCATACATATTGTGGAAGAATTTCTTTTTATTTTCAGTGTTGCAAATATATCACAAATTAGAAATGTGAAAGTTCAAAACGTAAGTTTTAAAAATACGACGACAGTAACTTTATGAGGCCGCATATATAAATGTGTATGTTATGATTCATATGTATAATAAGAGTATGAGCCACATAAATTTAATAATACTTTCTAATTTTTCTTACTATTTTTTCATATTACTAGTAAAAAAGTAAAAATATATAAATATAATAATATTTTGTAGTTTATTTTTTCAATTTTGTATTATTGTTTCAATAAAGAAATCAACAATATTTTAAATATCGAACCAAAGTACCAAACATCCCGGAAATAATTAGCGCAAAAAATTATGCTTTCCGTTGAAAAAAATCAAAGAAATCTCAATAGTCAATACAAATATTTAGACTTAGAGCATTGGGTCGTATGAGTCTATGACTTGTGATGTCAATTAGTCTGGCCGAATGAATGGGTTTGTGCTCGTCCAATCTTCATACGCTGTATTTTCTGCGATGTGATTACCTCCAGTCCAGAGTAAAGTGTCTTCTCATTCCGATTTTTTCAATAAAAAAAATATTATACTAAAAAATTTTAAATAGAACAAATATTTATTTTTAAAAAAAAACACTAATAGCGGATTTTACAGTGCGTTGTAAGGGCCTGCTCTAGAAGGGGTTAACCCAAGCTAAGGAAAGGTAGAGGAATGGATGTACCCTGCTCCCATCGTCGATACTGGACGAATCGGCGGAAACTCCATTAAAGTAGCGCTCATGAACAATCCATTTGCGGAGAAGATCGGTTACCCCAAAATCGGGGTGTAACGAAGAAGCACACGAGAACCAAACTTTTTTACCAAAATTGCCCTTACGATTTTCTTTCTTTGGCATCGGACACCACCAAATTTAGTGTTCCTCCCAATTTTGCAAAATCAGCAATTTTTGAGGTAAAGTATCGCTTTATATAAAGCTTACTTTCAGTCCTCCTTTGGTCCAACGAAAGAAAGAAGATCCGTAGAGGTTGTTTACCAACTGTCTCGGTCAACTGAAGATGGAATGCTTCATTTCTGACAAATTGATTGCTCTTAATCAATTCAATTCTATCTGCAATCGCAAATCAGAAAAAAGTACCACTTTTGGTACCTCCTTCAAGATGCACCCTTCTAGTTCTAGTTCTAGTAATACACTTCTCTTACTCACTCTATTTTCCAATACTCTCTTTTACTAATTTCTTCTTTCTACATATACCTTTTACTACAGCTGAAACACGGTTTTATCACGTTAGCTGGCGCCACCAAATAATCCAATTCGAGACAGAAAGAAAGACATTAAAAGACCCTCTTCCGGACCCGCATCCGAATCGACTCGCAAACCTCGCCAGAAGTCCAGTGTCCAGATCCTATTCCCTCTTGGCGAATCGCGAGTTCGCCTCCCTCAATTCATCACCGCTTCCCAGCACTCTTAGGAGTTTCGACCTCCTCCCACCCAACAGATTGAGGTAAAACCCTTTCTACTCTCTCCGTTCTTCTTTAAATCTTTTTCTTTACCATCAGAGGCCGCTGCGGAGTAAGTGCTGGAAAACTTGGTCTTCTTAAGCACTCTTTATAATTTAACTCAGGCTTTTCTTTCTTATAGAGTATATTATTATAATGTATTTTGGGAGAGAATCTGTGCTACTTTAACTCAGGCTTTTCTTCACTTTTATTTTCATTTTCTATTATTATTTGTGCCAACATGTTATCGCACTATACTATTACAATTATATATCATAATTTTTTTAAAACAAATTTCGTATCACGATACCGTACCTATCAACGTAGGCTGAAACACAAAAAACCACACCGCCTGGTCGCCACAGCATAATCTAATTCCTTCTCATGGATCGGAATTGCCCGCATTAGAGGGTATGACCGTATGACTCCGGAAGTTCCTATTCGATCCGCATCGATCCCCGTGGGCCGGGGCGCCTCAATCTCTCTCGTCTCCTCTCCTCGACTCGCTCACCTCCTACTCAACTCAACTTTCCTCTCTCACGCTTCACGTTATTGAGTCCAGAATCAAATACGAGGTGAGAAAGAGTTTAGTTTTACTAGTATTGGCCTCAATCTCTCTTTCGTTCAAATACTTGTTTCGCTGATCGATTAATTCAATTAAGTTGAGATATCAATCGGCTCTCTTATATTGGAACATATTTACCTCAGCCTTTCGTTTCTTTTTACCCATGAATAGATATATTGCAAACTGTCCCGGTCAACTGAAGATGGAATGCTTCATTTCTGACAAATTGATTGCTCTTCATCAATTCAATTCTATCCGCAGCCGCAACCGGAGAAAGGTACCACTTTTGGTACCTCCTTCAAGGTGCACCCCCTCTAGTAATACACTTCTCTTACTCTCTTTTACCCATTTCTTTTTCTACATATCCCGTCCTACAGATTAACATTTACCTTTTTCCTTTCAACTTCTTTAGGAGCCCCAAATGTTGTACAATGTGCCACACCCTTTCGACCTTGCATCGATATACACAAGGTGTGTGATTTTGCAATCTAATCCATTATCTTTCCGAAATTCTGTACCACTAACAGGTACAGATGTGTATTGCCTAGTACCTTTACTTGTAATTGGGTTTACCCTATTTTCTTCCAAATACCCTTAACCTTCCTATGTGAGGTTACTGTCTGACCAGTGTTGTTGGTGAAGCATTCCAATACTAGGAGGTGAAAATTTTGTTATTTCAATGATATTTTGCCCTGTTGTGACCTGTGACCCTCAATTAAACTTTATCGCTGCCCAAACCCTCGATTTTAACTTTATTATTTTCTATTAGGGGAAAGTGAAACAAATTGTTGGCTCAACCCTTAGGGATCATTCAGAAAATGGGAGCTCATCTCTTGTGACAAACTTTGAATCTGACAAATCAGCTGCCTACTATGCAAATATGTACAAAAATGACGGTCTAGATGGGGGCCATGTCATAATGCTCGGTGCCGATCCCTTGAGCCAGGCTGCAGCCTTTGAGGCATTACATGCTTATCCTGGTTAGAAAATTATACATGTAATTTTATATCGTAAGTTATTGGCATATGGTGGTGTGTTATGAATGTTTCAATTATTAATAAAATTGCTTACCTGATTTGATATGTACTTTTCATGCAGTTCTAATTTGTTACCAAGTTGTTAAGTTTGAAAATGAATCACAGCTTTATATTTTGTGATTAGGTGGTTTGCAAGTTGGAGGAGGTATTAACCTTGAGAATGCCATGAAATACCTTGATGAAGGTGCCTCTCATGTTATTGTTACCTCAGTATGTTACTCTCCCCTGCTCTAACCCTCAGGGTTTATTTAGAAATATGATAACTTTTTTTCTTCTTTTTTTTTGTGAAATGAGTAATAAACATGAGAAATAGCAAAATAAAAGACTCAATTTTGCTTCAATTATCAATTATTATTGTAGTCAAGTATCTGTGTACATTACTATTTGTTTTGTTTCTTGGGGTTCTGTGGTTGATTGTCGGACTTATGAAAATTTAATGTATTATCTTCTTTTTAGTTTATATCTAAAGATTAATTTCTTTGAAGGCTTATACACCAATTTTTTGTTCTAAATATTGTTGTTATTGGTTTACGGTGATTATATTGCTTAGTATAAAGTAAACACAAGCAATGCAAAATCTAAGTAAGTGGTTTTCTTATTGTAGTACGTCTTCAGTGATGGAAAGATGAACATGGAGCGGCTCCAAGGCCTTGTTAATTTGATAGGGAAGAAAAGACTTGTGTTGGATCTTAGTTGTCGAAAAAAGGTATGTCAAGTTTGGCTTAAATGATGGCTTCAATGAGGCATAATTGAACACACAGTAAATTGAAACAAAAGTAGATGGACCTATAAGCTGACTGCATTTTGCCAGACTGGCATAATGTGCTTATTGAAGATTTGAGTACTAAAATTAGTCTATAGTGTAGTTTGGTTGTATGTTATAAATGTCTTAGGCATAATTTGTGTTTTTCATAGTTGAAATTATATTTATGTTTTTTGAAGGCAACTATGGCTAAATTGAAGATTAATTGTATTATATTTGGATTTGGTTGTTGCTGAATTTGGTTTCTTCAAAGTTCAGATGCTATTCGTTTTTGTGTGCAGGATGGAAAATATGCCATTGTGACTGACAGATGGCAGAAGTTTAGTGATGTATTTCTTGATGCTCCAAGTTTGGAATTGTTGGCTTCATATGCTGATGAGTTTTTGGTGCATGGAGTTGATGTTGAGGGAAAAAGGTTAAGCTCTCTCACTTTGTGTTATGTGTTTTCCTCTCTTTTTACATACTAATTGTTTATTGATATCCTTTGGCTGCTTACTATTTAAGTGATGTAGTCTTGTTGGTTTAGTTGAGCAGTTCAAAGAAAAAAAAAAATGCCACGAAAGGTAGTTCCTCCAGGTACCCAACTTACATGGGTCTTGTATGGGATGCAACTGAATAGTAAATGTTATAGAGGTTATGCTGTCTATCTTGTTAACTTCCATTCATGTTGGCTTCCTTGTGACACAGACTAGGTATTGATGAGGAGCTTGTCACTTTGCTTGGTTCTCTTTCTCCTGTACGTCACCTCTTTCCAATTACCTTGATTTCTCGGTTTTTCTCATTACCTTGTTGAAAGTTTAGAATGAAATGTTAGTTGTATGGTTAAGTTCGACTCACTGAGAGGTCCAAAGCTTGTAATTGGAACATGATACATTGGTACTTAACTTCAAGTTAACAACTTTTGCTGTACTCCATATACTAATACTACCCCTTAGCCATATTTGTAAGAACTTTTTAAAATTTAGGCCATGTAGGGCAAAACAACCAAAAATGGGCTTTCTTTTTCATATTAAATCAAGTGAACTTCTTCAAAATTAGCTTCTAGTTTGGTTTTGTTTTTTTTTTTTTTTTCAATTTCTGGTTAATTTGTAAAGAGAAATCTTGTCAGCGTATAATGGGATACTACCTTTATGAAAATGGTGAAAAATGTTGGTTTCCATAGAAATGTTGCAAAATGTATGGAAACTCAACAAAGTTTCATGTTGCATTCAATTCCCCCTAATTGAGTTTGTAACTGGCTTTGTAGATTGCAGTAACTTATGCGGGAGGGGTATCAACAATGGAAGACCTCGAGAGAATAAAGACAGCTGGCAGGGGCCGAGTTGATGTCACAGTTGGCAGCTCTCTGGATGTATTTGGTGGTGACCTCTCTTACGAGAAGGTTGTAGCATGGCATAATGAACAAATCATGGTTAATTTATAGCAAAATAGCATTATGCCTTATGCAGAAGCAAAACTTGTTAACTGTTGTTTGTAGTGTTTATTTTGTCATTGGTTCAATTTTGTTGTGCAAAGAACTTCGAATTGGATTTTTTTATTTATTTTATTCGCCAAAGAACTTGTAACATGAGGTAATAAATTGGTGATGATTGCATTTGTACAATGAAGCCAGCAAGTAGTATTTGATATCCTGTTTTTCTGTAGGTTCAAATACAAGGCACAATCTGCATTTTCTGATTTTATATACAGTAAAAGAAAAGGACTAGCCAAAATGCGAGTCTTAAAAGGTTCATGCAATGAATGTGAAATCTGAGTCCAGTTCGAAGTTGAAGAATGATTCGACAGATTTATAAAAACCAATGTACCATGATATCAAAAAAAATTAAATCCGGAGATTGTTTATTTGTAGTTGAAGAAATATTAAACTATTCTAGGATTGCCAACGAATTGTGCTCTATCGAGTTGACCTAGATTAAGTTTGATTTAAAATTAAATCGACTTTGCTGAATTGATCTGAATCAAAAAATTAGTCGGTGTCCCACAATTGAGCCTTACACAAGCTTAATTATTAAATTTATAATTGTATATAAAATTGATATTTTTTTTTAAAAAAAAAGTAAAGCAGAAACCAATTAATATTTATAGAACTATACACATTTAGTGATTATTGACTTAAGTTATGCACAGTCAGTAATAACTAATAAGAAGTCTAATGAAGATACTGTGGTCCCCGCAAAGTATCCCTTCTCCTTTCCTTCTCTCCCTTCGCGCCACCTCCTTCCCCTCCACCCGAACCACAGCGCACTCCTCCAACTCAAAACCCAGAAAAATTGGCACACGAAGAAGAAGAGATTTCTTGGCGTTAAGTCGCATTAGCAGCAGTGAGAGAGCAGGGGAGGAAGAGAACAAGGATGACAAGCCAGGTTTCAACCCATTCGGCTTCGTCACCGATAACCCGTCGAGTCGCAGTGCCATTCAGCTGCCTGAGTCTCCTGCTGAGGATGGCAATGTTGGTCAGATGCTCTATGTATGCCTCACTTAATTCTCTCTCTACTGTTTTTAAATTCGCTTATTTTTGTGTTGGGTTTTAGCCAGTCATTTTTACCTGAGACTTTAGATGTAATTAGCGTGAGTGGTAGTTGTTATTTTTTGCAAAGATGAAAACTTTTGGTGTTATGTAACTGTCAACTATGATGAAATATTGCATACAATATATGAGAACATTTTTGCTGGTTTGGTTAAATGTGGTGTGCATTCATCCATAAGTAAATGCTGCATTTTATATGTTGATTATATGGGGAAATTGATGAGTTATCTGCAATTAGGCTATTTTTAATTTTCAATTTGAGATTCCAAGCAAGTAATGTTGGTTGACTGAGACTATATTTTTGGTTTTGCAACCTGCTTCATCCAGAGAATAGAAGACAAAGAAAGGGAATATGGTTCCTATGTTAGATCAGGGAAGCTCAGGTGGTTTGTCAGAGAAACAGGTAATAACAGTCTACCTTGTTGAGCTAATAATATTATGAAAGACCAGTTTTCTTAATTCAACTCTATTTCAATTGTTATTCAATCAAGTAGAGCTTGTATGTGTATCATTCAAGCTTTTAAATTCCGGTTTTTTCGGTATGACGGTATGGAGTCCATATTAAGGTGCGGTGTTATTTCGATGATAAAACAGTGTTATTCAGTGCGTATATACGAACATCTGTGTCAAAATTACTAGTATATACTTACTCAAATTTTAAAATATACTAACCATCTTGGGTGCAATACAAGTCGAAATTGTATAATTTTTTTGAATGTGCTAAACTGCTAAAGTGCTAATATATAATTTCTATAGAAGGCAAGAAGCAGCGGTACATAAAGAGGCAACGGTATTTGGTACATAGAGAGAATTGTTTTGGCACAAAAGGCATAGAAATTTGTACAGTTGAAGAGTATTGGTGTAGAACTCCAATAATTTACACCTCTTCTCAATTTTTTTTTTTTTTCCAATAATTAAACATGCCAATGCAGAAAAAGTAAGTCATCCACAGATTCAAATTTTTTTTTTACCAAACCAATTAACTAGAAGTCTACAGGTGGTGCTTCCAAAATTATTAAATTTTGAAACATTGTGCATTAACTTGGGGACAATTTATACAGAAACTAGTGATATCTAACAAAATAAAATTAAGCAAAAGAGAAGAAATAACAAAACAGTGCGTAGTAAAGTATTTACTACTTTTAACTTTTGAAGAAAATAAAAACATACGGTACATTAAAATTAATCTAATGCAATAAGACAATAACAAATAGTAAGTAGGACCAACCTAATGCATTTTTTTTTTCTTTTTTTTCCTTTTTTTTTTTTTTTTTTTTTTTTTTTGAGAAGCTGCCCGATGGGCTTTGCATTAAACAACAAGAAGAAAAAAACAGTACATGAGTTTCAGAAGGTCTACACAGACCGTTACCAGTAAAATTAAAAACAGGATCCCCACTCCTAAAAACTAACATAGCAACTAGAAAAATAAACCTGCTAATTGAAAAAAAGAACAAAACCAAAAAATTATAAGAGGAACTACCTTACACGTAAGTACTGCCTACTAAAAAGTGGGGATCGCTAGAAAAACATAAAAAATTTATGGCGGTGCCTCCTGAACCTGGAAGAACCTCTCCCCAATTTGCATATTAATGCCATGTTCACACAACACATCAAATAAGCTGCTGGCATCCCTTGATAATTAGTTCCTAATCTCCTTGCCTTATTTGCCATGTCATGCGCTGGTCGAACTGCCTCCCTTTTCACTTCTCACGTGTTGTAGCATAATGCCACTCCTCATGTGCTGTACCTCATTAATGATCTTGGCAACAATTGGTACTGCTCTAGGATGACAGTTCATCCATATTTCCTTTCTATACTGCATCAATTAGGTTCAAACAATCTGAAATTATTACCTAATGCAATTTATTACCTAAATGAAATTAATCTTATGGTATTGACAACCTAATGCAGTAACACCGAAATTTCGTGTGTTCTAATCTAAAATACCGAAATTTCAGAAATAACTCCGTTATTTCACCAAAATTTAGAAGCTTGAAGTTACATCATAAATTCTTCATGTTAGACATATTAGTAATAATTATAATTATGAAATAAAGTGTTGAAATTATATGTTATATTATTGATAATATATATGATATGTAAACCTTGCATTTATACGTTGCAGATTGTATTTCTATTTCGGGGTGTCACAACTTTAGTTGGTATAAACATATGTGTGCATACGTTTATACCAACTTTAATTATAACACCCCAAGATGGGAATACAACATGTCAAATGCTGCATATAAAAGCAAGCGTACATAATATTGCATGCATTATCAATAATATAACAAATTGCCACACTTTATTTCATAATAATAAATATCTTATTTTACAATAAGAAATTATGTCCATATGGTGGATTTAAAATAATATTCCCGATGCTAGATTCAAACTATCCGACTCAATTCTGCGAAAGCTCGTTGGATTCCTTTTCATAAGAAAGATCTCAATAAAACAAACAGGTGAGAGATCAAACGATCTTTCAGTGCAATATAACAACACTAAATTTGCTATTTAAAATGTCAACAATGTTATTTATCAATGCACATAAATGCAACAGAAAACTCACTGAGTTCAAATCAATTCTGTCCCCATGGTTATTAGGTTTGCAAAATTAAGAACCTAAATATATAACAAGTGACCTTGTCGAAAAACATAAAATCAGATTCAACATAATGTTTTGCACTTCAGTAAATAGCTATTTGTTACAATATTGTTTCAATTTAAGTGGTGTACGTAACTATACGTGCATATTATATGTCTATTTAGACGTAAAATCATCATTGGTATTTTAAAAAGAGACTAATATATAATTAGAAAGTAAGATTAAAAAAGAAACATAATTAGAACGTAATTTAGATTGAAAAATAAAATAAAACTTGATTAGAATTTTCAATTTGAACAGGTAGTAATTTCGTACCTAGTTTTTTTTTTTTTTTTTTTTTTTTTTTTTTTTTTTTTTTTTTTTTTTTTTTTAAGAATCGACAGTGGCTGTCAATTAAGGAAAATTAAGAAAAGAAAGAAAGAAAGAAAAAAAAAAAAAAAAAGCCATCTGATGCAATCCATCGCCTCTTGAGAAATCCTGGCGTAATTTCGTACCTAGTTGAAGGTGAGAATCGACAAGACGACAACTAAAGATCTTCTAAACACTCCTTAAATTTCTTCATAGTCATAGCAGAACAAAAACTAAACAGCCTTCAAGGCAAAAACCTATAGGGTTTTCTCCGTTAAATTTCGGGGTTTAGAATGGAGAATGGGGCTGCTGAAATTGTGATCTAAAATAGGGTATTTATAGGTGGATTTCATGAGAACGTGCCATGTACATTCAGAATATTTTATTATATCGTTAATTTAGTGATGAAATCGTATATAGAAGGAAATATATTGGAGATGATTTGAAATATGCGCGACCAGAGGAAACACAAATAAATTTTGTATGTAATCAGAAAAATTGGGTGCTAAATGGAAAAGAGAATTAAATTGCGTCCTAATATGACACTACAAATGTTAATATCTCAATTTATGACTCAATCAAAATATAATATCTCATATCTTATGTAAATCCAAAGAAAAAGGGAACGTGATTTGCAAGAAAAGACGAAGATAGGAATATTTAATGGCACTGTATCAGGGAAGTTTACAAGAAAAGTTGGAAACAACCAGCGAGAGGTTGCATCCAATACTAATCGGTATAAATAAATAAATTTGGTGCCCGATGATTATCTCCTTGATTATTATGTCTATTTATCATTGAATCCAATTAATTCAGATATGAAAAGGGACACCTGGCGGCACGGAACAGGAAAGAGGAAAATAAGAAATGTTTTGGTCGAAACGAAATTTATATGAATAAGGACATGAATCCAAACAATACAAAGTTTACAAACTCACATAAAAGCACGTGAAACTTCCACTTGAATTTACTCTTAAGTCTCAGTTACAGGATATCTTACTGTGCATTACAGTGAAGAATTTGATGTGCCAATAAGAACTTTCTTCCCAATTAGCAACTGCCAAACAAACAAACAAACCCCTCTCTTTTTTACTGAAGAATTTCATGTTCTCGCTTATATCTTATAGCCTGTCCATTTGCACACCCTGTCAGATAAGTTGAGACTGAAGTGCTAGGTGCTGATGTGTACCCAGTATTCACCACTCTCTTAACTCTTAAGACGAGCATGTTTTTGTGTACATAACCCTCAACTATGATAAATTGCTCTTAGTATCAATGAACATCACCTATAAATGCTTTTATGCCCCCAAAGCCAAGGGGTTAAAAAAAAAGAAAAAGAAACAGACACTATAGGTTATGTTTTGGAGCTTGGCACATCTGCAAGGTAAACCAGCACCAAATACTTCCATATATCAACATATACTAAAAAGTACTCAATAATTTCATTTTCTACTAAATCATACTTTATGGACAAAAAAGTATTGTTCCTTGTTAACCAACAATACCTCCATTACCCCACGTAGCCGTTAGAATTATAACCATGCTCTCCTTACCAAATGTCCATTTTTTCCTTCTCTAATTCCACCCACCCTACATGTAAACATCAACTGACTTCGATTTTCAAACATTCAAAAGAACCATTCATATATACATATCTTACATAGACTCAAGTTTAGACCCTTCTCTTATACACTCAAGATCAAGGGCTTATGAGATAAAACCCAGCTAAAGAAAAACACAAATAAAACTGCAAGGGTAGGAAAAGGTCGTCTACAGGCTTTGTTGGAGGGGAAAACCCCAAACCTAACCCTGATTCACTGCTCTTGAGGCCATCAAAGAAAAGACCAATTACACTACCCGAGAGGTGCTTGTAGTGTAACCACAATAGGGCTGCTCACATAGTGCTGGCCGTCAGTCCACATCAGCATACCACTCTTAACCTTAGAGCTACCTGGTTCCATTTTCTCTGCTGGTTGATCAGCCTCTAGTCTAACAACGTAACTCAACTTCTGTCCGGCTCGCCGGAAAACAAGTTGTGATGGTTCCACTTTCACTTTACTCCCTTCTGGTTCTGTAATCACAGCTTTATAAATGCCGTGTCCGCCAACACTGGTCACCGTTCTCATGAAATGTGCCTGGAATTTTTCTTTACTTCCACTAGCCATAAAAGAAGCCCCAAATGATGGATAATTCAAGCTGCCCACATGCCCAGCCCGTCTAGCTGAGTTACAATCCAATGGCCTCCTTGTGATTGCACGTATGTTCTGCTGTGTGTAGTTCAGGTTACATAAGAAGTTTACGTAGTCAAGTACAGAGATATCATACACCAAACCGGGGTTCATGGCACGTTGCGGGTCCACATGCCCAGCTCCGAAATCGAAAGCACCAGCTGCTGATCCAGTTGACTCATCGACTATGGAACCATTTGCATTGTCCCTCACATAAGCCGTGGTCATGAGTGCTGATTTTATGGCAGCTGGGGTCCACGCAGGATGTGCTGCTTTAAGCAGTGCGACAAGGCCAGAGACATGGGGGCATGCCATAGAAGTACCTGAAAGGATGTTAAACTCAGTGTGTCGTGTATCAGCTGGTATACCAGCTGGTCCCACCCCACGAGGCCATGCAGCTAAAATGTTAAGCCCAGGTGCAATCAAGTCAGGCTTGAGTATGTCAGGAGATTGTGGATTGGGCCCACGTGCAGAGAATGCAGCAACTACTGGTGCAGGGTGGACACCTAAACGGGTGCCACGAAATACGATTGTACCAGTAGGAGGAGAGCCCGGTTTAGCAGATGCAATGTACTTTCGTAATTTGTCCCCAGCTGTAGCACCAACTGCAGTGGCTGGGATGACGTGGCAATCCGCAACAAGTCCCTCTCCATCAAAAACCCCATTTGCTAGTATCATACCTACCCCACCCGCTTTGCGTACCACTTCACCCTTAGCAGCCCTGGGGTTCACACCACGGTCGCAGACGACAATTTTTCCCTTGACCAATGTTGGGTCAAGCGAACCCTCCAAGCACAGAGACGAAGAGTACCCATCTGCTGCACTGGTACCACCACCAGACCCAGCATAAACTAACTGGTACAGTTTATTGGGTTCAAGATCTGGCCCACCATAGACACTTACCCCAGGAAGGATCCTACCATCTCCAAGCTTAACATCTGCCGGGAAGTCACGATCCATTGAGCCCGCACCAACTGTGGTCACCCATGGTGCCACATTTGTTACTGTCAAGCCACCAGGCCCACCATTTCCTGCTGATGCTGATACAAAAATTCCAGCCTCTGTAGCAGCAAATGCACCAATAGCAATTGCATCAAGATAGTAAGGAACCACAACTCCACCAACAGAAAGAGAGACTACATCGACCCCATCAGCAACAGCCGCATCAAATGCTGCCAGGATGTCTGAGTCGAAGCATCCACCGGTCCAGCAGACCTTGTATGCAGCAAGTCGTGCTTTTGGTGCCATCCCTGATGCAATTCCTCGAGCATAACCGAGAGTTGAGGCGGGAAATACATATCTGTTGTAATTACAAGATGATAAAATTAGTTGACCATATTATTACAAGCACGTCTGTAAATCACATGGTATCTTCCAAAAATATTTACCACTTGTAATAAGCAAAAGAAAATAGGAGTCTTAGGGACGTCTATTCTTGCAAAACTGTAAGAACTAGAAATGTAAAAATGTGAGGTGAAATTTGTAGTCTTGGTGAACCAAACCTTATCCTGTCATGGCTTAAATAGAAATAGCAAGCATAGTTCCAAACTAATGCCTCCTGTAAGATAGCAAATTAGCTAAACAACAAACAAAGTGTTTTGTTGTATTGAAGAAGAACAGACAAAAGTAAATATTTATTACACTTACAAAGCTAATGCCTCATGGGATAGTCTCCTCAACCATTTTACAAAATCTATAACTACTTTTCTTCATAGGTAAATAAATATTTCCAACTTTCCTTTACACCTATGAGACTGGCCAGCTTGCAAAAAGTCACAATTGGCGAAGTTTGTTCAAATGTCTGGGAAAGTGTACATACATTATTTCCAAAATTTTTGAGGGGAATCATGAATAATTGCAATTTTACAGCCTGGCATATTTCCCCACTGTACACTTACACTGTACAGTGGCTAACTCAACTAAACTTATTCAGTATTTCAGGTTTCTCAGGGCTTAAAAAGAGAATTCCCATAGAATTTACAGAATAATGTTTCCTTTTTACCTTCCAGCAGCAATGGAGGCTGTGTGGGTCCCATGCCCGTCGGTGTCTCTCGGCGACTTCAGCTCAGCCGATTCATTCATCCGACCGGACGTGGCCTCATACCCACCAGAGAAAAACCTCGCACCGACGAGCTTACGGTTGCAAGAAGAAGCTGGGAAACCTGGACCCGACACACAGGCTCCTTTCCACTTAGCCGGTACAGGTCCAAGGCCCCGGTTCGCGAAGCTCCTATGCCCTGGTGAAATGCCGGTGTCAATAACTGCGATAACTAGATCGGACCCAAAATCAGAATCAGCAAGAAGGGCCGATGGAGGTGACGAGAGGAGGCCGAGGAAGCGTGGGGACCGGGTGGTAGCCGGTTGACGAACCCGCTCCGGTATGACCGCAACAATGCCGGGCACCGAGTGGAGTGCTTGGGCTGCAGATGGAGCTAACCGGGCCGAGAAGCCATGAAAGACAGAGGAGTAGGTGTGGATTAAGGGCCCACCTTGAGGCCACGTGGCAGTGGTGTCAGACAAGGAGAGAAGAGTGGATTCGTACCAGTGCGAGTGGGTTGGGAAAATGGAGGGTTTGGCATCTCGATCGACTCGGATTATGTAGGTGTGCTTCTTGTCGGAAGAACTGGAGAGGGAAGCGACGGCGATGGAATGGAGAGAGAGGAGGGAGAAGAGGAGGAGAAGGGGTGGTGTTGGGATTTTCATCTTTTGTAGGGGTGGATTGGTAAAATGACGAGAGACTGAGAGAGTCTCTCGCTTCTGAGTGCACAAGTAGAAGTGTGGAGTGTACAGAGAGAGAAGTGAGACTGTGAGAGAGTGAGGTTGGTGATATTTGCCAGAGTGGAGAGAGAAGAGAAGAGAATCAGAGGATTTGAGAAGAACACTGGTTGCATGGGGACGGTTGCTTCTCTCAAGTTTTCTGAACAGGAGATATCCATTTGTGTGGCAAAAATAAATATAAGTTCATTTTAGTTTCATGCTACATAAGACTTATTTGTTCCTTACGAAAAATATATTTTTAATTAAAAATTTCTCTATGCAAATTTGAAGAAAATATTGAATTCAAATTTTTAGTGTAGTTTAAACATTCTACATGTTCAGTTCATCAATCAATTTTTTTTTTTTAAAAAAAAGAAAGAAAAAGAAAAGAGATGATGTTCCATTTCTGATTGGAATGGGGAGGATGGAAGAAATCAGAATGAGTTCTTTGCTTGAGAAATTGCAGACTGGACGGTTCTTTTTCATCTTTCTGTGAACAATAATGGATCACGGATATTTAATGCGAGTAGTTTAATGAAACATGGCAATTGATTATTATCTCATCTTTCTAATTTAATGTCTAGCGATTTATTCTTTCCCCAAAACTCGTTTGTTGGTCACATGTTGTGTCCCGAGATTTTTTGATACAGACATTAGTCAAGATTACTTCAAAAAGGACATACCTAGTCCAACATAATCCCACATGGCCACATTCTTTGATAGCGAATGTCCCATAAAATAGTTTGTTTTGGCATTACAAGGTTATGAATAATCATTGACGTCAATAAATTTCTACATGTCAAATTTTTTATATTGAGATCATCTTTTTAGTACGTAGAAAAATAATATAAATCATCCTTAACGACTTTATTTTGTTATTAAAATTTTGGAATTTTATCATTAGAAATAAAAAGATAAAGAGAAAAAAAAAAGAGAACCATCCAATCCTTCTATTTTCTAATTATTGGATGCTTTGATTTTTAATTAATACTTGTTGTACCATTATGTTTTCAAAGTTACAGAAGAATTACTTAGAAAACAAGTTTTACATATTACGACATACAGCGCAAATATTCTACTAATTGTAGACTTGTAGTACAGTTAATTTGTCATTATTCTAGCAACATTAACAGTAATTATATGAAAATAATTTTATGCCATAATTTTATAAGTATGTTTATAATCATTTTGCATCGAGGTTTTAAAATAATGCAGCATTTTATCGTTGATAATACCATTTTTATCGGAATTGCTTACCATCATCCTATAGGATTCTATCATCCCCATCATCCCAGCGACACGTTTAATGCTTTCCATTTTCGAAAAGAATATATCCAGCGTTCCCATCCTCGTAAACTGAAAGTATTAAACGCGTCGCTCTTCTCATCCAAAGTCTACGCTCTTCTCCCCCCATCCCATCTTTTCTTTTCTGTTCACATCTACGCTCTTTTCATCTCAACCCTCTTATGCTAAGTATTGTAGTTGGAATATTAACAGTTAGTTTAGTATATTCCATAGCAATAGTGTTAGCTTCAATAGTTAGTTTTATATCTTCAATAGTTAGCTTAGTAAATTCAATGGTAATAGTTTCAACTTCAATAGTTAGCTTAGTAACTTCAACGATAATAATTTCAACTTCAATAATTAGCTTTGAAGTTAATAGGCTAACTGTTGAAGTTGAAACTATTACTCTTGAAGTTAATAAGCTAACTATTGAAGTTACTGAGCTAACTATTGAAGTTACAAGGCTAACTGTTGAAGTTGAAACTATTACACTTGAAGTTACTAGGCTAACTGTTGAAATTACTAGGCTAACTGTTGAAATTACTAGGCTAACTATTGAAGTTACTAAGCTAACTGTTGAAGTTATTAGGCTAACTATTGAAGTTGAAACTATTACCCTTGAAGTTACTAAGCTAACTGTTGAAATTACTAAGCTAACTGTTGAAGATCAACAGTTAGCTTAGTATCTTCAACAAAAATAGGTTTAGATTCAACAGCAAGAGGATGACGCTGAGCAAAATGGAAAGGGCGCGAGTAAACAGGAAAAGCGCGAAGAAGGGGGGAAAGCGCGGACCAGAATGGAAAGGGCGCTAGGAATCGCGGAGATGATTCACGCGTTTTAATTAAGATTTTTCAGGTGATGATGGGATGATGAATATTGGGAATGATCCTTATTAGCGCTGCATTTTTATTGGTATTGGTCCTATTGGAGAAAAAAACGCACGATAATCACATTTTTTTGGGAGAAATATACGGTTCGTGATAAAACTGCTCTATCGCCCATAATTCTCTGAAAATTCCCTTATGAAAACTGTTTTTTACCGAAAAAGAAAAGAATTTCAGTATTTTCAGAAGTGAAATAATTTTAAGGTGTACAGTCCTATATGATTTACTAAGGTGTTTTGTAAAATATGTCTTAATCAAGGTTTTAAAATGTGATTTGGGCGGTATAGTGGTTGGGCAGTGATTTAGCATTTATCGGTGATAAAACAGTAATAAACATTTGTGTGGTGATAAAATGGATAAAATGGAGTTTTTAAAAAACTTGGTATCAATCAAAAATTCATTTTGTGCAAAACTTGTATAAATAATAATGAATTTCAATTTAATCACAATTAAACCCGAATATATGATCAAGATATGTTAAATATATTTCAATTTATGACATACTTATTATAAATAAACGATACAATACAATCGTTTTATCAACCGTTTTATCATCAATAGAGCTGCAAAATACTAAATCAATCTCTGATGGCTGAATAACGCAAGCCGGATTTCAAAACTTTGCAGATATTTTAAATTCAGTTTTTAAACGATATTTTCAATAGCTTCTCTTATTATTTTTCACGGCCAGCATAAAAAAATAACGTAAACTTCATAATGAATAATTGACAAAGTAAATGAAATTTTATATGTTTAGTTTTTTATCTTTTGATTTTGAACAAAAGAAACTAAAAATTATTGAATTGAATACATATATTATTTATGAAGAACAACAAGATTTTCAGTTTAAACATGTACACGATAAGAATAGAGACAATTTAAATATTTCTTATTTGTATTTCAACACAAAAGAAGTATTATGACAATTTATAGTGTCTAACAATTACTACATTGCAACTTATGTAAACCTATTAGAAAAAAAAAATTATCGCAATAGAATCCCATTCATCTTTCAAAAAGGATGTGCTATAAAATAATATAAAGTCGGGTCTTAATTCCATCATTCAAGGTTCCTCGACTAAAGTTAACACAAATCTTGAACGATAAGCTCCTTTTCTAGAACCAAACCACATCTTTAAGCGTACTTTATTACAGACTAATTTGGTTTGATTAAATCTATATTCCTACTACTTTTCTTGGAATAAGCTTGTCATTTGAGTTAAATAATTACTGTTTTATCGTTTCCCAATATTTTTGACGAAACTTTCTGAAGCTTTTCTTATATTCATTTTTCGGCACATTGTGAGTTTGATAAACACATTTCTGAAAAGAACATATCAATGGCTTTGTTTCTTCTGATACAATTCATACAAATCAATATTATCAAAGACATTGAATGTGTACCATAAAATGGAAATGTGGAAGAATTACTCTAAAACGTTTTGATTATTTGTCAAGAACACTTAAATTATCCCAAGTAAAATTATCTACTACTAGTCTCCATACCAAATTACAAATCCTTAATTACTTTTACTGCTGCAATATTAGTTGTCCTAGTATTCTAGCACTTTAATTATACATATTTGAGTTCGGTGTGCATCTCAAATGTGTGGCAGCAGAGCCGACGTTATATTGGTCTAGAAATTAAATATCATACTAAATGTTAAATATAATACAATAATAGATAAAGAAAAATATTACAACTACATTACTTAATTATATATATATATATATAATAATAATTGCTATTTATCGCGATAATATATGGAATTTCTAAAAAAGAAATTCTATCTAAAAGAAGCTTACATGTATAAAAAAAAAAGAGAGGATAAAAAGGCGCGTAAGTCATAGATTTAAGCATAAATTGCTCTAAACTTGCTATGGAAAAGGGTACCTCCTAATAAATAAAATCTATCACCGTACTTCGGTTGGCAAAATTGAAGCAACTAAATTTATTGTTCCATCTTCTTATGTCTCCTTAATGCCATGAAAGCACATGGCAAGTCTAGATAGTACTTGTGGTACATATTTTTTGTGTAACGCGTTTTGTCTTTAAAAATAAAACTAGGCGCACACAACAAGCAGGGAACTTCATTTTGTGGAATAATAATGACCAAAAATCAGGTTTTTTACTTATAACAAAGGCTACTAAAACAACAACAACAATATATTTAGTTATGTGCAGAGGGAGAAAAATTAAAGTGGGAGACATATTAATCAAAATGAGTGAAAAAAAAATAAAAGCATCCATTTACATCGATAATGTTTTACTTGTATAAAATCACAATATTTCAAGTGATTTACAGAACTCTGTAATCCCATTTTCCAAGCTCCCTCTCAAGGAAAAAAGATGTACTGTTTTAGTAGTTGGACTCTGGATCCGGATCCTGTGTCGCGCGGCACACGTGTAGCGTACCCCATGAGCCGTTCGATTTTGATCGGGCGGTTCATTTTTTTCGGGCCTATTGGATTCACGGGGCTCCCTTATCCATCAGATTCAGATCAGACGGCCCACAGCCCGCGCTACACGCTGTGCCGCGCGACAGTGATCTGAATTCGTTGGACTCTTGTTGGCTCTTTTGTGGATTTATTGAGTCCACCTCACATGTGGTCGGTTAGTTTTTCCTTTCTTTCAATTCCATATATTTTTCCCCTAAATTGTTTGTTAGGCTTTTGAACCAATCAATTCATCAATAAACTTTCTAGGTTTGTATGTGTGATTTATGTAGCCCGGTATTTCTAAAGTTCTATAATTTCTATATTCACGTATATGATACAGATTATATTAGCGTTCAACACTGACACGGGTGACACCAACGCTTATATTCTAATAAAAATGTAACTATAATTAATGTTATATCATATTATAGAGTATCACGTCAGACAATAATGACCATGACTGTAATATACCCTTCTATGCAGACAACGTTGGTCCATAGATGAACCCAACAATGGATCCGAAGTTGTTTTAATGAGTTCACCAGACCCTGGACCAGTGAAATTAAATACTTTGGATCTATCTAATAAGCAGAGAAGAACTAAAGCAATCATCCCACATTAAAAGAAAGGGGTCCCAAACCCAAAACCCAGCTGATAATTTCGGCTAGATATTGTGGTGGGGTTATACTATTTCCGTATTTCGGTGTTTAAAATATTGACATTTGTATTTTTTTTTTAAATTGAAAAAAATGAATTATACATATATACAGAGAGTATGATTTAAGCTCCTTATCAATGCATATCGTTTACCTTCTCAACTATTTGATCAAGCGATCTTTATCGAACGGTACTTTAATATTTGTCTCTAATTTAAAATAGGATATGTTTGATTGCGTAAGATGCAGCTCGTTTTAGTATGCTTCTGCAAAAGTTATCGTGTGACTCATCGTATTGTTTTTCATTATATAGATCTCTAGCATTAAAAAATATATATATATATACTTGTGTTCAAAATTTGCTAAACAGAAGATTTTTTATACAAATCATTATAGTTTAATATTAATTTTCCTTGATAGATTATTTTTTGGAGCATTGTTTCAGAAGTACCATAGCAAACACATTCTCCGTTATCAATTTTTAAATCACAGTTTTCGGATGTAACACAATATTTGACGTCTCAGTTGGGGGAATGGAAATCAGGATTTCTCCAAATACTGGACATAATCAATATTATAAATAAATTTGTGTGGATGTCGGGATCTTTTAGTTAAATGTCATTCGACACTCCAAACATTGTAAAATAATTGTGAGATAGTATTTTTCTGATTTATGTAATGTGATACTGTGTAACTATTTGTGCGTCGGGTATTATTGCTTATAAAACTGACCTGGTACACCAGCAGACAATAATTTGACAACATATTGTTTTGTTTCCGATTTTTGTGATCCCTTCCTATTTTCATTTTCATAATGTCTTCATCTCTCTTTTGTGTTGCTTAGAGTCCCTGTTCACTTTAATTTCTCTTCATCATCAAATTCATTTTGTTGAAAATAAAAAAAATATCATATCTTTTACGATATATATATTTATTTTTATTTAAGTCATTTATAAAGCGTTTCATGAATAATATCCCCATAATATAAATCATATTTTTTCAAATAACTATAACTATATTTACACACATATAATTTTTCTTTAAATTGATCAAACTCTTTAAATTTAATCAAATTAAAGTACGTACAATAACTAAACTATATTTCTAAAGATAAATTATCTTCACATTATATCAAAAATGAACATAATTAAACTATAGAAACATAATAAAAATATTCTTATTATAGATATCTATATCGAGCGAAGCTCGATATGCCCCTCTAGTAATTCATAATGATACATATATTATAAAATGACAAATTTTTGTGAACTAAATATTATGATCGAATTTAAATTCAGATTGTTTATTTAAAATTATAATTAGAGATGCATGATTAAAATTTAATTTTCTGTCCACTATGATGAATTAAAACAATAATACAATATTATTACTTTTATACCCTTCCTCATCCCGTATATATGTACTCATGTGTTTTGACCCAACTCAAAAAAAATAAAAAATAAAAAATAATTGTATGTAGTTCTCAGAATGTGCTTTGACTCTAGTCAGAGGACACTACTGACAATCAACTACAAAGAAAAAAAAGAAAAGACTTCGTGTAATTTTTTAAAATTAAAAAAGAAAATTGTAAAATCTAGTTAGAGAATTATGTATTTTAAATTTTTAATTTAAAAGTGCTTATTTCGATTAAGCGTATTTCACTGGTCCACTGTCCGATTCTCAATTTCTCATAACACCAACGTCCAAACAGAACAAAAGGATGATGGACATCATTTAACATTAAATTAAAAAAAGAAAAATACAGCAAAAAGCGACACGAGACAGGCTGCGACTGGTCAACGGGGCCCACAGAAAGGATACAGCCAATACAGTTCTACTCCTCCGTGTTGGTTCCACGAATTTGAGATCGATGCGTCGATGCGACGATGCCATTTAACTTTCAAAAAAAAAAAAAAAGACGATGCCATTTTGTTTGGTGCACTGTAGGCGTGGATAGGCTATGCCTTGTAGTAGTCTGCACTTTACAGCCGAACATATTCTTTCTCCTACCAAAAAAAGAAACTTATTCTTTCTTTCTTTTTGTTTAGGAATCATTTTGCTATTTTAGTAAAAAGTTCGTTAGAGTTTCCCAAAATTTCATTTCTGGTAAAAAAAATCTCTACTTAAGTCTTAAGACCGTTCCAAATCCATCTCAACCTGCTTCGTCATTATTTTATAATTTGCTTAGATTTGACTTTCGAAATATTCAAGTCAACATGCCTAACTGTCGAATTTGCACACTAGATAGAAACTGTTGTAAATTTTGTAGGAAGTTACAATTTGCAATAATAATTTTAAATGACAAAGAAAAAAAAACATTTATCGAGTTTCAACGCGTCAAACATATATATGATAAGCTCGTCTAATTAACAAAATGGCGTTTTTTGAACGATTTCACTTCTTTTTACTTATGTAAACCAATGTATTGAAAATGAGAACGGAGATTAAACCAGCCGGTGATTAGTAATTGATTGAATTAGTGACAAAATCGACCGTGAAGAAAGCGGAGGGTGAAAGTCCCATTTTTTCAATTAAAACTGGTCGAAATCCCGGTTGAATCGGCCAAACCGGCTAGTTCGATCCAGTATTTAAAACATTAATCTAAAGTTCGACACATGCATTAAAATCTAAACTCATATGATAAAATTTGTGTTGTAAAAAAGAAAAATAAACTATTTGTATGTTAATATTCAAACTAGTCAATGATTTAAATAGCGGATAGCGGTTTCATCGCGGACATGCTCATGTCATAGCGGATAGCGGATAGCGGCTATTTAGCGGCGCTATCGGATCATAGCGTACTGAAAATATATATCCAAAAAATACACATTATATACATACTTTAATCCAAAATTCTAAATAAATATCATATATATCATATTGCTATATTTTAGCATGAATATAACATAGTTACTTGGTTCAGGAGGAAAACCAAATTCATAAGAAGTATCCGGTGGCATTTTCTTTGATTTAGTTGTTGTCATTAAAATCACCTACAACACCCAAATAATTTATTGAAATAAATATTGGCTGATATTATAAAAATATTGTGTTTTTATGGTTCTAAGCAGAAATCACTAAACCAACGAACAGTCGAACAGCAAAGGCTGTGTTGTGGACCCCACAAACAACAAATTCAAGTACGAACATGAAAAAAAGTTCAACTATATGACCTATTTGTTTTCTATTAAGCCAAGAAATAAAAAATAAATTACAAATAATGAATTCTACGGGCAGGTTTTCTTTCATTTAAATTTTAACATTCTTATTTTTCTATTAAATACAGAATTCTAGAAATGAAAATTTCAGAAATCTAACCAACAAAAGAACAAGGCGGAGGTTAAATGGAAAAAGTAGAGCGATTGCGCTTTCGAGATTGCGATTTCAGAAATCTAAATTTTTTCTTCGATTTTGCGACTTGTGTTGCATCAAGAGAAAAGAAAAATGGTTGTTTTAGTCTTTCAGATCTTGGTTGAGACGAGAGAGGAGAAATTTGTTTCTGAGTTTTATTCAGGGAGGCTGAGGCATGTAGTATATTGGGCTCGGCCTATATGGACCGAAGTAACCAGCCCAGTAATAAGAATTTTTTAAGGTCCGCTAAACTTCCGATAATTACCGCTAATCAACGACAAATAACCGCTAAATGGCGCTAACGTACCGCAATCGGCAAAACGCTAAATATACGTATTTGATTTAGCACCATAGCGTTTGATAAATGAAAACGCTATTGCGCCGCTATAGCGGCGCTAAATACCGCTATTTAAATCACTGAAACTAGTTGATGCGCAAGTGCATTTTACAATTTCGCAACGTAATTGTACATCTTCAAATATTTCATAGTGAAATTGAATACAAACTAGAATCTCTCTTCTGAATAAAAAAGATCGATGTTCTCACAAAGAAAAAATAAAAAAAATGTGAGGCTCAGGCGCATCTACAATTTCATTTTAGTTTTCTATTTTATTTTGATATATACTACAATCTTGTCGATCCGGTAGAGTCTTAACAGGGTAAAATTTGGCGCCAAGCATGGTCAACTGCAATGGTGAACTCAACTAATAAAGCAATACTCGTGTGCTCATAAGTTAAATTTCAGGCAGCTTGCTTAGTTGCTTCGAGTTAATTATTGTGTAGTATTCGTACTAACAAGGATGATATACTTTTCTACTTTGAAAAATACTAAATTTGCATATTTATGCTGAAGGTAACACTTTATCCGGATTAAAGTTGGGACACTGCACCAGTCAGGTTCAGGTTATAGGCTTATAGCCCGTATTTAAACTCCAGCTCGTGGATTAATACCTACCTACTTACCTAGCAATGCCTAGCTAGTTGCTAATAGTAAACTTGAACAAATTTGGTACTATATGAAGCTAGTTAGCTTATCTTTTAAATACAAGCTGAAAAGAAAAGAAAAGCCAACTCTGATTAATATATCTTAAGTCTACGGTTATTCCAATATTAATAAACTTTTTGTCTTTGAGTCCCAATATAAGATGTCTGCGATATGAGTATATGACTATTAATTAAGTTGAAAATGTACTCGCGCCTCAAATGTTGTAACTTTGCCTTTTTATTTTTCCCTCTGTAAGGTTAATGTATTCTTTATACACTGGATTCTGTCAAAAGATTTTTACAGTGAATTAGCCTGTGAAGTTCGTCAAAAGCTTAAAAAAAATACATTTTCGAAGATATATATTTTAAGTTAGTTTTAATTTAATAATAATTTAATAATAACTGACATTATTAAAAAGTAAACTTTAGAATTAAAGCCTAAGATTTTAGATGTGACAAATATAAGACTTACATTTGCAATATATAATATGATAAATTTTACTCATGTTATGTTGTTTGTTAAATGACTTCATAATTGTCACATTATGTATAAAATGATTGTCTTGATAGTATAGGCCTTTAGCATAAATATAAAATTAATTTTGGATGTAGTTTTTTTAAATTTCCAATTAAAAGATGTAGTAGATTCAATCCGATATTCAAATTAAGGCTTTTGTTTTATGTGGCATGCAAAAGAAGTCGATCAGCAAAAAGACCGTAAATGTGATGACAAGCTAGAAATTGCCCAAATAGGAAAAACAAACAAAGAAACAATGGGCATAAGTTAAAAAGTAAAAGTTATATTTGCGCAACGCATTTTGCATGGTTAGATCATACAAATAGACATATATAAGAGTAGGTCTTTAGGTTTGTCACATGCAATTATGAGGTCATGGGTGGGAGCCTGGGAGGTCTACCATTTTAAAGATAAAAAGCATTTTCAGGGATCCCGCCACTTCACTACAAAATAAAAATTTATGAATTTAGAAACTTTTTCTAGATTTTAAATGCTCTTGCATTTTTTTACTATATATACAGCAACGCACATCAATTTACGCCAAGTTTAATAGAAAGTCTAAAATATTCTTATGTAATAATATTTTTGTCTGTTCTTACAGTAGAATAGCTAGCTTGTATTTTCAAAACAAAAAAAAAATCCCATTCCAAGTTTAGTTAGCTGCAATTCATTCAAATTTGACTGGGGACTGATTTAAAAACATAATTTAAGTTTTATTTTATTTTATTTTTGTTTTTATTAGTTTGAAATTGATATCATTTGAGTTCTTATTCGAATTTAACTTGGATACAATTAATGTGTCACAATTTCTTTAGTCCTCTAATAATTAGAATATTGACTATTACAGTTTAAAGTAAGCTGATAAATTCGGTATACGGTATAATGCATTATTTCTGGAAAATTAACTGAAACTTCATCAGTGAGAAGAATATATGCATTACCTATTCAAACTATCTATTATATATAAATCCCGTTTACAATTTCTTTAAAAAATAGACGCATTATATGCTGGAAGAATAAGTGAAGATTTAATTTCTTACATGCGCTTAGCTTTTTCTAAACTTTATTTCAATTAAACGCAACGTTATATTTCTGCTATTTTGTCAAATTTTCTCTCAAAATAAAATAAGTATCAATCCTTCAATTTGTCACATAATGTTAAGATGTGATTTTCCTGCTTCATGTAAGCCGCTCGCTTCTTATGCAGATGATGCCACATGGGCCATGGACTGGGATCCTCAACAGCCGTTTTAAACGACTGCTGGGGCAGCCGTTCCCTTTTTTGTTAATAATAAAAAATTTTAAAATTCAAATGGCGAATCCAAACCGTTCATCTTGTTGAATTTTACGGGCGATGTGTTTTCATATAAATTTTATAAAATTTGGGATTGATTTGATATTTGATTAAGTGATTAACAAATGAACGAACCAGATTTGATTAATTCTAATACGTTCATAATTAAAGCACTTAGGGTGTGCTCCAGAAGGGATGAATCGAAGCAAAGGGAAGGTAGCGTAACCGAAATAACCTGCTCCCGTTGCTGCCGCTGGATGAATCGAAAGAAACTCAGTTAAGCTACGGGTCCTTGACAGCTCGTTTTTGGAGAAGACCGATTACCCCCGATTTTGGGGTGTACCGAATATACACCAATAAATAACTTTTTACCCAAATTACCCTTTATTTTCCTTTCTCTGACTGTGGACCCCACATGTCATCTTTGTCTTCCCATTTAGACCAATATTGTCAAAGAAGAGGAGTATTGCAGTTATCTTTCATACACGGCTTTTGAAGCTGGAGCACGGCATCTTCGTTTCCTCTTCAGTTCCTTCAACTTCTTTCCTCTTCCGTTGCTTTCCTTAGCTTTCCTTCACTCCCGTTCATCCTTTCTGGAGCAGACCCTTAATCAAGTATCAAATCAATCCCAAATTTTATAAAACTTATATGAAAACGCATCGCTCGTAAAATTCAACAAGATGAATGGTTTGGATTCCACTACAAGAATTTACTGTAATGGTGTGGAAAAAAGTAGAGGTCTTTGCCGTCGATATATCGACGGGAATAATCATTTACGAGGAAATAGCGACGGGAATAGCTTCCTCGTACTGATAGCCTCGTAAAAGACATTTTGCGAGGTTAAATCGCAAGTTTTCGCGAGGGAAGGAAGCCTCAGTGATATTGTGTCCGAATGCCACCCTGGCGATGTTTATCCCGTCGATATTTCCACGGCAATATTTATCCACGGGAAAAAAGTCAAATCTCTCGCCATTTTGGATTGCTCTTCCTCGGCAATAAGATTTTTTCCCCGAAGATTTAAGGAGTTTATTTACTAGCAACATATATCAACATTAATGCATAAGAGCCTTTATCTTTCCCGTCGATATATCGACGGGATAAATACTACATCCAAATCTCCGATTTCAGGCCCTAATATATTTACCGAATCGTCCCTGAGATTCTACCATACCAATATAATAAACAGTGCCGAATGATATAAATATGAAAGAAGAAATAATTGAGAATCATTGAAACTATTGCTAAACATTCACAACACTTTCACAAAAATATTAAGATTACAAACACGACATGCATAAAATCTGCCAGTAATAATATACCTTTATGTTCCCATAAAAAACTAAAAAGAAGTTCTACGTCATCTATGTCTGTTACATATGCCAATTTGGGTCTGTAGTGTTCAGTTGGGTATGAAACTAACTCCATTATGTATGAGGAAGTCATCGTTTTGAATATTGTCATATGCACCGGTATTTCCAAGTGCACCCCCGTTGCTCTCATCGCCAACTCCAGCCCCCTATAGTTTTTTAAAAAATATTATAAATAATAGAAATACGATCACTGATGCCAGGAAGATATCCATATACAATGGTACGACAAAGGAAGTAATTGCATTGACTTTGCCACTTCTGATGGCCAACAGAGATGAAAATGTTGCCATTTAGTCTCAGGCACGAGGTGCACAATGCATAATATCTCGTACCATAATACAATAAATTTGGTACAAATGATTTACAAAAGAAGACAAGGGGCAAAGGCCTTACTATTGTGACAAGGTATAGGTGAACAATGTTACTTATTTAAATTAGATGGTTCAAATTACGTTTCATATTTCTCCCACCATTTATAACAATGATAACATACACATGCATACTTCCTATCTTTTTGTCCTCATTCTGGGATTTTGTTTTCTATCCTTATGATCGAATCAATTTAAGTGTGTTTAATCTTGGCTATGAGTTCTTTTTTTTTTTTTTTTTTTTTTTTTTTTTGAGGTGGGGGAGGGGATCCGCATCCTCTACCCATCTCATCACGACCGTCTGATCTAATCTGGACGGTTCATTTTTTTCGGGCCAATAATTTTTTTCGGGAGTGGTGGAATGCACGGGGCTCCTTTAGCCGTTGAGATTAAATCAGACGGCTAACGTTCAGAGATGGGCACTCTACCCATCTCTTAGAGATGGGCAGAGGATGTGGTTCCGGGGGAGGGGGGGGGCATAAGACTAACTAGTTGTTGAGTAATTCATTCTACATAAATCTAAATTGTGGGCTAACATGATTTGGTCAAAATGCAGGTTGTATACGCACAGATGTGTTATTCACAATAATATATAAAGAATATTAGTGTATCGTTTTGCCGCGATTTGATCAAGCACTGCACGACACTTGTTTAGCACTTGACCTTCACGCCACCTGTATCGATCCTGCCCAAGAACGATATCATTATGCATTAAACTTTAATTCATAGTAGAGGTCATATACAGAGGTAATTAAATGCCAATATGCTGACTAATCTGAAAAGACTTTGCTTAGTTCTAAGGTCCATACAGTATCCAACTTTGCATTGTTTAAATTTACATCAAAGTAGAACTTATTATAGGGAAACAAAGTTTAAATCACCAGAAATTTTATGTGCACTGCTTGATTTGCTTCATCAGAGAAGGAGTGGTAGCTTCTATGTGGTCCATCTATTTCATTCAGAGCCAAAGTTCTGATTGTTGAGACCAATTGGGTTTTTGAGCCTATCGTGTCGAACTCATCCTTTCCAACCTTCCAAACCTCTGGTTTGTTCAAATGTGTTGCACACGATCTGATCCTTGTTTGTCCCCTCCCTTTGCGTTTTTTAGAGTGGCCGCACCTTCATTAAATCAACAATCTCGAACTCCTGCTCGGGCTGGGTATTAGTTTCTTCATATTTGCTGGCTTGTGCCCTAGTAAGACCTCTCTCTCTTGCCATTTTGTGGATCTGATACAAGAAAAGTTAATTAATCTAAACCTGACTAAACAAACTCAGATTATAAGTGTAAGAGAGAACTAGTGAGTCTTTCTCTCTTTCTCTCTTTGTAAACCTGACTAAATGTCCTCAGCTATAACCCTTAACTGGTCTTGCCTAATACAACTAAAGGCTCTTTAACAATGACTTAACCCAATAGGTAAAAAAATTTGATATAAAGCAACTGCCCATTGTCTCTCGGTAACATAATTTGATGCATCAAATCCCCTAAAACCTGTAAAAGAAGGCAAACCAGTGACGAAGTATTTTTTTTTTCTACAATACACAATTCTGAATATTTACAGAGGAACAAAGTATCGCAGTACAACTTGCTATTAATCACAATTTTGATATAAAGTATCGCTGTCACTGGAAGATAGTTTGCAGCTGAAAGTTGAATAGAATCAACCTTTATAACAAGAAGAATATAGCTAACAAAGCTATTAAAATATTTCTTTAGAAATCACATGATGCATCATTGGAGATGTTTATAAGCTAAAGACTTTTTACCACGTTTTTTTTTTTCTTTTACTTAATGCACATTGGCCTAGCATGAATTTAAAAAAAAAATGTAATACAAATGTGAGATCAGTTCCATGGCATGAGAACATAAATCAACTCTCCTGCAAAGAACGCAAATTAAATAAGAACGCAAATATAAAGGTCATATCTACTGTTACTACCTTTCTACCAGTACATAGGCTCGATAAAATAATACAACTGTGAGATCAAATCCAATGCATAAGAACGAAAATTACACCTACATTATCTCCAAACCCCCACACATTACACAATTGAAAAACAAATCAACTAAAAAAAAGAATAAAAGAAGGTACTGTTACTGCCCTGACCCTTCCTACCCGCACTTACCAGTACTAACCAAAAACCTAAAAAAGTTGAAAAAAGAACAACTACTTTTGCAATTTTCTCCTCCTTGCCTGGTTTGCTAGTGCGTGTACCAAGTGAACTGAAACACAACTATTTTTGCAAGTATAAAGGTCTTCATTGAGTGCATTCACTTTAATTAAATAAGATACATGCTCAAATTCTCAACTTAGGTCATGCTTACTGGGCTCATACTATGTTCCAGGGAAGGTCTTGATAATTATGAGTGCTTTAGATGACAGTATTCTCACACCTGACAGATTTTGACAAGCTGATTTGCAGCTTTTACAAACAAGCCCCATGTTTTTTAGTTATTTCTTATTAAACTAAATCTGTCAATTCACTTAGTGAGTCCTACTTAAGTCTAACCAGTGAATGCAAGAAAGCAAGAACACTCTCAAATTTGCATAAAGAGACCTGAGTCCTATCAATATCTGGTTTTTCATAAGAGATACAATATGTAAAAGAAAAAGAAAGAAAAAACAAACAGAACCAATACTTGTGAAAAAGGAAGAAAAAACAAACAGAAAAGGATTTACGAATTTTGGCTGGTATCCAGATGTGCGGTAGAGTATCTTATTTACAATAATACAAATAAAAGAGAAGGATAATTGTAAACTTACAGCCTGAACCTTTTTCTGGGCAGATGCTCCTGTTTTCATATCATAGTCATAAACCATTAAAGGGGTCTGCATTGAGCTATAACTAAACCGTAGTATGCTTTAACAAACTTAACCCAATAAGGTAGCGCCCAGAGAGGACCAGTAAACTGTCCAGCGATACAGTTAACTGGTATTATTCTTTTTACTGCTGATACTGACTCCTCTCTTTACTGGTAAACACATACCACTACTATAGAAATTGTGTTTCCTTAACATGATCTCAATCAAAAATGCTAATTAAAGAAAACGCCAACACTAAGGGGCAAGTGAAATGAATACGGCACAAAAGGATAAAGACCAATAGAAAATTAATGTTAGAAAATATTAAACCTAACCATGTACGTGTATACTCCTCAATTCTTCCAAGTGCTGCTTCTAAAGTCAATATTGAAAAAATTTATATGGATTATTTCAGACGGTTGCAGAAAATTGATCTAATTTACAAATCCAAACAAAGATCGAAGTAAAGATAACCTAAAAAGTTAAAAAAAGAAGCAAACAGATTACCCCTTTGGTGGAGGTCAAGCGATTGTAATGAGTTCCGTTTCTTTAATTTGAAGAAATCAAATGACACTTGAGTGGTAACCAGAGAGATTTAGTTTGCGGTTAGGAGAGACTGGTTGGAGCGAAAATTGATTTGGAGAGGAAATTGAATTTTTATTTTTTTCGAAATCTGAAAACTAACCTCGGCCTCTCAAGTTTGTAGAAAGACACCTGATTACAGAAAGGGATATGGAGTGCTAGAATTGCATTTTGATACTTGGATCGTGGATGAAGAAATTCTCAAATCCGACGGTTAAAATTTTTTCTTGCAAACAAATAATATCAGAGAAATAAAGATGTTGATATTATTTACAACTTTTGAAGCATTTGATATAATTTTAGCGGCAATTTCCGAATTTTTGGTGCGGCTTGTTAAAATTCGTGAATTTTACAGTTTCTTATTTTTCATATTTTAATTATATAATATAATATAATATAACTGGTCCAATATGTGAATTATTAGGATATAAGTTAATTTGAAAAAAATACTGTATTATATTTCATTGTTCATATTAAATGTGAACAATTTTGAACGTTCTTCACAAAATTAATGGGAAAAAAACTTGTAGTTTTGTTCCATATGCACTTTTATATAATATCACAAAATGAATAATTACTAAGCAATAAAAAAAATTCTATCCAAGCAATAAGATTATACTTTTGCCATACGGACTTGGATGATATTGTATATTTTTTATATGAATAAAACTTCGTGCAATTTTTTTTGTCATATCGTACATATTAGCTTAATAAAAGGAATCTAGATGATGTAGTTTGCTTACAAAAATTATTCTAAGAAGCATTTACCAAAATCTCTCTTTCATACTTTTCCAATATCTTTATCTATCGTTCAGACATCAAATAATTATTATAAAAATCACATGTATGTAAAAAGGTAAAAATGTTAAGATTCTGAGATGATTTACGATACAATTTATTGTGGCTTTCAATTATATAAAAATATATCACGTTTTGTTACATGCTGGTCATTTTTCAAAAAAAAAATAAATAGTTTTATTTTTTATATATAACAAAATTAAGGTCACACCTTGCAGGAGCGATACATGTTTATCGTTTAATTTAGTTTCATAACTAGCGTACATTTAATTATAAAAATTGTTATATCAATTATTATTATTATTATTAATTATGTATCATTTTATAAACAAAATATTCTCATTTCTTATATTATTATACCAATTATTGATATTTATTATTCTAAACCCCATATAATTTCCATCTATTGATTAATTTGGAGTCTTTATCTAATGCTAAAAGTGCATATAAACGAGTGAGTCATTAATTTTGAGCCTAGTAATTTAGATATATTATTTTTTTTCTAGAAATTTTTTTGAAGAATGTTATACGAAAAAGCTAAATATATGCCCAAACAATATATAGTTATTCCTGCAATAGCAATTGTAATTTTAAGTTCGTTATCTAAAAATGTTGATTAGCACGCATGCGTTGCTTAAATATGTTTTAAATTTTTATTATTGTTTTATTATTTATGGATTGATTGTATATATGTCGAGTGCTATGTTTGTATAACACAACTATATATAACTAACAATATCTATAAACACGGTTAACAAAGTAATATTTATATGAGTAAGGTTCAGGTGCCACACATTTTTAGCGCCATAAATGTCACAAGTTATCTATTTCATGAATAATTTTAAATAAAAAATTAAAATTTCAAATCCAAACTGCTGATCTTGTTCAATTTAACGCACGATGCATTTTCAAAAAATTACATCAAAAGACATCACGTGTTAAATTGAACAAGATCAATGTTTTTGTATTTGAAGTTTGAATTTTTTTTATTTTAAAATTATTCATAAAATATATAACTTGTGCCATTTGTAACACAAAAGTTGTGGTACCAGAATCCTACTTTATTTATATATATCAATATTTCTATGAATATATTCATTAGAAACATCATGTAATCTTATATAGGCGTAAAAAAGTATGAGCAATGCACTAATGCTAGCATATATTCAGACTAGATTTTATATTTTTTTAATTTTTAGCTTTTTTTTTAGAAAATTTTAAAATTATATGGTCCGAAACAAATAATTAGACTAAGGATTTGCAAATTTTTTAAAAATTAGTAAAAAATAAAAAAAAAATTCAATAGTACTTGTATTACTATTTTTGAATATTAAGTCAAAAAATTAGTAAACTATTTTTTTACCCTATTCCCTTATAATTTGTTAATATTAAGTCACATACGTAGGTATATAAATGGTACCTTCTAGGATTCTATATACATCAAAAAAAGATATTATAAATCATATACATGTATTACTATTGATCAGAAAAAATGCATTTCTACATTTGTTTCTCCAGCACTTCAGCTCATCTGCGGCTATTTTATGTGTTGCCCTCTATGCAAGACATAAACCAATTATGTATAGTAATCACCCATGCAAGTTACACAGAGCCTACCACAAAATATCAGATGATGCGTATGCAACTCATTTCATTTGTACTAAAATGTCCTTCCACTCCTTCATTTTTTGCTCTTGCACTGTATCTTTACCAAGGACATTTGAGTCTTGTTTTTTAAGAAATGGGAATGGATCGCAATTCCTCCATCTGAAAGAGATTGCAGAGAAGCACCAATTGCCTATTCAGGCACCAATTACCTTTTATAGATGTATAATGTTGCTTTTTTGGACTCTCGCTACTATATATATATAGTAGTAAAAAAAGGATATGATGCAAGCTACTTTTTTTTTGTTAGGAATCCGATGACTTATGTTATAATTATCATAATTTAACACACGGCATATTTAATTTAGCAACAGGTACTAATTAATGTTAATAACATAATTAGTATAGTTATGTGTTAATAATATTATATCCTATATTATTATATATAAGTGTAAGTAATTGTCAACAGTTAATCAATAATAAAGTTATGCAATTAGTTTACTATCTCCATTTTGTAACTGACGAGGTTTAATGAAAAGAGATGTTTCAATAAAATAATGAAAAAGGTTTGAATAAATTTTTTTTTTTTTAAAAAAAAGAAATTTAGCGCCTTTGGTAAAATTTTTTTTATTGTGTTTTAGTGAACATTCATGCTTTTTTGCCTCACAACTTTGCAATCCTCACAAAGACGGTTATTGGATTTGGACAATATATTAAATAAAGAAGTGAGTGGGAGGTTATATTAAAAACAGAAGATGAGGGGACGTTATTTGCTATTTTTTGTTTAATTATTTGTTTAGAAAATTCATTCTTTTAATTACAGAAAAATAATTTAGTAGTGGATTTTTGGCGGCAACTAAATGTTGAGTCCATTTTTTCCGTCGAAAAGTCGACGGCTTTAATACGGCGTCGCTCAATTTTTAAAACACACCACTATTCCCCTACCGACGAATTATGACTCTCCCGACTCAATTATTCCCGAGGGATATAATGGAGGTTTGCCGAGTAAAGATTATGTTCCACGTAATTACTGAATTATTTCCGTGGATATATAGATGATCCACGGCAATTTAATTCCGACCCACGGGAATAATCAATTTTCTTGTAGTGTTCTTCATTTGAATTTTAAAAAAAAAATATTATTAACAAAAAAGGGAACGGCTGCCCCAGCAGTAGTTTAAAACGGCTGCTGAGGATCCCAGTCCACCATGGCTTCTCAAATAAGGTTTCTTATGCTCTCGTTTCCCTTTTCTTTTCCTTTTATTTTGGGGAAAAAAAGATTCACGGTATTCATCACAGTTCATATTAAGTCAATAATTTACCTTAAGGTTGAAAGATTAAAAAATGTTATCACTAGATAAAGACCTGATCAATAATAAATTAAGACATTTACCTAAAACTAAAACTAATAGTACCTTAATATATCTGGCACTGTAATACTCATAAATAGTCCCATTCAAACACATAAAACTATCATCAATGCAACAAGTAACAATATCATCTGAACACTTGGGCACATCAATCTTGACACGTAACATAAGTGGACCCTTTATCCCTTTCTTTTTTTTTTTTTCTCTCTTTTTTTTTTGAACTCCTCTTCCACGTTACCCAAAAGATACAAAATCTGTTGGACCTAATTATTGGTTGGGCTTATAATATATCCATCATGATCCTCAATCATTCCTGGACCAAAATCCAAAATCACCTCCCATTTTTCCTCATCATTTTCCTACTAATCTACAAAAAAACAAAAGAAAAAACAAAAAAGAGCTTTGACTCCACCGAAGACCGCCTTGCCTAGTTGCCTTGTGTTGTGCTCTTTATCAGCGGCTTGGCTCTCTTTCTCTCTCTATTTCTATTTCTATTTCCCTTCCTCCAAGAAAACCCAACCAAAGCTCAACAATGGCGTCTGACGAGTCTCAGCTGACTCAAGACCTCGACGATTTACAGCGAAAATTGGGTCGGAAGCAACAATTCGAGGCCGCTGTTGGGTCCATTTCCTCCATCCTTAAAGAACGATACGCCTCTGCGTCTCCATCTCTCCGCAATTCGGTAATTATTGTGCTTTTTTTTTTTTTCTTTCTTTCCTTTGTTGTTCTCAATTTTGGTGAAATTCGTGCTGAATTGGAATTGTGGTTCGTAATTGCCTTCTGTTTTGTGTTGGGATTGAGGATTTTGGAATTTGGTTTCTTGCTAACCACTCGTCGAAATGCCATAGAAAGTTGCGTTTTAGTTAAGGCACTGTTTCTGTTTTCAATCCAACGAAAGCTGGAATCTGATGAAATCCTGATTAATTCTCGAATGGAGTGATGGAAGTTTTTGGATCATGTGCAATCAAGTTGCCACACACTGAATTACTAGATAATTATGATGTAATTAAGCAATTATGATTTCAGAACCAAGTTTATAAATGAGGCCTTTATTCAACTGCTTCGGTTGCTATTTTGGAGGGTACCAATCATAATGAATTAATGATGAATGAAGTGAAATAACTACAGAGATAGACAAACTTCACTAAACCTTCTTTTAGGTCTTAGTTTTGTTGACAAAATAGGCCTCAATGTCTTTTGATTGCCACAAAATTGGCATTGATATAGAGATATAAGAAAAATGCCCCATTGACATGATGTGCTGATTGTTGAATTCTTTTTCTCCTTTAAATAGATATTTCAAGCTATCACCAGGGTGTCAACAGTTCTTCAGTCTCGATATGTTGCACCATATTTCTGGAAAACAGGATTGAATCTATTTGAAGAAGCAGATCAAATTGTGACCGAAAGGACACATAAGGAGAATTTAAACAAATACATTGCTAAGGCACGAGAGTTTCTCCAAGAGAATGACAATGAGGCTCCAGCACCGAATAGGCAACCAGGTATAAAAATACTATTCTTAAAATTGTTTTGATTTGTTATGGTATTGGTATGGTAACTGTATGACATTATTTTTGTATGGTGTGCACCTTCTGAATTGTATGATTGAACTGGGTCTTGATTCATGTGGTAGCATCAAGTTAACCAGTGAACTGAGGATACAAATATATGATACAAGTTGTATGTATGGGTACTGAACTGGCAGCAACACATTGCTACTGAAATGAATCAGTTTCTGTACTGACAGATTTATTTTTACCAAGTTACATTAGAGACAGGTTGTCAGCTTATGTCATTAACCTTTCACCACTAGCTATACCAGCCCAATATTTTTTTATTCATCCTCTCTTATGACTTTATAATTCCCTTAGATAATCGGTATCTTTTCGAGGGGCATCTAACGGTGCAGCCAGAGCCACCACCACCAGCATGGCTTGTTGCTCAGCAGACTGCCATGAGACTAGAAGCTTCCCTTGGAGAATCTTCTAATACCCCTGAATCTGAGGAGGTCCAAGAACAACTTATGAACCAGTTGGTGGCGGTTTTTAACCAAATGCAAGATTCTGGTAGTGATCTCCAAAGCATCATTGACGCAACATTTATGGTACGACTGACCATACTTCATTGGGTTTTTACTTTAAAAATACGTATCTTGCAAAAAGTTGGCCCGACATGAAGATAAATACAACCTTGACCTGATCCATTGAAATAGAGTGGTTATATTTTTTCTTTTAGAAGGAAGAAAACATAATACTGGGCTAAACTGGGAGCTTGGCTCTTACTTTTGAATATCATTGAAATAATAAAGCTCAGATGGTGTAAGAAACAACAACTGATGTTATTTCAGGAAGGAACCAATGTGCCGAGAAAACCTCCTGCTGCTAAAGAAGTGGTGGCGAACTTGCCGGTGGTTGATTTAAATGAGGAGATACTTGGAAAGTTGGGGCATGAATCAGAGTGCGCAGTTTGTAGAGAGAACCTAGTTGTAGGTGATAAGATGCAAGAGCTTCCTTGCAAGCATCTTTTTCACCCTCCATGCCTCAAGCCTTGGCTGGTTAGTTTTAATTTTATTATTACCAGTTCTTGAAAGTTACATATATATTGCTTCGATTTCGGTAAATATGATTTTTTATTGTACTGTATTATTTTTTTACAATATAGTTATTTTCAACTTAAATGATACTAATGTTTACTGGCAGGATGAGAATAACTCATGCCCAGTTTGTCGGCATGAGCTGAGAACAGATGACCATGCATATGAGAGCTGGAAGGAGAGAGAAAAGGAGGCTGAGGAAGAGAGGAGAGGAGCTGCAAATGCTGTTAGAGGTGGAGAATTTATGTATATTTGAACATAATTTTAAATTAAAATAAAAAGATTTTAATTTTATACTATATGAGACTCTCGAATGCGTTCTTTTCTGGTGTGTAATTTATTATTATTATTTAATTTATTTTGCTTATTAGATTTTAAAAAAAAATTAGGATCTGTTACGTTTAAACCGTCAGTGATGGAGTTCTGCAGCATGCATCACAAACGATATTATCTCACGTGATTTCGTCATTATTAGTCCAGGTCACTAAATAAACAAATGCATTTGCAAATACTATCAGCATGATAAATATAGCATTATAAAGCATCACACATACCAAAAAGGGTAGTGTTGTACAATCTAGCATTATAAACCATCATACATTCATATCAAAACCAACATACATTAGTATCGTAGAAGCCAACATCAAGTACCAAAATGACTTGTTTTTCCAATCATACTACTGAGTTTGCACAGAACCTCCATGTCCTCTCCATCAGGGTTTTGGACGGCCCCGATAGCTGCTTCGCGTACTTACTCATGATCCATTCAGAAAGCATCCTTTTCTTGTACAGTTCGCCAATCAGTCGAATATTACCAGACATGCGTCTCGCTGCCTTCAGCCTATTCTCCTCTTTTTCCTCTTGGGTTTGCTTTACTCCCCCCTCTTCCTCAGTTTTATAAGCTTCCGCTTCTTCACGCACTCCTCTTTCAAACTCTTCCTGGCACTTATTCAGCAATAACCTCCTAAAGGTTATCTTTTTGTTGTCTATAATAAAATTTGGCAAGAAAGTTGCCAGACGGGAACAGAAATTAACATACATCTCACAGAGTGTTGGTTGCATTAAAGCCTTGGCAACAATATGAGAAACAACACCGACTAATGTACCAGGGCTGTCTATATTGACCTCTTTAACCTGGTCAAATACCTTTTCAAAAGTTTGAGGCGTTAGTTTGTCTAGGATAGCCTTGAGCTGCAGCTGTTTTTCGTCTTCCTTGTTAGATATTTTACCAACCTCGCATTGAAGGCCGCCTCCCTGAGGCACTGGTGGTGAGATTGTCCCTCCTATGTTTAGATTTGGCGACTGCCCTTGTAGGTCAGGCTGAAGATCCATCGTGCTTGGGGGACCACTATTAAACTGTAACATGTCCATGCCCATGCGATTGACCGGGCTGAATAGGCCGGGTGACTTGATCCTCATGGAATTCACCTGGTTGCTTGGTCCACCACCGCCACCCATCCTGCAGTCACCCTCCCCTAATACTGTTTCGCCACTAGTTATAACTTCCCTTCTGGCTTCCTCAGTTGTTCCAATGCTGCCTTCAGATTTATAGATATTGATGATTTTTGAGATGGCTTCTGTTTTTTCTTCTGGCCCCTTATAGGCATACTACAAGCCTGAGCTTCCGGCTGCATCAGCCTTTGTAAGTATTTCCTTTATCAATTTCTTCTTAGATGTAGTTTGCTTTGGTACGTCAGCAACAGGCTTCTCTCTTGACACAGAACAAACAGTGATCACCTCAACAACTTTAACTTCTTGTTTTAGTTCCTTATCTGCCGCAGCTACTTCTGATGGCATCAGTTCAGATTTGGGAATGCTTCCATCAGCATGTGAAATGGAGCGTCTGGATAAAAATTCGGTATCAGTTGACACCGATGAACAAAGACAGCATCTACAAGTAAGGAACAAGTTGCTTTTATGAGAGAAATATTTGAAAAACCAAATAATTATTCCCCAAAAATAACCAGCCATGAATTCTGTTTCTTGTTACAATAAGAGTTAGACAGCTTATTTGGGGCTATTTGGATTGGGCCTAGCTTTGTCCTTTGATGTGACATGATCAAATTCAGCTTAAGTTTAGTTGTCATTGAAACAAAGAAAGTACCCAAGAATCTCATTAGAAGTACAATAAAATCTACAATGATTAACAATTCTAGGATATGCCAACAGTCTATCTCAATCTAAACTTGTAAATTTATCCTCTAGTTGTCTAAATAGGAACCCACTTGTATTATCTTCTAGTTGAAACTGTACTTGACCTATTTATGTTTATGTTTAATTTTTGAATGATTCAGAGCTTCAGTTTCACTGTTTCTATAAGAAACACACCCATGAACTGATTAAATGAGTAGTGTGTTTTTAAACATACAATTTGATTACTAATAACAAGGAGCAAGAGAAGAAGGATAAAAGAGAGGAACAAATTTCTCGATTTCGCCATTCTGATGAACACTTTTTTTGTATTCTTGTCATTTCATTAGGACACCCCCACCACCCCCCCCCCCCCCCCCCCCCCCCCCCTTACGACTTAAAAAAAAAAAGAATGGTATTTGCAATATATATAGTCGTTCCTAATCTGCTTTAGCAAATCAATTACCTGCAAGTGATGTGCAAGCAACCATCTCTTTTCTCCCCAAAGTACTTGCACCAGGAACAACTCCTTTTCTCCTCCTCCTGCATCATCAAGAGATCCTCCCCAAAGTTGGGCTTCTCTGCACCTAGCGCCATTGATTCACATAATGCGACCTTCCACCTATTGTGCAATAGAAATATTTATTTAACTTGCATTATGAAAAATTTTAGAACAGATTCATTACGAATCTACTATATATGAGAAACTTTGAAGAATAACAGATTCATTATTCTCATATTTTCATAAAAGGATTGCTCATAATATATGTGAGTTTTTTGTGTGATTAACCTGTATTTGCAAACTGACATCCAACTTCCTGACTTACAAATAGTAATAAGTCCTCTCACTGTCAACAGATGCGAGGTAACTAGGACTTAAGTAGTCTTTCTCAATAGTACCATAGCTAAGACAACGAGCAAAGACTACAACAGTTGTTACATAATTAATTGGATTTGTTGATAAAGGTGATTATGTTACAAGGACAATTAATTCACCTTTTAAAAACCTCAGAAGTAAGCAAGTCCCGACACATTCCTGGTTCCAGAACAGCCTTGCAGTTCTCCTCAGGGCATCTGACAACGAAGGTATTCTCTCTGATTTTGGTGCTGATGTAAAGGCTGAGGCAGTCACTGCAGAATACATGGGGACAATCATTGTTTGTCTGGAACACCTTGTCAGTCGGTACAGTCTCCATGCATATCTTGCAAAACACTTGAGGCTGATATGAAGACGAAGGTGAAGAAGCTCTGTCCTTCCATGCTATTTTCACTTGCTGTGGTGAAATAGTGATGGCTGAGAAGTAGTTCTCGTCTGATATGGGAATCAGATCATGTGTCTTGTCGCCATTGGATAGTTCATGGATGTAGAAATCGAATCCAAATCAGGTGTAGCGCTACACCATGTAGCGCAGGCATCTCCACCGTCCGATTTATGATGGGTGTCCCGTGAATAATACCAGATTGATAGGCCCGAAAAAAATTAACCGTCGAGATCAGATCGAACGGCTCGGATCCTGCGCTACATGCTGTAGCGCTACACCAGATTTGGATCCGTAGAAATCATCTACTTGATCGCTGACATTAGCATAGGATGGTTCTCCCATGGTGTGAAATGGACAGTAGAGCGGTAACAGAGATGTTACAGTGCTTTTTCCTTTTCCTTTTTTACTAGCGAGATGTAACAGTGTTTATACTGGAAGTTATAGTTGAAGGGGCACGTATAAAATTGCTTTGATTTAATTTAGTTTAATTACACAAATAAATCGAGATTTTTAAAGTTTCAGACCGACAAGTGGGGACTACCTGTTCACACCCTCCGTTTGTACTCTTTCGCCACCTGTGCACTCTGACTCGTGGCAGCACACCTACATGCGGTTGTCAAGTGTCAAGTCTCAACCGCTGTTCTCTCCTCTCTTCAGTCTTCATAGCAATCTCTTCCCTCGACAGTCGACACTATTACAAATCCCTCTCCTATCTTAATGTGTTTCCATTTTTCTCTTTTTGAGGGTCATGTGACAACGTGTTTCCATTTTTCAAGTTAATTGGTACATTAAATTCCTTGAAAAATTGTGAGAAAGTAAATCGAGTCTGATAATATTTATTCTGATTCTTGGTTTATGCTGGTGCTTGGCAAAAAAGAGAGATTAATCTAATGAGAATCATGGATAGGCCCTTACTTTTCTATTATATATGGGTGCTTTGGACGTTGTGAAAAATAACATTAAGTTATGGTTATTGTTAAAATTGTGATTATATATAGTGCTATTACAAAAGGTGGAGAAGCGCTATTCTGAAATAGCAAATGTATATTGTCTCTCTACAATATAGCCCCTGTTTTACCTTTTTGTTAGTATAGGTGTACCATCAAAAATAGTTTTGAAACTATTTTCTGATATGCTTGGATGCAAAAGGTAGATATACTGTGCTCTATTTCTAAGAATAGTTATTCTTATTACATCCTAATACACCCTTTAATTATTTTTACAAGACTAAAAAAAATGTACCCATTTAATATGTTGGTAAAATTAATATTTGAACAAATATTTAAACTTCAATAAATATAAAAAATCAACGTGTCAATATGAAAAAATAATTTAATAAATATATATTTTTCAACAAACAAAATTATCTGAAAAAAATTAAAAATAATTATTATTCTAATCTGATTTTTTTTGTATTTTATATAAAAAATCAATAACTAACTGTTTATCTACCGTTTAACTACAAATCAAATCAAGTTTTTAAAATCAATGATCCAGATTATGTTAAAGAGGCGCAAACATAATTTGACAATTTTACACTCCTAAATTAATGCTTTTGGGATCGGATTAACGTACATATTCTTATTTTTAGTTATGATACAAGCCCATAAATCACAAGTTCACAACCGCCTCTACCATCAAATTTCCTTCAGATCATGAAATAAAATATAAGGTGTTAAGAAATCTAAACAACTTCAAATATAAAAAAACTCAAAAAGAAAAAAAAAAAAAACACAAGAAACAGCTTAATTAAAGTTGAAAAATACATTTCAGCTATATGTATATTATATAGTTCATCTCTCGGTTCTTACAACATTCTTTTCTGAACCAAGGAAAAGGAAAATACAAGCCAATTTTAACGAGTGCGCCTCATTTCATCTCAACTGTGAATCTTATCCAAAAGAGCCAACAAGTAGGCCAGCACAGTTCATTCACAGTCATGGTTTGTTGCTCGTCCAGAATCGATGATTCAATCAGAGGAGCTTGAACTTGGTTGTTGCTGAAGCTGTGCATTGAGTGCCTGACGAGTGGGCATAGGTTTCCATGCTGGATCCGGCTCATATCTGAAGTAACAAGTTCTAGCAGAGTGTCTCGGTTTGGCACAAATCTGGCACACACCTTTGAATCCATTTTGAGAATTCTTCTCTCCTCGTGGGCTAGAAACATTGAGCTGAGGAGAAGACCTACTTCCACCTCCCAGCTGCCGCCAATTATTTTTTCTTAAATCAATTACATCCTTTAACATATAGCGAATCCGAGAAGAGTACCTTTGGTTCATAGAAAGCTTCTCCACGATGTCAAAGTACGCATCCATGTGTTCCTTGACTTTTGGATGGTCTATCATTTCTCCAATCGTACTCATGAGCTTGCACAGAACCACTATATCCTCTTCATCAGGGTTTTGGGACGGTCCCAATAACTTCTTGATGCACTCATGCATGATTCGTTCGGTGAGCATCCTTTTCTTGTACAGTTGGCCGATCAGTTGTATAGTACCTAAAGCTCGTCTCCTGGCCTTTAGTCTCTTCTCTGCTCTTTCCTCTCGGGTTTGCTTTACTTCGCTGTCTTCCTCAGTTTTGCAAGCCTCAGCTTCCTCACACTCTTTTCTTTCGAACTCTCCCTGGCACTTGTTCAACAATAACATCCTAAAGGTAATTATTTTGTTGTCAATAATAAAATCTGGCAAAGCAGTTGCGAGACGGGAACATAAATCTACATAAATCTCACAGTATGTTGGTTCTAGTAGTGCTTTGTCAAAAATCTGAGAAACAAGCCCAACTAGTGTGTCAGGGCTGCCTATATAGACCTCTATAATCTGCTGAAATAGACTGTCAAAATTCTGAGGCATTAATTTGTTGAGTATAGCCCGGAACTGCCGTTGTTTTGCTTCTCTCATATCAGAGATTTTACCGACCACATACTTCCTCTCTGCCCTGTGCAAAATCGGTGTCGGATGCCTGTCCATGTCACTATGTCAGGCCTACTTCGGCTGAATAGGAGGGAAGTGCACGGAACTGGTCAGTTCACTGAACTGAGATTAATACTTTGTCAAACATATAAATATAAAAATAAATAAATAACCTGAGATGAAGAAGATGAACAGAAGAGAAGGGAGAGAGGGGCGATCGATTGAGTTTTGATTTGTCTTCAGCCGTGATCGACTTTTTGAATGAAAAGGGAAAGCTATGTATTAACTTACCAATTAAGCTATTTATTTTTAGGGAAAATTAGGCATATACCCCTCTAATCATAGCCAATTGGAAATATCCCCTCTAATCTTTAGGTTTATAAATATCCCCTCTAATCATGACTTCTTTAGATATTTATCCTTTTTATTAATTACAACGATTTTTTAATTCTAAAAAATCATTTTTATATTTTTTGGACAAAAGTGCCCTCAGTGCCCCAGACGATTGATCTTCCCGCAATCTCGCTATTGATTTTCCCACTAATTTTTCCTGTGTAAAATGTAAATAAAATAGGAAAGAAACATGTCAAATCTCCTACCCAACATCTCGTACCTTTCTCCTTCCTAACATCTCCTTTCTTAAATCTATTGTTAAAGGAAAAGATTTATTTCTATTGAAAATCTTCAGAGAAAGCTTTTGAAATCATCGCTGGAGCAAGTGCCCCCAAGAAGCGATTTCTTTAGCCCCCATCGCTGATTTGCTAGGTATTACTTTTTAATTTTAATTTTAATTTTGTTGCTAATACGCTAATCTGAATTAACCAAGATTTTATTTGCATGAGAACCATAGGTTAGAGGTACCCACTTTGCCAAACAATTATGTGTGGATGAGGATTCATAGCCTGAAATTTAAATAATCATCTGAACTCAAGCACGACATCAAACCTTTCATAACCACACGCAAACACTGTAAAAATGTGCATAAAATTTTTCTGAAAACAAAATCTGAATTAAGCCACCACCTACACCATTTTAACAAACAAAAGAAACACGTGAAATAATATATCATTTCAAAAATGTTTGCTTTTACTAAATTATTAATTGACAATGATCTATCCTTTTGCTCATTTAATATGTCTTAGTAACAACAAATAATATTTTAATAGTTTCGGAATTGTGCAAGAACATGGAGAGACCAGAGGCAAATGAGAAATATTTCTCATCATTCATTCTTGAAGAGTGTGATTTTCAAACTGAAGTTCCATTACCTCGACAAAAACTGAAAGTCAAAAGAAAATAAAAAGAAAAAATTCAAGATGGCCCAAGGTAATCTATTTAGAACGTGACTTCATAAATCTATTATTGTTTAGTGTTACTGTCACAAAAAAATCAGTATGTCAGGAATCTATTTCTTCTTTTTTTTTTTGTTTCATTTACAAGGTATTAGCTTTTTGTTACTGATTATAGCAATTTCATTCTTTTTCAGCATAAATGCATCCCGCTTCAAGTTAAAAGTGAAATATGATGGATTGTTTAGACCAATCAATAATGGGACAAAACAAAAATATTGTTTTGGAAGACAGAAGACCATTTATTTGGACAAGGAAAACTATAATTTTAATGAGTTATTGGAGGAAGTTACTGGTCTATACCATTTGGATGATGGGGACTTTAACTTGTCGATGTATTATTTAGATGCAAGTGCTACTTCTCAATCGTTTATTCAAATTGAGGACAATGAGAGTTACAATGTATGAAGAGAAAAGAGAGAGGCATTGATATTTGTGTCTAAGAATCTGTTGGATGGAGGTAGTCAAGAAAAAACCACTTTGGGAGAAGATTTGGAGTTTCAAAATGTAGATGTTGAAAATTATGAAGAGGAGTCAGACTATTGCCACAGTGAAGAGAGTTATCACAGTCTTCATAGTGACCTAGAAGATGGAGATGAAAATGAAATTTTTTTTTTTTTTTTTTTTTGAAAAAGGATGAAAATGAAATTGACATTGAATATGAAGGCGAGTTTTACTCGTACGACAAAGATGACCCTAACATAACGGTAGATGCCAAGTTTAGAGGAAAAAAGGAACACTGGATATCTTTCGTATTTTACATTTTACAGGAAGATCAACCGTCTAGAGGACTTGAGGGCATTTTGTCCAAAAAATATAAAAATGATTTTTCAGAATTAAAAAATCGTTGTAGTTAATAAAAAGGGTAAATATCTAAAGAAATCATGATTAGAGGGGGAAATTTCTAAACCTAAAGATTAGAGGAGATATTTCCAATTGGCTATGATTAGAGGGGTATATGCCTAATTTTCCCTTATTTTTATTATTTTTAGTGGAATGGAAGGACAAATTGAGCTTCTTTTTAACTTTTTATTATCATGTGGGGAAGGAATCAAGTGTACTGATTAGAAACTAAAATGCTGTATCTAGTCTCAAGTGGTGTGCCTCAAAAGTCAAAAAAGTATATCTTTATATCGTAGCTGGCCTAGGTCACTTACCTATTTAAATAGCAAAATAGTAGCCTCCATAATAGTGCTATATATATATTTTGAAAATGATAATAGTGGTATTTGGTAAATGCTAGTATGCTACATTGCTAATCAATAATAATATTTTAGCGGATTACGTAGCAAGATATTGTCATCTTGAGATATAAGCAGAGGAGGAGCTAGCCATTTTCCACTTCAACTTAAAATGGGTAATGAATGAATTTGTTAGCAATTATTAATTTTAATGCATTTTGTTCTGAAGTTTGACAATTTTAATAATATATACGTTTTTCTAGTCCAATTAGTAAATTTAATATTTTATTATACTTTAATATGTTTTGAAAATTTTTTATATATATATTTTTAAATTTGAATATTTAATATTTTTATATATATATATTTTATTACCCTGGTATTTGTATATTGTTATTGGCTTATCCATATGTCAGAGAAATTTGTGTTTTGATTAGGGTTATGTTTCTGTTTCAGTCCAATGAAAGCTGGATACTGCTGAAATACTGATAATTGCTTGAATTCGGGGGAATCGAGTAATAAGATTATCTAGATTATGAGAAATCAAGTTCCCACACGCACATTATGAAGTAATAAAGCAATATATATTTGAAAATTATGTTATAGATGAGGCCTTCCATTCAACTGCTCTGGTTGCTACTTTCTGAGGGTATTAATCATCACAATTATAGAAATGAAATAACTACAGAGATAGACCAACTTGACTAAACCTTCTTTAGGTCTGAGTTTTGTTGACAAAGTAGGTCTCTATATCTTTTGAAAGCCACAGAATTGGCATTGAATAGAGATATAAGAAACTGCCCCTTTGACATGATGTGCTGATTGTTGAATTATTTTTCTCCTTTAAATAGATATTTCAAGCTATCACCAGGGTGTCAACAGTTCTTCAGTCTCGATATGTTGCACCCTATTTCTGGAAAACAGGATTGAATCTATTTGAAGAAGCAGATCAAATTGTGACTGAAAGGACACATAAGGAGAATTTTAAGAAATATATTGCTAAGGCACGCGAGTTTCTCCAAGAGAATGACAATGAGGCTCCAGCACAGCCCAATAGGCAACCAGGTACAGACTGATGATTAAAGATACTTAAAATTTTTTTAATTTCTTATGGTAATGCTACGGTAACTGTATGATATTATTTTGTATGGCGTGCACTTTTTGTGAATTGTATAATTGAACAGGGTCTTGATTCAATCAAGTTATCCAGTGAACTGAGGACAGTAGGACAAAAATATATGATACCAGTTGTATGTATGGGTACTGAACTGACAGCAACATATTGGTACTGGATGAATCAGTTGTCAAATTATGCCATTAACTGTTCTCCACTAGCTATACCAGCCCAATATGTTTTTTCTTTTTAATTTCTCTTCTCTTATGACTTTATAACTTTCTTAGATAATCGGTATCTTTTCGAGGGGCATCTGACGGTGCAGCCAGAGCCACCACCACCAGCATGGCTTGTTGCTCAGCAGACTGCCATGAGACTAGAAGCTTCCCTGGGAGAATCTTCTAATACCCCTGAATTCCGAGGAGGTCCAAGAACAACTCATGAGCCAGTTGGTGCCGGTTATTAACAAATGCAAGATTCTGGTAGTATGATACTCCAAATCATCATTGACGCAACATTTATGGTACGACCAGCCATAGTTCATTGGGATTTTACTTTAAAAAAAATTAACATATGTTTTTTAAAGTTGAACCTACCTGAACAGAAATGCAACCTTGATCTGATATATTAATTTAAAGTTGTTAGTATATATATATATAGGAAGAAAACAAAATACTGGTTTAAATAGGCAGCTTGGTTCAGTCTTTTGAACATAAAACAAGTATTGAAGCTCAGATGGGTCTAAGAAACAACTGGTATTATTTCAGGAAGGAACCAATGCGCCAAGAAAACCTCCTGCCGCAAAAGAAGTGGTGGCGAATTTGCCGGTGGTAATGAGGAGATACTTGGAAAGTTGGGGCATGAATCAGAGCGCAGTTTGTAGAGAGAACCTGGTTGTAGGTGATAAGATGCAAGAGCTTCTTTGCAAACATCTCTTCCATCCTCCCTGCCTTAAGCCTTGGCTGGTTAGGATTTTTATTTATTTATTTATTTTTTTAAAAAAACTTCTTATGAGTCTATTACGTAAATATTTCTTCAATTCGGTAAAATATGTTTTTTTAATCAAAGTGTATTAACATTATAACAGTATTGCTATTTTCAAATTATATGATAGTAATATACTCTTGTTTAGATGGCATGTATGAGCTGAGAACAGATGACCATGCATATGAGAGCTGGAAAGAGAGAGTAAAGGAGGCTGAGGAAGAGAGGAGAGGTGCAGCAAATGCAGTTAGGGGTGGAGAATTTATGTATATCTGAATATAATTTTAAATTTTTAAATAAAAAAACATTTAGTTTGATACTATATATATGAGGTTCTCGAGTGACTTCTTTCTGATTCTTAATTTAAATTATAATTTATTTAGTTTTGCTTGTTACATTTCCCAAAAATTTTTAGGACCTATTTCATTCCGTCAGAGAGCATGGTTTTGTGTACATGCATTGCAGAATGCATGAGACACCATCTGACCAGTAATTTTGTCATATTAGGCCTGGTCGCTAAAGTGAACAAATGCATTTACAAATATCATCAGCAGAATAGATAATTGAAATTAGTTGTATTCTATAAGCCAGCATCTAGTACAAAAAAGGGTAACTATGCATCTCACGTCCATATTCCATAGCAAAAGCTAACATTAATGAGTAGTATTGTAGGATACGGCGTAACAACCAAAATGTTATATTCCTTACTAAACCTTAAAGATCAATGTCTGCACTAAAATTGCTGGTTACACTAAATGTGAGCTCAGGTACCCCCCCCCCCCCCCACAAAAAAAAAAAAAAAAAAAAAAAAAATGGGGAACTTGATAGTTGATACTTTGAGAACCAGAATTTGGAACAAGGTTGAAGTTGAGATGGCAATATTGCAAAAGAAAACAAGAGCAAGTGTAAAATGGTCATGTTGTACAAATCGAAATATCTATTTTCATATGGTTATTTTGGTTTCAATCACCAATTTCAACTGGGAATATTTTTTATTTTTTATTTTTTTTGAGCTATATTCTTTGAAATGAATTGAAATCACTATGCCATTCCAGTCAGGAGTAAAGGAAACAGAATGTGGTACTTCAACAGGGCATTGTTTCAACCAGAAAAGATAGAAGAATGTGAACTCCCATGAATACATAAAAATAAGAAAGAGATTTATTACTTATAACTTGCACATAGCAATTTATATTATCGAATTTGACTACAACATGAAAGACGTAAGTATAAATTAACGTGTTTGAAAATAAGAACACGATTTTTCAGGATCCGTAAATCATATAAAATAACAAATTATGAGTATAAAACTTACAAATTGAAGAGCAGAAATCATTAGTCGTTAAGCTGAAGCGTAAGTACTGATCTTCTTTGAGTTTTCCTCAGCCCTAATGATGGCACATAATGATGTTTTTCTCTCTTCTTTTCTGAATTTTCTAAATGGCTGAATTAAAAGAAAGGATGCCTTTAATTTCAGATTAGAGAGTATTTAATGCTGAGGCAACCAAAGGGATCAAGTACAATGAATCTGGTCCATCAGAATTTCCATCAAATTTTGATGCACCCTTTAATTAAATTTCATAAATGAACTTGGTTCACAATTAATTAATATAGGCCACATAAAAATTCTAAAAAACGATCAGAGTATGTATTTTATTAATTTCGTCAATCCACGGAATAAGGGTCGTATTTAGTTGAACTTATCGGTTTTTATTTTGAACGGACTCCTTAAGAATTAGTTGAGGACAAAATTTTGTGCACCATGATGTTATTGGAATTTTATCATCTCGCTAAAGTAGGTTGCACACTAATTTTATCTCATTGGTCCTATTTGGAATATCATGGCAAATCATTCATACACGTTAATTTTGCTATTTTAGTAAACTCAAGTTATTTTATATGATTTGCTATTTATTTGATTTATTTCTCTAAAAGGATCAGGAAAATTGATCTGATTCCTTTTGATAATTGGCTTAATTTCCGTTCGTTTATCTGCATTAATTTTATGTTTAAACACATTACTTGGGTTTCGTTTAGACTTTAGATTGAATGAGACGAAAAGGTGCCTATAATTTTTGAGTGTTAATGTTTCTATCGCTTAAAGTATTAATGATTTGTTTAAACGGATTAAGTGGACGTACACTGACACCTTCATATTTTGATTACTTTTATTGATGAAGGATAAAGTTGTAAGACGTAAATATTAATAAGCGTGTTTAAAAATAAGAACACGAATTGCCAGGATCCGTAAATCATATAAAATAACAAAATCTGAGTATAAATCTTACAAATTGAAGAGCAGAAATCGTTAATCGTTAGGCGGAAGCGTGAGTACTGATCTTCTTTGAGTTTTCCTCAGCCCTAATGATGGCACATAATGACGTTTTTCTTTCTTCTTTTTCTGAATTTTCTAAATGGCTGAATTAAAAGAAAGGATGCCTTTAATTTCATATTAGAGAGTATTTAATGCTGAGGCAACCAAATGGATCAAGTACAATGAATCTGGTCCATCAGAATTTCCATCAAATTTTGATGCACCCTTTAATTAAATTTCATAAATGAACTTGGTTCACAATTAATTAATATAGGCCACATAAAAATTCTAACATTCTCCCACTTGGCCTATATTGAATCATCATAATGAAATACAAATTCAGAATTGGCCAACATAATCTTAAACCTTGTTCAGTAAGAAATACCAAACTAAACTAATATAATCGAAATAACTATAACGGTTATTTGATCCCTATTAATTATAGAATTGGCATTCTTCCCAACAAATGGTTAATAAAATTTATTCAATCCACTTGAGTAAATTTGCTTAAATTAAACATAGTGCGCAACATAAGAAATAAGCAAATTTCATAAATTCAAAGTCAAAGTCATAATTGAAGCTTCACATTATAACTTAATACATAATTCAATACAACAAACTCATAATTTAATAACCAGACCCGTGCCGGCAAAAATGGGTGGTAATACTTTAGTGAGAAAATTAGTTAACATAATTCTCAAATAAATATGTTGTATTACTATAGTCATATCTTTGACTTTGTATATAACAACAAAATATTTAATGTTGATCCATTAGACACTCACTTGATTTGTTGTTCTTAAAACCGAAATAACAGTTGCGTTATTACAAAATATAATAAGTGACCTTGCAATATGTCACGAAAATCATGCTTGCATAATGGAAGATGTCATTATAAACTGCTTAACACTTCTTCCATAAAATTAAACATCAAACAAGCATAAATAAATAACATCATGTGAATTTCTTAGTGACTAATAGAATATATATCATCTAAATACAATATGAGATTGATAAATTTGCTCCCACTAACCCTGAGATATATACATTGATTTACAATATTTTTTTTCAAATCCAAACTTGGTTATGACCTCATGAAATTTGAGATTTAATTTAGAAACATTAATACATCATCAGCACATACTTTTATTCATGACAACATAAAAGTGCCTATTCATAATGTTTGGTCTAATTCTAAAATACCAAGACAAATCTCAATTTGGTCTTTCTAAGTTGGGAATTTAGTTTATTCAATGTTATAAATAATTCAGGAAAAATAAAGTGGTTATTATAGTCGACTAAAATTCACATATCATAATAAAAGAATTAACAATAAATTAAACTGAAATAAATAATAAAATGCCAAATGATATTTCAGTTCTAACATAAATAGTTCTTCACATTTTCAATTTATATCACCGTTGGGCAGAAATAAATTGAAGTCTATAAGGCAATTCTATTTAATAAACTATAATGTCAATTAAAGTTGTTCAAATTGACATCCTTAATATTTATTAAATATAAACATTTCAGTGATACATAAACTAAAATATCACAAATAACATAATAGAATTAAACAACTATGAGTAATAATACTTAATTCAACTGAAATTAATTAAAAATTTCAATTTTGACAAAAATAGTTGTTCAATAAAATCAATTTGCATCACCGTTGGGCAGAAACAAATTGAATCATAAATAAAATTTCACTTAATAATTAAAATGACAATTAAAGTTGTTCAAATTGTCAATCATAATTTATTAAATGTAAAACTATATTGTGATGCATAAACAAAAACATCACACACTTCTTTAATTTTAATAAAATGGTAATTACAATTAAAGTTGTTCAAATTGATAACAACCAAATTATTAAAAGTAACTTAATATGGTTTAAATTATTCCTACGCAAAATTTATAGCAAACTTTCGTTAGGCTGCTTGATATAAATAAGTGCATATGAAACCACAAGAGTAATTCGGTCATAGATACTTAGAATTATCCAAACCATTAATCTATTATAATGTTTTATACAAAACCATACGCTAAATTATATATGGTTTTACAATATTAAAATAGAACATTAAATTCAGAAACATTATTCCCACTAAATAAACATAATGTGAACATATTACGAAAGGATGCGATTAAGGGGTGTGCATCTTACTCATTCGTTTCAGCGAATGAAAATTACATTAATTAATACTCATACCTAAACAGTTCGATTAATTGATCCATTTGAACGCTTAACAAGATATTAAACAGAACTTAAACTAAGAGATCTGTATAAAAATATCTGTATGCGTTAATTAAGGAAATACAAAAATAGCAATTAGTTAAACTATTTATCCATCATTGAAATGAAATGATCAGATAGAGTAGGGAAAAAATAAGTTCTTACGTTATAATCGAACTATAAACTTATAATTATGGAGTAACAATGTCTAAATCCCATATCATCCACGTGAATGATTAAAGAAATAAGACCAAATTAAAGGAACAATTTAATGGGACAGTGCATAATTATAGAACACTTCATGCCTAATTATAGCACGTATAGTACAGAAGAGAATATGATAATTGAATTAAGAAATAATAATAATAATAATAATAAACTTTTCTTAATATGGAAATGAAATCCCATGTAATCTCCTCTGAATTGAAAAATAGATGCGAAGGACACAAAATCCGCTTGATTCGCTTAAACAAAATTTAGTTGTGTTTAAATGAATTTAACCAAAACACATCTCAACTCAAACAGTTCGTTTAATGCTTCGTTAAAACGCTTATACCAAATGCTAAACATAACTCTAAATGAATTGTTATGCATTTAGACGAAACAGAGATTGAGAAAATAAGATTCATTAACTTAAACGAATCATTTAAATGAGGATCGGCCTAAAAGACATTCTTAATTTGGCTAAACATGAGCACCAATTGATTGCGTCTCCTCAGTGGGACCAGAGGAAATGGGTTATTCGTTAAAGAGTAAGTAAAGAAAATTACACTAGAACCCCTACAACTTTGAAACAGAAGCCTTCGTCCTATCTTCTTGTGCATCTTGCGATGCAGTTTCTGAAAATAAAGATTAGGATAAAGTATGGACTAAGGAAGTATATGACTGAGTTGTAGATAATCCAAACCAATAGGAATTGCACGTGAATAGATCCCTCTCTCTCTTTGATCTGTACTTGAATTGTGCGCATAATTTAAACCATATTAAGTTACTTTTAATAATTTGGTCATTATCAATTTTAACAACTTTAATTGTAATTACCATTTTATTAGAAGGAAGTGTGTGATATTTTTTGTTTATATATCACAATAAAGTTTTACATTTAATGAATTATGATGGTCAATTTTAATAACTTTAATTGTCATTGTAGTTTATTAAATGAATGTTCTTATGTATCACAAATAGTTTTACATTTAATAAATTATGATTGACAATTTGAACAACTTTAATTGTCATTTTAGTTTATTAAGTGAAATTTCATTTATGATTCAATTTGTTTCTGCCCAACGCTGATGCAAATTGATTTTATGGAACAACTATTTTGTCAAAACTGAAATTTTTAATTATTAATTTCAGTCTAATTAAGTATTAATCCTCATAGTTGTTTAATTCTATTATGTTATTTGTGATATATTAATTTATGTATCACTATAATGTTTATATTTAATAAATATTAAGGATGTCAATTTGAACAACTTTAATTGACAATATAGTTTATTAAATAGAATTGTCCCGTAATCTTCAATTTATTTCTGCCCAACGTTGATATAAATTGAAAATGTGAAGAACTATTTATGTTAGAACTGAAATATCATTTGGCGTTTTATTATTTATTTCAGTTTAATTTATTGTTAGTTCTTTTATTATGATATGTGAATTTTAGTCGACTATAATAACCACCTTATTTTTTCTGAATTATTTATAGCATTGAATAAACTAAATTCCCAACTTAGAAAGACCAAATTGAGATTTGTCTTGGTATTTTAGAATTAGACCAGACATTATGAATAGGCACTTTTATGTTGTCATGAATAAAAGTATGTGCTGATGATGTATTAATGTTTCTAAATTAAATCTCAAATTTCATGAGGTCATAACCAAGTTTGGATTTGAAAAAAAATATTGTAAATCAATGTATATATCTCAGGGTTAGTGGGAGCAAATTTATCAATCTCATATTGTATTTAGATGATATATATTCTATTAGTCACTAAGAAATTCACATGATGTTATTTATTTATGCTTGTTTGATGTTTAATTTTATGGAAGAAGTGTTAAGCAGTTTATAATGACATCTTCCATTATGCAAGCATGATTTTCATGACATATTGCAAGGTCACTTATTATATTTTGTAATAACGCAACTGTTATTTCGGTTTTAAGAACAACAAATCAAGTGAGTGTCTAATGGATCGACATTAAATATTTTGTTGTTATATACAAAGTCAAAGATATGACTATAGTAATACAACATATTTATTTGAGAATTATGTTAACTAATTTTCTCACTAAAGTATTACCACCCATTTTTGCCGGCACGGGTCTGGTTATTAAATTATGAGTTTGTTGTATTGAATTATGTATTAAGTTATAATGTGAAGCTTCAATTATGACTTTGACTTTGAATTTATGAAATTTTCTTATTTCTTATGTTGCGCATTATGTTTAATTTAAGCAAATTTACTCAAGTGGATCGAATGAATTTTATTAACCATTTGTTGGGAAGAATGCCAATTCTATAATTAATAGGGATCAAATAGTAGTTATAGTTATTTCGATATATTAGTTTAGTTTGGTATTTCTTACTGAACAAGGTTTAAGATTATGTTGGCCAATTCTTAATTTGTATTTCATTATGATGATTCAATATAGGCCAAGTGGGAGAATGCTAGAATTTTTATGTGGCCTATATTAATTAATTGTGAATCAAGTTTATTTATGAAATTTAATTAAAGGGTGAATCAAAATTTTAACACAACAATCACAGATCTGATACAATGTCGGTACATGCATAATAATTTATTCATAATATTATGATACAAAACATTATAAAATATACGCAAGCCCGGTCGCTACATCACAACCCATAGACGCGTCTAAAATCACGCAAGCTTAACAGACAAAAATGGCCTTCAAAAGAAAATCCGTAACAGTAAAAATAAAACGAAAAAGACGGGCTGACCACTTGCAAAATTTCACAATCGGAAAATTTACCATGATGTTAAAAGCTAAATCCATGACCATGAGTTCCTTGGCTTTTGGATGATCCATCATAGCCAACTCTAGATAAATTTTTCCGAGTTTGAACAGAGCCTCCATTTCTCTAATCGGACTCTCGAACTTGGACAGAGCTTCCATAACTATGTGTACTTTATCAAGTTCTCGGGACAGCTCCGGTGACTTCTTGATCCACTCCTTCACGACTCGTTGAGTGTATGTCTCTTCCTTTAACATGAACAGTTCGCTAGCTTGACTCAGATGTATTTTGAGTAACGTGCGTTTAATGGCCTTTAGCCTTTCCTCTTCTCTTTCCTGCTGGGTTTGATTTACTTCGCCCTCTTCCTCAATTTCTTCAATTTCAGACTCAAACCCACTTCCATCTCCCTGCTGCTGCCACTTATTCTTCCTTAAATCAATTATATCCTTTAACATAAAGTGTATCGGAGAAGAATACCTTTGGTTCATCGAAAGCTTCTCCATGGTGTCAAAGTATGCATCCATGTGTTTCGTGGCTTTCGGACGACCATCATCTATCATTTCTCCAATTATACTCAGGAGCTTGCACAGTGCCTCTATGTTCTCTTCATCAGGGTTTTGGGACGTCCCCAACAGCTTCTTGATGCACATATGAATGATTAGTTCGGAGAGCATCCTTCTCTTGTACAGTTCGCCAATCAGTTGTATATTACCTAAAGCGCGTTTCTTGGCCTTGAGTCTCTTCTCTGCGCTCTCCTCTCGGGTTTGCTTTATTTTGGAAACCTCAGCTTCCTCACGCCCTCTTCTTTCGAACTCTTCCTGGCACTTTTTCAACAATAACCCCTTAAAGGTAATCTTTTTGTTGTCTATAAAAAAACCTGGCAAGGCAAATGCAAGATGGGAGCACAAGTCTGCATATATCTCACAGTATGTGGGTTCTAGTATTGCTTTGTCAACAATCTGAGAAACAAGCCCAGCTAGTATGTCAGGGCGGTTTATATTGACCTCTATAACCTGCTTAAATACACGGTCAAAATTCTGAGGATTTAATTTGTTGAGTATTTCCCTGAACTGCTGCTGTTCATCAGAGATTTGCCCGATCTCGAACTTCTTCTCTGCCCTGTGCATAATCGGTGATGGCCGCCTGTCCATGTCAGATCCACTTCGGCTGAATAGGAGCGAAATACACGGATAACTGAACTGATAAAGTGATAAGTTCACTAAACTGAGACAAATACTTTGCCAAACATATAAATATAAATATATATAAAATAATAACCTGAGATGAAAAAGATGAACAGAAGAGAAGGGAGTAAGGGGATCGATAGAGCTTTGAATCGTCTACAGCCGAGATTGATCGATTTCTTGAACGAAAAGGGAATGCTATGTATTACTATTTATTGACTTACAAATTAAGCTATCTGTTTCTTCTTTTTTAGTGGAATGGAAGGACCAATTAATAAAGCTGCTTTTAAATTTTTATTCTGTGTGTCGGGGGGAATCCGAATCCTCTGCTAATCAATAATAATATATTAGCAGATTACGTACCAAGATAATGTCATCTTGAGATTATGAGCAGAGGATCTAAGAGCCATCTTCCACTTCAACTTAAAATGGATAATGAATGAATTTCTTAGCAATTATTATTTTAAAACATTTTGTTCTGTATAAATTTGATAATTTTAATTACATATGCATTTTTATAGTCCAATTGTAAATTTAATATTTAAATATAACTTTAATATGTTTTGAAAATTTTTAAATACATATTATTAAAGTTAAAAAATAATAAAAGTTAGCTAACTATAATAATTCTTGTGATTATTTCATTGCTTGTTTATATTGGGAATTATAGTTGGAACAGGCCGATGTATTGCATTAATTTAATTCACTTTAATTACACACTAACACACATAAATTGGGATTTTCAAGTTTCAGGCCGACAAGCGGGGCCACCTGTTCGGACACCCCCTTTTTAATTCTAATCTTTACTTGTCCTTTCCTTTCTGTTCCTCTCTTCATTTTCTTTTTATTTTATTTTATTTATTATTTTTTTTTTTGGGATCTTTCCATTACGTCGATATTTTTCCCTATTCGCTCAATCGGTTCCTTCCTTTACACTCACCAGCTTGAATTATTTCGCTTCTCTGAGTACTTTTTTGCCACCTGTGATCTCTGACTCGTGAGTCGTGACAGCACATGTACATGCGGTTCTAAAGTTTCAACCGCTGTTGTTCTCCTCTCTTCATAGCAACCCCTTCCTTCGACCCTTTACAAATTAATTCCTCTCCTATTTTTATTTTTTATTGATACAAATTCCTCTCTTATGTCAATGTTTTTCCATTTTTCAAAGTAATTGGGTCATGAATTAGCTTGGTTGTGACAAAGGTGAATGGAGTTTGATAATAGTTATTCTGATTATTGGTTTACTGGTGTTCGGCGAAAAAGAGAGATTAATGAGAATCATATATATGGATAGAACCTTAATTTCTATTCTACTTTATAGGGTGCGTTTGACGGGAATTGTGACTCGTGTCCGGTTTGCTTATGATCATAGCTCATATGATGTTATTAGTTACTCATTTTTCTGGTCACTAATTTATTTATAATTTGTTTTAGTTTGCTTATTTGATTTTTCAAATTTTTAGGATCTTATTACTTCTTACCCAGTGTGATGGAGTTCACGTACCATAACGCATCAGACACTATAATTACACGAATTTTTTTTAATTTTCAAATTTAGCCTGATCGTGAAAAGATAAACAAATGCATTTGCAAATGCTATCAGCATGATAAATAATGAAATGGGTAATGTTTGTACAAACTAGCATTATATATTAAACCATGACACATCCTTAGCGAAACATTAACGAGTACTATATTAAAATCCAGCATCAAGGGCCAAAATGATTTTCAAGTTATGTAGCATGAGTGAATGCTGCTCTAGTTTTTTTTGGAAATAAGTAGAGGAGCGCTTTACCACTTTTTCTTTTTAAAAAAAAGCATTCTTACAATAGAGTTAACAAAAAACCAACCAACATAAGAAAGAAACAAAACACACTTGTGAGATATCTACAACCTCCCCCAGCAGTGAAGCTGACTCTGAAAACCAAGAGCAACCCATTGCTACACTTATGCTTATTAGCACTACTTGATTAACCAACTCCCACAGCATAACTAATGACTGAAAATATTCATACAATCTACTGAAGTAAAGCAACCCCACAAATATATGGGGGAAATAAAGCAATGAAATAACAGGAACTAAAATAAACTCAACCCCACACACTTCCATCCCTCTGAAAGAGAATCTAAGCTTCACTCAAATAAAATCACAAAACCCTCCTACATGTGTGGCCCTCACAAAATGCTGTACTCAATTAGCCCCTGTTGCATCCCTTCCACAGAAGCCAGTTAACCAAAGTTTGCCCCACCTGAGTCATCAATGCCAGGAGCCCGCCACAGTGTGTACATTCTCTGATCATTCCCTTCCAATTGATCAGGCAAATTGTCCTCCAGCAAAGCTTTCACCTGCTCTTTTAAAGCAACAGGCCAGAGACCTGACCAGTATGAAATAAATGATTTGATCTTAGCACAGTAAGCTCTCAGAGTTGCCTGTCTTTTATCATTAAAACAAACTTCATTACGCAAAAGCCAGCAGGACCACAAAATTGCAGCACTACACAATTTAAAGGCTAATTGTTCATGATCAGACACCAGATTATTGATAATAAAAAAATCATCTATAGAATGGGGTGCTTGGTGAATATTCAATTTCAACAGAAACCAATTCCAAATTGCTTGCACATGGGAACAAGCAAAGAAAAGGTGATCTGTATTTTCCTCATTAATGCAATAAACACAATTGGTTGGACCATCCCAACCATTACTCCTAAGATTAGTTCTGGTTAGGAACCGATTTCGACATAAAAGCCACAAGAAAACTTTAATTTTCAGAGGCACCTTAATCTTCCAAATTTGATCATAGAAAGTGCTAACTATTCCTCTATCTTCCACCAGTAAGTATACATCTTTTGTCTTAAACAATCCCTTACTATTTCCCAACCATATGACTTCATCTTTGTTCTCAGTAAGTGGCAAATTCAACACTCTGTTAACATCTTGAACTAGAAATATGAAATCTCTATGTTGCACAAAGGAAAGCTGCCTTCTGAAATGTATATTTCTAAAATTCTGTTCCACCGCTTTGGCAACAGTGATCTTTTGGTCTGCACAGATATCATACAGGAAGGGAAAAGAAATTTTTAGAGAAGAATTTCCAAGCCATTTATCATTCCAAAAGGAAGTATCTTGACCATTCCCAACCTTAACACCTCTAAAAATATTAACAATTGGTTCACATTTCATACAGCTTCTCCAGAATGGAGACCATCTCTTCTGGTTTCTACTATTATTGTATTTAAATTGAAGAATAGATTTCTACCAACCAGAACAATTTGGATCTTTGTATCTCCATATCCACTTGCTCATCAGAGCTTTATTAAAATGAGACAAATTAGTTATTCCCAGCCCCCCTCTTTCTTTTGGTCTACACACCCCTTCCCAATTGAACAAATGAATTTTCTTTTTGTTACCAGCATTCCAAAGGAAATTAGATCTTATACTATCTATTTTCTTTCTCACTTTATAAGGTATGTGATGAAAAGACATCATATATGTAGGAAGGGAGGAAAGAACACTATTAATTAGAATCAATTTCCCCCCATAAGACAAAAGATTTCCTGCCCAGCTTTGCAATCTTTTATGACACCTTTCAATTATTGGATCCCAATTGGCTAGAGTTGTATGTTTCCAATGCACAGGAATGCCAAGATAAATCAAAGACCAATTTCCTAAAGAGCAACCGAAAAGATTTGCCAAATTCAAGGCTCTCTCTTGCCCAATATTAATGGCAAAAGCTTCACATTTGTTATAGTTTACTTTCATACCTGTTAATGCCTCAAACGCTATGAAAGTCCATTTCACAGTTTGAATAACAGATGGGTCAGCTTTGCAGAGAATAAGGGTCTGCTCCAGGAGGAGCTTTTTGAAGGAACAGAGAGTATAGTAAGGGGAAACAGCTGTGTTTACTTGCTCTAGGACGAAATCAAGAGGGGAACGGAAGGAGAAGAAAGGGTAGTCAGTTACATTAAAATCGCGATTTTTGTTACTCCGAAATCGGAGTGTAGACAGAGTAAGATCCGTAAATTACATAAATATCCTCAGAAACTTTTGATATGAACATAGTCTCAAAGGGCAAAATGGTCATCTCAGTTTATTCTGGTTTCTTCCTTCCTCTCCCCTCGTGTAAATCCTGGAGCAAGTAAAACTATTTACTTTTACTCTTTTCCGCACCTTCCTCTTCCTCTCCAGACCTTTCCGTCCCTTTCTCTTTAATACACAGTTCTGGAGCATAGCCTAAGGATATCATCCGCGTAGTGGAGATTTGTAATCTGTCCCTCCCCATCAAGAGAAGGCCCCAGTCCTGACATATGACCTGCATATTTTGCTTTTTTAATCATATGATTTAAAGTGTCAGCCACAAGATTGAACAAAAGAGGTGATAACGGGTCCCCTTGTTTTAGGCCCCTTTTAATCTCAAAGTAAGGAGATAACTTGCCATTCAGATTAATACAAGTATATCCTCCTCTAAGTAAAGACTTGATCCACTGAAACCATTTAATAGGGAAACCCCTAAGCACCATCATATCAAATAAAAAGTTCCAGTTCACTCTATCATATGCTTTTTCTAAATCTATCTTCAAAATCAGACCCTCCTGTTTTTTGGAGTGGACATCATGTATAATTTCTGAAGCACAAACCACATTATCTAGTATATATCTATTTTTCATAAATGCTGCTTGAGAAGGTCCAATTAAAGCATTTACCGCAGGCTCTAATATGTTAGTAAGCACTTTAGTTACCAATTTGTAACTACAATTAATCAGAGAAATAGGTCTAAAATGATTTATTTCTTCTGCATTTATTTTTTTGGGAATCAATTTGACCATAGCCCTATTCAGTTTGGAAATATCTAGCTTATGATAGTAAAAATCATTGAACAAATTTATTATGTCATTCTTGACCAGACTCCAAAATTTTTGGTAAAAAGCAAATGATATACCATCTGGTCCAGGGGTTTTCTCCCTTGCAGAAGAATTAAGTGCATCAACAATTTCTTGTTCAGTGAAGGGTTGGATCAAAGAGAGCCCATCATATATATTCACTCTAGAAGCATCATCCCAGAAAGCTTCATTCATTGATGCATAAGACTCACCTTCAACACCAAACAAATTTTCATAATAATCAATAATATGATGTTCAATTATTCCTAAATCATTAGTAAAGGAACCATCAATATTCATTCCCAAAATAAGATCTCGATTTTTTCCTCATAGTGGCAATTTGATGGAAATAGGTTGTATTATTATCACCCTTTAATAACCAATCTGATTTAGATCTAATATTCCAATACAATTGCTCATCATCATATAACTCATCAAGGAAATTTTTGTTTTCCATATATTCAAGATATTCTTCAGCAGACCAATCTCTCTCTTCTTCAATTTTCTGAAGAGATTTAATAATATTTAATTTCTAGGCTTTTAATCTATTTATTCTGCCATAGAAATTTTTAGCCCATCCCCTCATTTTCTTTCTAATATTTTTAATTTTTTTGGACCAGACATGGGCTTTATCACCACCCATTTTCACTGTATGCCACCAGTTAGGCAAAAGTTCAATAAAGTCTGATTCTTCGGCCCATCTTTTATCATATCTAAAGATGGACTGCACCCTCTCATTTTCATTTGAATATAACAAGAGAGGAGCATGGTCTGATTTATATCGTGGAAATGCTTTTACTATAGTGTCTGAGTAATGAGACAGCCAATCAAGTGAACAAAAATACCGATCAAGTAAGGCCATACACGGCATTAATCTTTGATTAGACCAAGTATATTTCTGGCCCACTAAAGGAAATTCCATCAATTCCAAATCATCTATCATAGAATTGAATAAGTTTGCCCCAACAATATTGAAATTGGCATTATTTTTTTCATATCTGAATCTAATCATATTAAAATCTCCACATAATAGCCAAGGCCCATTCCACATATTTCTCAAATCAATTAACTCCCTCACAAACCTTTTTTTCATCACAAACTTTGTAGGTGCATACACAACCGTTATACCAAACACAAAACTATCTCTTTTATCTTTAACTATCATAGAAACACTAAAATTGGCCACAAGACTATGTAAAAGAATAAAATGCTGCTCCAGTTCTCACCACATCTATAGCAAAACTGAAAACCGCATCTGAAAGCAAGGAAATAGTTTCTTTTAGCAGAGAGAATTTTCTAAATACAAATTAGTTGTTCCAACAAAACCATTAGGTCTTGCTTGTTTGAGCTAATAGGTAGGTCCTAACTTAGTGCTTGATCTAACCCCATCTGCCTCTGCTTAATTTCAATAAGCTAAAAGACCCAAGAATCCCATTGGAAGTACAAATAGAACTACAAAAATTGACAATTCTAGCGTATGCCAAAGATCTGGATCGATCTACCTGATATGTCTTGCACCGCTAGTTGGCTTAATAGAAATCCACTTGTATTATCTTTTGGTCGAAACTATACTTGACCTATTTGCTAGTTGGCTAATAAGAACGACCACCACAATAACAATAATTTAAAGATGTAAACTCATAAAGCACTGATTTTCTCCATTTAGTCTTGATCAAGACCAACAAACTCATTTCATTAGACTAGACCCAAGTACGATTTGAAAATCATATATAATGGTATTTGCAATATAATCTCTCCTAAACTTCTAAGGTGATTATTTAAAAAAAAAAAAAAATCAAGAGTTATGCATTTTGACAAGTCAATTACCTGCAAGTGATGTGCACGCAACCATCTTTCTTCTCCACATAGTACTTGCAACTAGGGCACCTCCTCCATTTCTTCTCCTTAGCCACTTGTATCACCAGGAGATCATCCTTTCCTCTCTCATCTTCCCCTAGTTTACCGTATTCCACGCAACTCAAGCCTGAATGCCATGCTACCTTACAGGCGGCACAAAACAACCTCCGGCAATTGGGACACTCAGCGTGGGTCATGATTTCATCTCCATCATCCACCATAAATGCCGAGCAGTCCTCAAATGGGCAGTAAAATTTCTGTGCACCTTGCACCATTGATTCGCATACTTCGCACTCCCACCTGGTGCGCAATAGAATTATGATTTATATTTAATTATGATAATTATTCAAGACCGATTTTCAAAACCCAGCTTTGGGGTGGGGGTGGGGGGGCTTTGTGACATTTAATTTAAAGTTAGAGGGCCAGATGAATTGTTAATTGCTAAGCCAATACATACATAATTAGGTATGCAATTCAAATAAATTAAATGTTTAATAAATTGTTCATTACTAAATTCACCTTTCGAAAACCTCAGAAGGAAGTAATTCCCGGCACATTCCAAGTTCCAGAAGAGCCTTGCAATTCTCCTCGGGGCATTTGACAACCGGTATATTCTCTTTGATTTTGGTGCTGAGGTAATGGCTAAGGCAGTCGCTGCAGAATATATGGGTACATTCATTGCTTGTCTGGAACACCTCTTCAGAAGGTAAGGTATTCATGCATATCTTACAAAAAAGCCGAACCAGAGATGAGGACGAAGATATAGATGAAGAAGCTTTGTCTTTCCTTAGTTTACCAAACTCCTCGCAACTCAAGTCCGAATGCCATGCAACTTTACATGCGGCACAAAACAACCTTCGGCAACTGGGACACTCAGAGCAGGTTACGGTTTCTTCTCCATCATCGGTCATCAATGCTGAACAGTCCTTGAATGGACAATAAAGTTTCTGTGCACCTAACACTATTGATTCACATAATGCGCTTTCCCACCTGTTGTGTGATAAAAATATAATGAATTTGAGAACTGCTCAGATGATTGTCATTAACTCATTATTATGATATATTAGAATTTAGAAGGTTTGAAGAATGAATATAATATTTTTATTCATGGATTGCTCATGATTCATGCATGAGACTCTTTGTGCATTTAAGTTGTTTTTGCAAACTGAATTTTTCATGACTTTAAAATATTAATAAGCCCTGTTACTTCTCAAGTTTCAAGACTACAAGAAACTAAATCACTGTTTTCATGAGTATATATCCTGACAAACAGGAAAAAACACAGGCTTTTTCTTTTGAAGGTTAGATGGGGAGAGGAAAATACACAGGCTTAAATTATATCAAAGCAGTCAAGGGATGTGAAGAAACTGTAGCCCATAATATGACCTTAAATGATAAATCTCAAAATATAGCTAAGGCAACAACCAACAAGCAAATACTGCAACAGCCAATACAAAATTGGGTATGTAAATAAGATTAATTATGTTAAAACAATTATTAATTCACCTTTCAAAAACCTCAGAAGGAAGCAATTCCTGGCATAATTCTGGTTCCAGAACAGCCTTGCAATTCTCGTCAGGACATATGACAACCGAAATATTCTCTTGAATTTTGCTGCCGAGGTAACGACTTAGGCAGTCATGGCAGAATACATGGGAACAAGCATTGCTTGTCTGGAACAACTCAGCAGCCGGTAAGTTCTCCATGCATAACTTGCAAACCAACTGAGCCTGAGACGAAAGAGAAGAAGCCTTGTCCTTCCTTTCTTTCTCATCTGGTGACACTGAGCTCGCGAAGGCTGAGAAGAGAAATTCCTGAAGTTGGAGCTCCTTTGCATAGTTCTCATCAGATATGGGAATCAAATCCCTCGTCTGGTCATAATTAAAGTAGAGATCATCAATTTGGTCTGAGATATCAGCGTAGGATGGTTCCCCCATGGTTTGAATTGGAGTGTTGAGGGGCAAACAGAGATCGTTCTCATGGAAAGTGTTTATATTGAGAAATATAGTTCGAAGCTAGGGGTTTCATTATTTATTTTATTTTTATCTTTTTTTTGGGAGACAGTTAATCTAAGCTTGCTTTGAATGACTTTATTAGATAGAATTCATGTCATTAGAATAGGTGTGTTTATGTATATTTAATAAGTATATATATTTCATTAGTCAATCATACTTTTCTAAATTGTGTAGATAGAATTCATGTCTCTTGAATAGGTTTGAATATTTTATTTAGTAAAATACATGGTACGGTGTATTTATATTACTTGGTTGAATTATCCCAATTCTATGTGTCATTCTCTTCCACTGTTCTATTTTGAATATATCAATTTCCCCAAACCTGATAGCTACTATCAAGTATTTCGAAAAACAATTCCGCCATTTCTGTTCCTTTATTTCTTCTCTTCAGAATTAAGTTGGCATCCTTTAAGGTTCTAAATTTTAATTTCAGTAACAAGTGATCGATCGGTTAATTTTTAATTGAAATATATATTTTAACATTTTTTTTTCTTAATCCTACTATTGTGAGTTTCCATCTCCTGAATTTTATAAAGTTCAAAATTACAAATATCGTTATAATTTGGTCTTACTAATTCTAGAAAGAGGGTTTAAAATTTGCAGAATGATTATTCAACTTCGTTGACTTTAGGTTTGATTATGGCACATGGTTTCATTTATTTGATTACAGTCAATTGTTCCCATATATATATATATATATATATATATATAATGGTGCATCTTATATAATATAATTTCTTGAAATGGAAATGGATATAATTATATAATTAGTACTTGGGAGTTGGTCCTTTTCATAAAGTAGGACTAATTAATACCAAAATAAGTTTTACTTTCTAATTAATATACTAGGAGCAGATTGTCAAACCTTTGAGAATCATAGCGTCTTGGGGATTGATTTGGACGCTCGTCGAAGTCTTTTCAGGTGCGACTTGTATGAATTTAATTTATCTTTTACCTAGATTTGTTTTAATGAATTCTCGCTCATATATATGTTGCACTTGATATGATTACTTATCGTCGAACTCTCCATTTAATTTAGAAGTAGGATGAGCATTACTCATTCCCAGTTTGTCGATCGGCATCACCTGAGAACATACGACCATGCATGTGAGAGCTGGAAATAGAGAAAAAGAGGAGGCTGCAGAAGAGAGGAGACTTGCTGCGAATGCTCTTAGAGGTGAAGAATTTATGTATATTTGAACATAATTTAAATTAAAGTACAGACTTCAATGTGATACTATGTGAGGTTCTCGAATGACCCTTTTTCTGGTTTTTATTTTATTTATTTATAATTACAATTTTTAGCCTGCTTGACAACATTTTAGGACCTATTACATTTCGTCGTGTGTGATAGTTTGTGTACTTGCGTTTTGCAGAATGCATGAGACATCTAACCCGTAATACCTGCGTTTGCAAAATATAATCAGCATGATAAAAAAAAAAACTTAAATGAGTTTTTCTTTTTTAACAAAATAGAAGTTAATTAATAACTGAAATTAGTTGTATTATAAAAGCGAGCAAAAAAGTACAAAGATGGGTCATGTTGTACAAACTAGCATTTTAATCCATCATGCATCCATTACAAAAACTAGCACTCGTTAGTAGGATTGTAAAGCTAGTATTAAATACCAAAATGACTTTCAAGTGCTGCAGCTAGCGTGAGTAATGCCCCACTTTTTGCCACATCCATAGCAGAACTCAAAACGGCATCTACAAACAAGAAATAAGTTGCTTTTATCAGAGAAAAAATGTTTAAAAAAATAATAATAAATTTCTCTGCAGAAAGAACAAGCAATAAATTGTGTTTCTTCTGACAATAAGAAATGTTAATTTTGTCCTAGTCATGAGGTCGGATCAAAACCAACCAGTTCGGAAAAGCTTATTGGGCTACTAATAGATTGGGCCTATTTTAGTGCTTTGTCTAAAATGATATACTTCTGCTTAATTTTTAGTTATTGTTGGTATTTGCAAATTGCAATAAAGTTTCTTCCTAACTTCCAAGGTGATAAAGGAAAAGAAAACAACAGAGTTCTAACTAAATAAAGTTATGATCCCTTCCCATAAGTAAGTCAATTACCTGCATGTGATGTGCAAGCAACCATCTTTCTTCTCAACGAAATACTTGCAACTAGGACACCTCCTCCATTTCTTCTCCTTTGCCACCTGTATCATTAACAGATCCTCCTTGCCTTTCTCATCTTCCCCTAATTTACCAACCTCCTCGCAACTCAAGCCTGAGTGCCATGCAAATTTACAAGCTGCACAGAACAACCTCCGGCAACTAGGACACTCAGAGCGGGTCACCATTTCATCTACATCATGCACCATCAGTGCCGAGCAGTCCTTGAATGGGCAGTAGGACTTCTGTGCACCTAGCACCATTGATTCACATAATGCGCTCTCCCACCTGTTATGCAATAGAAATATTATGTTACTAATACCAGCTTGATTATGAGAAGTTGAAAATTATTCAATACAGATTTTGATTTTGATGTATGAGAAACTTTGAAAATTTGAATGTAATGTTTTCTTATTATCATTCATGGATTGCTCATGATTCATGTATGAGAAAATTTATGTGTTTAACCTGTATTTGCAAACTAAATTCCAACATCCTAACTTCCAAATATTAATAAGACATGTTACTTTCAAGATGACAACTTAGTGATTTCATGAGGATATATCATGACAAACATTAAAAGAACACAGGCTTAAAACATATCAAAAGCGGCCAAGGGATGCATAATACATCCTTGCGTAGGCACATAGCTTTCTGGGTCGATTTATGGACATAAAAATTAAACCGCATAATACATCCTTTAATCTCTAAATTAATCTTTCTAAATAGCACCATAGGTAAGAAAACAATCAAGTACTGCAACGCTGCCAATACATAATTAATTAATTGGGTTTGTAAATAGTACCGGTGATGCTGTATATGTTACAAATATTGTCAATTCACCCTTGGAAAACCTCAGAAGGAAGCAACTCCTGGCACATCCCAGGTTCCAGAACGACCTTGCAATTCTCCTCAGGACATCTAACAGCCGAAATATTCTCCTGGATCTCGGTACCAAGGTAACGACTTAGGCAGTCACGGCAGAATACATGGGAACAAGCTTTGCTCATCTGGAACAACTTGGAGGCCGGTACATTCTCCATGCATATCTTGCAAAACAGCTGATTAGCCTGAGAATTCGGTGAAGACGAAGACGAAGACGAAGAAGCTCTGTTATCCACTGCAATTTTCACCGGCTTTGGTGAAACAGTGATGGATGAGATGATAACTTCCTGTAGTTGTAGCTCCATCGCGTAATTGTCGTCCGATATAGGAAACAGATCATGACTGCTGTCGCCGTTGGAGAGTGCAGAGAAGTAGAAATCATGTACTTGGTCTCTGATATCGACATAAGAAGGTCCTCCCATGATTTGAAATAGAGGGCACTTAGAGCAGAGAGGCAAAAAGAGATGTCACCGACTCACACTCACAGTATTTTCATATATTTTTACCAGGGAGATGTTACAGTGTTTATAATTTTATACCCAATATTTTGAAAATTTGAGAGACCAACAAGTGGGCCTCACTTGTCAGACTACCCTTTGTCTCTATTTACCTTACGTTTCCTTTCCTATCCCCTGTGACAGAGTTTAGAGAGAAATGTATTGTATGTGTCTTATTCTCAATACAGTATACAGGGGTATATATACCCAACGCTATACTCTAGCGATACAGAAGATAAACCCTCCATTTAACTAATGTACTGGAGACGTCCAGTCAGCCTATTTATCTAACAGCCCCCCACAAGTTGAAGGCTGTGAACACACCATCAACTTGTCTCGAATAGAAACAAAACGAGATATTGTTAAACCCTTTGTGAGACCATCGGCTATCTGGTCTTTAGAGCATAGAAAACGAACTATCAACTGCTTAGCTACCACACGCTCACGGATGAAATGAAAATCTATTTCAACGTGCTTGGTGCGTGCATGGTACATAGGGTTAGAAGCCAAATAGGTAGCGCCAATATTGTCGCACCAAAGAACAGGTTGATGAAGAATAGGCTGGTGTAATTCGCGAAGAATATATTGCACCCAGATTAACTCAGCCCCTGCTAGCGCGAGACTACGATACTCAGCCTCCGTGCTGGATTTGGAAACTGTTGGCTGCTTCTTGGAGCTCCAAGAGATTAGATTGGAGCCAAGATAAATGCAGAATGCAGATGTAGAACGCCGGTCGTCGGGGAACCCGGCCCAATCAGAATCAGAATACGCATGGAGTGTAAAAGAAGAGGCAGCTTTAAACAACAACCCATGAGTGATTGTACCATTCAAATATCGGAGGATGCGCTTCACAGCTGACCAATGAGTCGTGGTAGGAGAATGCATGAACTGGGAGCATTTATTGACTGAAAAGGCGATATCTGGTCGAGTAATGGTGAGATATTGGAGTGCACCCACAACAGCTCTGTAGAGTTTGGGATCATGAAACGGATCACCATCATACTTGGATAAGGATGTATTAACTGCCATGGGAGTTGAAACAGCTTGGGCTTGTGTCATATGAGTGCGACACAAGAGATCCTGAATGTATTGCCTTTGTGACAGATGCATACCATCTGCCGTCTGAGTGACTGCTATGCCCAAGAAAAAATTCAAAGGCCCCAAGTCTTTGAGAGAGAACCTTGATTGAAGTGTGTGAATGAATCTGGTGACACTATCCATGTTGCTGCCAGTGACAATAATGTCATCCACGTAGACGAGAGTAACTAATGTGTGACCATTGAGATGAGCAATGAATAAAGATGGATCAAATTTCGACCCATGAAATCCAAACTCAAGTAAAGCAGCACTGAGTGTTTGAAACCATGCCCGTGGCGATTGTTTCAACCCATAGATAGCTTTTTTTAGCAAGCAAACATGTGAAGGCAGTTTATCATTCACAAAGCCAGGAGGTTGGCGCATGTAGACAGTTTCTTGAAGATCACCGTGTAGGAACGCGTTGTTGACATCCAACTGCCGAATAACCCAGTGATTGGAGATGGCCACAGACAAGACAATTCGAATAGTTGTGGGTCTAACAACAGGACTGAAGGTGTCAAAAAAATCGACCCCTTCTTCTCCAACGGCTACTGCTGATTATGTGCTATGGGCCTTTCCCTGTTTCCTTTTTACTTGATTGTGCCTCTAGTGTGTGTGAAAGAGAGCATCTCGCCTTAAGCGGTTCCCCTTCCCCAATCTCTCTTCTTCCCTCCCTTCCCTCTATCCACTCACCAGCTCTGAAACCAGTTAGTTTCCTTCTCATCTCTACTATTTCGCCACCTGTCCTCTCTGACTTCGTGGCAGCACATAGAGGCGGTTATCAACCGCTGTTCTTGCTCTCATCATAGCAATCCCTCCTATTTCCAATCCCAATGTATTTTTTTTGCCCTTTTCCAACTCTTTCGAAATTGTGAGCAAGGGAATGTCCTGGTTTACTAGTGCTTTGGAGAGAGAGGTTAATGAGAATTAATAGATGGACCCTTAATTAATATTCTGTATTTGTACACGCTACTCTACTTTTTGGTTCTTACTACAAGCCCATAAACACTATCCTACTTGCTTCTCCAATCACAACCGAAGCTTTGCTAAGGAAGACATAATCCGTAGATCAGCCTTTGGGTCAGTCGCATATTAAGATTCTTTTTACAAAGGACAACTATGTGAGAGAGCCATTTGGGCCTCAAATGCACAATTACAGTTTAATTTATGGCCTAAAAATTAAAAACTATAAAACATAAAAAAAAGTTTAAAACTAAAACAAAACAGAAATAAGTAATATATACAAGTTTCACCCTCACCTCATAAAATATAAAGGAGGTCTAAAACTAATTAATCAACGTATAATATAAAAACTCAAAAGCAAAAATTACAATGAACAGCTTAAAATTGAGAACACATTTCATCGAACTCAAATTTATAGGATTAAGCACAGTTTATCTCTGGGCTTGTATATAACATTATTTTTTCAACTAAAGGCAAAAAAATTACAAGTCACTTTTAACCAAGTGTGCCCCATTGCGCAAAAAATTAGGATGTAATATATTTAGTCTTGTGCAATGGAGTCCAGTAGAATGCATCAGACACAACATTACACGTACTCTATTAATTTCATATTTTGCCTGATCACTAAACTAAACAAATGAATTTGAAAATATCCCAGCATAATAAATAATTGAAATGATTAGAGTAATATTATATGCCAGAATCAAGTAGCAGAAATGCACAATATTGTAGTAACTAGCAATATAAACCATAAGAATTTCACTGAGAATCTAGCATTAATGAGTAGTGTTGTAGAAGCCAGCATTAAGTATTATACTAAGATAACTTTCAAATTTTGTAGCATGCATGAGTGCTGCTCCAGTTGTTCCCGCATCCATAGCAAAATTGAAAACCACATCTGTAAACAAGGAAATAGTTACTTTTACCAGTGCAATTTCGTTAACTGTACAATTTAATCGTTCCTCAAAAAGAACCAACTAGGAATTGTGTTGCTTGTGACAATAAGAGTTGTAATTTGTCCTTATATGAGAGTGTGTTGAGACGGCATCCAATAGAACCAGTTACGTCAGCTTGCTTAGGCTAACGGTTGGGCCTAGCTTTATGCTTTGTCTGACATGATCAATTTCTAACTTAATTTTAGTTATCGTTTTAAACAAAGGTAAAATATCCCAAAAATCCCACCAGAAACACAATTAATGCAACAAAAATTGACAACTATAGCTTATGCCAATAGTCCGGATCGATCTCACTGGCTGGTCTGGTAATTGTCTTGACCAGCTAATTGGCTGCTTATATTATATTTAAATTGAATACTTTACCTATTCACATCTATGATTAACAATTGCAAAATTTTGAGTTTGAGTTTCTCTCCTCCCTATGAAACAATAACAATACCACAACAATACTAATAAAGAATGACAAAACAAGCACCTAGTTGGGAGGCTTGACCCCTAATTTAAATTCAAAAAACAAATCACCTATTTTATCCATTTTGGCATTTGATTGACAAATTTTTATATTCTTGTCATTTCATTAGACTCGAGTAAAATTTGAAAAATAGAATGGTATTGTGATATAATCTCTCCTAAACTTCTAAGGTGTTTAAGATTAAGAAATTTTTTTGAATTTATTTTCACTTTGCAAGTTTTCATTGATAAGTCAATTACCTGCAAGTGATGTGTTGGCAACCATCTCTCTTCTCCACATAGTACTTGCAACTAGGGCACCTCCTCCAATTCTTCTCCTTGGCCACCTGCATCATTAAGAGATCCTCCTTTCCTCTCTCATCTTTCCCTAGTTTACCAAACTCCTCACAACTCAAACCAGAATGCCAGGTGACTTTACATGCGGCGCAAAACAACCTCCGGCAACTGGGACACTCAGAGCAGGTCACGGTTTCTTCTCCGTCATCTACCATCAATGCTGAACAGTCCTTCAATGGACAATAGAACTTGTGTGAACCTAGTACCATAGATTCGCATAATGCACTCTCCCACCTGTTGTGGGATGGAAATATTATTTAACTAGAATTACAGAAACTGTCCAGGTCAGATTATCATTATGATAGATGAGAAACTTTGAAGATGAATTTAATATTTGTATTCATTGATTGCTTATAATTCATGAGCCTCTTTGTGGGGTTTAACCTGTATTTGCAAACAGACTTCTAATTTTCTGACTTAAAAATAATATAAATAAGCCCTTTACTCTCAAGTTTCAAGACCACAAGCAGAACAAAATTACTTATTTCATGAGGATACAGCCTGACAGAAGGAAAAATACAAATGCTTAAAATATATCAAAAGCAGACACGGAATATAAATGCTTATAATTAATTGAGGAAAACTAAACCCTGCACTACGACCTTCAATTTCTATGTTTTTTTTTTTTTTTTTTTTTTTTTTTTTTTTTCGTTCGAAGGTACAAGACTCGGGGGAGGTTTGAAGTATGGTTCATGTACGGAGAGCTCATGGGGAGGCGATCCCAAAGGCGATTTCAAAAAAAGTACGGACAAAAAAATTCACCTTCACGGATAACGAAGGTTGGACTACCATTGTACGAAAACCAATCCCCATTAGACAAACAAAACCAGTTCACAAGCACCAACGCTTCTCTGCCACCCACCCTACAGGAAAACCTTTCTCTTGGCAAAAAACAAATCACCTTTCTTCACTTCTACCACGCCCGACCCCTTTCTTCCATTCTAAGCTTAAGCATGCTAATGCAGTCTGGGATAATGAGACAAAAACTGCTTCACGCCTCAAAGGGAACCTCACAGCTAACCCTAACCCTAGAACCAACATACCATCGCTATTTAAACACCCTGCTACCATTCTATTTCCTACTGCTTCTCCAAATACCTCTTTCAAAACAGTACTTCTCTCTAACCTCACCATGGCTACTAATTCAAAGAAAGGAAAGGCTGTTGTTTCAAAAAACACTGCTACGGTGGACAAGCGCCTTCCTTTTCCTTCTCTCTCTAATAAGGCAGAATGGAAGGGCCGTTGCTACAAATGCCTAGATATGGGCCATGAGCGTGCTACTTGCACTGCAAAAGTCTCCACCTGTGCTAAGTGCCACATGGATGGGCACGAGACGAGGAGGTGCACTGCGGATGCTAAGAAGCTTCCCCATGACTCCCTCCAGCCCAAGGGAAACCTGGGAGAGGAGAACTTACCGGACTCTCGCCCAGAAAGAATCTCAGTTTTTGTTCCACAGACTAGGGATTCTTACAGGGACATTCGAGTTCTGCAAAGGGCTGTTGTTGTTGATGCTCGGCTATGGCCTGAGCATGACATCAATGGTGTCCAAGCAAGGTTGATGGCAACTTGTAAGGTCACTGAGCCGTTTGAGCTCTCTTTTCTCTTTGATGACCGTTACATTCTCCTTTTACCGGCCAACTGGGTGAGGCATGATTTCTTGGTAACTTACAGAGCAGCTTTGGAACAGCTAGCACTTGTAACCTACCCATGGAACCCCAGGGTCGGAGCTACACCAATTTGGTATCCCTTCAAGGTTTGGGTTGACCTTTACAAGGTTCCCATTATTGCTTGGAACTTTGATAGTCTAATTCCGATGCTTGCTCAAGTGGGAGTTATCCTTGAGCACACACCTTTCAATAAGGTCATGTCTCTTAATCGGCTAAGGGTAGTGTTGGCGGTTGACAACCTAGAAAGAATTCCTAAGAACATCACCTATGCGGTGCGTGGTCTTTGGTCTGATATTAGACTCCGAGTTGTAGGTTGGGATAATCAGCCAACACAGATCAATGTGCCGGAGGACCCGACACCTCCGGATGCATACTTTAATGAGGTGCAAAGGAAACTTGTCTCTCAACCTCTAGTGGCAGTGCGTCCTGACCACTCACATACCATGGTACCCGTGGATGTGGAGAAGCTTTTTAAATGGTGGGATAGTATCAAAGATGTTGATCAAAAAAATAAGTGGGAAGAGATCCTTCGTGACAGCCCATTCTGGTCTGTACGTGAGATCCAAAATCGCCTTGATAGGGATATGCCGGGTGGCAGCGGCATTATCAAGTCGGGTGGCTCTATGCCGGTGGTCACCTCCAATACGAAGGAGATGAACGGAGGGTCCCCACTACTTATAACTGGTGGGACCCAGTCTAACTCTAAGAAAGTTTTTGAAAAGCATGAATTGGAAAAAGGTGGTCCTTCCAAACGTCGTTTTGAACGGTCAAAAGGTTCACTACAGGACAAAATCCCACCAGCTTTCCCCAATCAAACAACGTCCAACAACTTCAGAGATGGGGACCGTGGGGTTAAGTACTTTCTGACTGAAGCAGAGAACACAGGGTCCACTGTAGGTTCCCTCTCTGCTACAGGGTCCCACATTGGAGAAACTAATGCCTCAAACACTGCAGCAAAGCAGGCCTCCAATGCAAATAAGTCTCTATCTGTTGAAGTTTTTAAGAAGGGCAAAGATAACTTAACTTTGGGCCCTGTAAACAGGCCGCTTGAGCCTATTTCGACTTCACCCGTTGACCCAAAAGGAAAACGGCCAGCAAATCCTGTTTTTTCTTCTGATCAAAATCAGGAAATGGCGAACTCCACCTTCCAACCTATGGACCTCAATCCATCAATTCCCTTTGTTTCCAATACTGAGGCTGGTCCCACTGAAGGAGAGAGAGACATCCTTAGGCGCAGCAAGCGCATCTCTAAAAATAATCCCAAGTTTAAACTTTTTGTGACAGGAAATAAGAAGCAGAAAACCAAAAAAACTGAAGCAATTAAAGGGAAAGCCAAGGAGGTACACGAGGCGTTGAAGGGAGCAAATCTGGCCAAGTGCTTCTCTGTTAATGACATGGTTGCTGATCCACTCACTAAAACAGAGAAGGAGAAGATCAAGGAGTTTTGCTCAATAGTCGCGGAGCCAACGCAGCAAGTCGAACTCTCCACCCCAGCACAACAAGCAACACCCGTTGTACCAGAGACAGCACCTGAAGATCTTGAAGAAGGTGAGTATCATGGCACGGTGCTGAGTGGCCTTGAAAACTGGACCACAGGAGATTACTCAGATGATGGTGAGGAGGTGGAGATGGATACCCATCTGAACTAGACTTTTATTGTCCTTTGTTTCCTGTGGGGCTAGTATTGCTAATTTCTTTTGGGTTTTATTTTCTTGTGGGAATTGTTTCTTAGATGGTAGTTGCTTTTAATTGTGCTTTTTGGAATGTCCGTGGATTATCTGACCCGGATAAGTGCGCACTAGTAAAGGATTCGGTTAGGGATGCAAGTTGTAAGTTGTTATGTTTGCAGGAAACGAAACTTTCTTCTTGTGATTTCTTTAAAGTAAAGAGTTGTTGTCCCTTTCCCTTTACTGATTTTAGAACACTGGACGCCTCTGGTTCAAGAGGTGGAATTTTAATTGTGTGGCATGAATGTTTTGATTGTTCTCTTAGTATTCCTCTGACTTACTCTTTGACAGTGCGTTTAACTTGTGATAATTTTAGTTTCTTAATAACGGGGGTCTATGGACCAGTGGATGAGAGGAATAAATCTGACTTTCTCAATGAATTGCGGTCTATTCCAAATGAGAACGACTTGCCTTGGATGGTTGTTGGTGATTTTAATCTCATTAGAAATATTGATGAGTCAACAAGCTCTAACCGTCCATTGCATTCTATTTTGGAATTTAACCAACTAATTGAGGACTTGGAACTACTTGAAGTGCCTTTAATTGGTCGTAGGTTTACATGGTCTAACAACAGACAACGTCCCACGATGTCAAAGTTGGATCGTGCGCTTATCACAAGTAACTGGTTGGATGATAATACCACGGTTACATTGACAGATCAACCGACCACTACTTCGGATCATGCTCCCCTAATTCTAAAGTTCAAACGGAATAGGGCGGCACAAAAGCGGAGGTTCAAGTTTGAGAACTTCTGGCTTGCTTTCCCAGAAATAAACAACTTGGTACGTGAGGTTTGGGACTCGGTGCCTGTTCATAGAAACCCGGCGGTTAACTTTATTAGGAAGTCCGCTGCAATACGTAAAGCACTCACCGTGTGGTCAAATAACAAGTTTAGGGGTTTCAACAAGGCAAATACAAGGATAAAATGGTTCATAAGATTATTGGATCAGGTGGAGGAAATAAGGCAGCTTAATGCTCATGAGCTTGAGCTGCGTTTTTCACTAAAACAAGAGTTACACAATATTGTCATGTTGCAACGTGACAAATGGAAGCAAAGATCGGGCATCAACTGGCTCAAAAAAGGGGATTGCAATACTCGTTTCTTTCATCTAGCTGCTAGTTCTAGACGATTTTCAAATGCAATCCATTCTATTCAGGTTGGTGACGACATTTTTTCTAGCCAAGTTGATATTTCAAGAGAGTTCTTTAGTTTTTATAAACAAGCTCTTGGCAACAACCCACCGCAGCCACCGCCGTACAACTTACATGGCAAACTAGGCCAGCCAGTTGCTCTACAAGAACTGCAGAATGATTTCAGTTTAGAAGAAGTAAGGCAGACGGTCTTTTCGCTGCCTAACGACAAATCCTCGGGCCCGGATGGTTGGTCAGCAGAATTTTTTAAACATTTTTGGGAACTTATTGAAGGAGATTTTTTCAAATTAGTTCTGGCATTCGGTAATAATTCCTTGGATATTTGGAGATTTAACCATGCCATAATAACTTTGGTCCCAAAGAAAAGAAATGCCTCGCATATTGAGCACTTTCGCCCAATCAGTGTTATTAACACAAGTGTAAAAATTCTATCCAAATTGTTGGCAGATAGGCTACAGCCACATATGGCTAACCTCATAAACCCACTGCAGACGGCTTTTACAAAAGGAAGATCGATAATAGAATCCTTTCTTGTTGCAAGGGAAACAATATCGTTCTTCCGGAAAAACAAAATCCCAGCTATCCTTTACAAAATCGATTTTGCGAAAGCCTTCGACTCAGTTTCGTGGGGCTTTATGATTAACGTCTTAATAGAAAGAGGTTTCCCGCCTCTATGGTGCACGTGGATCTTGAATATTCTCAAATCTTCAGCATCCTCAGTTAAGATAAATGGAATCTTAACAGACAATTTTATGCATCGTAGAGGTTTGAGGCAAGGTGACCCTCTCTCGCCGCTTTTATTTGTCTTAGTGGCGGACGCCTTGCAAAGTTTCATTCAGAATGCTCAAAGTTTACTCGAGGGACCCGTAATAGTTCCGCCTAGGGCACTGCAATTTGCAGATGATACAATTCTGCTCATGGAAGCACGGCCTAAGAACATTGTGATTATTACTCAAATCCTTTCACACTTCACAAGTTTGGCGGGCCTGAGTATTAATGATCAGAAATCAGCTTTTGTCCCAATCTCAGTTAACCCAATGTCAATTCCTGCCTTACAAAGCATTCTCGGGTGCACGCCTAAGGAATTTCCTATCACATACTTAGGTTTGCCGCTGTCTGTGAATAAACCTAAGAAGTTACACTTCCTCCCTTTGATAGAAGCGTTCCACTCGAGATTACAAGGATGGAAATCCAAGTTCTTGTCTATGGGAGGTCGGTTGGTACTGGTAAAGGCAGTTTTAAGTGCAATACCTCTGCATTACATGCAGGCTTTTAAGCTCCCACAATGGCTACTAAATCAATTAAACAAAATTAGTCGAGCTTTTTTGTGGAGAGGGACTCCCACTTGTCAGGGAGGTCATTGTTTGGTCAATTGGGATAAGTGTTGTTTACCAAAACAATATGGGGGGCTAGGCATCCTAAATTTGCAGACACAAAATGATGCACTCTTGGCAAAATGGCTATGGAAGCTATTAGCTGAACATGATTCAATTTGGTCGTCCACTGTCAGATCTATGTATGGTACCACTGATATGAATGACCTACTTGTGTCTGACAAGATTTCCTATGGCTTAAAAGATATCTTGCTGACCAAAGATCTGATGACGGCTTCAACACTTTCAATAAGTGATCAGTCTTTATACTGGAGATGGACAAGCGACGGTTCTTTCTCCTCGAAGAGTGCTTATAAAGTCATGAGGAATCCAGGGATAAGACTTCCAGAGATTAATAGAATATGGAAGATCAGAGCTCCACTTAAAACAAAATTGTTTTTCTGGTTGACCCTGCTCAATAGAATACTCACGAGGGATAACCTACATAAAAGAGGATGGGCGGTGGATCAAAGGTGTGTGCTATGTCAGGGTAACATAGAATCAGTAATGCATCTGTTTACAGAATGCACCTTTGCCAAAAATGTTTGGGAATGTCTTATGCAGCCAGGGTCTACATTCAACCAAACAGAGAACCTTATCCTAGCTTGGAAGCTTAACAAATGTAATCTAAGGACTACAAGTGAAGAATTTCGTGATACCCTATGGCTAGCAACTTTGTGGAACATTTGGAAGACTAGATGCGCCAGCATTTTTCAAGGAACGCCACTCGACTTGGTTGGCACTGTTCGCACAATTTTGCTAGAAGCCAAACAGTGGTACCGGCATTGCTGCTGACTCTATATACTGGTAGTCACGTTAGTTTTTATGTAATAGGTGTTTTATGGCTAATTCTCTAGGTTATTTATCTTGATGTACTTTTTGTCTTTTGTGTTCTTGTAATTTGATGTACGGATTTTTCACCGTTCAATGAATTTGTAGGAGAGACTTCTCGTCTCCCTACCTTCAAAAAAAAAAAAAAAAAAATTTCTATGTTTTTCTCCAAATAGCACCACCGCTAAGAATATAAACAAATACTGCAACAGAACACAAAATGGGGTTTGTAAATAAAATTATTTATGTTAAAACGATTGTTAATTCACCTTTTGAAAACCTCAGAAGGAAGTAAATCCTGGCACATTCCAGGTTCCAGTAGAGCCTTGCAATTCTCCTCAGGGCATTTGACAACCGAAATATTCTCTCGGATTTTGGTGCTGAGGTAATGGCTAAGGCAGTCACCGCAGAATACATGGGTACAATCATTGCTTGTCTGGAAAACCTGACCAGAAGGTACGTTCTCCATGCATATTTTGCAAAATGACCGAGCCTGAGACGAAGATGAAGATGCAGAAGCTTTGTCCTTCCTTGCTTTTTTTGCCGGCTGTGCTGAGCCAGTGATGGCTGAGAAGAGAACTTCCTGGAGCTGGAGCTCCATTGCATAGTTCTCGTCTGATATTGTCAGGATCTGAAGCTACTGACAATATAAACATAAAGACAAGTTTGATTGTTGACTTAGTCAAAGAATTGGCGGAGACCGTTAGCTCAGTTGAACCCTTCGCTAACGGAACAGACGGAAGTATCACTGCATTAACAGAAGGCGGAGCGAAGTAAAGAGGAACCGTGGATCTTCAACGGTCGACTAATCAAGACCGTAGATAAATAAATAGATTAATTAATTGGACTATTTTGTAATTCTGTGTAATTACGCCTATAAATAGGCTAATGGGCTGTTAAAAAATGTTATGATGTTAAATGAAAAAGCTTTTATTATTGTTATTTCCTTATTTTTCCTGTTTTGTCCAATTCTCGCCATAATTTCCCAAATTTCTCTCAATTTCTCCCGAATTTATCCTAAATCGTACTCAAATTAATCAAGTCACAGTCAAGACTGTGACAGATTTGGTATCAGAAGCCGTAAAGATTGCATCTGGGTATCTTTCTCCACTCAATTGCATCCAAGAAACTTCAAGATGCCTCCTAAAGTAGTCAGAATCGATCAGGGCAGTGAAGGGCTACAAGAGACAGTGGACAGACTCAATGTGGAGTTACAACAAGCTAATTCACGCATTGAGCAACAGAAAACTGAGCACACTCAACAATTCAATGAACTCAAGGCCATGATGGAACAGTTTCTCAAGAATCAAGCTGCTGCCAGTATGTCTTCTGGCGACACAACTGGTACTGGTAAAGCTTATCAAACACCTCCCAGAGGTAACCCTAATGGCACTCCCAATTTTACCCCTGAGGGTTTTGGTTCTGATGATGGTAAAAGAATTGGAAGAGGTTCTGAAAATCGTGTTAATTTACCCAAGACTGATTTTCCATCCTTTAATGGCAATAATCCAATTGGCTGGAAATCCAAGTGTGAGAGTTACTTCCATATTTTTCAAATTCCTGAAATGTATAGGACTCAATTGGCTACCCTACATTTTGAGGAGGAGGCCCAAGAGTGGTATGATTGCTTCAAAGAAGATCACCCCAATTTGCCTTGGCCTATTTTGTTAGCTGAAGTTCTGGATAGATTTAAATCTTATCACAGTTCTTACCCAGTGGGTGACTTCAAAAGAGTCCATCAAGAAGGTAAAGTTGCTGAGTACATCAGGCAGTTTGAAAAGGCAAAATCCAGATTGATTGCTGAAACCAAAATAAACAGTTCCTGTCTCTTTATTCAAGGGTTTCTTGAGGGGTTGAAGGAAGAAATAAGATATGCAGTAGAGGTATTGAACCCCATTACCCTCAACCAAGCTTTCAATTATGCCAGAAAGATTGAACTAAATCTAGAAAGCATGGATAAAAGGATTACCACTACCAGAGCAATTACTTATCCCCAAAATCACTTTGCCAAGAAACCAATGAATCTTATTAAAGCTGGTCCCACCACTCCTAGTTCCAGTGGACCTCTTGTCAGTAAAGAGATGACTAGAGAACAGATGAGGGCCTTGAGATTGTGTTACTATTGCAAAGAAAACTATGTGCCTGGCCATAAATGCAAAATGAAGAGTCTGCATGCTCTTCAATTGGAACCACCTAATACCAGTATGGGGGACAATTTGCTCTATGCAGCTGATCAACCAATGTACATTGAATGGATTACTGGTGAGGAACAATTACAGGAGAATACCATTGCTGACCATGCTGTGATAACTATGTGTACTGATCATAAATCCTCTAAGTTTCAGACCTTAAAATTTAAGGGGACCTTGGATGACACTCCTATTTGTGTGTTGATTGACACTGGCAGCACACATTCCTTTGTCAATCCTACTCTAATTGATTATGATAAATGGCCTGTATCTACTACTGTTCCCCTTCATGTTAGAATTGCCAATGGCACAACTATGTCTACAGATTCCCAGTGTGACCAGTTGCATTTTACCCTTAAGAATCATGCTTTTCAGGGTACAGTTAGACTGTTGAATATTCAAGGATATGACCTCATATTGGGTATGGATTGGTTATCTTTACATGGGCCAATGATGATTGATTGGGAAGGAGGTAAACTACAGTTACATAAGGAAGGAAAGGCTGTTGAATTATTGGTACAACAAGAAGTGGCTGAGGTACATTTATGTCAAGAAGCACTGGACCCTGTGAAAGAATGTCAGAAGGGTCATATCATGATGGTGGCACATATATGTGAAATTCAAGATGAAAATACTATGCCAGTAAAAGCTGTTTGTCCCCAGTTACAGCTAGTACTGGACAGGTTCACACATGTTTTTCAAGAACCCACCAAACTTCCTCCTTCCAGGAGTATTGACCATCAAATTATTCTGAAGCCTGAGACTAAACCTATTTCTATAAGGCCTTATAGATACTCTTATTTCCAAAGGATGGAGATTGAGAAGATTATTGAGGATTTAATTAAAAACTCATTTATTAGGCCATCTACCAGCCCCTTTTCTTCCCCAGTGTTGCTAGTAAAAAAGAAAGATGGTTCCTGGCGCCTATGCATTGATTACAGGCAGCTGAATGATGCCACAGTCAAGAACAAATACCCAATACCCATCATTGATGACCTCTTGGATGAATTAAAGGGTGCCAGCTACTTCTCCAAAATCGATTTGAGGTCAGGGTATCATCAAATTAGAATGGCTGATCAGGATTCCTTCAAAACTGCCTTTAGGACACATAATGGCCATTTTGAATTTATGGTTATGCCATTTGGTCTCACTAATGCACCAGCCACATTTCAGACCCTCATGAACAACCTTTTCAAACCATATCTGAGGCAATTCATTCTTGTCTTCTTTAATGACATACTCATTTATAGTAAGACCTTATCTGACCACATATCCCATGTGTGTACCACCTTGCAAGTGCTTGCTGATAACAATCTTTTTGCAAAGCTGTCTAAGTGTGAGTTTGGGGTGTCTCAGATTGAATATCTGGGTCACATAATTTCTGAGAAGGGTGTGGCTACTGACCCACACAAAATTGAGGCTATGAGTCAATGGCCTGTGCCAAAAACAGTTAAGCAACTAAGAGGGTTCTTAGGGCTTACAGGGTACTACAGAAAATTCATACAACATTATGGTACCATTGCCAAGCCCCTGACTGAGCTAACCAAGAAGAATGCATTCAAGTGGTCTCCTCTGGCCCAATCAGCTTTTGAACAATTGAAGAAGGCCATGACTGAGGCACCTGTGTTAGTGCTGCCTGATTATTCTCAACAGTTTGTTATTGAGACAGATGCTAGTGCCCTTGGTATGGGGGCAGTTCTTATGCAATCTAATAGACCAATTGCTTTCCTTAGCAAGAGTCTAGGAGTGAAGAATCAAGGCCTTTCTACCTATGAAAAAGAACTGCTGGCCTTGCTAACAGCAGTTAAAAAATGGAGGCACTACTTATTGGGTCAACCATTTGTGATCAGGACTGATCAGATCAGCCTGAAGCACTTATTGGAACAGAAAATTACATCTACCCTACAGCATAAAAGTTTGTGTGTGTTATTGGGCTTGGATTATACTATTGAGTATAAAAAGGGAAAGGAGAATAAAGCTGCAGATGCCCTCTCAAGAGTTCAGGGGCAGAACTGGCAAATTGATGCCCTTCCAATAGAGTTAGCAGCTGTTAGTGAAATTGTGCCATCCTGGATACAAGAACTAACACAAAGTTATCAAGGAGACCCATGGATTGAAGAGTGCAGACAAAAAGCTGTCATGGCTACAGCTGACTCCAACCCTACTCATACTACCCATTTAGGAGTGCTAAGATATAAAGGCAGACTTTGTGTTGGTAATTATGGTGAGTGGAGGACTAAGGTGCTGCAATCTTTACATGACTCTTCAGTGGGGGGACATTCTGGCATTAATGCCACATATCATAAAGTTAAGAAGTTTTTCTACTGGCCAAACCTGAAACAAGCTATTCATGATTATGTGACTGCTTGTCACACTTGCCAACTTAACAAAGGAGAACATATCCCTTACCCTGGCCTATTACAACCATTACCAATTCCTCCTGCTGCCTGGCACAGTGTAGGCCTTGATTTCATTACTGGGCTGCCTAAATCCTGTGGTAAGGATGTAATCTTGGTGGTGATTGATCGATTTACTAAATATGGTCATTTCTTGCCATTGACACATCCATACAGTGCTTCAACTGTGGCTCAACTGTTTCTGGATAATATATATAAACTACATGGCCTTCCTCAGAACTTGGTGTCAGATAGAGACCCAATCTTTACAAGTCAGTTCTGGAGAGAAATTATGGATAAAATTGGCATCCAACTCAATTTGAGTACTGCTTACCACCCACAGTCAGATGGGCAGACTGAAAGATTGAATCAATGTGTTGAACAGTATCTGAGATGTATGATCTTTGATCAACAGAAAAAATGGGTGAAATGGTTACCACTAGCTGAGTACTGGTACAATACTTGTTTCCATCAATCCCTTGGCATGACACCCTTTCAGGCTCTCTATGGGTATTCACCAGCTTTACTACCACTAGGTGATGTGATTAGAAGCTCTGACCAAGCAGTTAATACCTTGCTAAGTGAGAGGCAGAGGGTATTGGGGCAAATAAAAAATAATTTGATAAAAGCACAGTCTAGAATGAAGAAGTATGCAGACTTGCATAGAAGTGAGAGGCATTTCCAGGTAGGGGACTGGGTATATATGCGAGTACAACCCTACAGACAGCAGTCAGTACAGGGGTCTGGTAACATGAAGCTTAATTCCAGGTATTTTGGCCCTTTTGAAATTCTGGAAAAGGTGGGCCAGGTGGCATACAAACTCAATTTACCAGCCTCAGCTCAGATTCATCCTGTTATCCATGTGTCACAGCTAAAGAAACAGATTGGTAGAAGGCATGTGCCATCACAAGTATTACCTTGGCTTGGTGCAGATGGGTTGTTGCGTGTTGAGCCAGAATGTATACTAAATAGAAGAATGATTAAGAGGGGTTTGGAGGGTGTTGTCCAGTTACAAATTAAATGGATGAATTTGCCTGAGAGTGAGGCCACATGGGAGGATTATGAGCTGATTAAGACTAGATACCCTGAATTTCTTCTCGAGGTCGAGAACAGCTTAATGGAGGGGGAAATGTCAGGATCTGAAGCTACTGACAATATAAACATAAAGACAAGTTTGATTGTTGACTTAGTCAAAGAATTGGCGGAGACCGTTAGCTCAGTTGAACCCTTCGCTAACGGAACAGACGGAAGTATCACTGCATTAACAGAAGGCGGAGCGAAGTAAAGAGGAACTGTGGATCTTCAACGGTCGACTAATCAAGACCGTAGATAAATAAATAGATTAATTAATTGGACTATTTTGTAATTCTGTGTAATTACGCCTATAAATAGGCTAATGGGCTGTTAAAAAATGTTATGATGTTAAATGAAAAAGCTTTTATTATTGTTATTTCCTTATTTTTCCTGTTTTGTCCAATTCTCGCCATAATTTCCCAAATTTCTCTCAATTTCTCCCGAATTTCTCCTAAATCGTACTCAAATTAATCAAGTCACAGTCAAGACTGTGACAGATATGGGAATCAAATCATGCGTCTCATCACCATTGGAAAGTGCAGAGATGTAGAAATCATCTACATGGTCTGTTATGTTAGCGCTAGATGGTTCTTCCATGGTTTGAAATGGTGAATAGAGAGGCAAACATAGATGTTATTACTCACGAAGAGTGTTTATATTGTGAAATATAATTGGACGCTCGAAGGTTATTTTGGAGATTTAAGGTGATGCATGCCTTCAAAGACCGCAGGAGATGCTTCAAAATCTGATGTGTTTTCCAATTTCCAAGTTATTCGGGACATTAAATTGCTTGGGAAATTGTGAGAAACTGAATCTAGTCTGATATTTTTTTTCTGACTCTTGGTTACTCGTGCAAGGCGAAAAAGAGAGATTAATGGGAATAATGGACAGATCATTAATTCTCGGATCAATTTTACGTGGTATCAACGTACACTTTTATAGTTAGGCTTTGATCAAATTGCTTTTTTACGCGGGATATCATTTTATTTGAATTAATTTCTCAAATTTCGTTAAATCTAATAACATGAAAATTCCAAACAAATGACACCAAATCCATTCATTTTGATAAAAAAAATTTCTAACGAAATGAAATGAAGTAAAGTCTCATGCTATTAAAAAAAAAAAAAAAAAAAAAAAAAAAAAAAAAAAAAAATTGATCAGGACCTTTACAAAGCCCATAACAAGGTATATGAGACGTGCTACTAGAATCAGCCTCTCAGTGGCATATTCGGCGTCTTTTACCAATACCAAGCACAAGGTACAACACGGTGCAAGCCATTTTGTGATAACATTTACGCCGATCAATTCAACCCACAACTAACAATTGCAGTTTAACTTATGGTCCAAGCCAATCATACACTCAAATATTCCAGAAAAAAATTAGAAACTTCAAGACAGAAATAAGATATATACACAAAAGTAAAGCTTCAGCCATCTCTTAGCTAAGAAGCTTTAACCACATAATGCTAAATTTAACTGCCATGAAAGCTAATGCTACTATGTTCCTTTTTCTATCTTTACAATTATGTTCTTTCCTCAGCTTGTAAACAGCAAGAACAAAATAAAAGAAACCCAAGGTGATGTACACTGATACATACCAATGGGTAAAGCAGATTGGCCTCCATTATATCTTTTGATCCCTCTACATTTTCAGTCGGCTCATGAAAACAAAATAATAAAAATGGGCTAAAACTAAAATAAAGGGGAAAAAAAGAACAATTGAAATTAAGCATTGCTTGCTATGGTTCGCATGGTTGACAAACCATTTGACAATTTCATCCTTTTCTTGCTGCTCGTTACACTACAATGGGGGCAGATGTACTCCAACCCATCAGTCTTTGCATAGTCCTGTGACCATGAAATCAAATATCAAATAAGTTCTGCTAGCCAAATGACATTATAAAATTTTAGTCGGCTGCAAGATGGATAAATTCTTTTTTGTTTTAAAACCACATTTGAGCAAATTTATCACAGTTTTTCTCTGAGCTTGAACAACATGTTACAAGGGAAAAAATTGGTTACAAGTTAAAATGAGGGGTCATAATTTCAACAGCATACAAATAATTCTTAATTAACCCTCAATGAGCATTTATATTTCACTTTCCATACAACCAGGATGCTATTAGTTCTGTCTAACCCAATAATGCCTCGTTTCTCCTCAATTGTGAATCTTATCCAAATGAGGCAAAATTTGGTCAACTATTACAGTTCAGTTATTGGCTCATATATGCCTATATCTGCTTATCCTAAAATATAACATTTGACACTCAAAAGTATCAACTGAAGTACGATTGTGCTTATTCATGTGCATCCAGGTTATGAGCATATATATTATGTTTTATGTGCACCTTAAAAGTACCCAAGCCTTGCCGTCTGTCACATCCAAAATGGGCCCACTCACCACAAAGACCACAATTTACCCAATCTCCTGGGGCGCTACTGAAAAATATGACAAATTATTTGTTAGTTTCAATTTTTGAGAAGAGGAGATGAAAAGAGATCTTTACATCAGATTACACCAAACAATTTAATGCAAAGCATGTTGAGTTCCCTAGTAAAACCTCAAAACATCACAAATACTGTTATGGTTGCACTAACAGAAACTACCAAAATATCATAGATGCCCCTAGGAATCTAGTAAAATAGTTCCAGTACATTTTTTACTGTGAAGGCCCTCATGTTTATTTCCTATGAATTACTTGGGTTGACAAATAAGTTAATTTACAAAAGTACTTTGCATGGTTGAAATAATTAAGATCCTCATGATAATAAAGCCAGCAGAATCATATCTGATATTGTATTAGCTTCATGGAGTTATTAACAGTATTTCAGGTTCTTTTTATTTTGTTATATACTTACAGGAGCACACAATAAATTACCCATATTTTATTGAACTTCCCAATAACACCAAACATTCATAAAGACATTTGCAAATGCAAACAACAGCTGTCTGTTACTTTTGGGATCGTAAAGGTATGCTCCAAGGATCTATAAGTTTACCTCTACAACTATTTACAACTAATTTTATCCTTAGCTCAAAGTGCAGAAAGGATCAAAGCTGGTAAAAGGTTAGCTTTGAAGTTTTAATATGAACCAGTAACAACTGACATACTAATTTTATCATTGAAGGTCTGAATATAGTAACATTTTGGGTTTGATCGCAAAAAGAACTCATAAGAAAGATCAAGGGGCTCTCAAACCTGTGACACAGCAAGCAGCACTCTCCATCAACATCATCGTGTGCCAGTTCATACTCCAAAAGGTAAGTTTCATAATGCCGCTTGAGTGTGTTACCAACTCCCTGAAATAAAAAGATAAAATAGTAAATAAAACAACAAGAAAAAAAATAATGCATCTAGAATATGACAACCTGCTACAACATACAGTCATTTTATTGGAGATTGTATGGTTGCGCATCTTTGAGAAAACTTGGCCTTTCCAATTTATGCCGTTTCCAACATAGAAACCTCCTCTTGAAACCACCTGAACATCAGTGGATAACTCATAAATCAATTTCAAATAACATAGTGGAAATGAAAGAATATTTTTCAGTGGAATATCATGCAGTAGCGAGATGGCAAAGGCAACATTTGATTTGCTTTGGATGGGTTGGGGGGTTTTTTTTGGGGGACCAAATGTGCAAGCATAGTATCAGCAACTTGTAACAAGCTATAACTTGTGATTCAAGATCAATACAACCAAATTATAAGGACCCGTGAAATATCTTATCAACCATAATTTGGTACATTTAATAGCATTAATCGGCTTCCATGAAAATTCTTATAATTTTAACTGTAATATTCAAAGAGTTCTATTAAGAAGAAAATAAAAAAAGCATAGTTTACCTCTTTATATAAGTTATAAAGATCAAGACGCTTTGCATTTAGAATGGCATCTGGGAACTCAGAGAGACCCCCTTGTGGAACCAGCTTGGTGTGTCCTCTTTGAACCAGGAACTGCATTACATCTTTCAAAAATTCCTCCTGAAACACATGAAAGCATGTAAAATATTAGAAAGCAAATATATCAAATTAAAAGACTCAAGAAAGGAAGTAAAAAATTTTGTTATACATCATACCTACAGCCTAAATTAATTAAAATAAGTAACGTCTTCACAAAAAAAAGTTCTTTCAAATCCATGTAAGATATACATATTTAATTTATGATAACATATGTGAAAAAAAAAAAACTTAAAAAGGAAAAGCCAGCATGGAATAATTTGAAGATGAATTACTTAGGACAAATGGTGGTTTCAAAATAAATCATGCCAGCCACTAAAATCATCATTTTAGAATTATCAATATCAGTAAACATTGTTCATTTTGTTGATTATTACAGATTCACCAAACCCCATTCTAACTAGATCAGACCATAAATTAAATTCAAATTAGTAACACTCAACATTATTTGACTTTTAAGTCCTAAGAACACTTGCTAGTTCAATGAAATTCAGTACAATGTTAAATGTGTACTCTGCCAACACAAATTACATAACTCTAATGGGATAGGTTATTTTGACAGCTTCTGTAACAGATCAAACGGTCATCAAGAGTTAAAACATAAATGAGTACATATCTCTTTTATAGTTTAGATAGATTGGGTATTAAGTTCGGAGCAAGATTAGAATCAATGGTCAAACAATTCTCAAATTGCATGAAATTTTATATACAATCTATCTATATATATGAAGACTTTTATTGATTTCTCTTTTCAAAAAAAAATTGAAAAATGTTTTGGTTGTTGCAGTTGTCAAATAAAAGTGGTTCTCAATAATATCCCTACCCAATACTAATTTACCATCCCCTTTTTTGGATTTCTCTAATAATCAAATACAGATGTTAAATTATGAATTTCATCTAGATTTAATTGAGAAAGACAGAAACATAATTGAGGTTCATTTACAATCAAATGTAAACAATAAAACTGGACCAAATGAAGACGTGTACACAGAAAATGTTAATTTTGAGTAAAATGGGGCCTTAATTGCACAGCTTGAGTGGAGGAAGCATACCTCAGAGCAGATGGGTATTGGCAAACGGGTGCAACCGTGCTTCTTCATAGGCAAAGGATTTATTGGCACCACAGGCTGAGACAGTGGCTTTCTGTGTACAACCTTAGGTGCTGACCGTACCAGGTTTTGCTTCACAGCTGGAATAGTAACCGACACTGACCCTGGTTTATTCCCACTGTTTACAGCACTCGGTTCCTGCCTATTACTGCTCTTCTCAGAACCGAAGTAAAGACCAAGCTTATGCTTTCTAGAGTGGGGTACAGGTCTCATGCTACTAACTAGTTTAGGGTTGGCACTCCGTTTTGCTCTGTCTTCAGTGGGACAAGACGAACATCTCAGGAGGTGAAAATTAGAAGGGATATTTTGCAACTCTTTTTCATTATCTCGGCAGAAGAAAAGGAGACGATTTGCATCTCTTCTGTCAAACGAGGCAACTGGTGTTCCATCCAGGCTGGCAATGCCTAAAGCAACTAGGCTTCGGTATGAGGCCTCCTTTGCAAGATGCTTTAATACCTAAATATTTAGAAAAGACAGGCAATTAGGGTTGCAGAAATTTCTTATCAGCCTCTATGGTAAAGACATTGTATTCATCCTTCTTCTATCGACTTCATTTAGGGTTGAATGTGGAGTTATAAAATGAACAATTTAGTCCAACAATAGGGTACATTTTCTAGGTAACGAGTATTTTGATTCTTTTCTTAATATTTTTTAGAAACATTGACAGCAGCTGTCAGATTCTTTTCTTAATATTGTTGAGTGTGATTGGAAGCTAAATCATGGTTTTCTTCTTTTTTTTTTTAGTTTAACATTGACAAAAAGCAAGACCAAAAATAATAAAGGATTGACCAAGACTTTCAGTCAATAACATACTAAAATGTGCTAATGATATGAGATGTATTTGCATACATTATCATTATCATTATGCAGCGCATAACATGTTATTAAAAAACAAATAGATGGAACTATAAAGTTTTTAAGTTCATTGGTTTGCAGCAAATTTAGGTTCAACTCAATAAACAGCTTTCCAACTGAAATTCTAGTTCGACAGTTTCAGTCAATTAAAATCAAAACAACAAAATCATGCATTGGTTAAATACCAGGGTTGCATCTACTGGTAACTTCCAATGACTGAATAATAAATCTTATTTAGGAAGAAGCAAACCTGAGAGGCCCATTTGGGGACAGCCATTCGAACCTCAAAAACAGGAGCCCCACATGCCACTGTCAAGGAGTTCTGAGGCCCATAGCTCTTTTCTGAGCTTGGCACTGGGCATACAAGTCGAGTTTTCTCAATTAACTCATTTTTTATATGCATCTCCAATAGCTGTACAGAAATCATACAAGTTCCATTAGACAACTTATAGCTATTTTTATACCTTATAGTTGGTTGATTTGTTCTTCGCAGAATTGATGGTTACTTGAGGTATTATGACCTAAGGCTCATATAAACATTTGCAAGATCAATACCAAAGAAGTCTCATAGCACATGAACACTGCTTATATAAGCCAGGTAAAGTGAATTTATAAACCTCCTCAGCAAGCCTAGCTGATGGATTAGGTGGTCATTTTGCATATGATTTTCTTAATAGAACCTCTCTAATATGGTGACTTTTCACAGAACCTATCGACTGCAACATAAGTAATTAATCGGAGGAAATAAATCTATAGCAGAAACAAGGCAGGATTTCAGCTCAGAATCTATTCCTAAGTTAACAATTAAGTACTTTAGTTTTTTAGTGGACCTCAACACAATCTAAAAAGAGGCCAAATAACAAGGTACCTGGTCATCAAAACAACTTTCAGCACCACCAGATACTAGAAGAGATATGTGAGTAGAGTTGCAGGTTGTGAGGTCACATCTCATAGTAACTATGCCATGATTGAGAGTCCCTGCTTCAAGAGGTGGGGCCGCACTGTCAGACAGTAAAATAATTAGACGATCTTTTCCTCTTTTCTTATCTCCACAATATTTTATAGGAAAATACACATTGTAAAGTAACAACTCAAAATGCATATATATAATAATATAAACTTACCTTACTCGGTTCTGAAGCTTGCTTCCACGTATCTGCAAGTATAATAAAAAATGAACAAGATATTCAAGCATGACACGAACATACAGAGAAGTAAATTACAAATAAATAAAATTTCTTTTTACCCACTTCAACATTTAGAAGAGCAGATAAGCCATCTTCTAGAGAGCCCAACAAAAATGCATCCTGGAAAGCATTATAGGTTAAAAAAAATATAAACAAGACTAGAGAATAACAAAATCATGATCATATGATTCATGCTAATGAGTCGATTGATTCAATATATAATAAGAATGAGGCATATCACATCTACGAATTGAGGAGTCAAAAGAATCATGTGATTTACAATTCTTCATACAATGGGTTTCACACACTTACACCAGCTAAATGACCCAAATATTCAAATCAAGCCTTCAAAAGCCCCATAATAGTGTGATACAACAGTAAAATTCGACTTCTTTGTTAGTAGGTTCACTGCATTACGCAGCAACTATGTATCTTAAATTGATTCATTTCTTTTAATCATGGTCTTTTTTGGGCTTTAGGGATAATTATCAAAGTATATCTTTTTATCGTGCCTACACAAAATTTCGTATGATTTAGCATGTCAATAGGTTCTTTATCAGACTTGATCCATATTTCATGCCCAAGTGATTCTTACCTAACATAAAGACATGTTGAGATATTTTGACAATTTGTTAAAGGAATTTACCTAACATATGTTGTAAGTAAAATTCTTATCTCTTCTGAGATGATTTAGTGAACCTCGATGATTGGAGACAATTTACAACTCAATTTTAAAAATTAAATCATGTTTGACAATTGACAGCAGTATTAGGAACGTAACTTCTTTATAGACTAGTCATACAAATAAAAATTCTTCCAAGACCAGAAAACAATCGAAATAAAAAATATATATATATATATATATGTATATCAGTGTTATCAATATTAACACACCTGTGCACATTGCATACCACAAATAAGTAATCTTATATCCACGTCCTCTTCATAAATTTTTATGGCAGGTGAAGTCTCCGATGAGTCTTGTTCTTCTTCTTCTTCTTCTTCTTCTACCTCAGCTTTGTTTGTTTCTGCAGTAGATATGGGAATTTTTGGAGCAACACCAAGGAGGTGGGGCCCAAGCTTGATGTGGACCTTTTGACCATCAGTTTCTCTAGACATGCGATTGCTTTTTGAGCAATAGAGCCGAAATGATGCATTTGCAAGTTGAAATGCATCCCATGTATGACTAAGTGAACTGAAGCAAGACAGAACTAATTGTTAAAATCACAAAGGGTTAGGTAGAAAGGAAAATAATGTTTTATACCCCTAAATACACTAAAATCCAATTGCTACCTAGTCTATAATGAAAGTACATACCCCGTTAAAATTTTGAATTTTTTTTTTAAATATATAAATTAGTCTGCAGAGATTACAAAAATTAAGCTGAGAATATACTTTAAGAATTTTTTTAACTAATTCAGAAGACAGCACTTCACATGGAACATGAAATTTACTGTAACTAAACAAACTAAGGCATTTGACATATACCAGTGCAACATGAGAACTATCTTCTACACCTGCAAATTATTAAATATATCAAATTATATCCTACACATCTCCTGCCTAACCCAATTACTTCAAATCACATCCATGACACACCTAATCGCTCACTTTTTAATCTCTCCATGCTGACAAGCCGTATGCTTATCATTTTAGGCCAAAAGATAAGAATGATAGAATTTAATTGATATTTTCTACGTTTGTGACAATCATTCAGGATATTTCTCATCTGGACTGTCATGCAGGGCATAATTACACATTTTATATATGATAGTATCACAAAAAGAAAATACAGGAAAAACATTACCTTTGAACACATGACAACAATGCCTCACGAAAATGCGAGGCCGAATAAGATGAGAACTGATTTTTCCAATATATTACATAAGGTACGCCCTTCAGGTGCAAACTTTGTGCAATTTCCTCGCCACTGGGGACCTCTAAGTACACCTGTAAGACACTGAGTAGTTTAAAAAGGCACACTCACAAAGTTCAAGAAAAAAGCAGAAATTGTTTTGCAGAACCATTTTGGTACCATAGTGTTTTAATTCACAGCAAAGAAATAAGAAATTGGTACCTATAGTTTTAATCTAGAAGGTGAACTTTAAAGAATTAAAATTTGAATTTAAAAAATGTTAAAAGGTCCTATTGGACACAAACACCAAAGAAGTCTGATATATGCAACTAGCAGAAAAAACTAAGGTTGAGGCTATTAACAAGTAACAACATTGTCCTGACCTTTCTTCTATTATCAAACATAATAACAGTTTGGTGCTAGACATATTCCGATTGTATGTAAAAATAGAAAATGGTCGATGAAGGAACTCACGATTGTCGGTAAAGGAGGGTCAATTAGTGAAGCTATGCTATCTGAGGCATCACTGGTGCCCCAAATAAGAGAACCAATCTCTTCTATATCAGAAAGCTGCTCTCCTTGACAAAACAATATAATGGGTTGCACCGACCTCTGAGCCTCTTTAAATTGATCAAAGGTTGGATTTATAAGCTTATGTACCTAAATTAAAAGATGTTTTTTGGTTATACTTGACTGTAGATGTTCAAGTAAGAAACAAAACCATGACTAATTTAACCTTAACTTAACCAACAATGGTACTAGTACATTAACAGAACTTGGAATCATCAATTAATTAGAATACACCACCATTCTATTATTCTATTAATTTACAAAATGCATAACAAAAAGATGGTTTTTTACAGAATTCAGCACAGCCCACAATACAGAAATACCTTGACGACTTCTGGTTAACTCCTCACTAGCTACCGACTTGGCCACTGGGCCAGTTGAAGCAACGATCAGGACTTATAAAGTATAGACTAAAATGTGATTGATTAACCTTGGCACCAAAGATACCAAACTGAACTAACAAAAAGAAGAAAAACAAAAAGGAACTAACCTCGACACGGCCAGCTGAAGCAATCTCAGGAAAGGGATAAGGAACTCTTCCCTCAGTCTCTTCAATCAGTCTATTGACATAATTCCCACACAAAACAGCTAAAAGAGAGCACCTTTCTCTTGCTAAGCTCTTAACACTCGACATACTAACCCTTGTCACTTCTCAGTAAAATCAAGTGCTCAAACAAATCGCTTTGAAACCCACAAATTGGACGAATCAGGAGAAAAAACCCACGAGATAGAAGAGAAAAACGAAGATTCTCGGAGAAAAATTCGAGCTTTTATGGCCTCCCAATTTGGAATCGGGAAAGGAGAAAAGGGGAGATTAGGGATTTAGATTTCGGAAAGAGTAAAGTAAAGTAAAGACGAGAGAGAGAGAAGCGTACCCTAATTGGACCCTTGAAAAAAACCACTCTCAAAATTAAAATAAAAAAGAAAAAGGAAGAAACAAGTGAGAATTAATAAAGATATTAATATTTACACAGAAGCTGCTAAGCAAGCAACCTCAGGTTCAGGTTCCTCTCGTTATAGAAAAAGCACGAGAGAGAGGGTAACAACTAACAACAACTATTTCTATTTTCTATCTATCTATCTAAGTATCTATAAGATAAAATCCAAGCCGAACGAATCAAATTATACCCAGTCAAACTACAAACAGAGACCAGAGAAAATTGAGCCAATATAAATTAAATTAACCAATTACTAATTACTAATCTGTCCCACCGACAAAACCCCCCACGCCCCATAAAAGAGCACGAAATCATCATAAATAAATCTCATATCATCAAAAACTAGACTTCTCTCTTTTCTCTCTTTTTTCTTTTTCCTTTTCTTTTTGCGGATTCGATTCATAGTCCTAGATGCTACTAACGATCCCATGATGGCGATATGAGAATAGAGAATAGAAGTCGATCGCTGTTGCAATTCGTAGATTCTCTGAGTGCGAATCTGAAAAGTGCAATTATTGCTGATTTGGGTTGGTTTGAAGTTTGAAGAATGGTCATAATCGCACGAGTGTTGATTTTGATAGTGGTTGGAACAAATGCGTTGAATTGAGACAAAATTGAAGGGTTGGGAAGGAAAATTGTAATATTTTGATGGTTTTATTTGATCCCATTATTATGGATTCCTCTCGCACATTGCAAGGCTGCTGTGGAGCGCACGTGCTGCATTCCATGTCACGTGATGATACTCTGGTTTTGAGTTTATCTATATTATTATTACTATTTTAAAAAAAAATAAGGAGAAACAATATAAAAATTACATCTACTTGAGAGAATAATGAACCAATTTAGAATTAAATGGGTGATTTAAAAGTATCTATTACATTTTCTTATTGTGATGATAAAAGTCAATGACTCGGATCAGCACGCTAATTAGTCAGCAGCTGGAATTTGTATTTGATCAAAATTATGCTTTTGAAATTATGCGTTTTTTCTGCATCATTGAATTATGTGATAATTCATTTTATATTTGACAAATTAAGATTGTGAAGTTAAAAAAAATAAAGATTGTACATCCTTGATTTTTAGTAAAATACTTTAGTATTTTTTTTTATGTGAGACTATATTTTTACGACTCGAAATAAGTATTAAATTATTTAGCATCTAACTTAAATCTTTGGAGTACCATTACATCTAAGGTAATAATGCAACTCATTTTTTTATTAAAGATGGCATGGAATGTCTCATCAGAAAGTGCGTCCGCCATATGTCCATGTCTATAGCATTGCAAGGTAGCATGCATTTTTATTTGGGGTTACATTTCATTTCACAAACATTTTGGCACTATCAAACACCATATATATTAATCTTGGAACTCCTTCATAAACGACTCATGGAATGCCTTCAGTCGTGACACGATAGCCGGAATCTTGCTTTCATCAGGAAGAATTGTTGTTCTCACATGCCAGGTACCAGGGGCCTTCAATACCGAAAATAAAACAAACAAAGATAAAGAAACGAAAAAGAAAAACTATTGAGGAAAAAAGGATATGCAGGGACTGCAATTAATTCAAAATTGCCCGAGTTATCTCATACCCCAAAAATTTCATGAGTGCAACCTTCATACCGAATACATAACTGTCAATAAATAAATAGCATGGAAGTGGAAGGCGAAGCTATTGCAAGTAATCAAAATCTTCATAAAACTACTAGAAATTAGATGAAACCTATGAGATTGGTTCAAATTTTATTGGCACCATAAAAAGCTGTCGTACTCCCTAATTATTCCCAAAAAAATCGGTCTAAAACGAAAAAAGAGCACAAAAAAAGGTTTGGATTATTATTTACCTGTCCAAAGCCGGAGCCTGGGACGAGAACTAAACCAGTGGCATCAAGGAGTCGCAATGCATAAAATGCATCAGGTACCATATTAACCTTCTTAGCAGCCTCAATTGCTTTGTTAGGCAATTTAATCAGAGGGAAGAGATACATAGCACCCTCTGCTTTCTGGCATGACACCCCTTCCATGCTGTTAAATGCATCCTCCAAGGCCTACAAAAATTTGAAATAACAAATATGTTTCTAGAAACCCATTTTAAAATTATATAGGCATGGTGTACCATCAAAACTATAACTTAATCAACATTTGATTTTACAAATGATGAAATTTGCTTGGAGATTGATGGAGTAGTAAAATTTTACAGTGCAGGATAATATGCAGCATACATGTAAAATTCGGCTAGAGGTAAGTTGCAAGGGAGACTGTGTGATTATATTGACATTGTTGAGGACACGAGGTATATGCTAATTTCGGCAAGACCAAACTATTTGGGACTATCTCGCTGAATACTAATGCATGTAAGGAAATAATAACAAGGAAAAAAGAATAAGCAGTGAGTCTTATATGAATTTTCAGGGCAATATTGCAGTATCTAGATTACTTATATAAAAGATTTTATTAGACAAAGTATGTCTAACCTTGGCACGTCTTCCTAAAGATGAAAGAATTGCCTCTTTTTCAGCAAAGAACAATTTATGTGATTCTTCCCCTGGCTGTCAAATTCAATAATTGTATATATTTAATTCATGTGACAGTAATAATTAAATTAAAAAAATATATATTTGTAAGATCAATTGTTACTATCCAGATTTTGTAATCATACTAGACAGTTTTCTTTCTTGGTTTATGATGATCCCTTGTTTTCATTCTTTTTCCATTTTTCGATACCCAATTGTTTTATTGTAGTTTTAGTTCACAGATCAGGATTAAATGTTAAGTTCCAGTCACCTTTACCTAAGTGTGGCTTCCTCTCATCTGAGTAGTATATAGAGACAAACCTTTGGAGGGTTCATGATCAGGCTTGCAAGAATCTGACCAGAGGTGTTAGAGCAAAGATTTACAGAAGCAACCTTATAAATCTGATCTTTTACATCCTCACTGAAACCACAAAGCTCCATATAACCTCCCCTTTTTCCACATTCTCCATAATACCCTTTTGTTACATGATAAATTACATAATTTAGATAGTGACAAATTTCATAAGTGATGTGCAGAAGTGGCATTGTAATTTTGAACGTCACATAAAGCACTGAATCTCACTGGTATGGTTAAGGCTGCCAGGTACTACATAAACTCTACAAAGTTCTTATAATATTTCTATTAAAAGGCTAAATATATAATATCAAAAATAATTCCAAATAAGATGAATATCTAATAAACGTTGCATCAACAAATCATGTACTGGCAATCACTGATAGGAAGTAGTGAACAAGCCAAAACATCACGAAAAATCACTTTTATAAAGATTTTCACCGATAAGGAGATAAAATTAATTCCCCAAAGGTGATTTCACCCCGGCCAAACAACTTTACAAATCCATTTCTGTCCTCTATTTTAGTTTATTCCTTTTGAAGTTCTTATATTATTCTGGTGATACTATTAAATTCTTCTCTGACGAAGTGTAAAGTAATTTTCTAATAACATTACTGGACCTGAAGATGTGGATGTGTTCCCATGGGCAGTGGAGGACATGGAACATTTGCTATAAACAGTGGGTTTAATAAAAACATCACACTTGTAACTATTTATTTATTTTTTATTTTTTTTTTTTACTGCAGTGTTTTTTGTGTGCATACTGTGAGTTAAGACGTGGGAGAGGGAGGTCAATGAACAATTTCTCAATTTAATTGGGGGACAGAGAGGTTGCTTACCCTTAGAAATAGATTGGAATGAAACCAAAGAGATCTCATCATCACTGTATCCCACAGATTTAATAATTCGCTTGAAAGAGATGAAGTTTTTGTCTTTTACATAAACATTATCTTGGTAGACCTGCAACATATGAGATTTAAGCACAACTTGTCACTACATGTCTTTGTTATATATCAGCAACAACAAAGCAATAAATGCTTACCTCATCTGCTAGAAGTACTAACCCCTCCTTCCGGCACAATTCCACAATTTCCTGCTGGTTTGATTCTGATAGAACCTAAATAAGTAGAAACAAAAGTACATCTTAACATCTACATGTTTCTACCAATAAACTGGAGGTGGGGGCACATAGAGAGAAGGTAAAAGCACAAACCTGTCCAGTGGGGTTCCCAGGATTTATCACAACAATTGCTTTCACAGATATCCCATTTTCTCGAGCCAAATCTAGGTTTCCTTTCAGTTCGAAAACCTCAAGCCCCCATCCTTTTGCCTCGCTGAGATAATAAGGGACCTAACATGCATCAATTGCTCGTGTTTAACAGTATTGTAATCAAATGATAACTAGCATCCATAAATTACACCTTTAATTACATTTACAAGAATAGTTGATTTGTGATGCGGGAAAGGGTCCATGTTTTCTGTAAATTATGACCTGGAAAAGATTAACCCAGTTTTTAATCTGTAGATTAATCTTATCGTTGTTGTTCAACTGACCGGATATAAGCAGCAGGATCCTGCATTTCAAGGCTTGAACAACAGCATGAAGGACCCTGCACCGCCTACCAAAAATGTAAAAATAATAATAATAATAGCTTACAAGAGTACCGCCATGAAGGGTTATGGCTGCAGAGTACAATGGGTATTGCGGTATTGGGCACAGAATTCCATCATTCTCAGATCGAATCAACAGCTGCATTATCATATGCACCTGAGAAAGAAATGCTGACAGATTAACAGAATGGAGGTGAATGAATATTTGATTAAGGTCATTAATCATCAGATGCTTTTGAGCATGGACCTCTTAGTTCGGCATCTGTAGAAAAAAGAAATGAAACCAAATACAATATCTCATTTTCAAAATTATTCCATTTACCGCGGCGCTTGCACCATCAGTTAAAAAAATGTCCTCTGGATTAGCAGGATAACCGTCACGAAGGGCTATGCCATCTGCTATCATCTCACGCAATCCCTTTGCACCCTATTTAAATTCCAAAAGTTAGCTATAATGAAAATGGTTACTTTTCTCAAAAATAAAAAAATAAAAAAATAAAAAAAAATAAAATGGCTTTATTTGTTAGTTTTCTATAGGCTTTATTTTTCTTTTTCTTTTTTTCTCTTTGTGTAAATTTTTTTTTATTTAATAAAATTTTCCGGAGTGGTACTTTGCCACCCGACCCTCAAAAAAAAAATTTTCCAAAAGTTAGCGACTATGAGAAACAATAAGTTAATTACAGCCTCAAATAAAATAAAATGCATGACAGTTCTATATTGTTAGTGGCATTCAGAGTAGTTCTACACCATGGATACTTTAAATCCCATTTAACTGCCATTAGAGTCGTACATTTCCTACATTCATTTGACTTTTGGCATGTAGCTCAAGAATACTAGGACCATTTCTCAAACAGATTAATAATAAGCTGGAAACTTCTCAGTTACATTTGACTTGCTTATCGATACATGCCATAACTTCCCATGGGTTCTATACAGGCTGCATAATGTTTAGGTGTAGTACACTAACAAATCAACTTACTTTTGTTTCTTCTAACTTTTACCTTACTGTGACTGTATGCACCAGTGCTTTTACCAGTCAGTGTGCTGCGAATCTTCTTTGCTCTACTTATAGCATCCGAACTGTATGTATAGTTGAAGGTAAAATTGTCAATTTAGTAAAAATGAAACATAGAAGCAATTCCCCTGGATACATTAATTACAAATTTAATCCCCAACTGTTAAGACCTTTGGGTTAATAACTAGGGTACAGCTTTCTCATCTTTCCTAGAAAGGAAACTTGCAACTAATTACCAAAAAGTTATGTCAAGAAAACTAGTACAGAATAACAAGTGTAGTAGGATACTAGGATGACTGTAAAATTGGTAAAATTTGAGTTGTATCTCAACTATAAACTCATTGAACATAGCTAAGATCTTGGAAATAAACTGATACATAATTTAAAACTAAATTGTGCAGCACAGTTTGAAATTCATTCATATACTGTAAGCCTTCACCTAAAAAATTTGTGAGTATCATCAGTGTCCAAGAGAGCCGGATACTCACACAAAGCAAGAACCTGAGAAGCACATATTGGTGTTAGTATTATAACAAATAATGAACAGTGATAAATGTTTCAATTCAAAAATATCACTAGAGCATTATTTATTTTTATTTCAACAAAAGTGAACCAAGATAAGTAGCTTTGTGAGGCATATTAAATCAAGGAAAACATGTAAATAATTATTTCAAATTGGGAACATTGATTGTTTGAATTTTTTATATATCTCACAATATGTAGTTAACTTTTCTTCAGAGATTTGTCATGTAGTTGGGTTAGCTCTGTAATTTCCTAAGGACTGGGGTTGTCAATTGATCAGAACCTACTAATTTGCAGTACCTATATTTTTGGGAACAAAATTAATACTCAAATATACAAACTCAACACTCAGAGAAGAAAGAACAGAAGCGAGGTCTAACCATGTAGGTCAGCAATCAGGTTCCTATACTAGCAAGTAGTAATTATCCTTTCATGAAATTGTTGCTTGAGTTGGCATATATTACTAAACTTGAATTTCATGTGTAGTTTACTAAGAAATATACTCAAATTATAGACCTGACGAAAGAATGTTATTGGCTTTTGACCCAAAGCATGGGGATTTCCAAGGTTGGAATAAATTATCTGCAGAAGAATATTGAAGAAAACTTGGTATCAACATGGAGTTAAAATTTATTTCTTCTTTAACTTCTGGCCAGAGACTCTAGACATACCTCATCAAAAGGACGAGATCCTGGATTTTTTTCCAGCTCCTCCTGCAACCTCTGAATTGCAAATTTTGCAAAAGTATTTTGTCAGCTTTGAATTGGGACAAATATTCTATTTGGTTTCTTTATTCATATAAAGTTATGTTTTTTTCAACATTGGTGGGGATCCAATTATAGAATTACAGAGAAACCACTGATTTTTCAGTTCTTTTTTCTTTTACTCTTATCTTATTTGGTGCTTAATTACATAAACAATAGTTAATCTCAAGGAACAAAACAGACACTTCTAGACAATGAGTCTTTAAATAACACATTTATGTCAGTAAGGCCAGCTCCACACACCAGATAGATCAGCTACTAAGACAAGGAGTCCCTAAACACATTCATTTCTGTAAGGCCAGCTCCACACACCAGATAGAGCTACTAGTATATCTCTACATCAATTTACTACTAATATATCTCTACATCAATTTACTACTAATATATCACAGGAAAACATAGAATTTTAAGAACAAAAAGGTATAACTAATTCCATACCAGTGCATAATTTAAAATTTCACCACGAACAGCATATTCACAATCCTTGACCTGTGAAACATACAAACGATATGATTTCATTTTGGAATTTCAGTGCAGTTGTAAGGATACACAATGCTCCGGTAGGATTTATTTACATATACAAAGGAGATGATCCTTAAGCACAGTCATGAGTCAACCATCACTAAACTTTGCTCTAAAATACAAACAATCATTAACTAAATTTGCTTTTATATCAAGTCATTGAATTTCTAATTCATCTCAATCAGATCAGGACACCACCTTCTTTCAGTTCAAAAATATATAAATATATAAAAGATAAACAATAACAGGCTGCTGACCTATTTTTATGGACACACTTTTATCTTCTCGTGTAAACAATTATGAATCTTTTATTTGTCTATCCAGGATTCGGGAAAAAAAATAACACTAATTCCCCTGATTAACAAAATTTTTCCTACAGGATGATTGGATTTGAATTTATGCATTTGGAAATTTTGACTGAATGCATCCATTCCGTTGGCTTTTTTTTTTTTGGGTAAGTACTACATTAACAAAAAAAAAAACCCTGTTTTTGATCCAAAATTGTGGAATTCTTTTTCCATAATTCTAACCTATGTGTTTAGTCAAATTGTTAAAGACGTCTTTCAAAACCAAAAATTTTCTGACATGGGACAACTATTAATTTTTCTAACATGTCCTCTCAGCAAACCAAAAATAGAATAACAATATAAATGTAATATGTCATAAGAAACTCTAGGATCCTCTGTCTCAGGAGAAGAGGGTTACCATGTCCCATCTATCTATCTGAATTTTAAATTGGATTCTTAATAATGGAGCGGCTCCAATCAAACTAATTAATTTGAAATCCTATGATTTTACAAAACCAGCACGATTTATAGACGACGACCTAAAGAAACCCGCAAATAAAAAAAAAAAACAAAAAGTCACTAATTCTTAAGTGATCACGGAAAGTATAAAGAAATGATATATATATATAAAAAAAAAAAAAGCTTATATACCTTTGGATTGATAGACTCGATGGGGACTGCCGGGGTTTTGATGAAAGACATGATCTCAACTCGGTGAAAGAGAAATAAGATGAAATAATGATTGTATTATTTGTATACACCAACAGGCAACAAGCGCAAGTGTGAAAGAGAACAAGGGTTTCTCTTCTTGGAAAAATCACCAGCTCTTGTTGCCACGTTGCATAAAGAGCTCCTCGTGTCAGCAAACCTAGAAAGGATTCGTTATGCATTTTTGTCATGTTTGACAGATTCTTTGTGGCACCAGTAGTGCAACTATCTCTGCACGTGGTTTGTCAAGTTGTTTTCTTCTTTTCCACTAGTCTGATATTCGAGGTTCCAAAATCCAAATCTAAGTACCTGTGAAAAAAGATTGAGTTTTTTAAAGTCAAATTAAAATAAATTATGGCCATTCTTTTCTTTCATTCATGTCAAATAATTAAAGATAAATTTATAAGGTTTTCTTCTTGAGATTAACATTTATAAGGTTTCATCTTATCTATTTTCGAAAAGAAGGGCTCTTTTTTTTTTTTTTCCTTTTTTTAATTAGTGAATTAACTTTTATTTTGATTCGTCTACTGATTAAATACGTTATGTTATTTTTTATCAGTGCAGGTCTAAGCGCCAACTATGTACTAATTTTATTGTCATGTGTCAATTTTTGTATAAATTCAGTTATAACGTAATGATTGTCGGATTCGCAAGCACCTTACAATATCACATTTATCTATCGTCATTGCCTCTCTTTCAAGTTCCTTTTGTTTTTACTTCTTTCCTTCTTTTAAAATGAAATTTGTATTTGACATGTCAAACGTGCAGTAAAAATACTTGAATGGTAAAACTTTTCAGTACTCCTCCACTGAAATCGTCAATTTATCGTGTTATTTTACGATAACAACAACTAATCATTTTTTTTCCCAAACAGATTGGATAGGCTAGAAAAGAAACCCGGCACAAAATAAAATAATATATAAAAAATACTAAAAAAATAATAATAGTAATAATATGAAAGAAAAAAAGTGTTAATCTCTTTTTCAAATTTTGTTGATTGTTTTAACTTTTTTTTTATAGATCTTATTTAAATTATTTTTCTTTCTGGGAATATCTGAGAAACATTGCTAATTTGCAGAAAAGAAATGGAAATTTGAACGGGGTTAAATTTCATTAGCGACAACTTTACTTTTCTTCCTTTTCCCCTCTTATTTCTTACCTTTGTGACCAAGTCGTTTACTAAATAATCTCAAAATTTCCTAGTCAGATAACTTTGTGCTTTGTCCATCCTGAAGTGGAAAAAATAAATAAATTAATAAGATAGTGCAGATCGTGCAAATTATAGCTGATGCAGCCATCTGTTTTCCTTGCTTCCTTTGTGGGCACTGGAGAGCGAAGTAATTAGATTTATTATTTTTATTGTCAAGCTTAAATGATATAGTCGGTTTTAAACTAGCATGTTTGAAAAAAATTCTAGCTTTGAAGTTTGAACTAACACATTTCAATACAAAAGCCTGTTAGAAGTTCATACAAATTTCATCTTAAGGCCCAGAAGGCTCTAAAATGTATTGGTCAACAATTTATCTCAATAACATGCATGATCCATCATCCCTCTTAACAGGACGCATTTTGACACAACATTTTTGCAATCATTATTTCCCAGTACGCAGCTGACATTTGCTTGGAAACACCACATACTAGCTCAGCGTCCGGATCCTCGACAGTTCTTTTAAAGGACTGCTGAGCAGTCAAACATTTTATTTTTTAATGTTTAAAAATTTTAAAATTCAAATAGCGAATCCAAGCCGTTGAACTTGTTCAATTTTACGGACGATGCGTTTTCATATAAGTTTTATAAAATTTGGAGTCGATTTGATACTTGATTAAGTGGTCAACAAATGAACGAACCTTGTTTGATTAATTCTAATACGTTCATAATTTAAACACTTAATCAAGTATCAAATCAACTCCAAATTTTACAAAACTTATATGAAAACGCATCGCCCGTAAAATTGAACAAGTTCAACGGTTTGGATTCGATATTTGAATTTTAAAATTTTTAAATATTAAAAAACAAAATGGTTGGCTGCTCGGGGACTGTCGAGGATCCGGACGCTACTAGCTCAATGTTGCATTGTGTAATGTCAGTGTCCCACCATCAATCATCAAAATCATCAAATCATCAAAATCAAAAGATACTACAATTTTGTATAACGAACTTATGGTAATCATCAAAAAAACATTATAATTTGTGGGAGGTTTTCTACATCAAAAAATATTTTAATTTGTGGGAGGTTTTTCTATAGTAGGTCTCTGGCATTTTCTGCAGCATATTTATGTTATCTTTTTGTGTAAAGGATGTATTTAAGCTTCTCTTTTGTATGCAACACGAAAATCTTTTTTAAATCCTCTACAGAAAAATAAATGAGGAAACAAGCTGCCCTATGTGCCTTCTTTTACAATTGTTTATGACACATACTATGTCATTCAATGTAACAACTCACATAAAACAATCTTTTTTCATAGCAACATTAAAAGTTATTTATAGGAACATACACAAGGTCAAACAGAATAAGAAGAAGGGGCAACGTACATGTGTTGCTAGAAACTTGGAAGTTAAATGGATTTTTCAGTTGACCCTTCAGTTTTTCTCTATTTCGAATCACATTTCATGTAGTTTCTTAGACCCACTACTTTCCTTTATGATATAATACAATTTTCATAAATTTTAGTTTTTTAATTATTTAGATGTCATTACAAATTTATTTTTCCATGAAATTTGTGTCGATATTCTCAAGAAATTATAAAAAAATCCAGTGATATATTTCTATTGATTTCTATTTTAAAATTTCATTTTAAATTGATGTTATTTTTTATATTTTGAGACACAAATAATTTTATCACAACTTTTGCTTGATATATTTTAATATGACTATTATTAATTATAATTATGTTACAAGAATATATTTTTTCAATGGTTAGTATATTAATCGGCATAAATTGCATGGAATCAAGTGATATAGTTTTTTTTTTTTTCTTTTATAGATTTCTAATTTTTTTTTTTTTACTTTTGTTTATTTGTTTGCAAGTTTTTTCTATGTTATTTTTGTATGAAATTGAATGGATAGTCTTAAAACAGTATAAAAATAAATTAATATATTTTTTATGTTAATATATCAATGTATCTATAAATATTTATATAATTTAAATAATATTGATTGTTAAATTGTATCATGTTGATAAATTACATCCTTCATGTATTTTTGTTATAATTGCATACATTAGTATTTATTTTTGTTACTATATTGATTTAATGAATTTATAATCTTGTATTACAAATAATCATTAAAAATGTCATATTAGTTAAAATGTTTATATAAGGATATTGATAATTATAATTATATTAAAAATATATTTTAATGGCATATTAATTTCAACATCTTCCAAATTAATCGCACGAAGCGCGAAATTGAAGTTAGTTATAATAAAAAATAAGTGTTCTACTGATAATTAATATTTGAATTTCAAACAGAAGTACAAAATGTTGTTTTTTTATTAATATTTTAAAGCAATGCTTTCACGCCGAGGTTAGAGAAATTTTAAGTCCAGTTTGTACGAAATCAATAAGACAAAGGGGGAATAAAAATTTCATTATGGTTAACTTGCACCGTTGAGTCCTTTTTATTCTTTTATTAACAGAAGTAAAACAATACTACCCAAATTTTGTAATTTTATAAGAGTGCATTATTGAACTAGTTGTGTAACTTACATATATCATTTCAATTGTTAAGTTTAAATTATTATAATAAAAGGAGATTACGAAATGCAATAAATCATAAAGCACCAACAGTAGTGTGACCAATAAATATTTTTTTATATAATAATGAAAAAAAAACAAAGACTGTATAATAAAGGCGAAGCTAATAGTGTGTTGTAAAACTAGATAGATGGGCACTCCATGCAAATCTTATATAGAAGTTGCGAATGGTTCTTATGTAGCGCCTGAGCAATAACAGAGCTCAAAATTTATAATGTGGTTATAATCTTGTAGAGGGGTTAATTATATGCATAACCTGACAACTTCGGTTTGTCTCCAAATAGAGGCCCACTAAAATAGATATTCTCACCCCAAATCCGATGTAAAAATGTTTACTTGTGACATACTTCATGTAATTGGAGCACACATTGGAACTTCGTTTAGAAAATCGAGATCGAGGCATGGTGTATGAGATTCGGTGTACAAAGCAACCGCACCATCAACCCCTTCATGAAGGTTAGGTGTTTGTTATATAGCCCAAGAGAGTTTCCTTAGATATTGCCCCGTGCCAGTGTGACACTGCCTCCACACCATCTTCTGGCGATCACTTAATATGGCTCCGGAGTTGGCATCCCAAGCAAGGATCAACTGAGATACGTGCATCCCTGGCATACATGCATGATATTTGATCATATGCTTCAAGAATGAGAGAAATGCATTTTCCAGGGGATCTCCATTAATTTCTCTTATCTCTATGTCATAGTCATACATGTTACATGTATCGGGTCATGTCTATCCTTCTCTCTCTAGACCCCTGCCCCACAACAATGGTGATGCCAAAATATGGCGTGAACTAGCAAGGTAGATCTTTGCTAACAATAGTATTGACATTATGGTGTTTTACTTTGTACTAAAAAGTTAGATCTATGCTGAAATTGTTCATTATTAGTATACTTTTTGTAATACAATTTGATGAGCATCAAATGTCAATAATTTGTTTGTTGGATGAGCACAACAGTTAACATATCTGACTGCCATTCCTTTGTTTTCTATGTCCTTTTTTAAGTTCCTAAGTGGGTTATTTTAGCTATTGATAAATTTAGAAGGATCTTTTTATGGGGGAAGAAAGGTAATGTGAATAAAATGGCTTTGGCCAGTTGGAAAACAATTGTTAAACCCAAAGATGGAGGGGGGTGGGGAGTTTTAGATTTAGAAACTATGAATAGGGCTCTGTTAGGGAAGTGGAAATGGAATTCTCATTATGAAGGTTGTTCAGGAACATGAAAAGATATGATTTATCCCAAATATTCGCCTAGACAACCTTCTAGTTTCTCTCCCTTTTGGAAAGGAGTTTGGGGTATGGATCAGCTAGTTAGACTAGGATCTACGAAAACAGTGGGGAATGGTACAAATACTTTGTTTTGGTTAGGTTATTGGTATGAGAATCAGAGTATGGCTGATCGATTTCCTGAGTTGTTTTAAAAATCAAAGAAACCAAGGGTTAGGTTTTGTCAGGTTTGGAATAATGGTCATGTTAAACTTTTTCTGAAAGGGGGTAATGCTTAAGTCTTAAAGCTGAAAAGGTGCAATTGTTGGAAATTCTTAACAATGGTAACTTTACTGTTGAACATGACCGTATTCTTTGGAATTGGAGTTGTACTGGGCTTTATACTGCTAAATATTTGCGGAAGCTTGAGATTCCTTTAAAAGTTAAGTTGTTCTGCTGGTTGACTTTGAAGGGCAAAATTCTAACTAAGGATAATTTAGCTTTTAGAGGGTGTTTGGGGGATTTAGGCTGTATGTTCTCTGACTTAAATGAATCAATTGGTCATCTTTTCCTTTCTTGTTCTTTAGTTTCAGTGTTCTGGTTACTTTTTAATAGGTTCAATCAGTAGGCTTTTATTGTAACTGGAACCTCTTTTGAGGATAATTGAAATAGAGCACTGAATTTGCCAAAGTAGATTAGGAATCGAGTTCTTAGTTTTTTTGCGGCGTTTATTTGGGTGTTTTGGAAAAAAAGGAATAAGCGGGTTTTTACTGATTCTAATGGGGATACAGCTGCCTATCTTTGTGCTTCAGTTTTTAGTTTGTTTCTTTTTTGAACTGGTCATACTACTGGCATGGAAGTAGATTTTCAGCATGCTGCTTCAGGAACTGGAGGGGGTGCAGACAATGCATAGAGTTTTCTGAACGTTGACTGTGTTTTTTAGATGCTGGTTTTTGATTTGTTCAAGTTTTTAGATTTGGTTTTGTGGTGGTTTCTTTAGCTTATATTGGTACTTTTGTTGTTAGTTGTATAAGTCTCCTACAGGGAGCATTTTTAGCATTTTTATCACCAGTGGTGTTATTATACTGTGTTTTTGTAACTTTGCATTTTTGTAATGAAACACTTTTGCCAATACGCAATAGGATGTCTCAGACTTCATCCGATCTTTTGAATTTAGAAGGGAATTGTGTGTCACAGGAATGTAATTCAAGTGTTATGCTTTATTCTGCGATGAGGCAGAGACAAACATCTCCTAGTTGGATACAAGTCCTAATAATCTAAAAGCTTATTCTATGAGTTAGAAAGAAGAAATGGAATATATTGTTTTTTTCTCATTTTATAAAGATAAAAAATAATTTGTTCAGCGGTACATAACACTAATTTTTAGAAGAACCAAAACAACTAAATATATCCGAAATGGTGAGATCAGTATTGAGGTTTCTTACTGGCTTTATCCTCAAGCTCCTTCAACAGTGAAGGAAAAGTATGCATCAGATTTATGTAAGCTTCCTGTAGAGTCACACTTCTATAGTTGCTTGCTTTTGCAATGAAGCTGAGGCAATCATCCTTTAGCCTGGGACAATTATACAGCTCAGCCAGACCTAGACTGGTTACCACAGAGTCTACCTTAATGTTCTGGCATAGCATTTCCTCGCATGTAAGTTTTAGCTCATCCAATGAGTATCGATCAGCAGCAACCAATAAATCCTTAACCATTTTTAGTTTGTTTTCATCCTTAATTTTATAATAATGGAAGTTGTTGGTATACATGAAATTGATCATTGCCTCAAAAACAACAGCTTCCATGTCATTGATTTTGACGCACCCTGATTTGGCCTCTGCCATATCTCCATATAACTCTGCCTTGAAAACAGGCGATTGAAGTGCTAGCACCAATTTGTGTACCTTGAAGGTCTTGCCACCAACTTCAATTGTCACGTCGGCCATATCACCACTTGACAAAACCTTGCCAAGCTCCTGGCATATGCTCGATTGCGGCCATGGATATTCAATTGTTGGAGATTCTTTCAGGGTTTTCTCTGTGTGAAAGAAAGTGCAACATATTTGAAAGCCACCATCCTTGAGGTATTCTGAAATCAAGTGTGTTCTTTTAATGAAGAAGCTGTGACCCACCGTGGCATTTTGTTTCAGAAAGATGCCGTAATGAAACCGATGCAGTTTGTCAAGGTGTGGTACCCCATTTTTGTGTGGTATGCGAAGTTCGAATCTAACTGATGCCTGGCTGGACTTGTCCACAAGCCTGAGAAAGATTGAAACAAAACCATCAGCAAAATTCTGCTCGCCTTGAGGGAAGCAATCGATAACCCAGCCATGACCGAATGCAATGAAGACGGGTGAAGATACTTTTTCACCATTGGGCAGGTTTTCGTAGTTCGAATAATTGAAAGTAAAATAATGTCTTGCTGCAGTAATGCTGAACTGATCTTCATTTTCTGATGCCATCTGATTGAAGACGGAGTTTTTTTTTTTTTTTTTTCCTTCGCTTTTGTGCGACAGAATCAATTTCTACTTTGGTTTAGCTATCTTGCTTGATACTTTTTGGAATTTAACCTTCTTTATTTACATCTAATCTAATATCAGCCAGTATGGAATCGCACAAAAATCTTCATCCTTCTTAAACTATAGTTTTCTTTCTGTATTTAACTTTACAACATGATTTTGTCAATTGAGCGATTTCTGTACGTTTATAAATGCTAGATTTTTATTTGCTAAAGAGATATATAACTTTCCAAAATCCAAATAAAAGAGGGTATTGAACTTAATGCTCCTAAAATAATGAATACGTATGGCAGCATAAGCTAATATATGAATTATATATATGGAATTAAGCAGAGAGAGTACTGTGCCAAGGGTGGAGCATTTAATTGTCTTATCAGAGTTTTTCTAGTTCGATCCAGGCCTTTAGATTCAATCATACAGTCTCTTTGGAGACATCCCATAAAAATGAGATTCAATCAGGCTAAAGATTTACGAACCGCAATACCATGTACGCACATGATTATAAAATATAGTTTTCTCTGTATTTAACTTTACGTATAAAATTTGTCAGCTAAGAATGTCAGGAAACACCAAAGAAATTAGATCTCTCTAGTAGGCTGGAACATAAATTGAGTATATAATTAGAATATTCCAAAATTGATCATACCATTTGCGGACGTGCCAATAGATTCCCCGTTGGTGATTTTTCATTTTTATGATTAATTCTTCCTATTGTTTGTTCAGTATATTTGTTTCCTATAATGGTACAACTAAATGACTAATATATCCCGATGATTTTTATAAAATATTAACGAGAGACTGACAAACACAAATTAGATATCGCTTAACTCATTCTTTTACTTGCTGATATGTTTGGCAAGATTCTTATAAACACTGTACTCACCAATTAATAAAACACTTAAACATTTTGGACTATTTTGTAAGATAAGTACAACTGAAAGCCATAAAGAACACAAAATTTTGTTCCATATAAAATTGTAATGATATGATTAAGCCCATTATTTGAACTATTGGAGTCCAATGAGAGAGAGGTACCAATGCATCCCAGGTCGAATTTTAGCCGATTATTTTTATCAAATCCATAACAATATTTTTTGTATCTGATTATACTCAAAGTTCTATCAAAAGTTACCCAAAAATTATAATAAAATGTGTCTTTCATGGCGTAGCTAATTGTAGCCTAATAAATAATAATACAGTAAAATTTAACATAAAAAAAAAAGAAATATGTCATGATTAGTTCTTTTGAGTCAGGGCAAAAAAAAGGAGGAAAATTGCGGACTCTCTGTTTACTATTTTTTGTCCCCTTTACAATTTTACCACAAAAGCATAATTGATATATTTCTTCAAATTTTATATTTAAACAATAATAAGAAAAACCATTGGAGGATGATAAAATTACTCTACGAATATTTTATAAAGTCAGCATAATTTTCTAGTTAACTTTTTTTTCATCCTTAATTACTCCACGAATATGAATCATTTTTTTTTTTTTTGAAGGTAGGGAGAAAGAATCTCTCCTACAATTTCATTGAACGAAGATTATTCGTACAAGTTAAAGTAAAGAAAAACAAAGCAGTAAAAACTGTACAGAAACCTAATTACAAAAGTCTAACACGCAGGGAATATGAATCATTAATCACACCTATCATTTGTCATAAACTTCAATCACTCGAGGTACATCAGCTTTTGGGCTCTCAGAAACGCTTTATTTTGGTTTGTGTTATTTCATATTTTTTACAGTTTTATTAATTTCAAAAATTTTTCCAACTTTGGAATTTAATTCTTGAGTCAGCTTGAGTTTCTGATCTAGCTCGCTGCAGGCATTACTACTGGCTCATGTAGCAGAGTCAACTCATAGACAAGTGGGTCCCACGAGTCAACATTTCTTTTTTATTTCTTATGTTTTTTTTTTTAGACTTTCAGCTGGCAGTTTCCATTGGAAGATAATCTCATTCGTCAGAATTTTCTCATTTGCATCTTGCCTTATGTGATTGTGTCAATTCAAAACAAATACCATAATGTATTACTTTGTTATTCATTATCGTGTTCACCCACGCTTAAACTACACGTATCTTTCGCAATTTCATAAAATTTTACAAAAGTAATGCAAATCAAATTAACAAATTATATAATACAAAATTAAATTAAATTCCTTAATTGCATGATTAGAAAGAAGTAATTATTATTTTTGCACTAGTTTAATGTAAGGATCCGCATATTGGTCAGGAATCAGGATTCTTAAATTGAAATAGCAAAATTTACTTTTTGGTTTTGCACAAGCTTTTATTCATTTGTAATATCCCTGATGTAAAAGAGGAAGAAACAAGTAAATATATATTCATGTCGATATTCTAAAAAAAGTAGTGAATTATAATTTTTTTAAGAACAAAACTTCATGAATCAAATATAAGAACATTAATATTCCTCTAAGAAGTAGAAAGTGTACAATCTCCTAAATCAACGAACTTAACAACGATAAAAGGAAAACAAACTTCAGGCAGGAGGTGGCAGTGATAAACTCCTTTTATACAGCAAATTTAACATGAGAAGCGAGAGCCGGGAAAGCCTTTCGGCCTTGCGGTTCTCTCTTGCAAGCATGCGCCTCTCTCGAAACCTGAACATTCCTTTTCGGCATGCACCAGGTGCCTCGATAACAGTCTGAAATTGAAATATCGCTTGATATGGATTGCTGTTCTCAAATGCAAGCAGAGCGATTTTAATGTGCGAGATTGCACTGACGTACAAATCATGACATGTACTTAGACCTTTAACGGAAGGGGGAAGACCTGGATTTCGTGATAGCTCCTCAATTTTCAATGTCGTGTTTAGGTAATAGTTATAAGTTAACTGAACAGCATCAAAGGCTAAACCATTTATGTCAGGAATACGGTGTGACGGGATTGAACGCAAGCGTGCTAGTTCTCTGACACAGTAGATGTAGTCGTCGCTGATTAGTGTCGCCTGCTTGCATGTATCTTCAATGAATGAGACTGTAGCTGTTCCGAGATAGGCAATGAAAACGGTATGAAAGATGAGAAGGAGAATGTTGCTTTTAGGAAATGTAAGAGTCTTCATTGCTTTCTGTATAGGTGTGTATTTCAATTTCAATCAAGCAATTGGTGCTTATTCTCTGTGTTTTTCTTATCTTAGGGCACTTTTGGCATGGGTGAGGTTAGTGGGTTTAGTGGTGTAAGGTTAGTACTTTTTGAAATTTTCGAGGTACTTTTTGGAATTTCGAGGTAGAATAGTGAGGGGATGGGATTTTCGAGGTAGCTCCAACTAACCCCAAAATCCCTCTAACCCCTCTAAACTTGGGTTGCCAAACGTACCCTTATATAACTTAACATTTAACGTTATTAGTCGCCAGTAGTATTTAATGTATGGTAATGGTGCGTTACAGGATATACATAGTAACTTTTTCTGAAGAAATAATCAAATTTTTAAAGAATCTTAAATTTCAAAATGTATACATTTCTATTCTAGGACGCTTGGTTACTAAGGGAAAAAGTGACATCTTTACATTTATATACTACTCAAGATTTGTTACCAAAAGAAAAAAAACTGTCCAAAATCCAAATCAAAGAGGGTATGGAAAGTGGAGCTGTAATCACGCTTCTGAAATAATAAATAAGCATATTAGCAAATATGAATTATACAGAGCATTTAATTGTCGAATCTGCAGAATTTAATTCGTTCGGTCCAGGCCCTTAAGATTCGATCATATCAATACATCAAACACAAATACGCAATACTATCTAGTATCTATGCAGCTACGCTTACCGACGTTACGGTGTACGAGGTTTAGGATTTGTTTGATAAGATTCTAAGATTTTACATGGGCTACTTCAACAATAATGTTAGTTTTGTTTTTATTTAGTACTGAATGTAAATGTATTTATTATTTATTTTTCTAACCATTTATACGACTAAATTGATAGTTCTTTATTCATCAATTCAAGTAAAGAAATATATTGAAGACCAGCTTTATTTGCCCGTAGTAACAATAATTAATAATAAAAAATAAATGTCCAAAAAAAGAACTACAATTATATAGATGTTTTATAGGAAAATTGGCTACATGCCCCCTCTAATCTTCACTAATCAGAAATTTACGCCTCGATTCTTCGAAATTGAATAATTACCCCTTATTTCTTGTTATAAAGGTAGCTATACCTTTTTCAACAATTTTGACGAAAAATTTTAAATCTAAAAAATTATTTTTTATAATTAGGATATATTATATATTTTAGGACTAATACACCTCCCAATCAACCCGACCACATTTCCATGCCATTTCCTTCAATGATATATAAAAAAAGGCAATATACTGATTTTAATTTTTCAGAATCTCTAGTTACTGAATTAATCTTTCCATTTACATTTTTTTTTACATAACCAATTATCTTTATTAAAACTTAATGATAGTTTTTACAACACGTAAATTAGCAATCGGAGAAAGTATGGTCTTGAACTGATCATCGAGAATTGGGAATAATTTTATTATATAAGTAGGTAGGAGCATATTATTCTTTGATTGTAAATATAAAATTTTCAAATTTAAAAAATTCATTAAATCATTGAGAAGGTATATATTGTTGTTTAATATGTATTGAGGGTAAGGATCAAATTTTGAAGTATTGAGGGGTCAATATACGATTATCGAAGATTAGATGGGCATGTAGCAATTTTTTATTTATCAACAAATTTAGTTAAAATTGTTTTAAGGCCGGTAGGCAAAAAACCAGCGGCAGAATTCATTAAAATTAAAGAGGAAGTTTATTACAAAAAGTTACTTTGAAGGAAAAAAAGAAACCTCCCCCCCCCCCCCCCCCCCCCCCCCCCCCCCACCCCCCCTCCCTCCCTTTTTCCCAATCAAAATTACTTCAATTGATAAGCGTTTTATCATGAATCATATTATTGATATAATTGAACTATTATGTTTTAAAATCATTTAACAAATGATGAATTATTTCACTTTACTATTGTACAAAACATGATATATACAACCCAAGTAGCTTCTTATTTTAATAAGCAGTGTATTGGTTTTTCAAGAACTTAATTTAGAAGTAAATATAATGTCCCATTGTTATAGATCTAGATATTACCGAATAGAAAATTGTACTCTCAAAAAAAAAAAAAATCTAATAGCAAATTAAAATGAGGTAGACTAAAATCAGCCACGACTGATGCATTAGCCTGTCAGCAGCAATTAAATCTCAATTTTCGATGTTCTAATGGCTAATTTGAACCATTCAATGCGTTCTCCATATTAAAATCTCATTAGAGACCAAATTTTATATCTTTTTGAATTTTGTTATTATTTTTTTTTAGATTTTCAAAAATCGTTGTTATTGAAAGGTCCAGAATTGTTTAGATTAAAAAGTTTCCAAAATAATAAAAATACTAAAAATTTTAAAAAAAATGTAAAATTTGGTCTCCAATAAGATTTCAATATGAAAAACATATTGAATGGTTCGGATCAACCATTAAAACCTCGAAAATTGAGATTTAATCGTGGCTTACAGGCTAATCCATCAGTCGTGACTTATTTTAGTCAACCTCAATTAAAATATGGTGTTTTAAATTATTAAAATTTGGATTCATCGTCATGAGCTCTTTTCAACAAGTTGCTTTCAAGATAAAAGATCATCGGAAAAAAAAAAAAAAAGATTAATGCCGCTGAATTTGTGAAAAGTTTCAAATTATGATCCAGCAATTACTCTATAGGAACATGAAACCAATTTCATTTATTTTTTTTATTAAACTGAATTTCTAACAAGTTTTTATTTCATTTATAATTTTAATTGATTAAGCAGAATTATACCATTGACGCATCAACAAGTTCCTTATATATGGTTTTGAAATAAATGAGGCGGATACGGGATACCCCACCAGGCAACACTTTCCAATTAAACAGAGTAACAATCACAACATTCTTACTGCATCAACATATCATATCAGAACAAATAGAACCTGACTACGTTAAACTGGTAGCATCTCCCAGAAAAGACTTACCTGTTCTCCTTCACTGTCCTACAAATGCATCTCCATGTTTATGCTTAGTTGCTTATAAAAGGAAAATGGACTTTTAAGTTATAAAAAAAAAATTTAAGTAAAAAAGAAAATTTCACAGCATGAAATGTCTACAATACTAAAGTAAAAAAAGAATTCCCTGTGCTTATTTATCAGGTTACAATACAAATCTAGTAGATCCCCAAAGCAGATTGGGTTCCGTTATAAAATCCTTCTTTATTTTCCTTACTTTTAATCTTCGAATTATACCCCTTACTCTGATGTGCTCATTTGATCAACCGACGGTGACACACTACTTGATGAAGGAGAGATGGTAATTTCATTGCCTGCTGCTATGATAGCAGTAAAGGCCATGACAACATCGGCCATTATGGGTCGATCATGGGCATTTTCTAGGAGACACATAGCAGCCACCGCAACTGCATGGTTGAGAGCTTTTGGGGGATAGTCATCTTTTAGCAAGGGGTCTATTAGCTCTGGATGTCTTGTTTTATCTCGAAACATCGGCTTTGCCCAGTTAACAATATTTTGCCTCGGGTTTGATGAAGCCCATTTAACAATGAATTGCTCATGGCTCGGGTTTGATGAAGCCCGGTTAAAAATATATTGCTCATGGCTCGGCTTTGATGAGCCAATGTATCTCCTCCCAGCAATTAACTCGAGCAGAATCACACCATAATTGTATACATCTGCTTTAACCCTCATTTTCCCTGTCTCTGCAGAATCTGGTGCACAGTATCCATTAGTACCCATGAGTCGTGCAAGTTGATCAGTCTTTTCTAGAAGTGGTCCAGGATTTGATAAACCAAAAGCTAATAATTTGGGGTTGAAATTCTCATCTAAGATGATACATGACGTTGTTAGGTAGCGGTATGTCACTGGAGGGTCAAACTTTTCATGTAGGTATTCGAGGCCTAGTGCTACACCATAAGCTATTCGCATTCGGGTGGACCAGTCCAGGGGATGCTGCCATGTTAGATCGAAAAAATGGTAACCTAGAGAAGCCCGGGGCATGTACTCATAAACTAAAAGTCTATGATCGTCGTCTGCACAATATCCAACTAAATTAACCACATTTGCATGGCGGATATAACTCAAAATCAAAACCTGAGCCAAAAATTGGTTCTTTTCTTGGAACGCTGTCGAGTTCAGCTGTTTTATTACTACAACAGGCCCATTTTTTCCAAGGATACCCTTGTAAGCTTTACCAAAATATCCTTCCCCAATGAGATGATCTTTTCTGAATTTTTTTGTGGCAGCCCTGAGTTCCTGAAATGTGAATGTTTGTGTGGGAATATTGTTAATGTTAGGCTCGGTATTTGGAGCCTGGGAAGAACTATTTCCTGCAAGGGTCTCTGGTATCGGTGTTGCATCAAGGCTTCTTGTGGAATCCAGGGAAGATGGTTGGGCCAAGGCGACAGGTGGTGGGACCTCCTCTGTGCTTGTGCCTGTAGGGCTTGATGCATTTCTTGTGTCATTCGTGTCATTCGAAGAGAAGCAACAGAGAAAGTTCATTTTATTCATCTTCCCCACCTATCAGACCCCAAATAAGTCATCAAATTTCTCCAAAATAAACCCTAAAATTTTCACAATTTCATGTCTTTCTTGAAACAAATAAATTTCCTTGCTTCTTTACAAATTTTGAATAGCTTTTTTTTATTTTTGGTGTTATAAAAGGAGTTATAATTTGTTTTATGCAAGAAACAAAAATTGAGAGTTTAAGCGATAAGTTTCTATAGTCTTGTAACTTGTTTCTTTCTCGTAGACCTAAGTTGATAACAGGTACATAAGTTATTTGTGACATGCCTTATATATAAATATAAATTTGAATATTTGATTATGATCACAACCTGCTTGTTCATTGACCTAGAGAGCAAACCGGTATCAGATTAAATTTAATAATATTACCTGAAATTGCCTGGCTTCTCAGTTGCACTTTTCTATCTCAACAATTTTTCACGAACTTGTTGTTTCTTGATAATGGCCTAGCTAGGTGCTATAAGTAAAACAGAAACAAGTGCATTGGATTCGAGGGTTGGAAGGAGGAAAAAAAATAGAGAGAACTCACCTGAGTTGTTGCTTTTTGAGTCGGTTGAAGAGATACAAGAGATCAGAGATGTGTATTGAAAATCGGAGGAGATGATGACATAAGAAAATAGTTTGAGCTATATATAATTTTATAATAGTTACAGTCCATGGATTTAAAAATAAAATATACTCAGAAATAGCTGAACCGATTTCGTACTCCTTAAATAAAGAAATACACAAAACGAAAATAACAGTTTTTGCTAAAAATATTGCAAGAAAGAATTAACTTTCTTGAATTAAACTCTTTTATTTAGCTATAAAGAAGTCTAATTAAATATGAGACTGACGCTTCTGTAAATAATTTTTGTCATGTGCCCATTTTATTTAGGCGCAAACAAAAACCAATTCCCAGCCCAAAAGTGGCCTAGCTATTATATACCAATTCATCATTAAAAGAATTGAGCAAGCCCTACTTTTACTGGGCCAAATTTCTCCATTACTTTGACATGTTTGGTTGCCTTATTATTCATACCCCTCCCTCGCCCACGATGGTTGTGTTTGGATGATAGAGGAATAGAGAATTGGAATAGAGATTGGTGTAATTCTTATTCTCATTTTAATACCAAGATTTTGATGGTATAGGAATAAAGGCCCGAATAAGCCCAAATTTCTTATTCCTATGGTGTTTGTTTTCCACCAGAATAAGAAATAAGGGGCTTATTCTTTATTCCCGACCTATTCAAACACCCCCAATGTCTCTCAAATGCGTTATTTGCAATGCAAACTTCGTCACCCTTCAGCTCATAAACACGCACCGTATAAGCAAGCACGGTCTTCGTCCTCTTAGAGAGCTTGAAACGAGCGGCGGCAACAACAAGAACAAATTCCAAAGTGGCATTGCGAGCTCCAGAGTGACCAGGATTCGCCTGCGCCGTCTTGGGATTTGCAATGGTGGCCGGCTGGCCGCTACTGTTTCAGCCTTTATGAGAGTATGAAGACCATGCTTGCTCATATACTGCACGTTTAAGAGCTCGAGCATGGCAAAATTTGCATTCACACAACGCATTTGAAGGGCATTGTGGATTAGCTTCATCATTCGAGCTTATAGTGCTGCAAAATGTGCTATGAAATCTTCATCGGATAAGCTCATCTTGGGGAAATGTTTGGATCTGTCTAACAGTTTTTAAGTTGAAGGCTTGAAGGCGTGTGGGTTATGTTTGGATTTTGGAAATGGCTCAACTGCTCAAGGATTGAATCAGTTTTTGTAGATGGGAAATTAACTACGGTTAGGTGGGTTTATTGATGTTTGGATTTTGGAAATGGCTCAAGTTTGCATTCACACAACGCATTATGACAAATTTAAAAAAAAATTCCAACCTTTTCCTCAATATTCATAACCAAATAAGAATAAATTCTTCCTCTTAAGCTAATCCTTTACCAAACACTAGTACCTTATAACCTAGGTTATAGTTATACAATGGATCGGACATGAGATGTATGGATAATCGGAGATTGTTTATGGAAACTCATTTCATCACTTCACGAAGTCTAATGTGCCCAGTTACTACTTACTAGTTACTAGTTACATACTTTTTGTCAGGTTTGGTTTGGTTTGAATCGTGGCTGACGCGGTCCAAAATGACAAGACAGGTCGCTGAATCGCTGAATCAGACTATCACATTCACAGGAGTAAGAGAGAGAGAGAGAGAGGAGTCATGAGACAGGCTGTCCATCCCCTACCGCAACGGCGCAACCCTCGAGGCCTCAAAGTCAAAGGACACCTTTCAATCTTTTGCCATATTTTCACATCAACCCTTGCAAATATATTAGACATTGAATATCAGTCTTTTGGAAAACATTGCACTTCTGCAAATGGATATTCTTAATATTATGATATTGATTGTTCCAATTAATTTTTCACTACTTATACGCCATGTCAATATTTATTTATTTTCCGGGTTTATAGTAGGAATTAAATCAATTTTTTTTTTTGTTGTGAACCACAATTTTTTTTCTGTTGTGAACCACAATTCAAAAGGCGTTCGGGTTTATAGCGCACTGTTCACTAAGCTGCAAGGTCTTATATCTTAAACCCAAAAAGCACTAAAGCAGAATTATTTAAAATAAGTAAAGTTGCATTTTTTTTATTATTTTCTATATATGTATACCACTCATAAAATTACAAAATTACCAGGGTCACTTTTGAGTAAATTTTGGATAACTAAATAAAGTCAGCGTCAAGATAGGAAAATATTGGTATGTTATATTGATAATTACTTTGGATTAAATTCGGCGTAGGCTAAGCGACCAAATAAGAGCAATCAGATCTTATATTCTTTTCGATAATTAATTTTCTTCAATTAAACTTTTTTCTTTAGCTCAAGAAGTCTAAATATGATACAAACGCCTTCGTAAAAAAATTTGGTGATATGCCCCCTTTTTTAAGGCGCTTTTTAGGCGCAGAGAAAAGGAAGTTCCGAGCCCAAAACTGCCCTATCTTATGCCAATTAATTATAATGATGTTTGGTTGCCTAATTCATACTAGGCCGAAAGTTCTCCATTACTTTTACATGTTTGGTTGCCTAATTCATACGGAGCAAAATTTAAGGTAATTGTTTCTTGTTATCCATCCAAATGTCATTCATATCATCCAAACTCTTCTTTATTTTTCTTACAGCATAATTTGTCTCTTCATTCCTTCCGCGTCTCATCTCCCCCCGCTCCTTCCTCTCGTTAGCGCTCTCGCCTCCCTCCCTTTAGTCTTGTTCTTCTCCATCTTCATCTTTTCTGTGTGCTCCCACTCCCTAAATGTTCAATTTGTTTTAGTAAGAGAATGTCTAATATGTGTAAGTGTTCAGTTAGTTATAACAAGGAATATCTAGTATCTATTCAGTCAGCAATATTAAAGTAATATCCAATAGGTGTATCTATTCATTTTATTTGTAATATATGTTCACTTTGTATACGTATATGTTCACTTTATTTTTTTTAGATGGCGTGGATGACATTTTGTTGGATGACGGTTATCGTTCCCTGAAAGAAAATGTAAGTCTAACTAAATCGAATGATGGAGAAAAGTGGGTGACACAGAAGTAATTATTGTTTGAATGTTTGATTTTTCGTTGGAATTGCGTTACTTCTATGTAATCACCTCTTTTAATATAATTTTAGGCATAGTTTGCAATTATATTTTTGTTTGAAACCAAACCCAATTCGAGCAAACCAACTTATTTTATTTATACAAGGCCCAAGTTCTGCAATACTTCAACCAGTTTTGACTAGTTATTTTGTCAGTATTGATGTCGTGGTTATGAATCTAAAATATAATATAATTTTTAGGACAGCAAAATTTAAAATCTAATATATATCGAGTAAACTTTTGCTCATGTTGCTACTAGCATGGCTGAACTAGGATATTCAAGTACAATGAGGCATGTTACAAGAGAAACAGACAAACCGGGACATAATTTAGCTAATCATGCAAGAAGAGAGGGTGTAAGTTATCAGGGAATTCCTACAGTACAGCTAACGTGTCAACACAATATTGGAATGAATATAGACCCAAGCTTCTTTCAACAGGTGCTGAGGCGCCTCCTTAGAAAACTTTTACTTTTTATTTTTAGCGCCCCCATCCCCCCACACAATAAGTAGGTTTGTTAGTTTAATTTTAGGATTTCCTTCAGTTCTAGCTGTTTGTTTTCTTAGCTACTTTTGATTTTTCCTTTTTGCTTTCTTGCAGTAGAGAATTTGTCTTTGGGACTAGTTTAGTAGTTTTCTTATGATTTGGTTTAAATATTGTAACATGTATTTTATTTTCGTTAATGACAAGCTTACGAGCGTTTTATCAAAAAAAAAAAAATCTTGCTATTCGTAAAGTATAAAGAGATACTGTGGGATCCACTGATGAGAAGATTATATAAGTACACTTGCATCGATCTATCTCTGTTCTCTCTCTATGCAACGAATTAGAGACAACTAAACGAGAAATCTCTAATCATAACCTGCTACATAAATGACAAAACGGGTTAGTATATAGAGATGACTATTCGAAGAGGACCAAAATTTTAATGGTCTATGTCACGTGAGGTCAAAATTAGTCAATTAAATAATGACTTTTGAAAAGTGTACTTGTTATCTAGGACAATAATTTTTATTCTAACGAGAGACAAAATGTAATTCCCCATAAAAAGAAGGAAAATGCAATCCATTCTGATGAGTAATTAATTATTGATTCAGCCTTTTCCAATGGGAGAACATTTAGAATTAATATTAAGTATGTTGATCACATGTGCCGACAACATATGTAAATATGCAAATTGTATATATAGACTATGAACATAATTTAGAAGGAAAAAATATAATTTACATTATAAAATATAAGGTAGAATATTATTGCTTGATTAAAGTCCATTCTTAATTTCACACAGTTCCACTAGCTGTTCGTCTCCCACCCAGAAAGTAAATGCTAAAATAAAGATTGGACAGGTGCATCGGTGAGTTTGAGACACGTGTACTCTAAATAGGTTGTACCCAAAGACTAAAGAGAAGTGGCCTAGTATTAATTAAACAAGGCCCTAGGTCATCGTAGGAACTACGAAAAGAGAGAGGCAGTAGGTCATCGTAGGAAAAGAGAGAGGCAGTAGTGACAGATCAGACATGAGAGAATCATGGGAAGGGAGCTAGGCTGTCAATAGGCTCTTAGACCAGGCATCACTCGGCGAGGCTGTCAATAGACTTGCTCATCGTAGGCCATAGCCTTTTCCTCCTCTGTGCTGTACCATCCATGTTTTTCTCTGCCAAAATTTTATCTGCTATCAAATATAATTCCATATCCATAGATTCTTGGACGGAACAGATATAAACGAATACGGAATAAGCCTATTTCGTTTACCGTTCGTTTCAGCCAACGTTATTACTCTGAATTTCGCTTACCGTTCCGTTTTTCGAAACGAAATGAGAAACCATTCCGCCAACCATTCTGTTTGCACGGAACGTGCACGGCAAACGGTAAACGATATACCGTCGGCAGGCCTACTCCTCACCCAGCGTCCTCACACCGCACCATCTCCCTCCTATCTCTTCATCTTCCTTCATTTTTTCCTCATATGGCGTGCTATCTCCGTTCCTAATCTCCTTCTGGTAGAACAATGAGTACCTCATTTCTCTATCTTCTATGTTGCTTAAGTAAAAATAGTTACTATAATTTAGAATTAATATTAAGTATGTTGATCGCATATGCCGACAGCATATGTAAATATGCAAATTGTATATATAAACTATAAACATAATTTAGAAGGAAAAATATAATTTGCATTATTAAATGTATAAGGTGGAATATTATTGGTTGATTAAAGCCCATCCTTAATTTCACACAGTCCCACTAGCTGTTCGTCCTACACCCATAAATTAAATGCTAAAATAAAGATTGGACAAGTGCATCGATGAGTTTGACCCTTTCCCTCTCATCTCCCTCAGACCTCAGTCCATCATAATTCTTTTCATTCGGTCTCTCATAGAGTCACAATCCACTAATTTGTGAAGAACTTAGAAGAAACCTCAAAATGGAATTCTCACATGCTGGGGAGAAAGAGAGCTAACGAGAGAGCGACATCTTTAAAATACATTATGGAATAAAACGAGTATATAACAAAGGAAAAACTCTATATACACAGCTCATACTCTCTATTGCAAACACAATTCAATCAATACAATCATAACATTCTCACACACACTCTCTTCTCTGTTACTCTTAATAGTTCAGCACAAGAACCATACGAGAAACTCTCCATATAAGTGAAAAAGAAAACAAATGCCGATCTATAAGTACTGCCAAGAAGAGTTCAAGAATGTGAGGGCGTTGTACGACCACTTACATCTTTTTCATCAGTAGTTTGCTTAGGGCTCTTAGATGCTAGCTAGTTTAGTCTTAGTTTAGTTAGCAGGTTTGATTTCGGATAAGATTGTCTTTAATTAGTATCAGATTAACTTATCTTTTCCTTACTGTTTGGTTTTATGCGTTAGATTAGATTTAAAAGTATTAGTTGGAGTTTATTCTTGTAATGTCTCTCCAATGAATTAAAGTCTAATTTGTATTTCACGCTATCTTTGTGCAAATTTTTTAATACTGTTTGATTCACTTTACTTTGAAGGTTCATATAAATTTGTTATCTGGAATGATGCAAACATTTGTTAATTTATTATTATTTTATATTAATTTTGATACTAAGATAAAAATCAAAGGATAACTTAGTAAAAGCTCCAAAAGTATGATAAACAATAAGAAAGTATATATTAGAAACCATATTATTTGGAATAGTTATTACAAACACATAGGTGCGATGTTATAAAGAGGGAGGAACCGATGTATAAACAAAAGAAAGAATAAGGTAGATGATGTGTGGTGGTAGGAATGATGTGGGAGAGGTGGAAGATAGAAAGAAGAAAAATTCAGAATAATTTAGATGAGAGAAAAAAAGAAAGGGCCAAAAGAAAAAATAACACTGTGAGAACAATAGACGTTTATTTATTATTTTAAATCAAACTTAGCTTTGTCACAGCAGTTAAGTCCTCAGCGAAACGAGGGTCGAGGACTGGAGGCGTGCTGTCCGCATTTTTTCCTCAGCAGTCAGCGCTCGCACAGTGGCACTGCTCTAGTGCTCTCCAGTCTCTCTCCTGTCTCCTCTCAAGTGATGAGTGGTGACTGGTGAGTGATGACGCTATAATCTTGTACCTCTTTCAAGTTTCAAGCCCCACCCCCTGACGGCCTGACTGGGCCCCAGCCCCCAGGCCGTAACAATTTCCCACTGGTGTTTATACTCATTTTCTAATTTGCTATGGTAAGTGCTAACGCTAGACCTTAATGGCGACCATGTATATCCAATGCAACTTACCTGTTTGTTGAAATTTCCAAACCAGTTCTTTTACATATGGGCTGGGCTTCCATTCCCTTACTCTAAACCAACCTCTAAGCTAGATCGAATCCCTTCCCTTGTAGGCTTCTACCTCCACACAATTCAGTGAAGAATGTGGTCACTTTGAATGTTGAAATTTGAGGTTCATAATTTTACTTGTAGCCAGCTCTCTGAATTAGTACATCTTCGCATTTTGTCAAGCAGCATGTCAGGGTACCACTTCACTGGTGAAGGGTCATCTCCCCTTACATACAGACTCTCTATGTTCTCGCCACGAATATTTTAATGCTAAATTGTGGTTCTTGCAGTTTACCGACAGTAAAATGGCAAAAATAAAGTGGCTATAAATTATATAAATCAATTTAGAAGAGAGTAACAAATAAACTAAATGAAATAATAGGTATGTGTGTGTGTTCGTGTGATGCCTTATGTTCACATTCTGGTACTACATATATCTATTTTTTAACTGCCATATGACCTCACACTCCTTCCCTACAGTCTTCTGTTTTTAAAATTATTTCAGGGCTGTGTTTTGTCTGTCTTTTGAATCTGACAAAGTTTGACACCATTTTTAGCATATTGATTTTTTATTTTATTTGTTAATTTCAAGCTAGCAACTTTTCAATAGTTTTTCTCATTGAGGGGATGCCAGGGAGTGTTCAGATTTACTACTGCAAACACAACTGATTCCATGCAGAACTTTCTTTAGATGCTCTAGTGTGCAGTTCCATTGGAACAAAGATGTGCTTAGTGTACTCTTCATAGCCCAGTCTGACATGGATAAATCAAACCTGAGTTACTGGGGTGAAACCGAACTTATTACTTGACTGTTGATGGGTCCCACAAAGTACTTGTCTCTCTCAGTAAGTTCAAGTCACAGCTATTTCTTCTTTTGTTATGTTTGATTTTACATGTTAAATGATATAGAACTGGGAATACATTACCTGTGGGGACCCTGGTTGGTTTGGCCTGGAACTGGTATGACTAATTAAATTTGAAAAACCAACTATATTAATTAGATGTTGATCGGTGAAAGGTCAATATGGTACCATATTTCCTGGAAAAGAGGGGTTGATGCATTTAGGTAGAACTTGTCATTTTTTGTTTCTAGTTTCATAATAACGATTCATGCTATGGATTGACAATTGTTATATTTAATAGAGGAAGAGGGGTGGGTGCATGATGTGCAGTGGTCCATTTCAGGATCAAAGTTTGATGTGGTTTATGGATGTAAAATTCTCACACTTATTTAGTTAAATTATGCAAAATAATCTATTTGATCTGATTCTCACAACTAGTCCCTTGGTGTGTCTCCAGCTATGATGGAAAAAGCTACTGTCTTGATAAGAAATGCAAGGTTTTGGTTGAGCTTGGTGAAGGCCCGTACAATCCAAATAGATGGAACCCCCAAAGGAAGATGTACCATTTTCCTTTTTCTTTACTAATCTTCTGTTGCCTCAGCTATACTAGTTTTCTTTAACCTATTTATTGAATATTTTTCTTTAATCTATTAATTCAATAGTTATTTGTGCGTCTGGATTTGGGAGCTTGCTTGGCAACAACATGCATGGTCAGTTCTATACTCCTATTTCACATAATATTCCCTTTTGCTATAGATTTTTGTAGAATCCATGTTTTGAGTACCTTAGATTGTGACATATGTACCCAGATATTATGGAAAACATAAACTGATTTTCCATTCTGTATTGAAGAAATAATAGTTAGTTAGTTTTTTTCTTTTTATGAAGAAAATTTGGAGAGAAGTGTTTTAATTGACACTCCTATATTTAGAGGGTTATGACAAAGTTCTGTTTTTTTTGGATCAATTACATAACATTTGGGCAATTTCTAGAGCACAGGATAATTCCCTATATTCTTTACCCATTAATTTATTTTAGTTCATGTTGCTTTTTCCTTTTTTGGGCCCCCTTCAACTCAGGCATTTTGGGACTATTCTGCAAAGAATTTCCTGAGTGCATTTTGGTTCAACCAAGCCTGAGTGCTCTGACACTAGTGAATTGTCCCCAGAGCGCAGAAGGCAGCTATTTCCTGATTGCAACGACTGCACCCAGGTTATAATTGGACAAGTGGATAACTGGCAAGTGGACTTACATCTTTATTTGGTTTTGACACTCAAAAATTCCAAAAGTATGAATTCGATAGTTTTAAATATATTCTATGTTTTCTTGAAGTGTAAAATTATTCCATCTTGATGGTTCTCTATATTTCACAAAGACGTTTGACAGATTGTATCAGGTTCTTATTTTGTAATATGCTTTTTAATTTTCTTCTTTTTTTTTTTTTTCCGGAAATATCACATTATCACCTCCCATGATTTGTCTTTTTAATATGCATTTTAGAGTTCATAGATTTAGGAATACATAGGAGAATGAATATGTGGATATTTGGAATGATATTGAATGAAATTACCTCACTCAAGGTGGGTATATCAGTTGGTTGCCACAGTGCTTATGGTTGTTAATTGTTGGCTTACAATGTATCCCTTGTTATTAAGTTACATGCTTTTCTTGTAGGCTGAAATGGAAGCCAGAAGAACCTGAGAAAATTTGGTGAGATAAATGACCTTGTAAAGTCAGTTGAAGCGCCCTAAAGATAGAAGAACCTAATAAGCAAGGTTGTAGTTTTCTTTTTCTTGGTGAAACATTTCGGTAGCTTTCCAATTATGATCTTACTAAAGGTGACATTTTTCTTTTACAAGCACAAGGGTCTAAAGTAGCACAAGCTTCATCAAGCAAGACTGCAAATGTAAGTGCACCTCCTGCAAAACCAGCTGCATACCGCCCTCCACATGCCAAAAATGCTGCCACAACGCAGCAAGAGGTATAATTTCCTTGTGATCTGTTTTAAAGAACTGAATTATCCTAGCCTTTGCACATCAACTTCATAATCGGTCCATGGAAACTTGGAAGTTAAATACAAAACAATTAATTTGATATGGTTGATATGTATTCATTTTGGGCACAGTGAAAAATGGATGATGGGAGCTAGAGGTGCAATTGTCAAATATTTAGTTAAATACATAGTCCATCATATACTGGTGAAGCATGATATCACAAGTTAAATCATAACAAAGGATGGTAGTTACTTAATAAAAATTTAATTTGTTATTTTGCACCTTTTATCTTTGATATAATCTAAGAAACTGTTGAATTCTTAATAATATGGCTTTTTGGTGGCTGCATGCCATCAGGTTCAGGGTGAGTTTATTTAAGAATCTTCTCTAACATTGTTTTTGTTATTTCAAAACTTGTAATGGATCTCCGGCTGTTTATGTCTTCACTTTTTTTTTTTTCCTTTAGTTCTGGAGGCAGAGAAATCAGATATGAGAAATAAGGAACGCATGGAAAAGCAAAGGAGAAACCACGTCTATGCGGAGATTGAATACTGGAACATTGAGAATTTATATTGAAGTTTCTAAGCAACTATTTACGCTGCATAATTCCAAGCTTTTGTACCATATAAAGTGTTTCGTCTACAAATTGTGAGCTCTAGTTTGACAAGAATTTTTGTACGTGTTGGATTAGGAAATTTCTTATGATGATGTGTGGTCATATGAGAATCTGCTGTTTGCTTTAGTTATTTTTGTTACATTGTGCTGCTATTTAAAATTTGGTGTCAAAGAAAATGTTATGGTCTGCTGGAGAGAAGTGTGCAAGTGAAGGAAGCGACAGTGATACACGCACGGAACAGATGGACTCAATGTGAAGGAAAGCTTGAAGTGAAGTGACGAGATGGGTTGATAATACAACTTGGGTCAACATTTAATGTGGGCCTTGTTTCTGTTATTTCCTTTAAATGACATGTGGTCTCATTAGGTTAACTATTTCTTAATGGTATGATACTTTCCATTATCCAATAATTGCAGATGGAAAGTATAAAAGAAGCTAAAAGGAAGATTTGTATCGGACAATTCATATCAATCAAAAGACGAGAGCAACCATTTTTTCTCTTATATTTTGTTTTTCTCAATTCCCTTTCTGTTTTCTTCAATTTTTACAAAAAAAAAAAAAAAATGTAAACCAGTACATAACAGAAAGTTTTGCCTAGCACATCTAGTAAAACTATGGAAGGTCATTTCGATACAATTTAAGTGTGCTACATGGACTTGTTTCAAATTTAAATGGTAGAGTATACCACAGAGAATCCGGCGTAACAGGCACTAATTTAACGCGTCAATCGCCATCGGTCCTCTGATTCTTTGTGCTTCCATATTTTTAGCCTTTTGAAGGGGCACAAATAGGTGTTTGTTTATAATGACAAAATACTTGATGTTATTGGAGGTTTCTGAACTAGATACATAAAATTTCTTCAAAGCCGAACTTATAATTATTTGTTTTTAATCAGTAAACTTATTGTTTATTCAAATTACACCATTTCTTCGACGTTTTATCTATAATACCAATATTTATCCATAATTCCATTCAATTAGTAATTTGGATGATAGAATTGACTAAATAATCATATTTTAATTACATAGTGAAAATTTAATGATTATTAACAAATAATTTGATAATTTAGAGACAAAGATTAATTTAATTCAAAATTTTGAGACCTCAAAAAAAAAAATAATAATAAATAACCCATAAGAAAAGAATGGTAAACAGTTAAATTGGGTAGGTTCAACTTGCGGCCTTTATGCTAGTTAATTATATACTAATATGCATTAGATATCTATAATTTTCTTCTTTTAAGATGTATGGATCACTGTTCTTACGCAGATAAGTTAGTTAATTACACGTGAACCTTGCCTTCAATTTTTAAAATAAACACCAGTCACACTAGCTCAAACGCTAGATATTATTGGTCAATATCGCACAATAGAAATTCTGGTTCACAGTTCACACCAGACAAGCATTTAACAGCAAAACTATTCTAAACACCACATTAATTTGCACTTCTATAATTTGTCACCATTTTGGGGGCTTTTAGCTGTAACATTATTACAAGACCTTTTTTTTGTTGGAGATGAGTTAAAAAAGAAATAATGACAAAAAAATAAAAAAATCGAATTCCGTATCATTCTGGTAATGCAAAAAGCTTTAGTAAACAAAAGTCAGACCCAGTTAATGTTGCAACACCCACTATCCTTGAATATTAGTGTGCTTTAAATATCTAAAAGCACTAACTTTTAGGCCTGGTTTGTTAGTGTTATACTGTTATCTTTTGCATTTCAGTCATAATTAAATTTCTTGTAACCTTGTAAACTTTAATCTTCACAAAATGAATGGCTGCACACTCTTTACTCAAAATTATGACAATATATACAAGGTCAAGTTTGTGGTTATCTTTTACCCTAGTCCTACAAAACATAATAATATATATCAATTAAAGAAACAAATTAATACATGTAATACCAGTATACCACTCCCTACAATACTTTTGTTCCTTATTTTTCTTTTTTTTGTTTTTGCCGTCCTTGTTTTGTTTATGTCGTCATAAATACATTTGGTATCACAAATAGACAGACTGTTCTCTGATAGGACGTCCATAAATACTATATAGATATTTTTGGCTTGAAAAGTACGAAGCAAATGTAAACATACATAATAATACAAATGCATTTTATCTTGAAAGGTACAAGTACAATATTATAATCGAGTAAAATAAAGATTCGAAAAGCACATTGGCCAAATGCCACAAAAGAAAATTCACAAAATGTCATGTGAAAGATGTGATGGAATCCAGTGTGTCCACGAGTGGAGTTTGCTTATTAAATATTACTTTCCATTTTAAATTGTTTAATATCCATCACTCGTTCCGACCCACTTCCCTCATCCTTTCTCAACTTCTCCTTTCTCCATTTTCTTTGAAAATGGAGACAACCAATTAATTTATAAGATCCAGACAAGTTGTCCTCCACCAAAAGGTGGATGCACGTTTTTTAATTAGATATTTTAAAGAATTTAATTAATTCAACATAACTTGGGGGCAAATCGACTACGATAAGTACATTATATATATTTGGATAATTCTGCCATGCGGACTTATAAAGTCCGATTCAAACTTCTTTTTTGGCCCGAGTAATCTGAGAAATTTGATAGTATTATAATTGAGCCGTTCGATTAACTGATAAAGAGAGCACGTCAGAATTTACCTATATATTTTTAATAAAAAGTGACTCTCTGATTAATAATTTGAAACCGTCATTTCAAATTAAATATCATTCATTCTAGTCAAGAAGTTAAGTTAATCAAGTTTTATAATTTATATGTGTAAAAAATATTATTTTATCAAACCATGGTCCTTTCTGTTTATGCTCGTCCACTGACGGATTTTTGTTACATGTGCAAATAAAATATAAATTTTATCAAGATATTTTGTACGTAGTTAACATACTTGATGAAGTCTTTAAATAGACGAGTTTAAATGAAATGATCTTAAATAATAGTTGGGAGCTCCAAAACTTAAAATTAACAATAGAATAACGCCCTCGTTTGAAATCTATAAACCTCCCACCCAAACTGGCGCAACGTGAAAAATGGAGAACTCGCTCCTTTAAGAAACTGGAGAGCGAAACTACTACCTTCTCTCTCTCTTACTCGGTGCTTTAAGTGGGAACCTCCCCTAACTGATTTCAATCTCTCCACCCTCCTCTGAAGATGCTTTCAAGCAAGAGAAGCATCTTCCATGTCGGGGAGGAGGGTGGAGATCATACAGTCAGGATTCATTCAAAGAAGAAAATCTTGGGACATCATAAGGTCACAAATTTGGCCGGTCGGATGCGATCACCAGCAGACGGGCATGTCGGCCTCCGGATAGTGATACATCAACATATGCAGGGATCAAACATAGTGTTGAAGCCTATGGTTAATCCTTGCAAATTCAAAGAGCTATTGAAGGCCTGCTACCTTTGCAGAAAGTTGTTAAGCCCTAACATGGATGTTTATATGTATAGGTACTGACCTTAATTATCTGATTACTTCTTTTATATTTCGCTTCTGTCCCTTAATCTAAAAGCTTTGTTTTCGTTTATGAGATCATTTACTATCAAAAGAAACTTTGGTTTTTTTCAATTTACAAGGCTTGTTACGAAATTTGTTGTTTATTTTCGAAACTTATTTTATTTCTTGATAAAATCTGCTCAAAGGACTAAATTATGCACAAGCCAGATGACCCAACAAGAATATTAAGGGTGGTTTGACCTTTTCTCCACTGACACCATTCTTTTGTTTGTTCAATTGATTCACTGAACCTTTGATTTTCTAATAGAATTAAAAGCAAGTAGCACTCTTACATCATAGATTGCATGTAGGGAAACAACCAACAAACAAAAAAAATTCTATTTGTAATTATCATTGATTAAATATATGAAAGCAACTTGGAAACAAAAAAAAAAAATGTTTTCACTTCAGCTATGAAGTGCTAAAACACTAATAAACAATTTTTGTCAACTTTTGTACAGAGGTGACTTAGGATTTTGCAGTGAGGAGTGCCGGTGCCAGCAAATTTTGAGTGATGAGAAGGTTGAAGCCGCCACGAAGAGGAAGAGACTTGGCTTGAATCATCACCACCGTCAACAATCTAACAAGTCCAACGTCAATCCAACATACCATCATAAAAAGATCTTGCTCACGGCTTAATGCTAAGAGTAGATACTTAGTTAACGAATTAATATCTGAATTGTTGGGTTAAATACTATAGTTGAGAGTCGGTTTCTTCTGGAGAAATATAGTGTAATTTCCTTCTTACTTTTTGCCCTTTTGGTAAGAACAAGATAAAAAGGGTTTTTATTAATGATAGTGTTTCAGGACCTGTTCTACGTATCAAAAGTGTTTTATCATGAAGTATGAAAAAGCCTCTTTGTAATTTAAACTGTAGTATAGTATGAAAAAAAAGGTCTCTTTGTAATTAGGACATTGTAACAATGGACTGGTATTTCTGATTGCTAAAATGCTATTTCAAGGCTCATCGTATTTTAGTATATGGCACTTTTTAGGTTCAACTAATACTCTCTTCTGTATTGGTAGCACTTTTCCGCCAAAGGGAATTTTACTTGAATTTCATCAATGCATAATTTGCTATTATTTATCAGGCGACCACTGAAAAGTATTCCTAATGAAATCTGCAATGAACTGTACGTACGTTGTCTGTGAAATGGTCGAGGAAGAACATTACGAACATCTATTTTCCTATGAACCAGCAATTCATTTTCAGTTTCATGTATCACACCAAAAAAGATTAGAAAAAAAAAAAAAAGCTCTTTTCTATATGAAACAAATGACACGGACATCCACAGTAACCAAATTCTACACAATGGAAGACCCGGTGATCACTATCATAGCAACAGTCGAAAGTTAACAAAATATATATATATATATATATATATATATATATATTGCAAAGATCAGATAAGATGGACTATATAGAGAAATTGGGACTACAAAAGACTGTCAAGTTGTGACTGTAGATCTTGTATGGATAAAATGCCTATACTCTGTATTTCCTCAGCTGAATACTCCGATTTTAGTAGCTTTTGCAGCTGCACATGGGCTTCGATTATATTCGTTCTACAATGAGAAAACACATTACTTTTAATGAAGAAGATGGATAATTAATGTCTGAAGGAAGGTTGTTGTGCACAATGCAAAGTTTACCAAGTCCAATTGAATTAATTAGTAGGATTTAATTAAACATCTAAGGCTCTGTTGCAAACTTAAAGCTAATTTATACAAGCTCTTTTTATTTTTTTAATTTTTTTAATATTAGAGTACATGTCAATATAGAAAAAAAGGTAAATAACATTTGTTTTGGGGGAAAAATTAAACTCACTTGATGGGTTTAAAGAGGATCAAGCGGGTAGATGGATTTTGCAGATAAAGCTTCATCTTGGCCATGATTTGGGTTAACTCTTGCTCAATTGCATCTCTAACCTGCTTATGTAAAAAGAAGCCAGGATGAGAGGCAATACCTATATGCTGTGAATTCGTGCATTGATGACAATTTTATCACTTCATCTCATTTTTCTTGTTTAAATTGTGTGCTGTAATTGACGTCAGCCAGGCACTTATCAAGGCTAAACAGTAAACACTGGTAAGGTAGAAAATATAATATCAAAATAACAAAAAATATATATAGCCTTAATTTTCACCTTTTGAACAACTTCAGCCACTTTATCTGGAGATGCAAATGCTTGGCTCTTAAGGGGTTTGGCCAGGACTGAATCCGACTTCTGACCCTGGTTTGCAGAAGATAGTGCTGCTTTAACCGCAGTTACCTTGCAAAATACAAACTCATATTAGCATCACATAATTCAGTAGCATGGCGAGAAAACAGTTCTGTTTACTTGATAAATATGTATAGGACTACTTTAGATCCACAGCATGGACACCCACCCCAATCACATGAACACATACAATGAAAACAAAAATCTGAACAGCAGGAAGGGCTTGATAAGCCAATTTTCATATTACTTTTGCACATTGTGCAAGCATCTGGATAAAATAAAAAAGTAAATCAAAAAATATATAATACAGCAGTTTTATTTTAGATGTGCAAATTATTTTTCCAAGTAACAAAGGGGTTTGGAGCGGGTTGCATTATTGACACACTTGTGGAACATTCCATTTACTTCTTCAAATATCCGATTCCGGTAGCAAGTGTTCAAGTAATCTAGCCTAATAATGAAAGGTAGATGCTGCAACTTGTACAAATTCTGGCCCACAGAATGGAATAGAAGAGGAATGGGAATAAAAATTCAAGGGAATAATGAATAATGCATGATGAGACTACCATATGGATGTTGGTACCAACAGCCATACAAAACAGGAACTGTGTTATGATCAGGAAAAGAGAGGAGGATAAAAGGTCTTTTGCAAAAAGATACAGATAAATTTCACACATTTTTAACAAAATTAACACCTAACCTAACACTTTATGGGATATTCTAAGATAACAAGACTTTTTGTTAAATATCTAGAAGATGTATTCTGTATAACAAAGGATCATGTTACAACTCTTTCTATATAACAAAGGATCAACGTGTTGATCTTGTACCAATTAAATTCTATAAGAAATAAGTTTTAATGTGTGTGTTTCACATGTCACCAAATGAGGTGTAAGTGGATTATTCATTCTACATTTCATCAAATATTTCCAATTCTGTCTCACCCTAAAAAAACATCTTATTTCCCTCACAAGTACACAAATTGGAAACAACGCCAGGTAGGTTTATAACATAGATCATATTTCAAACTTATTAGAAAATATTTTTTATCTCAGCTCCATGCAAACAGACTTTTTCCCACCCAGCCCACAAATTTAAAACCAGACAAGCAGGCTTAAATCACATTTGAAAATTACATTTATTTCTTATGAAAAGATCTGTAACACATATTCCAGTAAATTTGAAACTTCAGGATAATTTAATGAATTTTTTGCTCAACTTAACTTGGTTTAAAAAAATCAAGCAGTTTTGCAATGAAGCCCAAAATGTCAAATGCTAATTGCATATGTTGGAACTTTTGGGTGTTATTTGGAAGTCTAGTAAAATGTTTTGTTGTTGGCTACTTTCAAAATACAGATTCATGGAGACTCAAGCCTATATACAAAACAAAGCTACAAATTCAAAACCAACAAAAGACACTTAAACCAAGCAATGGAGTTCTGGAAGCTTCATTGTTTTAAAATTTAAAGGGATTAAGACAATGCCAATTATAATGCAGGCTTTTATATCAGAAAAGGAGAAAAAAGTCCTGCACTAGTGCAAGTTGTACATTTACCTTTGTAACAAAGGAAAGCATTGGATCCACAACTAATTTAGTGATGGCCATAATAAATTCTTCACATGTTGCCTTTAGGCTTTTCTCTAATTCCTGAAATATTTAGTAAGGATAAGATCAAATCCTAAAATACAACCCATGTAACACCATAAAATGGATTTTTTTTTTTTTAAAAAAAAGAGCTCAAATGTTCTTTAAAGGTAGGGTTGACATGGTTTTCAGCCGATTTCATATCACTTTAGACACCAAGTAAACTCAAAAGAGGAAAATAAAACGAAGACAAAAAGCAGTTTTCATAAAAAAAAATGATCCATAAAAAGACTACATGCAATCAAAAAAGCCTTGATACAACAAAGAGATCTGAATATAATAACACCAAATTTGTATTATTTAATTAGCAGCTCACCTTCTTTGCATCAATCTGACTCTCAAGGATGCGAGGAGAGAGTGTTCTGGCTAGGGATGTCGATCTCGACCAATCAAATAGAGACACTTGGCCTCTCAAAATCCTCCTCAAGTGTTCCTAAAAGTTATTAAGTAAAACTATATTATTCTATACCAGGTAAGAACTACGATTCTTTAATCCAAAGATTTGTTCATACCAACAAGTGAGAGAAGTCGAGCTCCTTGTGCGTCACAGAGAACTCCATGTCAAAAGGTGCAATCTGGTGACACATTGCAATTCCAAGAAGTTCATTATTTCAATGAAAAAAAATGACAGATAAAGGCACCAAATGTACATGAAAGCACCTCAAATTCTTAAAATTAAGAAAACAAACTATCAGCATATTATAACTTGACACAACAATAAAATTACCAAGTACTGGAAGGAAGCAATAATAGGTCAATAACCAATATCCTGGTTTGCAAAACATGATTTAAGACACTCAATTTCAAAATCCGAACTTGAAACATATAATCTGGCCAAGAACTATTCTTCAGAATAGCAATTCAGGACCATTTTGTCCAAAAGATAAGAAATATCAGTTAGGAGCATATAAAGTTCATGTCTTATAAATTATAATAATCCCAAGTTTTATTTTAATCACAAACTGATTTCACTTGCTGTATCGCGATTATGCATGATAATTGGAAAAAGGTACTTCCTAAACGAATTTATCTTAAGTTTTCCAAAAAAGAGATTGAAAATATTCTTGTGTAATTTTTTATAGCTGCAAAGTACCTGCTCCCTTAAAATGAGAAGATGCTTGATAAGGAAAAGTTGACCATCCATTTGTCCTGATTTTTTTGCAATAGACTTGCTTGAATTCTGTTTACTAGCACAGAGTTACAGCTGTTATTGTTATAGGTCGTTAATGGAAACAACAGAATAGGATAAGTCACAATAATTATATTATAGTTTGCATCAAAATCAGATATATTAGCTTTTATTTGATTTTAAATATATTATGGATATTTTCATTTCTTTAGTTGGCTGATGGATAGATGGAAAGTATTATGGTGATATATTGCCATATTAAAGAAAAGCTCTATATAATATGAGCTCAGGATTGTATTACGGTTAAGCAGAAAATAATGATAGTCTTCTCTTGTTCATCTCTCTCTCTCTCTTCTCCCTTATCCCTATTGTTTTCCACCATGGAAGCTTCAAACCACTCCCCTAAAATCCCTTACAATCTACGCCCAACCAAGGTTCGTAATAGTTATAAGCTGCACGACACTATGTAACAGCTACAGAATTAAAATTATGTTATAGTGCCAACCAAATAATTTTAGTTCTCATTATGGAGAAAGCCAAATTAAACATAAAAATGACTGAAAATCCAATTCGTAATATAAAATTTTTGACAAACCTGGATAGATATTGAACAAAATTCCACAGCTTCCTAGACATACAAGGAAAAGAAAGTGGGCTCGGTAAAAAATACAAAAGACAAAGGCATCAGAGCATGATTAAACCCCAGAATTGTGAACTTCTATTGTTGGAATGAGAATGTGTACCTGTGCTAATCCTGTAAACACTGCTGGTTCAAGGCAGTGGTACAGTTTTGAAAGGCATGAAACTGTTTTCTCCAGTGGGCGGAACCACATTTCATATACAACCAAGTTCTCCTCATTCTACAAATGAGTAAATAAGGATTAAAAGGGTAAATACCATATCAACCATCAAGATTTTTTTTTTTAAAAAAAAAGAAAAAGAAAAACTAGTTATGAAAAATGAATCAGTTTCATCTTATGCTGCAGCAAAAAAAAAAATATTAAATATGACGCAGGAAAACAAAAACTTCATTTTCCATCTAAAATATAGAAAGTATAATACATCCTTCTCTGCTGATCTCTAAACTTAACCAAACCTTTTTGTTGGTGAGTAAAGATGCAATTGGAGAGTACTTCAGAGTTCAGACAGTTCTTTCAGTGAACAACAAGAGGTATCCAAGATGCATGCCATGTTAGGTAGGATTGATGCATAATATTTACTATGTTTGGAAAGGGTACTGCACCATATAAGCATTTTGCAAAGGTATATGCTAATTTCAGATACATCAAAATGCCCCTAATAAAACATAACAAATCTGTCAAGACAGTATAACTTACAGGAGGAGTGGAAGTTGCCTCCACAGTTCTTTCTAGTTTCTTGGGGTAGTCCAGATCTACATCTGATGGAAGATAATTCGAAATCTGTTGAAAAATTATAAATAATAATTCCTCATAGAATTTCAGATTCATAACTAGATGCAAATAAAAGAAGTCCACTACCAGTTACCTGAGTATAAAATACGAAATTCTAAAAGGTGTATTTAAGGTCATATGCCACACATAATATGGGCATGGTTGTGTTGATAAGACCTAACCTGATCTTTCAAGTAATAGCATCATAAAATGACACAATAGAAACAACATACAAGTTAGTTTGGTTAATTTGTAGCACAGCCAGCAGACAACAATAAGAATTCAAACCCCAAATGTGACAGTTTGATTCTTTTAAAATAATTTTCATGTTCACTACCGAACACCCATCCCAATCAGTCAGTCAGTCCCTATATTTTCTTACTAGCCACCTCTACTCCTGATAATTAGGTCAATATAGATAAGTCATGAGCTGCCAACTGGTGACATGTGAGAACACATTGGAAATGAGCCCACTAAAGCACCATGTTAGGTCTTAGTCCGGTTAGGAGGGTTTCGCATGACAAGTCAATGACCGGGTCGGATGGGAGATTACTACCCTAAGCATAGCCCACAAAGTAAAAACCAGGAAAAATCTCTTTCATGGACTACCCTAAGCATAGCCCACAAAGTACAAACCAGGAAAAATCTCTTTCATGGACTACCCTTCTTCCTTTTTTACCTTAAAAGATGCCCAAACTAACCTCTACAGAATGAAAACTAACAAGAAAAACTGAATGTAATTCATTAGATAAACAAATACAAAATCATAGTTCATTCTTTCACATATATTAGAGCATGTGGGATATGCATCATACTACAGGAATATGCAATAAACTTCAACAATTTATTAGGTTGTCCATTCCTATTCATGTAAAACCTCATACTTATAGTCAAGTATTCAAAAAGAAGAGATCTGAATGAATATGTTTACTTCCTCGCGTATGTGGGTCCGAGCACAGAAGGCAAGTCTCTCATGGATGTCAGCTAAGATTCTCTGCAGTATAGGACGTAGCCCAGCCACTGATTCACCTTTCCTGCTCAGTTGTTCACCAAGGACCTCAACTTTTAGTATGTCAACAAGTTCACATAAGGCATCCAGGTTGGCCTCATGTATCAGCCTCGGTCGTAATGTGTCATACAGATAATTGCATCTGCCAAATGAAATTTTATAGTCAGTTGCTTAATTTCACACAGATAAGCACACCTGACAAAAGAATCGGTAAACATAAAAGTAAAGCAGGTTTCAGTTAAATTAAATGCTAATGCTTTTAAGTTAGAAATTTTAATTTTCTTAACCATAAATGTTATGAAGCTCAAGTATAAACTGAAAATCCAAAAACTTAATGTTCATACTGCCTCAATGTCAGGTTTAACATCATCATACAAAAGAAAATCAATGCTTGACTCGAGAAATATACCAATCTGGCAGCTGGCTAGTTGTTGAGATAGGGTAATAGAAAAATTCAAATGAGAAAAGGAGCATACAAAGGATGCATTAGGGGAGATAAGCTTGATACATCTTTAGAAGATGATGGGAAGAAGTGATCAAAAAGCTGGTGCTCAAACTGACATACCTGATGAATATTCAAAGAGTACTTCATAAGAATTAAATGTACTGCAAGAGTCAAGACAAAATACACAACTGGCCACCAAGCCAGTAGACAACAAATGAGTGGAAGCAAACTAGCACCTTTCATAATTGCTAAATAATCAATCATTTAATAATGTGATTTTATATGTTCTCACAAATATTGACCAATCTCCCATCAAAGTTGCAAATAAAACCTAACAGTTCGTATATAGGATCTGTCTACTTTAATAAGGGTTTGCGTAGTAATCAAAAGCAAACTGTGGTAAAGGACAATCTTTCCAAAAATATATTGCTATAAAACATGAGTCCCATAGTAGAAAGGAAGCAACTTACTTGCATTAAATATGCACAGCCAGACCTAGTCAATGAAGTCAATGGTTCTTTTTTAGCATAATCCAAGACTCGCTGCTGTACAATACCTTTTATCTACACATAAGCAAACAACCAAATTAAAATTATCCAGGACAAGACCACAACAACAATCAGAAACTGCAAACTAAAAGTGAAAAAATACTAACCAAGTACAACCTCTGTTCACAATACAACTTGTGGCAGTCTGAAAGAATTTGTGCAAACTTTTTTCTAGATGCTCTTCCTTCAATTTCTCCAAGTATTGGTTTCAGCTGCATATCACCACCTTGTTATTAGAAAGAAAAATATCACTTAAAACTGCTATTTAAACATGAAAATATACCAAGCTTTGAAATAGCGGTTTTACACAGTTTAGCAGTTTGGAGGTGATTTTGTGTTTTATCATTTAAAAAACGATCGATAACTACCATAACAGCATTTTTTTTATCATATCATTTATTTGAAATGACACAAAACATCATTTCATAAATTCATAATTTATTAACAATACACAATATACTTAAACAGTTCAGTAGTACAAAACAAAAAGATGAAAATGACATATTATTATCAAGGCCATAAATTAATATTGGACAGTATTTAAATACCGACCGATAATCTGTTAAAACCGCTATGTCGGACAGTTTTGAAAATATTATGTATTATTGCTGAAAAACCCACCAAAATTTTTTAACCACCGGTACTTAAAACTTTGAAAAATACATAAAATTTTGATAATAGATAAGAATGACATGTGGATATCTCATTTGTAGGAGCTCCTTAATCAGTAATTTTGATAAGCAAGTACCTCACTTGCTGCTGCCTTGAAACGAACATAGATTATTGATTCCTCTACCCCCTCTGAAGCAACAGTTTTCCCAGCAGTACTGCCTTTAATTGCTGCTTGTACCTGAAAGGAACGATTGCAATGCTTTTCACATAGAGTTTCCTTCTACTTACACCAAAGTTGTGGTCCAAAAAGTATGCAAAGGGTTGTATAAACATACCTGAGAAGAAGCACCTTTAAGGACTGAAAGAACATGAGATCGGATCATGCCTAGTGCTCTAGACTACATATGAAACCATTAGCAGGTGATGAGTTAATTGTGCATTTATCATTATTTGCAAATAAGAGTAGGACTTATTTTTTGGTATTGTTGCACATTGTTTGTCTAGCTTTATAGATCAAAAGGCATCACACATCTACAATAAAACAAAAACCCACAAGGAAAACAATAGTTAGTAATACTAAAGGTGACATCAGGCACTAGATTCCTTCCCATTATTGGCCTTTAGATGATTTAGAAGATCACTAAATACACAAATCTTGCCCTCAATAATAGAAATCGGTATTAACTTATTTGTTTGGCTTAAACATCGAGGTGACCAAATGAACAGTATAACTCTTGTATAGTACCCAAAAAGCTACTGTATCTTATTAGTCCAATGCTGGGTTACCAGACAAGAAAGAACAGATTCCTTGGTTTTGTATTCTGGTAACAATTCAATTTTCAAGAAGAAAAGTAAAATAATAAAATTTCTACCTGAATCTGACGAAATTTAACTAAGTAAACACCAGACTCTGCATACTGGGGGTTGCTCTCCACATACCTACATTCACCCAAAAGTCAACTAGCAAAATTCCATCTATCAAAATAAGGGGCAATAGAACAAAAAGTGAGATAAACAAAAGAACAATATAAATGAGCTTACGAGATACAGTCATCCAGCTGTTTCAGTAGCGGTAGAAATTGGTCATTCCCAATGTTCATGTTTGGAGCATAGAAGCTTGTTGATACCTTCATAGTTTTGACATAAAGAAAACAAATATTACATTTTGTTAGTGAAAAGAAAGGCAAAGACTTGTGGCTGGTTACTAATCACTAAACTAATCATCACTTATAATAATCAAATACAATTTTCTAAAAAGCACAGCTACTAAACTAGATAGCAATGATCAAAAGTCTCATGCCAACCTGAGAATACTTAAAATGTATAAACCTTACATTTTCGAGTTCATCAAAATAATTAAGCCGACTTCGAAGTGCATCAGCAAATTCAATTAATCTTTGCTTCTCCAGTAACTGTGCTTTGACGAGTGAAATACATGGAATTAGTTAAGTCAAAAGTATATTTCTTAATCAACAGAAATAAATCTTCAGTGTATACTAGCTTATTAACATTATAACCCTTTCGGTGCTATTTAGAATGGTGATGTTAGGCCTCTGTGTGCTTAGATTTCAATACAAATACCCTTAACCTTAGTAATATCAAACAGCAGAAGAAAGAGAAATTAAAAGAGAACTTATCAAGTTTTATGCAACCTGAGTCCACTGATATCATGGTTCTAAGCACCTGGTACCAAAATTGACTCACAGAAACTAAAAGAAAACTTATCAAGTTTAATGCAAAACTGGACTCGTTCTTCCAGATCTGCTTGCCTTTATTTAATTTTAATTAGGGTATTGAACTGAGGCACAATATATCCAAGACTACCTTAAAAGAAGTTGTCACAAAGAAAAAAAAAATGGTACTTTTAAGGTTAGCAACCTTTTTTATTAACCAATTCATGTCAAAAGAATGATATTTGGGGTCGATTAATAAGGAGTACCTTTCTATTAGTTCTTCCAGTGGTTAGAAGAACTTCAGTCAGGCTTAGGTATTTCTATAGCAAAATTAAAATATCTTTTTCAAGATTAAAAAAAATGACTTAATTGTTAATAAACATACTAGTTGGTCACAAGAATCATGAAGTGTTTTTGTCTTCGTAGCGACACTTTGATGAAGAGACTGGAGTTCACTTATTAAGCTAAGAGTATCATCCACCTGCAAAACAAAGGGATATGAGGTTGTGTGTGTGCGAGAGAGAGAGAGAGAGAGAGAGAGAGAGAGAGAGAGAGAATGAATAATTTTATTTATGGTTAAAGAAAATATTCGAATTTAAGCTCAGCAAAAATTTTGCCAGGATGTATTGTTCCAGGCTACTGTGAACCCTTAATATGCATTCCTTCCTCCATATTAACCCTTAAATGCATTTCATCCTCCTAATTAACCTGGTTTTGTCGCAATTGACTATCTATGATTGCACCAATAGCCCCAAATATCCTGAATTCCTGATTATAAACTCATGTACAAGCAAGCAGACATAAGACCACAAACAGCACATCTTCTCAATAATTTTGAATATGTTCCTCCGACTGAGCCTTACACTCCCCCATATTGTGATATAGCTTAAATAAACAATGTTTTTATTTAGTAGCCCTCAAAAGAACATAAATCTCGAAATAGACCCCAATTTATATCAAATAACCTCATTTCTGATAGCATATGCCAACATAGAGGCTCAAATTGTGTTGACTAAGCAGCAAGCCATACAGATTAAACTAAATCTATCAAAGTTACCTCTCCATTCAGTAATTCATTCTTAAAAAGATCAGTTTTCAAATGCCTATCAATAAAATAACAAGAAGGCAGCAGAACAAAGATTGGATCAAAATTTGGAAATAACCAGCAACAATAACATGTTAGATCTGGCGCAATGGTACCTCAGTCCAATATATGATCATTTTTGCTTGTTTAATATTTAGACTAGTATTCACATTACATAGGAAAACATACTTGTTGAAGAATCTGGTCGCATATCTGGATCCTTTCTGTCAGTGTGTCCTCATACAAACGATACTTCTCCTCAGTCTGGTACAAAAGTTATGTTAGTAAACTAGCACACATTGCCCCCAAAAAAATCATCTCTTGTTTTTTTCACAAAAAGAAGAATTAATGGCAGGTGCAAACCTCAGATTTCATAGTTGATTCCAACTGTGCATACCATTTGTAGAACTGAAAGGAAACATAATTGAAGTAACAAAAAAAACCAGATTTAAGCAAACAGAAGAATAACATAAACAAAAACTTTCAGTCTTATTAAGTTATACCGAATACTGGTTGAATGTCTGAAAATTAGTCATAACATTCAATAATACTGAGGTACCAAGACTCGAGGTAGAAACCAGGTAGTACATTAACATTCAGGGAAACTACAAAATTTTGCTGAAATTAGAAATGCCAGTATTTATGATGCAATCTGAATACCTGGTGTGTGTTAACCAGCACTGCATCGAGGGCCCCAGCCTGGTCCAAAGAAGATTCATCAGGAGAAACCGAAAGGTTTCCTTCCTTAACCAAGATGTGCTCCTGAGCCTGTATCAAATTTCCAAAATATATAAACAAAGCAAGCACCACAAACTAAATTCAAGCAGAAATCAGCTTAGAGTGAAAGTGAATGACCAGATTAGGAGGGAAAGGTCGCTCTGAAAGTGCATTGGAGAGTGCGAGGATGGCAGCCTTTTGCTGATCCGTCAAGGGTGCATTCTGAGAAAAGGCGAGACCAGATCTGGTTAATCACAAACGGTGGGTCTAGTAGATTGGCGCGGTGCTCGTGCGAGATGTAGATTACCTGATCCCAGGTAGAGGCGAAGTTGTAGCCTTTGGAGATAGCTCCCGACTTAAGCAGTGAGGTTGTCGCCATTTCTGAGACAACGAAGCACTTTCAAGCACTTGAAGCAGCATCAGATTGAGACCCCTGTCGACTGTGGACTGTGGATGGAGGAAAAGGATAGTGTTCTCTTTTGTGAATAGCTGTACTCAGAACTCAACGCGAACGGGAACGGGGATGGACTATGGAGATTCTGAGTTCTGACAAGCGGGGTCAGTCAGTAAGTGCGTGCGAATGACGGGACAGTTAGAACGTTCGTTCACGGATCCTCTCGTTATTAGCAGGCTTTCTCCTCTCATCGCTTCTTCACTGGGCTTGGCCAGGAATGAAATGGTGACTGGTGAGTAACAAAGAAATAATAATATGACCTTGGGCTGTCAACAGATATTCTCGATTTTAACCAGCCCAATGAACTTAAGGGGCAGCAAAGGAGTAGAAGGATTGGTGCCATAGAAGGAGATTTTCGAAGGATCAGCAGCACCCGAGGCCCCCTCCCTCCCTCTCTCTCTCTTGCCCCAACTGTGGAAGACCAGGTTTGGCTTAGATTTCAATTGGGTGAACAACTGTCCCTCAACCATTTCGTGTCGCTCTCTTTCTAATTCACGTCTTGGTTATGCCTTTCGGCATTTTAGCAAGACGTAACCTCTCTCTTAAGCATTTTCTGCTGTTAATTAGTTTCAGGAAATTATTTTTTTAACTCTTTTTTTTTATTATTGTTCTGTTAATTTCTATTTTTTTCAATTGTTAATTTCTTTTTTTTTTTTTTTTTTTTTTTTTTCCAATTGATGTTTCCTGAGTTCTGTTTTGGGGGTTTTAGTGATTTGATGATATTTGATCATTTGTTCTTTGAGTTTATTAGTGACAAATCATTCAGGTTGAGGATCTGAATTGTGGATCTTTGTATATCATTTGTTAGAATGACAATAATAAATCTAAAATGTCCCTAATCTTGATAATTAACAAGGAGCATTAATTATTCATTTAAGATTAGTATACAAGTTAAGTGATGATTAAGTTCTACAAATCATAGGTAAGGAGTTACCAACTTAATTGCATATGTGTATGTTATTAGAACATAACATAGGACTTGACCCATTGAAATAAATATATGGATTGTGTTCTGTGTCATTATTTGTTTCATTCGAGTTTGATTCTAAGTTTGAGATGGTTCAACCTTTCCACATGATGATTGGTTCTATAAATATTGTCTAATGCTAATTCCTGAAAAGGCTGCCATAAGGATGGTTATGAGCCCGCTACAAATGCGACTACAGAGGTTAAGGATGGTTATGACAAGCACATCATTGATGAAATGGATGTCAACACCTTGATTGTCGCTGTCATGGAACCTGAACTCCAAAAGGAGTTTATGGATAGTGGTCTTGATATGGTCGACATCATGGATCGCCTTAAGAACATGTTTTAGGACAAGGCCCGTGTCGAGAGGGGCAAACTCATCAAGGCTATCGCCAATACTAGATTGGTTGAAGGCAAAGAAGTTGGCCCGCATGTCATGAAGATGGCAGGCTACTTTCGATAGCTTGAGAAGCTTGACACACCCTTCTCACCAGGGGCTATGCAAGACTTTATCCTCAACTCATTCCCAGTCAGTTTCACAGGATTCATTGTGAACTATCGCATGCATGGCATGAATAAGAAGTTGGATGAGCTCCAAGGGATGATCGTGGAAACTGAGGAAAATCTCAAGAAAGAGAAGGGCACCAAGGATGTTCTTGCGGTTAGTGACAAGGGCAAGAAGGTCAAGAAGAAGACCTGTAGATCCAAGAAGGGCAAAGGCAAGGTGACGCCCCAGGCTTCGGCCAAAGGAGCTCCCGAGAGTTTCAAGAAAAAGAAGAACCATGCCACCTCTGACACTGAGTGCTACCATTGTGGTGGCAAGGGTCACTGGAAGAGAAAATGTCACAAGTACCTCGCTGACAAGAAGGCAGGAAAAATAATATCTTCTGCTTCTACCTCAGGTATTTTTGTCATTGAAATCTATCTCGCTACTTCTAACACAGACTGGATATTTGATACTGGTTCTTGTGCTCACATTTGCCGAAATGTGCAGGCACTAAAGAATAGGAGGAGGCTCGAGAATGGTGAAGTGCAACTCCGCATCGGTAATGGCACAAGCGTCTCAGCTATGGCCATTGGGAATGTAGAGTTAACTTTACCTAGTGGTTTTATTTTGGAATTAAAGGATGTTTACTTTGTTCCATGTATCACTCGAAACATTATCTCTATTTCGTGTTTAGCTTTGGATGGATATCGTTTTGTAATAAAGAACAAATGTTGTTCTCTTTATAGTAATGATATTTGCTTTTGTGATGCGCATTATTTGAATGGTCTTTATGTGCTTGAGAAAAGTGAACATGTTTTGAGTATTGAAGATGACAAAAAGAAACGTAAGATTTCACATGATAGTTCCACTTTCATGTGGCATTGCCGCTTAGGTTATATTAACGAGGAACGCATCAAGAGATTGCAAAATATTGGTCTCTTGGGTCAATTCGATTATTTCTTAGCATTTCCTTAATAAAAAATTGCTTCTCTTAGTCCTAATCAAACCCTTCAAATCTCAAGAACTCTGGCTCCTCTTTATTATTTCACTTGCAATCTCAATTTCAACCATCCGTTCTTTTCCACAACTTAGAAAAATTTGCAAAGAAGATTTATCAAGTTGGAAAATTATAATGAATCTAACTTAACAATTTAATTTCACCAATTCAATTTGTGCAAGTTGAGTTGTGGTGATTTACATCACTTAGGGTTTTACGCTATTGAGACTTAATGAAATGCTACCAGCACATGACATGCTGGGGAGGTCGGACTGGTTTTTATGCCTTACCGCTACGGTCCACTTGTGGATCAATTATGCCTTACCGCAACCACCCTCCAATTTTTTTGTAGATTTTTATTTGTTTGGTTGGATTTTTAAGTCTCTTCGCACCCTTATTTTCACAACTAATTAGATTTTGTCCAATTTAGGTTTGCTTGTTGGTGATTCAAGCGATTAAGACCAAGTTGAGATTCATTTTATACGTTCCAAATTTGATACAAATTCTTTTAACAAAAGTTTGTAAGTTCCAAATCAGTTCACTCGGCAATTACTTGTGAGAGTTGACTTAAAGTGATTTAACAAATTCAAGCATCCAAGATTCGAGTTCTATCCTTTCAAAGAAATTTTAATTTCGGTCTATTGGTGCAATAATCAACTAAAGTCAAGGCTAAGAGTTCTAATACTTCAAGAAAATTAAGCAATTTTCACAAAAAACAGACCCACTGCCCAAGTGGAGCAGTAGATCACTCAGACCGAACGAAGAGGAAAAAGAAAGAGACTATTCTAGCAAAGTGATACTCGGACTGAGTAAAAGTGCAACAGTTCAAAATAATTCTACAATGGTGCTCGGGTTGAGCAAAAAGCTTGCTCAGGTCGAGCAGATAAGTGAAAAATTTCAAAACTCTCCCTGTTTCATCTCATTTCATCCAAAAATTTTGATTTTTCTCCTATGTACCCCCCCCTCCCCCAAACTTGAATTATGCATTGTCCTCAAGCATCAATCACAGAGAAAATGTAAAAATAGGAGAAAAAGAGAACTTACAAATTAGTGAGAGGGGTTGGAACTCCGAGAGGAGCTGCTGCCTTGTTGCGTGGAGCCTTGGGAATCACTGCTGCTCTGGTTAGCAGAACTGTGGGATGCGCTGCTGCTGCTGTAGTACATCTCGGCATCATAGGTGGGGAAGAGGCCCATGTAGAGGTCTTCACCATGCTAAGTGTGGGCCACTGGTTGATTGCCGAGATGAGGATAGAAGGAAGGGTCGGAGCTAGCGGGCTGGGGGAGGAAATTCCTGCCAGGGGTGAGGGCCGACTGGAGTGGGGAGGGGGTTCTCTTGCCAAGGATAGGTGCCATATCCTTCCTCATGATAATGCTCTGGGGATGGCACATAGGGGTCATCAGGGCCACCAAGCCAAAACTCGAGGTGCTGAGAAAGTTCATAATTGTCAATAAAGCGCTCGACCCCAGTCAAGCACTGCCCATATTGTTGCACCTCAGTGGAGAGACGGCCAAGCTGCGCACCATGGTCAATTTGGGTGGCAGTATTGCGCTTAACCTCATCTCTTGTCTCGGTGGTGAGAGTGGTAAGGTTGGTCATCATTTCCCAAAGTGACTGGGCCCAGGGCGGAGCTTGAGAGAAAGCATCCCCCTCTTGCTGTGGCATGTGATATGACGACGGTGGAGGCTCAAAGTGCGGTGCTGCCTGTTGCGGGTCTATCTCCATCTGTGCTGGTTCGTGAACAGGCGCCCCCACTGGTTGCTAGATGGGGTAACTGTCAGGAATGAGCCAAGTAGAAGGATCCGAGACATCTACCTTGTGTGGGTAGGATAAGAGAAAATTGTTTCCTTCCTCACGCAAAAAGAGAGAGAAAATGAGGGGTATTTTAGTCAATTATTGCACTATGATGCCCTAGTAATTGTCTATAAAAGCACGCCTCATTTGGAGATTGAAAACAATTAAGGAAATACAAACCCTAGCCTCCTTTTCTTTTCTCTCTCTCAATTTCGGCTGAAATTTTTGAGCAGAATTTTTGGCCAAGTTCAGTCAATTTTCTCATCATCTTTGCTCCACCAATTTCTCATGTGTTGAGCGGAAATTTTCTCTAAAAATCAAAGCAACTAGCATTGCTATTTAGGAGTTGGTTAATCTTAAGTATTACCATTGGGGAGGAGCTCGATTGCGGTTATAGGAGAAAGAAGGAAGTGCACACAACAACCATCGTTCATTGGAACAATACCTTTCAATTGCGATGTTGAAAGAGGTATAACCATCCTCTCTATTGTAGAAATAAGAATAAAATAGCATCAGATTTTCTAGATCCGTTTTGTATATTCTTGATGGTAGTTTTTATTGTTTGAATAAAATTGCTCTTAAAATATGCAAAAGAAACTTCACTTGGTCTGTGGCATTTAATTGTGCTCCGATTTTTCCTATTAGGCTTGGCGTGTCTTCTCTCAGAAGGTACTTTGGGCAACATGCTTTTTGCTTGGAGCAACATCATTTTTTCTTTGAATGACTAAATTACCCATGAACTCTTTGTTAGGAACTCAAGTCCTTGTGCAATTTTAATTTTTATTAACATTTAATATGCAATTAACAAGCACGATTAACGGATCTAGTTATTCAAGCATTTAATATGTAAAAGAGAACGTGTAGGAGATTAATACCTCATCTAGTATCGTAACTAGAAGGCCCTTTGCTTAGGAGTCGATGGACACGCTCCTTCGCTGCCTCTAGTCCACCTAGAAGATTTACCAAAATCTCAAGACAAGTGCTAGCTTATCCGAGACGATGACTAATTCCCTGTTTTCTTCTTCGCTCGATTAACGATTAATTGGAAGAAGGAATCGCTCAACACATGAGCAGTATAGAGAGAGATGGAGGCGCACAAGAGAAAAAATTCTTCTTATTTTTTTTTTCTTGCGCAAGGAAAAAGAGAAGAGCAATTAGGTTTTCCACACGTCGTTTCCATAAACAACGTTGCCTTATATAAAGCATAGCTCTCTTCTAAATTTTACTTGGACAAAATTGACCCTCTATTGCCGAAAATTTCAGAGCCTATGTGGGCTAATCCACATAATATAATGGCCCATTAATTTACTTTATTAGTCCATCTCAAATCGGGCCTTTGATTAACTGATTAAATAAAAGACCGATTAGCTCAGTACAATAAATATACATTGAACGAATTTAATTATTAACATATTAATAATTAATTTGGAAATAGCATATGCATTATATTATTTCTATATGATCCATTTGAGTTAATTAATTATAACGGTTCAAACGATATATAATTATTTAATCAACTTATCATACTTTCGTAGTACTTGCTACTACAAATAAACAAATAATGCACGTATGGTTAAAGTCCTATTTGTGTGACCCTTTGAGGATTCATGCTATGTTGGCTATGAAAATAAATCGCTATTTATTTTCAATAATCATAAGCGGCATCTAGCAACACGTTATGATTACCAATTCACATAAATAAACAATGTAATAATACAATCATTTAAGCCTGCATAAGAAATGAGTATCTTATTGTTTTGATTCCTATGTCACATGATATCCTTGTATAATCCAAGATAGGTAAGTGTCATTCTTGCAGATTATATGTTTCTTGATCTAGAGATGATTGCATAAGTTGTTAGCAAGCAATCCATCTCCATCAAGGGGCCCAGTAGATATCATCGCTTATCAGGTGAACTAATGAGGGACATACGATTATCTTGATGAACAGTTTTTTCCCGCACAATTCAAGAGAACATAAATAAAGTCCGTATAGCAGCCCTTATCAGGAATCAGCGGTAGACGATATTTATAGAACCTATCCTCATGTGGAAAAACTGAACCATCTCAAACTTGGAATCAAACACTGATAAAATAAATAATGACACTTAACACAATCCATATATTTATTTCATCGGGGTCATGTCCTGTACTATGTTCTAGTAATATATACATATGCAATTAAGTTAGTAACTCCTTACTTATGATTTGTAGAACTTAATGATCGCTTAACTTGCACACTAGTCTTATATGATAATTAATGTTCCTTGTTAATTATCAAGACTATGGACAGTTTCGATTTATTATTGTCATTTACTATTAAATGAAGTACAATGATCCACAATTCGGATCCTCAACCTGAATGAATTGTCAATAATAAAATCCAGGAACAAATGATCAAATATCATCAATCACATAAACTAAATATAAAATCATCATATGATTGACTCGAAGGACATAAGTCCAACAATCTGCTACTTGGCCTAGAGTCAATCAGTAGTGACTTCTAGCCAACGAAGAATTGAGAACGATGTCATATATCTATATATATACATGTCTTGAACCTCATAAAATAATACACTTAAAACTAGCCACTCATACGTCCATTACGTATGGATGAACAATTTCATCTCGTGTACTGCTTAAGGTAGAGGTTATGTTAGAGTCTCTGCTGTGTTCGCGAAACTATCCATGTTGTTTGACCTAATACATATATATACTCTTACGTACATGTTCTTGATCATCATCCTATGCGATCAAGTGATATTGTCATAGATCATATTTGGATCTCCAATACGATATTGGGTTCTTTAAGACTAAGCTATGGTTCGAGATGCATAGAACCATATTAGCTTGACTGAGAAATTTTGATCCAAACTATCATCTTTCGTTGCTTCACAAGTTGCTATGCATTTCGCTTTGGTGACGGAAACGGTTGTAATATCCTGTTTAGAACACCTTCTAAACTTACAATACCACCTTTAAGCAAAATATGTAGCTCAATTGTGATTTATCAATCTTTTGAAATAAGCATCAGTGCAACAACTTACATGAGCTATTTTCCATCCTAACAGATGAAAAAATATTTCTCTCTTTCTCATAAGATACTCGAGGATATTTCCGATTATTGTCCAAATGTGTTTTTCCTTATATGCAGTTGGCAACTGCTTGTCATACTCCTTGGGTACAACACATCGGGACATGTGCATAAATATGGCTTACATAATGAAACTCATAATAGAAGGATGCTCGAACTGTTTTGTGCACTCTTCTCGAATTGAGTCGCAACGCACCGAGTCGAACTCAAGCGTATGCCATATAACGTGGTTAGACATCCTTTCTTGGAGTCCACCATTTATGTTTCTACAACACTACATGTTATGCACATTAGCTCAAACCTAACATCCATCATAATCTATCTCCATAGATTTTGTTTCCTAGGATTTAGGCGATCTTGTCCAAGTTCTCATTAAGAAAACATTCATCAATGAGATCTTGACAATATTCATTTCTTTAATATTATTCCCAATTTTGTTACCTTATACAATATTAATAACACAATTATGCTCCCACTGAATCTCTTGTCTATACAAGATGCTTTTGACGAAATTCAACTCCTTGGGTTTCTCGTCAAAAATGTTTATTCCACAATACTAACTTCAATCCATTAATGGATCCTTGAAGCATACATATATTTCTAGCAGTACATCAACATAAAACATTCGGTTTGTATCGTATACACAACCTCTTCCTTCATTCAATCGAAGAAGGCGGTTTTGATGTGCATTTCCATATATCAGTATATATAGCAATTGTTAGAATGATCTTTGTTGACTTAGACATAGCTACAAGCAAAAAGTTGTGCTTTGTATATAGTCAACTTGACATCGACTTAGACATAGCTACAAGAAAGAAACTGTGCTTCGTACAGTCGACCTGTATCCATGTCAATCTTTCATTAAAGATCTAAATATTTTTTTTTTGATGGATTACTCCTTCATAAACATCAACCGAGGTCTATACCTTGTTGGTATACATAGATCACATTTAAAGATCAAATGGATTTAAACCATACATGTGGAATCGAGTTCTTCCATCACTTCTTTTATCGTCAACAAATCCTCATAAATCGAGTACGAGAACGTCGTGAAGCCTATGCACCTTTCGGTTAGGCAGTTCACTCTCGTCGACCTTTTGTAGGATTGGTGTTCGAGGTTCATGAACTATTTCCACAACGATTTGTAGAGTAAGTTCTTGATCCTCATATGTTTCTCGAGTTTCTCAAACATCATCGAATCGTGAGATGTTCGAGTCCTCATCAGAAGGAGCGCACTCATGAATTTCTTCTATTCACAACAACTTGTGAACAAAGTTCCGCTCTACTCCCACTAAGCACCATACTTGGAGTAATAAGTTTTTCTTATAGTTAATTCTTGTAGTGACGCATAAACTACTTTGATGCTCACTTTTACTCCCACTACTTCTTCTTGCGAGAACATTCTTCTCCAAGACTACGTTATGATGAGCAATAACTATCTTGTTCTTATCATGTTTGTAGAAGTAGTACCTTTTGATTTTCTTTTTAAGGTATCCTACAAAATATTATATGTCCTATTTGTGTCCAAGCTTATCAACAATCTTGAAATAAGCTACTTAATACCAAATCTTGAGAAACAACATACTTAGGGATCAAATCTCATAAGATAATTTTCTCAATAGACTTCGATGGAACATTATTCAGTGTTAACATTATTATCCTCAAAAACAAATCCCTAATACGAGTTGAATAAGTTAATTTGATTTATTATCGATTGAACTATATCAAATGATGTTCGATACCTCCATTCTTGGACACACTATTCTGAAATAATATTCCTCATGGAGTGAATTGTGAAACAATTTCACACTCTTTAGATAATATTTCAAATCATATGACTTATCTATTTACCATGATCAATTGTGAGACTATAGCTTTTCTTGAATGTTTTCTTCAACTTTACTATTGAATATCTTTGAACTTGTCAAAAGGTTCATACTTATACCTTATCAAATAGATACATCAATATCTATTATGATCGTTGGTTGAGTAGTAAAGTATCAATAACCTTTCATTACGCAAGTACTTATAGTTCCATATACATCGACATGTACAAGTCCTAATCAAGTTACTTGTCCTTAAACCTTTGTAGGTCAAAGGCTCTTTTGTCATTTAACAAACATGATTCACATATCTCAATTGATTCGCAATCGAATTGAGTCACGAGTTCTATGCTATGCGGACTCTCATGATGCGATTCTCGTTTATATATGACAAAGCGGCTATTTCACATGAAAGTCATACACTTTATGTGAAGTCTTGCACATCCTACTTGTCATTCAAAACTCATTTATCTATTTCAAGCAAATTCAAGTAATATGCATGAAAACATATAAATAAATCCACAATAAAAGAACATCGTTAGTCTTTTAAAACATTATCATCCATCATCTATATTAAATGAAGATAAAGTTTTGGGATATAAAGGAATGAGGTATTCAACCTACGATTCCTAAACAAACTATTGGTAAAGATAACTCCACGTATCCAATGGTAGTGGCTTGGACGAACAAGCCATTTCCTATACGGAGTTTACTTCACTGCTCTCGAGCTTTATCTAATTCTTCAATGTCTACATATTTCAATAAATGCGAGCACATGAACTAGTACTAAGTTACTAGTCTGAATTAGAGAGAGCGAGATAATTCGAACGACAAATACTTTTGAAGGGTTAGAACATTTCCAACACGATAATCATGGTTCTTCGGACAATCTTTCAAATACCTCCAATAAACGGCAAATGAAACATCTTATGTGACACACGGTCACATGAGGGTCTCAAAGTTTCAACTCATACCTTAGTCAAGTATTCCTTCAATACTTAACTAATCCTTTAATCACTTTTTTCACCAACAAGTGTGCTAAAAGTAACATTATATCCTTCATCAATTAGGGAGAGATTACATGACAATAACAACAATCCTTGATATTAGAGATCTCAATATTTCTAGTTGCCAATTAGCTACTCAAACCTTTCGGTTCGCAAGCCAATGGAACATTCATGTACCTTCTTGAAAGAAGTCTCTCTTGCTCAATTCATGCTCTATTACTTGATCATAAATGATTGAGTCAACATCTACTTTCTCTAAGAGCTCCTTCTTGAGTAAGTGGACGAGAGCATATGAGCCAATCTAATCCGTGTGAATTCTCTAACTCAAAGGTCTAAAGATCCTAAAATGTGGATATCGGCATCCGCTTTATGATTGAAGAACTTTTCGCAAAAGTCTATCAATCATCATGCGATGCTTCATTTGGGAGGTCGATGAAGAATTTGAGAATTAACATGCTCAAGTTTCTCTTCTCTAAGAACATGTCTTAGGAATCGGTACTACTTCTCCAAGTAAGTACCTTTAGAAACGAGTTTGTTCTTTTTAAAGATTGATTGCAACGAAATTAACACATTTAACATTTATAACAATTTCAATTTAAGGTTCTTTAGTTTATGCAATGTTTTGTTTATAATGATAAACAAAACTCGCACTACATTTATTTAATGTCCCAAATGTAGTTGGTTTTCCAAGATCCCCATTTTCATCAAGTAGAGCCTGCTATAGCACGTCACCCTACTTAACTAGACAAGGTAAGTTCTCTAACCAATCATACAACTTTATGATTCTTGGTTCACAATGCGAACTTCGCCCCGATGTCCAAGAAACTTATTGGGTCCATCGATAAGCAACCTCTCTCTATTTGCTCCTAACAAATCTTATTTGTACCCCGACTTCCGAGTGGCAACCATGACGCCCACTATGGCGGACCGCGCCATGAGAAGACAAACGGCGTGAAGGGGATAGAGAGAAGGAGAGCGGTCGGCTTAATCAAATTAATTGGGACAATCATTATACGACTTTGTTTGGTGGTCGTGTTAACATACACCCATACCTATCCTACGACATTTCATAGCATACAAACAAAAACACATAATAATAAGCATCTCAAACACAAGCATTGTCGTGGGTTTGTATGGCTCCAGCTTGTATATTAGTCTTCGCTGCATCTTCATGCAGCAAGACTAATCTAAATCAAGCCCTCCCACTAATTATATTGATCATATCCTATAATTAATGAAAATAAATACATGTGGAAAAATCCTAATTTTCTCCTAGGCCTTAGGGGCATGCAAGTCTCACAAGTTACATTAAAATTAATCAAGATTAATTAATGGCACTAAAGGCCGCATTACACACATTCACACATGCATACAATTACAAACCACAAGGCATTGAAGTCTTGAGCCATACTAAACCCATGATCCTCCTACAAAAACGAGTTAGCACATATACAATATACATGGTTCACTTGTTCTTAATTAATTTCATTAATTAGAATCTTTGTGTATGCTTGTCGCTCGTTATTTCAAATGCAAAGAGGTTTAACATTACAACCATTTGTTTAAACCTTTGAAATTTAATTCAACAATCCAAAACAGAATCCGAGGTTATTTAAGGAGTATTCTAATTAACATTTCAACCAATTAATTAATTAGAAATAATATTTTAACTAATTAAAATATTAAATGGGACTCGACAAAATTTAAAAATTTTCGGTCTCCAAAAATTATGAAATAAATCATGCAAACTCCTCATCATGAGTCTAACTACCAGTAAAAATTTCAGGAAGAGATCACTTAATGATGTCATTATTATTTGTAGGTATTTGGACCGTACTTGGCACTTAAATAACACCCAAACCTTTTAAATACTTAACAATTTACTATGTTTTTCCAGGATTTGGCTACGCCGTCGTGTCTTCTCTTATTTTACAAGGTTCTAGGTGTTATTCATGATTTTTCGAGCTTGTAGATGGTTTTTGGCACTTGACATGCTAGATGGCTTATTTCTAGCACAGGGCACTTCTGTTCCAGCCTCTACTCGACCTGAGTAGATCTCTGCTTGGACCCAGCAAGGCATAGAGTCACAACCACCTTTTCTTTCTCTTCACTCGGACCGAATGACTCATGCTCGGGCCGAGTGACTCTAATGATCAACTCGAGCGACACAGTATCCGACACATGATTCTCCTCTTCTGTACTCGAAGCGAGCAATACCTTGCTCGGGTCGAGTACGTGCCGACTTCTGCATTTTGGCAAGTTTTCAAAGAAGGAAAGAAGTTTATTTGGTAAGATTCTGCCGACCTCGTGCCCTAACTTGCCCTCCAAGTGCTCTAGACCACTATATAAGCTAATTTTTTCAGCGAGGAAGGGATGGCCCACCAACCCTAGCCTCCAGCCACGTTTAGACCCTGTTTTGGATGCGACGGCAGCAAAAGAGAGTTTGAGACACGCCTCATCACCATCCCATAGCCTTCGGAGATTGTTCTAGAGATATAGAAGGAGTATTTGGTTTATTCTTCCTATGTTTCTATTAATTATTTCTATGGGCTTGTATCTTTATGTTTATGTACTATTTATTGTTGTTGTTTGCCAAACAATGTTAGGCTAAGTTTGTGTAGTCTTAGGAGTAGGAAATTAATGGATGTTTGGATGTGATAACTTGATATATTTTGATATGTTATGACTTGATACTTGTTTGTTTTGTATTATTGTTTATTGCTTGGATTAATTGCTTAACTTAGTTTAATTTACTTCTAGTCGTCGGCCACTTCTAGTTAAGTTCCAAGGTTAAACGGGTTAGGTTAGTTATTTCAAGTATTCGGGGTAAATAGTAGATCCGACAGGGGAGATTAGTTGACACCAAAAGTGTAGCTTTTAGATAAGTCCAAAAGACCTCTAAATATCCCTAAGAACACAAACAAGCAAGTTTAGGTTGATTAAAGTCTATACCAAAAGTTGTGAGTTAATTAACATAATTAGGGTGAGTAGAGATTAAGCCAGACCCTATTCCAACAAGCGACAGCTGACGGTAGAAGTCTAAGATTAGCCAACGAACCCTTTATCAAGTTGTAAAGTATCAAAGGAGTCAAGTTAGATCACTTATACGATCTGCTCGGACTGAACAGAGAGTATAAGTCTGGAAATTTAAGTTGATGCACGAAAGTGATAAGGTTTAAGTTTCTGGATCTAAACTGAAGTGAAATCCGAATCCTAAGGCGCCCTTTTTATATTGTTGAAAATCCAAAAATCAATTACTTGTTTATTGTTTAATTTTAGTAGTAAAAAGATCCAAAAATATTTATTTGCCTTCTTCTAGTTACTGTTCCTTTATTGTTTCTTATTCCAAAACCACTAAAAATCATTCGTCTAGATTTTGAGAAAGAATGAGTCTGGTATTCATAGTCCGTCCCTTGGGTTCGACCCTAGAACTTTACCATAAACGATTAGTGAGGTTAAGTCTTAGGTACAAATTAATTTGACCATAGGATCTTATTCCTTCATCACTTACCATCAGGGAGAATCAAAAAAGACAAATCCAGTTTTGATGCGTGAAGCACCGTTATCGGATTTTCTGTTTTTCACCTCAACCTTTTGGTCTGTAGGATCATCTTACATGCAATTTTCATGCAAACAATTTACACAGAAAATCTAGAATATGCTGTTGGCTATTTAACCATGAAAAGAAAAATATCAAACAAAATCATCAAGTTAAAAGGCAAACAAACAAGAAGCCCTGTTCTAAAACAGACTGACGACTGAAACTATTTGACCCAGTTGAAACATCAAACTTTATTGAAAAATTATGAAACTAATTTTCACAGAATCATAATTCGAAATAGAAAAACTCTATTTAAATACGTTTCTTAAAAAGTCCTTCAATAAATTTAGTTTGTCAAAAAAAACAACTAACTTGTTCAGCAAGACAGATCTGACGACTTCGATTCTTTTCATATTTGAACATCCACAAAATCCGAAATATGCAACAATTTACACATATCCAGAAAGAGCATCAAATTTAGAATAACTCTAGTAAAAAATTACAGGTAGTTATTTTCTAAAAATACGTCCTTTTTGCCATACAAACAGAAATGCGCAGTAGAATTCCAGATCTGTACACCGTCACCGTTTAAATCACTAAAAAATCATAACTGCTTATAAAATAGTGAAACCAACGCCAAAAGAACCATGACTCAAAGATCTACAATCTCCATAAAAAATAAAATTTTTTCAGAAAGCTTTACAATACGAAAAACAGCTTTTTCCAGAACAGCAATCATGCACATCACTAATTAACTTAATTAATTACTAATATCTCGATTTAAAATATTAAAAACTCGAATAACGACCAGCGCTCTGATACCACTGTGAGGAACTCAAGTCCTTGTATAATTTTAATTTTTATTAATATTTAATAAGAAATTAACAAGCACGATTGACGGATCTAGTTATTCAAGCATTTAATATATAAAAGAGAACGTGTAGGAGATTAATATCTCTTCTAGTATCGTAACTAGAAGGCTCGACCTTTGCTTAGGAGTCGATGGACATGCTCCTTCGCTGCCTCTAGTCCACCTAGAAGATTAACCAAAATCTCAAGACAAGTGCTAGCTTATCCGAGACGATGGCTAATTCCCTGTTTTCTTCTTCGCTCTATAAACGATTAATTGGAAGAAGGAATCACTCAACACATGAGCAGTATAGAGAGAGAGATGGAGGCGCACAAGAGAAAAAATTTTTCTTATTATTTTTTTTTTCTTGCGCAAGGTAAAAGAGGAGCAATTAGGTTTTCCACACATCGTTTCCATAAACAACGTTGCCTTATATAAAGCATAGCTCTCTTCCAAATTTTACTTGGACAAAATTACCCCTCTATTGCCGAAAATTTCAGAGCCTATGTGGGCTAATCCATATCATATAATGGCCCATTAATTTACTTTATAATCCATCTCAAATCGGGCCTTTGATTAACTGATTAAATAAAAGACCAATTAGCTCAGTATAATAAATATACGTTGAACGAATTTAATTATTAACATATTAATAATTAATTTGGAAATAGCATATGCATTATATTATTTCTATATGATCCATTTGAGTTAATTAATTATAACGGTTCAAAACGATAATATAATTAATTAATCAACTTATCATACTTTCGTAGTACTTGCTATTACAAATAAACAAATAATGCACGTATGGTTAAAGTCCTATTTGTGTGACCCTTTGAGGATTCATGCTATGTTGGCTATGAAAATAAATCGCTATTTATTTTCAATAATTATAAGCGGTATCTAGCAACACGTTATGATTCCTAATTCACATAAATAAACAATGTACTAATACAATCATTTAATACTGCATAAGAAATGAGTATCTTATTGTTTTGATTCCTATGTCACATGATATCCTTGTATAATCCAAGATAGGTATGTGTCATTCTTGCAGATTATACGTTACTTGATCTAGAGATGATTGCATAAGTTGCTAGCAAGCAATCCATCTCCATCAAGGGGCCCAGTAGATATCATCGCGTATCAGGTGAACTAATGAGGGACATACGGTTATCCGCACAATTCAAGAGAACATAAATAAAGTCCGTATAGCAGCACTTATCAGGAATCAGCGGTAGACGATATTTATAGAACCTATCCTCATGTGGAAAAACTGAACCATCTCAAACTTGGAATCAAACACTGATAAAATAAATAATGACACTTAACACAATCCATATATTTATTTCATCGGGGTCATATCTTGTACTATGTTCTAGTAACATATACATATGCAATTAAATTAGTAACTCCTTACTTTTGATTTGTAGAACTTAATCATCGCTTAACTTGCATACTAGTCTTATATGATAATTAATGTTCCTTGTTAATTATCAAGACTATGGACAGTTTCGATTTATTATTGTCATTTACAATTAAATGAAGTACAATGATCCACAATTCAGATCCTCAACCTGAATGAACTGTCAATAATAAAATCCAGGAACAAATGATCAAATATCATCAATCATATAAACTAAATATAAAATCATCAAATGATTGACTCGAAGGACATAACTCCAACACTCTTTTCAAGTATATTTTTTATACTAGGAAAACTTCGAATCTTTCCTTTGTAGTAATATATGCCATATCTATGAGCTTCCCTAATAATTTTTCCATTAGCCTAGCGGGCCGCTAAAACCAATTAACCAATTAATTTTGAGTTCATCCAATTTTCTCTCTTTGAAATGCTAAAATTAACTATTCTTCAGTTGATATTTATTGGTACGCCTAATCTTAATGGTCAAATGCATTATGCTCATTTCATTTCTTTTTGTATTAAAGCTTTACAATCACAATTTATGAATAGAATATAAAGAGAAATCGTACAAAGGAAAGGTTCAAAGTTTTGCTAGAAAAAGAAAATAGAATATGAAAAGAGTTTGGAAGTTCCGAGGGATAATTTAGTCATTTAGAAAAGATTAATGTTGCTCCAAGTGAAAAACATGTTGCCCGAAGCACCTCCTTCTTCTCTCCTACAAGCTCCATCGAGCTGTGTCTTCTTTCCTTTCTTCTTTTTGTTCCTCTAGCTGCTCTCCTCTCGGTGTTTTGTGCTTTTCCAGTTTTCGTGGCTGATCGGGTGTGTGAAACCTGGTCAATACAAATACCTCAAACTACCGATCTAATCGTTTGCAGTGATAGCTTAAGGATCGAATCCACGGGGACGGTGTTGGAATATTGGTCTTTTACTTTATTCAATTAGCTAGACTAGAATTCAAATGTTTTTGGATTTTTATTAATGAATTAAATTTGAATCTAATCCTAAAGTTGATCTAAGTTCGATTGAGAATATGAGTTCTAACACAACAACACGAATTAGGGGTCAATTGCTATTGGTTCCTGTACTTGGCAGTGTTCAAACGGGCCCGTTTGAATCTAAACGGGTCCGTTTGAAAACAATGCCTGATCAATTCTTCTAGTTGAACATTCTGTTTAAATTGTAGGTTTTTAATCTAACCAGGGATCTAAACCTTAACTCTCGTTCTTAGTTCAAAAACCCTAAATTAAATCGTAAACCTCCTACGAAACCTAAGTTTCAACTCTCGTTCCATGGCTTCTTAGGGTTTGTAGGTTCATCTTTCTATTCAGTAGGACATCCTATACCTCTCGGTCATAGGTAGAGACATGCCTCTCGGCTTAGTCCCGGTTTCACCTCTCGGTCCATCACCTATCCTATAGCATACAATCCTAAATCCACTCAAACCTACGGTTCTTATTACCTAGCATGAGACTTGGCCTTCGTCAAACGGGTAAACTTTCAGTTCAAGCAATTCAAGGTTTACAAGTCAAGCAATTCAGATCAAGAAAGACAAAGCAATTCAACAAAATATCAACTAGATTAGAATATCACATAGCTACCAAGTTTAGGTTCCCTACAATTGCCCCTAACTACAATTCTAGTCTAGACAAGACATAAAATCATCACAAAACCAAGGATTCTTCGAATAAATCCACAAAAGATAAAAAGAAGAGTTAGAATACAATAAATAGACTTCGTTTCCTCTCTTTTTCCTCCTCAGCACGCCTTCAAACGGACCCGTTTCCTTTCGGGCGGACCCGTCTGGAACCCCAGCCGTCGCGTTGCGTTGGGTAGAAACCCTAGTTCTCTCCCTAAACTTTTGATATCCCTTTCTGGAGATGAAGAAAGACCTCTTATACTTCCCTCTGGACGCAGAAGTTGTGGATAATCCAGCTGGGAACTTTCTAAACTCGGAGAAGGAGATTGGACAGAAATCAGCATTTCCATATAAGTCTCGGATCTGATCCAAACGGGTCCGTTTAGATTGAAATGGGTCCGTTTGAACACCTGTCTTCACTAGTTTCTGCTCCATCCTCTGCTCTGGTCTGTTTGGATGCCAAACTACCCCGTTTGAATGCCTTCCTTAGTCTAGAATCATGCCAAATCTTCGAGAAATCTGCAAAATAGTAAAGGCAATAGCAGTACCTTGATTCTAACATAAAAACAACATAAATCCTAACTAAAACGCATTTATTCAATTGAAATTGGGGCCTAAAATGGGTTGAAATGTTGACATGAAACCCCCCGATCAAATCTCCTCAAACTTGAAAATTGCTTGTCCCTAAGCAACAATCTAAGCTTAAGAAAATAGTTTAGGATCTAATTGCAATTGAATGGCTGATTTTTCTACAAGTCCTAAGAATGTCATTGCGAACAATTTGAGTCACGGTTTTGAGAAATTTCGAGTTTAGAGATGTCAAAACAAATTCTAAAACAAGTCAAGTCATTTGGAGCGAGTTAACCATTTTCAAAACAAACCTAGGATCAAATGTGAGTTATTATCCATGATTCATTTGTCTAACCAATGGGTTGGTAAATTTTTCAAAAAGTCTCAATCAATTTCAAGTTAGATAGAAACGGGATCGAACCCCCTCAACTCAAATAATCTAATTTAACCCTAAGTCGTGAACCATATGTTTAAACATTTCGAACCATAACAAGATAAAATTTAAACTTTGCAAATTGTGTTGCGGTGATTTACATCACTTAGGGTTTTACGCTATTGGGACTTGTAATGAGCTACCGGCACATGACGCACCGGGGAGATCAGATGGGTGTTGCACGACTAAGGCCACGGTACATTTGGGCCAGAGCTCCTAGCAACTCCGTTGCCAACGCTTTCGCGCCAGGTCCTCCTTTCTCCAATATTTGTGGAATTTTCAGTTTAAATTTCAAGTCCCTTCGCACCCTCATATTCGCAACGAAAGTGTTATTAAAATTTTTTTGTTTTTTTTAATTAAATTTAAAACAGTGGTTCGACTATTCTAAACATGTGAGACACAACTTACGGTTAAACATGACTTTGAGTTGACGGAATGATCTTAGACAAATGGTGGTTGCCCTTTACCGGCTCTAACCAACGAATTAGATCGAACCTTTATTAAATTTACCCTCCTATCGATTAGAGAAAAAAATCTCAAACAAAATCTCACTCTTATCCCTAAATAGTTCGACTGTTGGTTTTCTCCAATTCATTTTCAAACAAATTTTTGTCTAGACAACTCTAATTCTAAATTTTCTCAAAGGCAGGACTTACATTGTCAACAAATGCAAACTCTAGACTTACCTAAATGCACAATTAACTGGATGATATTAAAATACAAAGTCCTTATATGCAATGCAGTGCTCAGCCAGGTCTCAAACGGGTCTGATTGAAATCAAACAGATCCATTTGAATCTTGGCCGAGAGCAAGACTAGTTTCAAACGGATCCGATTGGAAACAAACTGGCCCGTTTGAAACTAATCCGAGAGTGAATTACCCCTACATGCATGATGCAATTTCCTAGATACATGTGAACTTTTCCAGATTTCCCAATTTGCCCTCCCCAAACTTGCTCAATGGCAGCACAAAAGCACAAAATACCCAAGTTTTGAGGATATTAAAAAGTGAAAATCTAGAAAAACTCACAACAAGCCGCATTGCTTTGAAGTTGGATGTTCTAAAATTGTGCTTCCAAACGCTTGTATTATCATCAAAACCCTGAAGGCAACAACAAAGATCAATGAGTATTACCTAACTTAACCTAATTATACCTAAATTAACTAAAATAAAAGAAAATAAAAATTTTGGGTCTTGGGTTGCCTCCCAAGAAGCGCTTGTTTTCGGTCTCTAGCTCGACCACCTTGTATTTGCTCATCTTATCTTCACTTTTCTCCCTCTTAAAGCATCATAGTTCTTCCAAAAGTGCTTGAATGGACGCCTTAAAACATGCTTGGTGTGTTCTTCTTTGGATGTCATCTTCTTTGGCTCTAATTGGATGTGATATTTGATTTGAGCTTTGTGGTCTTCCAGCACATCAAATTTCTCCAAGCATCTTCTAAGTGTGCTCAAGTCGAATTGGTTGAACTTTTCATTCATGTTGTCGGATGCCTCGACCTTGAGTGTTGCATCACCATCTTCCTTCTCTTCAAGTTCTTCATCCATGTGCTCAATTGGAGGATATTTCAATTCCAACTCATTAGATTTGACAATTTCATCTTTAAATAACCTTTGTGGAAATGGAATTGGAGGGATATAGGGAGGAGGTGGTATATACTCTGGTTCATCAAATTCCTCTTGTACATCCCTATTCTCAACTTGTATGCTTTCAATTTCATTGTTCTCTAACCAAATTTCAGTCTTTTTAGGACTAGAACTTTCAAATTCACAATCATTACACAATGCCAATATATTGTTGTGTTCATTGTTTGGCCTACATGAGGAATGCTCTTGTTGAACAATTATAGTTTTTAACATCGTGATGGTAGATGATAAAAACTTCAATTCCTCAAGAAGTTCCTCATTTTGTTTGATTTGATTCACTTTAAAATCTTCAAAATTTGATTCAATACTTGACATTTGTGTAGATGATTGAAAATTATCAAAAATAGGAAAAGAATAAGACCTATGGTATGGTTGAGACATTAAACCATGATTGTTCAAAGAAAAAGAAGAGTAATTTGTCAAACCATAATTGTATATCTCCCTGTTGAAATCCAAATGGTCCGTTTGAAATTCAAACGGTCCGTTTGAAATGGCTGTTATGTTGTATGCTTCAGGTTCCCTCCAGACGAATCTCGAACGACCCATTTGGTAGTTAAACAGTTCATTTAAGCCGATGAGGTTGCTGAAGTTCTGGTTGTCGCTCCTTCCTTCTCCACATGCAGCGTTTATCGTGTTTTGCACGATGTTGAAATGATACTCCAATGAACTCATGCTTGCATCGACTCCATATCTTCTACTCATGTGGTTGGCCATTTCTTCCCTCCAATTACTCTCCTCCTTGCGCTCGAATTCCTGAAAATCATAAAACATGGTTATATAAAATATTTTTGCGAACTTTTTTTTTTATAAGATCAAATAAGAAGATACAGGGATACAAGGTGTCTAGCTTAATTAACTAAAGAAAAATACCAATATTCTAGCAAACCGTCCCCGACAACGGCGCCATTTTTGATCGGTGTAAAACCTAACAAAAACAAATCCTTGGAGATACCGACCTAATCGTTTATAGTAGTAGCTCAAGGGTCGAATTCACAGGGACGGACTATGCAAGTTTTAGGGCCTATCTAAATCTAATTGGTTTAATTTGGCGAAAATTGGTTGAGGGCAAAAATAAGGTTGAATGGTCACTTTTTGGTATTTTTGGAATAAGAAACAATAATCGAATAATTAAACAAGTAAACAGTTGCAATAAATAATCCCAATTGGAATCAAACAGTTGCTAAGACACGAAATTCAGTAGATGATAAAAGGTCAGGGTCAATTGCTACGGGTTCCTGTACCTGGCTGTCTTCAAACGGGGTCGTTTGAAATCAAACGGATCCGTTTGAACACAACGCCTGATCAATTCTTCTAGTTGAATAATTCTGTTTAAATTGCAGGTTATAATTCTAACTAGGGGTTCAAACCTTAACTCTCGTTCTTAGTTCAAAAACCCTAAATCAAATTGTAAACCTCCTACGAAACCTAAGTTTTAACTCTCGTTCCTTGGCTTAAGGGTCGTAGGTCTATCTTTCTATTCGTAGGACATCCTATACCTCTCGGTCATAGATAGAGATATGCCTCTCGGCTTAGTCTCGGTTTCACCTCTCGGTCCTTCACCTATCCTATAGCATGCAATCCTAAATCTACTCAAACCCGCCTTCAAATAGACCCGTTTCCTTTCGGGCGGACCCGTCTACAACCCCAGCCGTCGCGTTGCGTTGGGTAGAAACCCTAGTTCTCTCTCTAAACTTTTGATATCCCTTTCTAGAGATGAAGAAAGACCTCTTATACTTCCCTCTGGACGCAGGAGTTGTGGATAATCCAGCTGGGAACTTTCCAAACTCGGAGAAGGAGATTGGACAGAAATTAGCATTTCTATATAAGTCTCGGATCTAATCCAAACGGGTCCGTTTGAACATCTGTCTTCACTAGTTTCTGCTCCATCCTCTGCTCTGGTCCGTTTGGATGCCAAACTGCCCCGTTTGAATGCCTTCCTTAGTCTAGAATCATGCCAAATCTTCGAGAAATCTGCAAAATAGTAAAGGCAATAGCAGTACCTTGATTCTAACATAAAAACAACACAAATCCTAACTAAAACACATTTATTCAATTGAAATTGGGGCCTAGAATGGGTTGAAATGTTGACATAAAACCCCCCGATCAAATCTCCCCAAACTTGATATTTTACCCATTCGATAGGTGATGATTTTGTGATGATTTTATGTCTTCTTGAACGCAATCGGACTACTGAAACAGAGGATATCAAAAGTTTAGAGAGAGAACTAGGGTTTCAAAAGTTTAGAGAGAGAACTAGAGTTTCTACCCAATGCAACGCGATGGCTAGGGTTTTAGACGGGTCCTCCTACGAAACATAACATTGAAAACACAAGGTTTGTGGACATCCAAGCATTAGAAGACATGGGAGTGAAGGAACAATTCTTCGTGCTGACAGAGCATGGTGGGATCGAGCCGAGATTCTGGGAGATAAGAAGACCGACTTATAAAAGGTTAACCATTGAGTTCCACGCCTCGATGACCATTGATGACTCGGGTGATGACTTGGTGTTCCACTACCGACTCCTGGACACTGACTATTCTACTTCAGCCGCCGAGTTGGCAGACTATGGAAATGCTGGCACTTGTTCACAATTTTCTTTGTTTTGATGAAATAGGGTTTCATCGTAAAACTTTTGATATCCTCCTATGAAACAGAGGACATCAAAAGTTTAGAGAGAGAACTAGGATTTCTACCCAATGTAACTCGACGGCTGGGGTTCCAGACGGGTCCGCCCGAAAGGAAACGAGTCCGTTTGAAGGCGTGCTGAGGAGGAAGAAGAGAGGAAACGAAGTCTATTTGTTGTATTCTAACTCTTCTTTTTATCTTTTGTGGATTTATTCGAAGAATCCTCGGTTTTGTGATGATTCTATGTCTTGTCTAGGCTAGAATTGTAGTTAGGGGCAATTGTAGGGAACCTAACCTTGGTAGATATGTAAGATTCTAATCTAGTTGATATTTTGTTGAATTGCATTATCTTTCTTGATCTGAATTGCTTAACTCGTAAACCTTGAATTGCTTGAACTGAAAGTTTTACCCGTTTGACGAAGGCCAAGTCTCATGCTAGGTAATAAGAACCGTAGGTTTGAGTGGATTTAGGATTGCATTCTATAGGATAGGCGATGGACCGAGATGTGAAACTGGGACTAAGCCGAGAGGCATGTCTCTACCTGTGACCGAGAGGTATAGGATGTCCTACCGAATAGAAAGATGAACATACAAATCCTAAGCCATGAAACGAGATTTGAAACTTAGGTTTCGTAGGAGGTTTACGATTTAATTTAGGGTTTTTGAACTAAGAACGAGGTTAAGGTTTAGACCCCTGGTTAGATTAAAAACCGGCAATTTAAACAGAATGTTCAACTAGCAGAATTGATCAGGCGTTGTTTTCAAACGGACCTGTTTGGATTCAAATGAGCCCGTTTGAACACTGCCAGGTACAATTCAAGGTTTACAAGTCAAGCAATTCAGATCAAGAAAGACAAAGCAATTCAACAAAATATCAACTAGATTAGAATATCACATAGCTACCAAGTTTAGGTTCCCTACAATTGCCCCTAACTACAATTCTAGTCTAGACAAGACATAAAATCATCACAAAACCAAGGATTCTTCGAATAAATCCACAAAAGATAAAAAGAAGAGTTAGAATACAATAAATAGACTTCGTTTCCTCTCTTTTTCCTCCTCAGCACGCCTTCAAACGGACCCGTTTCCTTTCGGGCGGACCCGTCTGGAACCCCAGCCGTCGCGTTGCGTTGGGTAGAAACCCTAGTTCTCTCCCTAAACTTTTGATATCCCTTTCTGGAGATGAAGAAAGACCTCTTATACTTCCCTCTGGACGCAGGAGTTGTGGATAATCCAGTTGGGAACTTTCCAAACTCAGAGAAGGAGATTGGACAGAAATCAGCATTTCCATATGTCTCGGATCTGATCCAAACGGGTCCATTTGAACACCTGTCTTCACTAGTTTCTGCTCCATCCTCTGCTCTGGTCCGTTTGGATGCCAAACTGCCCCATTTGAATGCCTTCCTTAGTCTAGAATCATGCCAAATCTTCGAGAAATCTGCAAAATAGTAAAGGCAATAGCAGTACCTTGATTCTAACATAAAAACAACATAAGTCCTAACTAAAACACATTTATTCAATTGAAATTGGGGCCTAAAATGGGTTGAAATGTTGACATGAAATCTCCCGATCTGTGGCCGATTCCGAGCTGTTGCTCTGACTCTTTTAGGGCGATTGCCAGTGATTTTGGTTTGATCCTGTTGCCGTGCAGTGATTCATCAAGTGGAAGTCCAGGTTGGGCCCCTCAGCTGCGCGGTGGTTCGTGCAGGTGAGACTTCTTTAACGTGTGGTAGGTGGATCTTTAAAAATCAACTCAGTAATGAATTATGGGTCAATCGTCTTTTTAAGGGCGATGGCTAAGGTACTGTATTTGACAAAAATTGACTCAATCAGTAATGAATCTTTCTTCATATTTGAATTTTAATTGTTTCAATTCGATCAATTTTTTCGCTCTTTTTTCCCCTTTTTATGCCCTAGAGATAGCAGCTTACTTTTTTATTATTTTGTAACATGACTAGAAATCTTCTGCACTCACGAACAAAGAAAAGGGGCGACAGAAATAGAGGAGAAGAGAGGCGAAATTGTCAAAATACTGGAAGGAGACTACCAAACCTCTTACTGGTCATATGCCAGAATAGAACTGTGGAGGTTTGTGCAGATGACCTAGGTTTTTCTCTTTCTTCAATTTAATATTTACATCATCTCATCTGATGCTCTATTTGTTCTGGTCTAACCAAATTAGTTTCTATGATCATCAATAAAAGATTGTTTTTTTCTTTGTTCTAATTTTTGTATAGTTGTGTATTTATCTTGCATAAAAGAAAAAATCATGTTGAGAAAAAGTTATTAAACATGTGCCCATTTGCTTTCTGGTGGAATTAATCCTCTTGGTCTTTTCTTTACATTTCTCGACCAAACTGCAAAACGAATACTTCTCTGAACTTAAAAACAAGAATGCTTGGATATTTTGGGGTTAGTACGAAGTAGTGTGTACCCTTGGAATAGTTTTATTTGACTCTTAATGGCCAAAAGCAAGGCATAAACAGTATTTTCAATTATTCATTTTCTGTGAAAAATGAGGAAATTAGGGACTTCAGTGTAAGTATACCTCATAGATTGAATGAATAGCTTGTATACAATATTTATGGTTTCATGAAATCACTTTTTGCATTTTAGAGGATTTAATTTTGTTTAAAGCAGTAAATAGAAAGAAATTCCAAGGGTATTACTAGAAAGAGTGTAGAAAAATCTGTTAAAGTAATATGTTGCTCGAATGAAAAATATGGTTTGATGATGTTATTTTGTACATAATGTAGTTTATTTCTGCCAATTTTTTTATTTTTGGATATATGCTTGACACCTTTTCCATTTTATTTGTTTTATGGCTGATGTATGTGAAAGTGTGCAAACATTGTGTATAGAAATGTGGCATATGCAATACTAGCTTTAATCTAATATAATGTGGCTTGCTGTAGCTGCTTATACTGCAATTAGTCTATGAAAAGTAGAATCGAGCCAAAACAGTAGCCTTAGTGCCTCTCTTTTATTGGTTTGTGGTACCATAAATTTTGTACACAAGTCCAATATTTTGTGTTGCATCAAAATAATGTTAGTTGTGATCACATTGTCCATAAATTCTACCTCAATTGCTGCATTTTGAGTTGCATAGCTGCTGTATTTGGCTAAATGTTTAGTCCCAGTTATTGATTAGTTGAAGTATGATCACACATTTAACTATTACCTCGCATGTATGTTAATGAATTTCTTTTTATAAATGTAGAATGCTTTACTTCTGAAATTATGTATTTCAATTTGTTAGTAAAAGATTTCAGGGGGAAGTAGGAACTAATCTTTTTTTCTTGTATGTTTTGTTGTAGAAGTGGTTGTGTTTTCATCTTTCTCTCCTCTGCCGTAATAAGTCGTGGTTTTAATCGTTTGAGGAATCTCAAGAAACAGGTATGCACAGTTAGATATGTTCTCATTTATTCGTCTGAGGAATCTTAAAAAAAAAATGTATGCACAGTTAGATATGTTTTAATTTATCCGAAACTTTTGCGGTTCAGCTAAACAACAGTATTATTTTTTTTAGGAAGGACTAAAGTTTTCTGATATAATTAGTTTAGGTGCTTGATATAATTTACTTAAATATCTGTATGCCAAATATAATTCTAATTTAGTTTTTGTCTTATGAGCCTCATGGTGCTAATTAAGCGTTCAATTTAGGATTAAGAAAGGAAATATTTTTTGGAGATGGAAGGAGCTTTAGTAGCTGATCGTAATTACTTTTGCCAAAAATCTTCTTACTTTAATAAGTTTTTAATGTAATGTTCATTATTTCTAGGTTCTACTTTCATTTTACAACTAAACAGCTTGGTTGAGATATCACATAGGATCATTTCTTCTTTCATTTTGCACCTTACATATTTAAAATATCGGGCCAGATATCACATAGGATTGGTTCATTGTTACCGTTACTGGGTGAAAAATCATCTTTTGCTCAACTTTATATATATATGATACTAACAATGAAATACAGAACAGGTTAGCACCCTTTGTTGCATTTCAGCCCGAAAATAGACCCAGGCCTCATGTTGTCCAGGAATTAACTAAGATGTTTGATGAACATAATAAACTTGTACGCGAATATCGCACTGTTAGACAACGGCTATCTAACATTGAAGTTCTTGAATTTCAGATATGCATACTGTCCATTTCCAAAGAAACCAACCCTCAGTACGATCTCCGACTGCTTCTAAAGTGGTCGGGTTCATGGTCTGTGATTTCGTGGTCTGTGATTTGATGCCCATGCAGTACCCTATAGTCTTCTTCAATTGTGAACCGGAATATCATCCAAAGTTCGGAAGTGCCGGGTTCTAAAAACATTAATTTGTTGGTATTTGGACCAATGAATCACCTTTTCTTTTTCAGTTTGGTAGATTGTTTCAATAGATTGCTGTTGATATGTACGTGTGCGTTGAACATGACATATTAGATTTTATAGAACACAACTAGGCATTAATTTGTGCGGATAAGCTCTGTAATATTAGGAATGCTGTCTGATGTCTTCATTATTTTTGGTATTTGGACCGTACTTGGTACTTAAACAACACCCAAACAATTTAAATGCTTAGCAATTTGCTATGCTTTTCCAAGATTTGGCTACGCCATCGTGTCTTCTCTTATTTTACAGGGTTTAGGTGATTTTCATGATATTCGAGCTTGTACATGGTTTCTCAGCACTTTAGCATGCTTGATGGCTCATTCCTAGCACATGGCACCTCCGTTCAAGCTTCTACTCGACCTGAGTGGACCTCCGCTTGGACCCAGCAAGGCACAGAGTCACAACAACCTTTCTCTCTCCTTCACTCGGACCGAATGACTCATGCTCGGACCGAGTGACATAGACGATCGACTTGAGCAACATTGTAGTCAGCACACATCTTTCCTCTCCTGTACTCGGATCGAGCAATCTCTTGCTCAGGTCGAGCAGTGTGCCGACTTATATATTTTGGCAAGTTTTCAATAATAGAAAGGATGTGATTTGGCAAGATTCTGTCGACTTGGTGCCCTAACTTGCTCTCCAAGTGCCCGAGGCCACTATCTAAGCCAACTTCTTCTGTGAGGAAGGGATCTTTTGGATACCTTAGCCTCCAACCACGTTCTAACCCAACTCTCTCTCCACAAACCCCTGTTTTGACACGACGGCAGCAAAATAGAGTTTGAGTCACGCCTCAGCACCTTTCATTGCTTTTGGTGATCATAGTGGAAGTATAGAAGGAGTATTTGGTTTATTCTTCCTATGCTTTTATTATTTATTTCCATGGGCTTGTATCTTTATGTTTCTGCACTTATTGTTGTTGTTTATAAAACTATGTTAGGCTAAGTTTTATGTAGTCTTAGGAGTAGGAAATTAATGGATGTTTGGATGTGATAACTTGATATATTTTGCTATGATATGACTTGATATTTGTTTGTTTAGTATTATTACTCGTTGCTTGTCTGAATTGCTTGGCTTGATTTAATTTAACTTCTAGTTGTACGGCCGCATCTAGTTAAACATGTGCTCATTTGCTTTCTGGTGGAATTAATCTTCTCGGTCTTTTCTTTACATTTCTCGACCAAATTGCAAAACAGATACTTCTCTGAACTAAAAACAAGAATGCTTGGATCTTTTTGTGTTAGTACGAAGTAGTGTGTACCCTTGGAATAGTTTGATTTGACTCTTAATGGCCAAAAGTAAGGCATAAACAATATTTTCAATTATTCCCTTTCTGTGAAAAATGAGGAAATTAGAGACTTCAGTGTAAGTATACCTCATAGATTGAATGAATAGCTTGTATACAATATTTATGGCTTCATGAAATTACTTTTTCGATTTTAGAGAATTTAATTTTTTTTAAAGCAGTAAATAGAAAGAAATTCCAAGGGTATTAATAGAAAGAGTGTAGAAAAATCTGTTAAAGTAATATGTTGCTCCAATGAAAAATATGGTTTGATGATGTTATTTTGTACATAATGTAGTTTATTTCTGCAAATTTTTTTTATTTTTGGATATATGCTTGACACCTTTTCCATTTTATTTGTTTTATGGATGATGTATGTGAAAGTGTGCAAACATTGTGTATAGAAATGTGGCATATGCAATACTAGCTTTAATCTAATATATTGTGGCTTGCTGTAGCTGATTATACTGCAATTAGTCTAAGAAAAGTAGAATCGAGCCAAAACAGTAGCCTTAGTGCCTCTCTTTTATTGGTTTGTGGATGATAAATGGTACCATAAACTTTGTACACAAGTCTAATATTGTGTGTTGCATCAAAATAATGTTAGTTGTGATCACATTGTCCAGAAACCCTACCTCAATTGCTGCATTTTGAGTTGCATAGCTGCTGTATTTGGCTAAATGTTTAGTCCCAGTTATTGATCAATTGAAGTATGGTCACACATTTAAGTATTACCTCGCATGTATGTTAATGAATTTCTTTTTATAAATGTAGAATGCTTTACTTCTGAAATTATGTATTTCAATTTGTTAGTAAAAGATTTCAGGGGGAAGTGGGAACAAATCTTTTTTTCTTGTATGTTTTGTTGTAGAAGTGGTTGTGTTTTCATCTTTCTCTCCTCTGCCGTAATAAGTCATGCTTTAATCGTTTGAGGAATCTCAGTAAATAGGTATGCACAATTAGATATGTTCTCATTTATTCGTCTGAGGAATCTTAAAAAAAAAATATATGCACAGTTAGATATGTTTTAATTTATCCGAAACTTTTGCGGTTCAGCTAAACAACAGTAATATTTTTTTTAGGAAGGACTCAAGTTTTCTGATATAATTAGTTTAGGTGCCTGATATAATTTACTTAAATATCTATATGTCAAATATAATTCTAATTTAGTTGTTGTCTTATGGGCCTCATGGTGCTAATTAAGCGTTCAATTTAGGCTTAAGAAAGGAAATATTTTTTGGAGATGGAAGGAACTTTAGTAGCTGATCGTAATTACTTTTGCCAAAAATCTTCTTACTTTAATAAGTTTTTAATGTAATGTTCATTATTTCTAGGTTCTACTTTCATTTTACAACTAAACAGCTTGGTTCAGATATCACATAGGATCATTTCTGCTTTCATTTTGCACCTTACATATTTAAAATTTCGGGCCAAATATCACATAGGATTGGTTCATTGTTACCGTTACTGGGTGAAAAACCATCTTTTGCTCAGCTTTATATATATGATACTATCAAAGAAATATAGAACAGGTTAGCACCCTTTGTTGCGTTTCAGCCCGAAAATAGACCAAGGCCTCATGTTGTCCAGGAATTAACTAAGACGTTTGATGAACATAATAAACTTGTACGCGAATATTGCACTGTTAGAGAACGGCTATCTAGCATTGAAGTTCCTGAATTTCAGATATGCATACGGTCCACTTCCAAAGAAACCAACCCTCAGTACGGTCTCCGACTGCTTCTAAAGTGGTCGGGTTCGTGGTCTGTGATTTGATGCCCATGCAGTACCCTATAGTCTTCTTCAATGGTGAACCGGAATATCATCCGAAGATCGGATGTGCCGGGTTTTAAAAACATTAAGCTGTCTTTATGTAACTATGGCTGAATATTATTCGTACAGGCTTCATCCAAGGACTGATGAATCACCTTTTCTTTTTCAGTTTGGTAGATTGTTTCAACAGATTGTTGTTGATATGTACGTGTGCGTTGAACATGACATATTAGATTTTATAGAACACAACTAGGCATTAGTTTGTGCGGATAAGCTCTGTAATATTAGGAATGCTGTCTAATGTCTTCATTATTTGTTGGTATTTGGACCGTACTTGGCACTTAAACAACACCCAAACCATTTAAATGCTTAACAATTTGCTATGCTTTTCCAGGATTTGGCTGCGCCATCGTGTCTTCTCTTATTTTACAGGGTTTAGGTGATTTTCATGATATTCGAGCTTGTAGATGGTTTCTCAGTACTTTGGCATGCTAGATGGCTCATTCCTATCCCATGGCACCTCTGTTCAAGCTTCTACTCGACCTGAGTGGACCTCCACTTGTACCCAGCAAGGCACAGAGTCACAACCACCTTTCTCTCTCCTTCACTCGGACCGAATGACTCATGCTCGAACCGAGTGACATAGACGATCGACTTGAGCAACATTGTAGTCAGCACACATCTTTCCTCTTCTGTACTCGGATCGAGCAATCTCTTGCTCAGGTCGAGCAGTGTGCCGACTTATATATTTTGGCAAGTTTTCAAGAATAGAAAGGATATGATTTGGCAAGATTCTGTCGACTTGGTGCCCTAACTTGCTCTCCAAGTGCCCGAGGCCACTATCTAAGCCAACTTCTTCTGTGAGGAAGGGATCTTCTAACCCAACTCTCTCTCCACAAACCCCTGTTTTGACACGACGGCAGCAAGATAGAGTTTGAGTCACGCCTCAGCACCTTTCTTTGCTTTTGATGATCACAGTGGAAGTATAGAAGGAGTATTTGGTTTATTCTTCCTATGCTTTTATTATTTATTTCCATGGGCTTGTATCTTTATGTTTCTGCACTTATTGTTGTTGTTTATCAAACTATGTTAGGCTAAGTGTTATGTAGTCTTAGGAGTAGGAAATTAATGGATGTTTGGATGTGATAACTTGATATATTTTGCTATGATATAACTTGATATTTGTTTGTTTAGTATTATTACTTGTTGCTTGTCTGAATTGCTTGGCTTGATTTAATTTAACTTCTAGTTGTACGGCCGCATCTAATTAAGTTCCAAGGTTGAATTAGTTGAGTTAATTCTTATAAGTATTTGGGATAAATTGTAGATCCGACAGGGGAGATTAGTTAACACCAAAACTGTAATTTTTAGACAAGTCCAAAAGACCTCTAAATATCCTTAAGAACACAAACAAACAAGTTTAAAATAATTAAATTCTAACCAAAAGTTATGAGTTAATTATCCTAATTAGGTTAGGTTGAGATTAAACTTGACCCTATTCCAATAAGCGAAAGCTGAGGTCTAGAAGTTTAGGATTAGCTAACAAACCCTTCATCAAGTTATAAAATATCAAAATAGTCGAGTTAGAGCAATTATGCACTGTGCTCGGACTGAACAGGACACTGCTCGGACCGGACAGAGAGTATAAGTTTGGAAATTTTAGTCAATGCATGAAAGTGATAAGATCTAAATTCCTGGATCCAAACTGAAGTGAAATCCGAGTCCTAAGACGATCTTTTACATTGTTAAAAACCCCAAAATCATTTACTTATTTACTGTTATAACAAAAAGGACCGAAAATATTTATTCGCGTTTATTTAGATATTGCTTCTATTACTGCTGTTTCTTAATCCAAAATTCACTAAAAATCATCTGTCTAGATTTTAAGAACAAATAAGTCTGGTATTCATAGTCCGTCCCTTGGGTTCGACCCTAGAACTTTACCAATAACGACTAGTGAGGTTAAGCCTTAGGTACAAATTTATTTGATACTTATATTTTACGCCTTCATCAAATTGACGTCATTGCCGGGGACGGTGTTGATATTAGATACTTATTTAATTATCAAGAGGCTAGATTTTTATTTCTTATTTTAACTTTTTCTTGTTTCCTCGATTACAGGACTGGCAGGTAGGAACAAGAACATACGCTCTAAGTCCCAGCCCCCTATCATCCGCAGGTACTATCTCAGAAGGTTGGAGGAAGATCTGGAGCTGCAGCAAATCAATTTCCTATGCGAGATCAACTTGAGGTAGCAACCAGAGCCTAACCCGACCCTCTGTCCGAGTCGAGCAACCCCCACTCGGTCCGAGCTACCACTTGTTCGGTCCGAGCAACATCTCATTCGAACCGAGCAACAATCAAGACTCGAGGAAACATGAGCAGCCATGTCAGGGACTGCAAATCCTATTGATGTGGCAGCAGAGACACAACGTCTGGAGGCGCTAAGGCTCCAGCTCGAGCAGTGTGAAGTCCAGCTCAGGCGGCAGAGGGAAGAGCTTGAAGAAGAACGCCGCAGGTGGACCGTTGATGGTGAGAGTGTCCATGGCAACTCAGATGGCGAGGATGATAACCACAACCCCAACAGATCTGTCAATGATTATGGAGCTCCGAAGGCCAAATACGTTGGAGGACCGGTGGTCATCCGAGGCATCGAGGCAAACAACATGCAGATCTTGCCCGCTCACGTCACAGCAGTCCAACATATTCCCTTTCATGGGAATGAATACGAGGACCCCCACGCTTACTTGCAGAATTTTATTGATTACACTAGGCTAATTAAAATGAACGTGGTCCCCCCAACAGGCCGTTAGAATTTTATTGTTTAAGTTCACTCTAAAAGACCAAGTCCAAAAATGGTACAAAACTTTGAAGAAAGGTTCAATTGACTCTTGGGACTTAATGGCTCAAACCTTTCTAGATAAGTATTTTCCTGACGATAGGGCTGACAGAATTAGAACTGAACTGAACAATTTCCGTCAAAAAGAGAATGAATCCATTGCTGCGGCATGGGAACGATTTAGGGATTTAGAAAATTCGTGCCCGCACCATGGAATCCAAGAACGGATGTTATTGAAAAATTTCTACAAAGGACTTTATGATAATATTAAGATAAACTTGGATTCTCTTTCAGGTGGAAGCTTCAAAGATCTTTATTCCGCGCAAGGAAGGGACAAGATTGATCAATGTGCAAGGCAATGTCATTGGATGCCGATCTCAAACAACCACCGTGGAGCGTACAAGCAGCAAGTCAATGTTATATCTGCGCCATCACCTAAGGACGAGAGAATTACTGAGCTTGAAGCCAAATTGGGTGCGTGTCAATCCGCCCTTAGTACTCATCTCAACCGGAAGGATTGTGGATGTTGCGGTGAGGAAGGGCACACCTCTGTTGAGTGTCCCCTTGCACAACCAGACAAGGGGGTGGCCCAAGTGAACTCTCTCAATGGCGAGCCCTCATACTACCCCCGTCACATCTTTAGCCGCAGCTATTCTCTTGATGCGGAGGAGCAAAAGGATTGGGAACACATGAATGATCCTGTGTTCAAGGAGACCATCATGGGTTCCACCCGCTCAAGGCCTTATGTCCCTAAGTACAACTACAGGAATCGACCTCCACCAAACTTCACTCGAAACGGTCCAGCCCCAAATAATCCTAATGGCCCTGCCCTGAAGAAATATGTCTATACAAGAGAGGGCATTCCTCAAGAGGTCCAAGATTTCATGCATGAACAAGACAAGTTCAATCAAATGTTCTATTCAAGCTTGGATGAGTTGAAGTATAATCAAGGGGCTTTGCAACGCATTGAGCGCATGATGTTGCAGCAATTTGACTCGAAAGGCAAGCTTCCCAACCAGACTGAGGTCAATCCAAATGCAGAGGTTAAGGCGTTGCATACTCTGAGAAGAGGAAAAAGATATAGGGATCCACCAATGCCTGAAGAATTGGCACGGCGGGCCATTGCTCGGTCCGAGCAACCAGCAGCTCGATCCGAGCAGAAAGACACTCGACCCGAGCAAAGGAGACTGACAGATGAGGAACATATGTTGGAACAGCTTGTGCCGTTCCCTCCACTGCAGCCTGCACCAACCAAGGCCACTCGGTCCGAGCAGAATGACGCTCGACCCAAGCAAACCAATGCTTGGACCGAGCAACAACCTGACATGCCCAGTGAAACACCCGCAGCAACAGATGCTCGACCCGAGCAACCAGCTGTTCAGCCCGAACAGCTCGCAAAAGAGGCTGTCAATGGAAAGGTGCCAGCAGCTCAGTCCAGCAGCGCTTATGAACCCCTAGTGCCATTGCCACAGAGGCTTACTAAGTCTAGAGAAGATGCTCGATTCAGGACCTTTTGGGAGATCCTCAAGCAGCTAAGAATAACCATCCCATTCACTGATGTTATAGCTCAAGTGCCGATTTATGCTAAATTCCTTAAGGAGCTATGCACTGGAAAGAGGTCCCTGGAAGAGCTAAAGACAATGGCCCTATCACGAGTGTGCAGTGAAGCCATGAAGAGCAAGATGCCTCCAAAATTAGAAGATCCAGGTCGGTTTGCTCTCCTATGCATTATTGGTAAAGCTGTGATCAAACAGGCCCTGTGTGATATGGGTGCAAGTGTTAGTCTCATGCCTAAGTCGGTCTATGAAAAATTGATTTTGAAGGTCTCATGCCAACACCGATAACTTTGAAGCTTGCTGACTCATTAGTGCGATTACCTTTGGGCGTCTTAAAGGATGTGCCCATCCAAGTGGGCAAGTTTTTTGTACCAGGAGATTTTGTAGTAATGGATATGGAGGAAGATGTGGAGGTGCCTATTATTTTGGATCGTCCTTTCTTGAGAACTGCAGGTGTTATGATGGATGCCCGAGACGGGACTATTTTGGTCAGAATGGGGGAGGAGCAGCTCCTATTTTCAATTGATCATACTATGAAATGCCTTGACCCTAACCCCGCATTCTCTTGCTTTATGGTACAAGGGATGGAGCCCGAGATAGAGGAAACCCTTGAGGACCAATACTTGAGTGCCCTCATCAACTACTAGAACTTCCTCTATGACATTCAAGAGTCCATGCATGAGGTGATTGAAGGCCAGGATGAAGATCCAGACCCCTGCTCGGACTGGACAGTCGACAGTTCGGATCAAGCAACAGTCCAGACTGCTGAGGATGGGGGCATTCGAACCTCTCTTTGACCCAAGTGACCCACGTTCGAGTCGAATGGTCGTCTACTCGACCCGAGCAAACTCTCCAAGTGAGCATTCTCAACCGCTCAACTCAAGCATTGACCCCAGTGAGAGACGCTCAGTCCGAGAAAGCATCTGCTCGGTCCGAGTAGACTCCCCAAAGTCAAGCTGAAACCTCTTCCGGGATCTCTCCGGTATGAATTTCTTAGCCCTGATCAAACATATCCTGTTATTATTAACGCAGAGCTAGATGCAGGTCAAACAGAGAAGCTGTTAGTAGAATTGAGAGCACATAAAGGGGAAATAGGCTACTCAATTGAAGATTTGAAAGGCATAGACCCCTCGTTTTGCACGCACAAAAATTTGTTGGAGGATGATCATAAGCCATCAAGGGAAGCACAGAGGCGACTCAACCCTAACTTGAAGGAAGTGGTCAGAAAAGAAGTGCAAAAGCTCTATGATGCGGGGATCATCTACGCAATCTCTGATAGTAAGTGGATAAGCCCAGTGCATGTGGTTCCTAAGAAGGGAGGCACAACAGTGGTCAAGAATGACAAGGACGAGTTGATTTAAACAAAAAGTGGTGACCGAGTAGAGAATGTGCATCGATTACCGCAAACTCAATGCGGCAACCCGCAAATATCACTTCCCTTTACCTTTTGTTGATCAATTACTTGAAAGACTTGCTAATCACTCGTATTTTTGTTTGCGGCAACCCGCAAAGATCACTTCCCTTTACCTTTTGTTGATCAATTACTTGAAAGACTTGCTAATCACTCGTATTTTTGTTATTTAGATGGTTATTCCGGTTTCTTTCAAATACCAATCCATCCAAATGACCAAGAAAAGACCACTTTTACTTGTCCATATGGTACATTTGCTTATAGAAGAATGTCCTTTGGTCTTTGTAATGCACCAGCAACCTTCCAACTCGCCATGATGGCCATTTTTTCAGACTATATTGAAAAAGAAATGAAAGTGTTTATAGATGACTTCTCGATTTATGGCATTTGTTTTGATTCTTGTCTTGCTAACCTTTCTAAAATTTTGCAGAGATGTGAAGAGGTTAACTTGGTGTTGAATTGGGAGAAGTGCCACTTTATGGTGCAAAGAGGCGTTGTTCTAGGGCATGTGATCACATCCAAGGGGATCGAGGTGGACAAGGCTCAAATCGAAGTGATAGAGAAGCTTGATATACCCAAGAATGTCAAGGATGTCTGAAGCTTTCTAGGACATGCCGGATTTTACCACCGTTTCATTAAAGACTTCTCTAAAATTGCAAAACCTTTAAGCAATCTTTTGGTTAAGGATAATGATTTTATTATTGACGAGGATTGTTTGATTGCTTTCAACAGATTGAAGGAGGCTCTAATCTCCGCGCCCATCTTGCAACCGTCGGATTGGTCTCAACCTTTCGAGCTAATGTGCGACGCAAGCGATTTTGCCATTGGAGAGGTACTTGGGCAGCGCAAGGACAAGAAGTCGGTTGCTATCTACTACGCAAGCAAGGTCCTTGACCCCGTTCAAGTCAATTACACAACCACCGAAAAGGAGCTGTTGGCCATTGTGTTCGCCCTGGATAAGTTCAGATCCTATTTGGTGGGCTCTAAGGTGATCGTGTACACTAATCACGCGGCAATCTGATACCTCTCGAGCAAGAAGGATGCCAAACCACGTCTAATCCGGTGGGTCCTTCTCCTTCAAGAATTTGACTTAGAGATCAGAGATAAAAAGGGCACAGAGAATTCGGTGGCTGACCACTTGTCCAGACTGCACTGGAAAGAAGAAGAGAGCACAAAAGTTCCTATTGATGACTCTTTTCCAGATGAGCAATTGATGAGTTTGAGCCTCTGTCCAAACCGAGCAAGCATGCATTTGGACCGAGTAACACCAAGGCCAGACCAAGTAGAACTCCACTCGGACTCCAACTCGGACTGGGCTGATGTCCGCTCGGACCGAACACTCCTATACTCGGACCAAGCAGACTTCACGGATGATGACTGGACTAAACTGGCATGGCACATTCTCTCGGTTGAGTCTCACTCGGACCGAGCAGACCCTCACTAGACCCGAGCGGAGACCCGGCAGACCAAAAATCAGCAACCATGATATGCAGATTTGGCTAACTACCTAGCTAGTGGAGTCCTGCCTCTCGAAAGGACTTGGCAAGAGAAGAAAAAGCTGAAGATTGATGCCAAGTACTACTTTTGGGAAGAGCCCTACCTATTCAAGATCGGGATTGATGATATTTTTAGGCGTTGTGTGCCTTATGAATAAGTTAGGCCAATTCTTGCTAGCTGCCACTCCTCTGCCTATGGCGGGGCATGCTTCATTCTCCAAGACAGCAGCTAAGGTTCTTCAATCAGGTTTCTTTTGGCCCACACTTTTCAAGGATGCTCGTTCTTTTGTTCTTTCTTGTGATCAATGTCAAAGGACGGGTAACACTTCCAAAAGAAATGAGATGCCTCTCAACCCTATACTTGAAGTAGAAATATTTGATGTTTGGGGTGTGGATTACATGGGCCCATTTCCAAGCTCTCATGGGTACCAACTCATCTTGGTTGCGGTTGATTATGCGTCTAAATGGGTTGAAGCAATACCATGTAAGGCTGTAGATTCTAGTTCGGTTATTAGGTTATTCTCTAAAATTATTTTTCCCCGCTTTGGTGTTCCAAGAGCAGTGATTAGTAACGGGGGGAAACACTTTATAAACTGGAACTTTGATGGGCTCTTAAAGAAGCACGGGGTTACTCACAAAGTTGCAACCGCTTACCATCCTCAAACGAGCGTGCAAGTGGAAGTGTCAAATAGAGAAATCAAGAGCATTTTACAGAAGACGGTGGCTAGAACCCTCAAGAACTGGGCCAACAAGCTTGATGATGCGCTTTGGGCTTACCGCACTGCTTTCAAGACAACCATTGGCATGAGCCCATTAAAGCTCGTGTATGGCAAGCCATGTCACCTCCCGGTTGAGATTGAGCACAAAGCATATTGGGCAACCCGTGCAATCAACATGGATTTGCAAAAAGCCGGTGAAAAGCGCATTCTTGATTTGCATGAGTTGGAGGAGGTACGCCTAAACTCTTATGAAAATGCAAAATTTTATAAAGAGAAAACAAAATTTGTGCATGATAGGCATATTTCAATAAGAGAATTCAAGGAAGGCGAATTGGTGCTTCTTTTCAACTCAAGACTCAAGCTTTTTCCGGGCAAATTGAAGTCTAGATGGTCGGGACCATTTCGAGTACTGAAGGTCTACCCTTTTGGCGTCGTTGATATATGTGACAAGAACTCCGAACCATTCAAGGTCAACGGACAACGTTTAAAACACTATATCCGGTGAAAGTCAAGAGCAACTTCTTGCCATCTCGCTCTCCAAGCCCAACATAGCCGAATAGAGAAATATGGTCAAGCTAGGGACCATTAAACAAGCGCTTCTTGGGAAGCAACCCAAGGATTTCTTCACTTTTTACTTATGTTTAATTTTAATTTTCAGAAAATAAAAAAATCCATAAAAATTTAACTTGGTGATTAAGGCTTGATGAAAGAATTGTTGTTTGTTCGTCTAACAGAATTTATGGAATCAAGCATGCTACTCGTGCTAGAGCACCAAGGGTTTGAAAAATCCACGCACTGTGAGAGATGGCAGTTGTTGGTCAGTCCCAGTCATGCTTTACCATTTCAACCAGCCTTTGGGGATGGGGGAAAAACCAGGGGTGGCAACTTTTGTACTAGGAGGTGGCAAAAAGTGCATCTCCCCTATTAGGGGGTGGTGATATTTGAGACCTTGGCTAGCCATAGACCCGATCGGTTGGTTGCACGTCCCTGTCCAGACATAGTTTTTGGCCATGTAAATCATGGTTATTATTGGCCCTAGTCCCATTGTGTCGATTTTTGTCCCATGATCAGTCCATAAGTCATTGTTGCATGACCAATGATAACCAGAAATTGGGTATTTGACGGTGTAATTGAATTGTAATGGTGACCCGAAAAATGACTAATATGATGACCAAAGTGTGTTGCATGGCATGACAGTTATGGTTTCCTTGCATGAGCGATGGTTAGTCTAGCTGCCCAGTCATGGATCATGTACTTAGCACTGTGTAGCAGCATGTACTGGAGTTGTCCCTTGCATGTACCACTGGACCAGTCCAGTAAGTGGAACAGTCCAGTTGGACAGTCCAACTTGGCTTTTGACCAGCCCAAGCTGTGGGGTGACACCTAGCTGCTTGGTAAGCTGGGAAGAGTGGGCTAGCTGACACCTAGTCCCCACCTCTTAACCTCTGTGTTAGACCCAATTTGCATGGACAAATATGCCCTTCTCCTAGTAAAATTCGTATGTACTCTGTTTTCCAACAGAACAGGCCACTATAGGTCAGTTTGTAGGCTTTAGACAGTGATTTTGAGTGCTGGAAGCATAGCTGGATAGTTGGGAAGGCTGAAAACAAGGTATAGTGCCTGGGTTTGGCCTTGTACAACCTAAACCAGGCTGAGCATTGTGCATGGCGGTGCATGAGTTATGTATGATAGTTGGTTTTCATGGCTTAACCAGACCATGGCATGATGATTTTGGGTGCATGGCATGGTCGTGTGATGTACCTAAACTAACCATGTGCATGTTTGCACTCTAGGTCTGGTGTTGGATATGGTTGGATGATGAAACGGTGATACTTACGGTGCTTGCACCACAAACCAGTCATGGACTAGTGCTTGGCTTAATGCCTTAGCCATGAAACTGAGTTGGTAAGGATTGGTTGTATGCTTGTTTGTGACCTTAGTTTTGGGTTGCTTGAACCAGACTTTGAGCAAGAACAAGCTGGTGACGAGAGCAGTGACGCAGGAACATCGCAGCAGTGAGCGGGTTGTTTGGTAAACGGTTTAAGGTGCGGATTCCACCTGGACCCTAAACTTTTGTTGTTGTACTAAGCTTATAAATATTTTCTATGCATGTTGCTTGATCATTGTGCATGACTGACATATAGTAGCACATAAGAATTGTTATATATGATAGTACATGACTTGTACAAGATGGATTGCTATGATAAGTGACTTGCATATTGACTGGTTTTCATTGTTGATGGTTGAACTGAATTGTGTTATGACTATGCTAATTGTGTGATGAATAACATTTGCATCTTTGGAAAGCGGAGTCGCGACCGTCTTTCCAAGGGCCGTGAGATAAGCGCTTATGTTCCGGGACTCAATACAGTTCCTTGAATGGGCTGTGAGGGGGTAAATGTTCTCAGCAATTGTGTACAATTTGAATGACTTGATGGTGTATGGCTTGGACTTGGCTGATTGGTAACCAGCTTTGCATATTGCATGAGTAGTTAACCAAACATTGCCAGCCGTGTATCGATTGTGTAAGTTGATCTGATAATTGCCGTAACTGGCTGTGCATTGCATGATAATGGATTTGTTAAAAGTTTTGCAACTGAACTGAGCTTGCATTGCAAATACTATGTTTATATAAAAACTGTGTGTGTGTTTAGTTTGGCAACATGAGACTTATGGTTCATGTGTGGCTGGAACTAAATACCGCACTAAGAAATTGTCATATTTCTTACCGTTTCATGTTTTCATGGGTTCCAGGTTGAAGGCGGTGGGGCTGTGAGCGAGGAGAAGTAAGCCTTGTATATTATAAATCATGTTTTGTTACTTGTTGTTGCTATGAGCTTTTGTTGTGTGTATATATGCTTGTGAGTGTGTAATTGGTCAAGTATGACCTGTTTATGACTATTGCTTGTGGGATTTTGATTAGGGAAATGTTAACACTGTGGGAATGGTTTATATATTATCTGGATGCATCACATTACAGGGGAGACTATGTCAAAATTTTTCTGGTTTACTTGTGAGTACAAGCACTTAACCTCAATTTGATTAATATCGTTACAATTTGACTTGTGGCTAAGTGTTATAAGACATGGTTTATAACTTGAGACTTGACTGTAGGCCTTGCAGTGTGTGCGAAGCGCACGTCTGTGGCCGAAATTTGTCATGCCGCCGCTGCGGGGTGTGACATGCACGGCCTCATACGAGCAACATCATTGATCAAGACAACAAACTGGGCCATCCTGGAAGAAATGAGAGAGATTCGAGACGTTGTCGTGAAATGATATGTGCACTGGTCGACTCGAGCAGGGAATCAGTCGAGCCGAGTGGCCAAAACAAGTTTTGGGGGAGCAGCAGCAGAGGTGCTCAGTCTGAATAGAGTCATGCTCGACCCAAGTGGTATACCATCCGACCCGAGTGTTAAGTTCTGACAAGTAGGGCCCATCCGCAGGTTGCTCGGTCCGATTAAACTCTAGTTCAGCCCGAGCACTGGACAGATTCGGGGGCATTGTGACTGGAGCTCTCCATTTAAATATGACCGTTATCCCCTTCACTAGTCACGCCTCTTTACTCGCACCCCTCCATTATCGCACTCTTTCCTTCCCTAAACCGAGCACAATTTCAAAAGCCACTCTCTCACATTCCTCTATCATTTTCACAGATCTGAGTACCATTCTCCTCTCCTCTCCACTCTCCTTTCATCCCTACTCTCTGATTTCTAAATAGAACTTTTTCCAGCAAGCATAATTCGAGGCACGCCTTCCAAGGAATACATCGATCTTCACAGAAAAGCTTGCCCCTTCGATTTCGAGCACTCTAGAGAGATCTCCTTACTCTCTAGGGCATCCAAAGAGGTTTATTTGGTTGATTTGCGTGGTGGTTGCCCTAGCACTCGACTTCTCCTTCGACTTGACACAAGGAAAACCCTCCCTGCTTCACCATCTTGCTAGTGCGATCACAGAGGCCCTTCGTCGTCTCTGCTTGCTTTCTGAAGGCCCCAGGAGCGCACGACACTGCTGTTACGACCTCTTACCACTACCTCGTCTCCTTTTGCAACTCCTAGTGGTACAAATGTTAAATCACTCACATTCTCTTTCCATTTGTTTGCTGTGAGTTTTGATTGGATTTTGAGTGCATGCACAAGTCTCCGCCAGCAATTTGAGGGTTTTACTAGAGTGTTACCAGCAAATAGAGGCACCAGGGTCAGGGTTTACCAGAATACACCATTGCTCGACCCGAGTATCACCTTTGCTCGGTCTAAGTAAGTTCCAGGACTTAGCGAAAAATAGCCCAACTTACCTTGTTCGGTCCGAGCACATCCTTTGCTCGACCGGATAGTCCCTATTTCACTGCCCAAACCTCTTGATTTGAATTGTGCTTGACCCGGGCAGTGACTATGTCTGGCCGTGAAACCCGTTCTCTCAAGGGCAAGGATGTGGCTGGTTCTTCTTCTCAACCCGCACACCATCCAGGGCAGCCTATAGTCAATCCAGATTATGTTAGGAATCAGATGCAGCAAAATATGAGAAGGATGCCCATTTTTACATGCCCTTCAACAACATGTTCCAAAACTATTTGAAGATCAGAACGAGGGCTCTCAAGCATACAAGGTTTATGGATATGGCCACTCTAGAGAAATTTGGGGTGGCAGAACAGTTTCTCTCCATCAGTGGCAATGCTGGCATCACACCTTCCTTTTGGACTCTCCATGATATTACTTATCGGGTGTACACTCAAGAATTTCTCTCTTCCCTCAAGCTCCTTGAAAGGGATGGCAGAGAATATATCTTCTTCCAGATGCAGAACAAGACTCGTCGGGTTTTTCTTGATGAATTGGCCTCGATGTTTGGGCTAGAGCACGGGGGCATCACTTCATTTTCCTTCTCACGAGGCCCGGGACACGAGTTTACAAGGGAGCAAGTTTGGGCAGTGCTTTGCGGGGGCAATTGCAACTACAAGTCAAGGTTTGTACAAAATCCAGTCCTTAGAATTCTCCTGCGGGGCATAGCAAGCACGATTTTTGCTCGTGGGGAAATAGTAAACCCCATTTTATGCCCTAGGGATAGCAGCTTGCATTTTTTTATTATTTTGTAACATGACTAGAAATCTTCTGCACTCACGAACAAAGAAAGGGGTCGACAAAAATAGAGGGGAAGAGAGGCAAAATTGTCAAAATACGAGAAGGATACTACCAAACCTCTTACTGGTCATGTGCCAGAACAGAACTGTGGAGGTTTGTGCAGATGACCTAGGTTTTTCTCTTTCTTCAATTTAATATCTACATCATCTCATCTGATGCTTTATTTGATCTGGTCTAACCAAATTAGTTTCTATGATCATCAATAAAAGATTGTTTTTTTCTTTGTTCTAATTTTTGTATATTGTGTATTTATGCTGCATAAAAGCAAAAAATCATGTTGAGAAAAAGTTATTAAACATGTGCTCATTTGCTTTCTGGTGGAATTAATCTTCTCGGTCTTTTCTTTACATTTCTCGACCAAATTGCAAAACGGATACTTCTCTGAACTAAAAACAAGAATGCTTGGATCTTTTTGTGTTAGTACGAAGTAGTGTGTACCCTTGGAATAGTTTGATTTGACTCTTAATGGCCAAAAGTAAGGCATAAACAGTATTTTCAATTATTCCTTTTCTGTGAAAAATGAGGAAATTAGAGACTTCAGTGTAAGTATACCTCATAGATTGAATGAATAGCTTGTATACAATATTTATGGCTTCATGAAATTACTTTTTCGATTTTAGAGAATTTAATTTTGTTTAAAGCAGTAAATAGAAAGAAATTCCAAGGGTATTAATAGAAAGAGTGTAGAAAAATCTGTTAAAGTAATATGTTGCTCCAATGAAAAATATGGTTTGATGATGTTATTTTGTACATAATGTAGTTTATTTCTACAAATTTTTTTTTATTTTTGGATATATGCTTGACACCTTTTCCATTTTATTTGTTTTATGGATGATGTATGTGAAAGTGTGCAAACATTGTGTATAGAAATGTGGCATATGCAATACTAGCTTTAATCTAATATATTGTGGCTTGCTGTAGCTGATTATACTGCAATTAGTCTAAGAAAAGTAGAATCGAGCCAAAACAGTAGCCTTAGTGCCTCTCTTTTATTGGTTTGTGGATGATAAATGGTACCATAAACTTTGTACACAAGTCTAATATTGTGTGTTGCATCAAAATAATGTTAGTTGTGATCACATTGTCCAGAAACCCTACCTCAATTGCTGCATTTTGATTTGCATAGCTGCTGTATTTGGCTAAATGTTTAGTCCCAGTTATTGATCAATTGAAGTATGGTCACACATTTAAGTATTACCTCGCATGTATGTTAATGAATTTCTTTTTAAATGCAGAATGTTTTACTTCTGAAATTATGTATTTCAATTTGTTAGTAAAAGATTTCAGGGGGAAGTGGGAACAAATCTTTTTTTCTTGTATGTTTTGTTGTAGAAGTGGTTGTGTTTTCATCTTTCTCTCCTCTGCCGTAATAAGTCATGCTTTAATCGTTTGAGGAATCTCAGTAAATAGGTATGCACAATTAGATATGTTCTCATTTATTCGTCTGAGGAATCTTAAAAAAAAAAATATATGCACAGTTAGATATGTTTTAATTTATCCGAAACTTTTGCGGTTCAGCTAAACAACAGTAATATTTTTTTTAGGAAGGACTCAAGTTTTCTGATATAATTAGTTTAGGTGCCTGATATAATTTACTTAAATATCTATATGTCAAATATAATTCTAATTTAGTTGTTGTCTTATGGGCCTCATGGTGCTAATTAAGCGTTCAATTTAGGCTTAAGAAAGGAAATATTTTTTGGAGATGGAAGGAACTTTAGTAGCTGATCGTAATTACTTTTGCCAAAAATCTTCTTACTTTAATAAGTTTTTAATGTAATGTTCATTATTTCTAGGTTCTACTTTCATTTTACAACTAAACAGCTTGGTTGAGATATCACATAGGATCATTTCTGCTTTCATTTTGCACCTTACATATTTAAAATTCCGGGCCAAATATCACATAGGATTGGTTCATTGTTACCGTTACTGGGTGAAAAACCATCTTTTGCTCAGCTTTATATATATGATACTATCAAAGAAATATAGAACAGGTTAGCACCCTTTGTTGCGTTTCAGCCCGAAAATAGACCAAGGCCTCATGTTGTCCAGGAATTAACTAAGACGTTTGATGAACATAATAAACTTGTACGCGAATATTGCACTGTTAGAGAACGGCTATCTAGCATTGAAGTTCCTGAATTTCAGATATGCATACGGTCCACTTCCAAAGAAACCAACCCTCAGTACGGTCTCCGACTGCTTCTAAAGTGGTCGGGTTCGTGGTCTGTGATTTGATGCCCATGCAGTACCCTATAGTCTTCTTCAATGGTGAACCGGAATATCATCCGAAGATCGGATGTGCCGGGTTTTAAAAACATTAAGCTGTCTTTATGTAACTATGGCTGAATATTATTCGTACAGGCTTCATCCAAGGACTGATGAATCACCTTTTCTTTTTCAGTTTGGTAGATTGTTTCAACAGATTGTTGTTGATATGTACGTGTGCGTTGAACATGACATATTAGATTGTATAGAACACAACTAGGCATTAGTTTGTGCGGATAAGCTCTGTAATATTAGGAATGCTGTCTAATGTCTTCATTATTTGTTGGTATTTGGACCGTACTTGGCACTTAAACAACACCCAAACCATTTAAATGCTTAACAATTTGCTATGCTTTTCCAGGATTTGGCTGCGCCATCGTGTCTTCTCTTATTTTACAGGGTTTAGGTGATTTTCATGATATTCGAGCTTGTAGATGGTTTCTCAGTACTTTGGCATGCTAGATGGCTCATTCCTATCCCATGGCACCTCTGTTCAAGCTTCTACTTGACCTGAGTGGACCTCCACTTGGACCCAGCAAGGCACAGAGTCACAACCACCTTTCTCTCTCCTTCACTCGGACCGAATGACTCATGCTCGAACCGAGTGACATAGACGATCGACTTGAGCAACATTGTAGTCAGCACACATCTTTCCTCTTCTGTACTCGGATCGAGCAATCTCTTGCTCAGGTCGAGCAGTGTGCCGACTTATATATTTTGGCAAGTTTTCAAGAATAGAAAGGATGTGATTTGGCAAGATTCTGCTGACTTGGTGCCCTAACTTGCTCTCCAAGTGCCCGAGGCCACTATATAGGCCAACTTCTTCTATGAGGAAGGGATCTTCTAACCCAACTCTCTCTCCACAAACCCCTGTTTTGACACGACGGCAGCAAGATAGAGTTTGAGTCACGCCTCAGCACCTTTCTTTGCTTTTGGTGATCATAGTGGAAGTATAGAAGGAGTATTTGGTTTATTCTTCCTATGCTTTTATTATTTATTTCCATGGGCTTGTATCTTTATGTTTCTGCACTTATTGTTGTTGTTTATCAAACTATGTTAGGCTAAGTGTTATGTAGTCTTAGGAGTAGGAAATTAATGAATGTTTGGATGTGATAACTTGATATATTTTGCTATGATATGACTTGATATTTGTTTGTTTAGTATTATTACTTGTTGCTTGTCTGAATTGCTTGGCTTGATTTAATTTAACTTCTAGTTGTACGGCCGCATCTAATTAAGTTCCAAGGTTGAATTAGTTGAGTTAATTCTTATAAGTATTTGGGATAAATTGTAGATCCGACAGGGGAGATTAGTTAACACCAAAACTGTAACTTTTAGACAAGTCCAAAAGACCTCTAAATATCCTTAAGAACACAAACAAACAAGTTTAAAATAATTAAATTCTAACCAAAAGTTATGAGTTAATTATCCTAATTAGGTTAGGTTGAGATTAAACTTGACCCTATTCCAATAAGCGAAAGCTGAGGTCTAGAAGTTTAGGATTAGCCAACAAACCCTTCATCAAGTTATAAAGTATCAAAATAGTTGAGTTAGAGCAATTATGCACTGTGCTCGGACCGAACAGGACACTGCTCGGACCGGACAGAGAGTATATGTTTGGAAATTTTAGTTGATCCATGAAAGTCATAATATCTAAATTTCTGGATCCAAACTGAAGTGAAATCCGAGTCCTAAGACGCTCTTTTACATTGTTAAAAACCCCAAAATCATTTACTTGTTTACTGTTATAACAAAAAGGGTCGAAAACATTTATGCGCATTTATTTAGATATTGCTTCTATTACTACTGTTTCTTAATCCAAAATTCACTAAAAATCATCTGTCTAGATTTTGAGAACAAATAAGTCTGGTATTCATAGTCCGTCCCTTGGGTTCGACCCTAGAACTTTACAAATAATGACTAGTGAGGTTAAGTCTTAGGTACAAATTTATTTGATACTTAGGTTTTACGCCTTCATCACTATTATAGAAAGCGATATGTATGGTCGTAATGTTGGCAAGTGAATTGTTCTCCTGGCTTCACATGTATGGGGTCCTTGGTACATGTTCCCAAAGAATATGTGTTGCGGCGAAGACCGACGACAAGCAACCTAGTTCCCTCCAAAGTTAGCAGATACTGTCAAAAGTGGATAGTTTCAGTTAATACATTATTAAAAAAATCAGTTTTGTGTATATGTCAGTTCATGTCATAAGTTTATGGTGCGATACAATGTCACAATCTCATCTTACTTTTCATCCTCAAAATTAAAAAATTCAAGCGTTGGATTTTTTTTTTTTAATCACAGCCCGTAGGCATGCGACAACCACGCACACACACACATAACCAATGTTTTGAAAATCGGACCGGTCATCGAACCGGTGGAGCTATCAGGTCGATGGTTCAATCGGTCCAACCGGTCGGACTGGGTTTAAAACCGGACAACGTCATATGAAAATTTAAAAGTTCATTTAGTTATAATATTTCTTTGAGCAGCGTTCTGCTGCCAACATTTTACGTTGCCCCTAAATGTCACCAATTATCGGCCGTTGGATCAAAGTTTGATAAACGGTTTTGATTCAATATGTTGACCACTTATATAACCTTTACTTTGGTGCGAATTTTGGCAGCTCATAAAGGAAAAATAAATTAATAAATTAATATCATCTCTCCCAAGTCCCAACCATACCCCCACCCTAACCCTCCCTCTCTAACCCAACCTGACTTTTTTTTTTCTTCTCATGTTTAACCTCTCCGTCCTCTCGTTCGCCACCTTCCTTTAAACTCCCGGACATAATATCTCGTTTCTCTGTAACCCTAGATGCTATCTATTGCTCTTTATCCATTCTGGCTACTATGGGTTAATTTTAATCGATTTTCATGTTTGATTTGAAACAATGGATCATTTATTTATTTTTTATTTCTTTTGGTTTAATTTTAGATCAGGTGCCATATGAAGTCACATATTCGTTTCCCATAGCTTGCAAAGGGTCTAGATGGTTGACCCAAGTTTAATGGTTTTGAGTTTCTTTATTTGCTTTCATGGCCAATTTAATATGAACACATTCTCAAACTGGCTACGTAAAAAAAAAAAATAATAATTGAAGCTATTCATAAAGCACGACAGAGAAGCTGGAGAGGAGGATTTCGGTGCCTTTGGAAACTAACTTTTTCAAAAAATAATTTAAGATAGAGAGCGCACGAGGAGAAGTCGGAGAGGACGAATATCAGTGCCTTTTACGGATCGAGAGTTGAAGAGAAACAACGTGTTGTATCTTGAAGTTGGAGATAAGGTCGCGAACGAGAGAGAAAAAGTGCGAGAGTAGTAGTCAGACTGGGAAAGATGAATATTAGTTTATCATTTTTTAATTTTTGAGCTGTCAACAGTTTGAATCAAAACCGTTTAACAAACTTTGATCTAATGGCCAATAATTGGTGATATTTGGGGCAACGTAAAATGTTGGCAGCGGAACGCAGCTCTATTTCTTTAGCATCTTTCATTGATGTGATAATTTTAACATCAATTAAAATCACAACTATGATATTATTTCGTGGTAATTGAATCATAAATTTTCCTTGTTTATCCTTCCTTTTTTGTCTAATTCCAATTTTAGTTGACTGGGTCTGAATAGAATCCTTATCCCGCGTCGCGCAGCACGCGTGTTGCTTATAATCTGAGCCGTCTTATTTCAGCGGTTAATTTTTTTGGGCCTATCAATTTGGTATTAATCACGGGACACCCATCATCCATCGGACGGTTGAGATTCTGCAGTTGAGATTCAGCGGAAATTTGGTTTCGTCTGAATAGGAAGATAAGGAAGGAACCTAGGAACCAATTAAAAAATAGTAAAATGTGTCTTTTCATGCAAGTATATGGACAGCTACATAGAGGGATTTATTAGCTAGGCCCCACAAATATTGCTCATGTAAAGGAAATCCCAATTTCGAGGAGGAATTTGAACTAGTTGGTCCAGAAAAAAGCGCCAAAAAATGAAGCAACAGGGAAAACCAGCGGTTCTGGTTCACTGGGTTTCAGTAAAAATCGGACCAAACTGGCCAGTTCGTTGTGGTTCGAAGACAGCCAAAAACTCGGTTCACTTTGGACCGGATTGGGATCCGGTTCGCGATTGAACCGGTCGAACCGGCTGGTCCGGTCCGGTTTTCAAAACATTGCACATAACCATCCCATTCCAAAGTGGGATTCGATCCCCAGACCTTTCCGCAAGTACCACTACCAACTGGTCCCAGCCAGCGGTGGTTCAAGCGTTGGATTTAAAATGTTGACTTTGTTGAATTCACGAGAGATGACTTTTTTTAAAAAATTATAATTTAACTAAAGTAAATTTGATCCTAAATCAGGACCAAGAGACAAAATTAATGAACATATTAGAAATATCTTTAATTGTTAACTAGACTCATTACTTTTTGACCTCTCCATCAATTTTTTATTCTCTTGTAACACCCCTCTAGACAAAATGGACGGCAAGATCAATAGTTTAGATGAAATGTTAAATTTGATTTTTAAATATAAATGAAAAGGTAAGATTGTGATATTTTGTGAAGCAAGAACTTGAAGCATCTAAACGCATATATAAATCAAGTATACATAATTGCGATCTAAATGGAAGAATAATTTCATGTCTGGCTATACATATGAGGAAACAAATGAAGACTGAAGAAGAAAAGTAAAGAAAGAAAATTTGGACAGAAAATATACGTGCCTTGTATCTTTTTTTTTTCATTAGGTTTAAGTATTTCTTAATTTAATACTTTCCATGATTGAATAGCCTTATAAAAGGAGTTGTAAGGGAAAATGAAAATTTGACCATTATTAATCAAAGCCTACAGCTATTATTTTCTTTATTGTTTTTATTCTATTTAGTTTTTATTTCTTCAATTTATTTATTTTTCTTCTACTTTATTACAAAATTCCAAAACTTTTAAGTCGGGACACGACATTTGGTATTAGAGCACGATCCATAGCTTATGAAGATTTCTATATGCAAACTCTTCGACAAGTTGATGAATGAATCAAGTCGATGAAAGAATCGATAGAAGTGTTTCTTGTTGATTTGAAAGAATCATTGGAAGTGTTTCTAGTCGATTTGAAAAGACAACAAGATGAGATGCTAGAAAGATTTCGACTACAACAAAATCAAATTGAAAAGCATATTCAAGCGCAATTCGACCAGCTTGCGAGTAATTTTACAAAATTAGAAGAAACTGTGGAAACGGAGGAGGCATAGCCAAATAAGATTAATGATGAGGGCGAAGAAACTGCCCAAATTGAACCTGAAGAGCCAAAAGAAGTGAAAATACCTCTACACACTATTGTGATACGAGAAGAAGATATCATGGAACCAACTAAAGAGCTGTGGTCAGGTTTCACCAAATCAACGATAGAAAGTGAGGATCTAAAGTTCATCAATCTCATAATACCTAAACAAGAAAATTATCACGAATAGAGATAAAACCACAAAAGTTATTATTATCATGAAAATATGTGATTTTCAATTCATCGCTATGAAGACAAGGCTCTTAATCTCATAGAAGTGGATAGAGAAAATGTTCACTATATGAAATTGATTTTCTTGACTTTGATCCTTGAGATCAAAGATCTCGTAAGGAGAAGGTAATGTCATGTTTGGCTATACAAATGAGGAAACAAATGAAGAATGAAGAAGAAAAGGAAACAAAGAAAATTTGGACAGAAAATATTCGTGCCTTGTGTCTTTCTTTTCATTAGGTTTAAGTATTTCTTAATTTAACATTTTCCATGATTGAGTAGCCTTATAAAAGAATTTGTAAGAGAAAATGAAAATTAGACCATTATCGATCAAAAGCCTACAGCCATTATTTTCTTTATCGTTTTTCTTCTACTTAGTTTTTATTTCTTCAATTTATTTCTTTTTCTTCTACTTTATTACAAAATTCCAAAACTATTAAGTCGGGGCACGACAATTGGTATCAGAGCACGGTCCATGGCTTATGAATATTTCTACATGCAAAATCTTCGACAAGTTGATGAAAGAATCGATGGAAGTGTTTCCAGTCGATTTGAAATGACAACAAGATGTGATGCTAGAAAGATTTCGACTATAACAAAATCAAATTGAAAAGCATATTCAAGCATAATTCAACCAGCTTGTGTGTAATTTTACAAAATTAGAAGAAACTGTTGAAGCGGAGGAGGCATGGCTAGATAAGATTAATGATGAGGGAGAAGAAATTGTACAAATTGAACCTGAAGAGCTAAAAGAAGTGAAAATAACTCTACACACCATTATGATACAAGAAGAAGATATCATGGAACCAACTAAAGAGTTGTGGTCGGGTTTCACCAAATTAACGATAGAGAGCGAGGATCTAAAGTTTATCAATCTCATAATACCTAAACAAGAAAATTATCATGAACAGAGACAAAACCACAAAAGTTGCTATTATCATGAAAATATGTGGTTTTGAGTTCATCGCTATCGAGATAAGACTCTTAATCTTGGAAAGATGCAGGGCATGACCCCCATTTTTATTCAAAAAAGGCTCTTAATCTTGTAGAAGTGGAGAGAGAAAATGTTCACTACATGAATTCGATTTTCTTGACTTTGATCCTTGAGGTCAAATATCTCGTAAGGAGAAGGCAATGTCATTTTTGGCTATACAAATGAGGAAACAAATGAAGAATAAAGAAGAAAAGGAAACAAAAAAATTTTGACAGAAAATACACGTGCCTTATGTCTTTCTTTTTATTAGGTTTAAGTATTTCTTAATATAACACTTTCCATGATTGAATAGCCTTTTAAAAGGAGTTGTAAGGGAAAATGAAAATTAGGCCTTTATCAATCAAAAGGCTACAACCATTATTTTCTTTATCGTTTTTCTTCTATTTAGTTTTTGTTTTTTCAATTTATTTCCTTTTTTCTCTACTTTATTATAAAATTTTAAAACTATTAAGTCGGACACGACAAATAACTGATGTGTCAGCTGCCTGATGACGGAAGAAACGTATAACTTTAGTTTGTTATTCTATCGGACAACCTTTAGCTTTTTCTAAAGCACAACTTGCGACGATGTTATAAGCCCATAACATCGGTTAACTTCACAATCTCATATATGCTTTGCTATTCGGGTTGGGCATCTTATTCCAAGGTTTGAGCCTGTATCAATATACATATATGTTATTGGTCCATAAATCATTTTTACATCTTTAAACTTCCAATTTAAAGAGGAGCAATACAAAGCATCAAGATCAACCCAGAGATTCAACTAAACCATTTTGTTATTTGGACAGGTACGTGAGATCATGCTCAAATTCTTGTATGGCTAATTTGAACTTAGGAACTGCATTACTCTGTTTCTTAATTTGTTTAATATAAACCTTAATCATTTGCTTAGTTAAGGTTCTTTTGTTTTATATGTGAACTTTAGTCTTGTAACTTACTGTATGGAATTTGAAATTGTACTTAGTTGGATTAATTGTCGTGAAGCTGAACAAAAGAAATATCATAATATAATATTAAAGACAATTCAAAGTCTTATAAGAACAGGGCAAAAAAAGAAAAAAAAAGAAAAAAATGAAGCAAAGACATTTTATTTGTGTGTGCAACAAACAATTCAAAATTAAGCTTAAATGGTATTTATATGAAGTTAATTTGCATAAAAATGCTAAACTTATTTAGTGATTCTCTATGGTGCTAACTTTTTTAGTAACTGTAGAAGAAAACTATCAGCACTGTTTCTAATTTTCTTATGTTGTAGCACAACTTTAGTATTTAGCTTTAAATTAAAGTTAAGGTTCAATGATAATAGTAGATGCTAAAATTATTTCCTCTCTCTCTCTCTCTCTATTTGACAAAAGCAAAGTAAAAGGAAAGCGAAAAAATTAAAATTCCCCATTGTGTCACCAATCAAAGCCTATATAACAAAAGTGGCCCGTTAAAAAATTTAACACAGGAATGTGAATATACTAGCTATGAGCAGAAAAATATCTCATTATATATTGTAGGAATTCAATTTTTTAAGAACATGATTTAACTGATAAAAAAATTAAACGATTTTATATATATGTTTTGAGTATTTTGTACAAGGAACTAACTAACCGTTGATCCAGAGAAATAAGTTTAATTTATAGGACCCAAAAACTCGATATATTTACTAGTGATAAAAAAATAACCTTAATAAACAATGATTTATAAAATTGATTAGATACCTTAGACTGTAGTCATGATCATTTTCATTATCTTCATATTAGATTGATTGACCAATATTTGTTGCGGAATACCTCAAAAAAATTATTATGGAAATTAAGTTGCGTTATTATGTTTACTTTTCCAGGTACAATACAGCGCAAAATATACTTTGAGGGACAAGCAATCTTGATTAGATTATGCATTTGACCAATTCAAAGAAAAGGTACGTGCTCTATATTTTGCCATTCTGGGTATTATTACTTATAAGTCATTACCTAGGTAAAGGAATAGAATTTAGATTTTTTTGGAACGCCTAAGAAAGTTGCATAAGTTTATATCTTAGGATGATTTTTGTTTATGGCAAGAAGGGCACTGGCCATTCATGTTTTAGTAGTGTTTTGAATACCCTATCAGTTATCAGAAAATTTTAGTAATACCGAATATCAAAACATTGACTGAAATGATGGTATCGGATATTGAGAGAGGGAATACCGGAAAATTTCAAAAAAATACCGAATTTTATCACTGGCTGGTAAGAATGCCGGTAGGGTATTGAAAATATTGTTTTTTAGTACTCATCAAAGCCATCTTGATGGATTTTAAACCTCTCTAGGTTGATTTCTTAAAAGAGAAACGAACTCCATGATCATCATCACCAATTGTCATTAGGTCCAATCCAACAGATACGGCAAAAGTCTTAGATTTCTACTCGATCAATCAATCTATCATCATTAGGCATTTTATGTTTTCATTCATCCCTATTGAAATCTCCCTATTTTATGTTTTCTCTATATAGAGGATTGCTAACGTGCCATCGATTTTCTATGAACTCATTTTTCGAGATCCAAAATTCAAATAGTTAATACAAACGGTTCAAGTTGATCATCATATTGAAATACCCTTTAAGACCAAATTTACAGTTTTTTAATTTTTTTTGCCATTTATTATGATATTTTTAAAAAATAATATATTCCAGCCCTTCAATTTGAAAAATATCATAATAAATAGAAAAACAATTAAAAAAAATGTAAAATTTGGTCTCAAAATATATTTCAATATGATGATCAACTTACATGGTTTGGATTGACCGTTTGAATTTTGGATGTCGAAAAATGAGTCGATAGAAAATCGATGGCACGTTAGCAATCCTCTCTCTCTCTCTCTCTATATATATATAGAAAACATATAGTGCATACTAATGTACGGAAGTTTCGGTGCATACCGATCCAAACTCTTTGATCTGCTTCAAAATGACCGATCCAAACCGTCCAATATATTCTCCCTATTATAATCTCCTTGCAGACCAAATTTTATATTTTTTGAATTATTTTACTATTTTTTTGAAATTTTAGAAAATCGCTAATCTAATTTTTTCTGAATCGTTCAAAAATAGCAGTTTTTAAAAATCTGAAAAAAATACTTAGAAATTTCGACAAAATGTAAAATTTGGTCGGCAAGGAGATTTCAATAGGGAGATCATATTGGACGGTTTGGATCGGTCATTCTGAAGCAGATCGAAAAGTTTGGATCAGTATGCACCGAAGCTCCCGTACATTAGTATGCACCATAGGTTCTCTCTCTCTCTCTCTCTATATATATATAGAGAGAGAGAGAGAATGGCTAACATGAAGCTATCTGTGGCACGTTCCACCAATTTTCTATCTACTCGTTTTTCGAGATTCAAAATTCAAATGGTCAATCCAAACCGTTCACGGATAGCACGTTAGTCATTCTCTCTCTATATATATAAATGTAAGGAGACTTTTGTGAAGGTCGACATTTGAAATTTCATATTTTCAAAATTTTAAATGACATGTTGTCAAAATTTAAATTCAAAATTATAAAATTTCAAAGTTTCAAATTTTATTTCCTGTCAATAATTTTTTTCTTAATGATTTAATATAATAAGGGAAATTTGCATAATTTATAAAGTACGAAATTTTTCTTAATAATAATATATTATTACTAATACAATCTAAGTTATTATTAGTTTGTAATTGTAATTGCAATCAATTGATGTTATGATTACTGGTAGCAAACGAACAATAGTAATTACTACATTATTAGTTATTAATAGTTTACTTAATCCCCTACTTTACCCTAACAAACACTCTTAAAATAACTTAACATAAATTATTTCTTTTTATATAACTCATCCTAATATGTTACATATTTTTAACAAATGCCAAATTGCCAATCCCTTCGTTCATGCCATCGAAATTTGTACCATATGCCAGTTTTTGAAATTTTGTGTCGTCATGATTTAACTATCCTTCAATCCTACGTTTGTAACAACATAATTAGTAACATATCGTTTCTCAAAAAAAAAAAAAAAAAAAAAAAAGAAATCAAACGATTTGACGTCTTCGATCCCTCAGCCCATATAATAACCTACTGTAATTTTTTTTTTTTTTTTTTCAATATTGGTCGGTCATAACGAGTAAAAGCTCAAGTGCATATCCCGATTCTAAAGAAATTAATACTTAATCGATGTTAATTTGTATCCTAGTTTTTACCTTCAAAAAGATAGATATCTTGATAATCTCTCCCTCTTAGTAAGTATGTGGTAAAAGGTAAAAATTAAATTTATGTCGATTTTGAACTCGAGGCAAAAATTTTCTTCACTCCTGTATCCTAATCATCAATGCATTTTCCACAAAAAAAAATGGCAGGTTCAAATTAATTCATCCCGCGAAATGTCTTTCGATCGAACCATAGAAATATTGGAATCCATTGAGAACCAACAAGTCGGAGTTTTAATTAAAGAAATTTTTTATTCTAATTCAACAACAATTTGGATTGGAGGTATCGAAGACTCGCCATTCATGTTAGGGACTCTCCAACGCTTGACAGAAAAAGCTCTTAAAAAGATCACCAACTTCGACTTTATAATTCGTCTCCATTTGCCATCAATATTCCAAGCCGAAAATTGGTCAGAAAGGGACAACAGGGTGGTACAGGCTATATCTGATGCCCTGCATTTAATGGATGAAGCTGATTCAAAATTAAGAAAGCTAAAAACTGAGTTAGAAGTAGAAGCGTATTATACCTACTGCCCAGTTCATTATCAAAAAGAGATAGAGTTGATTAAACAAATGAGAGAAAAGATATATGAAAAATTAAGAGGGAGGAGATATCTGCTGGTAACTGAAGAACTAGATTTAGACATCACTGATTATAGAGTTCAACGGTTCATGGAAGGTTGGCTTCCTGGTATTAGATTTAGATCTGATAGAGCATTTAATGATAATTGTTGGTGGCTAATTACGTATCCTTTTGGTTTAAGAACAAGAAGCAGTGCTGAGAGGTATCCTGGTGGTCTTGTTTTGGATATGAGTGGTTTAATGGATCGGTATGAACAAGTATTTTCACCGGTGTTCTTAATTGAGCAAGAATTGCGCTTGGCCTCAAAATCAATTTCTTCTAAGTATTGTATGGAACTAAGACGCAGTATAGATATCTTATGGAGTTGCATGCTCTATGCCTTATTGGTTGAACCGAGTGGTGTATATTCCGAGATACAGAGGAATGAGACCAAAGAGTTGATTCAAATGTGGATTGCTGAGGGGCTCCTCTCTCGAGATATAAAACTTAGACATGTCGAGAGTGAATTCTTAGCTGCAGAATTGAATGTACTGACCAGTTTTGATGAAGAAGGCAGAAAAGAAAGCGAGAAAGAAGAGGACAGCTTGACCGATGATCAATACTTGCAATTATTTGGAATGGCAGAGAAGATTTTAGAAGGCATCAACTCTTGGTCCCCTTTTATAAATGAAACCTGGAGAAGTTCAAATTTTACATATGGAATGTGGATACTACTAGACAAATGGAAATCTCTCTACAAGCGAAATAATGTGAATCTCAATCATTGGTCAAGTGATAGATGGGGATTGCTAGAGAGGGTGGGGCAAAATATCATCTTTGACGCCAACAGATTGGTAAACAAATCCTGGATAACAATTAACGTGACATTTTGGGAAATTGAATGTTGGATAAGATGGATTGTACATCCAATGTCAAAAAATACCACAACATTTGTTTCCCGATGTCCCCGGTCATATTTTTCATCCATTGATGGACTCCTTGGTAAGATGCCCCATCTTCGAGTTCTCAAGTTGAGGTGGTGCGATATACAATACTTACCTGAGTCACTCTCAGGCCTTACCAATCTTCGACTTTTTTCTTTACTCGATTGTGAAGCATTAGGAAGCCTTGGGACTGCAAGTTCTTCTCTTTCTTCTTGCATTAGTTCATTGGAAAGATTAGAGTTCTTGGATTTGGTCAATGTTCCTTCTTTAGAAGAGATCCCAGATGACTTGGGCAATAAAAAGAAGCATCTTTATTTTCTTCGTATTTCAGATCATAAAATCACCTCACTACCCTTGAATCTATTTAATGACATGCCAAATCTGAGAGAGCTTGTTTTTGATAGTCACAAATCCAAATCACTTACAGGGTTATCTTCATTGGCTTCCTTAACAAACCTAGAAACCCTCTCACTTTCCAATACAAAAATTGTTTCTTTCCCCCCCGACACGTTTGAGAAAATGCAACGTCTTCGTGTTCTAAAACTAATCGACAACCCTCTAATGGAAACACTGCCAAAATCACTTTGTGGTGCCACAATGCTTGAGAAGCTTGAGTTGAGAGACTGTGATGGGCTAAAGGCAATTGATGTACTCCCCACTAGAAACCTAAAATCATTCATTTTAGATGGTCGTAATGATTGGATTCAATCTTTTCCAGAGTCACTCGTAGGATCACACAATCTTCAAGACGTACTAATTTCTGGTTGCAGTTCCTTGAAAGAGATAAAGATGATTGGAAATCTAAGTGTTAGATCATTTTCTTTGTCAAACTCATCGATTACTTCATTGTCATTGTGTGGTTGTCAAGAATTAGCGATAATAGATTTGAAACAGCTCAAGGAATTGGAGGATCTCAATCTTTCTGGTACAGCAATCACTGAGATTCCTGATATCTCAAATTTCCCAAGGTTGAAGAAAATTGATCTACTAGCAGTGCCCAATCTAAGAAGAGTGCCTTGGCATAAACTAGATCGTATTCCTGAGGAGCTTAATCTAGACCAGTGTGATTTCACAAATGCAACTATCAGTGGCCTTGATACTCATGGCAATATTAATTATGCAAAACAGTCAAGAAAAATTGTCGTAGGATTTTGTATTTGTGTATGGGATTCACATTTGTTTATGAATCTAAACCCCAAGCATTGCATCGATCTTCTGGAAAAGGGATCCCTTCAATCAGTTTACATCTTGGTTGCTTCTTGTGAGAAAAGGAAAGAAGAATTAAACACAAGCCCAAATCAAACAATCCCCTTTCAATGGAGCTGTTATAAAGATGCCAGATTGAATTCCTTAGCTTCAAAGCCTCTCCTGGTGCAACAACCGCAATGCCGCCGACACATTGAGATATCATCAACGGAGTGTTACCCTTGCGGTCTTGAAGGTATTTTGGAGATTACTGAATTATTCTCAGTGAAGAACAACATACACATTTCCTCTCTATCAGATTTGAACCCATGGCTGCCGATGCTCCTAGCTCTTCAGATTGAAGAATGCCATAAAATTGAATATCTGTTTGATGCAATGCATGGGGGAAGTGTGTGCCCTCAATTGCAGGACTTCAGTGTGGTTCGTCTGCATAACATCAGCCATTTGCTAATTGAGAAGGGGACATATTTTGCCGAACCAAGTTTTGATTCCTTGAAGAATCTCCATTTGTCTGAATGTGCTAGATTGGAGGTCATTTTTCCAGATAATATTGTCCTCCCCAACCTAGAGATGCTTAGTATCGTAGGTTGTCCAAGCCTACAAACAGTGTTCTACAAATCTGGTTATCATAGTTTTGATGCCGACATGGTAAATAAGTTCCGAGAAAACCATTTACGGAGCCTTCACACCATGCGACTTCATTTGCTGCCACAATTGCTATATATCTTCGAGAAACAGAGGTTTGGTGTAGTTTTCCTTCACAAGTGGAAAACACTCTTTTTTCGGGGATGCTGGGGCCTACGCCAACTGCCACGGCTACTTGGACCACGAGATCAGAAGGTGTGTGTTGATGGAGAAACCAAGATATGCAACGCAATAAAAAAACAGATGGATACAGAGCAACTCTCACACTATGAATTCAGACCAAAGCCACTGATCTCGTCCACAAGAGATGACGTGAAGAACAAGATCTTCCTCAAGTAAGGTAAGTGTAATTAATTAATTAAGTTCGCTTTTGAATTCATTTCAAAATGATTTCTCTAATTAAGTAATTATATCTAATCATCTGCTTCAAATAAAGCTGGCTCAAAACCATTTTATTTTTCAGTAGTTGATTTAATTGTGGTCCTTCTATTGTGGCAGAAAGGTGGATTGGCAGCTCTACAATTTTTGAATCCATCAAAAAACTATCTTTTTTGTATACTTTTGATTGTAAGTTTTTTAGTTAATTATAATTAAATGAATAAATTAGTTTTCCCTTGGCTCCAAATTTCGTAACTTGTGGTTGTTTTAGGGGTTCTTCTATAGCTTTTGGGGGATTTCTTGGAATGAGGCATACCTAGTATAGTCATATATAAAGCTCTCGATTCCTATGCTACAATACAGGTCAGCTAGCTAATTAGAGTCATCGACAATACATTCTTCTTTAGTCTTATGATATGCATATCAATTTCAACTTTGTTAACAGTAAATTCTTTTAATGTTATGACGTGTATATCTAATATTTTGGCTAGGTGATAGAAAAGTCGACATGGAAAATCAGTATGGGTGTGTAACAGTGTGCACCCAACATGGTAATCTTTCGAAGGTGGTACATGATATTTATTTCAATTTCAACAACTATATTTTTATTGAACTGATCTGCATAAATATTCAAAACATACAAAGTTTTTCTTATACCCTTGCTTTAAATTTGTAGCTAGGTATATTCATTCTTGGTGTTTTCAAGGGTGTTACTATTTGAAGCGGCTTAAACAATAGATGGTGTTTTCCCAAGGAAGATCTACACCGATTTCTAGCATTCAAGAAAGCAGAGAGATGATTTCATTAAACAAGCAGCTAAGAGGCTGAAACACTTCATTTTTCTGTTCTTTTTCTTTTCTATTGGTTTCAAAGTTGCCCTCAAAGAGTTCTTCTCTCTCTCTCTCAAACTACCAAGTACTCACATTTCAGTTTTGATTCATCTACTTGACCATTTAATTCAAGTTTAGATATGCTTTTGCTAGTTTGATACACTATGTGCTATTAAAATGGTACAACGATTGCAATTATTCTGACTGTGGTATGTTATTTTTATATATTAAAAAAGATGTTATTTTACTCTGTTCGTTGAGTATATATGTTGTTGGTGTTATGTAAATCATTGTCTTGCTCAGGAGAAATCTAATAAAATTATTGAATTTGAACTGAAATGGAAAGAGAGAACAGGGTACAGCCCTAAATATACACAATTAGGCGATATTAAATGAAACTTTATTGTTCATAGTTTATAGCACAGAAAAAGATGGTAATAAATTTTAGGATGTTGTATAACAGGGTACTGCACTAATATTAACCACAAAATGAGGGTTCTAAAGCTACACATTTTTTACCACAAATATCACAATTTCTATATTTCATTAATATTTCAACTTTTGCAATTCAAATTTTTAATCCAAACGATTGATCTTGTTCAAGTTAACGAGTGATGCGTTACTATATAATTTTTGTATATTTTTTAGTCCATTTGATACTCGATCAAAAAGTAAAAAATGAACGAATGTCGTTAACTATAACAATTCATTGTAATGCGTTACTATATAATTTTGACCTCTTGATCGAGAATCAAATGAACTAAAAAATTTACAAAATCTATATGGAAACACATCGTCATTATATTGAAAAAAGATTAAATATCTTCATTTGATTGAAAATTTATTGAAAATTTAAATTTCAAAATTTGAAATATTAATAAATTAGAGAAATTGTGGCACTAGAATCCTCTTCATTCTAGATTAGATATCTTCTTAAAGCAATTTTACAAGCATTAAATAAAAAGTACGTAACCTGTGAATGTACCGATGAGATAAATAATTTAACAATGAGATTTTTTTTTAAATATTTTGAATTATTTTTATAAGCTATACTTCTTTAAATAAAATTCTGAAGGAGAGGATTTTTTGCTCCAAGTATAATAAAAATTACAGGAATAAATCGAGCGATACAGAAATTCTTACTGACATTTAATTATCGAATTTGTTGCAACAAATTGAGTTTGATGATACGAAGATTTTTAAAAAATTTTAATATTGATTATCATTTTGCAATGATTATATTGCAAGTTAGATTATATGATATTATTTCAATTTTATAAAATTTATTGCATAGGAATTTAAAGCAACAGTTGAAGAGCCCAGATAAAAATTAGGCATGAACTAACTTAGATTTCCAAATATATTGTGAATAAATTTAGTGTTAATCTCAAATTTATAAATTAATACATTCAAATTTTTTTTATTATCTGAAATGATAAAAAACGTGGAAACAAAACAATATTGAATACACATTTTCATGCTACCCCTGCGCATTTTCAATTTTAACTTCTTGAATTTAATTTTGCTGGAGGGTTGACTTTGGTTTTCTGGGGGTCTATTGATTTTTAGAGCTATCGCACAGTGATGCTGCCTTATCGACTGTACCTGTTGTCCAAGTGGTTTTGACACTTTAACTTGTTTTAGACATTTCTAAAAATATTTTTAAGGGAATTTAATGATTTTAAATTAAAATTTCCTTTTTTTCTTCTGAAATTTGATGTTGAGATGTTATATGAAAATATTCTTCATAATTTTCTAAACATTTTGATATTTTATGGAAATTTTCTGGATCTTCTGTCTATTTTTAATGCATTTTTGAAGTTTCAGCAGTTCTGGAAAATTCTGAATGGTTCTGGGGTTTGCTGTTTCGTGTTCTGCCTATCAGAGACTCGTCACACGCATGATGCCACAAAGAATCGGGGGGAGGGCGTTGAGGCAAGCCGACTGAGTCGTTTGGTCAATGCCTGGCTTGGTGGACCGAGGGACTCGAGTTTGGTCTAGATCTGGCACGTGGGCCCTGTAGTCAATGAGTCAGTACGGGATGCACCGAGTCTATCTATCCTAGTTCTGGAATCCATTGGAGACAAATGTGGTGCGACAATCTACGCCAAGATTCGTGCAGGCCAAACAGTCAGCCTCTCCTTTCTTTTTCTTTCTCCTCTCTTTCTTTCTTCTTCGTCTGCTCCGACGAGGCTTTGGCTCGAGTCAAATCTCTTGGGCTCGACTAGATCGTCGCCGTTAAGGGGCTATTTTGTCAGCTGAGCACACCAGAGAGGTCGTCTCACTCTCCTCTTCTCATTTCAGCTGGGCATTTTCCATCTCTCCCCAATTAGGGGCATGTGAGCACCACTGGAGCTGGATTTGGTATCTTCTGACGATAGATTTTCAGTCGAAATTGGACGATGTCAGGCCAGTCGGTGGCTTGCTTGAGCAGCCAGTCGGATTTTCAGTCAAAATTGTTGCCATATCTCCCCCAATTAGGGGCATATGAGCACCACTGGAGCTGGATTTGGTATCTTCTAACGACGGATTTTCAGTTAAAATTGGACGGTGTCAGGCCAGTCGGTGGCTTGCCTGAGCAGCCAAGGAGGTACCTGAAGCTTATGTGAAGCTTAATTTGAGGTAATTCCTTGAGCAGCCAAGGAGCTACCTGAGCAGTCAAAATTCGTTGTGTTCATTTGAGCCTTGATTTTCTTGGATTTCTGTGTCAATAAAACCCCAATTTGACCATGTGTGCATTAATTAATGGGTAAACCTTAGCCTATTAATCATGGACATCAACCCACGAGGTCATATGGATTTTAATTAGGTTAATTAAGGTAATACCTAACTGGTTTGGATACTTTGATATATTTTTGTCACATTTTCCCTATCTTGCTATTCCTAGAGCAACCTAGCAATATTTTGGTATCATAACTGGACATATGGGGTCTGAATAAGGGTATACCTACTACTATACAGTTTGGCAGCATTACTTAACCTGATATTGGGTTGTAAATGGGGTTTTGGTGTGGTTTGGGACTGTTTGTGAAAGTTCATCTAGTACATTAATCATAGGTTTGATTATCATAGGAACTCATGTAATCATCTATTCTTGGAGACATAAACCAGTCTCTGAATGGTTTCTCAAGGCAAGCACATCCAATAGAAGAGGTCGATGCTCCAAATAAGGCTCAAAAACTAAGTGATGAGAGAGATCAAGAGTGGTTGCTCGACGCTATTACACCCATCATTTTGGCCCCTCTCAGACCCATTAACACAACAAGCTTCAGGGGCTTGGACCCTTCTTCACTTCAGCTTCCTTCCCTGGTTGCTTCTGGCTTGCCACCTGTACTGTTCACCACACCAAGAAAGAGAGAGAGAGAGAGAGAGAGATGTACAGATGCAGATATGGATGTATATGTTTTATATTTTTTTATTTTTTTCTCTGCCTATTTTACTTTACACTTTCTGTTTATTTAGATGCACCAGTTGAAATATTTTTGTTATATTTTACTTTCTTTTTGCAGGTAATATTATTATTCTCCCATGACAGACATTGATATGCACATTTCTATGAGCAGAAACTATGCTATTATCTAAACTATCTTGACACAAACAGTAAAGAAGTGAAGAAAGGAAGAAATACACATAATAGAAATAAGACAAGTATATACATAGAACAACAACTTCATTTATTTCAAATTTAGGTACTACATCTTTGCAGATTACCTTGAATAAAAGCTAATTAACTTCTTTTTTTTTATAGAAAATACTTCAAAATTCACTTGAAAATTAGGCAGAGTTTCAATATAGAACTTTGCCTCCCTCTTCTTCAATCGATGGAGAGCTTCTTTTATAGCTGGAGATGTCTTCTAGGGTTTGCTTTGATGCTGACTTGGCACTGCCATGTGGCAATTGTAGAGAATTTTCAGTTTTGATTGGTGGCTGAGATGCATTCCTTCAAAACCGCCTCACTTTTGTAAGTCTTCATGCACTTCATCTTGTTTACTGCTGACATCTGGCTTTGGTGTTAAATAGTGGATGAATCGGCTCAATTTCACTTCCTTTTACTTGTGCCTTCATATGTTTATGACGGATGGGCCATGTGCCACTTGTCCATCTGAGCTAAGAGGAGATATTTGTGTCTTGCTCAGCTTAAGAAAGGGGTTGTTTTGGCGCCAAAAATTAGCCTGGACAGATGGCTTTGATCCATGGTTCATAAAGATTCAATGGTTCAGATGTTCATGTGAGAGCATCTCCATCTGATGCATAGCTGTTAAGCCTATGCCTTAGGCCTGATGATTCATTCAGAGAGTATTTGATCCTCTCCATTTGCATCTGGCCTTGGATTTCTTGTGATTTCAATTTGGTAGTCTGTTGATGTGCTTTTCTGGAGAGTGAGGCTGCCCATGGGACTCATGTGTCAGCATGGTAGCTTCGCTGTGTTCAACTGAGGTATGGAGAAGATAAGTTTGATTTTCTTCATTTATCTCTTCTGCAGAGTTTATCTGGTGTCTCCATTTGATTTAATTTATCTCCTTTGCTTTGTATAGGTGCTGGACCATGGTTGGTGCCTTTTGGTGTTGGCTTTGTTGGTCACAGGCGCCTAATTTCTTAAGAGCATGGTTTACATGTTGATGTGCATGCTCTCTGATGAGGGGTTAATGAGGTATCATTCCTCTTAGTGCTTGATCTTTTTCGTGGATCTTTTGTAGCTGCTAGCTTTGTAGTTACTTGTTGTTTGAGCTGCTACTTGTCATATTATGTGACATTTGGTGCTCATACTTGAACTACCTAGCTTGTTTCAGCTTCAATTGATGGTTGGTTGTAGTTGATTAAACCAAATTACTTGATATGAGGCTTAATCAGACTTTTATGGAGCAAAAATTACATTTTGTGACCAATTTTGCTTGCTTATCTGCAGCCAAGTGTTTTGAGTCAACACTTGTCATGTCTTGACAAGTTGTGCTCACACTTGGTCCGTCAAGTGGTTTATGATGATTAGCGGTGGTACAGCTACATCTGAGTCCCAATTTGGTGCCACCCCCATTTCATGTGCATCTAGCAGCACACTTAAGCCTATGATGAACCAGACTTGGCATTATACTGCCTTGTCATTTGGCCTGAGGCTACATGTTGCCTTTTGACACTGAGGTGAGATGAAACTCATGCACATTTGATCCCTGGTGAGCATGTAGGCTTGTTGATTTTTGTTGCCAACTCCTTGTGCAATTTCTGTGTCACAAGTTGAGAGGGGCGGAAGTGGTATTAATGGTGCTTTGATGATGGCTTATGTACAACATTCTCTTGTCTCTATGTGAGAATGCCTGATTTGCCCATAGGTCCAAAAACGACATGCATGGGATGCTTCTCTCAGGTATGATTTTGATGCCTTTTCCTCCACAATTGATTGTATGTGTGTACGGATGTACACTTGTTTAGTTTGATTGACATTTGGCCATTCATCATATCTGGTGCTCACATAGGTGGCTAGATACCCTTTGTATTGAAGAATAGTGAGAAGATGGCACTTCTAAGCAGTGTAGCATGTTTTTGTATCATGCTTTGCCTCTGCATATCATTTAATTTTCCATGGAGAGGGAGGGATCATCTAAGCATGAATGGCCAGGATTCAAATGATGTAATGAACCTCTCTTTCTCCAATTACTTTAGTCAGTCGATGGTACACCGAGATTGCAGGGCTAGAACCTTCTTTTCAGTTTATAGGCCAGAGGGGATTCAATTCTTCTCCAATTGATTGCTTTAGCCATTTTTTTGTGTGATTGATTTTCCTAGACGCCTCCATTGTGAGGACCAATTATGCTTATAAGCATTCCTGATGCTTTTCTCTCTATCCTTTGTGCATAAGTAACACTCACAAGCCACGGTGAAGCTATCCCCTACCCATAATTCGAGTTGCCACTTCCTGGATTGCTGGTTCTTCATCAACCTGGAGCATCTCGCCATGGCCATGAGTTTAGTTGCTCTTTCTGAGCTCAATTGACGTCATCTTGCTCGTTGTATCCCCTCTCTGAGTCTAGCAGAAGCCTCTCAGGTACTTGCATTTGTCAATTTCTTCTCAATTTTGAAGAATTCTATTTGCATTTGTTTTCGAGTGCAGATCCCCATTTTCTGAAATTGCTCGATTCCAGCAAGCACTATTTCTGGTCGAGTGCGGTGTCATTGGACTCGTGAGCTCATCGCGTCTCCAACAGTGTCATTGGTTGAGATAGTGGTGGAGTGTAGCGGTGGAGGAAGATCGAGCTTCGTTGGAGAAGGAGAGACTTCCTTTCTCAGGTCTGTCAGACTCTTTCTCCTTTTTCTTTTAATTTTCTTTTTAACAGAAATTAAAAGGGGACCAATAGGAGGCCGCCACGTGTCTTTGTTTATAAAAAAATCAATAACAGCTAATGGGGCCCACTTGTCAGGGATAGAGATGCGCTGAGGCGCTGGATTTTCGCTGGGTTGCTGTTGGACTTGAGTAGAGTTGGGTCTAGGTCGGATTTGAGTCTGAGTCAAGTCGGAGTCGACTGAGTCGGTGTTGAGTCCGAAGTGAAATTGTGGCTAGATCGAGTCAGCTCGTGATTTTGGGCTGTGTTACAGTCATGGAATTTTAAAAAAATTATATTTTCTGAAAATATTATTTAATGGTTTTGTTAAGTGAATAATTAGATTATGATTAGCATAAAAGAAAAATTAATTACTAAGCATCTTTTCATTGCATGGCTTAAGTTAATTGGATTTTCTTTCACATGTTGCTTGTGGGGTGCATTTTGGGGTTGAGTAGCAAAAGAGATTAACTAAAAAAAATAAAAAAGAAAAAATCCCAACCCACTTTCCCCACCCAGCGTGCAACAGAGGAGAGAAACTCTCATTTTCTCTCTCTTGCGCACAGCCCCTTTTCCTTCTCTTTTGATTCATTTCAAAGAACACAAAAATCACTCCAAATAAATAGAAGAAAATCTAGAAAAATTCAGGAAAAATAGAAAATGGTGAGTTGAAGTAGAGATCTATGCATGCAAGCTTTCCATTCTCAAAAACAAGTCTTGTTTAAGTAAGTTTCTAATTTTCTCCATTTATTTCGGATTTATGGTTTGCATTGTTGAAAAAGGTTGCAAAATGTTATTAGTTTGTGAATATTTATGCTAATTAGCGAGATTTTCCATTTCTCTTGAAATTATTTTGTTATTTTCGGATTTTTGGAAAATATTCCGAATTTTGTTGAGACTAAGTGTTGCATGTGAATTTTCTAGTTGTTTTAAGCTTGTGTATAGTTTTTGTTACTAGGAAATAGTTTTTGTTTGTTTAAAATGAGTTTTAAAACTAACTTTGAGCTTGAATAATTATTTTATCCGAATTTACACTTTCATGAGGTATTTTGGTTAAATACTTATAGTATTTTAGCAAGAGCACTTGTCATTTTGTAAAATCTAGAGTTATATGAGTTTTACAAAAGTATTGGGTTTTAGAGAAAAATTTCAGCAAGGTACTTTTTGCATAATGACATCATAATGTTGCATTTTTCATACATTCTTGTGGTGAAATAATTTTGCATTCATAACGTCATTATTGTACTTTTTGGACAGCAAAGAAATATGTTGAATTTCATGAGTTTTAGCTTGTTAAATGAGTTCTAATGGCTTGTTTAATATTATTAGATGTTAGGTTAATATGTAGGAACATTTTATACACATTTAACACTTAAATTGCAAATTAGAATAAAAGCTATGAGAGAAAATATAAAGTTTTTCAGATCTGGAATTTTTAATGTAATTATGAATTTAAAAGGGTTTTAACTTATGGTTTTGCTATTCTAAAGATTTAGGAGACGAGGGATTTAGTGCGGGTGACGTCGGTGCTCCGAATTCGCGTTAGTCAGGTTCTTTTCTTGAGGAGTTCAGGTGCGGATTCACATGAACTCAATGCTTTTATTTAGTAGGAATTATTTACTTTACTTCTTATACATGTTTATTCATTGATGATTGCATGACTACTATATGACCTTTGCATCAGAAATTGTTTATCTTATATTATTATTATGACTGAATTGAATTGTTTGCATGTTGTATGGTATTCAAATTATGAAATGGAAAGATTGGATTATGTATTGGTTATGTTTACTACTTGTACGGTTGGCCAGTTCACGAAACATCGTGGGGATGCTCGCTAGCTACCGGTCCACGCTATGTAGTCAGCGCTGTTACATGAGACTCAGATACCGAGCTAGACGGGGTATGAGGGGAGTGATTCTGGAATGTCAAGTAGGGTAAATTTGATATTGTTTTGGAAACAAGGAAATGAATTGGATTGAATTGTGATGTGATTTGATTGATTGCAAACCAGACTTGTAGTTGCATGGTATGGACCAACTTATATTGCCGAACTTTGTGATTATTCGATATGTTGAAATCTGATATGATTGGACTTATTAGTCGACATTGCAATACTTATGCATTACTATTATTATTTACTTGCTTATTACTTGATATTTCTTCTTGCGGGTATTTAATTCCAAACATGAAAGCGAAGAGTTCATGTGCTGGAACTGAATACCGCACTGAGAAATTTTATTTCTCGCCGTTTCCACTTTGTGGGTTCCAGGTTTCGAGGCGGGGTCAGAGACGGTTTTTGGCGAGGAGTAGGCCCGGTCTCAAGTTATTATCACCACTGCTAGTCATTTGGCCTTTTGGTTGGTATATGCCATATGACTTGTATTTCTTTCACTTAGGTCCTTATATATTTATTGACTTGTTGTTATGTTATGATACTTGATTATTATTTTGTGTGCACAATGTGGTATGGTACCATGGTTGTATTTTGATGTATGTATGTGTTATGTGCTATTGGTTTGGTACCACCACTTGGCATTTTGATGTATGATGTATAGCTTGAGACGATAGACTTATTATTATTAGTTTTACTTATGGCATATATGATGTTGATATAAGTTCAAATACTATGCTTTGTCTTGACTTTCTTATTCATGTATTATCAAATTGTTTCAATATCTCCACATATTATTGATTGTTAAGGCAAAGTATTGAATTTGAATTCTTATGACTTGTGTAGTTATTGAATTTGTGTCAATTTAGTGGTGATATAACTTGTTGTATGATTAGTTGAATATTTGTTATGCCTTGTGTCTACCGTGTGGTAGTCGCGGCGGAGATTGTCATGTGCTCGTTGGATACGGGGTGTGACAGGCTGAGTTTCATTGTGGGCCATCTCTGGGCTTTGTATTTGTATATTTTTTTTGTAAATTAAAACCCGATCTATATACACTTGTATTTATTCATTTATGTATGATTTCATTCATATATTTTTCATATATGTTTTGTATGGATTTGTATGATTTGTGAGCCCGACTGAACCGTCTATGTCATGGCGTTATCATTTTAAGCCTTTTATTGCAATTGATTAAGCCCAAATTGATATAACCTGAACTTATCAAATGTTTATCGTCATCTATCTCTCGAGTGGCCCCACATGGGCGCTTTCTCAGATATATCTTGACGTCTTCTATCAGTCTGTTTAATAGTTGTCGAAATTAGAGGTAAACACAAACTAACAGTTTTGATATGACATGGTTATCACAGGAAATGATGTTGAAGAAATTACAAATCTTGAGGGAAGTTAGCACAAGAGTTTGTGGTGAAAAATCTTGGAGGGCTGATTTACTTTCTTGGAATCGAGGTGGCAAGAACAAGTCAAGGGATTATTTTGTCAAAAAGAAAATATGTCCTAGATTTGCTAGCAGAAGTTGGCAGGTTGGAATGCAAGCCATTGTATAATCCAGTGGGTTCTGATGTAAAATTTCAAGAGTCTCCAGGTCAAGTTCCAATTAATAAGGAAAAATATCAAAGGTTAGTTGAAAAATTGATTTATCTATCACACACAAGACCAGATATTGCATATGCAGTAAGTCAAGTGAGTCAGTTCATGCATAACCCAAGTGAAGAGTACAATAAAGTTGTCATGATGATTGGTAAGTATTTAAAGGGTGCCCCAAGGAGAGGTATTCAGTTTAAGAAGAATGGACACTTAAGAATAATGAGGTACACAAATGCTGATTGGCCTAATAGTGTGACAGATAGGAGATCTATATCAGGTTACTTCACGTTTGTTGGTGGTAATCTAATAACTTGGAGGAGTAAGAAGCAAAGTGTAGTTGCTTTATCTAGTGCTGAAGCAGAATTGATTGGAGTTGTTAAAGGAGCCTATGAACTAATGTGGATCAAGAAGATGTTGAAAGAACTCGAGATTGCTCCTGAAGGTGCAATGGTTTTGAATGTGGACAATAAGGCAGCGATTGACATGTCTCACAACCTAGTACAACATGACAGAACCAAACATGTAGGAGTAAATAGACATTTCCTAAAAAGGAACATTAACTTAAATGTTATTGAGTTGAAGTTTGTTAAGTCTCAAAATCAGCTTGCTGACATCCTAACCAAAGGGGTAAATGATACAGTGTTTCAAAATGCAATAAGCAAGTTAGGAATGACTGATATGTACATGCCAACTTGAGGGGGAATGTTAAATTTAGTAATAATTTTGGATTGAATAATCCAAAATTCAAACCGAAATCTTGAACCAACCTAGTGAAGAAGGTAATATTTGGTGGGCAAGTTTAAAGATTATTTCCTTATGTGAGGGAATAAAGTTTCCTAAGAGAAGGGATACATCATGATATCTTTGAGATTTCTTGCTGAAGAGGCTAGTTGTCTTATTTGTGATGTTTTTTTCTATTTATTCAATCTCTCTCATGTTGTAAAATAGATTGAAAAAGTAATAAAAAAAAGGGTTAATTAGATTTATGCCACTGTTAAAAGTTAAAATTAGTAAAATGCCATCACTAAATGATAAATTAGTTCTATGCCATTACAAAATAGTAAAAATTAGTTTTTTGCCACTGAAAAATTGATTTTCCAATTTTACCCTTGTAAATGGTGTTTCGTGTCATGCCCACTAACCTACCAATCAAATAAAGTTTTTACCATGGCCCAGTGACTTATTGTTACACCTATGACCTATCCACGAAATTGAAAAACATTTAGTGCTACAGACAAAATTGAACTAGTTTTTACCATGGCCTTCCCTTCTAGTCTCATCTATCCCCAAATTGAAAAACATTTTTTTTTTTTTTTGAGAATTTAGAATTTTACCTATCCATGGAATCGAGGGGGTAATGATCGACAGTTGGAGTTTGGGAATTTCACCGTACTTCTTCTTAGGGTTTATTAAAAGGGCAGTTTGGGAATTTTTAAAAATAATGAGAGATTTTAGGATGTCATTTTTATAATTTAATCTTTTTAGGAATGAGATAATGGCATATATCTAATTTACACAATTTGGTAATGGCATAAATCTAATTAACAATCTAAAAATGGCAAATTTCTAATTAACTATTTTTGACAGTGGCATAAAACCAATTAGTCCTAAAAAAAATATATGGGTTTGTGTGGAGGACGTAGGTACAAAGTTGGTGCTGAATCTCGTTAAAATCATTGTCTTTGTGTGATTGTTGTTCCGATTTGGTCCGAAATAAAAGAACTTGGTCTGGAATAGTTGTGTTTTTGAGTGATTTGTTACACACAAAAAGATGGAAGAAATGAAACATCCGGAATTAGTATTTCTATTTAGTAAATTTTACAATACGATCCGGGTCCCTCATATATGTAGTACTAAATTAACTTGGTACAAACTTGGTACATTATCTTATTCCCAAAAAAAATGTGACCTTAATAAAATAAACCCACGATTGTATTAACGAATGGACATTTTACTGAAGTGGAAGTGGCAATTTGCCTGAGACCCTCAAAAATATATTAAGACACGTTATCATTTCCTTAGGCGTACAAGTATAACCAACAAATTAACCAAGTCTGAATCTAACAAATTCCCTCCAAAGTTCGCAGATACTGTCAAAAGTGGATAGTTTCAGTTAATACATTATTAAAAAAAAAAAAAAAACAGTTTTGTGTATATGTCTGTTCATATCATAAGTTTATGGTGCGATACAATGTCATAATCTCATCTTGCTTTTCTGTCTTAAAATTAAAAAAATTGAAGCGTTGGATTTAAAACGTTGACTTTGTTGAATTCACGAGAGATGAGTTTTTACAAAAATTTGTAATTTAATTAAAGTAAAATTTGATCCTAAATCAGGACCAAGAGACTAAATTAATGAACATATTAGAAATATCTTTCATAGTTAACTAGACTCATTATTTTTTCACCTCTCAATCAATTTTTTTATTCTCTTGTAATACACCTCTCGTCAAAATGGACGACAAGATCAATAGTTTTGATTAAATGTTAAATTTGATTTTTAAATATAAATGAAAAAGTAAGATTGTGATATTTTTGTGATGCAAGAACTTGAAGCATCGAAACGCATATATAAATCAAGTATAATAGCGATCTAAATGCAAGAATAAGTGATGTGTCTGCCTGATGAGGGAAGAAACGTATTACTTCATAGTTTGTTATTCTATCGGACAACCTTTAGCTTTTACTAAAGCACAACTTGCAACGATGCCATAAGCCCATAACATTGGTTAACTTCAGAATCTCATATATGCTTGCTATTCAGGTTAGGCATCTTATTTCAAGGTTTGATCCTATATATATATGATATTGGTCCATAAATCTCTTTTACATCTTTAAACTTCCAATTTAAAGAGGAGCAATACAAAGCATCAAGAGCAACCCAGAGATTCAACTAAACCATTTTGTTATTTGGATAGGTACGTGAGATCATGCTCAAATTCTTGTATGGCTAATTTGAACTTAGGAACTGTATTACTCTGTTTCTTAATTTGTTTGACATAAACTTTAACTATTTTCTTAGTTAAGGTTCTTTTGTTTTATATGTTAACATTAGTCTTGTAACTTGCTGAATGGAATTTGAAATTGTACTTAGTAGGATTAATTGTCGTGAAGCTGAACAAAAGAAATATCATAATATAATATTAAAGACAATTCAAAGTCTTATAAGAAGTTAAGAACAGGGGCAAAAAAAAAAAATGAGGCAAGGACACTTTCTTTGTGTGCAACAAACTATTCAAAATTAAGCTTAAATGGTATTTATATGAAGTTAATTTGCATAAAAATGCTAAACTAATTTTGTGATTCTTTATGGTGCTAACTTTTTTAGTTACTGTAAAAGAAAACTATCAGCACTGTTTCTAATTTTCTTATGTTGTTTCACAACTTTAGTATTTAGCTTTAAATTAAAGTTAAGGTTCAATGATAAGAGTACAGGCTAAACTTATTTCCTGTCTATCTCTATATAGACAAAAGCAAAGTAAAAGACAAAAGCGAAAAATTAAAATTCCCAATTGTGTCACCGATCAAAGCCCATATAAACAAAAGTAGCCCATTAAAAATTTACCACAGGAATGCGAATATACTAGCTATGAGCAGAAACATGTCTCATAATATATTGTAGGAATTAAATTTTTTGTAAGAACGTGATTAAACTGACAAGAAAATTAAACTATTTTATATATGCTTTGAGTTTGAGTATTTTGTACAAGGAACTAACTAACAATTTAGACCGTAGACCTATATGCTAATTTCAAATAAAGAAGAACCGTTGATCCCGAGAAATAAGTTTTATATAATAGGGGTCGTTTGAATGGGTGGGGAATAGGTAGGAATAACAATTCCGGGACTAAATTTAAGGAAAAAGTGAGATTTCGGGAAGCGTGGGAAGAGTGCTATTCCGGGAATAAGAATGTTGTTTGGATGGTGAGTTTAGGAATAGCGTTGGGAAGTGTGAAAAGTAGAAAGAAAAGTGTTGTTGGGAAGAGTCTTGTTAGAAATAGTGTTATTCCTGGAATTGGCTATTCCTGGACTTGGTAATTGCGTTTGGATAAAAAATTTACGCCAGGAATAGGCTATTCGGGGAATAGGCCTATTCCCATGTGTTCCAAAGGACAGCATAGGACCCAAAAAAATCGATATATTTACTTGTGATAAAAAAAATTAACCTTAATAAACAACGATTTATAAAATTAATTAGATACTTTAGACTGTAGTCATGATCATTTTCATTATCTTCATATTAGATTGATTGACCAATATTTGTTGCGGAATACCTAAAAAAATTGTTATGGAAATTAAATGCCGTATGCTTTTGAAATATAAAGACAATAGATATTTTCAATTCAATATTCTGTCTAACTTAAGTTGCATTATTATTTTTCTCTAGCCACTTTTCCAGGTATAATACAGCGCAAAATATACTTGAGGGACAACAATCTTGATTAGATTATTGCATTTGACCAATTCAAAGAAAAGGTACGTGCACTACATTTTGCCATTCTGGGTATTATTACTTGTTAATTGTTACCTAGGTAAAGGAATAGAATTTAGATTTTGTGGAACGCCTAAGAAAGTTCAATAAGTTTATATCTTAGGATGATTTTTGTTCGTGGTAAGAAGGGCACTGGCCATTCATTTTTTAGCGGTGTTTTGAATACCCTACCGGTTACCAGAAAATTCTGGCAATATATACCAAATATCAAAGCAGTGACTGAAATGATGGTATCTAATATTAAGAGACAAAATACCATAAAATTTCAGAAAAATACCAGATTCGCCACTAGCCGGTAAGAGTGCCGGTAGGATATTGAAAACATTATTTTTCGTTACTCATCCAAGCCATTTTGATGGTTTTAAACCTCTCTAGGTTGATTTCTTAAAAGAGAAACGAACTCCATGATGATCATCACCAATTGTCATCAGGTCCAATCCAACAGATACGGCAAAAATCTTAGATTTCGACTCGATCAATCAATATGTCATCATTAGGCATTTTTGGAAAATAAATTAAAAGGTTCTGAATCTAGATTCAGTTGAGAGTAATGGTTCAAATCCGGGCAAGAAATTTCTTGACCTGTTAATTAAGGTTTGAACATATACCAGATTTTAAAATACGATTTGTGTGGTTTAGCGGTTGGATGCTGATTTAGCATTTATCGGTGATAAAACGGTTGTGCGGTGATAAAACAGCGATAAAACATTTGCGTGGTATGAACGAAAACATAGTTAAAACGATGATAAAATGAATAAAATAGAGTTTTTTATAAGTGATAGCTGCAATTAATTTTAAGTTTTCTTATCGAGTAATATTTAATTGCAAATTCTTTCATTGCCGAAATACGTGTGCGCGTGTGTGTATAAAAGAGTTTGTAATGGTCGACTTTTGAAATTTCATATTTTCAAAATTTTAAATTACGTGTTGTCAAAATTTAAATTTCAAATTATAAAATTTAAATGTTTCAAATTTTATTTTCTTTCAATTAATTTTTTTAATGATTTAATTTAATAAGGGCAATTTGCATAATTTATAGAGTACGAAATTTTTTCTTAATAATAATATATTATTAATAATACAATCTAAGTTATTATTAGTTTGTAATTGTAACTGCAATCAATTGATGTTACGATTACTGGTAGGAAACGAAGAATAATTATTACTACATTATTAGTTATTAATAGTTTACTTAATCCTCTACTTTACCCTAACAAACACTCTTAAAATAACTTAACATAAATTATTTCTCTTTATATAACTCATCCTAATATGTTACATATTTTTAACAAATGAAAATCTCAACAAGGCGCAGTGGTAATCTTAATTAACCTTTCGGATTAATGAATGAAGTTATATTAGCCATTCATGGACGTGTCCGTTGGGTGCTTCGTTCATGCCATCGAAATTTGTGCCATATGCCAATTTTTGAAATTTTGTATCATCATGTTTTAATTATCCTTCAATCCTAAGTTTGTAACAACATAATTAGTAAGATATATGTCATCGTCAGCTCATATAATTACCTACTGTAATTTATTTCTTTTTCAATATTGTTAGGGCATAACGAGTAAAAGCTCAAAGTGCATATCCCGATTCTAAAAAAATTAATACTTAATCGATGTTAGTTTGCATCCTAGATCTCACCTTCGAAAGAATAGTTATCTTTGATGTTCTCCCTCTTAGTAAGTATATGATAAAAGGTATATTCAGTGATTTAAATAGCAGCGCTATAAACCGCAATCCGCTATCTGCTATGACTAGAGGTTGTCTGCTATGGACCCGCTATCCGCTATTTAAATCATTGGGTATATTAAAATTAAATATCTGTCGGTTACACTTGGCGAAGTTGCAAGAACAAAAATGAAGATAACGAAGTAGAGTTACTTGGCTACGACTGGGAGACAAAAATACCAGATATTTCCATGTTGTAGCAAACTCGAGACGAATCCTCAACAACATCCACTTAATAAACCTACCAGATGGAGTCATTACCGAGCAAGAGGAGATCAAAGATGCCTTCCACCTCCATTTTAGGTCCATTATGGGGACGCAACCAGCAGCGTCGCCACCATTCAACCTATCAGGATTGGTAGGTCCAACTATTGATTTATCTTTCTTTGGGTTTGCCCTTCTCTAAGACTGAGATCTACTCGGCATTAAAGGAGCTCCCGAATAATAAGGCACCAGATCCGGATGAGTTCCCGTTGAATTCTACAAAGTTTTTTGGGAGGTTATCAAATCAGAAATCCTTTCATCTTATGAGGTGCTCCAAAATGGCACTTTAAAATTGAATAGACTCAACCGAGCGAACATCTCTCTAGTGCTTAAAGTCTGGAACCCTTCTTCACTCTCAGACTTCAGACCCATCAATATCATTAACAGTTTAATCAAGATCTTCACAAAGGCTATTGCTAACAGGTTGTAGACTTTCATTCCGCAACTAGTCAGTCCTCTTCAAACGGCCTTCACCAAGGGGAGATCAATCATGGAATCCTTTTTGGTGGCTAGGGAATGCATCTCCTATTACCACAAGAAGAAGATCCCCGCAGTTCTTTATAAAGTGGATTATGCAAAGGCTTTTGATACGATCTCTTAGACCTTCTAACCAACCTGCTCTTGGAACTAGGATTTCCACCTCTTTGGTTGGCATGTCTGTTACGCATCATGCGTTCTTCATCCTCATCTATCAAAGTAAATGATGACTTTCCATGCCATTTCTTCCATAAAAGAGGACTAAAATAGGGCGATCCCCTTTCTTCCCTGTTGTTCATCATCGTTGTTGATGCATTGCAATCCTTCATCTTCAATGTTTCTCCTATAACCTCTGGCTATATTATCATACTGCCATGAGCCTTACAATATGCGGATGATACGATCATAATAATAGAGGCTTTGCCTAGAAACCTGATGATAATTAAAGAGATCTTGTATAACTTTGCCTCCCTAACAGGCCTCCACATAAATGAATCAAAATACAGCTTCTTACCTATTGCGATTCCTGCTAGTGCACTACAGGCAGTGACGCAAATACTCGCTTGTCAGTCTAAGAAGCTGCCCATCACTTATGCGGGTTTGCCGCTCTCTTTTTGTCGACTCAAGAAAATCCACTTCAAACCCCTAATTGATGTTGTTCAGCGGAGGCTAGACGGTTGCAGACAAGATTTCTCTCTTTTGGTGGTAGACTTTGGTAAAATCGGTGCTCACTGACACTGTGATTCCCCTACATTACATGCAAGCTATCTGATTACCTAATTGGCTACTCAAGCACCCGGAGGGATTGCAGAGGAGGTTCATTTGGAAAGGTGAAAATAAATGCCTGGGAGGCCATTGTTTGGTAGATTGGACCAAGTGTTGCCTTCCAAAGAAAAATGGTGGTCTCGGCATTATCTTCCTTGACCTTCAAAACCAAGCTCTCCTCTCAAAGTGGCTATGGAAGCTTAAGGCGGAACAAAGTTCCCTCTGGACCAACACAATAAGGGAACTATAAGGCACAACACATCTCCATTTGTTAGCTGAACACAACGATATCTCAAATGGTTTTAAGGATATTCTTCAGAGCAAAGCTTTTTTTTTTCTGCTTCGATCCTCAATGAGGCAGATCCATCTCAAGCATGGAAGGGGACAACGAATGGGCATTTCACTTCAAAATGTTCCTATGGGATCCTAGCTGACACGAGGGTTCGATCCCTCTACCACAAATGGTTATGCAAAATCAAAGTGCCACCAAAGGTCAAGATCTTCCTTTGGTTGCTACTCCAAGACCGTTTGCTCACTCAAGATAACCTCCCGGTGAGAAAATGACCCACAATCCAGTCTTGTACCACTTGCCAGGCACCGGCTTTGGAAACAGCTGCACGTATTTTCATGCATTGCCCTTTTGCGCATTGGCTATGGGATTCAATCCTGATCCATTTCAACCTCCCGATCATTACATTCACCACCAATCTTGTCAACTTTTCGCTACACAACAGAGCTACAATTGGTAATCAATGGGATATTATTTGGGCAGCAGTGTCTTGGACGTTATGGAAAGAACGTAATGCAAGAATTTGCTCTTCGGAAATCTCAAGTATTTACCTTTTACTGCGAGATATTTTGGAAAATTTGGAACTATGGAAGCTGAATGCTTAAATTTTATAAAATATGAAAATTTATGTAAAACACTTAACCTTTCTTTTTTCTTTCTCTTTTTAGTACTCTTACATAACATAACATATGAACTCTTTATATAGACTTAACTAGACTCATTAATTCCCTAAACATACTTAATAACATTTAACCATACAATTCAAGATGAATCTAGATTCTCTAATCCATTAACTCACCTAGAAGACCAAAACACATTTACTATTTTATTTTAACCATTTGACTATTATTAATTAAGTTTAATTTCTAACAAAACTCACCCTTAAACTTATTAACTAAATTCTTCTTCTTCATCAAACTTGTGTCGGTGATGCCACATCTTTGATCTTTTCATTGGGCAACATCATGTCGTAGCGGATATCTTCTCATAGCCATCATCTTAATATCGGCTTCCTCATCGACTTTTTCTCAAGCTAGCACGCGTCTTCGCTCGTTGTTGCTTTCAATAGTCGAAAGTCATGGTTGTATATCACTTCTTGCCATGTGTGAGCTCCACACTCGCATACGATTTTTACACCACTTCTTCTCTTATGGTTCCATACCACATCTTCATGGCCTTCAACTCTTCTCCGGTAACCTCCTCATTGTGTCACTAGTTCTCTTCTCCCGGCAGACAGTACAGGACTCCCATCGGCTTCACTCACCGATTCGTCAAAGACCATTGGCAAGAACATAACCATGCTAACTCAAACATCCGTTGTCCATCATATCTCTAACGCTCTTTTCAACACATTACAAATCAACTTCTTCATATATGCCCAACACACACCTTTCATTATCGTCATTCTTTCATGAAAAACACTCTTCGTTTTTTAATCACTAAGGGGTCAACAAGGTTTTTTTCCACCACTCTTTTTTCTCACCATACAACTTAGTGGTATTTTTTTCTCCTCTCTTTTTTTCTTTCTTCTTTTTTTTTCGCCATGATTGATCCCTTGATCAAAACGAACAATCATGATGAAATATGAATCTAATATTACAATAACATTGCAGTGAAATGTAAGAATGCCTTTAATATTAATTTCGATAGGAAATTTGACATTAAAAATAATAATTACAAAAACGTACATTAATATATGAAGCAATTGCAATAGTATAGTTAATGAACTAAACTATTGCCAAATTGTGGTTTGAATTTCGGCCATATCACGAAATCGACTTTCAGGCGCTCGTTTGGTCGATATATGGACTGAATTTCATCATGATTGTTCGTTTTGCTCTGATATTAAATGTAAGATACAAAAATTTCTATAAAACACTTATCTTTCTCTTTTCTTTCTCTTCTTAGTACTCTTACATAACATAACATATGAACTCCTTATATAGACTTAACTAGATTCCTCAATTCCCTAAACATACTTAATAATATTTAACCATACAATTATCTAGGTGCATGTCTTACACAATTGAAGATGAATCTAGATTCTCTAATCAATTAACTCACCTAGAAGACCAAAACACATTTACTATTTTATTTTGACCATTTGACTATTATTAATTAAGTTTAATTTCCAACAATTTTTAGTATTGTATTTTTGTTTATAGGCCACTAGATATTTTTTTTTTATCCATGTAACCTTGTACAGTTTTTTATTTAATGAAATTTTGCTAAGGCAAAAATTTTCTTCTCTCCTGTATCCTAATCAATGCACTTTCCACAAAAAACGGTAGGTTCAAATTAATTCATCCCGCGAAATGTCTTTCGATCGAACCATAGAAATATTGGAATCCATTGAAAACCAACAAGTCGGAGTTTTAATTAAAGAAATTTCTGATTCTAATTCAACAACAATTTGGAATGGAAGTATTGGGCCATTCATGTTAGGGACTCTCCAACGTTTGACGGAAAAAGCTCTTGAAAAGATCACTGTTACTACCAAGTATGGTAATGGGCTTAAAGCAAGTAAAGTAACAGCAATAATATAAAGATCAACTATCAAGCTCTTTATTCATGTTTTCAAATGGATTTACATCTCTTAAACATCAACACGGATAAACCCTAGTGAGAAATGCCCAAAGAGCCGACCACCCTTCTACCCTAAAGAGGTCTATTTATACTAGTCTAGAGGAACCTTCCAGTGACGTCAGCCCTGTCAGAAGCCGGTACGCTTGTCTGCTGAGCTGTCCCTCCTGTCTGTACGATCACAACCGTTGTCCCCTCTCGAGGATCTCTCCTGGCTGGGGCGGAATGGAAATGACTACGCTGCCCCTCTTTTCCCCTTTATCCAAGCTATTCGAGGTGGGCTAATACATTGAGTCTTCTTTCTGGGCCTTTTAAGCCTCGTCTCTATTCCCCGCCTATTGGGCTCACTGGGGCAAGTTGGTATCGAGCCCAACGGGTGAGTATTTCAGGGCCCTATCACCTGCCCCCAAGCTTTTAGTGAGCAAGGCGAGGTGAAAGCTTTTAGTGTAGTTGAGATCTGGGCCCACCACGAGGGTGGTTTGGGACCCTATCACCTGCCCCCAAGTTTTCAGTGAGCAAGGCGAGGTGAAAGCTTTTGATTGTGAGCGGGTTGACAAAGGCCGACATAACTCCGCGGGCGGTTCGAAATTCCCAATGTAATCTCTAAGTAGGCCAAGTCGACGATTCGGCCTCCTTCAAACAGGTGTCTTTAATAGTGGGGGACACGTGTACGATGCTTTATGGGCCTTGGGACCAAGCGATACCTTCGAAGGGACGTTTGGTCGAGTCTTTTTGGCGGGAAAATCGAACCGACGCCCTGTAGATCTTTCTGATGATTGTGTTGCCTCGGGTTTCCCCCTCTTCTCTTTCATATATATTCTTCAGTCTCCGTTTTTCTCCGTTTTTCTCATCATTTTCTTGCTCTCGAGGTCTTCTGCTCTCTCTCTTTCCCATAGATAGTTCATTCTCACTCTTTTCCCTTGCAAGCAGTTAGCGTTCGCCATTCTTCCTTCGGATCTCTGCTTTCGGTGAGTATCTCCTTTTGCTTTTCTTCTTCTGTTTGCCTTTCTTCATTTCTCTATCTGTCTTGATTTTCTCTTTATGGACAAAAACTTGACAGCCATGGCGTCATCATCTGCTCCCGCTCGTAACGAGGGTTGCGAGATTCCTGAAAGTCCCCTCCAGATCATCGCCAACCCTTCTTCTGCCGGGGCTTCTGTTGGATCCCCTGCTGGCTTCGCTGTACCTGGAGCATCCATTCCGCCGATGATTCCACCCCGTGGCGCCGAGCCACCCTCAAAGGCGGAGCCTAACAAGAAGCAGCGTAAGATATTAGCTAGCAAGAGCAAAGCCAAGGAGAAGGTGGCGGAGCCAGCTAAGAGGTCCGCCAAGGAGAAGACCCCTCCCCTGCAAAAGGTCCGAGAGGTTCGCAGCAGAGGTTGGGGGGAAGGGTGCGCTATGAGCGATTTTCGCGAGCATATGGTCTCGCCCTCTGGCATCAAGTTTGTTGTCGCAAAGAAAGATGATAACCCCACTGCGACCGAACGGGGGGTATGTCTGTTTGGTCGAACTGTGCGCTGCGGCCTACTCGCCCCCTTCAGCGAATTTCAGGCGTCTTTTCTTAAATTCGCTAGGATCCCGCCGGGTCAATTGCATCCCTGTGCCTGGTGTTGTATAAATACCTTTGATCTCCTCATGCGCCCGGATCAGTTAAAGGCGCTGGATTTGCCTGTCCGCCCCGCTAGCTTGGAATTGCTGGGTCATTACTTTGATTTCTTTGGGACCTCGGACTTTTGCAATTTGAGGATGAGGACGCCAAGTATCTTCCACCGCCCTGGGAAGATCTCTGATTGGCAGAGGCAGTTCGTTTTTGCCTCTAGGGAGTTATGTACTAATCTTGATATTCCTACAGAATGGAATCAAGATCTCGCCGGCAAGTGGACTCAACTTCAGCTTCCCCGCCCTATCGATCAGGCTGACAAAGATTTTGTGAAAGCTCTGGACGCCAAACTCTTTGCCAAGGGATCTATTACCATAGCCTTTAATGGGCGATCTCTGGAAGCCTACCCTCTCATGTTCAAGAAAGTTGAGAAAACCGACGACGAAGAGGAAGAGGGCGACACTGAGGAGATCGGCTCTTCTAGTCGAAAGTTAAAGAAGGCTCCTGTTTTGAAAGGGCGGTCTGCAGCAGGTGAGACCACAGAATTTTTTGCACCCAGGCCTTTCGCTCCTGGTATGGGGAAGCCCCCCGCTTCTGTTGTATTTAATGTTCTCTCCTCCTCTGGATTGTTAGGTGATGTTGGAGATGGGTCGAGCTCAGACTCGGATGAACCCGCGTTTACCTCGAGGCGGCAGCCGAAAGTCGCGTCACGAAAGCGGGCTCGCTCTCCTGAGTCCGAGGAGGAATTCGTGAGCGTTGAGGACGATCCCGCCCGTGATGGCGAGAGGGATAGGCTCCGCTTGGCCAGAATTGCTGCGAGGGTGAGCGGACAAATCCCTCCTGATCAGGTGCCGCCGAGTGGCTGTCCTCCTCTGCCCAAGCCTCACCCCGCTCGGTTGGGGTCCTCTCTTGACTTCACTTCTCTGGGGGCCACAGCGTCTAACGACTGGCGATCAGCCAGAATCAATGAAGTGAAGGGGCAGAAGGATACCTTCACAGCCTATGTCCCAGGCTACAATGCTGTTATGGCGGGATCAGCTGATCGACTCGATCATCAGCGATATGCAGCCGGGATAAACAAGATATCTGTCCCACGGGATGTTGCCTTGGAGTGTGCCGGGCTGGACGTTGAGAACAGCCTCACTCTCATAAGCGAGCACGCCTTACGGGTTGGTAACTTGGCCTCCTACACTTTGGCTCAGTACCTCGACCTTCGCCATAAGGCTGACCAGATGACTATGGCCGCTGCAGCTCAGAACACACATTTGCGAGAGGAGCTTGGCAAAGGCAAAACCCCCCTGCTCACTGCGGAGAGTGCTCCTAATGCGGTCGTGGAAGAATTTCTGTCGAAGCTTGATCTCGATCGCCTGCCTTCTCCTCTTCGGGAGAAATATGATAGTTTTGTTGAGGCCATCGCCTCTCTTTCCTCTCGTTGCGAACAGGCCGGCGCAGAGGTTCTCAAGGCAAAAGGGGACGTGATGATTCAGGAAAGCGCTTCTCAAGCTTTCCAGCGGTATTTCATTAACACTCGTGATAGGATAGTTCTTTTGGAGGATGAGGTCGACAAGAGCAAGAGGGCCCTTGATTCTACTCGATCAGAACTTTTCTCGGCAAAGTCCGCTTATGAGAGGGTGCGGGATGACTTGGGCGGACTGACTCTTGAAAAGACCAAGCTGTTGGCTCAGGTGGACGAATTGAATCTCAAAGTGGAAAATTTGTCGTCTGAGGTGTCCAAGCGAGCTGACCAGCTTGCGCTGCTCCAAAAAGACTTGGAAACCCAAACAAATCAAGCTGAAGCCGCTCGAAGAGATCGAGATGATTGCCTTTCCACTATTGAGGTGGAAAAAAGGAAGGTGTCGGAGCTAGAGGCGGCGTTGGCTCAAGAGAAGGCCAAGAATTCTCAACTCGCTGATCAAGTGAACATCTTGATGGAGAATTCTCCTGGTATTGAGGGACCTCGCCCCGTTCCTTATTCTGAAGCCGCTCGAATTGGTAATGAGGCTATTGTGAATTTTTTGAATTCTGAGGGCTGTGTCCCTACAATAGCTTATCGTTTGGCAGGCCGCCTCCGCTCTACTCTGAAGGATCAGGCCACTTTCTTGAGGCACTTTTTTCCTTTCACGCTGGCCAACGTCGGGCTGGAAGGCAAGACGCCCCTCGAGCTGAAACCCAGGGACTGGAGCGGATACCGTTGGGACCCTAACACCAGCACCATGTATGATCCGGCAGGCAATGTCTTCGACGGAATGCCCAGACTCTTTAAGAGGCGTAATCCGCCCAAGTTCGTCTTCCCGCCGGATCAATGGCCTGACGAGATCGACCAGCCCGAGTTGATAGAAGAGGAGGAAGAAGAAGAAGAAGATGAAGAAGAGTAGTTGTTTGCTTTCCTTGATTTGTCGCCATATACTTGGCGTTTTTAATGAACTTGTTATCTTTTGCAATTTCTTTTGAAGTACTCACGTAGTCGAGGAGATGTGTTTATTAATGTGATGATTTAGATGTTTATTAATTGCTTGATTTTTATTTTCTTCTTTGTTGTCCGAGCGTCGCTCGACTTCTTTGTCCGCGCACTTATCGTTAGCATTTTAATGCCTTTACTTTAACAAGCGTTGTGCAGTAGTATCGCGCACCCCGATCAAGCGTCGCTTGGTCGCGTTACTTATTTAAAGCCTACTTGATTCACCTTGAGTGAAAATTTGATTGGGCTTCAACCTTTCCGCCCTCAGCGGATTGTCACTGAGTTAACTACTTCAGCAGTTTGGCTAAAGTCTTAAGTTTGTCAGCGATGTTAGATTTTATCAATCGGTATTATTTCTAAGAGAGTTTCCACAATATATTTCATTCCTTGATAATATTTCTGATACATTACTCTCTAAGCACTAATATTGATCATCTTTGCCAGCTTCTACTAAATAATCTTTAGTCACTATTCCCTTATACATATTTTTTTTACAAAAAATAGATTAAAAGGTACTACATCTGACTTAATGATTATCGAAGTTCGAGTAGAGCCGCCCTTTGAGGTCGAGGCGGAGTGATCTTGAAGTCGTCCTGTTGTTGGGGTCGGCTGATCTTGAAGCTGCCCTGTTTCTATACCGGTGACTGGAAATAGCCACCGTTTTTCAGAGACATACCCAGATTATGCAGGCGAAGTCACCTTGGCGGGGACCCTGCCGTCACATTGAATGACTTTTCTAGGTTGGGAGCTGCTAGGATTCCTGGAAAAGGATTTGACATCGGCAACTCCCGTCTCTGTCCCATCCCGCTGCGTCGAGGTGATTTGCTCGTACGATACACCTTCTCGACGGGGCGGGTTTGGGTTTTGAACGATCTCGGCACTTTGACAGAAGAACTTCTCGCCGGGCACTACAACTACTCTATATCAGCTGCCTCACTCCCTATACCAATATCCTTTATTCTCTTGGCAACATTGGGAGACGAGCCGAGCCGAATTGTGTAGTTGTGGCGCCGGCTGCAATGCGCCGGATCGTTCGGGGGTAACAATCGTCGAGGACAGCTGATTTCTGGATCTCAGCTATCCTACGAGATTTCCTTCCCCCAATCAGCTAGCCTACGAGATTTCCTTGATCTTGTCTCTCCTCTTCCTTCCCTTTTTCTTTTTCTTTTTTCTCATTGTTTCCCCTCTTGCTATCTGGAAAGCTTTCAGAAGTTCGTTCTCTTTTTCTATGTTCAGGGAAGATGAACAAATTTTGCTGAAAGGATGCCTTTCTAGCGAGGGGTTGAGGAGGTATTTATAGGTGCCAAACGCTACCTAATTCCGGCATTGCTTTAATTTTAGCATTTATGTCCGACGTTTCCGTACCCTGGATATCCGGATTTTCCGGGATTTATGTTGGAAAACCCCCGGTCAATAAAGAGCATTTAATTTCCGTATTACATACGGTTTGTGGTTGTCAGGAGCTCTGCAGCCTTTGACTGGTTTGCAGAAGATTTGATTCTTCTGTCCTTACTCAGTTTGTCGCGTAGGCGCCAATTTTCTGGAGAATATCCAGATTGTCGCTTAGTGATCCCGCCGCTCGTTCGCCCCTTGTCAAAGGCGAGGTTAAATATGGCGGGTGGCGGGTTCACCTGTCATCTGTCGTGCTTTATGGCCCCTACTGCATCGGCGGGTATGTTGATGATATCGCTCAGACGCAAGGGGATCTGGCTTGAAAGGCGAGGTGAAGGACGGTATCGATACGAGGATTCAACGGCTACAGTATAACCCATGAACCCTTTCACATTATGCATTAAATGCCTTCTGAAAAGGTGTCTTGGACTCTGCCCCATTATTTCATTTCGGTCATGATGGGGGAATGCCTTGGATTCTGTGCCTGACTTATATCTTTGAGGTGACGCTTCGGATTCCGTACCCACCGCCTCATCATGAAGGGGTGCTTCGACTTCAGCATCCGTCCTTTGATCACACCTTCTGGTGTTCTATAAATATGACTTGCGTTCTTCGCTATTGTTTACCTCCTCCTTCCCTTGCTACTCCCTCCTTAGTTTCCCTTTACATTAACGTAATGGCCTTTTCTTCTTACTACTCCCTTCCCCCCTCTGATAGTGTAGGGGCCGAGAGCCATTCGTACCGCGGGATAGTACTTTATCATCCCGACCCCATTACGGCTGTCGACGTCGAAGCCGCCCTCTTGGTTGTGGAGCCCAGCTTCCGCTGGGAAGTAAAAAAGATGTGCTCCAGGCGGTTTCAAGTCTGGGGGCCTCCTGACTGGGAGGCTCGAGCTTTGGAGCTCGCGCATGTCAAAGCGGGGCCATATATTTTCATGGCCTCCACAGTTAGTAGCCACAAGACTCTTCTCCAATCCCGCCGGTTATGGAATTCCTCTCCCCCAACCCCGCTGGTGAAGTACTGGGTTCGTGCAGTGGGGCCCCCTATAGGCTGGCTGACGGGCTTCGCCGCTCGAGGCCTCTTCCCCTTCGGCCTTTATGTGGCTGTTGATCCTGCTACCCGGGCAGGGGTTGAAGGACGATGGGCGCGAGCTCAGGTAGCCGTTCCCAACAAGGAGGCTATTCCCCTGTCTCTCACTTTTTTCCGTGCGGGACCCGTCGGGTCTCTTCACGTAGAACGTCTCCCCGTCTGGTACGCTATTGAAGGGGAGGAATATGAAGATAGCTTTCTACAGGCTTTGCTCAGTGAGCCTGTGGAGGCCTATAGCAGCCAACTGGTGGAAGCGAGGCGGGCTCAGCTACTGGCGGAGGCTTCGTCTGGGTCGAGCAGCAGTGCTGAGGATGATGGGGAGCCCTCAGTGAACTCTTAAGACCCCTACTCTCTGCTCTTTTTTTTTTTTTTTTTTTTTTTTTTTTTTTTTTTTTTTGGGATTTTGTTGTATTAAAACTAAGTTAAGAAGAAAGCTTTGCAGTATGATGTGTTTCATTTTACTTTTCTTGCAACGAGCGCGACGCGCTTTGATACTAAATGCGCTGCCTCAGGCGCGACGCGCCTCGACATGCAAAATAGCGCTAAGCGCTGACTACGTTAGCCTCGACATGCAAATTAACATCGCTTAAGTTTAATTTGAAAAATAAGTCTTTAAATTTGTTCATAGAATTTTATGAATACATTAATCTCTTTCTCTAGCCAAAACGGCGAGACAACATCTGCGGATTTAGCCTAGCTATACGACATGCGCCGATCAGCCATCTCTTGGCTTCAGTGGTGTTCCTTCCATTCAGTTGTTGGATTGGAAGGAACTTATCCTCATGTGTGAGATCATTCTTGGGGTTGATTCCCGGGCGTTTCATACTCACTATGACGCCCCTGATGTCGCATAGCCAAACACATCAAAAGTTGGCCGGGTAGGTTACTGGAGATTGGCCAGACTCTTAGTCGTGGGTCGGACTGATCCGCTTCGCTGTTCAGTCCGACAGTCAAGGTCTGGATCAATGACCTCATAGAAGAGCTTTTGACTTGCCCACGGCGGGTCTGTCACTTTCGGGGTAAATTAGATCTTTCTGTTAATTAATTACTTATTCAGCTATTCTACGAGATTGTCCTTTATCTCGAATTCTCAATAATGCAATTGATAGTTGTCATAATGCATTACTGACACCTCTGTTCTCTTTCTTCTGCGACTTCGTTTATCTGAAATACTCTTTTCTTTATGCTTTTCAGACTTTTAAACGAATGCCGCTCACGCCTACCTTGTGAGTAAGCATGTGATTTATGTGACGGTCACACTCTTTTGATCGGATGTGATTTATATGGTAATTACTAGTTCTGTGACCCGGAAACCGACGGCGTTAAACCCAACCGTCTAGTTAGCGTGGGTGTTAAAAGATTGACTTCAATCATTCCCTTGACTAAATTCTGGATTCGATTCTTCCCTTGGTGTGGGTACTAAGATTCATAACTTCCCTTGGTGTAGGTACTAAATTGTGAATCCGACTCTTCCCTTGGTGTAGGTACTAGGATTCTGAATCCGATCCTTCCCTTGGTGTAGGTACTAGGATTCATAGCTTCCCTTGGTGTAGGTACTAAATTGTGAATCCGACTCTTCCCTTGGTGTAGGTACTAGGATTCTGAATCCGATCCTTCCCTTGGTGTAGGTACTAGGATTCATAGCTTCCCTTGGTGTAGGTACTAAATTGTGAATCCGACTCTTCCCTTGGTGTAGGTACTAGGATTCTGAATCCGATCCTTCCCTTAGTGTAGGTACTAGGATTCATAGCTTCCCTTGGTGTAGGTACTAAATTGTGAATCCGACTCTTCCCTTGGTGTAGGTACTAGGATTCTGAATCCGATCCTTCCCTTGATGTAGGTACTAGGATTCTGAATCCGATCCTTCCCTTGGTGTAGGTACTAGGATTCATAACTTCCCTTGGTGTAGGTACTGAATATTTAATAAAAGGAGCTTTCAAGCTTCCCCTCTTCAATTGCATCCATATTTCTGATTAGGCTTTTCAAACTTCATTTGTCATTACTTAACCCAGTTTCTTACAGAAACATATTAAACAAGCTCAGCGCTTGTGGCTGCCAACTAGCTGGCAACCTTGATTGAAAGTAAAGACAATGCAGTAAAAGGAAGATACAACGGTATTCACAGTGGCGCAAATCTAGCGGAGAGCTTCATGGGTAGAATTTGCGCAGGTCCGACGCATTCCATGAGTTCGCTAATACCTTACCTTGTGCATCCTTCAGATAGAATGCTCTTTCCCCGGCCGACTTCACAATCTCAAAAGGACCGTCCCAAACGGGGTCCATCTTGCCAATGTGCTTGCCTGCTGCTGCTGTCTTTCTTAGCACTAAATCACCAGGCTGGAAATGTCGCGGAGCCACCTTTTTATCAAAGGCTCTTCGCATCTTCCTTTGATATTCTGCCTGCCGAGCCGAAGCTTCCTCCCGGAGCTCGTGAATCACCTCGAGCTCCTCCATCCTGCGCTCGGCATTCCGTTGGGTGGAGTAGTTGATGGTGCGGAGCGTCGGATGGACAATTTCCATAGGAATGACAGCTTCCATCCCATAAACCAGAGCATAGGGCGATCTTTCGGTGGCTGATCGCGGGGTGGTGTTATAAGCCCACACCACCTCGCTGAGATACTCGGGCCAAGTGTTTTTAGTTCCCTCTATTTTCTTCTTCAACCCCTCCAGAATGGTTCTGTTTGATACTTCCGCTAGTCCGTTGGATTGCGGGTGGCACACAGATGCAAAATTAATGTCAATGCCCAGTCCGCTGCAATAATTCTTGAAGGGTGCTCCGGTGAACTGACGGCCATTGTCAGTGATGATGGCATTCGGAATTCCATACCTGTACACTATTTGGTGCTCCAGGAAATCTGTGATCTTCTGGGAAGTAATCAGGGATAAGGCCTTGGCCTCGATCCATTTAGTGAAGTATTCCACTGCCACCACAATGAACTTGAGGTTCCCTCTCGCTTGAGGGAAAGGGCCGAGTATATCCATTCCCCAAATGTCAAAAGGCCAGGGGCTCGTGATTGGCTTCAAGTGGTTAGGCGGCATGTGACTAATTCTTGCATGAAATTGACACTGTGCGCATCTTCTCACCAACTCTTCCGCGTCCCTTCTCAAAGATGGCCAGTAATATCCTTGGCGCATGATTCTTTTTCCCAAGGTGCGAGGTCCTTGATGGCTTCCGCAAATACCTTGATGAGTTTCTTTCAACAGTTCATCAGCCTTGGCCCTTCCGACACAAATCAACCAGGGGTGGTGGTATCCCTTTTTGCATAGCTCCTCTTCGATTGTTGTGAATTCCAAGGACCACCTCTTGATCTTCCTCGCCAAGTTCCTGTCTTGTGGGAGAATCCCCTTGGTTAAGTACACCCAAATTGGTGAGTACCACTCTTCCTCATGGCGTGTCTGAAAGACAACCATCTCGAGTAACTGAATGCTGGGCGAGGGGATCTCCAAGACTATTATGGGACGCTCCTTGTCCAACTCGCTCTTGGCTAGTTTGGACAGAGCATCCGCGGTCTCATTCTCTCCCCTGGGGATATGCTCAACGAGGACCTTATCGAAACCGCCGATGAGCTGTTCCACCTTTCTCAGGTATTTGATCAGCGTTTCGTCTTGAGTTTTGTATTCCTTGAGCACCTGATTCACTACCAGTTGGGAGTCGGACCGGATCTTAATGCTCTTGGCCCCGGTAGCCGCAACCAACTGTAAACCCGCGATGAAAGCCTCGTACTCGGCCACATTATGGGATGGGTTGAAGTTCACTCGCAAGGCGTACTTGAATCTATCCCCATCCGGGCTGATTATTTCCACACCTAAACCGGTGCCCTTGTCAGATGACGCTCCATCCACGTATACCTCCCATACCGACTCTATAGGAGTAAAATCTCCACTGGTCCCTTGTACAATGAAATCTGCTAAAGCCTGACTTTTGTAAGCCGTTCTGGACAAATAGGTGATGTCGAATTCTGATAACTCAATGGCCCACTTGAGCAGTCTTCCGGCGACGTTGAATTGTCCTAACGCCTTGCGGAGTGGCATAGTGGTCACCACACGAATGGGGTGAGCTTGAAAGTAAGGACGCAACTTCCTAGCAGTTACCACAATCGCAAACGCATTCTTCTCAATCGTCGGGTACCTGGTCTCGGCATCCCTCAACACTCTGGATACAAAATACACCGGTTTTTGTACACCTTCTTCTTCTCTGACCAGAGCCGTGCTGATAGCCTCCTCATTGGTGGCTATGTATAAATATAGTGGCTCACCATTTATGGGCCTGCTGATTATGGGCGGGGTGGAGAGATATTCTTTGATCTTTCCAAAGGCTTCCTGGCACTCTGGTCCCCACTCGAACGCTTGCGTCTTCTTTTTAATGAGGTCAAAGAAAGGCTTGCATAGCATAGCAGACTGCGAGATGAACCTGCTGAGCGCTGCTATCCTGCCGGTGAGGCCCTGCACCTCCTTGATGGAACTAGGTGACTTGAGATTTATAACCGCTTGGCATTTGTCGGGATGGGCTTCAATACCGCGCTCGGAGATGATGAACCCTAAGAACTTCCCGCTGGATAAGCAGAAGAAGCTCTTTTTAGGATTGAGCCGCATTCCTACCTGTCTCATTTTGGCGAAGACCCTTTCCAGATGGGCGACGTGATCGGAACCAGTGCCGCTCTTAACAACCATGTCATCAATATACGCCTCCATTATTTCTCCCAACTCTTCCTTGAAGACCTTGGAAACCATTTTCTGGTATTCCGCTCCTGCGTTCTTGAGGCCGAAGGGCATGACCTTGTAACAATACAATCCTTCTTCAGTAACGAAGGAGGTTTTCTCTTCATCCGCCTGACTCATCCTTATTTGATTATAACCGGAGTAGGCGTCCATGAAACTAAGGTACTTGAAGCCGGCTGTGGAATCGATCATGGCATCGATGCTGGGTAATGGGAATGGCGTCTTGGGGCAAGCCTTGTTTAAATCAGTGTAATCTATGCACATTCTCCACTGTCCATTGGATTTAGTCACCAATACCGGATTAGCCAACCACTGCGGATACTTGACTTCCCTTATGGCCCCAGTTTTGAGCAGCTTTTCCACTTTTGCTTTAATTGCCCTTCTCTTCTCTCGACTTTGTTTTCTCTTCTTTTGAGTAATCGGTCTCATGCCTGGCTTGGTAACAATTTGGTGCTCGGCTATCTCCCTGTCTATCCCGGGCATAGCCTCACCCTCGCAAGCGAAAATATCGCGGTTTCGCAAGAGGCATGCCTTGACCAGTTCCCGGTCCTGCCCGGGTAGTACAGTGCCAATCTTGGTGATCTTGCCATCTCCCAGGTCAAACTCTTCAGTATCTTCCATGGGACCGCCTGTGGGCCCAGCGGGGTTATGAAGCAAGATGTTTTCCGCCGAGTCATAAGACTCCGTTCGTTCACTTGCGTGCTCAATTTGAGCCACATGCTTAGGAATGGACGCCTGATAGCAAGTTCTGGCTACTTGTTGCTCGCCCCGCAGAGTCCCGACTCCGCTCCGAGTGGGAAATTTGACCTTTAAATGGGGTGTAGAGGCTATGGCTCCGATGTCATTCAGAGCCTTCCTACCCAGGATAATGTTATACGGAGAAGGAGTGTTTACGACCACGAAACTGACTCGGGACACCACATCCCTTGGGGATTCTCCGAAAACAACTGGCAGATCTATAACCCCCAAGGGCATAAGCTGATCGCCTGTGAAACCCGTGAGCGGTGTAGCCATAGGTTTGAGGGGATGGTCTTGCAAATGCAACTTTTTTAAGGTTTCATAATAGATGATATCGGCAGAGCTACCCGTGTCGATCAGGATTCTGCCTACTCGCGTGCCATTTACGCGTAGCATTACCACAATAGCGTCATCATGAGGCAAATGGATTCCTGCATAGTCCTCCGGCCCAAAGGTGATACGCGTGTTTGCCACCGAGTTGCTTTCTCCTATCTGAAAGACCTCCATCCTTGACGGGTTGTCTAGGTTCTTGGGGTAAGCGTATCTCCTTCTGGCCCTTTCTGAGTCTCCCCCTGCGGCAGGTCCTCCCGCTATATACAAGACGGGTGCTGGGGAAGGTCGGGGATTATCTTGATCGGCATTTGGAGGGGTTCTCTGTCGGGTGCGCTCCGCTTGTCTGCCTCGGTCTCGCATACGGCGTCCGTAGTTGTTCCCTTGCCTTCCCCCTCTGTTGCCTCTTTCTTCATTATTCCACTGGGGGGTTTCCAAGTACCTCTCAAGCACCTTAGTGTTTCTAATCATCCTTTCAATTTCATCTTTCAACTTGATGCATTCGGACGTGGCATGGCCGTATCCATTGTGATATCTGCAGTATTTGTTTCTGTCACCCCGGTTAGTTTCTTCCCTAGAAAGTGGCTCGGGTCGCTTAAACTCCGGGTCATCTTGAACAACCTGCAGCAATGAATCGGTTGAAACCGAGAAAACATGATAATTAGTGTACCCTTGCTTATAATCCTCTCCCGTGGGAGGAAATCGAGGTTGAGCTACCACGCCTTTATACTTGTTGAAAGAACGACCCCGCCGATAAGGACGAGGAGGAGTATCTCGGCGAGTGGACGGAGGCGTATTTCGCCTATTAGGAGGAGAAGCGGGTCGGGGATAACGCCGGGGTCGATCAGGGCTTTTGCGCAACGCTCCTCGGCTGGCTGGTTTCCCCGCCACTGCGGCATCTTCCTCAGCTTGCAAGGTTTTCTCCGCTGCAGTTCGGAATTCTGCAAACGTCCTGAAGTCTTCTTCTACTGCTCTCCAGCGTAAGGCACTTCCTTGCCTTAAAGCTTGCCTCACTGCGGCTAAGATGATTCCGTCGTTGTAATCAATAGTTTGATTTGCCTCCTCAGCGAACCGGTTGAGAAACTTCCTTGTTGATTCCCGCTCGCCCTGTTTAAGACTCATTAGATCTATTGATCTTTTGGCTGGCGCCCGGATGCTTGGGAATCTCTGCAGAAATTGATTCTCTAGATCAGCGAAGTCCCTCACCGAATTGAAAGGTAATTCCGAGAACCACTTCCATGCCGATTCCTCCAGGCATGTAGGAAAAACTCGACACCAAATGCTTCTATCCAAGGTGGAGAGAGAGATTCTGGCCTTGAAACTGGACAGGAATTCCTTCGGGCATTGCAGGGTCTTGGTAGAGAACCTGGGGAGATTAGTGAAACCATTAATGTTTATCGGGTGATGATAGAAATGGTTTGGGAAGACTCCCCTTGCCGGTGAACATTGCCTTCGTCGCCCCAAATCAGGTGTGTCATCGTGCCACCTCCTCCGAGGGGAATGAGTGACACTCCCCGTGCTATGGCGGCTGGGCGAGCGGATTCGTTCTTGCGTCTGGATAAAAGGAGCCCCAGACGGCATTCCTCCTCCTACGAATGGCGGGACATATTCTTCGTGCGGGATCGCATGGCCCTGTGGATGAGGGAAGCACGAAGGGGTCCCTTGGTAATGTTCTCCTCTAATGCCGCCCATGTTACCTTCATAAAGGGGTGGTCGAAGTCCCGACCTAGATGGAGCCATGCAGGCTTGCTGCGCCGGTAGACGCTCGCCAGGTTGCTGCATGATATGAGTCGGCATCGGAGCGACATTATTTCCCAGCACGGGCGAGGATAAGGATAAAAACTGTCCCCATAATTGAAGCATATGCTGGTCCCACATCTGCCGGTAGGGGTCCGCTGGCGCAGATACCGTGGGCCAGGCAGGAGGCATTCCTGATCCAATCAAGGGAGGTGGTGCTGCAAGACCAGGCTGCATTGATCCCGCATGCATATGTGAGGAGGGTGGTCTTGCTGGAGGCGGCTGGAAACCTGCCGAAGTTGGTCCGCCCATAAGGATCGGCGTGGTTCCTGACGGGGTCGTTCCGACAAGAACGGTCGGAGCGACTCCCGACGAAGCGAGGCCATTGAGGGCGCTCGAGTTGATGGCATTCGCTCCCGACGGTCCCGCGGTCTGAGGGGTATAGACCGGCTGGGAGTACCCGGGGGGAGCGGATTGACAACCCGCCAGGTTCGTCGGAGTGAACGGCGGATTTGGTACCGCTGAAGCGGTCTCTTACGGGATCTCTTCCACTAAGAGGTCCGGAGGCATCCCGAGAGGAGTGCGCTCGCCTTGCGCAGAGGTTTGCGCTTGGTGATTAGGTGAATCTCTTGCCATGAAAAAGTCGAACGAGAGTCGTCTGGGTTCTAAACTCTTCCCGCGATCTGGCATCAGCTACTCTTCCTTGCTTGAGGTGAGCCCCACGGTGGTTGTTACTACCAAGTATGGTAATGGGCTTAAAGCAAGTAAAGTAACAGCAATAATATAAAGATCAACTATCAAGCTCTTTATTCATGTTTTCAAATGGATTTACATCTCTTAAACATCAACACGGATAAACCCTAGTGAGAAATGCCCAAAGAGCCGACCCCCCTTCTACCCTAAAGAGGTCTATTTATACTAGTCTAGAGGAACCTTCCAGTGACGTCAGCCCTGTCAGAAGCCGGTACGCTTGTCTGCTGAGCTGTCCCTCCTGTCTGTACGATCACAACCGTTGTCCCCTCTCGAGGATCTCTCCTGGCTGGGGCGGAATGGAAATGACTACGCTGCCCCTCTTTTCCCCTTTATCCAAGCTATTCGAGGTGGGCTAATACATTGAGTCTTCTTTCTGGGCCTTTTAAGCCTCGTCTCTATTCCCCGCCTATTGGGCTCACTGGGGCAGGTTGGTATCGAGCCCAACGGGTGAGTATTTCAGGGCCCTATCACCTGCCCCCAAGCTTTTAGTGAGCAAGGCGAGGTGAAAGCTTTTAGTGTAGTTGAGATCTGGGCCCACCACGAGGGTGGTTTGGGACCCTATCAATCACCAACTTCGACTTTATAATTCGTCTCCATTTATCATCAATATTCCAAGGCGTCGCAATCGCAAATTGGTCAGAAAAGAATAACAGGGTGGTACAGGCTATAGCAGATGCCCTGCATTTAATGGATGAAGCTGATTCAAAATTAAGAAAGCTAAAAACTGAGCTAGAAGTAGAAGCGTATTATACCTACTGCCCAGGTAATGAACAAAAAGAGATTGAGTTAATTAAACAAATGAGAGAAAAGATAAATGAAAAATTAAGAGGGAGGAGATATCTCCTGATAACTGAAGAACTAGATTTAGTAGACATCACTAGTTTTAGTGTTCAATGGGGCATGGAAGGTTGGCTTCCTGGTATAAGATTTAGATCTGATAGAGCATTTAACGATGATTGTTGGTGGCTGATTACGTGTCCTTTTGGCGTAATAGAAGGAAGCACTGAGGAGAATCCTGGTGGTCTTGTTTTTGATATGAGTAATTTAATGGATCGGTATGAACAAGTATTTTCACCGGTGTTCTTAATTGAGCAAGAATTGCTCTTGGCCGCAAAATCGATTTCTTCTAAGTATTGCATGGAATTAAGGCGCGGTATGGATATGTTATGGAGTTGCATGCTCTATACTGTATTGGTCGAACCGGGTAGATTATCTGATGAGTGGGAGAGGAATATTGAGACCAAAGAGTTGATTCAAATGTGGAATGCTGAGGGGCTCCTATCTCGAGATATAAAACTTAGACATGTTGAGAGTGAATTCTTAGCAGAAGAATTGAATGTACTGACCAGTTTTGATGAAGAAGGCATAAAAGAAAGCGAGAAAGAAGGGGACAGCTTGACCAATGATCAATACTTGCAATTATTTGGAATGGCAGAGAAGATCTTAGAAGGCATCAACTCTTGGTCCCCTTTTATAAATGAAACCTGGAGAAGTTCAAGTTTTACATATGGAATGTGGATACTACTAAAGAAATGGAAATCTCTCTACAAGCTAAATAATGTGAATCTCAATCATTGGTCAAGTGATAGATGGGGAATTCTAGAGATGGCGGGGCGAAATATCAACTTTGACGCCAATAGATGGGTAAACAAATCCTGGATAACACTTGATGCGACATTTCGGTACATCCAAAAAATAAATTTTTACAATTGGACGATAAGATGGATTATACATCCAAAGTCAAAAAATACCACAACATGTGTTTTTCGATTTCCCCAGTCATATTTTTCGTCCTTTGATGGACTCCTTGGTAAGATGCCCCATCTTCGAGTTCTCAAGTTGAGGCTGTGTGATATACGATACTTACCTGAGTCACTCTCAGGCCTTAGCAATCTTCGACTTCTTTCTTTACTCAATTGTCCCGATTTAAAAAGCCTTGGGACCGCAAGTTCTTCTCTTTCTTCTTGCATCAGTTCATTGGAAAAATTAGAGTTCTTGGATTTGGTCGACGTTCCTTCTTTAGAAGAGATCCCAGATGACTTTGGCAATAAAAAGAAGCATCTTTATTTTCTTCGTATTTCAAATCATAAAATCACCTCACTACCCTTGAATCTATTTAATGGCATGCCAATTCTGAGAGAGCTTGTTTTTGATAGTCCCAAATCCAAATCACTTACAGGGTTATCTCCATTGGCTTCCTTAACAAACCTAGAAACCCTCTCACTTTCCAATACAAAACTTGTTTCTCTCCCCCCGAACACGTTTGAGAAAATGCAACGTCTTCGTGTTCTAAAACTAATTGACAACCCTCTAATGGAAACACTGCCAAAATCACTTTGTGGTGCCACAATGCTTGAGAAGCTTGAGTTGAGGGACTGTTGTGGGCTGAAATCAATTGATGTACTCCCCACTAGAAACCTAAAATCGTTCATTTTAGATGGTCGTAATGAGTGGATTCAATCTTTACCAGAGTCACTTGCAAGATCACACAACCTTCAAGAAGTACAAATTTCTGGTTGCAGTTCCTTAAAAGAGATAAAGATAATTGGAAATCTATGTGTTAGATCATTTTCTTTGTCAAACTCAACAATTACTTCATTGTCATTGTGTGGTTGTCAAGAAATAGCGAAGATAGATTTGAAACAACTCAAGGAATTGGAGGATCTCAATCTTTCTGGTACAGCAATCACTGAGATTCCTGATATCTCAGATTTCCCAAGGTTGAAGAAATTTGTTCTACTTGCAGTGCCTCATCTAAGAAGAGCGCCTTGGCATAAACTAGATCGTATTCCTGAGCAGCTTAATCTAGACCAGTGTGATTTCACAAATGCAACTATCAGTGGCCTTGATACTCATAGCAATATTAATTATGCAAAACAGTCAAGAAAAATTGTCATAGGATTTTGTATTTGTGTATGGGATTCACATTTGTTTATGAATCTAAACCCCAAGCATTGCATCGATCTTCTGGAAAAGGGATCCCTTCAATCAGTTTACATCTTGGTTGCTTCTTGTGAGAAAAGGAAAGAAGAATTAAACACAAGCCCAAATCAAACAATCCCCTTTCAATGGAGCTGTTATAAAGATGCCAGATTGAATTCCTTAGCTTCAAAGCCTCTCCTGGTGCAACAACCGCAATGCCGCCGACACATTGAGATATCATCAACGGAGTGTTACCCTTGCGGTCTTGAAGGTATTTTGGAGATTACTGAATTATTGTCAGTGAAGAACAACATACACATTTCCTCTCTATCAGATTTGAACCCAAGGCTGCCGATGCTCCTAGCTCTTCAGATTGAAGAATGCCATAAAATTGAATATCTGTTTGATGCAATGCATGGGGGAAGTGTGTGCCCTCAATTGCAGGACTTCAGTGTGGTTCGTCTGCATAATATCAGCCATTTGCTAATTGAGAAGGGGACATATTTTGCCGAACCAAGTTTTGATTCCTTGAAGAATCTCCATTTGTCTGAATGTGCTAGATTGGAGGTCATTTTTCCAGATAATATTGTCCTCCCCAACCTAGAGATGCTTAGTATCGTAGGTTGTCCAAGCCTACAAACAGTGTTCTACAAATCTGGTTATCATAGTTTTGATGCCGACATGGTAAATAAGTTCCGAGAAAACCATTTACAGAGCCTTCACACCATGCGACTTCATTTGCTGCCACAATTGCTATATATCTTCGAGAAACAGAGGTTTGGTGTAGTTTTACTTCACAAGTGGAAAACACTCTTTTTTCGGGGATGCTGGGGCCTACGCCAACTGCCACTGCTACTTGGACCACGAGATCAGAAGGTGTGTGTCGATGGAGAAACCAAGATATGCAACACAATAAAAAAACGGACGGATACAGAGCAACTCTCACACTATGAATTCAGACCAAAGCCACTGATCTCCTCCACAAGAGATGACGTGAAGAACAAGGTCTTCCTTAAGTAAGGTAAGTGTAATTAATTAATTAGGTTCGCATTTGAATTCATTTCAAAATGATTTCTCTAATTAAGTAATTATGTCTAATCATCTGTGACAAATAAAGTTGTTTCAAAACCATTTTGTTTTTCGGTAGTTGATTTAATTGTGTTCCTTCTATTGTGGCAGAAAAATGGATTGGCAGCTCTACAATTTTTGAATCCATCAAAAAACTATCTTTTTGTATACTTTGGATTGTATGTTTTTAGTTAATTATAATTAAATGAATAAAATAGTTTTCCCATTGCTCCAAATTTCGTAACTTAGTGATTGTTTCAGGAGTTCTTCTGTAGCTTTTGGGGGATTTCTTGGAATGAGGTATGCCTAATACAGTCATATATAAAGCTCTCGATTCCTATGCTACAATACAGGTCAGCTAGCTGATTAGAGTCATCGACAATACATTCTTCTTTAATGTTATGATATGCATATCAATTTCAACTTTGTTAACAGTAAATACTTTTAATGTTATGACGTGTATATCTAATATTTTGGCTAGGTACTAGAAAAGTCGACATGCAAATTCAGTATGGGTGTATAACAGTGTGCACCCAACATGGTACTTTCGAAGGTGGTACATGATATTTATTTCAATTTCAACAACTATATTTTTACTGAACTGATCTGCATAAATATTCAAAACATACAAATTTTTTCTTATGTCCTTACTTTAAATTTCTGGCTAGGTATATTCATTCTTGATGTTTCAAGGGTACACTATTTGAAGCGGCTTAGACAATAGATGGTGTTTTCCCAAGGAAGATCTACATCGATTTCTAGCATTCAAGAAAGCAGAGAGATGGTTTCCTTTAACAAGCAGCTAAGAGGCTGAAACGCTTCATTTTTCTATTTTTTTCCTTTCTATTGGCTTCGAACTTGCCCTCAAACAGTTCTGTTTTTTTTTCTCTCTCTCTCTCTCTCTTTCAAACTATTAAGTATTCACATTTAAGTTTTGATTCATCTACTTGACCATTTAATTCTAGTTTAGATATGTTTTTGCTAGTTTGATACACTATGTGCTATTAAAATGGTACAACGATTGCAATTATTCTGACTGTGGTGTGTTATTTTTATATATTAAGAAAGATGTTCTTTTATTTTGTTCGTTGAGTGTATATGTTGTTGGTGTTATGAAAATCATTGTCTTGCTCAGGAGAAATCTAATGAAATTATTGAATTTGAACTGAAATGGAAAGAGATAACAGGGTACAGCCCTAAATAAACGCAATTAGGCGATATTAAATGAAACTTTATTGTTCATAGTTTATAGCACAAAAAAAACAAAGATGGTAATAAATTTTAGGATGTTGTATAACTGGGTACTGCACTAATATTAACGACAAAATGAGGGTTCAAGAGCCACAAAGTTTTGTACGACAAATGTTACAATTTCTCTATTTCATTGACATTTCAACTTTTGCAATTCAAATTTTGAATCCAAACAATTGATCTTATTCAATTTAACTAGTGATGCGTTACTATATAATTTTCTTATATTTTTTAGTTCATTTGATACTCGATCAAAAAGTCAAAAATGAACAAATGTTGTTAATTATAACAAATAAATTGTAATGTGTTACTATATAATTTTGACCTCTTGATCGAGAATCAAATTAACTCCAAAATTTATAAAATTTATATGGAACGCATCATCATTATATTGAAAAAAAATCAACGGTTTGGATTCAAAATTTATATTTTAAAATTTGAAATATTAATAAATTAGATAAATTGTGGTACTAGAATTCTCTTTTTTCTAGACTGATATCTTCTTAAAGCAATTTTACAAGCATTAAATTAAAAGTAACATGTGCATGTATCGATGAGATAAATAATTTAAGAATGACATTTTTTCTAAAATATTTTGAATTATATTTCTAAGCTATACTTCTGTAAATAAAATTTTGAAAGAGAGATTTTTTTTTTCCAATATAATAAAAACTAGAGGAATAAATCGAACTTCGCTTGATACAGAAATTCTTACTGACATTTAATTATTGAATTTGTTGCAACAAATCGAGTTTCTTGATACGAAGATTTTCTTTAAATTTTAACATTAATTATCTTTTGCAATGATTATGTTGCAAGTTAGATTATATGATATTATTTCAATTTTATAAAATTTATTGCATAGGAATTTAAAGAAATGGTTGAAGAGTCCAGATAACAATTAGATATGAACTACCTTAGATTTCCAAATATATTGTGAATAAATTTAGTGTTAATCTCAAAGTTGTTAATTAATACATGTGTTGTACTAAACTACTCTCGGTTTGTCGATTACAAAACAATATCATTTGGCATTTAACAATCTTCTTTGAGCTTTATAAGAATTTATAGGAAGAAGATGCATAATATGAAGACTTGGATAAAAGATTATTGCAAGATCAAGTCTTCAAAGGAGTTTGTAGGCTAGCTTAGACTAGGATAGAAGGTTTACTTTAGTCCTCAATTATCCTTGAATTGGTCTAGATAGCAGAAAAGCTCAAGAATCCAGCAAAATCTAGTTTTCTGGCTCAAGCGTTGTATAACGCTTCATAGCGTTATATAATGCTTGAACACTGTTAGCAAAATCCAGTTTTCTGGCTCAAGCGTTGTATAACACTTCATAGCGTTGTATAACGGTTGAACACTGAGAATAGCATTTTTCAGATTTTTTATTCAAACGTCGTGTAACGCTTTGTAGCGTTATATAATGCTTGGTTCACTGACTCGGTTGAGGTTACGATAAGTAACGTTTGATAGATTTATTTGACGCTTCTTCTTTTCTAAACGGTTTTGTAGCGTCACTTAACGCTTGGTTTTTGTTCCGTTGTATAATGCTTCGTAGCGTTGTATAACGTTTCTGACAATCCTTTTGGCCGTTGGACTTTCTCTGTCCCAAGCATTGTATAACGCTATGAAACGTTGTATAACGCTTCAGACACAGTTCAACGGATTTGTCGGATTTTTTTTTTAACGGCTATTTTCAAGCGTTGTATAACGCTATGAAGCGTTATAGGCTGTTTTTACTGGTAAACAGCTCCAGCCGAGCTCTATTTATATTCACCCCTTGTTCTCTCTCTTAATAGAGCTTTTCCTTGCAAAATTAGACTAGGATAGAGCATTTGAGCACAGGGACATTCTCCTACTTGAGCTTTTCATAGCTAGATCACTTTGAGAGATATTGTAGCCACTTGAGTGCTCTTCTCCCTTGAATAGCATGGCCGTTGAGCCGCTTGAGCTAGGCCGTAGTGCCACCACCTTGTGTAGGCCGTTGTGCCATTGTTGTAGGCCGTTGTGTCATTCGAGTTAGGCCGATCCACCTCGAGATCCTTGTGACGAGGCGATTCGGTTCGAAGTTGTAGTCTCGTTCTTGTTGGAATTGAACGGAGCGCATCTGTTTGGTGGTTGCGAAACTCCCGGAGACGTACGACTAAGGCTAGCTTTCCTCTAGCGGGTCAGAACTCCGTAATCACACCTTGTGTTAAATTCCTGTCTCTTTTTCTTCTTTATTTTTCTTGCATATTTAAATTGCTTGTGTGCGCTTGATTGTTTTGGGTACCAATTGACTTGTGATAGGTAGTTCATACCAAAACCGGTCCAAAACCAACTAATCACTTCCGCTAAACCTTGAAATTGGTTAAGCCGCCTACCTTATTAGGGACAACAAAGTGGTATCAGAGCGGGAACCTCGATTAAGGCCTCTTAATCATCGATTTTCGGTCCAATGGAGGCCAATTTTGTAGAAAGACCGGCCAAGTTAGGCTTAGATTGTAAGAACTTCTCTTTTTGGAAGAGATGCATGGTGAACTACCTCAATATCTTAGGATTGGCATATGGTAGAAAATAGGTATACCCCCGAGTATAAGCCCAATTCTACCGATTTGACCAAGAAATTTTGAGAGGACCAAAAGGCCAATGATCGTGCGGTTAATGCCATACTAGCCTCGGTCCATGAGTCCATTCATGTGACCCTTACTTCATTTGATTTGGCACACGATATGTGGATAGCTCTCCTCAACCGTTATGAGGGCAATTCGCAATTAGACACTCAAAATTGTATGAGTTGTACTCTAAATTTGCGAATTTCCACATAAAGGATGGTGAATCCATAGAGGATATGTACACACGACTTGTACAAATCCAAAATGAATTCACCAATGGAGGTGAGTCCCTAACAAATTGCAAGATTGTAGGGAAAATGTTGAGGACTTTAAGTGGACGGCGCGAATGGGATGCTCATGTCGACACTCTTGAGACCTTGATTTGGATGGATCAACACTACACACCGGATCAAATGTACACCAAGCTCCGTTGTGTTGAGGAGAAGCTCAAGTAACTCGGCAAACTAGGGCACACTCCAAGAACCCTAGCTATGACATCCACAAGCGATTCCGACTCCACTTCCTCTTCTCATTCCTCTCATTGCCGACACTCACATCAACCACCGGTCAACCTCTTTGAGCTCGGTGAGACAGAGCAAGAGGACATGATCCAAAGGATGTTCCGTGGGCTTCTCAAGCATGAGAAGAAGTTCAACAAGGAGAGGAAAGCCAATGATGAACGGGAGTTGTGCTTTGTGTGCAATAGAGAGGGACACTCTATACACAAATGCCCCAAGCTTTCTCCTCAAGTGCAAACCGTCAAGTCAAACCACAAGCACAAGAGGGAAATGGCAAAGGCTCATGCATTTCATGCCGTGTGGGAAGCCACATCCGAAGCCGACACAAGCTCATCCGACTCGGATTCTCCCAGGTCCTTGCTTTGATAGGCATTGAAGACAAGATGATGTTCTCAATGGATGATGTTGATGATGATTTAGTCAAGGAGGTCTTCGCCGATATCAACAATGGGACAAGATATGTCCATCCCTTAATTCAAGCGAGATACTCTCCACCATCCTCTCCACCGGCCTCACCAAAGCCGAGCTCTACTAAGGTATATCTACCTCTCAATGATTTCCTTAGTAGTGATGTTAGTGAGAGTGATGAGGAACCAACTTGTTCAACCAAATGTGTTAATTGTGATAGGTTGAACTCAATTGTTGATACCACCCATGGTGCCTTGGTTAGGAAAGCCGACATGATTGAGACCCTAAAAACCAAGGTAGATGAACTTACTTCTAAGTTTGGTGAGTATGAGGCTAAAATCGCTTGAAAAACAACTTGAAAAAAACGGTTTTAGCTCAAGCCCCTAAAATTGATTTGAAAAACCTTTTCAAGGGCCAAAAGCCTCATGACAAGTCCGGTCTTGGTTACAAAAAGTCATATCAAACCAAGAAAAACTTGTCGCACAAAAATGGGAAACAAATTGTACCAAACTCACATTTCCAAAAACCTAGGAATGCATGTAGTCATGCACATATGTACCAAAGAAAACCTAGAGACACTAAAGTGCAAAATAAAATGAATTTGCAAAATCAAGAGGAAGTTTTTATTCCAAAAGCGTCCAATAAAATTTATTTTAGAGGACCTGATGGATGGTTTTACGAATTTAAAGAGCAATATTCCTCTCAAAACCACAATGCTCAATTCAATGAGCCAAAAAGGAAGGTTTCCTAACATTTCCAAAAGGATCACAAAAAGAATTTCATAGCCTCATCCAATGATCCTAAGAAGAAAGCCGAGAACCTTAGAGCCCATTACCAATCTCATTTTGTCAAGAGTTCTACCATACCTAAGCCAACCAATGCCTTTTGTACTTATTGTTGTCAAAAAGGGCATATCTCTTTGAGTTGTAACCTTAGGAAACCAAATGGTGATTCCAAAGGTAAATGGATTCCAAAAGTTAGTACTTCAAGTAGTACAACTAATGGTATGGTACCAAATGTGGCCTAAATACCAATTTAACCCCCGGTCTTTTAAGCCAGATATTTAGGGGGAGTCTCTTTTATTTATTGATTATATGCTTCTTGAGATTAAATTGGTCACACTACTTAGTGTAGTGTCCTAAATTAGTTCTCCAATTCCCTTTCTCCACAATTAAGGGGGAGCCATGAATTTAGAGGGAGCTTCTACGATTTTCACCTTTTGTCGATTTACAAAAAAGGGGAGAATGGTAGTAAAACTTGTGAAATGCCAAAATTTAATCGCTTTACTTATGATATTGTTTTACAAATCATCAAAAGGGGGAGATTGTTGTACTAAACTACTCTCGGTTTGTCGATTACAAAACAATATCATTTGGCATTTAACAATCTTCTTTGAGCTTTATAGGAATTTATAGGAAGAAGATGCACAATATGAAGACTTGGATAAAAGATTATTGCAAGATCAAGATCAAGTCTTTAGGGAGCTTGTAGGCTAGCTTAGACTAGGATAGAAGGTTTACTTTAGTTCTCAATTATCCTTGAATTGGTTTAGATAGCAGAAAAGCTCAAGAATTCAGCAAAATCCAGTTTTCTGGCTCAAGCGTTGTATAACGTTTTAACACTGACTCGGTTGAGGTTACGATAAGTAACGTTTGATAGATTTATTTGACTCTTCTTCTTTTCTAAACAGTTCTGTAGCGTCACTTAACGCTTGATTTTTGTTCCGTTGTATAACATTTCGTAGCGTTGTATAACGTTTCTGACAATCCTTTTGACCGTTGGACTTTCTCTGTCCCAAGCGCTGTATAATGCTATGAAACATTGTATAATGCTTCAGACACAGTTCAACGGATTTGTCGGATTTTATTTTATTTAATGGCTATTTTCAAGCGTTGTATAACGCTATGAAGCGTTATATAACGCTTGAGGCTGTTTTTACTGGTAAACAGCTGCAGCCGAGCTCTATTTATATTCACCCCTTGTTCACTCTCTTAATAGAGATTTTCCTTGCAAAATTAGACCAGGATAGAGCATTTGAGCACAGGGACGTTCTCCCACTTGAGCTTTTCATAGCTAGATCACTTTGAAAGATATTGTAGTCACTTGAGTGCTCATCTCCCTTGAATAGCGAGGTCGTTGAGCCGCTTGAGCTAGGCCGTAGTGCCACCACCTTGTGTAGGCCGTTGTGCCATTGTTGTAGGCCTTTGTGTCATTCGAGTTAGGCCGATCCACCTCGATGTCCTTGTGATGAGGCGATTTGGTTCGAAGTTGTAGTCCCGTTCTTATTGAAATTGAACGGAGCGCACCCATTTGGTAGCTGCGAAACTCCCGGAGACGTACGACCAAGGCTAGATTTCCTCTAGCTGGTCGGAACTCCGTAATCACACCTTTTGTTAAATTCCTCTCTCTTTCTTCTTTATTTTTCTTGCATATTTGAATTGCTTGTGTGTGCTTGATTATTTTGGGTACCAATTGACTTGTGATAGGTAGTTCATACCAAAATTGTTGGAGTTATGTCCTAGAAGTCAATATTTCATGACTTATTTTCTTAGTTTATGTTAATGATGATATTTGATCATTTGTTCCTAGAGTTTATTATTGACAGATCATTCAGGTTGAGGATCTGAATTGTAGATCTCTGTGGATCATTCATTAGAATGACAATAATAAATCTAAATCGTCCATAATCTTGATAATTAACAAGGAACATTAATTATCATAAAAGATTAGTATGCAAGTTAAGTGATGATTAAGTTCTACAAATCATAGGTAAGGAGTTACCGACTTAATTGCATATGTGTATGTTATTGGAACATAGTACAGGACTTGACCCAATGAAATAAACATTTGGATTGTGTTATGTGTCATTGTTTATTTCATATGAGTTTGATTCTGAGTTTGAGATGTTCACCTTTTCCACATGAGGATAGGTTCAATAAATATCGTCTAACGTTGATTCCTGATAAAGGCTGCTATAAGGACTTTATTTATGTTCTCTTGAATTGTGCGGGGAAAAGTTGTTCATCAAGAAAACCGTATGTCCCTCATTAGTATACCTAGTGAGTGATGATATCTGTTTGGGCCCCTTGATGGAGTTGGATTGTATGCATGCAAACTAGACGATCAACTCTAGATCAAGAAATGTATAATCTGCAAGAATGACACATTCCTATCTTGGATTATACAAAGATATCGTGTGACATAAGAATCAAACAAAGAAATACTTTTATTTCTTATGCAGGATTGAGATATTGTAACGGTACATTATTTATACGAATTGGGAGTCATAACGTGTTGCTAGATACCGCTTATGATTATTGGAAATAAATAACGATTTATTTCCATGGCCAACATAGTATAAATCCTCAAATAGGGTCGCACAAATAGGATTCTAACCACTTGGTGCATTTATTGTTTATTCACAATAATGTGTATTGTGAAATGTGATAAGTTAATTAATTAATTATATACCGTTATGAACCGTTATAATTAATTAAATTAAAAGGATCATATGGAAACAATATAATGCATTAGCTAATCATAGATTAATTATTAATGAGTTAATAATTAATTATGTTCAACTTACTTTAATTAGTTTGAGCTAATTGGGCTTCTATTTAATTGGTTAATTAAAGGCCCGATTTAAGGAAGAATGAAGAGACAATTAAAGGAGATTCATTAATTGGTGAATTAATGAATAAATGCCTTTTATTAAGATGGCCCAAGAGAGCCCATTAGGTGGCCTCTTAGGGTGGATGGCATACTTGTAAATAGTATGAAAATTGGATGAGAGTGGTTGGCTATATAAAGGGGTCTCTTTGGGAGAAAACCCTAGCCGTCATCTCTCTTCCTCTCCCCTCCCTTGCGCCTCCACCTAGAAGAGAGATTTTTCTCTCTTCTCCATGGCTCTTCCCTTCCTCTCTTAGCTCATGTGTTGAGCATCCCACCTCTCTTCCTCTCCATTAAATAGTTAATTAAGAGAAGCAAGGTGATTAGCAAGAGGTTCAAGGGAACTAGCATTCTCTTTGAGCTTGGTGGTGGGTCCTTGGTGGGCTAGAGGCGGCCATAGATGGTGGAGATGGTGGAGCACGCACCCCATCGACTCACATGCCATGGATTCGAGCCTCATGAATACAATTTCATGAGAGGTACAATTTCTCCTACCTTCTCTCTTGATTGGATGTGTGATTGCTTTAGCACTAGATCTATTGATTTGCTTGTTGTTAATGGTGATTAATTAGTTGTAATTAATCTAAAATTAAAATATGAGCATTTCCTAACACAAAATCGGTCCAAAACCAACTAATCGCTTCCGCTAAACCTTGAAATTGGTTAAGCCGCCTACCTTATTAGGGACAACAACATGTAATTTTTTTATTTTATTATCTTAAATGATAAAAAACGTGAAAACAAAATAATATTGAATGCACACGTTATACTCTTTTACACTGTCATGCTACAACTGCGCATAAGTGGCCACACATTAGATATTGCTGAAGAAATTCAAAAACATAAATTTTAATTTTCGACATACTTAATTTATTAACTAATCGCAATATAGACAATTTTTACGTAGTTATTTATTTGAATAAGGATTGCAAAATATGTGCTTTACATTAGACTATCATGTTTGAAAAAATTAAGCATATCGGGATTGGCAAACACGAATGCTATTCTCAAACCAAACTTTAATTCACAACATTATTATCAAATTGAATTACATTGCGAATTTATAAGCTGACTCAAGATTGGTTTGTTAACAATTTAAGCTAACTTCTTTAGTGCTTATTATTATAAAATAGAAATTACTATCTGTCATCGGGAGATTTACCATCGTGCGCCATCACTGAGGCGCTCCCCTCAGCGAGCGCTTGATGGACCCTCACCTAGCGTATTTATTTCGTACGTAAATGTTCAGTTGGATAAGTAAAAATGTTATGTTATTTGAGTATAAATGTTCAGTTATTCGCAATAAAAAATATAAATGTTATAAATAAAAATGTTCAATTTATTAAGTATAAATGTTTACTTTAATAAGTACAAATGTTCAGTTGGGTAAGTACAAATGTTCGGTTAGTTGCAATAAAAAATATAAATGTTATCAGCAAAAGTATTCATTTGGACAAGTTTAACTGTTTAGTTTAGTAATAACAAATGTTCAGTTTCGTAAGTACAAATGTTCAGGTTTTACATATAAATGTTCAATTTATTAAGTATCACTTTCAGTTTTTTTAATAGGTGCAATGTCAAGCGAAGGGGTCACGAACCGGACAAAAAAACATGAAAAAATTAGAGGGGGTCACGAACCGGACAAAAAACACATGAAAAAATTAGAAGGGGTCATGAACCGGTCCGGTTCAAATTAAATTTTTTTCCGACTCTGCCCCTAGCGCGCTTCTCTCCAAGACTGACACGCGATTCTATATAATAAAACCATTAGTCGACGCATTTAATTGAACACTTGTGATTATTAAACCAAACACATTTAGTTATTAAACTGAACATTTGTAACATACACCTGTTCTGTTCAGCGATGGCGCGCGATGGTTTTTTTAGCTATGGCACTTATAATACCTGTTATAAAATTACTTAGGTCATCGACTCACGTAAGCTAACTCGTTTGGATCACCTCTCAAGCTCTGTCTCATACAACTTTTGCTGATTTTTGAATCCGCTTCTTTTATTTTCTTCTCCTTCCTAATTAGCCGCTAACTAGTCTCTCTAAAAAAAATAATAAATAAAGTAAAGGTTAATTAGATTTATGCCACCGTAAAAATTTGAAATTAGTAAAATGCCATCATTAAATGACATATTAGTTTTATGACATTACAAAATAGTAAAAGTTAGTTTTTTGCCAACGAAAAATTAATTTGTCAATTTTACCCTTTTAAATATGCCACTACAAAAATTTAAAATTAGAAAAATACCATCACTAAATGAAAAATTAGTTTTATGCCACTACAAAACTTTGAAATTAGAAAAATACCATTACTAAATGACAAATTAGTTTTATGCCACTACAAAACTTTGAAATTAGAAAAATTCCATGTAACTTGATATAGAACGATTTGTAAGGATGTCTGTGAATGTGTGTATTTCAATCCAAGGCCAAGCTACTATATTTATTTCAATCTAGTCGAACATGAGGTCTGAACAAGACTATATTTATTTCAAGAATTTCAAGATTGCTCGGACAGAGGCTATAGCTTGTATGTGAAAAAAATAAATCACAAAAACAAAACAAGTTAGCATCATTAAAAAGGTTGGAATTATGAGAACTACAGATGTAAATAAAATAAAAACTAAATAACTAAGCATCATTCGGCAAGTAAATGAAAGAAAAGAAAAAAAAAATAAGGGCAGTTTGGGAATTTTTAAAAATAATGAGAGATTTCATGATGTCATTTTTAGAATTTAATCTTTTTAGAAATAAGATAATGGCATATATCTAATTTACACAATTTGATAATGGCATGAATCTAGTTAGCAATCTAACAATGGCATATCCCTAATTAACTATTTTTCACAGTGTAAAACCAATTAATCCATAAAGTAAACAATTTTTTTAATAGCATTTACAAAATGCAAACTAGTTTAATTGATATTGGGACAACAAATTGAAAGCAAACTCCGTAAGCCGGACTAGTTCATCACTATAAACTATAAAGACCAGAGTCCACTGAATTTCTCCTGTGTGACCATTTGGTCCAAGCGACTTGTTTGAAGGCCAACAGCCAATTACTTTCCTAATTTCCTCTTCTGTTATGGGTTCTAAAATTCTCTTTGAGATTGTGACTCTTTCAGCATCTTCCATAGTTATCTCTAAAATATTGCCAGTAATTTGATTTGTCCCCCATCATTTTATAGAAATAACTATAGAAAATGTTTCCTTTATCCTTTTCAGCTGAAAATTCTTGTCCATTATAAGTGATTCTTTTAATCTGGTTTTTCTTCTTATGATCGGTTGCAATCGCGTGGAAATATGCAGTATTGCGATTACCTTCTAATTTCCATTTCAAAGCCGTCCTTTGTCTCCATCTAATCTCCTCAAATTCTGATATCATAGTAAACCTTCTCTTTAGCAAAGTTTTAACCAATATCTCTAATTATGAAACCTCCCTCAGCTCGCTGATTTTATCAGTCCAAACAGTATACTCTCTAACCACTTGCAGCTGCTGGTCAAGTTTTGAAATTCTACCTTTTTTCCATTTACTAATTTCCTTTGTGAGACCTTCCATCTTAGTGTTGAATTTTTCTGGTGTATTAGCCACATCTTTACACAACCAATAATTAAGAACGATGTCTGAAAAATTCGATAATTTAAGAAAATAATTCTCAATTCGGAAAATATTAGAAGGCTGGAAATTAGTTTGAAAAGCACAAAGAATTGGACAATGGTCTGATCGATGAAGTATTGGTCAAAGGAATTTGTAAAATACATGGAAATCTTGTAGAAAAAAGATGATCCACCAGAAAACGATCTAGACGGGCCATTGAAGGGTTGATTCTCTGATTTGACCACGTAAACTTTCTTCCCTCTATATTAAGATCCAACAATTCCAAATCCTGAATAGAAGCAACAAAATCTGCTGCTCCAGCTTGGTTATAATGCCAGTTTGTTCTTTCACTCTGGTCCAAGGTTAGGTTGAAGTCTCCACATAGTACCCACGGTAAAGATCCACTAGGTTTTAAAGCCCTCAATTGTTGTAAAAAGTCATCCCTTCTATCCTGCGTGGAAGGACCGTAAACATTAGTCAAACGAAATTTGGACCCATCTCTCTTCACAACTAAATCCAAGATCAGATGAAAATTTGAGGCAAAAGAATTTTCCACGTATATTCCAAGCCGTTAAAATACCGCACCTTGTATTTATAGCATCCACTGCGAGAAAATCTTTAAATTTTTTGCCACAAGATTGCTGCACCAACATTTCTGAGGTCTGAGACCACTTTGTCTCCTGATAACAAACAACAAACGGTTTTCCGAACTTTGAGGTTTGTTTTACTATCGCTCTTTTATCGCTGTCATTTAATCCTGTTGAATTCCAGCTTAAAACTTTCAATTGTGTTATCATAAGTAAATAAATCGAGAGATCACAAACCGCGCACTATAACAAAAAGAAACCAAAAGGCTGGACATTGCATTCGACATTAAAACTAGGCAAAATTGTGTGTATACCCCTCAAATCTTCTTCATCCGTCTATATACCCCTCAAATCTCTAAGCTCGCTCATATGTCACTCTATTCATGTGATTAACTTATATTTACCCTTTTTAATTTTTTGACTGACTTTTTAGATCTTAAAAATATTTTAAGTTATTTTGGTCGAATATGTCCATGTCCATGACAATCTGACCGTCCCTATAACCTCTCACATTTCCCGCCTATCAATTAAAAATTTTATTTCTTCCCATAACAATAACTTTCTAAATAACTACTGATACTAAATCGTCGGAAATTATTCTTCCATGTCACTGCACCTTGATCCTTATCAGATTATTAGCATCTTCACCAAATTTTCATCAATGCTCTCTCTCCTCATCCAACAATCCTTCAATTCTCACTGCCTTATTGTACAGTACCCCAAAGTTGGGTTTTTTCGATCTTCTGTGGCTAATTCGTCCGCTTTCTTCTATGATGCATCAACTACACATTCAGATTTGTATACAACATAGAGAACCACACAGTATTGGTTGCATAAAAACGATCAGGATGAAAGGAACCCATGTGATTGTTTTCGGATCTGTTGTGGCTTTATTTGTGTATTCTCCTATGTGGTTAACTTCAATAAACTATATTTTTTAACATGCAACATAAAATGCACCTAGGTTGTTGCAAAAATAAATCAATGAAAAACAAAAAAGAACGGGTGACACCATATTTTTTCCTTTTTTCAAGTAGCCCCTTCAACTTTTTCTTATTTTACCTTGGCCCCTCAATCTTCTATTACATACTTTAAAATTTTCAGAAATTTTAGTTATTTTGCTTAATTGTTTAAAACTCTCTTCAGATTATTTTTTCCATAAATTTCATGGATATTCTCAGAAAATTACAAATGATCCACTAATATATTTTTTTTCCTACTTGAAATTTTAATATTCTTGTATCAATAGTTTAATTTGGCGCTATTTTTTTTTTTACTTTTTAGAAAGATATAACATTTTAATAATTTTTTTCAAATTTGTTCGATATGTCTATTGTTATTCATTTAATTGCCATAAATAGAAAGAATCAAATGACATGGATTTTTAATTTTGGATGTTTAAATATTTATGGGCAATTTTTTTTTGTTTAGTTATCTACGAAGGCTTCTTTAAATTTAGTTTGTGTCGTTTATTATTAATGTCATTTATATAATTGATTTGCACTCTTTAATTTTTTATTTATATAAATGATATTTCGAAAATAACATTTCATCAAGCAAAATAACATTACAACCAATCGACATATATACCAAACCAATGCACGAAAAAGGAAAAAAAATTGTCAACAAGGATTAGATGCCCAATCAATTGACCATAACAACGAACGTGCTACAGATCTCTTTCACCATAAACTGCAGAAAAACTTCATCGCGCGAAGCGCGATGAAAAAGCTAGTCTCTCTCATTGCCAAATAACCATGGAGAGACAAAAATCAAATAAAGAGTACTTTATATCATTGAAGAGGGCATGCCCCAGAGTATATTGAGGATTCTTCAAGAAGAAAAAATATTTGATTTAAAACAATATTTCTAGTAATTAACAATATTATATTATACTAATTTACGATTGTATCTAGTATTTTATCTTATGAAAATTTTTTTTCTTGTTAATGCTTGTCAGGGTAATGTCACGTTAAGAAATTATATATTGACTTTTCTGATTTTTTATACCTTTTGCAAAATGGAAACCATTGGAAAAGTTATATAAATTGCTTCAGATGCATTGCGTATATGACATAGGTCGTGTACATTGTGAAAGTTACAAATGCATTTCAGGTTTTTCCAAAATTCTGTCAGCTTTATCTTTTAGAGAAGAAACTACATTTTAGTTTACAGGGCTTGATGTTGTATAACTCAGGTCATTTAGTGAAAAATGTATATCCTCAATTAGAAACGTCATCTTCAATCCCAATATTATATGAAGCTCTAAAAAACAATGCAAAAAGTCTAACAATATAATAGTGATCATATAGAATTTCGTCAGTTAATATATCATGTAAAGAATTGCATTTATTATTATTTAGATCCATTATAAATGATAAGGTGCAAACGTGTTCTATGATATTGCAAAAATTTCTTACCAATTTGGTACATAGTATTAATAGCGATTTGGAAAGATATAAAATTCCTATTTAATAGTAATAGGCATGAAAGAGGAAGGTTTCTCGGGCAGGAAGAAGAGGTTAGATGGGCATGGGCATTTTCGTCCAAAATAAATAATTCATATTTTTAAGATTTAAAAAGTCAGTAGAAAAATGAATAAGGGTATATATAAGTTAACCATATGATTAGAGGGGTATATGAGCAAGCTTAGAGATTTGAGGGGTATATAGACGGTTGAAGAAGATTTGAGGGGTATACAAACAATTTTGCCTTAAAACTAATAAGAAAGACTTGTAAAAACTAAAAACCAACATAATCTAGAGCCAGGTATAATACGGGCCTCGATGAGTGTTTTCATTAAAGCCTCATCCAACTCAATGCCAGCTCGATTGAGAGCAGCTTCGGCGTGCACAACCATGATTGGGCCTAATTGTTTACTGTAGTTAGGGGTGAAAACAGAAATTGTTTCGACCGGACGAAACGATAACGAGCATGGATTTCGGTTTCGGTTTCGGTTTCGTTTCAGGAACGTACCGATTTCGTGATCGTTGTTTGGTTTTAGATTCTACCGTACTGTTATTATTATGATTATGATTGCAGAGGAGAAAGAAGGCGGAGAGAACGATGCTGTTATTTTTATATCTCTCCGTCTCTCCCTCTCGCTCCGATCGCTTCCATCACAACACGATACGATACGATGCTCTTTCTAGTCTCTATTTTTCGCTCTCTCTCCCTCTCTCTTCTCACCCAGTTGCTAGATCGGGTGAGAAATCGAGCAACAGCACCACCACACCTCTCCCCGCTCAAACTCCAACTCCCTCTCACAGCCTCACAGGCCCCCTTACTTCCCCTCTCCAGTACCTCCTCTCAGACCCGATCTCCTTCACCTCACATTCTCACAACTCACAAGCCTCACCTCTCTCTCCCTCTCTCATCCTCCGTCTTAATTTCCTTCTGAGCCAAAACCCCACTGACTCCTCCCACCATGGCCACCAGTGAAGCCCCTTCTTGCATCGGCCGGCATAAGACACGACTGACACACTAGAGAAGGTGAGACGGTCTGTGCTGTTAAGAAATTGAGCCTTGATCGTGTCGTAGCTTGAATCAAGAGCATCGAGGAACATATAGATCTGGTCCAACTCATCCCTTTCTTAGCACACAGATAGGTCAATAGTAATTGGGCAACTTTGAGTTCATGATATTAGGAATCTCTAATTTTACAATAAATTCATCAATTCAGCTCTTTAACTGTGGTTGTGTGTTTGCAAGCACAATAAATTCATCAATTCAGCTTTACCGAGTTTTCAGCTCTTTAACTTGATTTTTATACCACAACTTGTCTGAAGACATAACTTAAGACATTTATTTGTAGGTAATGTAAAAGACTTATTTGATTGTAACTAGTTTATCTGTCTTCAGGAACCTCTTAATTTGACAAACCTGCTAGTTGCTTTGATGGGGATATGTCAGATGAGAAGATGGTCATCACATACAAGAGATGACAAAGCTACTCTTGCACAGCAAAGGGTCTCTCTGATGCAATTTTGGTACATCTCTATTCATTACTAAAGATGCGCATGAATCTTGATAATTTCATATAATTTATGGGACCTGAAAGTAAATTTGTAGCATTTTAAAAATCTGCAAGATTTTGTGTTAAAAAAAATTTGCAACTGATTCCTCGGTAAATGTATGGAAAACCAGATATTGCATTTGTCCATGTTCTTTTGATGAGATCAGAGATGGCTTATGTGGTATGATCACAATGCTGAATGAAATCAATGTGGCATTTGTCCAAAGTTCTTGATTAGATTGAAGAAAGTTGATGAATGAAATCAATGTTGTTTGCATCTGTCCATGTAGAAACCAGATATTGTGGTTGTTTGCTTATATAAATAGTTCATTTTTATGCATAAGAACAATTTCACTTTTTATATAAACAGAATGGATCATGGTACCAATTGTGCCTAGGCTTTATTTGATACATGTAACACTGGATTTATTTCAAAATACTAATTTATTTTTCTTTGCTTGCTTCAGTATTTGAGAAGAGAAGTATTTGAGAAGTATTCAAAGATAGAAAAGTGTTTGAGAAGTATTCAGAGAAGAGAAGACAAGTATTAGAGATGTTTTCTTGCTAGGATGTAATAATTGTAGTGTATTTTATTATTAGTTATGTTTATCATTGGTTACACTGAGATTTTTTTGACTCACAATTGTTTATTACTGCCTCTGTTATAAAAAGGAAAAAAAAACGGTTAAATCAGTTAAACCGTTTTGATCGTTCTAAGTGCACGAAACGATTAAAGGAAGAAAAAATTGTTGCGCTCATAGGACGAAATGTAACACGAAATGAAAAAAAATTTGGGTCTGATAGCATGTAACGATCAACGCAATATGTGATTTGCGTGATCGTTATGGACGTTATGCAGCCCTATTAGTCTGTAGTCCGGAATTACTTCAGTTGTTTTTCCTTTTCTAGCTTTGTTATTGGGTTGAGCCTTATATTTGACCATCTGGGCCCTCTGGAGAATGGAAAGATAAGGGCCTGTTATTTTCTCTTGCAACCTTGGGCTTCTCCTTACTGGGCCGATTTTCTTAACTGAATCCAAATATTTTGGCGGTCCTTCAAAACCTGGTGGCCCTTCAAATGGACAAAGTAGCTTTGACTCACCAGATTCAATTAAAAGTCCATTGGGAGGGTTTAAGTCAAATTGAGTTTTATTGGTCTCCTCAAAGTCTGGCAGAAGGTTAGTCGCAGAACCCAATCAGTAGGCCAATAGAAGGCTAGTCTGCTACTTTCAACCTGAGCGTGCTTTACAACATTGGAAGTCACGAGAGAGAGAGTCCAAGCGCTGATAAGTGGCAGAGAATGTTGGAAATCTATACAGCGCATAAAATTATTATATTGAATGAGGACAACTGGTGCAATAGGACCATCGAAAACAGAGAAATTAGCTATCCGAACATTTCCAGTAACACTATGCACTGGAGAGTTGTTCTGAACTACTCCGCGTCAGAACCTCCGTTTGAATTTTTTGAACCACCGCCACTGGAAGATAGTGATGGCTGGTGATGTGGGTGCTTCCAAGGTTCATATACTGTTCTGAAAGTAAATATGGGTGTCTCATCTGCTCTGTTGATCGGTAAAAGCTGCCAGTCCGGCGACAATCTAAAGTAAACCACAGATGGGAAAAAAACCCAACATTAAACAACCTGTTAAAAAACCAGTTTTGGAGTAAATGGGTCAGTGTTCATTGGAATATATTCGCACAAAAAATTACCTTTTTATATACATCATTTCTATATTTTCTAATATGATACTTAAATTACCTTTTTATATACATCATTTCTATATTTTCTAATATGATACTTAAACCATGAAATGCATTGCATCAAGAACATGAAAAAAAAAAAAAAAAAAAAAAAAAAAAAAGTTAGCTCAAAAAAATATAAACAACCCAACTCAATACTGGTTTCACCAGCAACAAATAACAGACTGCAAAACAAACAACACCATTACCCATTCCAGATCGATAAGCCACTAAACAGAGTAGTGGAATCCATAAACAACACAACATCATGAACTATTGCCCAAAAAAATAGGACAAAATGGCCTGATTGAACAACAACACACAAAACCAAATCAGATGAGAATAATGAGAAACTAATTGATTCTTTGCTTTTTTGAAACGACATTGCTAAAATCAAAGTTGGCTCTAGCACGGTGACCCAATTCCTTCAACAGGGAGGGATTGCATTGCATCAACTACACATACGCAGCATTTAGTGCCAAATGGAGAAAATTTTCAGGCTAATAAGCAAAATCAATACATACATACTTCAAGTCAAGACAATTGTGCTCCTCTGCTAGAGCTAAGCTACTAACCACCGTATCCATTGAGACTTCCCTTATTAACCTCTGTTCACAGATCATCTTCAATCCATCCAGTGCATACCTGTCAGCAGCTTCAGCCTTCAAGCAAATATTGAGCCAACTTAACCAATTGAATATCTTTATCAGAGATATCAGGCAGGGAGTCTGTGTAGATAAAATGAAGCATAGCCTCGAAAACCTGAGGCTGAACATCTTTAATCTGTATACTTTTCATTTGGCTCTTAGCCATCCCACCAAATAATTCGGCCTTAAAAACAGGAAAGCAAGCAGAAAGTGCCAATTTATGAGCAGTAAAAGTCTCCCCGCCAACTTCAAACGTTACGTCGGCCATCTCTTTGTTCTCCAGAAGCTCAGCAAAATGTTCATTAATAGTCAAGGGGACAATTCCAAGGCCATTAACCAACTTTGTGAAATAATCATCCTCTACAAACTCATCCTCCAGATTGGATCTCTTTATAATGTCTTGGAAACCATAAGCCTCACATGCAGGTGAAAATGTGAAAATTAGACAGTAACCTGCCTCTGAGTCAGGTCTGTCGTGGTTGCCTAAAAAACTGAACCCAAAAACAGCAGTCACTTCTCATGTACAATGGAGAACCAAATCTAGCTCTATGGAATAAGGATTATTCACTAAGGCTTGTTGGTAATAAAGGATGTTGCACTTGTGACCAGCTACAGAGGTGCTGATACTTTTTCCAGCAGGTAACTCCTTAGTTTCTGAGTATCTGAATTACTCTGAATTTGAATTGGTGCCTTGCAGTTGGCACCCCCAAGGCTCAGAAAGTCTCCAACTTTGTTAGATTTTTCCAAAGACATTCCTTTATGTGTCAATAGGTGCAAGAAAAAAGAAATCTACACAAAAAGGGGAAAAAAAAAATTACAGTATGTATTCTACCATGATGGCTTTTCACTGCCATCTCCATTTCTTGATTAAACAACTGGTTACGCCTTTCTATTGCACATAGTAATAACTAATGGGATGCATGAACCGAAGTTAATATGGGTGATGCTTTTGTGCATTTGCTTTCGTCAGAAACATTAAACTCCCTTGTTTATTTGTTCTCTTGAAACTTCAGAAGAATTTCAAATTGCCCACGAATTTAGTTACTCAATATCAAGCAATTAAATGCAGAAAAGACATAATCAGAAAGAACATATGTGTCATTTTAAACATCAGGATATGGATCTACAAATATTTACCCATATCCACAATTGACCATTGCAGCAAATAGGAACTGCAAAATTGACCATCTCCCTCAATCTTTCAATATATTCAAAACATAATTTCTCACTAAAGGACTCATCGTTGCTTCTAATCAATTGATTTCGTACATGATACAAGAACAGATAAAATAGAAAAAAGAATGATGCATGTACCTTGAACTAAGCTCCTTAGTTCCCAGGGACTTCTACTAGTTTGAAATTATCTCGCCGATTCAGCAAAGGTGAGGGGTATATTTAGAAGAAAAGTTTCTCGTGAAGTACTTAGATCCCTTACAAGAGAAGTTGGGATTTGGAGAGTAAGAAATGCAAACGGAAACGGCGCAAAAATTCGCAACCGCGCGCCTACAATAGTGTGTAAACCTGATAATTTTGACGCTTTTGAACTCGGAAACTTCGGGAGCAAAATCTACCGTGTTTCTAAGTTTGTTCGTAATTTGTTATTTGATAATATATTTTAAATTATTAGCGAGTCGAGTTATCAAGTTTGAATTGCTAATTAATATAACTAGAGCTAAATCCACTTGTTCAAAACTAATTTTTCTAATTTAATCTGTTTGTTACATCTAAAAATGCTAGATGAACTTTTCTAATATAAAATTATCCTAACCAAAAATCGCATTGCACAATTTGCACTTCGCTTCGATAATTTTTTAAATCTTTATTCATTTTATTATTTTTTATTTAATGTAAATTGCTTCGAGAATAGTACAAAGAAATTTGTATTTTCATAATTAACAATAATATTAGCATTATTTTTTATTATTAACAGTATTATATATATCTAAGAGATAACTATTATGAGGTAATTATTGTATAATAGAAGTAGTCATATTATTGTTTGTATTATTTTTTAGCCAAGGCAATAAAAGAGATAGCTATTATTTTCCAAAAAAAAAAAGGAATTATGCCACCTATAAAATATTCCAATTTCAAATATGTCACCATTTGTACTAAAAACATACAAAAAAAAATAAATTTTGTAAATAAAATAAAATTTTCAGATTAGATTTTTTCAAAATCCCAACTGGCTAATACTGCTGCTCATCTCCAACCGCCTCTATCTCCGGCTGTCGATTCTTTGGAGTTTTTGGGGCAAGATTCGAGATATGCACGACATGATCTTGAGTAGGGCTGTCAAACGTCTACAATGGCCACGGAAATAAGGACTTACGTTTATGTTCTGTACATAAGCACAGTAGAACTGTAATTTTTATTTAATGTTCCGTAATTAAAACGTAAATAAAAAAAAAATCGTTTAATGTTCCGTCTTAATTAACGGAAATAACGGAAGTAATGTTAAACTCATTGTACAACAGAAATTGAACTTCAACAAAACGAATTTCTATTGCGTTATATTTACCAATAAAATCAAAAACGAATTTCTATTGCCACATTCCTCCTCTATTTAACAGTAAAATCAAAAATATTTTTTTTTAGAGAACTTAATAGCGGAAAAAGCAAAACAAAAAAAGGAAATAAAAATGTCTAAACTTGCTAGGAGAACCGGACAACACTACACAAACCAACAAGCCAAAAAAAAAAAAGCTGAGCAATAGTAAAACTCCAAAAGTTTGAAGACTTAGCATTATTGAAGACCAACGTAGCTTCTCTGGCTGCAACTCCTACCAGCACAAGAGGAATCTTGACTTCTTCTTTGAAAATTCGAGCATTCCTTTCTTGCCATATTGTGTATAGTGCTGTAAAAAGAAAAGAAAGATTTTTAGAGCGAAGATTGTCTCTGGCAACTTGGCACATGAAGAAGATTGTTTTTAAACCATTATAGAAATCAACAATCCCTGAACCCCCATACCAGTAAAATCAAAGATTGTTTTAAGCCCGCAAAGATTGTTTTCAATCAAGCCAACAAAATCCAGAAATTGTTTTCAACCCAACAAATAAAATCAAATCACTTTGAACCTTCGAAAGGGAACAAATTGAAGAAAGAAAGGGAACGAATTACTTTGATTTAAATCCCAAATCAAATCAAAACTGAACAAACTCAGCTTATCAGCCTTCGAAATCTAACTTGGATCCGAGTGAAGGAGGAAGGGGGAGAGAAAGATCGAGGGACGACATAGCTGAGGTCTAGCAGAAGAGGAAGAAGAATACATCTGTGGAGGTCTGGTTGCTTCGAGCCTTCAAGTAGCTTCCACACGTCTCTGGGGTTGTGGGTTTGGCAGAGGGAGAAAGAGAGCTCAGGCGATTGGGTTTGGGGTTGGTGCTCGTGTCAGAGAGAGATACGGAGGAGGGAGAGTGGTGGGTTGTGGTGAGGGTTATCATCGGAGAGGAGAGGGAGAGGGTTTCTCTTGGTTGTGTTTAGATGGGGCTCGAGTGAGGAGGCAAGAGAGACGAGGTCACGAGAACGACGCTTAGGGTTTGAGTTGAGTATTAGGCGAGAGAGAGAGACGAGCACCTGATATCTTCGCGACTTCACCTCAAAACGGAATAACATTGAAAAACGAAACAGAAGCGGCTCATTTTGGTTACGTTCCGTTCTTACCAACGAAACTGATTCCGTTTTCGTTTCTATTCTGCTGAGTGAAACGCAACAGAAAATCGCTCCATTTCGGAAGAAACGGTACAGAAACATGCGAAACTGCATGAAATTGACAGCGCTAATCTTGAGTGAGAATATCATATTTTGATCCCCTGACTAAGAGGTTTTTGACTTGTCGCAATGGATTGATCTCCTCTCGATTCGAGTCATGAAATTGATCAAAGAAAAAATCGCTAATTCTCTATGTAAGATCTTCAGTGGGCCCACCCATGCTCCACACCCCTGACTTGGTTGAACTTAGACAGAAGTTGATTTTGGTTTAGTTTGGTACTGGCAATATTGTGCTTATTGGTGAAATTCAAGATAATCAGATTCGATATAGGTTTTGGTTTATAAAGAAGAATACGAGCATTTTAATTAGTCAATATTATAAAATTATTTTTTATAGTTTTGTGGTGTTATAAAATTAATTAGTTATTTTGTATGGCATATCTCGAATTTCAAATTTATTCCGCATAAACAAAAATACCTTATTATTTTTTTTATAACCTACCTCCTATAGCAGATTCCTTTTTAAGAAAAACTCTCCTATAGCAGATTTGATATAGCTTTTTGTGTTGCAGGCAACAAGAGAGATTTGTATGCAAGTTCGTTACATAGAAAAGATTATGTGCCGCCGTAAAAGATCTGAATAAAGTGTAGTTTGTACTGTACACCTTTGTTAGAAAATAAACACTTTAGTATTATATAGATTGATATAGATACAAAATATAAATGAATATGTATTATTTGATATTGTAATTCGCTATGTATCTTCTAATCTGTAATTTAGTACTTTTTAGGTTAATTGATTGTGTTATGAATCAATCTTGTCGCGAGTTGATGATGTGCTAAATAATTATAATTAATTATTACCCATTCATCTAGCTTGAACTGTTAAAGAATCAAATCGAGCTAGCTTAAATATAAGTTTAAAAATTGTAGTTCGATTCGGTAAAATTAAGATATGTATTAGATGCAACTAATAAGACTTACATTCCAGTTCCATTGCTTAACACAGCAAAATTTACCCCCAAAGTCTGGTTCTCAGACCATCCTATTCTTAACTTTAACCCTTCTGGACCAAAGTCTGGTTTTCGGTTTTGCCGGTCGAACCAGCCAGTCGGATGGGGATGTTTTAAATGCTAGTCTTTACAAAATATTTCTTTAATAATAAAGTTGTCCCGATTTAAATTAGTGAAATTTTTAATATTAAAAAAAATTAACCTCAACAATTTTAATAAGAAAAAAGATTTATTTTTTTCCTTAATAATGGCAAAGGACTTGCGCGTTCTAAAACCAGTTAAATCTCTGGGGCAATTACGCATTCATAAAACGCGTAATAATTCTTTACGCTTTCCTGAAACGCGTAAACAGATCTTTTACGCTCTCTGTAAGAGCGTAAATACGATCAATTAATTCTTCCAGGAAGGGCGGTTCCTCTTTCGTGCCAAATAGTTAATTTACCTGTTTGCGGTCCTGTCTCGCTAAGGTCCCACCAATAATTGCACTCGCCGTTTGCTCTATGTTTTTTTTTTTTTTTCCTTTTTTTTTTAGTTTTTGACTCTTTACAATTTTTACTTCTTTGGTAATTTTGTGAAGCTCCTAGAAAAGTAGAAATTTTGTTACATGGTAATTTTTCAAAATTCTAGCTTATTCTTTTGAACTCGTCAATTTTATTAATAAGCTATTGAAAAAGTAATTATTTATACGAGAATGAAATTGACGTCGATAAATTTTTTGAGCAGAAAATAGCAAATTTAAGTTTTGCATAAATTCTGGTATATATATAAAAATAACAATTACATTTTGACATCGTTTCATATAGCTTGGTGGGTAAAAATTCAATACAGCTTGAATTTTGACATTATATTGATTCAAAATCTCATGGTTATTGTTATTTCTAACTCCAATATCGAGATTTCTATTTTTGTTGATTATGGTTATTTTGTTGATCTGTATCACTGTCCAAAATGAACGGTGCTAACGTTCATCACAGAAAATACTATTGCTTAATTATTCTCGTAGTTTTACATATATATAGTAAATTTGACATTATCATTTTTTAAACATATTTTGTTGGTTTTCCATTTTTTTTCTTCACATTTCTCATATGCTAGTAGAGAAGCAAAACGTACGTCCTTCTAAGTACTCATTATGTTTTTGTTATATTTATCGAGTCAATCGATTCAAAAATTATAATTAAAAGTATCTATATGCAAACAAATATTGGGTTATGTTAAGCCGGTAAAATTATTATTTAAACCATATAATTCAATTTTCTAGACTAACATATTTACATACCCTGATTATTTTTTGTATTTTGAATATCACGTGCAGCAAATTCTGAATAAGCGAAAAACATGATTTTTCAGATTATTGACTGCAAGCAAAAAATTCGCATGCCTCATTAATTATGCGCTTCCGTGATAGCCTGGGAGTTCATATTTATTAGAGTTTAAATCACAAATTATTGAAGAAAACTACGTTTAAAATTTTGTGCGTTTAATTAGTCAAGCATTAGAGATAAGTTTCACAATTTAATAAACTCATTATAAACGTGTTTAGCGCCGTCATTCAATAAATTTGTGCCATATGTTTATTTAATTTTTCATTCAATAAAAATTTGACTAAACTCTAAATACCAAGCAACTAATGTAAATTAGCATTATCGATCTACATCACAAATAATACATTCGTTTCAAAACTATTATATCAAACTCATCATATATACCCAGCATTAATATGTTCAAAAATTTAATGCACTAAATATGTCAATTTATAATATTATTTATTTCATTCTTTAGTATTCTAACAAGAATATTTTATTATTTTTACCTTTTTTTCATATACACGAGTCACATATAAATGAAAATAAGATGCATTGCCAGGAAAATTATTTAACTATTCAACATGTATATTTTTTTTTTTCTTTCATTCATATTGATGAGCTTTTAGACAGATTATTCTTACAAGAACTTAAACAATAATAGCGTAACAGAAGATCCTTGACAACACACATTACTGAGCTATCATTAGTGGAAAAAACCAGCGACTAAATCAGAGGGCAGCAATTTTTTTTGAAAGCAACATATTCCCAAGAAGGAAATCCTCGAGAAAAATTTATTAAAACTGAACAAAGTAATTACAGAGGGCAGCAATTACCAAATTCATTACAAAGGGCAGCAATTACCAAATTCATTTCCGGAGGTATTTTCGATATTATTGTGAAATGGAAGGGTATTCTCTTAGGAGGAAAAGCCAGGAGCCCTGGAGCCGTGCCACTGTACATATTAGTTCTCTATTACATTACATTAATTGATCATTCTCTATTTATGCTCTTATGGAAAGCGTAAAAGGTCTGCTTACATGTTCCAGGAAAGCGTAAAAAATTATTACACGTTTTATGAACGCGTAATTGTCCTAGAGATTTAACTGAGTTTTAGAACGCATAAGTCCTTTGCCATTATTAAGAAAAAAATAAATCTTTTTTTTATTAAAATTGTTGAGGTTAATTTTTTTAATATTAAAAATTTCACTAATTAACTTGTTCAGCACACACTGCATCATTATTTAATTTCACAAAAAAACTGCACTGCAATTCATATCACGTAAATGCATGCTAATATTGATTTATGTTGTCACATGTTACCAAGTATGGGACGGTTCAATATCTATGTTTTGAAATGCAACTACACCGAATATATACGTGGCAACATATGGTTATGTATAGATGCCCAATTGTGGATAAATAGCTACCTTGTTGGTAGTAAAATTGTTTGTTGATCCCTTTGGCAACTTAACTTGCAATGCTTACAATTTTAGTTTTTAGTTTATTGAAATATAATAAACTGGTATTTTAGATACACTAGTCAGTGGTCAGCGATTATTATTTTATTTACAAGGAATTTTAGATATGTGTCAGTTCAGTGTTCATTGAAATATAATCGCAAAGGGATTACGTTTTGCTGTTAGTTTCATTTTTGTTTTTAAATGTGGTACCTATATCACGGAATCCATTGCATCAAGAACCAAAAAGTTAGCTCAAATAAATATAAACAGCCTTAGCATTTCACACCAGCCACAGACAATAGACAACGAACAAACAACAACCCAAAAAAGCCATCAAATAAATATCAAACGGAGTTGCATCATCCACATACAACAAAATCATCAACACTAAACATCAGAAGACGTTTTCTCTGGCATGGAGTGAGAGACTGAGAGTTACCCTGAGCCATCTCAAGGAGGCATCATAAGAAGGGAGTAAAATATATGTAATGGCAAGCACAAGGAGAAAACCGACCTTGGCTAATGTGAAACCTCTCATTAAGGGATGCACAGTTAAGCCAAGGGTAACTAATATTAAAGGGAAAAGGACAGTGAGTTATGATGAACATTTTTTAAGGCTGCAGATCAGGTTTCTCTTTGAAATTCTTGACCCCAAACCTGATGGCTTAGAGAAGGTAGATATTGGGAGTGAAATATTGAGCTGTTCAGTGCTGCTTAAAAGATACAATCTAGCTCAAAACACCCATTTGGGCACAAGTGAGATGGTGCATCAGGAAGGACAATGAGAAATGCACATTAGTATCGGTAAAGAGGTACCTGTGGATGGAAAAGGTGAACAATCTCACATTGCATTGACTTTCTCAGCTGACAGATATGACCCACCCACCACTCCTAGTGCCGTCAATCAACTTAAACTGTTGCCAGTTCCCAGCTAGATGCCAACCGAACCGAGCACCAAGTTGAAGGTGGTGTATGGTGGGAATTAACGCTTCAGTTCTGTGTAAGGTCAAGGAGAAGGCAAAAAGTAATTAAGGACCTAGATGTGCTATCTAACACGGTAATATAATTGTTCTGCAATAGGTTACAACATATTAGGTTGACAAATTATGAATTTGCAGATCTGCTTGTGATTTATAAAATTTCTTCAGATAATTAATCACACATGAAGATGTAGTTAGCTAATTTGAGCAGACTTTAGAAAAATGACAAGAGAATCCTCTGAACAAAATTGTAAATTCTGTCTTACCAAAAAAAAAAAAATAATAAAAATAATAATAATAATAATAATACAGTATAGTAGTGATGAGATTGTGCCTATAGAGGCCCTTTTGGATCCGAAAAGGATGGTTGTAGATAATCAATAATATTTTATATAAGAATGTGAGTGGTTTGAATTCTTAAAAAGGCCTTTGGACCCTTTAAGAACAGAGTATAACCCATGATTTCTTTTGAAACTGCTCCAGATCATTGGTACCAACTGGCACAAAGCCACCAACATATAAAGAAATTAATTTATTATTGATTTATGATCTCACATAAAGACAGTTACTTCACAAAAAACGCCTCTGAACCCTTTTAGAAGAGAGTATATCCCATGATTTCATTTGAAAGTGCACCAGATCCGTACCAGTAAGGGAAAAATACTGGTACCAACTGGCACAAAGCCACCAACAAATCAAGAAATTAAATTTGTATTGATTTATGATGTCACAAAGGTATGCATGAGAAATGTTCAAGGATTAAGAAGAAGCAATTAACATTGAGATCCATCGAAGTACCAACTAAATTCAAGTAAGAAACACCATGACTTTGGCCATTGGATCAAACATTCACAAGAGGTCTATTAATGACTACAAGTACAATTGTTTCAAACCGTAAGAAGAAAAGAGAAAAGGGAGAACCAAGAACCAAGTACCGCACAGAAAACAAGGGGAATAAAGCCTCCATCTCTATGCTTTGTCAGTAGTGGTACAAGTAACGTATAACCGTGCGTGTCCTTTGGCCAGAATAGAAATTAATTTGCTTCCCAAAATCGAAATCAATTTGCTTTGCTGTCTATTGGCCATTAATTACCAATGGCTCCTCGCATCGCATCATACCTCGACAGAGGCCTGAGGCCATGGCACTATAGCAGAGAGAGAGAGAAATCACGTGAGGCAGGCGGCGATGGAGCAGCTCTCGTGACTGAGGAGTGGGGAAAGGGGAAAGGGGAGAGGTCAGAGGTGGCGAATGAAAGACTGAGCGAGAGAGATGAGACAGTGCACGATCAGATCGGATGGTCCCTCATGTAAAAGTCATTTTGATCAGGACCTAAACAAACATGTCCCCTTGCTTCCCAAAATCGGAATCAATTTGCTGTCCTTTCTTTGCTCCTCTAAGGAGACCTGAGGGCTGAGGCAATGCCAGAGAGAAAGAGAGAGAGAGGTGCGTTGCGTTCCTTTGCTTGTTTTCAGACTTCAGAGCTCAGTTGGGATACAGACTAGAGAGAGGCGTTGTTTTGTTTAGACTTCTATTTCTCTTCTCAACGCAGCAGAGGGAAGACTAATAACGCAAACCACCGTTCATCTTCGTCAAATTCGTCAAGATTCGCGCCGAGTCAAACATTTTTCCTGCGGTCAGAGGGGGGTCTGACCGCAGAAAACAGGGGGTCAACCATACGAACAGTTCATCTTCTTTTAAGATTCGTGCAACCTTTCTGTGGGGCCTCCGCCAATCAGCCCATTAAATGGTGTTAACATTGCAATTAAGCGATCCGACCATGGGTAAATTTGTCAAAAACCATGTTTCAATAGCAAAAGTTTGCGATTTTTGCGATTTCTTCCGAAACAACGCCATTCCAAGGGGAGCTATATTTTCTGCATTCATCCAGAACCGTCCGATCTAAATGGACGGACAGATGTGAAGAGGATCCAAAAACAGACTCCAAAAATAAAAATAAAAACGAAAACCCGCGTCCTCTTCGTCTCCTACTTTGCTTCGCCTCCGTGGGTTTTTACTTTTACTTTTTAGAGAGGAAAAACGAAAGCGAGATAGAAAGAGAAATGCTACCTTGCTTCGCCTCTTCGTCTAATAAAATTCTGTCAACGCCATCATATGCTGAGGATCACCAGATTTTTGACAAAAGATGTTGTTTTTGTTTTAATCTAATTGCTCAATACTTGTTTTCTTTCAGAATTGCAGTATATCAGGTAATGCTTACAAGTATTAGAAAAGATCAATATACTCCTAAGAAGCAGCACAATTGAATAGTTACTCTCTCGTCACTTGTTACTAAAAAAGAATCAATTTTTGAGAAAAAAAAAAAATGGGGCCCAACTTATTTTGGTATCCTTTATTTTTTGGAGGGACAATAGTAGCAGTTATAGGTATTTCCCTTTCTTGGACTATTTGAGGCACTTTGAAATCGTCATATGGATTATCATGTGGATATATAATTTAGGTTTTGTAGCTAACTATGGTGTGCTTTAAATTATTTTTCCTACCTCACTACATGATTCTGTTGTTTTTCGTATGCAGAATGATGCCACCTGGCATGAGGATAATTGGGAAAATCCAGAAAGCAAATTATTGGCCTTCACATAAGTCTTAAACCTTTGCTGATGTTTATCTGAAATTACTTTTGAATTGGCTCTTCTTTCTCTGTCAGTTAGTATGGAAAGTTAACAACCTATTGTTTAATTACATTTTTTTGACATGTTGATTTTGAAAAACATGTACTTGATCAATTATCATCATCATCGCTAGAATCAGCATCTTCGTCATCGTCATCGGTGCCATCATCTTCATCATAGGTGCCATCGTCTTCATCATCGGTGCCATAGTCTTCATCATTGGTGCCATCGTCGTCATCGCCGTCATTGTTGGCAGCAGCAGCAGCAGCATGATTGCCAACTTCCTCCAGTAGATGACGCTGATAGTGCATCAACTCTACGTACTCAGCTTTTAGCGCCAACCGGATGAGGTTTTCAGGCATAGCAGCAAAATCAAGGCAAACATCCTTCAGTTCATTACAACTGTGCTCCTCAGCTAAAGCTAAGCTACTAATTACTGTATCCACAGAGATATTCCTTATTATCATGTCTTCACAGACAGCCTTCAGCCCATCCAGCAAGTATATATCAGCAGCTTTGTATAAATGTTGAACTTGTGTAACAATTGGGATATCTTTATCAGACATATCAGGTAGTGAGTCGGTGTAGATGAAATGAAGCATGGCCTTGAAAGTCACCGGCTTAATATCTTTGATTTTTATGGTCTTCATCTTGCTCTCAGCCATTCTGCCAGAGAATTCGGCCTTAAAAACAGGAGATCGAGCAGAAAGTACCAATTTATGAGCAGCAAAAAGCTCCCCATCTATTTCAAAGGTTATATCAGCCATCTCTTTGCTCTCCAAAAGTTCAGCGAAATTTTCATTAATGCTGAAGGGGACAACACCATTAACCAACTGTTTTGGCACCTCTTTATGGGAATCACTAGGGATAGTCACACTGCAAACAAGTGTGAAATAATCGCCCTCTACAAAATCAGCCTTTAAATCAGATCTCTTTATAATGTCTCTGAAACCGTAATTGTTGCGTTCAGGTGAAAATATGAAAGTTGCCCTGTCACATGCCTTTGAGGTAGGCACACCATGTTTGTTCAAAAAAGTAAACCCAAATGAGGCAGTCACTGCTGATTTGCAATGGATTACTAGAAAAAGATCTATGGAATTAGCTTCGTTCAGTAAACCTTGTGGGTAATAAAGAATGTTGCAGTTGTGACCTGCTACTGAGAAGGTGGGAGATCTAATGCTTTTGCCAGCAGTTAATTCCTTGGTTTTCATGTAACTGAATTTGAAATGGTGCGTTGCAGTCGCTACCATGCTTAGACAGTCTGCAACTGTGTTAGGTTCGTTCAAAACCATTTCTTGATGAGTAACAGGTGCGATCAAATAGAAACCTACATTAAAAGGGAAAAAAATCATGATAAGCAATCAAACAAGAACAAATATATAAAGTAAAAAAAATGATAATGTTTGTTAAAATTAGGCTGTGAGTATGGCTTTTCATTGAGCAAGAGTTGCACCAATAAGAAAGGGATATCTCCCTGTGAAATTAAACAAGAACAGAAAAGGACACAAGAACTGAACTTAAAATGCAAACACTTTTTTCCATTTGCTTTCACCAAAAGCATTTAACTCCCCTTTTTCTTTTCTCAATTGGAATTTATGGAGGATTTCAATTACCAAGAACTCAAACATTCAATGTGAAATGACATCATCAGGAAGAAAAAAAAAATACTTATTTTAAACATCTACCATGCAAATATTTACCAGTGTTAACACCTGTAATTGTAAATATCCCCACACCAAGCAACTTAATCTCTCCTCAGTACTATCTCACTGAATATCCCATCACATTCCCCTTGAACTTTTAAGAAGATCAACCTTTATCCTTACCACTTTTGTTTGTCAGAAAAGAATCACTTGAGATATTAAAGTTTCTGGTGATTGGTTCGCAAGGAGGCTTTCTACTCTTTACACTTATACACAAGGTAGAGTGAGGTGACTTTTGCAAAGGAAACAAAACAAATCAACTTCTGAGTTTGAAGGGGCTGGTAGGTTGCTAGCTTTGCTAAAAAAAGAATAAATAAATACATAAAAAAGTAAATGCAAGATTATGAAATTCTTATTAAGGGAGTTTAAGATTATAAAGAATGAAATATCATGAACAGATTTTTAAGCAACAGTCTGGTTTTCTACATGTGCAACTTAGTGTCTCTGTGGCATTTTAACAAACATATAGTGAGCACACAGCCGCACATTCCTTCCCGTGCAAGACACGTACCCCCAATACGAACAAGCACTTGTGTATCAAAATTAGAGGGAAATAGAGTTTAATTACTGGAAGAGATCAGTAAAATTATTTGAATATTACAGGAAACCACCGCATTGGTCAGAAAAAAGAAAGTAATTTAATTTAACCTTATTAAATGACTTCTCGATGAAAGGAAGTACGTTGCTTATAGTTATAATCAATTCGTTCCGTGCATAATAATAAGAGAAAATGATACAAGTAGAGAGAAACATGTACCTTTAATAATCTTTAGTAGAAGAAAAGTTGGGAGCAAGATATATATCCCAGGACCCAGGTAGAAAAGAAAACGACAAGGGAAGTAAGAAATCGGTGTATTTGTAATTTTGTATACCCTGTAAAGTGTAAACCAAGAACCGAGGAATTGGGTCCCGCAGTCAGTGAGCCGTCGTTTATTTAATTATTTTCGAATCAGAGACTGTTTTTGCAAACTCTACACCTCATTTCAGTCCGTATTTGGTTTCAACTTGAAATTTTTTTTTATTCCATAATAATTTCTAATGAGTTCCCTTATATTAACTTTTCAAATGTAACTAACCAAATTTACATTTAAATCAATTCAATAATTTTGACGCTTTTAAACTTGAGGAAACCACAAGCAAAAAAGTTTCCAGTCGGTGATTTGTCGAGTTAGAATATATATTACTGATTTTTTATTACAATTTATAATCAATTCATTTAGATTAATTTTGATATGTTAACAATTGAATTAGTTGAAAAAAACCAATTTGAATTAATTCGAAGTGCTTATTTGTTTATTTGAAGAAACATTATTTCATTTGGAATCTTGAAAGTACTTGGGTTGATGCAACTAAATGTCATTGACTCATTGTCAAAAAATAATTATAATAATAATAATAAATTTAATAGTATCTTGCAAACATATTCAAGGACTAAAACAGACCCTTGTTTCTATTCGCAAATATGAAGCAAATTCGCACTTATAAACCGAAGTTATGATGTGAATTATAAATAACCGACTGTAGGATTAAACTTTCAATACATATGGTCCTACGACCTGAAAACAATATTATTTATGACGCCTTCCCTTTTTTCCCTTCATTAAATGCTACCAACAATTACATATATAGAAAAAATATGTTAATAACGCAAAACTATTAATAGTCAGAATATTTAAACTCAACTAGCCAATGTCATTTAATTTGTACCAGACTAAACTGGAAAAAATCCTGCAAAAGTAGTCGAAAATGATAAAAATAATAAAAACAACAATCTGCAAAATGATTCAAGTAGCACTTACAATCAACATTACCAACACAAAAGGATTACATATATAAACAATCCCAAGCATTTTCAGTACAAAACCATTGGCTCCACCAAATCCTACCTATTCCAGAAGCAAACGCCAGTAACAACACCTTGTGAACAACAATACTAGTCCAAACAATAGAACAAAAGGACATGATTAAACATTTAAACTGCAACATACAAAATCCTAACAAGATGTTTTTCGTATGAAGCACTTCGTTGGGAAAGCAACCAATTACCTGGTTCTTTGCTTCTTCGATATGAGGTCACAAAAATCAACATCTTTTATGGCATGGTCATTCAGAGACTTCAGTAGGGAGGGGAATCGTTGCATTAAAGACCCAAACTCAGTTTTTAATGCCAACTGCACAAGGACTTCAGGCCTAGAAGCAAAACGAAGGCAAGCATCCTTCAGCCTATCCAGCAGAAATGCATTAACATCCTTCAGCCCATCCGGCCCATATGTATTAACATACTCCTCACATAGAGCTAATGAACTGATTACTGTATCCATTGAGACATTACTTTTCAACACTACTTCGCATAAAATCCGCAACCCCTCCAGCTCATACCTATTAGCAGCTCTGTATAAATTATTAACCTGATCTACATCAAACGTATCTGATAGAAAGTCGGAGTAGATGAAATCAAGCATAGCCTTGAAAATTGTCGACTTCACATCTTTGATCTGTATGAGTTTCTTGTTACCGAAGAATTCTGCTGTAAAAATTGAAGAGCGGGCAGAAAGGATTGCTTTATGAGCTGTGAAAAGCTCCCCATCCACTTCAAATGTTATATCACTCAATTCATCATCCTTATTAAAAAAATGAACCATATCATGACTCATGCTATAGGGGAACAGACCATTAAACGACTGTTTTGGCAGTACCTTAAGACAATCACTCACGATAGCCACACTGCAAAAAAGTGCAACTTCATCATCATTGAACTCAGAGCTCTGTCTCAGTAAACTGAAACTATGTTCATTACATCCTGGTGTAAATGTGATGGGTTCCCTGAAAAAAGTGCGGATCAGGGTCTCATCGTTAGTAAGAATGCACCCGAAAGAAACAGTCACTGCGGACAAGCAATGGAGTCCCATAGTAAGGAAACCAACTTTATCACCCTTTAATCCTCGTGGATATCAAAGGATGGTGAAATTGTGACCATTTACTGAGAAGGTGGGAAACTTGATGCATTTGCCAGCAGGAAAGTCCTTCGTTTTTGAAAAACAGATTTTGATTTGGTCCATTGCAATCGCCCCAACGCTCACAATGTCTTCAACTGCGTCAGATTTGTTCAAAACCATTTCTTTCGAGTCCATAGGTGCAGTCACATTCGAGCCCTGAAGAAAAGGAGAAAACCTGATAAGGAGGGGCCATGATAAGCGACAAACCAAGCACAGAATGAGATAACAGTAATATATAACATATAAATCTTGTTACAAATTAGGCACTCATTACGGATGGCTTTTCATTGAGCGTGTGTTGTTTTTCAATAGGAAAATTCCATCTCCACGAGTAAAAGAAAATAAATCATTCAGCTTTCAAAGGTTGAAAGGGCCTCTTGCTAGCTTGGCTTGTAACAATTAAAAACGAAAAACAGATAGTAACAAATTAATTAGATGGGACCCGGTTGCTATTGTAAAGTGTAAACAAGGTAAAATGATAAACAGGTCCTTAAGAAAAACTTGGATTTGCTTAACAATCTAGACGAAATGCTGTCTTAAAAAAAAAAAAATGATCTAGATCATTATTGAAAAACAGTCATCATAAAAATTTAAATACAACTATTCATATCACAATGATCATGATTTATTGTATAGTTGCTTCTAATTAATTTATCAAAGACATGATACAAGAGAAATGAATGATTCGGTAACTGACAACGCATACCTGATGCTTTTATATAATAATCTTCTTAATTAGTTCCCACAGACTTTAGCAGCTCAAATTAATCTAATCGGTGTAGCAAAAGTGATATAAGAAAGAGAATTTTTTTTTTCCCGAACAACGATGCTTGTCCTTGAGAAGAGAAGTTAGGAACTTAGGAGTGTATAAATAATGGTAAAGGGAGGTTTCGAACTTTCGAAGGGCCGAAGGGATTCGAGGTAAGCCTGCGTCTGCGTGCATTGATTAATAATGCGTAGGCCGTAGGCTATAAACCGAGAATCGAGAAAAAGTGGCCCAGCTTTTATTCCCGAAGCAGAAACAAATCTAACCGAGCTCTGACCGTGACGATTTGACGCCTTTGAACAATTTTTTTTTAAACCAACTAACCAAGACGCGTTTAAACTTGAGTAAGGAGAAAATAGTTCGTCTTTGGTAATTGTCAAGTTTGATTCGATCATGCTGATAATTTATAATTAATTTGTTTAAATCAATTTAATTTTACCAAAAAAATTCAAACTGGCAAGTTTAAATTACAAATTAATTGTGTAAATTCGAACTAATTTATTATTTACGACTTGTTTGATAATAATTTATTATTTACGATTTTTGTGCGTGTGTGATGTACCGGTTTCTAGCGTTATGCTAAGATTGTTATTGTACAAACCCAAACAATAATACAAAAAATATATATTACGTCATATATATATAATCAGACGCAGGTTATAAAAAACTTTTTCATTTTTTTCTTCGGGTTTACCGAACACTTGTCGAATCTTTTCCATCCATCTCGATATATTTTTTTAAAAAAATAACACTATGATATTAAATGTAAATCGTACGTATTTTTTCGTTAGATCGATGAGTTTTTTACTTTGAGAAATAACACTATTATATTCCGTATTTTTTAAAAGGAGATGAAGCGTCAGTCGAGAAAGGAAAAAGGAGAAAATAAAAGTACGTCTTTGGAAATGGTAGTTCTCTTTAATGTTGAGCAAGTTTTGTTTTTTATTTATACACAATGAATGAATGGTAAGCAAGTATAAATTTAAATGGCAGGTAGAATTAATGGTGCTTGGAGTTGGAAAATTAATGGGAAAGAGCAGATGCGTTCGTTCAAATATCCCCTTTATTAATGGTCAACATTACAATAAGTTACAAATTTGAATCATGATTAAAACAGGTCTCTGGCTCTGCGCCGTATACATAGGAAATAGCGTAAACAGTTGTGTATCTGAGGTCCAGTAATTACAAATTGCCCTCGCTGTTAAGTCGTTCGAAAGTTTCAGGAGAAGTATTTAGAAGGAAAGAGTAAGAAATGGAAACGGCGCAAGAAGTTTTTGGGTACAAAAATGAGAAGGGGAAGGGAATTTGGAAAGACACAATAGAAGGCCTACAATTGGGGGAATTGCTTAATCATTAATGACCCAAATATCTTTACAATTGTATTGTACGCAGAAAATAAAGAAATTTTAGAGAAATTTTAGAGATTAAAAGCAGGTATTTTGGTCATATCAATCACATATGACATATCAATAAAATAGGGTATTTTGGTCGTATCAATCACATAAAATAGGAGTGCCTTGCAAATTGGAGGAGTGTTCTCTCAAAATAAATAAATAAATAAATAAAATTCGAGTGTTAAAGTAATTTCACAACAGTGTCTAGTGTCTACACTCTACTCACTAAAGCCAGAATCCAGGATTTGCGACTCCCAAACATTACGCCTAAAAAAATTGACGCTTTCGAACTCGGGAATTTCTGGAGCAAAAAATTGATCGTATTTTACCATACGTATAAAATTTTTTTTTTGATGATTAACTTTTAAATAAATAAATACATTTGAATTGATTTTAAATTATTAACGAACCAATCTATCAAATTTGAATCGCTAACTAATCTAATTAGAGCTAAATCCACTTGTTGGAAGCTTATTTTTTAACTGATTCAATTTGAATTTTCCAAAAGATTATGTAGTCTCATGTTAGAATCAAGCATGCGGCACTTCAAAACCTAATATAATGAGGTATCATGTACCAATGCGTAACTGGAAGTTGAGCGCATGTATAAGAATATGCACTAGATATTCAAGAAAATATTCTAATTTTTTAATACTTATATAGTTATATGATTATCTAATTAAATATTAAAATATTACGTTCAGGTTCATAAATATAATATTTGTTGAAATAATTTGTCAAGCGATATTTTCCCTCATAAGTTATGAGTAAAATGTAGATCTACCAGTCAGATCATTAATTTAGTAATGAGCAAGCTGCCAATACTGAATTAGTTTGATGTTATCTAAAATAATATTGTTATTGTTATAAAAATAAAGTCGAAGGGAGACGCAAAGAGTAAAAATGAGAGATAAAATTTTCTCGTGTGTATTTCTTATTCTGAATTTGTATACAACATATAAGTTTACAAACCTCTATTTATAGGTAAGAAAAAAAATTTGTAATAAATAATAAAGATATGTATCTCTTATAAAAGATGTGTATCTCGTGTAATCAATGTGAATTATGGAGATGAACAATTCATAAATAATAATAAATGGAAAAATTAGATTTATGCCACCTCAAATTTGTACAATTAGAAAAATGTCACCTCAAAGTTGGATCTTTGAAAATTGCCACCTTAAATTCAATTAGATCATAAATTTGCCACGATTACCGTATAAATCAATCATCTCTATATCTTATTTTTCATATGGACCAAACTACCCATGTCTCTCTCTCTCCAAACTAATCCATCTCTCGTTCTAATTTGCTCCTTTTTTGTCCTTCATATTCTCCATGTCGCTTCTAACATAAAGAAATTGCAACGTACCCTAGAGAACTGGTATCCAAACCTAATAACCCTTGCTCTCTCTAGCCACACCTCCTGTGTATTTTGAAATATAATTGCATCACAAAACATATTCTAAACCAAAGAAGTAAATGCAGTATTTTAAAAGATCGCATGAGAAATTGGTAAACAAAACCAAGTAGTACCAGATTCATCTTAGTTTGTTGTTTATTACATATTTCTATCAACTAATTTTTTGCCAAGTAATGCCAGATTCTTACAACATAGTGATAGTGGCAGCATTAATTACTTAGCAGTTAGATATGGATGAGAAATTGCTTCATTGAAACCAATCCAAAACATCACAGTGAAGACAACTATCAATAATAGATAGAGTGGGAGTACCTAAGAAACACGAACATATAAAGAATATGAATTTCTTTCGTCAGAACAATATAGGGAATAGGAAGAAGAAATGGACAATTTGGTCAATAAGAAAAATACAGTACAAAGATGATTGATTTATACAATAATAGTGGCAAATTTATGATCTAATTGAATTTAGGGTGACAATTTTCAAAGATCCAATTTTGAGGTGGCATTTTTTTTAATTTCACAACTTTGAGGTGGCATAAATCTAATTTTCCCATAATAAATTCAAATTGATTTGTAGCCATATAAGAATTTATAACAGTTATTTTTTTTTCTTACGTCTGTAAATAGAAACCGCAAAAAGAACTTTTGTTTCAAGGAAATAATTTAACTATGATAAGCTGCTGAAAAAGCCCGTCGTACTCGTTCTATAGTCCACATTAAATTTGAACAATCTATCCATATATGTTAAGCCTTTGAATGGGGAGGTGTTTTGGACAACTGGATTTTTTTTTTGGAGCAACATATATTTTTAATAAATGTCTAAATTACCCTTAGTATCAATTAAGATCTATTACCAATTTATTCTTTCACCATGCTTTAATTTTATTTCCTTAGTTGTATTTTTCTTCTCTTTTAATTAAATTTCCCGCTAAAAAAGATATGAATTATTCCTCCTTCTTTTGACACCTTACCGACGCTATTTTCAAAAAGTTACCTTTGGAAATCACTTGTGCAAATAAATCCCAAGTCATGTGGTCATAAGGAATTTCTTTTTGAATTGCAATTTTTTTTAATCTTAGTAATGCAATGATAAGTATAAGCAAAAAAAAAAAAAAAAATAGAGAAAATTTGAATCATATTACTGCATTAATTATTAAAAATTTTGTTGGATATACTCAAAGCATATCAAGTGAATGACCAATAATTTTTATGGTGTTAAAATACATAATTTCTTATGAATATAATAAATATGGTCTACTTAACTACAAAATACTACATAACACATACAAAAATATTGGACTAAAAAAATTAATGGTGACGTTGCATCATTTGATGTACTTAGATCCATCACTGTGTCCAACTATATTTGACCAGCAACTATTTAAGAAAGAAAAATGGAAAAAGGAAGATAATTAGGAGAAGATTTGAGCAGTAATTAATAGATCTTAATTGGTACTAAGGGTAATTTAGATATTTAGAAAAAAACTATGTTGCTCCAAGTAAAAATCATGTTGCCCGAAGCACCTCCCCTTTGAATGCTCATACGTTCTTCATCCTTTTTTTTTTTTGGCAAAATTGGGCCCATACCCCTCAAATCTTTCTTAATTAGATATTTAATTACCCCTCAAATCATTGAAATTGGCCCCATAACCCTCAATTCTTGATAGAACTAGATATATACTCTCATCAACAATTTTAATTATTTTCTGAATATAAAAAACTGATTTTTATATTTCATGACGAAAATTTTATTTTTAAACAATCCAAGCATAACCTTAACACTGAACAACAGAACAATAATCCATTGAAAAAGGATGGAGCTCGAAGTTATGTGATTATTAACAATGCATCCGGATCTTCTGGTCGTTTTTTTTAAACTACTAGTGATTTTTTTTATCTAGACCGTCCGATTTAATATCAATGGTTTATTTTTTTCGGGTCTATCAATTCTGGTATTATGCACGGGACATCTTTTTTAGTTGAGATTAAATCATACGGTCCGGATAAAAAATGACCAGCTGGTCTGCCACCACCTTTTCTTGTTGTTTTGTTTTGAATGAGGTACCAGAGCCATCAATTACAATTAAGAAAATGTCAAATACACAAAAACTATTAAAATCATTTGGATTTAATATAACAGCACACAAAAATCCAGAACCAAAAAAAAAAAAACACCAAACAGAATTATATCATCCATATTTTACAACATATCGCCAACATTAATTGCCCAAATAATTGGACAAAAGAGCCTGATTAATACAACACACAAAATCCTAATTAGATGCAGTTCATAAGAAGTTAATTGATTCTTTTCGTTTTCAAAACAAGGCTGCTAAAACCAGCGTTATCTCTAGCATGTTCGCCAAAATGCTTTAACAGGAAGGGATAAGAATGCATCAACTCTACATACTCAGCTTTTAGTGCCAACTGGATGAGGTTTTCAGGCATACACGCAAAATCAGAGCAAACATCCTTCAATTCAGGACAATTGTGCTCCTCAGCTAAAGCTAAGCTAATGATTACTGTATCCACTGAGACACTCCTCATTAATACCTTTTCACAAACAGCCTTCAACCCATCCAAAGCGTATGTATCAGCAACTTTGTATAATTGTTGAATTTGTGTCACAATTGGGATATCTTTATCTGACATATGAGGTAGCGAGTCGGAATATATGAAATGGAGCATAGCCTTAAAAATCTCGGGCTTTATATCTTTGATTAGTATGCTTTTCAATTTGCTCTCAACAATCCTGCTGCCAAAGAATTGAGCCTTAAAAACCAGAGAGCGAGCAGACAATACCAATCTATGAGCAGTAAAAATCTCCCCATCCACTTCAAAGGTTACATCAGCCATCACTTTTTTCTCCAACAACTCGGAAAAATGTTCATTAATGCTGAATGGGAAAATACCATTAACAAACTGTTTTGGCACTTCCTTGGGTGAATCACTTGATATCGTCAGACTGAATACAAGTGTAAAATAATCATGCTTTACAAATTCAGCCTCTAAATCAGATCTCATTATGATATCTTTGATACCAAATTTCGCACATTTAGGTGAAAATTTGAAAGTTCTCCTGTCACTTGCCTTTGAGGCAGGTCTGCTATGCTTGTCCAAAAACTGTAAGCAAAGAAACAGTCACTGCTGATTTGCAATTGAGTACCAAAATCAGGCACCCGGAATTAGGATCACTCACTAAACCTTGTGGGTAATAAAGAATATTGCAGTTGTAACCAGCCACAGAGAAAGTGGGAGAGCAGATGCTTCGGCCAGAAGGTAAGATCTTGGTTTTTGAGTAACTGATTTTGAATTGGTGAGATGCAGTCACCCCCACACTCACAAAGTCTGCAACTTTGTTAGGTTTGTCCAAAGACATCTCTTGAGCAAATAGATGCAATCAGATAGAAAGCTACAGAAAAGAAGAATATCAGGCTTAGCAACTTGGCAAAAACAAAAATAGAAGTAAAAAATAGTCTCGACTTTTGTTATAACAGCAGTGGTTAAAGATGGTTTTGCAATGAGCATGATTTGTTCCAATATCAATGAACAATCGACATGAGTAAACCAAAACAACTGTTCACACCACCCTATTGTGCATAAAAATTAATAGAAGCAAAAACTGACTTACAATGCTAGAAGCTTTTGTGCATTCGCTTTCGTCAGAATAATTTACTTTCATTTTTCTTTATTTATTTTCCAAATTTCTGGATGATTGTCCAGAAATTCAAATATTGAATATCGATTGCTTTAATGTGAAATGAAATAATCAGAGAGACAGTAAGCCTCGTTGAAAACAAAAGAATTTTGTCGTACAATCATTTACCAATGTTGGCTTCTACCAAGTTTCTCTAATAAAGAAATATTATTCACCCAACGATGCAATCTCTCCTCACTACCGTCTATACTAACTTTACTTCCCCTTTAACCCTTAATATTACATGAAGCATTTCAGCATTTCGCAGAAATTGCAAATTGGAAAAGCAAAACCGACATCTCTGCAAACTTTCAATGTATACAGAACTTCTTTTCTACTTGTTGTTGTTTCTGATCAATTTGTATTGTACATGATACAAGAGAAAAGGAATACCTATGATAATCTCTTTAGTTCCCACAGACTTGTACAAGTTTGAAATCATGTCGCCCATTCAGCAAAGGTGAGATCCTCAGGGGATTTACGAGAAAAGTTGGGGGGTAAGCAATGGAAATGAAAATGGAAAGGAGCAATACATCTTAGGCAAGAAATAAGAAGGATTTGGAATGCCAAAGCAGTAGGCCTACCAAGTAAACCTAGAATCCAGGAATTCAATCCCCCAATAGTTAGCCGCTATTTTTTACAGGCCTTTTCCTTTCAGAAAAAACTTGGTAGCGATTTTTAGTTTTTAATATTTTACATTTGGCACTTGATAATTTTTGACACTTCATGAGCAAAGTTGTGTCGTGTTTTATGATTTGTTTGAATTTGATTTAATAATAATAATTATTTAATCAGTACTTTGATTATTTTTTAATTAATATTGAGCCGATAAATTACTAAGTGACTTCTCAGGATCCCGATTTCTCATAACTCTGACATATCGTTGCTGTGTTTTCCCATTCCCACTCCCTACTTCTAACTGCAACTCTGTGTTAGGATGCATGGCAATAAAAGTTGTCACTTGTCAGTGAAAATATTTACTATTAATTTTGCTATTCTCGATATCTAAACAATACGAAAACAGTGCGACTAGACTTTATTTTCTATTCGTACAATGAATAGAGAATAAAGATTAGAGTGTGAGGCCATGATAATTTTTGTGATGCCGTTGATAACTATTATATTCATATTTCTTTTTATAGTAAAATATCGTCACCATTATCTTTACAGAGCACCAAACTACCAAAGGTTGAGAGCTTTGTAAATTGATAAATTGGTTTGAATTTGCTCTAAACTATTATTTATGTTTCCTCTCTTGACTGAGCTGTTTCAAATTCTTACTCATAATAGTGTTCCATATATAAATAAATTAAAAACTGACTTGTTATACAAACCCAAACCCATCTAGCTTGGATGGTAATGCACAAAATACAGAGTTCGGTAAAAGTGATTTGTGCTATGCTGTTCCTTTTATAAGAATAATATTCAAATTCGCAGACGCAAAAGAGAAACTTCATATCAAAGATTTGATGTGATGCGTTTCTGAATCGGCCTCTGCTATTTAGCTTTACAATCATATGGCATTTCTTACTATTAGGTAAGTTTCTGGCGCAGTTATAAACGACTGAAGGAAATTTCTACTTCGAATAGAAATGATCCCTCTAACCAAAAAAAAAATAATAATAATAATAATAAATAAAAATAAGAAAGTTATATCGTTATTGAGTAATTAACTTCTATTCTTATTTGTTGCCGCCACAGACTTCTTTTTGCTTCATTCTGAAAGAGCTACCAGAGCCATCCGTTACAATTAAGAAAATGTCATAAGACGCACAAATAATAGGACAAAACATAAAATCCGAATCAGATGCATGTCATTCGTATAGTTGATTGATTCTTCGCTTTTTCAAAAATAGGTTGCTAAAGTCAATGTTGGCTCTAGCACGATCACCAATTTCTTTTAACAGGGAGGGATTGCATTGCACCAACTGCACATACTCAGCATTGAGTGCCAAGTGGACAAGGTTTTCAGGCTTAGAAGCAAAATCAATACAGGCATGCTTCAGGTCAGGACATTTGTGCTCCTCTGCTAGAGCTAAGCTACTAATTACTGTATCCATTGAGACTTCCCTTGCCAACCTCTCTTCACAGATCATCTTCAATCCATCCAGCGCATACTTGTCAGCAGCTTTAAGTAAATATTGAGCAAATGCTACCAATTGGATATCTTTATCGGACATGTTGGGCATGGAGTCTGTGTAGATAAAATGAAGCATAGCTTTGAAAACCAGAGGCTTTATATCTTTGATCTGTACGCTCTTCATTTTGCTCTCAACCATTCCGCCAAAGAGTTCTGCTTTAAACACAGGAGAACGAGTAGCAAGTACCAATTTATGAGCAGTAAAAGTTTCCCCATCCACTTCAAAGGTAATGTCAGCCATCTCTTTGTTCTCCAAAAGCTCAGCAAAATTATCATTAATGCTCCAAGGGATAATACCATTAAACAACTGTTTTGGCACTTCCTTAGGAATATGACTCAAGATAGTCACACAACAAACAAGTGTGAAATAATCCTCCTTTACAAATTCAGCCTCTAAATTGGATTTCTTTATAATGTCTTTGAAACCATAAGCCCTACATTCAGGTGAAAATGTGAAAATTAGTCGGTCACCTGTCTTTGAGTCAGGTCTGCCGTGCTTGTCCAAAAAACTGTACCCAAAAGCAGCAGTCACTTCTGATGTGCAATCAAGAACCAAATCTAGCTCTGTAGACTCAGGATAATCCACCAACGGTTGTGGGTAATATAGGATTTTGCAGTTGTGACCGGCTACAGAAAAAGTGGGAGAGATGATGCTTTCGCCGGCAGGTAACTCCTTGGTTTCTGAGTATCTGAATTTCAATTGGCGGCTTACAGTTGGTACCCCAATGCTCAGAAAGTCTCCAACTTTGTTATATTTGCTTAAAGACATTCCTAGATGTGTCAATAGGTGCAAGAAAATAGAAATCTACAGGAAAAAAAACAATGGTAAGTAATCCACCAAGAACAAAGATAAAAGAAAAGAAAAAATCACAAATTTTTTGTTACAAATTAGGCAGTGGTTAAAGAAGGCTTTTCATTGATCATGAGTTGTTCCAATAGCAAGAGAGGCCATCTTCATTCCTAAATTAAACAACAGTTTATGTCTCTCTATTGCACATAGGAATAACTAAGGGGATACAAGAACTGAACTTAAAATGTGTGATGCTTTTGTACATTTATTATCTCTTGGAATTGGAGATTCCAGTTGCCCAAGAATTCAATTATTCAATATCAAGCAATTCAATGCAGAAAAAACATCAGAATTGGGACCTCCAAATATTTACCAATTTCCACATTTATAATAGTAAGAATCCCCAAATTTAGCAATACAATCTCCCTCAGTACCATCTCCACTAATTTTCCCTCATTTCTCTTTAATAAACCCTCAATATCACATCAATCATTTCAGCAGATAGCTAGGAACAGCAAAATTGACATCTTCTGTTAAGTGTCGATTAAATATAATCAGAACTTAATTTCCCACTAATAAGACTTGTCCTCTCTCAGATACTTCAAACCAGGTGGTTTGGTTAGGTAGTTCAGATGGCAAATTACAACCAAATCCCTATACACTTGGTTAGAAAGTTGTGGCATGATAAATGTTACAGATACTGTCATGTGAGACTTGAAGTTACCTATTAAAATTCAGATGTTCCTTTGGCTTGTTAGTAAAAATAAACTTCTCACTAAAGATAATCTAATACAAAGAGGTTGAGAGGTTGATCCTTACTGTTATAATTGTAACTGCATTGAAATAAGAGATCACTTGTTATTCTCTTGTTCATGAAATAGATTGCTATGGCAGTGGTTTTTAGAGCAATTCAATTGTGTTTGCCCTAGGAATTTAGCAGATTTAAATTGCATTGCAATGGGTATTGATAAAATGGAAGCGTTTATGCACTGGTGTGCAGCAATTGCTGTGGACCATGTGGACAGATAGAAATAAAGTTTGCTTTAATAATGCTAATCCCAAATGTTTTAACTCAGTATGTGCAGCGGTGATTCATCTTATGGAGTACTTGTAAACTCTTTGGTCTACCAGCTTGAAAAATCAGATTTGGAGTCTGAAGCCCGTGATAGAAGCACTACAAAGGCAGTTGCAAGAGCTCGATGTGACGATAGAGAGGGCAACTGCAGAAGGAATGGGTCTAGCCGAAGATGATGGCAGGGGAGCAGGTGGGCAGCTTGTTGAACTGGAGACCAACGTGCTTGGATGTACGCAGGGAATATTAGCAAGTTATAATGTGTTCTAAATGCTATATTATTGCTGTTTTGTTAGATGGAATTTTATTGGGATGTTATAATCCATAGATAATAATGGTGCATCGGTACATTAGATTAGAGGTACCGCCGGTGCAGGCTATGTTTGTTGTTTTTGTTAACTGGATTATGTAAAACTGTTGGGTTCTCTTTTCTCGTAAGGGAAAAGTGGTGGTCTGGAGACCACATGTTTTTTAAAAAAACAATTTATTTTGTACACAATACAAGAGGAAAAAAAAGAATGAACAGTACGATAAAAAGAGAAACATGTACCTAAAATAAATCTCCTTAGTTCCAACAGACTGCTACAAGTTCGAAATCATCTGCCCGATGCAGCAAAAATGTGATCCTCCTGTTCCTCCAGGGAGTTTGAAGAAGAGAAGTATTTAGAAGGAAAGAGTAAGAAATGGAAACGGCGCAAAAAGTTTTGGGTACAAAAATTGAGAAGGGGAAGGGAATTTGGAAAGACACGATAAAAGGCCTACAATCGTGGGAATTGATTTTCAGTAATGACCCAAATATCTTTACAATTGTATTGTACGCAGAAAATAAAGAAATATTAGAGATTAAAAGCAGGGTATTTTGGTCATATCAATCAATTATCAATAAATATAGGGTATTTTGGTCATATCAATGACATAAAATAGGAGTGCCTTTCAAATTGGAGGAGTGTTCTCTATCTAAAAAAAAAGAAAAAAAAAGAAAAAGGGATTGGAGTGTTAAAAGCAATTTCACAACAGTGTCTAGTGTCTACACTCTACACAGTAAAGCTAGAATCCAAGATTTGCGACTCCCAAACATTACACACCTAAAAATTTTAAAGCTTTCGAACTCGGGAATTTCTGGAGCAAAAATTTGATCGTATTTTACGATATGTATAATTTTTTATATTTCATGATTATAAATTTTATATAAATAAATACATTTTAATTGATTTTAATTAACAAACCAATCTATCAAATTATGCGTAAGTGATTAATCTAATTAGAGCTAAATTCACTCGTTCGAATGTTAATTTTTAACTGATTCAATTTGAATTTTCCAAAAGATTATGCGGCACTTCAAAACCTAATATAATGAGGTATCATGTACCAATGTACCATACATGAGACCGCATATGCGTAAGTGGAATTTGAGTGCATGTATAAGAATATGCGCTAGATATTCAAGGATATATTCTAATTTTTTCTTAATACTTGTGTAGTTATATCTACCTAAATATACGTTCAGGTTCATATATATAATATTTGTTGAAATAATTTGTCAAGAGATATTTTCCCTAATAAGTTATGAGTGAAATGTAGTTGTACCAGTCAGATCATTAATTTAGTAAGGATCATGCCAATACTGAATTAGTTTGATGTTATCTAAAATAATATTGTTATTTTTTTTTCCTTAACTTATATAAAAAGAAACTGCGAAAAGGAACTCTTGTTTCAAGGAAATAATTTTTTATGATAAGCTGCTGAAAATGGTCATACTATAGTCCACATTAATTTGGACAATCTGTCCATATATTATAAGTACAGAGTTAAGCATTTGAATGGTCATACGTTCTTCATCCTTTTTTTAAAATCTTTTCAGATTACACATTCATGTGCATTGTAAATCCCATTTATTATATATTTTTAGTAATAATTAGGATAATGCTCACACACAAATCAAACTAGTAAAATTGTCTGAAAGAAATATAAAAAGATATAGGATACCATATCTAGGTTACATAATTTTAGAACGTTGGAAAGTTTTCCTTTTCTTTTACGATTTTGGTGGAAAGGTTAGATGCGAATATTAGAACATAGCAAGAAAATTAAATTTTCATCCTCTTGATCAACAAAACTAATTTTCAAAATCATCTTTCTTTTTCGATTGATTCTTCAACAGTCAACACACACCCTTTTTTTGGGTCATTTCAATCATTGTATGGCAATTAGCAATGAGTCGACTTGAACGAATGACTTAATTTTAAAACATACCCTTAAAAGGTACCAAGGATAAATTTTAAAAAGGTGATTGAATGACTTAAATTTCTATTTTCATTCAAAACGAAAGAAAGGAAAATTAACGCCCAAAATCCAAATACTTCTTTTCCTTCTACAGGATGGAGCCCAGTCCTAAATCCGGTCGGCCCAAAAACTATGGTTTTTTCTCGTAGGCTTTTTCAACTTGGGTAACCCAACGAACGAAACAGCGGTGCTTTTACCAATGATGGACAGCACTTTAGCAGCACAGTGAAAGCACAGGAGGCAACGGTACCCCTGTGGCCGGAGTGATGTAAAAAGCTAATCATGTGGCCATGTGGCTGAGGATTCTGAGAAGGCAAAATGATTCTGCTACTAGAGGAAGGAGGAGTCAGGCAATATGTGTTATATCAGGCTGTAGTTTCGAAACTGAGCAGGAGGGAAGCAAAGGGTTCTTTGGAACAAAGGTTGCAACTTGGGAGGTTTGGTTTGAAATTTTATTATTTAGTGTGTTCAGCGCTTTGATCCTGTTAGTCATGATCCTAATCGAGAACCAATAACCATGCTGTTTTCTGTAGTTTGGCATTACAAGTTATGTATGTAATGTAATGGACTTATTTTGTTTAATTTAACAAAAATAAGTAAATAAACATGGACAAAATTTTATGCCGCAATAGTTGTGCTTTGCATGGAGATGAATCTTACAAAGAAGAGCATTGTCGAGGACATTTTATTGTTGATATTTTTTTATTTTTTTTATTTTTTGAAATAAGTAAGCCTAAAAGGCTTACCACTTCTCATTAAAAAAAGTAAGCAATTATTACAACAATTCGCCATCAACAGATTCTTCCAGAAAAAAAAATCAAAGAGACCCTTCTAAAAGCTAAAATTCACCTATCTTACCAATTAAAACCCATATTATAGAAGAAATCACGAAAGTAGGTAGTGTTAGTTAGATCAAATTGAGGTGCTATGCCTATAAATAGGTCTTGCTACGTAATTCCTGACTAAGATCATATTCTGAAACGTACAATTTTAACCTACTTCTGTTGCTGAGATTTTATTTTATTTTTTCTTCTCTTTGTGGTGGATAAACATTTGGCTCCTGATACCTGATCTGTGTTTGGGTCCTATGTATTTTCACCTTTTCCCCGCCTTTGCACTGGACCTGAGAGTACCATCAACTCTACTGGAAAAAATATATTACTGATCACATGATTAACCTCACTATTCTAAAGTATTAAATAATTTGATATGCCTTACTTCGAGTTCAAGATGACACTTCTTGCTCAAACACATATAATTACTCCTGAACAATGAAATTGAGGGCGGAAAAAAAAAATTTTAAGCATGTGACCAAAATTATAAAGCAGAACAGAATATGTATCTCCTCAAGCTGTCTCCTCACAAATTTTGAATTTTTTTTCGAACTTGATAGTTTCTATCAAGTATTTCAAAAAAAATTTGGATTTTCAATTCAGGTTGAAACACACACACACACACACATTATATTAACGTGATTTCATTATATTTTCTATTAATAATGAATTTTCTTTTTCCATATTTGACATAATTTCCCAAGAAGATAAAATTATTTCTTAGAGGTTGGAAAAGGTCAAAGTTTTGACCAACCTTCCCATCCGGCCTTAACTGTGCAAAACCTATTTTAGATCAGTTACTGAGAATCGTTCATTTAACATTACACCATTAACCAATTGTAATTTAAATAAGCGAAAGCCCTGAATTCTCTCCCCTCCCTCCTTTAAGAGAAAAACCAGCAAATACAAATACCACCGTTGCCTTCTTCTCTATCCCTCTTTCTATCCTCTCTGCCTTTAACTTTTTCCCAAAGGCAGAGAAGGAAGAGCAAAAAAACGAACAAAGTAAATAAAGAACATAATTTGAGAAATCATGTCTACATTTTCAGACTTCGGGCCGCTCACAGAGCGACGAAGAGCTGAGCTAAAGCAGAAGCAGCGCAAGAAGATGTTGGTTGCTGGCAGCTCTGCATTAGTGGTATTAGTTGTAATAATAGCAGGTGTGGCAGTTGTTGCACATCAAACTTCCAATAAGCAAAGTAAAGGCTCTACCACATCCTCAAACAATGATGCAACATCAACTACGCAAATGCATGCAATTTCAAAATCCGTCGAAACAATATGTGAACCTACTGATTACAAGGATATTTGCATAAAGAGCATCACCAAGGCAACCAATGCTAGCTCTTCGCCAAAAGACATGATCCGAGCATCCGTGGCAGTTATCCGTGATGAGCTTCGTAATGCCTTCAGCGTATCAGATTTACTAAAGTCTGATGACCCTCGTGTTAAGCAAGCAATTGCAGATTGCAAGGAACATTATGAGAATGCCAAGGATCACATCGCAAGCACACTAGACGGGATTGATGCACACAAACTTGATGATCTTCCTACAAGGTGCGCATCCATCATATAATTTCTTTTATAAAAACCGCATGCCAATATCAATATATATAATCTATAAAATAAAAGGTTATGATATATTGAGGTTTGCATTCATGTAGGGCACACCAATTGAGAGTCTGGCTGAGTGCTGTCACCGCCTACCAGGAAACATGCATTGAGGGTTTCCCAGATGGAGACCTCAAGACCAAAATGCAGAATGCGATGAAGGATGGCAAGGAGCTATCCAGCAATGCGCTAGCAATCCTTGGAAAGCTCTCAGATTTCTTTTCTTCACTCAACATCAAGATACCTGGATTAAACCGCAGGCTCCTCTCTGATGAGTCGGCTTTTCCAGAACTCGATGAGGATGGAATCCCAACATGGGTCTCTGAGGAGGATCGGAGGATTCTTCTTGGCAAGGTCAAGGGAGACCTCAAGCCCGATGTGGTTGTCGCAAAGGACGGGAGCGGTGCCTTCACCTCCATTAACGCAGCTATTAATGCCATTCCGAAGGACTATACAGGAAGGTATGAATCCAACTAATGAGATCAATGCAGTTGTTTCCAATATTCAAATGATCTTGTATTAGATAGGATTGAGAGTTGGTTCCTTTTTTTCTTTGAATAAAGATTTTGATACCTTATTTGGATTAGAACTCAAAAGTGTAAGACTCTTTATTTCATCTTGATTCGAAACAATTAATCAAAATTTTTATAATTGCTGTTAAATGGAAATTAAGATGCAAAAAACAATATAGGAGTGGATTTTCCTAAACAAACTACTCCCTGATTTCTAAAACAGGATGGTAGCCCATATTTAATTTTTTTCTTTCATTATGGCTTTAATTTTTTTTTTCATTATGGCCCATTTTATTTTTATCGTATCGTTTTATTATGTTGAGGCAAGTTGATTTATAGTTTGCAATATTCCTACATGCAGCAGGTATTTAAGACACAGACAAAACTTTTCTCTCTCTGTGTAAAATTCTAGAGTCCAATTCTTTCCTTGATTAGATTTGGACTATATGTTGCTAATCTTGGTGACTAATTTTTAATGATTTTACAATTTAAAGGTATGTGATTTATGTGAAAGAAGGACAATATGATGAGCAAGTATTAATCCCAAAAAAACTGGGGAACATCACAATGATTGGAGATGGATCCCAAAAAAGCATTATCACCGGCAACAAGAACTTCGTTGATGGACTCACCACGTACAAGACCGCAACTGTTGGTAAGAATAAATTCCATGATTCTTGTTTTTCTTTTTGTTCTTATAGTGTTTATATGGATCATATTCAACTTCTTATTAGGGTGTGATTAAGCATAAATAACTTCAAATTATGATTATAAATTTACTTTATTAATTAGACATATAAATTACACAGTGCTAGTGTCACATTGAATTTGTTAACTTGAATTGCTGATGTACTATAGTTGAAAGATAAACAATGTAAGAATTTAACTATATGCTTTTTTATGGGAAACAAACAGAATTAGAGTTGTTCGTCTAAACTATATGCTTGAGGGTATGATCAGTTAATAGTTATATAACACGCTCACTTATGATATGTTACTTACATAGAACTCAATGCATATCTTATGTATATATAAAGTCAAGAATTTTATATGCACTCTATGTATAAAGTGAATTTAATTTTTTTCAGAAAAAGTTTATACAGATAAATAATACTCTATGGATGAATTTACATGTGACAGCTGTCATGGGCGATGGCTTCATGGCAATAGCCATGGGGTTCCGCAACACAGCCGGTGCCATCAAGCACCAAGCTGTGGCACTGCGTGTACAGTCTGACAAATCCATCTTCCTCAATTGCCGCATGGAGGGCTTCCAAGACACTCTGTATGCACACTCCCTTGCCCAGTTCTACCGAAGCTGCGTCATCACTGGCACCATCGACTTCCTCTTCGGTGATGCCACTGCCGTCTTCCAGAACTGTATCTTCACAGTTCGCCGTCCTCTTGACAACCAACAGAATATCGTCACTGCCCAGGGCCGCGTAAACCCCCATGAGACCACCGGCTTTGTCCTCCAGGTGAAATAAATTATGAAATCAAAAGAGAGGAAATAGCACAACATACAAATATGCAAGTTATAACGAGTTCTATATATTTTTGCAGAAATGTAAGATAGTAGCAGACCCAGCACTCATACCAGACAAGGCCAAGATCAAGAGCTACCTTGGCAGGCCATGGAAGGAGTATTCTCACACCATGATCATGGAATCTGAAATTGGTGACTTCATTCACCCAGATGGTTTCTTGCCATGGAATGGTGACTTTGCATTGAAGACCCTGACTTATCGGGAATTCAACAACAACGGTCCTGGGGCTGCCACAGCAGGCAGAGTGAAGTGGGCTGGGTATAAGCTTATCAAGGACAAAGCTGAGGCATCAAAATATACCGTTGAAAATTTCTTGCACGGTGAGGAGTGGATCAGGGCGACAAAAACACCAGTTAAGACTGGATTTTACGCGTGAGGAGGATGAACAACTGTTGACAGCGACAAAATTTTTTATTCTGGAAATTGAGAATACAGATGTAATTTTGTTAATTTTGATCAGATATCTGGGGTCAATGTTTTCATCTTGGCTTGTTTTATAGTGTTGGCCATTGTGTAGTTATAAAGAGTTGAACATATACCGTATACAAATACAAACAAATCTTTTTCATGAACAAAAAACGGGGTTATTGTTTTCGTCTTTCTGGACATGGTACGTTGTTCATGACAAATTGCTATCGGTATCAGTAAATTAAAGCCTCGTAAGGCCCCGTGTCTTTGGGCTTATGTGAGTCTGTATTAGGAAATGAAAGCCTCATAAACGTTGTAGGCATTGCAAATAAAAAGCAAATCTACAAAGTTACAACTTACAAACGGACAAGCGGTACAATATTGGGAAATGTAAAACCAGCTATAGTCACTCCTGAGATCCTAGCAGAATTAGCTAAATGGTGCACCTTGGATTGTCTCTGTGCGTGAAAATGCTATCAAATAGATGAAATAGTCAAACTTCACCCATGCCTTGTAAATGTCCTTCTAGAAGCACAAGGAATAGAGCTTTCCAGTCTGAAGGAATAGGAACTCGGTTGTCTGTTTGCCAACCTTGTATTTGACAGCTGACAATTCCTCCCACTTCTAAATTCAACTAGTGGCATATATTTCTCAAATAGTCTCAGAGTGATACTTTGGCTTTAAGTGGTGGGAATTGGAACATCGAACTTAATTTTTTTTCAAAATTGAACATCGAACTTAATTGAAAAAAAATTAATGGATGATATCAGTTTGTAACGAAAATTTTGTTATATAACAGTTCCAATTTTTTTTTAAAGATTACATCCTGTGGGCACCAGCATAGGTATCATATTTATTTATTTATTTATTTTTTTTGAAGGCTGTGTATCACTAATTTTAGAATTGGCGTTATAACATTGTATTAGCTAGGTCTTACAAAAAAATATTTGATACTGATAAAGTTATCATCCTAATGTTTTTTTTTTTTTTTTTTTTTGAAAGCTAGGTGGCGATTGTCAAGCCAGCAATTTCATTGAAAAAAAAAGGAAATTACAAAGTACAAGGAAATGAATAGAGTTTCAATTTTGTTACGAATTCTCTATATATAAGTACCAAAATAAAAAAAAAAAATTAATTCGTCGCATAAAATATATGAAATAGACTATATACGCACGCATCAAACTTCAAACGAAAAGTAAAAGGAAATACACAAACGTACTATACTAGCGGACAATTTTCTCTAGTTTTGTGTAAGGCTAAAAGCACAGTTTTTAAAAAATATTTATGTAATTTTGTATTTTTAATTTAGAATTACAAAAGGCTACACAATTGCGTAGCTAAGACAATAATATCGAACTTTTCCATTGGATTATTGGTGTGAATTTTAATTATTAATTCAATAACCTATGTTAATGTCATATTCTCATTGTTAATTTAACACATTCTCCTTTTCTACCCGGGTTCGTATAAAAGAATGAAATTAAGTAAGATGAAAATATATTTCGATTAGCCACTTCCACATTTTTCAATGGGATCATTACAGTAAACTACTAGCTACCTACATGGACTCGTACAAGTACAAAATCTTTCAGAGCCTTTATCGATTGACCACTGATTCAATCCCATATTTACTCGCTCGGAAGTCGTAAGCCCACATTAAATGAGGCAACTCAACTTTGTGTATGCTTAAAGATTCGCGCCTTCACAAATCATAAAGTACCTTCAGAAATCATGATGTTATAAAAAATATACTAAGAAGGATGACAGCCCTCTACAGTTTACACTGCCTCTGGCCCTCTGCAGATCAGGGTAGGGTATTAGAGACGCTGGGACGGTAAACCAGTACAGACCAATTACCAGCATCAGACTCTAGAAACAGGTATACCGGATTGTACCCACAATACCAGCAAACATATACTGGGAGTTGTTAAGGCGCAGTATTAATGCCAATTGTCCTGTATGTGAAACGACTCATATCATTAATATCATTTTCTAGTTGGTTTTAGGATGTTTCGCCCTACTTGAATATTAAACTGAAGAAGAGTAATGAGATTAGATCAGAAATAATACATCATAATACAAATCAATCTTTAATATGAGCTATCATATTTAATTAAAATCAAATTGCAGAGTTAAAATGTTAACTCAAGTAAACATGTACAAATTCAAATTCATTCATGACATTCATTAAAGCTGATAGATACATCACCCCAGTATTCCAAATCTGAATACTCTTCTGGGTGGATATTATAAAATTATATTGTACTTTATAATTAACATTACAAATAATCTAGAAACTCACATGGTGAGATACCAGGGTTCCTTTAAGAGGTCATTAGTTCACATCTCCTTTGTCACATGTATGGACTTGAGACTTGTGAACTTCTTCCAATTAGCAAAAAGTTTACAAGTAAAGAACTGCCAAAAAAACATGCGTTGTACACTCAGACTGAAATCTTCCCAATTCCAGGTTTCAGTCTAAGTGCCACATCAAACGCTCTATTTCCTCTATGTACGCATACCAGGAGTGTACTTGACGCCGGTACTAGGTAACCAAATGTTACCGTTGATAAAATGTCCAACGGTAAAATTCTGAACCTGATGACCTCTGGTTACAGCATGAAAACCGGGCCATTTGACCCTGCTGCCCAGAGCCGCGCCAGGTCCAGTATTGTTAAATTCAGCATAGTACAGCGTCCTGAGTCCGAAATTGCCATCCCATGGGAGATATCCTTCTGGCCTAACAAAACGGTCGATGAACGATTGCATAATAACAGTTCGCGAATATTCCTTCCATGGTCGACCTAGGAATGTCGGGGTCGGATTTGGGGCTCTGGCTAGATCAGCATCGGCACCTATGTTACAGAATTGGAAGGAAAAACCAGTATTTTGGTTGGGGTCTTTCCGTCCCTGGGCAGTATAGATGTTTTGCTGATTAGGAAGGGCTTGTCTTGCAAGAATCTGACAGTTTTGGAAGACAGCAGCTGCATCACCAAAGATGAAGTCAACTGTACCAGTGATTTTACAATCCCTGTAAAACTGGCGGAGAGCATGTGCGTAGAGAGTATCCTGGTATCCCTCGAAGCTGCATCTGTAGAAAACTGAGAGATCGGAGTCAGATCTCAGGGCCACGGCTTGGTGCTTCGCTGCTCCGGCTGTGTTTTCGATTGTCAAGTCCCGAGCCATGAAGCCCTTGCCGTTAACAGCTGCAGGTAGAAATTAATGAATGGGTTAGTGAACAATTCGCAATCACCAACAAATTTATTTATTAAAATTATGTTTTACTAACTGTCCTGTGTTACTGAAATTATAGATCTAAATAATTAATAAACACCCTAATTATGTACGCCAATGATTAACACTTAAGGTTGCAGAATGCAGATTAATATAATTTTAACTCCTTCAAAAATAATAAATAAACTTTTAATCCAATATAGCAATAAGCGTAACACATTGATGAATGAAATTGTGGCAAAGATAAATCAGAAAAAAACAGAAATACTAACCGACTGTGGCGCTCCTATAGGTGGTAAACCCATCAACAACATTATGATTGCCCGTAATGACGGTAACTCCCATCCCGTCCCCAACCAGCATCAAGTTCCATTTCGTCTTTGGCACCTCCACATACTCCCGGTACACCCCTTTCTTAACATGTATCACAAACCTCTTCCTGCTCGTCTCGGGAGCTGCATTGATCGCTGCCTGGATCTGTTATTTTCCATTATCCAATTAGTAAATACTAAATAATAATCAGTAATCACAACAAAAAGTCACCATTCGCTTCATTAATCACATGAAACAATCTGTTTATGCACAGTTTATCCATCAGATTACCAGCTAGATATTGCTTTATTAGTAATATTACCGTGTTGAACTTCCCACTCCCATCTTGCGCCACCACGACATCGGCAGCAATGCCCGGTGGTCCGGCCTGCAACAACTTTCTATCTTTCGACTTGGTCCATTGTGGGTACCCTTCGACAAGTTTCCTACTGTTTATACCAGCGGTGGTACCGCTGGCTATGGCCACCTGCGAGAGACACTGAGACACGAGGGTAGTGACAGTTCCCATGCCAGCAGATATCATGTTGCCAAGTGCTGAGCCTGAGGATTGCAGGCTTTCTCTGCACGTTCCTTGGTTGCTCAGAGCAGCACTTAGCCATGATTGCAGATCGAACTGGCGGTTCACGCCCTGAGTGTTTCCAGACGAGTTAGAATTACAGGAGTTCACAGACCACGCCAGTTCGTCAGATGAGAGGTCGAAGAGTTCTAGACAGTCTTTCACTGCCGATGATATACGGAGATTGCCACCTATTGAACCCTGGAATTTCTGCACTATGGGGACAATCTGCATGTGCATGACATATTAGTCAAATGGAATGAATAAAATAAGTATGAAATTAATAACATTTACATTCATTATAAATAGTATTTCTTTAAAACTCCATAGTTATGCATATGTGTGTGTGTACCTTCTGAATCTCGCGCATGGTGTTTTGAAGGGTGGCGACAAAGTTGGTCGAGGGGACGAAGGGAGTAAAAGATCCAGCAAAGCTTGCTCCTGCTACCGCTGATCCTGCTAACCCTCCTTGTCCTCCTACTCCTGCTCCTACTCCTCCTCCTCCTCGTCCAATGGCGGGAAAAAAGTGGGCAAAGGAGGGAGTTATACTAATGGATAGGATCAGAGCTGATAAAAGGATAAGAGGCATATTAGATGGAGAGGCCATGGTTGTGGAAGGAGTGATTTTGATTTTGGTAAGAGCTCCAATAAGGGCCATTTTATATAGAAAGAGAGAAGGGAGAGAGAGAAGCGGAGAGCCTGGAGTTGTGCAAGGACGAGAGAGACCCGCCAGGTTTCTCGTTTAAAAGTTAACGGTTTGGCCGCGCCACATTGCTATTTGTGTAAATTCAAGGCGGTTGTAATTTTCTTAATTGGGTTTTGTGGTGGGGTACCACACGACATAGCAGGTCACTGCTTATGTTGACCGTCCGTCTGTTTTAGCGTGGATGAACTAAATAAGGAATGGAATTTTCAATTTGTTACTAATTTGCTTCCAGTTTCTGCACAAAGGAGAAGCAAAAGGGCGAAAAAGTGCATTGTGAGTATGTGACATAGTGTTTAAGTAAAATGTCCGCAGTGGTAAAGATATAGAAATCCTAAAAAAAAAAAACTATACAATTGTAATTCTCATTGCAATTTATATAATTTTAAATGGTAATCGAATTTTACTATGCAATGAAAAATAATTTAAAAAAAAAAGTATAACAAGTAATTGCAAGAGCTAGCTTGTTAGTTAATTACCTCCAAGGAAACTGATTATAATAACTGTTTTAAAATGGTAATCGAATTTTATTATGCAATGAAAAATAATTTAAAAAATATATAACAAGTAATTGCAAGAGCTAGCTTGTTAGTTAATTACCTCCAAGGAAACTGATTATAATAACTGTTTCAAATAGTGATCGAATTTTACTATGCAATTAAAAATAATTAAAATAAAAATATAACAAGTAATTGCAAGAGCTAGCTTGTTAGTTAATTACTTCCTATGAAACCGATTATAATAACTGTAGTACAAATAAAATTGAGAAATGATAAATTTCATTGCAATTTTGTGATCGCTTAAATAAAATGAACACATAAAATAGATAAGGTAAACATATAGATGATCAATGAATACATACAAACAAATAAGTTTTGTCATCCCTTGTTATGTTTTTTATATGCATATTCAACTTAATTTATTTATATGTATTCAAATTGATATATATATATATTCACCTTGCTTATTTTATGTGTTCATTTTGTTCTAACGATGACAGGCGATGACAAAAGTGCTAAGCGAGGGCAGTAATCAATTTCCAATAAAATTATGACTGCCCCTAAGGTGAACAGCACAAACGTTATTTGATTTTTTTTTTTTTTTTTTTGGAACTAGCTAAATTGACTAAGAATAGTTTCAGCCTAGGATGAAAGTTCAACACCAGGTTTATCTCCATTGCATTTCTTTCAATAATTTAAGCGTGTTTACTGTGTGTATCAATTTTTCCAAGAAGAGAAATATAGCCTATATAATAAGGATATAACGTTGAATCTCTGATGAATTATTCTATGCATTACAAAAAACTTTATAGTGCAAAAAAAAAGAATTATTCTTTAATCCAACCTTTTCGTAAATAAAAACTTCTTATTTGATCATATTCATCTTATTCTTGTACAACCAAATACTTTTGTAAAGATTAATAGCACTTACGAAAAATTTCTGAAATTCAAGGATGAGGCGTTGACACAGGTGTATTACTTCTAAGAGTTTCCCCAATTTGTTGGATTTTATTAATGATCTCATACAGGCTCAAATCCGGGCCGAAAACAGCGAACAGTATGAATACCCTTTAACTAACCGAAAAAATTATAAATAACTTTAATTAATTAAGAAATTTTTAAATAATCCGTTTTTAATCAAAAATTTAAAAATGACTGCGCAGTTTCGGAATCTGAAATTCCGAAACTAATTATGCTTAGTTTCGAAATCTCAAATTTCGAAACTAGCTAGTTTCGGAATTTGAGATTCCGATACTAACAAATCGGCAAAAAATTGATTTAAAGTTTTGTCCTACTCAAACCCATTTGGCTATGATCGGATTTTGAAAATCCGATCCTAGCACATAATTTAGAAAAAGGTCACTCGTATGATAAATACATTGGTCACTCGTATGATAAACACATAATTTTGAAAACCCATTTTATTGAACTTATCAACTTGTCTTTTTCTTTTTGTCAAATAGCTGAAAAAGGTCACTCGTATGATAAATACATTGGTCAATACAACTACGTGGACGGTCTTATATCACATGTTTGAAGTTCAAGAAACAAAGGTAGGGCTGTTCCTAAAATCCGAATATTAGGTGCGGCTAATATTTTAATACTATCAATTACCTTTTAAAATATGAGTAGAATCTATTCACGATAATTAATATAACAATTTTGCAAATTTTTCTAAAAATATCATTTTTAAGAATATGGAAATTTTATAGATATTTTGTTCTCATTATAGATTGGTAGTTTATTATATTTTATGCAATTTAAATATCATATTGTATTCTAACGAAGATTTTTTTATTAAATCTGAGCGTTGTAAAATTCAATTATTTTGATCAACAATAAAACTTGCGTCAACTTTAATCATTTTTACTCATAAATCATAATCTCTATTATCTCTATTACTTATAAATCTCTACTACTTATAAATGCACGTTGCAAAAGGTCATAACAAAAATCATGGGTTCAAACAATTGTTAACATCAATTATAAATTATTGATCTGTGCGATTTGATGTAATATACGGTTTAGATCGGTAGTTCAGACAAAGAATCAGACCCCTTGGCAGAAAGAAGTCAAGGCGCTGTGTTAACAAGTTAACGAGTTTATCTACCTGTTCGATTTGACAATTATCACCATTGCTTTCCTATTTTGCACAATTTTATACCCATTGACTATGGGGCTGAGACAGAACTTATATTTGGCAAGTCTATTTCAAATCTAGTGAAATTAAAAATGTATGAACTCAATTAGCTGATTGAATATAAAATATATCAGCAGGGCTTGCTATTGTTCTTAAAAAATTAGCTGAATCAAAAATTTTCATATCACAGTTCTCATTTGACAGCTGTTTCGGTAAAGAAAAAGACAACTTGATAAGTTCAATTAACTGTGATATGAAAAATGTATCAACTAATTATTTTTCAGCTATTTGACAAAAAGAAAAAGACAAGTTGATAAGTTCAATAAAACTAACGCATGGCAAATTGACCTGCTTTCTATTAGAGAAATTAAACATGACCGTCCAAATAATAGGTACAAGCACGTCGTGACAAAAAAAAAAAAAATCGGATTAAAACTTGGATGGGTACTATCGGATTTTCAAAATCCGATCATAGCCAAATGGGTTTGAATAGGACAAAACTTTAAATCAAATTTTTGCCGATTTGTTAGTATCGGAATCTCAAATTCCGAAACTAAGCCGAACGGAATTTCGGAATTTCAGATTCCGAAACTGCGCAGTCATTTTTAAATTTTTTATTAAAAACGGATTATTTTAAAATTTCTTAATTAATTAAAGTTATTTATATTTTTTTCGGCTTTAACTAATCTATTATTATTATTAGATTAAGCTTCTTTTCTGTTTTCTACTTTCTTCTTTGTTTTTCTGTTATTTTTTTGTTTTTATTTTTGTTTTTTGTTGAGAGAGTGTGGTATATAAACTTGTTGAGTTTCATGACAATAAGATGATATAGAAAAGTGAGATGTTTGCTTTCACTATAAATTCTATAAATATCGATATGAAACAAAAAAAAAAGGAAACTTCGCGCAAATTAACTACAGTTATTGGAACGAAAATTTTGTACTTATATTTTTCCTTATGTATATTATTATTGCTTTGGAGCGCGCAATTCACTTCAAAAACTTTAAAAATAAATTTTAGTTACAATCATCTTTTCTTAAATTTTTACTTTTAAGTTTAATTTGTCACTTCAATTTTTTATACATTTTACGAAACTTATTACTAAAAGTAAAAAATTTTCACGAGAATTATTCCACAAAAAAAAAAGATATCTTGAAAAACAATTAAGGTTATGAAAAACAGTTTATTTGGTATCTTGTTTAAATTAATATATTTTAGACATGAGACAGTTCTATGATTGTGAACTTAATAAAGCTCCGGATACAGTTATTTTGTTTACTAGAATAAAATTAGTACTTCTTGTAGACAAAATAATTTTATGAAGCCTTAAGCTTATAAATTAGCACAAATCAATTTTATGAAGTCTTAAGCTTATAAATTAGCACAAAAAAAAAAGAATTATACAGACAAAGCTAGGAACAAAACATGAGCTCTTCGCCCAAACCATCACAATTTAATATTTCTTTATATGTACCGAATCAACCCCTAATCTTTTCTCTATCATAATATATCTTTCAACTACGCAGTCAAACCGGCAGCGTACTTGACCCCTGTACTTGGCAACCACAAGTTACCGTCGATAAATTGGGCAACGGTGAAATTCGCGACTTGATCGGTGTTATTCATGGCATGATAGCCAGGCCACTTGACCCGACTCGCTAGACCCGAGCCAGGTCCGAAATTCATGAACTCGCCGTAGAATAAGGTATCGAGTCCAAAATTACCATTCCATTCTAGCCAACCTTCAGGCCTGACCACATTGCCGATGTATGATTGCATAATAACCGTTCTTGAATATTCCTTCCAAGGTCGACCGAGGTACGTGTAGGTCTGGTTAGGCGATGAAGTGGCCAATGCAGAAGCTAGATCCACATCAGCAGATACATTGCAAAACTGGAAACAAAAGCCAGTATTTTGGTTCGGGTCCTTCCGCCCCTGAGCAGTGACAGAGTTTTTCTGATCAGGAAGAGGTTTCCTTGCAAGAAGCTGACAGTTTTGGAACACGGCAGCTGCATCGCCGAAGACAAAATCGACAGTGCCACTGATTTTGCAGTCACGGTAGAACTGGCGGAGCGCATGTGCATAGAGAGTATCTTGGTATCCCTCAAAGCTGCACTGATAGAATACAGAGAGGTCAGAGTCAGACCGAAGAGCCACTGCTTGGTGCTTCGACGGGCCAGCTGTATTCTCTACGGTCAGATCCCGGGCGATGAAGCCCTTGCCAACCACAGCTACACGTAGAAAATTTAGTAAAAGTGGGTTAGTGAATAATACGCAATTGTAGCAGTACTAACTACTAACTTCTAAGTACATTTCTTTTTTCTCTTTTATTTTTAATGTAATAATTGGTGAACAAATAATTTAATGGACTTTTAATAAATTATTAAACATCAAGTAGTAAAAATAATATTATCTAGACAAAGATAGAATTGTTTCAACTAAATAATAATTTTATTATCTATAGTACTGTCTTCCTTGAAAATTTTGTAGATGGTATACAGTGCCAATTTATTGCTTTAATTTATTTTACTTGCATTTACTACAGTTCTCCTGTTCTCGATGAATAAAGCAGGTCAGAGCGACCAGAGTCTCATCTTAGAAATTCTCTGCCAAATTGGTAATGATTTATTTCTTTTGTAATATTTTTCCCTTTCGAGGCTTGCAGGATATTTTTCATTATTGTTGTTTGTTTTCTTGATACGAGTATAGATTTGCATATAAATGCCTGACAAAGTTTTCTACAAATCCATTATCCATATGCATGAATAACTACATCAAATTTTGGTGGCATTAACTAGGAGACAACCAAACCTGGGTTCCATGCTGATGCCGGTGTTCCTCCATCTTAATTCCGTACCATTTGGATCATGAGTTGAAAATTATATTTTTAATACTATGAACTATGCTTGATGCAATAATACACAATAACAGAACGCGGATTTAAATTTATTTAAAATATGATTATTTTTCTATAAATTTGGAATAGACAAAAAAGTACAAGAATCAAGGTGAATGTGAAAAATGATGATGAGACGAGTCGGCACTGGTACGATTGTGGTCCCCACATGTCACAGTCAAATTCAGTCACATTGATCAGAAAAGTTTTACTCTGGATCCTTTATAAACTCTCTCTTCAATCAATCAATCAATTAATATATCAAACGTAAAAGTTTTCTTAAGGCATATTTGATAAGAGGAATAAGTTTTCTTTAACTTCTTCGAAGAATAGGACAACAAACAAGAGATGAATAATATTTTCTTAAGGAGGAAAAACTTATACCGTCAAAATTAGTGAAATAATTTCTTCCATGATGGATCCCGTCACAGATTAGTCTCGATTTTTGAATAATCTTTCATTAATTTTGATAATTGATGATAATTAATATATTATTGCAATATTATATTTTTTATAAATTACAATAATAAACAAATAAATAATATATTAATACAAGATAATAAGTATAATTATTTTATCATTGAACTTATAAATCATTAATATTATAATTACTACAACAAATAATTAATAATATCTTAATTCATATGATAATAACAATAATTAATATACTAATATAATAATATTATTGTTGTTGTTATAATTATTGTTGTTGTTACAATTATTATTATTACAACCACTAAGAATAAAGAATAATATTTATAATAATAATGATTGTTTTTATCCTGACCCTCAAAAAAATAATGATTGTTTTTATATTAATTATTATTATTGTAATTCTAATTATCATTGAAATATTGTGAATTAAAATAATTTATATAATAATAATTATTATAAATATTATAATTAATATTTGTAAACTTCCAATATTAGTTAATATTATTATAATAGTAAGTAATAATACTTATTAATATTATAACAATTACTACACATCTAATTTTATATTTTTTATATTCTTATTCCTTCACTTCACATAATATAACCAAACCATCATAACATATCTTGACATAAGTTCTTCCTCCATAACTTATTCCTCCAAACGCAGCCTACTTAGTTTAAATTTTTGAATCTTTTGTGCCACCGACATGCTAAGTTCCCAATTAATACAGGTAACTCTTTTTGATGCTTAAATGCAATAAAAACAGATCACTGCGGCCCTCGTTATCTAACCTATAGGTTATTGAAGAATGCTAGCATAGGCCGAATGGCAGTTTCTCAAAAAAGAAAAAAAAAAATGCCAGCATAGAAGATAGAAGTTGTGATAATTTTCTTTTGGAAAGCATTTACTACCTCTTAATTCCACCCAGCGCTGTCAAACGTAAAAAATGGAACGGAACACCTTAGTTTCGTTTTCGTTCCGTTTCAGTGGAGAAATAGAAAAACCCATTTTCGTTCCGTTCTGTTTCGATTTTACATTCAATTTCCATGGTATATTCCTAAAACGAAACAAAATATTGTTCCGTTCCGTTCCATTTCTCAAAAACGAAACCAAAAACCCATCCGTTTCCGTTCCGTTTCGGATGGAACGGAACGGAAATGTTGAAAACGAAAGGATATTGACAGCCTAATTTCCACCGTCATTGACATTATTTCCGATATTACATGATAAATTTCTCAAAGTAGAAATTTTGTTATATGATTTATTTTATTCTATTGCGTACCTTTCTATGCTTATTATAAAGAAGTTCGTTCGGCACAATCTAAGAAACCCCTCCCCTTTTGTAAAAGTTGGATTACAGCATAAATGGGATGTCTCGTTTTGTAGTTACCAGCTCATGGATTAGACAGTCTGGAATTAAATTAACTATTATGATATGATACTATGATATGAATATGACGCCCGTAAACTTTAAGAAATTTGTATAATTAATTGGAGAGGAGACCAACTCAATTTAGTAAACTTTCCACAGTCAATACTCAGTAATAATTTTTACTTTTACTTTTTTATTTTTTTATTTTTTTTTTGGGGGGGGGGTCGAGAAAAATAAAATTATGCACTGGTGAAATAATATCATTAATCACCAATACCTAATTTAGTGCCATAGAAGCTTAATTAATGATTGTCTGCAGAGTCAATAACTTAAGTCAACGCAACGCTTTATGTTGCAAAATCGTATGAATTGGTGTTTAGTGTACTTTTTAGGATAGGGTCAGGCGTATTTAATAATTTAAACAAATACACTTTACAATCTATTATTGCAATAGACAATTCTCATTGTACTTAATATTGGATCAAGTCGGTCGGAGTTTATATTCTAAAGATATGCTCGTAATACTGATTCTATACTAGCAAGTAACAAACTATGTCGTTATATTTCTTTAAAATATCATTATAATGCATCTATATGTTGCTAATTTTTACTATTATAGTCACCATAAGAAATAAAACATCAAAAATAATTAATTTTAAAAATAATATTACTATATATCAATGAATATTTCTATAGCATTACTTTTAGTTTAGCACCGTAACGATCTATCAAGTCGTAACGCTATAACGGTCCATGACTCCGCTATTTAAATCAGTGAATCCTTCATTAATACCTAACCTAGCAGCAGTGGCGGAGATACGTTATGTGAAAGGGGGTCAAATGTCCCCCATTGTTTTAAAAATATACTTCTGTGTATATGAAAAATTATATTTATAACATGCTTTTCTTTATATTTATACTAATTTGAACCCATAAATATATTTCAAATTGCCATTGTTGAACCCCATATTTAGATCACAGACATATTTTTACATAATTATTTTAATTTAATATAATTATATTAGTATTATGAATTTATTGAACTCCATTATAAAATTTTCTGGCTCCGCCGCTGTCTAGCAGTGATGTCCTAATGGTCCTGTAATTATATTTGGAAAGGGGTAGTAAAACAGTACAATCTATATTTGTCAATAGACGACAGAAGCTAGCTAACACATTAATCTAAAATCAACCCTTTCATCAGAATTTGTACTGAACCGTACAGGTTACAACCAAACAAGTAATTAAGCAACCACCAAAATAAAGCTTACTACAATTGCAAGGAATGAAGTAATGAATTAGAGTTGATAGCAAATTTAAATGAAATAATAAACATACTTACCAAGTGTGGCGCTCCGGTATGTGGTCCACCCGTCAACGAAATTTCGGTCGCCTGAGATGACGGTAACACCCATACCGTCTCCAACCAGCATCATATTCCACTTCTTCTTGTTCACCTCCACATTCTCCTTGTACACCCCTTTCTTTATGTATATCACGTACCGCTTCTCACTCATGTCAGGAACTGCATTTACCGCTTCCTTTATCTGTCATTTTCCAAATCCACATGATCATCAGCATCAATGGCGCAAACAGCAATGCTAACAATTAATAATTGTAATACTATTAGCAATAGTAATAGTAGTAGTGTAGTACTAATCAGTAATCATAGTGATGACTGTTCGATGACAACGGATATGTACAACTTACAAGTTACAAACAAGTAAAAGAGTTTTAATTAAATATCAGCATTTTAGATGTTCATTTGTTGTTATTTGTTAATTTAAAGTGGCATATAATTTTTGTTCCAACTGTGCTGTACCGTTTTGTAATTCCCGGTTCCGTCTTGTGCAACGACTGCATCAGCAACAATGCCCTGTGGTGCAGCCTGTAGCAACTTCCTCTCTTTCGACTTGATCCATGTCGGGAACCCCTCGACAAGCATCCTACCACCTTTACCACCATTCGATCCAGTGGCTGTAGCCACCTCAGAAAGGCTGTCAGCCACAAGTGAAGTGACGGTTTCAAGGCCGGTAGCAATCAGAGATCCGAGCATTGAGTCGGTGGCATCCAGGCCTTCTTTGCATGTGTCTTGATTGCTCAATGCAGCACTAAGCCATGACTTGAGATCAGACCGGCGGTTCCCCGTACCAGAGACAGAGGTCGTGGTTGCCTGAGAGGAAGAGAGGGACCATGAAAGTTCGTCTGACGAGAGGTCAAGAAGGTCGAGACAATCCGACACTGCCGATGACATGCGGAGCCCACCACCTAGTACGCCAGAGAAACTCGACACTATAGAGACTACCTGTGCATAATGCATTTTGAAAAACAAAATAATGTAACAAATTAAAACAAGTACTACCAATGCATTATGATATATATATTTTTTTTCAAAAAAATGCGGTATCATTGTATTTTTATACCCTTTGGATCTCATCAAGGGTGGAGCGGAGAGTGCTTAGGAAACCGTCGGTAGGGATGAAGGAACCTGCTGACGTGTGACGACCTGATCCGTGAGATGGTTGGGAGGTGGAAATGGAGAATGTAGTCTGGGAAAGGATCAAAGCTGAGAAAAGGAAAAACAGAGGAAGGGAAGGAGATGCCATGGTTGAAGGAGGGAAGTGATTAGGTTGAGCAGAGCTTAGCTAAGAGCGTGTTATATAGAGAGAGAGAAAGGAGGAAAGCGAGGAGAGGTGAGGAAGAGAACTGCGTCTGCGTGCCAGCTTTGAAGTGTATAGTTCATTTATTGTCGAACATTGCCTGACAAGTTGAAAATTTCTGAGATTCGTCTCGGTGTAGTGCATTGTATAGTGGGCTACTGTAGCTTACTTGCTAGGTTGTACAACAAAAGTTGTAAATCTTGTTAACAGTTGGGAATTGTTTTATTGTACCTTTAATTCTGTTCTTGTCTGTATAAATAAATTCTCTTAATTTAAGTAAATTATTGCAGAACAACTGCTAAATGTACTCCTAACGTTGCATTGTTAATTTTTGTGCAAGGGCTTTTGTTAGCATTTTTCCAACTATAAAAGGATAAATACTATATTTTAGCTCAAGATTTTTTTTTGTTGGTTTATATATATATAAGTTGCTGACTCTTTCTTAACCAAATAAAAATGACGTCGAAATTTTTCTTTCCAAGTAGTTGCATGTATGTACTTGAATAAAACTTGAACACTAAATTATCACAATTGCAAAATATGTATTTTTTCCGTTGAAGGGAAAAAAAGACACAATGATATATCAGCCTGTAGCTCAGATAAGTTGCGGTAAGCTCAACAGGAGAACTAAAGCAATGAATTTATAACAAATTTTTATTTTGCGGGGAACAATATGAATTTAATAACCTTGTCAGTTGCCATATCCACGCGAATGTGACCGTTTGGGGCTTTACCAATTTAAAAATTATCAAATTAAGACACTCTTTCAAGTTTATTTTAGTCACTGACACTGTGTTGGAAATTGTATTTTTTTCCTTTAATAACAGGGATTATTGTCAAAAGAAATTAAAACTAATATAAAACTAAGGAAAAATTCATCAAGGATTGCCATCCATTTTAGATCCTTGGCTAAAGGTGAGATGTGATTTCGTTATGGACTCGCCTATAAATACCACCCTGCCATGTAATTCGTCGGCATCAATTATCAACATAATTAGAAGTTGTCTATTTAATTTTTTACATGGTTACATTTAACAAAAGCAAACCAATCGTTGATATTTTTCAATGGTTGATTATAATCCCTCCTATTTATAAAAGCATATATTTAAGAGCTAAAATAATTAGGCAAAAGATGTAAACAATTATTTACTCTATGCAATCTTAGTCATTCATCGTTTAAACTAATGGTTGAATGTTAGCGATGGATATAAGTTTACAAGCTTTTCACTTTTAATAAAAATAAAATTTTCAATGGGTTGGTTGTGCATTCATCAAAATAGCAAAAAAAAAATTATTGTTGGATTGATTGTGTATTTTTTTTTTTTGGAAGAAAACACGATACATATTCATTAAAAATTTATTTTAGAAACATAACACATGTAAAATTTTTCTTATTTATAATTTACCCACCCAAAGGGAATTCAGATCGGCTGTCACGCGGCACAGCGTGTAGTGCGGGCTGTGGACCGTCTGATCTGAATCTGATGGATAAAGGAGCCCCGTGAATCTAACAGGCCCGAAAAAAATGAACCGCCCGATCAAAATCGAACGGCTCGTAGGGTGCGCTACACGCGTGCCGCGCGACACAGGATCCGGATCCCATCCAAAGGTGGGTTTGTTTCTAGTGTTTACTTAAACTGTTAAACACAAAACAAGTTTCCACATACTAACAAAATAACTACCTACCATGTTGGCGATCATCCTTGGCAACTTTAATGAGAGTTATCTTTTCACATAAGCCCCTGACCTGACAGGAGCTGATTACGCATGAAGATTGAAGATCCAATGACCACACCAAATCTTCGAACCAGGAAGCGATAAAACTAAAGGATTTGAATGTGATTTTTTTTTAAAAAAAATTTAAAACCCGTAGGTTTGGAGCTGAATGTGAACTAACATCCTTAAATGCGATATGTTGATTGATCATAACTATTTTCCATTTAGCATTGGAGAACTTCTGCAATAAAAGGTATAACGAAAATCCGAAGAAAAGAAATTTGATGCACTAAGTGTTGGCAAGTTGTAGGCAATATTTTTTGTACCTAGTAATATCATTTCTTATATATAAATGATTTTCAATTTTGGCAATCTCCAAAAATTATCTCACTTATTGTTTTCCAAATTTGAGACACTTAATCACTCCGCAAAAAATGACACATAGATGGTAAAGAATATTATTATCTTATGAAAATAGGTTAATTTCACTTCGTCACTGAATTTGAAATTATTTTATCGAAGAATTTCGATAATTATCGAAAGTTGGTCACTTTGATTCATTTAAAACACAAACTAGAAAATTAATTGATTAAATTAGGAGTTTGTAATTTGAATAAAAAAATAGGTTATCGTTAAAATAAAAGTTGAAAAAGGGATCGATTTTGAACAATTACTGAGATTAAGTGACTAAAAATAGATAATTCAAAATTAAATTTCATATTACATTGGATCCGAAAATTTAACTCTCATCGAAGTTATCCGCAGAGTTGTGCAGAATCTAAAGACAATCGCACGAAGACTATGGGCAGGTTAAAGGAAAAGATTGAACGTGTACAGAACGAAAGAAATGCTTTTGTTCTAAAAAGATGCAAAGGAGGCGCGTATTGAGCTGTAGCCTGTATTTATTTTGTTCTTTTTTGGGACTATGGTATCTCCGCTTTTCAGTTTTATGGCAGTAAGATTCGAAAAGTTCGATTGATAGATTTGCAGCATGTATGTTGTCTTCGACATACCTTTTCATGAATTTTCTTTTTAGAAGAAAGACAACGAGGAATGGTATTGGAAACTGATGCTTGATCATATCCTAATTTTCATTTCTTTTATGACTGTGTCCTAATTTTTATGAGAATTAAGATATGTTAAGCAACACAGAATATCAAATATAAAAAAATTTATGTGCATGTTTTCTGAAAAAATAATCTCTACTACTTATAAAAGCACCTAAAAAAATTGTAAACATTTCATATAAAAAGAGCAAACATGTCATATAAAAGGATATAAATAATTCTTATATCAATTATAAACTATTAATTTATGTAATTTGATCTGATCAGTAGTCTAGATCTTCAGATTAAAAGGTCAAGATTTTTTATTAAAAAAGATTAAGTTACTATCAAATTAACTATTTAATTAAAATGAAAGACTAATAAATTATTGATTTTACCATATCTTTATTGTCTATAACATGTAAAGTTCTATATGAAATAAAAATAATATCAATATTTTATTTTTTAATTTTCTAATTACAAAATATCATGATGCAAAAATATGTAGGAATGCGCTACAAGGTATCGTTCGATTGTATTATAAGAATAAGGAGTTATCTTTTGAAAAAAAAAAATAGTACTTCAACTCCATTTACTTTTTGTGAAAATTAAATATTTATGAACCCAGTGAATTTTTTTTTGACACAAATTTTATTGGAATGTAAAATCATCATTATTTAATTTAAATATCAAAGGATTCTCCAACCGAAATTAAAAATTTTTTTTTTAAAAAAAAGTTGTTGAGACAGCTTAAATTAATTTGGAAGGTAATACAGTCCAACACGGACAGACTTAAGAGCGAGAGGTGTCAAATACAACGAGCATGCTGATGATTGTCGCGTTTTAATTCTGAGTTTACCTAATACTATGAGCGCTCGATCGGACTACTTTGACTATCTCCCCTCAATCATTCCTTCAAGATTAATCTATGTTTGTAAATCTAAGTCCAAAATAACCAAAATCCGGCCTGCTACGGGTGGTGGATTGGAAGCATAGATTGCCATCTAATAAGAGGAGGAAACTTTTTGTTTTTATTTATTTATTTAAGAGCAAGAGGAGGAATTCTCATCAACTTCGTCGTTCATATTAATCCTCTACATTTTATGCAGTTCTTTTTTTAAAAGTTGCATGCCTATATGATTCTTTCAGTTTTTTTTTTCCCATAATTGATTCGTTCAATTTCATGTATGATCCTGTTTGTAAAATCTGAAAATTACTTTTCCATCCATCCATTGAATAAAAATTATTTCCCCATATATTCGATTCGTCTATGAATAATTTACTAAATTAATTAACATTAGTCGAATTAATTATGTTAAGTCAATATGTAGGAGTGTAGGACAAAATAACAGAGTCTATGCTGATAAAAACCTAAGCACCTAATTTGTAATAAAAGCAGTATTTAAAACTTATTTCGTACACCAATAATTTAATATTAAAAAGTGTACATAATAAAATCAAAAGAATATACATGATATATATTAACCAACAAAATATACTACATGGGGACAATTGGGAGGATCGATCCCTTGGCTTAAGTCGGTCTAGCATTTTGGTTGATCAGACTCGATCCTATCAGACCCTTAGTTTTCCAAGATGGATAGAGCTAACAGCTGGACACGACAGATCGGAAGTGTTATCAACTGTTTTTCACTTTTGCTATATCCTTAATTAGGAGATTCCACGACTTACTTCCACTATAATTTTTTAATTAAAAATTGACTATTTGATATTATTTAAAACTTGTGACTGATCTATATCCAAAAAAATCAACCGATTGAATTCATCTTTGAAAGTTAATTAACTGATATGTTTAAATAAAATAGATGAGTCTCTCGACGAACTTAAACATATATTTACTCGTCATCTTTTAATGTTTTATAGTGCAATAATTTACTACTTCAACAAACTATTACTACTAGGTGTATCATCATCACCATGGTCATTATTATTTGTTGTTGTTGTTGTTATTATTGTTATTGTTATTGTTATTATTATTATTATTATTATTATTATTATTATTATTATTATTATTATTTCTTCGGAGTTGCACATCCTGGTTGGATGTCACGGTCAGGCTGAGACTTGGAGAAAACAATTAGATCAGGTTCGACATGTGATATGTTTCACATCAATTAAAGCATGCAGGAGTTGAAAACAGCTTTACCAATCAGCACCGACTCGCTATTCCCATATCAAACTGTTTCCCTTTCACTTATTATTAGGCAAAATTTCTCTCTTAAAAAACATTGTTCTATCCAAAAGGCTTTGATTTTCTTTAACCGAAATATATTTTTTTTTTGTTTGAGAAAAATTGAATAATTTGGCTGCTGCCCAGGGACAAAAAAGAAAGTAAACAACAATTAGCTAAAGCGTTATGATCGATGTGAATTTAGGACGAACGTTTTTAATTGTCTATATATTCTTTCATAAGTAGTAATCATATTTCTTATATTGAATTTACTCATTCGTAATAAATCTATTAACCTAGCAATATTAGCAATGTTGTTTGGCATTTTCGAATACTGAAAGATTATAATTTCTATTAATTAATTTTTAAGAATTACCATTGTCAATATAGAAAGATGCATTAATTTTTATTATTATAAAGTTTCAGTTTAATCGAATATATCGTATGATATGTACTCTATATAGTTCAAATGTGCTTTGCATAAATTTATTGCAATTGGCAGCTTCTGTCAAGCCATTCGAAAAGAAAAAAAAAGTTTGTTGCAATTTAATTATTTTGCCACATTATTAGTTTTTCAAATGTTTTGACGGATCATGAGCAATCAGCTTTTTTTACAATGAATTAAATTTTATCGGCTATTATTTAAATAAAATATAATATATTCCTACCTTTTATTTTCTTGGAATTGTTTTTAATTTTGACTATCAATTGTCAACATAACGCATCCGACTTTAAAAGGCTAGAAATTAAATTTGGCTCGTTTGTGTTTTTTTTGACGCCTCACATAGGTCATTACAATTATTTGTGCTCTGTTGCTTAAATTGGCTAGCTAAATGCGATCAGTGTCTTGTCTTTTTTAGTTTCTAATTCATTGCATCTAGAAATGAAAGTAATAACTTAATTTTACTAATATTTTTCTAAAACTTAGTAATATCTTCGAGAAAAAGATTCGGAGACATTTTAAGACCCTTGCTTTCGCGAATTAAAACCTCTCATTTCTCATTAATTAAAATACTAATAGTAGCCAAATAAATAAATAATTAAAATATAAGACAATAAAGTCTCCAATTCATGGTCCCCTATCCAATCAGTCAACGCGTGAAATTAATATCCCCATGTTCTCCTCGCTATCACTAAACAGAAAATAGAAAACGAAAAAAAAAAAAAAAAAAGAAAGAAAGAAAGAAAGAAAGAAAGAAAGAATGAGCATTTAAAGCTACCACAAATAGAAAGAGATCAGTTTCCCAACTAACCTGTCTTAATGACTTCTAACTTGCCAAAACATGTTTCCTTTAGATCATAGAAGAGTAATAAATTAAATATATAACGGTATGCGATATTAATATATTAAAATTATAGGAAAAAAATGTGGTTTATTGTATGTGCAGCTAAATGAATTGGAATATTTTCTTCATAAATTAAGATTCGACAGAGAGGTTCCATGTTTCAACAAGAATTTTCTGATTTATCAAATTAAAAAATTTCACAACATTATATAAACTTTAATATGCATGTCTTAATGTTGGCACGTTACTAAAAGTTTATTATTTGCTATTAGCTAAGTGCATTTGACAGTAGTGATGTTGTGTGTGTGTGTTTTTTTTTTTATTTAAGATGTTGAATAAGGATAGGAATTAGCTGTCCGCCTTGTTCTCAAATGTGTTTGATATCCTTTAGAATAAGTAATTCCGAATAAGACCTTATTCCAAAGATTCCAAACATCTCCTATCAGTGACTTAGTGAGGTTCAATATAATATTATTGAAGTTCGCTTGTGTTACTTTTGAAGATGGTATTCTTTGTTGTCTTAAATTCTAAATATTTGCTTCCATAATATTTTTATGTGTATGTGATCTAGCAACTTAGTGGTAATAAATATCAATCTTCCATATATATACATTGACACAATGATGCATAATGTTTCCTAAAATTTAAAAATAAATTTCACGGCCACCATCAATGTATACTTCGGGGAAAATTTTCTGTGTATGTTGTGTTGTGTGTTTTGGACCAATTTATTTTTGCTGCTCCTTTACTGAGAGAGATAATTCGTGGAAAAATACTCCAGACTTGTGAGCATTCTAAGGATGTGTTTGGAACAACAAGAATAAGACTTTATTCCAAATTTGCTTATTCAAAAGGTTACCAAACACCTTTAGAATTAGCCGAATAGCCAATTCGGATCGCTATTCTAATTCCCACAAAAAGTTGGAACTAGCCGAATTGGCTCTTGTGAATAGAGAAAAAGGACAAAAGAGAATGGAGTATGGCCCCAAATTTATTATTTTAAAATTTGTAAAATATGCTTCATGATTGGACAAATTTTTTTACGGAAGTTAAATATTTTTGTTATTATCTTAATAATAATTAATTATTATTATTAAAATAATCATTAGTATTATTCTTATAATTATTATAACTATAAATTATTATATTAGTTATTATTATTATATTAAATATTATTTTTATTAAATATTTATGTAAATAGTTGTTATTTGATAAATAATAATAATAATAATGATAATAATAATAATAATAATTAAAATAATAACAATAATAATAATAATAATAATAATAATAATAATAATAATTATTATTATTATTATTATTATTATTATTATTATTATTATTATTATTATTATTATTATTATGTTATACTAATAAGCATTATATTATTATCATGATAATTATTAAAATAAATTTATTATTCAGATTATAATATAATAAAAAATAATATCATTATTATTATATTAGTTATTGTTATACTAGTTATTAATATTATTGTTATTTTAATTATTTTTTGAATTAATTATTTTTGTTATTATGATAATTATTTAAAAAATTATTTTTCTTAATAATATTAATATAATAATTATATAAATTATTATAATAGTTATTAATATTATCGTAAGTATTATATTATTGTAATTGTTCATTGTTACATTGTAAAGTAAATTTAATTAAATTGTTATATTCTTTTCATTAGTATTATATTGTTTCTTCTCTATTCTTATTCACAACACACCATCCAAACAACACCTCCTTATTCATGAATAAGCCATTCTATCTAATTCTTATTCACATCTCTTATCCACAAATAAACTATTCATTCTTTTTTTTTTTTTTTGAAAAAAGGTGGATTAGACTATTCATTCTTATTCACTCTCACTTCCAAACACATCCTAAATTTCTAATCAATCAAACATTGGAGCGTCTCAATTGAGATAAAATCATTGTGGCCTGTAACAATGGGCTTATCAAAGAGGCCCATTGTTTGCCCGAAAAAATTATAACTAACCTTAATTAATCAAGAAATTTTAAAATAATCCAATTTTAATCTAAATTTTAAAAATATGCTCGCAATATCGGATTTCGGATTCCGATACAAATTCAACTTAGTATCGGGATCCCGGAATCCGATACTAGCTAGTATTGGGATCCCGGATTTCAATACTAGCTAGTATCAGATTTCTAAAAACGACAAAAATTTTGAAATTTTCTATTCAATTCTAACACATTCTATTGAATCCACAGGGACGGTAGATTGGGTGTTAAACCTTACTTATTCACAAAATCTAGACAATCAAATGAAGAGTGTTGGCTTAAACTAACAAGCAACAAAGACAATAAACTAAATACAAACAAAACAAAGACAATAAAGGCAAAGTTTGGTATTTTGGTGATAAAATATGCAATAAAAGTGTCCTAGGGTTTCAGTTTCACTTTCAGTCGGGCCTCGGGTTGTCCGAACCGGCAGCTGTCGCACCGCTATCGACCAGTGCAGGCCAGATTAGACCTGTGTACATCGCACATGTACAAATGTAGCCCGCACAATCCTCAGTTAATGGTATTTCGACTCAATAAGTTGGTTTTTGGCTTGTGTGGGGCATATCTAGCCGGACTTGGACTCCCTAGACCTCAGCCGTCGCATGTTGGTCATGGCAATGGGACCGGAACCTAGTCTAACACCTCCATTAGGTAGGTTAACCCTTAACTTTCGTGTGTTGGCTTAATTTACCTAACTTTACTTGTTGTTTTCAAATGTATCCACTAGACTTTCGCCTTAGTAGAAACTTTGCCCTGTCGGGTACTGATTGGACTACCTTTTGGCCTATGTCCTACCTCAAGTCACTTTGTTCAACCTAATCAACTAACCTACACCTTTGACCTAGATTAGATGTGGCCATTCACCTAATAGGAGGTTCAATTAATCAATCAAGTACAAACAAGCATGCACAAATAACATCCAACAAGCAATACACATCAAATACCAAATATCAAGTGTCATACATCAATCCAAACATCAAGATCTAACCTAAGCCCTAAGACAATGCAATCTAGCCTAACATGTGCTCAAAACATAAAGTAAATGATGAAATGCAAGATACAAACTCCATAGATAAGCAAACAAGAGGAAAATGAGAGATACAACCGTAACCCAGCTTATTCTCCCTATTTGCAAGCTTCTAGAGTCGAAATCGGGACTCGAATCACTGCTGTCGCATTAAAATCTAAGTTTCAGAAGGCGTTGTGCGGGGTACGGACGTGGCGGTGCTGGGTGATCGGTGCGGCGACGTGGATCGGCAAGGGGAGAGTGGAGTTGTGCGGGGTACGGTGTGGTGCTGTGCGGGGTACGGTGGAGGTGTTGTGCGGGGTACGGATCCTCTTGTGCGGGGTACACCAGAGGTGAGAATGGTGGAAAGTGGCGGCTGCGCCCTTGTGCGGGGTACACCAGAGGTGAGAATGGTGGAAAGTGGCGGCGGCGCCCTGGAGTCGAAAATGGAAGGAAAGATCCCTAATTTGGGCGTTAGAGGCGCTTTATATAGGGGTAAGCATTAGGTTTAGGGTTTGTGCGGGGTACACATGGGCTGTGCGGGCTACAGGAGGATCCAGTTCGGTGCACAGCAGAGTTCTGGGCCGGAAATGAGTCATCCGGCCCAAGTATATCCCGCACAGGAGGGGTTGTATCTCGCACATGAGGTGTCCAGTCCATGCAAGTGAAGAGTGTAGGCCGCACAATCAAGTTGTAGGCCACACTGGAGGCTTCCAGGATATGGTGTAAGCCGCACAATGTGATCCGAGCCAGGAATGAGTCGTCTGACACGAGTCTACTCTGCACTAGAACCATTGTTGGCCGCACAAGACCATCTATGGCGCCCGAAATGTGCCGATTTGCGGTTGTTTTGCTCCAAATCCCTGAAATTCAATGGAAAACCAAAAGCAGTACCAAATCCTACAAATATAATCTGAAAACACACAATTTCAAAAGTTTAGGTTATGATTTTGGGATTAAGTCCGGCCAATTATCATATATATAAATGTGATATCAATTCTGACACATAATTATGACACATTGGCATAGATTGGATTTTCCGAAAATCCGATCTTAGCATACACATCATTTTGCTACTATAATTGTGTTGATGGCCAGACCACCTTGTAGAACTCGAATTAATTAAGTTAGCATGCAACTTCAGAATTTTTTTGGCATGAGACATCGGTGTCTCCTTTGTATTTAGTACATACACTTGGGTTTGTCATGGATGTGGGAACCATATTAAGATCTAAACGAACATATTTTGGTACTTGATTTCTTTGTTTATTGTCGATCATACGAGATCTAAATCATTAAAGGTCGAACTTAAATCTTTAATCGTTATAGCATGCCAATCAAATGAAAGACCTAAATCATTATTTTTTAATTTTTCTGAACTTGAATGATATTTTGCACGTTTCAAGTCTTAAAATTTGAATTTTGTTTTTATTAATGATGAAATTATCTAAAAAAAAATGATATTTTTTTGATACATTTATCCATACAATTTTCAGCCTTTTCTATAATTTAAATTGATTTGTTAGTTATTGGGATAAGTTCAACTCCTTAAAAAAAAATCAACAGAGTGAAATCTGTTAAAGTGCATTCTCCTTCTTTAATGTTCACCGCTTCTGTTTGAAGAAATGCCTTAGTAAACAAGAAACTCATAATGCTCATGCACATAGAGATTAAATGAATTACCAAGTTATATCGTCAATAAACTACTGCCTGAAAGTTGATTAAGTTATTTTTCTCTGATATTTTCTTGTTCAATGGCTTTTTGTCTGAGTTCTTGGTTTTTAGCTTAAATCTTTTGATACCACCATTATCTTCTTCTATTTGTGTTGGACACCTTGATGTTTGATGAAATCCCTGAGTGAATTTTACCTTTGAATCTGTCTTACCGAGCATTAAAAAGGTGCTGCATTCCTGGAAAATAGACACCACTGATGGCCTTGTCAAATAATGGAGACTTAATGCATCATATATGAGCATGGAGGCGGCTTGTGGAACGTACCCGTTTAAAGTTGACTACTCAAAGACCAAGAGCATGGCCTTCAGTGAGTACATCACCTCTCTCATCTTCAAAGTGAACAGTCATGACTGCAAAATCCTCAATTTCCCTCATGGTTATGATTTTTACAATGAGGTGGAATCCATTGGGCTGTTATTGGCAATGCATTGCAAATCTGAGGATGTAACTTCTTCTTTCTCGTTTGGCCTGTTGGATAAGTATGGCTGGCTTTCTTCTAAGTTATGCATAAGGATTAACACGTGGACCTTAACACAAAATTGTTGGGAAGAAAATGGTATCCCGTGGTACATGGAGCGATCAGAGTTGGATGCAAATTTTCTAAGAGATGGTTATTTCACACTGGTTTGCAGTGTGACGATCTTAAGTGAGTCATAAAATTTTTAACTTAACTTTAGGCATCATCTGGTTTTATGAGGGAGTAATTTACACACAATAAAAAATTGGAGTGATTTACAGAAGAGAAAAAGAGAACCTTTTTTGAGGGCTGGCAAACCAGCAATTTTCATTTAAATAAAAAAATACATCACGCACCATAATCCAACTAGATACCGGTAGCAAAAAATTACATCTCAATTTCAAATTCAAGATAAAGAGAAAAAAATCATTACACCTAACTGTATTGGTATTCAACTGGTATCCTGACTGTACCAATATGATAGAAAACCTAACTTCCCATCACTAATCCTAAACTTATCACTAGCAGCACATATCCACAAAAAATGAGTCATGTGCTGAACCAGGGAACTGATAACTCAGCTCGTCTTGACTCGAAATGACCACTAAGGATCTATCTCACTGCTGACTGAACGGATCCATCTCACTATGACAATATCAGATTGCTCTTGATGTCTTCACACAAAAAAATGATGCACTGCGACCACCAAAGACCAGATCTGCTGCCTCCCGTGGCCACCATCGCAGAGGTGTTACAACCATTGAGCTTGTTTAGGATATAGGAAAAGCAACGAGCCTCTACCATCGGTCTGGCGGCCAACAAATCGCCGCCTTCGCTAACCCTATATTACTTCTCAACCCACTGACTAAATATGTGCCAAAACCCAGTCCCGAATGTAGTCACAACTCAGATCTGGAGTGCCGTCGGCTGAGTCGAGAAGTCGGTGCCATGAACTGCACCTATGACTATACCATGAAAGAGGAAGACGTAAATAAAAGAGGCAGAGAAAGAAGGGGTGGCGGGGGACGCTGGTTGCGGCGCCTCCCCCACCTAGGGCTTTCAAAAGGGGATTTTTTGTTTCGCCTCTGGAGTCGCCAAGACCGAGTATTAACTAATGGCTCAACCTCTTAATTTTTCTATCTACTCTGAACTTTAATTGAGAAAAAGAGAACCTATATAACCATTCCAAATAATATGGTTTATAATACCTGCTTTCCTATTCTTTTACCATACTTTTGGAGCTTTTACTAACTTATCATTTGACTTTTATCTTAGTATCAAAATTAATATAAAATAATAACAAAATCAATAAATATTTGCATTATTCCATATAGAAGATTTAAATGAACCTTCAGAGCAAAGTGAATCAAACAATATTAAAAAATTTGTACAAAGATAGCATGAAATATAAATTAGACTTCAATTCATTGGAGAAACATTACAAGAACGAACTCTAACTAGTACTTCTAAATCTAATCTAACACATAACACCAAACAATAAGGTAAAGATAAGTCAATCTGATACTAATTAAAGACAATCTTACTTGAAATCAAACCTGCTAATTAAACCAAGACTAAACTAGCTAGCATTTAAGATGGAAATCTTACTAAGCAAAGTACTGACTAACTATTAGTAACACCACAACCAAAGCTCTCTCTCACCTGCCTACTTCGGAGGAATTTGAGTTCCCCGTTCGGTCTTATTTGGATAAAAGTTGGCGCGATCAAGATTCAGTGGGTACCTGCTATCGTGGGAGGGTTTCATCAACCTCTCCTTGTAAAAGAACCTCTTCCTCAAGATATCTTCCTCCTTCTCCTCCTCTTCCTCGTCGTAGAACCTCCTGTTCTTATCGTTGATCCTCCTCGAGGTTCTATCCCGCCGCCCTCTTCTTCCTCGTCCTCCACATCCTCCTCTTCCTCCTTGTCGTCCTCCTTTTCTTCCTCCTCTTCCTCTTCCTCCCCCTCGTCTTCCTTCATTTCTTCTTGATGAAGGAGATGTAGGTGGTTGTATAACACCTTCTCACTCTCGTACTCCAGTACTTACAGATCAATATTTTTTTTCACTTATATGAAGAATCTCTAGTATGGTTCTTGTGTATAACCAGTAAGAGCAACAAAGAAGAGAGAGAGTGTGAGAGAATGTTATGTTTGTATAGATTGAATTGTGTTTGCAATAGAGAGTAGGAGCTGTTTATATAGGATTTTTTTTCCGGTGTGGTATACTCATTAGATAATGCAAATTATATTTTTCCTTCTAAATTATGTTCATAGTCTATATATACAATTTTCATATTTATACATGTTGTCGGCATATGCGATCAACATACTTAATATTAATTCCAAATGTTCTCACAATTATAGTAACTCTTTTTACCTGAACCACCAATCTTCCTGTTCTTCTAAGTTTAATTCAAATTCAATCCCATTTGTATGGCAGATTCTTGCATCGTTCAACACGAAAAAACATCTATTCATTTTCATTTTCTATGAGAAAGAAAATTACGCAATTTTTAAGTCGTCCGTAGCCTTTATTTCTTACTTCCTAATATAACCATTATTTAGATCAACCATTAGCAGCCCATGTACAAAATAAACTTACTTGAGAGACACATTACAAGAACGTACTCCAACTAACTCATACTTCTAAGCTAGCACAATAACATCAAACAACAAGAAAAAGATTAAGTCAACTCGATACTATTAAAGACAATCTATCCCAAATAAAACCTTCTATTAGGAGTAAATAACCCCAAACCCTAAACCAAGACTAAATTATCATCTCAAGCCCTAATCCAACTATTAACTAACTACACACCCAAACCAATGCACTCTCACCTTAGCTTGATAACTGCCTACTTATGAGGAATGTGGGTTCCCCGATTGATCTTATTTGGATAGAACTTGACATGATCGAGATCCGACTATCAATTAAAATAGATAATGATATACATATTACATACGCTATCAATTAAAATAGATATTATTATATTAAGATAGAATTATTAATATTTTTCATATTTATAATATGTTTACGATATTGAAATAGCGATGTTCACGCTGTAAAATAATTTAATTTTGTAGGTATGATCTAACACCCCATGACTAAAGGATCTAACGATAAACTTTTTACCATACAATATTTTACTATTACTCTTTGACTGTTTCTGCTTATAAAAGACCTTGTACATCACTTGTAAACTTTACAGATCAGTATAATAAAAAAGGATATTCATCATTTCACAAAAAGCAATTGTTCCCAAAATTTAACATGGTATTAGAGCCGATCTGAACCATAGCTTTCACAATAAATTTTCTTACCAGCAAAAAACCATCTGAAATTGCCAAATGACAGGTGCTACATCTTCAACTAGAGATACTGAGATTAATTATATTGGAGTTTTGTCCTAGAAGTCAATTTTTTAATGACTTGATTTTAGTTTATGTTATTGATGATATTTGATCATTTGTTCCTTGAGTTTATTATTGACAGATCATTCAGGTTGAGGATCTAAATTGTGGATCTTTGTGTCTCATTTTGTTAAATGACAATAATAAATTTAAATCGTCCATAATCTTGATAATTAACAAGGAACATTAATTATTATAAAAGATTAGTATGCAAGTTAAGTGATGATTAAGTTCTACAAATCATAGGTAAGGAGTTACCAACTAAATTGCATATGTGTATGTTATTGGAACATAGCATTGACCCAATGAAATAAATATATGGATTGTGTTATGTGTCATTATTTATTTCATATGAGTTTGATTCTAAGTTTGAGATGGTTCAGTTTTTCCACATGAGGATTGGTTCTATAAATATCGTCTACCGTTGATTCCTGATAAGGGCTGCTATACGGACTTTATTTATGTTCTCTTAAATTGTACGGGAAAAAACTGTTCATCAAGAAAACCGTATGTCCCTTATTAGTATACCTAGTGAGTGATGATATCTATTGGGCCCCTTGATGAAGTTTGATTGTTTGCTGGCAACTTGTACAATCAACTCTAGATCAAGAAATGTATAGTCTGCAAGAATGACACATTCCTATCTTGCACTATACAGTAATATCATGTGACATAAGAATCAAAACAAGAAAATTATCTATTTCTTATGCAGGATTGAAATGCTATAATTGTATAGTATTTATTTATGTTAATTGAGAATCATAACGTGTTGCTAGATACCGCTTATGATTATTGGAAATAAATGACGATTTAATTTCCATGGCCAACATGACATAAATCCTCGAGGGTCACACAAATAAAAAGGCTCTTAATCAACAGTGCATTGATATTAGTTTATTTGCATTGGAGAATGCAATATATGATATGTTTATTAATTAATTATATATCGTTACGAACCGTTATAATTAATTATATCAAAGGGATCATATGAAACTAATTAATGCAAAGTCTTATCCTATAATAATTAATGCAAAGTCTAATCCTTAGTAACTAGACACTACGACAGAAATGATTTTTGGAAACACTCAATTAGAAACGGTTTTTAATAAATTCGTTTCTAAAAATAGATAGTGGCATTTTCGCAATTGTCAGATGAAATTTTTAAAAACGGTTTTTTATCAGAACCGTTTCTAAACTTTTTGCAAAAAAAAAAACACTGTAGATTATTAGAAACGTTTCTAATAATCAAACAGATTTCATTTTTTTGTTTGATTATTAGAAACGGTTTTTTATAGAAAACCGTTTCTAATAATCAAACAGATTTCTTTTCTATTTCCCATTTTTAGAAACGGTTTTTAGTAAAAAACCGTTTCTAAAAATGAACCGCGATTTTTTCTAATAATCACCATATTTTTTCCTTCCTTCTAAAAAATGAAAAAATTGAAATATTTTTTACAATTTTATATTTTATATTTTAAAAAATAAAATTTTAAGATTTTTTAGTATTTTAAATAGAAATCAAATTGAAAAATAGGAAAAAAAGTATTTTGTATTATTAAAAAAGCCAAAAAAACAGAAAGCAAAAAAGAAATAAAAAATCTATATGGTTTTTAAAAATGGTTTTTTAAGTAAAAAACCATTTCGAATAATATATATATATTATTTTATATTTATATTAAAAAAATAAATTATTAAGATTTTTTAGTAGTTTAAATAAAAATCAGTAGGAAAAAAATAGAAAAAAATAAGCATTTTGCATTATTGAAAAAGAAAACAGAAATTAAAAAATATGATTCAATGTTTACTATTACTCCAAAAATATGATTGTGTGACGTCCAAAAATATGATTCATCGCAATTTAATTTTTTCAATTTAACTTTTTTAAATTTCACCTAACTTTTCAGCTACTTTTTTAAATTTCACCGAACTTTTGAAAATTTAATAATAGTTATTTTAATAAATAATTTATGTTATTATTTTCAAATTTTCTAAAAATATTATAGTAAAAATAGTAAAATAAAAGTAATAAAGTAGTGTTATATGGTAAAGTATAATAAAAGTAAAGTATAGAAATAAAATAGGGTAAAATATTAAGTTTTCTGACGTTTGAGCGGGAATCTAGCTGGTTTCGGAATCTCAATTGTGTCCCTTCAACTTAGGCTGCTTACAATGATTCACAACGAGTAGCTCAACATATTATATATACATATAAGAGAGATGAAAGAAAACAAAACACTTTAAAAATCGATGTTTTGGAACACTATAACTTCAAGGAGGCTTAACTTTTGATAGGAACGTCCGTTTTGGGCATATGACCACTTTCCGGAAAGCTTGCGACGAGATCTACAAGGTTTACCGGGGTTTACCCCGTAACGACCATTTTCGGGGCCAAAAAACGCTGTCTGAACCTCTAAAATCTACTTTGAAAGTTTTCAAACCTAAATATCACATAAAACTACTTAGAATTTTTTAAAAATAAAAAATTAATCATAAAAAAGAGAAATGTAGTAAATCAAGTGACTTTCATTATAGTTAGCAGGGGTGTTTGCAGGGGTAGTAAATCAAGTGACTTTCATTATAGTTAACAGGGGTAGTAAATCAAGTGACTTTAATAGAATTTTAGAAAAAAAAATCGAAAATAAAAAATCGGAATTAATTTTTAGAAACGGTTTTTAAGTAAAAAACCGTTTCTAAAAATCAATTCCGATTTTTTTTAAATAAAAAACGAAATAAACAGAATAATATATATATATGTAAATTATTTTATAAGTTATATATATTAAAAACAAGAAAATCATCTTATATATGATAATTAATTCCGTTAGAAATAATTTAAGATTTTTTTCCTTTTTTAAATATTTAATGGATTGTTTAAAATTATATGATATATATACAAATTATTTTATTATATATATATATATTAAAAATAATAAACTTTTATGATATATTTTCTAGATATTTAATATATTATTTTTGTTTTTTATGATTTTTAATAGAATTTCTGAAAAAAACGAAAAAAAAATCGGAATTGATTTTTAGAAACGGTTTTTAAGTAAAAAACCGTTTCTAAAAATCAATTCCAAAAAAATCTGATTTTATTTTTAGAAACGGTTTTTTACAAAAAACCGTTTCTAAAAGTCAATTTCAAAAAAATCAGGTTTTATTTTTAGAAACAGTTTTTTACAAAAAACCATTTCTAAAAATCAATTTCGAAAAAATCTGGTTTGATTTTTAGAAACGATTTTTTGTAAAAAACCGTTTCTAAAAATCAAACCAAAATTATAAACTAATCTCTCTCCTCTCTTTTGTCTCTCTCGTTCAAAAACTGCCCCCTCCTGAAATTTGTCTAACTCCCTCCTTCGATCTACCTCCTCTCTCTGCTCTCTCAACACAGCCACTGTATCGGCTGCACGAAACTTGGGGTCGGAATTGACTTTTGAAGATGTCTTCAAATAAAACTATATCGGCTGCACGAAATTTGTTCAAGATGTCTTCAAATGAAACTGAAGAGTGAAGATAGCTAAGGTATTAGATAGTGTTAACAATAGACTAAAATCATTGCTTTCTTCATTTGAACTTGTATTTTTATGAACTTGACATTTTGCTTAATCCAATTATAATTGTAGAGACAGAAGATCTAATAGAAAAATAAGGCCTAATTATTAGAGAAATAAGAGGTTATTGAAGCCTATTGAAGCAGACAAAAGAAGGCAGCCTATTGGAGTTGATATAGAAGAAGTTAAGTAGGATCTACGTTTATTTTTTGCTTTGTAATTTGTTCTTTTTTTTGTTTAATTGTTTAATTGTATCTTGATGAAAGTAGATGGGTAATTTATATGTGTTACTTTGTTACTTTAATTTTGTATTTGTTCGTTATAGTTGCATGTGTTACTTTTTTTATTTTGTGTAATGTGTTAATTATATATCTAAAATATGTGTATATATTATATATATTATTTATGGCCGACAATAGTGGACGAGCATAGAAAATGACAAAAAAATTTCAACCGCTGCCCTCAACAATATGTTTAAAAAAGCATTATATCTTTAGAAACGGTTTTTAACTAAAAACCGTTTCTAAAAATACATTTTTAGAAACGGTTTTTAGTTAAAAACCGTTTCTAATAATAATAAAAAAATAAAATTCGGTTTATTATTAGAAACGGTTTTTAACTAAAAACCGTTTCTAAAAATGTATTTTTAGAAACGGTTTTTAGTTAAAAACCATTTTTAATAATAAACCGAATTTTCTTTCAGTTTTTGGAAACGGTATTATTAGAAACGGTTTTTTATATATCTTTAGCACCACCTATTTTTAGCACCGCTGCCAAACCGGTGCTAAAAACATATAGAAAACCGTTTCTAAAAATGAAAAGTGGCGCAGTGAGATCTTGTTTCTTTGTGCTTGTTAATGATTATTAATAAGTAATAAAAATTAAAATTGCACATGTAAAGACTTCCTAACAAATTAACCCCAAAATCCAATACCATTTTTACTCTTCAGTCCTCACATGTTTAATTGCTTCAGTCTGACCCTAATTATTTCCTTATTAAGGGAACTGACTGCATGCGGAGATTGCTGTGCTGGTTGTTAAATATACATCGTTCTCCAATAGCTCTTTTGTTTCATTTCATATTAAATTAAAGTTATAAACTTAAAAGTTTTTTTCGATTACGTATAACGTTAGTTCACATAGGCTTAAAGTGTAACATTAGTTCACATAGGCTTAAATAGAGGAAAAATAAATATCGATCATTAAGATATATGTTGATTTTGAGCCTTCTAATTATACACATTGGCACAATGGCGCATAACGTTTCCTAAAATTTAAAAATAAATTTCACGGCCACCCTCAACGTATACTTTTTCGGGAAAAACTTTCTCTGTATATGTGTGTGTTGTGTTTTGGACCAATTTATTTTTGCTCCTCCTTTACTGCAAGAGATAATTCGTGGAAAATACTCGAGACTTTGCTTCCTATATAATAATATATATGTGGACTTTTTCGTCATTTCTCGAAGAATGATTGAGTTTCCTCAAGAATGGGAATAAACCTTAGATTCACCCCTCACGAGCTTAAATTCAAGTGTAAAATGCAACAAGAGAACACCAACAAGAATCCACTCTCATGAGGGTTTATTAATTTTGTGGATCCTTTCCTTCCAATAGGCGCAAGCCCCTATTGATAATTACTTCATGACGAATCACGAGAACCTCTGATTAAGGAATTCGAAAAATTATATGTCGTAGGCTAGAAAAGTTGTTATCTCGATATACTCTTGGCTTAAACTAAACTCAATTGATGTTACCAAACGTAGTTGACGGGGCACAATTGAGAATATAAATGATTTATTTCTTTTGGCTTGAATCGGACTCAATTAATGGTACCAAACTTAATTAACGGGACCTAATTGAGGACACTTAAAACTTGGTGTTATTATTATTTTTATTTTTATTGATTTTCGTTTCTAAGACCTAAGCTTCAAAATATTTCTATATTTTTAGGAAATATCTATTTGAAAGTACTTAGTTGGAAAATAATTCTATTTTAATTTGTTTTGGTTTTGAAATTGTTAGACTTTATTTTTGAAATTTTATTGCGAGAGGTTGAATGTGTTTTAGGATTTTATAAATTCATTTTTTTTATTGTGAAAATACTTCAAAAATATAAAACGACACTATTTTGAAAGATTTTCATATCAAAGTATAAGTAAATCTGATTTCTACAGATTTTTAAGATTTTATGGATATTTTTTTTTGAATTTTTCTGAGTTTCTTACTATTCTTGGTGAATTTTCTAAGTTTCGGCTGACGTGGAATAGTTTGATTGGGCCACGTGGCAGAGTAAGCTGAGGTGGTTGCTGATTTGGCTTGGTGAGATGGCTGGCTGTATTTAGATAAAAGGATAATCGAATTGGGCTTACACTTATATTGGGCTTTGATTATTATTATTATTATTATTATTATTATTATTATTATTATTATTATTTTACACTTTGATCCATATTAATAAGATTAGATGAATTTCATGTAACGAGTAACAAACAGGATACGGAGCCTTTTTGCCACAGAGAATCAAATAGACTTTGGCGCTGAAATCTCATCGAAGAAGACGGGTTTTATTTATCTCCCTAACGGGCTCGAGAGGTTGCGGGTCTGGATCCGATAACGATTCCGGCCGTCGCAAGTCGTCGAGATAGTCTGTTAGCCGCGTTAGCGTCGTGAGAGTCAGAGGAACACGATGACGTGCTTGGTTTTCGTTGCGTCGGCCTCTAATGGCGAGGGAGCCGTGTGCTGCTACGATGTGGCAGTGGACTGTCGTTGAGGATGAGAGATATCAAATTGTACCAGCAGTAGGGTTTTTAGCACTACGGGAGCAAGGAAAAGAGGTCCATGTACTCAATTTGATTTGCATTTATTTAATTTGGTTGGAGAGCCATAGGATGGTATCTTAAGACATAGAACGGTACCGAGAGTAATGTCAAAGATTAATTTTGGTTTATCCAAGGTACCAAGTATCATTTAGCATGCTTTTATTTAAATTTGATGTATGTATATGCTAATTATTGCACAAAGATTTCTAATTGACAACTTATACACGAAATTAACTTCTCATGACAGTGAACAGCACATGATTTTCTCACTTTTGAGTTTTGTTTTGTATTTCACTCATATGGTCTGGTACATAGGCATGAATGGCTTAACACACAACTGACATCATGAATTTTCTATGTACATTCACTTAGGTCATGACTAGTATGCAAGTCTCGAAGTGTAAATTACTGTCACATAATCATACACTGTCAACTACCAGTTAAAACTACTTAAAGCATTTTATATAAGAGAGAAATCTCATCACTTTTCACATACAGACCTGCGGTTTTATCAAAGAGAAAGAGAACATTAAACGATGATTTCATAAAAGAACACCTGAAATACTTCATATACATATGCTCAGGACATAAAGGCATAGCTTTTATCCATAATTTTATAAGGGGTATCTAATGACAATGCGCACTACAAATGAAAAATTTTTTTACTGATCATTTATTACTTGGTGAAGAGCTATAACCTGAACAAAACAATCGTGTCTTTACCACTTCTAATTGCTACCTGACATTTAAATATACACTTCCATCTCTTATAAGCTTATGAGATAGATTCCACTTATGCACTTTAGTCCAGATACTTCTCACATATTACATTTCATTACTATCTTTTGCTATTTCTAAAACTTGAATACAATATCTGGCCAAATTATAAACAGTTAAGTTATACAGTTCTCTTAGGAGTCATACTTATATAGTTCAGTCCAGAAACTCCCAAATATTGCAATTCCTCATTGTTGTTCAACCTTTAAGCACCAGATCCAATTATTATACTAATTTTCAGTCCAGAGAAACCTAACTAATCATATTTTTATTGTTTTTTATTATTATCTAACATCTACTTTAGCAACCTTAAGTTCATGAAATAACTAAGTCAGGAGGTCAAACTGTTCCTTCCTCAGGTGTTATCTTTTATTCATTTTAGTCCAGCATTTTAAAGGAAATGCCATGAGTATTAACTTAATAAGATACCAGCAGCATAACACCTATATTCCTCATTAATTTGAGGTGCTTTACTTCCTTTTAACCAAAGTCAGAGGACATCTGACCAAGGCAAGTGAAGTTCAGCAGGGCCAAGAACTGGAGAAACTCCAGCCAAGGCATAGGTGCTAGTCAAAGACTGAAGAGGCTTCAGCCGAGACGAAGAAGTCAAAGCATGGAGAAACTCCAGCCAAGACAAGAGCCATAAAGCAATTTCAAGCAAACTAATTGAACTTCATATAACAGGATATATTTAAATTGACTTTATGTACACTACTACTGTCAGATCATAGAAAAGGAGAGCTCAAGAAACGAAAGTACATGCTTACTCATTTAGTTTCATAGTCAAATTATCCTAGAATACACTCCCATTTTAATCATTGGAATTAACAAGTAATCACCAGGATTTGGAGAGTATCCAATCGAGGTGTAAAGGTAAGATCAGGTAATGGTGATATTTCAATCAAAATAGAAAAGGAGATTTAAAATCTGAAATAAACTTCATTTCAGATCAAAAGAAAGGTGTCAGGAACTAAGGAATCCTTAGTCAAGACAAAGAAACATCAGAATTTAGAGAAAGATGACAAATTGAACTTATTTTAAGAATATCGGACACAAGTTATCAAATCAAGCACAGATTTCAAGTAAAACCAAAATTTTATTTCAAATTTCACAAATAGACTTACAAAATCATTCATTACACATACCTTTGACTTACTCTTCAACTACAATTGCTCAGGCGATCTTGACTGCACCTGATTTCACTTTTCCTTCTATGCCTACCAAGTGTTTGTTACAATGCTTCAACCAATCTATCTAAGTTTTACAAAGATGGATAGTTTACTGTGTGCGTGTGTGAGCTCCGAAGTCCCTAGAGAAGTTCTCTAGAGGTTCAGAGATATGCGTGAAGTGAATTTTTGAATTGGGGAGAGGGCTTCCTTCATCTGTTGATGGGGTTTTTATAGGCTTCAATCTTCATTGGCTTCTTCAAGAAGGAACAGCTTTCACTTTGATCCTTGCCGTTGATTGAGGGGCACACGGATCGTCAATCGATCGGACGGCTGTTGCGGTGTTGCATTGTGTTTTCTTTGGCCGGTCAAACAGAAGAGAGGGGAGGTTTGACCATGACGGTTACATCGCTTTGGACGCGGTATGATCTCGCCCCTTGATTATGGAACACGCGGATTCCGCTCTCATCCGACGGCACTTGTTGCGTTACGTTGCAGGGGCTTCTAGAAGGAGGCGGAACAGAATCCGTCGGAGGTGGTTACAACATCGTCTCCCTCCCTCTCGAGCTCCATTTCTCTTCTCTTTCTTTTCTGTTGGAGAGGGAAGATATCTTCATACGGGCCCCACATGTCATGTTTAATGAGACACAAAGGCTTGCGACCCCTTCCTCTGTTTTGGATGCACATAGTTCACCATACACCAATATGATTTAATTTCCCATTTGTGCACGGCTCATGAAAAACGGATGCACACAATCCCCTGCCTGGGAAGGAAAATTTGAATTTTATTTTTACTTCTCTCCATTTCTCTTTAGGCACGGTAGTCCTCCATTTTCTTCATAAAATTGATTTTCTCATATGGCTGATCTTAGAAAAATTAATTGAACCTCTTGTTGTTGGTATTTCTCCATGAAATTTTATATGTAGGCTCAAAAAAATGTGTAGTATCTGATGGAATCAAGAATTTCTTTAAAATACCATTTCTACTATTTTATCTATTTTCTCTAAAATCTAGGGCCTTCTTTGCATAAAATGGGTCTTTTGCAGCACCTTTGATCTTTATAAGGGCACCATAATTTTCTCCATGCTCCATTGTATTTTTGGGTAATTTTTCATAATTTTTGGAGTCCGTTTGGTATTTTCCATGAATTTTCTCAAATTCCATGCATTTATTATTCAAGAAATTATCCAATTATTTTCATGAATTGAGCACTATAAAATTGGGTCAAACAATATATAATGCTGATACAAATATTAAATTAAATTAAAGACTTAAAGTCATACTGCAGCAGTTATTATTTAAATTCATATAATCATATATAGCTAGATATTGGGAAATAATTAGTTATAGTTTTAAAAAAATCATCTTAGAAAAATACCTAAATTTGAAAATTAGAAAAACGATGATAGATTTATACATCTTATTTCATATTCATAATTGACAAGAAGTTTATAAAATCTTAAAACTGAGAGTTTCGAATGGTACAATGATTGCTTTAAACATATCAGAGCAAGGATTATCAGCAACCTTGAATATTTTATTATTATTAATAATAATTTTTTTTTGGTTGTCGAATGGTAGAGGGAATAGATCGACTCATCAGCTTATCCCAGACACAGTTCAAGGTTGACTATTCCAATTTCCAATTCTTATTGAATTTTGTGAATGCTTATAAATAAAATAAGGAGCCGAATAATGGATATAAGTTCTCGTGTACTTGGTTTATGTTTTTGCTTTTCATAAGAATATTTTTTAAACATTCATGGGTAAATTTAAGCTACTCAAATTTAATAAAAAAGTTAATAAATTGATCAGTGGGGATGTTAACATTATTAACTGCATTAAACGTCTCAATAAGATCATATTAAATTGAAGAAATAACTTTGTCTAAATTGATAAAAGTCTAGGGAAAAAAAATACTACTACAGTGATGCTTTTACGTTTTAAAACCAATTAAAAGATGCAAAATATAAAATTATATACGAATTATTGTTAACATTGATAGTTCCATTTATGCAAATCATTTACAATATTCGAATTATCATTAACATTTAGTAACATTTGATCTGTATTATTGAAACTCGTAATAGTATTTCATTATAAAAATAAATAAATGAAAATTTCCACTGAAGCTAAGAAGGAATTGCAAAGGAGATGTAATTCAAAATTTCCAGGAATTTAATAGTTTCGAATATATTTTCATGCAATGAAAAATAATTAGTATAAGTGACGGCTAAATTTGTTAGAAAAAGTTGGAGTTCCTCATAGCTATAAATTAGTCCTTTTTTTTTATTTTCTTTCGAAACTTGCCCGAAGACAAAAAATTCATGTTAAAAAAAAATGATAACTGAGAAGGAGGTTATCAAATGTTATACAAATCGAAAAAAATGTATTAAGAAAAATATCACAGAGAACTAGAAAGTACGACAACTTCATGCAATTAATAATGTAACCCCCCACGATTTAACGAAACCATGAATGCATTAAATTAATTGCGACATTTTCAACAGTCGAAGAACAACATAAACCGTAGGATAGTGTAAGTAAAAAGAAGCAGATCAAAGGCATAGTTCATGAGAAAAAAAATTTAATTCATTTTTGGTGTTATTATAATTCTAATTGTCATTCATAATAATATCGCGATTAGTCCTTAAAATTTGTTTAAAAATAATGCAATTTGATCGTCCAGTAATGAACAAGAGACTTCCAATTTTGAAAGAAATAGCTTTTCATACGCGCTTCGCGCGTGAGGCACTGTTCATCCCGTTAAACAGTAAAGATCGGGTAACTGAAAGTTGGCAGTAGGTAGTAACGGTAATTATTTTGAATAAGTGTAGTCTCACATGGGGATTATTTTATTGGCATTATCGAGTCTGTTGTTTGCTCTAATTATTTGTTTGTGTATCCGTGAGAAACCGACGTTGTTTGGTTTTTTTATTCCTTTTTTTTTCTAAATGTTGTTATATAGTCACAAGCTTGTCGTTTGTTTTTTTTTGTTAATGTTGTTTGTTTGTTGTTGATCGGCCATTTGATTTTTGGATTTCAAAAACGACTCGAGTGTACGGAGACGATCTGTATACTTAAGGACTTATTAAAGAGAAAGGTGTAATTTGACTTATTGATATTTTTTTGATTTTGGAATGTTTGAAAAAACATAGGATCTCCTATTATATTATTATAAATTTATATATTTTATATGAATTTAGATTCAGATGAATTTATATGTTTTATATATTTTATATAAATTTATATGTTTTATATGAATTTAGATTTAGATGAATTTATATGTTTTATATAAATTCATTTGAATTTTTTTTGAAAAATGCGGAAAATTCCATGGGATTAAGAGAAAATATTTCCTAAACATTTTCAATTAAGATAGCTTGCATACTAATATGATAATATTGAATTGGATCTATATTCATAATCAATATAGATATGGCCATATGGGTACTTAAGAATTTATAATCAGAGTGGAGCAAGCCACGGCAGTCACCTCAACACCACCAGGTGGTAGGTCCATGCTGTCAACTTTGCTGCAAGGAACTGGCAGTCATACGCAACACTGTCCATCTCATCATACTCAAAAGCATCATGTTCATTGCCACCACAATCGCCTTCATCATAGTAGTCGACACACATGCAGTCATCTTCATCTATCATTCCATAGTCTTCAGGATCAATAATTTCCATGGCCTTTCCTGAATCTTGCAGAAAATTTATAATAGTACAATAACTAAGTACCGCTTTTTTTTAAAAAATAAAACATCAACAAATAAACAAATAAATAGAATTGGCTGAATCATTGTTCACAACATGGTTTATAAATAGTCTACAACTATCATGTGATGGCATATACTATTTGTATTGGCTGAATCATTATGTAAACCATCGCGTATTTGCATACATGAAGAATTGATTTTTCATAATTTCTTTCATTTTCTAGGTTCATTTAACAACACAAACTATACAACTAAAATGGCTATGTAGACACTGATTTCAATCAAATTTGTATCTAAATTAGTTTCTATGTAGCTTGTCTCATTCCGTAAGGGTTATCAAAATTAAATGATACTTCTCTTCCTACCTGATAACATATCTCGTTTTAACTAATCTCTCAAAAGATAAACAAAGAGCTCAGTTAAGAGAGAATTCCTGAGGCTGGCAAATGTGTCCTTCAATGTCAGGAGAAAGTACACATTGGCATGGGGTACATTAAATGTCTGATCAATTTTATACCATAGCTTGATTAGTGGCTCATCTAAAATACACTTTGGCTTGGAAGTCTTTAGAGATTTCAGCAACTTATCTCTTATCAAAGTAAAATATAATCATTTTTTAGAGGAAGATGGGAACCAAAAAAGAAAAAATATTATGGGGGACTTATCAATGGTGCAGTACTTGATTATTGTAGTAATTGTTGTGAACTCCAAATTTACACTCACTTTAAAAAGTGCAGATTCACAAATCACAAAATTGTCGAATTTTGGAAGAAGGTCGCTCAAATTCATTTCCCCAGACAATATCTTTGGAGAATCTATTTCTATCTCAGTCTCCATCAACAACAATTTCAATTATCGGATCATCAGACAATTAAAACACAATAGAACACAACGATTGAATTGAATTGAATTGAAGAGAAAAAGGAAGGGGTGAACCTAAAAGATGACTTTTAGATAGATTCGTCAAAAATCGATGAGATCCATTGACTCTTTTATCTTTCCGTTCTGACCGGAGCTCATCAAGCATAACCCCTTGTCAGTAGCTCTGCTCCCTCCCTCGCTGTCTCTCTCCTGCTCTCTCTTTCTCTCCCCGTAAGATGCGATAGTAGCCATGGCTGGAGAGGAAATAAATTTGCAAGTTTCACCTGTTCCCCAATTCCAAAAGTATCAAACTTATGTCTACAGATGAAATGGAGAAGGGACAGTTCAAAAGTAACTTAAGATATTTTTATGTTGCTTAAATTCCCTTGTTGTTTTTATTTAGTTCAGTTTAGCCCTATAATTGAATTTTTTTTAACGTTTGAACATGTCTGTTATTTGTAATAAGCATCGGTACGCTTCAATCATAACTGCTCCAATGATATCAAAATTTAATTAATGTAAATAGAGGTTGTAATGATTTTAATGCTTCGGTGATGCACTTCCCTTGCAACAACTTCATACTTCTCAGTAAGAGATGAAATCTCTTCCAAAACCCCAACTAAATTAAAACCAAATTTTTATATAATTACAATCATTGAGAACAAAATTTCATGGTACTGTATTGAACAAAACTAAGGACGGAGGACCGCATATATAGTACTACATATACTACAAGCGAGATCCAATCATTAAGATGTACTTGCAAAAATTTCTAAAATTTTACATATTGTATTATATAAGTGGAATTTCACGTATTGAACAACAACACTGATATTTCATTCAAAAGGAGCAGGGAAATATAAAGGGCCTGACCCAACCTGGTATCGTTCATTGAACATCTGAATGTTGTACTGCTTGACAGGCCTCAGCTCTTGTATAAGAGCTGCATTCTGAAGGAAGCTGATCAGTGGGGCAGCTGATTCCTCTAAAGACTTCAAACGTGCCACCACTTGTACCCTTCTGTCAACCATCTCTGCCGTATCAAATATATAATGTTAGATACAGATCGTGAAACCTTCATTGTAGGTTGCAAAATTACTGAAATTAGTAACTCTTTGCTGGATACACAAGTAATTAAAATTGAACATAGAATAGTGAATCTTCCATAAGTTTATTTGTGAAATAACACATGGCAATCATCTGACATTGGAAAGAACTGAATTAACTTCATGTTTGTGTCAGTAACAACATAATAACATATTTTAGGGGCATAAATATAGAACTTGGTTTACTGAAACCCAAATCTGCTGATTTCTCTAAACAACAAAACCTAGCATTACCTTGAGGGACCTGTGTGGTAAAGAGATTTGTGTATATCCATGGCATAATCAACCATGTTGGTCTCGCTGAGAAGGTCGATCTTAGCCTTGAGTATCTCTTCGTCATTGTACAACTAGCTCTCTTGCAAGAACTCGAGCAATGGAAATACCAGATGCCTATCCAATTGTGGCGCTACCTTCCATGTCAAATCGTGCGTGCTCCCCATCGCGCTAAATCGACCTAGCGCGCCGTTATCCCTTCTCCTCCTCTCTTTCTCTCCCCGTATAAACCCTAGCTGCGATTCTTCTCCCAATTTATTTTCTTTTTTTCTTTTAATCTCGCACAGAAGAGCCAGAGTAGAGAGGAGGAGTCTGTCCAAGAAGGAGAGAAGCGCAGAAAAAGAAGCAGAGATGATTTATTTTAATTTTCACATGTTTAAGATGATTTATTATAGTGCTATTTTTCTAAAAAAATAGGCTAAAAATTAGAAGTTACCATTTCATTATATAAAACTTAGTTGATACAGAACAGTAAAAGAAAGGAAAAGATTGCCTTCTCTCAGCCCTCATCTCAGCTTTGCAGTTTAATAGGTCATTACAACTTAAAAAAATTGAAAAATATCATCATACAGGTATTCACCACTAAAAATCAAAATTTACATACGAAAATTATAAACACCAGATACTAAATAATGAGCTGACACCAGATCGGTACCACTCACCCACATGAAAAATCATCATTGAAAGAGTCTTAATGCTTCGTATTAATAGTGAATTTATCTGGAGTAACTATTATTTAATATCCTCCTAATTTAATAAATATAATTTAATTGTTAATACAATCTGTAGTGAGCTATAGTAAAAAAGAAGGAAATGCAAGGAGAATTTTTTTGTGCAGTCCTATTTCATTCTTCATTCAACAGTGGCAAAATACCATTGTGTTGTTTCTGATGACCTAATCTTATATTCTGACTATACCAGCAACATACTGGCACAGTATCGGAACCTAGTCAGATTTTTATAGTAAGTCAAAGATTCTTACTGTCTCATGAGATGGAGCTTCCATCCACAATAAAACCACCAGGCCTAACTGGATCATTGACAGCAGGCTAGCAGCTTTGTTTAACTGCACATTAGAACAGATAGAACAAAAGCAATATTACTATGGGAGAAAAAAATCAAATTTAAAAAATGTAACAAATTTTTTCTTAAAAGAAAAGAGAAAATTACCTTTGCAAAAGGTGGAGAGATGATTTATATGAGACATTGACGCATAGGTGTCAGCCCAGTGCAATAGCCTTTCTAAATAAGAGATTGTAAAGCAACACAAAATTTGTATGCTTAGCCCAGTTTGTATATTGCATAATTAGGTACAGTTGGAGCTTTGAAAGAAGGGAATAATTGCAAATTGATCCATATTATAGTACGATAAAGGATCTGGCATAGATAACTAACCAATCCTTTGCATCTAGTTGCAAAATGAAACTTATTATCAGGTGGAGCAGGGGCAGCTTCGTGATTTTCTGGTTCTTCCAACCCTTCTATAATTCTACTGATTCCAGAATACTCTACCAAAAAAGAGATTCTGTGAGGCGTCACAGCGATCATCACCAATCCATGGGCACACAGAAAACAATCAAGTCAAATTTAGGAATAGCATGGCTTGTGTGATTATTTTATAGTTGCAACATTCAAAAAGAAATAAATTAATTAAATGCAATGAAAATGGAGCATAATATAGATGTTAAGTACTTGATTAACTGATATTGCAACTGTTTTAATAAGGTTAGATTCCAATAAGCATAGTCTGGTAACTATGTATTGACTTGTTTGACCATTCCTTTTTTTCCCTTCTTTTAAGGCTTTTCTTGGCTTAATTTGTGCTAAATAATGCACCTGAACATGTACCGAGAAGGCATCAGAAGAAGTAAAAACAGACCTGCGCAGAGCAAAAAGGAGGACAACATAGACATAATTACCTACAAAATCGAAAATAAAAAGATCAATTTAAAAAAGATACCACTGATTAGGTGCATCTATTAGTCTATTCTTAAATTCACGAACCTTAAAAAAACTCAAAATTCAGATATGCAACAGGTAAATTCACCTCCACTTTTTTGTGCTTCCCTCTCCTACATTGCCAAACCTTTAAAACCATCATATCTGTTGAATTAATTAAAATAAATATTAATGAGCTCAGAAATAAAATTACAAAAGGGACAAAGTAAAGTCGTCTATAAAAAATCACACATGGAACAATCCAAAGCTTTGTTTTTGTCGAAAGAGATGGGAAGGTGAAAACAAAGATGAATTAGAAAAACTAAAGCGGTGCTAACTTGGAAGAGGTACGGCGAGGCAATAACGGAGTTAATTCAGTGTGGCGTTAGTGGGTGTGTTGATTCCTCTTTGACCAGCAGCTTTGGATTAATACTCACCTAAAGTTCAATACTCCATTTATACCTCATTTCCGCTTTTCCCCTCTCGATCTGGCAACAAAATTGTGAGGAGCGCCGGATATTGGTCGATGTTAAGGGGAGGAGGTCGGCGGAGATCGCCAGAGAGACAGGTGCTCGCCTGAAAATAGAGAGGTGCGTTGCGCTGCATATTGATTCAAAAATAAAGAAAGAGGGGTCAGCTGAGGAAGAGAGAGGAGGAGTTACGGACAGATAGGAGTAAATTTTTATCTGGCGATCAAGATCGTCTCACTTAGGTTGACGATGACGTCAGCACGGTTACTGTAGAAAATCTACTCACATTATAGTATTTACTAGCAGCGGTGCCCGCTCAATGTGCGGGCAGACTTTAAAATGTGATATGTGAAAATGAAACTATCCAAAATCAAAATTAACATATTTTAATTTTCGATATGCTAAATATTGCAAAATCAAGACAAAAGAAAATCAAAACAAACATACAATCGATTTGATTCACTATTTAGAATAGGCTTGATACAATATGCTAAATATTTCTTCTATAAATTCACTATTTAAAATAGACTCGATACAAACTAATTGATTTGATTCACAACCTATTAGAATCCTAGCTCATAATATTGTTTAACTTCAGATGAAAATGGATTGCTTTATTTATGTGAATTCTTTGCAGTTGAACAACTAATTATGCTTAAATTTGGAAAAAAAAAAAAAGTTTGGATTTTATGTAGCTAAAAATGAAAATGCTAGACAATTGAAGACAAAAGGAAGGATCTCAAAAATTTGACATTAAAAAAAATAAATTTCATACAATTAAAGAGAGATGCATATATGGACCAAAGATTCCAAATATCTTGTATATGCCACAAAGGAAACTAATATAAGAAATGGATTTGTCATTAGATAAATAACTATCTTTACATTTTCATTAACCCTACGGGGTGTTTTACTGGTCAAAAAAAATCTTTACATTTTCATTGATTGTCATTTTAAAAAGCAAGGTAATAAAAAATGCAAAAGGAAATACTATAACAGCTAAAAATTAAGCCTTTTTCCTATTATATTTTACGGAATTTATATGGAAATTAAATGGTAGACAATGGTAGTAAGAATATCTTCCACAGAATTTATTTTTAAGGTGCATAAATTTGGCAATAGCCAGGCCAAAAATCTTCTGGATATCTTCCAAATAAATTACATTTAATGTAAAATTGCTTTATTTATTTGTATGCTATTGTTGTGACCAAGTGATTCATTTTTTTTTTGTTTCTTTTTTTTTCCCTATCGAGTAAATCATTCCCGGCAAACATGCACCTTTTATCCTATAAATTTTATTGTTGCCAAATCATAAAGGATTCTTCTTTTACTATTATGTTTATTATATTGCTAATTATACTTGTTGTATATACGATTGAAAATAAAATGCATCCGAACCTTTTTCGATCTCCTGCCACCATAATGTAGCTACTTGATTTAATCACACATTTTATCTGACTTGGATCCCATGCACCTTTCTTGTTGATATTTCTATTCGTGTATAAACTTTTTGGCATAGAAATTAAGGCAATCTTCGAGATCAATAAGGTATTACTTGAGAAGTTGAGAGCAAAGGATTTTATTTGTATCGAAGATTAATCCTTAATCAGTTGCAAGTATTTAGATTGAATGCGCATGATACTCAAAATCCTTAATCAGTTACAAAGAAGATTACCATATTCATTTTTATAAACAGAATTTTTCATGAATAGCTCTGGATCACTATTTCCATTTATCATGAATGGCGCAAGATTACCATTCTAATTTTCTGAAAATAAAATTTGTGATAATAACGAAAAGGAAGGGACTTGTTTGAAAAAAGTTACAATTAAATTTTGTCAGAGTTTGTGAAATATGAGAACAGTGCAAGTCCCTTAAACCACAATCACTATTTTTACACTACACTCCTGAAACACCATAATTTATTACAAATCAATCCAAAAGTAGTTCAAAGAAATTTATAAGCAAGTTCCTGTGCAACAAAATTTCCTCACAAAACAGCCTCTAAAACCGAAAAAAAATTCCTGATCAGTACCTGGTGCAATAATGGCGTACCAGTAAATGAGACAGGCGCAAACCGAACTGGTATTGAACTTGTACCATCCCCTAACTAAACCAAATTAACCAAACTAACTCCATTATTTCATTAAATTATGGATCAAACAATCTAAACCAAATTCAATCAGCAACTCTCGAGTCATCCCTGTGCTTCTTCTACATGAAAAGAAACAAGATGGTAATATTGCTTTGTAAATTAGGCATTTTCATGTAGCTACTTATTAGATCAATTCTTGTTTTTGATTTGGCTACCTTCATATCTTTTTGAATAAAATTATTTAGTAAGTTAGGACACCAGTTTTACTACCACAAACTCGCACAGTTCTAAACCAATTTTGGAGGCTATCATTGTCAGATTTCAGTAGAAAAAATTAAATAGTTAATATCAAATTGCAATAAAATACAGAACTATCCATCCAAATTGGATAGTTAAATCAAATTGCAATAAATCACATTAGCACACAGATCAATTTGCATCAACCAAATATACTGCAAATCATGATTAGGGTCTTTAGAAAGAAATATTCACATAGAAAATAAAATGCAAATTTGATAGATAATTTCCCATTTTATAAATGAAACAATGGTAATAGTAGTGCCTATCAGACAGGGTAAACATAGGTTGCAAAACAAAGACTTCCTGAGACATAAAGGGAACCCAAATGAGCTCTCAACTTTTGTTCTGGTACACCCTGACAGCGACAAAACAAATAAATCAGTATCTGTTTAGAATTACTTCAATTGTAAATCCAAAAGCCCAATGAATTCATAATCATATGCTAGATGAAAAATAAAAACTCCTGTATGTTACGATTGAGGTACTCACAGGATAAATCTCATCATACAGAGAAGAGTGGTTGTTGAAAGGTTATCTGGCGTAGGGAACTCAAACTTATAGCTGCACAGAGACAAAAAAAAAAGTAAGGTTGCCAGAAAGAGAAGCTTCTTATAAATAATGAGATAGCGAACAATTAAAAAAAATATGCATAAAATCGCCTCTGTGTGATTTAATGAGTAATCAATCATCCCTGCATAATTTATTTCTATAATATTCCATTAATTGCCATTAAAATAGCCTAAAAATTTTCCATTTTAGAATTGATAGCATTAATTATAATAATTACAATTATAATAAGTATTAATTGATGGAAATTCTATATTCTCTGTATTCTTGTACGATTTATTTTGGATTAAAAAGAAATGGATGCTGAAATTAAATGGTAAGGGCATATTGTCTTTAAGATCTTTCTATGATTTGCTTGGTGAATCTGGAGTCTGGACACAAAAGGAATTGAATTAGATCACTATTTTCGTTTCTCATAATATCATCAAATCTCAATCAAATCAAATGATGAAACGGAGAAATCTGTCACCAGTGAGTTGATGAGAGAGAGAAGTGAGGATGCAATGATCTTTGGTGTCAGATCACATTTTCAGTAGCAGAGATACGTGGCTGAGATACATTCTGATGATGCACAGTATTTTCTTGATATAAAATCACAAACAATCATGCAAAATGATGCACAAGTTCAAAAACAATTTTGATTTTCATGTACTTATATTGGAAAAAATTTGTAGCTTCTCAGCTCAATGAATGCTTCGTCACGTCTAAATAAAATTAAAATCTATAAAATCAACAAACAAATTGAAAGTTTAGGATTATACACTTCTTCAAATTAAAGTTCACCAGATTAAATGAACAAGATGCACTGGAGTGATTTTGACTTCAAATCACTAATTTTATATGATAATGAACCTGAAAAGGTCATTTGCATTTTTATAAATAGAATGGTTGATATGCACACACAAATCTTAAATTAGTATACATGAAATCAACATGTTGCAGAATACTGGTATACTAATATAGTTGCTATAAGCCCAAACCGACATTAACATTTAGTTGCTATATTAGTATACAATCAAGCCTACTTAAATTCGTTTACTGCAAACATTACAAACAATCAAACATTTACTGGAACTTTCAATGCATTGCATTTTTTTTTCCCACAGCTATCATACTTCTGAGGTTTTACCAAGTCTCTATTTTTCATTTGCTTTACCAGATAGGATTATTGGAAGCACTGATGTCCTTACCCGGTCAGTACATATTGACATCCGCGCCCAATTCAATCAAAACCTCAGCCACATCCTGCAAATCACTTCTCAATCAAGCAAGAATTAATGGAGTCTTTCTATCCTTATCTACCCACTAAATATAAGAAATTATAACTATATTACAAAATTGAACTCAGGAAGCAAGATATTTTAGTAACAAAACCTCTAATTCTATTAAATTATTTGAAAGTACTCAGCCAACTTAGGTGCCCATGTTAATTTGTTGTACGGCCATTAGTAGGATGAGAAAATTTTCATTTCGACCATGTATTATGGTTCCATCCTTGCAAACAGAAAATGAAAGCTAATTAAGAAATAAGTTGACCTCGTTAGTGGATAAGTCTAGGAGTTGATCGAGGTCGACTCCCCTGTACAAGTTCTTTCTGTGGTGCACCTCTAGTAACTATGGCCTCAAACTCAACAAATCAATCGGCAAATCAGATGCATCCGAAGAAGAATCGAAGAGTGTATCTAATAAAGATGTAGAATAGAAAAAAGTCAATGAAATGTAACCATGCTCCACGCTAGGAAAATAAAAAGGTAACAAGCGCAAGAACAATTTACATGTTGTCTAATCAATTGAAACCAAACAATCAAACGAAAAGAAGAAAAGAGAAAATCGATCAATACCTTGATGGAGACATCTCCGTTACTGTGCTCGACTTTGCTGAACACCTTGCCTCTATATCGAAAGTGGAGGTGCGGCAGAACGAAGAGAAGAGAAGGATTTAGATTGGATCGGGTTCTGGTAATGGTAATCGCCATTCTTCACCTAGCGGCGCTGAATTTTTGGGATGGAGGCGTTATCAGAAGGATAGCTTTATAGTTCAGATTTCTAGGGTTGGGGTTAAAAGAGGCGATATCTTTCCGAATCAGGAAGAGACGGTGATTCTGTTAGGGTTATCGAATGAAATTTCGAAATTAGTTTGAAATCTAAGAGAAATTTGTCTAGGCGGAGCTCTATAGGAAAGAGAAAGCATGTCTGAACAGAAAAAAAAAAATTGAGCTTGCGCATAATCGAACGCTCGCGCTTCAATGAACGAAACAACAGACTTACCACCCAGCGCCAAGACACTTTTGAGATAAAAAGTCGACCTTTTAACTGATGTTTAAATCTGAACCACAGATCATATGAGATTAACAAAATCAATGATCCATATTTGACATTAGGGGGTGTTAACTCCTTTTATCTGGAATGTTAAACAATTGTTTATGACCTTTGGATGGATGCATTTATAAGTAGTAGAGATAGATTTATAGATTTATAGATAGATAGATAGATAGATAGTATTTTTTTTTTTTTTAGAAAGAATGAAAGAAATAGTTCTACTTTCATCCTTACATTTTAAATATTTATTTATTTATTTATTATTAATTATTAATGCTGAATTTTACATTCGCAAAAAATAGAAAGCTCGATTTGCCCGGACCGCCAAGTCGCACTCTTACAATTACGAAAAGGTGAAAAAGGAGAAAAGCTCCTTTTGTTCATTTCCCACCCGCAGTCGCAGCGTCGTGCTTGTAAGTAGAAAGGTAACAAAGCATGTTTGCCAAAAGCCTAAAACTCTTCTCATGGAACCTGGTGGGGTACTAAGATTAGGGCTTTGTATCGTGTTAGAGAATGGCAATTGGTGAATTCGTAGACTTCTTTCAAAATTTGGGGGAAAATTTAGGTCCTTTGGAGATTTAGTAGTGGGGATAAGTTGAATTCCTTTAAAAAATCGATCAGAGTGAAATCTTTTAAAGTGCATTCTCCTTCTTTAATGTGCACCGCTTCTGTTTGATGAAGTGCCTAAGTGAAGAAGAACCTCATAATGCTCATGCACAAAGAGATTAAATGAATTACCAAGTTATATCGTCAATCAACTACTGCCTGAATGTTGATTAAGTTATTTTTCTCTGATATTTTCTTCTTCAATGGCTTTTTGTCTGATTTCCTGGTCTTTAGCTTAAACCTTTTGATACCACCGTAACACCATTATCTTTTTCTGTTTAGGATACAGTTTTTGTTGGCCTCCTTGATGTTTGATGAAATACCTGAGTGAATTCTACCTTTGAATCTGTATAATACGACAACACCAATGGCCTTGTCAGACAATGGAGACTTGGATGAGGATGCAGCATATATGAGCATGGAAGCGGCATGTGGAACGTACCAGTTTAAAGTTGACTACTCAAAGACAAAGAGCATGGCCTTCAGTGAGTACATCACCTCTCCCATTTTCAAAGTGAACAGCCATGACTGCAAAATCCTCTATTTCCCTCATGGTTATGATTTTTACAATGAGGTGGAATCCATTGGGCTGTTATTGGCAATGCATTGCAAATCTGAGGATGTAACTGACCCTCAAAAAAAATCTGAGGATGTAACTGCTTCTTTCTCGTTTGGCCTTTTGGATAAGTATGGCCGGCTTTCTTCTAAGTCATGCATAAGGATTAACTCGTGGATCATAACACAAAATTGTTGGGAGGAAAATGGTATCCCGTGGTACATGGAGCGGTCAGAGTTGGAGGCAAATTTTCTAAGAGATGGTTATTTCACACTGGTTTGCAGTGTGACGATCCTAAGTGAGTCATATAAAGAAGTTCCAAACCGGTTTGTTAACGGCATCATGCCGTCTAGCATTGATGACCATTTTGTTGAGCTATTTGACAGGAAGGAGACAGCTGATGTGAGGTTTGAGGTTGATGGGGAGATTTTCACTGCTCATAGATCGGTACTCGCTGCCCGGTCACCGGTGTTCAATGCAGAGCTCTTTGGGTCTATGACTGAGAGCAAAATGGAGACCATAGTTATCAAAGATATAAAGCCATTAATATTTAAGGCTATGCTCCACTTCATCTACACGGACTCACTTCCTGATATGTCTGATGAAAATATTCCACTGGTTATAATAACTCAGCATCTATTAGTAGCTGCTGATAGATACGGCCTAGATGGTTTGAAGATTTTGTGTGAAGATAGGTTATTGAGGGATATCTCTATGGATACAGCTATAAGTACATTGGCTCTGGCTGAGGAATTGGATTTAGAGGGGCTGAAGGATCGTTGCCTCTGTTTCATTTCTGACCCCTAAAACCTACTGCTTTTGTCCGTAACTAATGAATATGTGCAGTTGATGCAGCGTTGTCCCTCTCTGCTAAAGGAGATTGGCGATGATATTAGACGCCAATTTCAGAATCCCAATCAATTAGTGATCTCGTAAGAGAGAAATGTATGTTTTCTATTTATATTTTGGATAATATAATTTATAGGTTTTGTATGTTATCTTGCTTCGCTATTTTCATAGTTTAAACTTGAAGTCTTGCAGTCATTCCCTTCAATTGTCTCAACTGATGTCCAGTCCTACAAGGAAAGAGGACAGATGTTAATAATCTTAGTTTAAAATAGGGTTAAGTAATCACATTGAAAATGATAATTCTTGTTAGGAAATATAAAACCCAAGGAAAGAAGTAAATTAATTTGCAATGTGTCTTGCGGAATTGGAAAATGAAATGGTAGTATATTTTGCTCAAGGAAACTGTACTTTGCAACTTATCTTGCTAAACTATGCATCAGACATTGAAATCATAATTTTGAAAAAGTAATACTGTATTATTGAAGCTCAGTCTTACGCAGCAGTAAAAATTAATGGCCAATTTTTGTTTGAGGTGATTTAACTTTGAGTTTGATTTATTTGTAGGAATGTTAATTGGCATTTGGAATGCTACGCTGGAGTAATTTAGCATCTCTTGTTTTCTTTGGTATGCTCTTGTAGTTTGCCTGTCACAAACTAACTAGTGCTAGTTTTATCATACTATATTCTGGCTCACCTTTTGATCAGTTGTACAATTCCAATCTATTATTGTCTGATGACTGATCTATTATAACAGGATTCTAAACAAATTGTGACTTGGTACTCGGCTTACCTTTGAATGCTTTTATTTTGGGTTACATCAATATATAGTTAGGATTCCACTTTTTGTTGGACCAGCTAATGAATTACGAATAATATATTTGAATTTAGCATCATGCGCTCTATATCCATTTGAAAAGTTACAAACAATATTTGATTTAGAATCATGCATGCATTCCATATTTATATAGCAGGTGAGAAAATGGATACTAATAAACTCTTAATGCCGGGGGTTGAAATGATGTGAAACTGGTATTGTTTCAATGAAATTTATACCGCTGTACCTTTCTTTTCTAAAACCAAAAAGAGTACAAGTAAAAATTCTGTTTTTCTTTTTTATTCGATACTGATTTTTATTGCTTTAGTAATTAGACAATATTTTTTTTTCATTTTTTTTATTGATGACATCAACCATTTAATAATTTGGTTGTGTGACATATTAATTTCATTAAATATTTCAATATGATCATCTTGAATAAACAATTTTGCTTAAATTCGACAGTGCAAAAAATTGACAAATGCAAAGAGGCACCTAGGATTTAAGAGAATTTAACAGACGCAGCATACAAAACAAGCAAAAAATGATGGCTTCATTTATTTATGATAAATCATTTACAATGTTCGTAATTTTGTGATTGTCACAGTAAAATTAATTTACATTGTTAATCTCATGGATATCGATGAAATAACGTGTTACTATAACGGAAAAAAAATTCCACTTAAGTTCACGAGGAATTCTCAAAGAGGTGTAATTCAAAATTTTCAAGACATATAAACAGCGGCAAATATATTTTCATAAAATGAAAGAAATAGTACACTGGAAGGTTAATAAAACTCATTTCATACGATATATATGTGCTGGCATATAAAAAGTGTAAATGACAGAAAATACTAAGGTAAATATTATATGGATGCAAATTCTGAACAGGGTTTTTGTTTAGATCACCTTGTTCATTTTCAAAGAAGATTAATCTCTACTATAAGTATCTATCAAAAACTGTAAACAATTTCAGACAAAGGATGTGTTCAATTCTTCATATTTGATATATGGACTATTGATTTAAAAAATATGATTTGATCTGTGGTGTGTGGATGGTAACGTCAGATCTAAGTTTATTAACTGTTGATTTTTTATCTCAAATGAAAAGATCTTTATGCATGCATGGTAACTAATTAATTGTCAGATATCACGTGGAGGAAAACAATACAGACATTTGGTAATTTATTAACCCAAATCAACGAGTGGGTATGTTTCCTAATTAATTATAAATTACGAACAAGTGCGATTTAAACATGTTTGAATGTATTTAATATAATGGTCTTCTTCATGTTGTTCGTTATTATTTTTTTTTAAAGATAAATTGAGGGTCAAGCCTCTAAACTTATTTTTAAATTAAATGTCTATGAAAGACCCCCAGCCGGGTTTCGAACATGCGACCTTTCACTCAAGGTGCATTGCTCTTTGCCACTAGACCAAGAGCTGGTTCTTGTTGCTCGTTATTATTTTTATTTTTTTTGTGCTTACTTCAATCAGAATGAATAAATATCTATGTTACTTATGCGAAAAAAAAGTGGGTGAATGAATAACAGGAAATATGAAATACAAGTGATATTTATTAGGATTTTATTAAACATTGCATAGAAGATGTTACAAGTAAACCGCGAGAAAAAAGGATAAATAAACAAAATAAATAAAGCTGAAGAAGGATACTATAGTCATTTCTTATATTCTGTTAGACAATCCTAAAGCAACTATGGTTATCCAAATCTTTTGACCAAAATTTGAAAATTGCATCTGGGTCAATAGAGAGAACCTTAATTTGCAGCATCAGTGTTCGGATCATGGAGCTTTTGATTTTGGATAATGAAAAAAAAAATTCAGAAGATTGAAAAAAAAGCACCCTTTCAAATTGTATAGATGTCAAATTCAAAGTCATAAGAGGATCAGTCATTCAATTCCACCGGAACCAAACTTAAATCATCCAGCACCAATCTGTCTTTTTTTTTTTTTTTTTTACTGTTTCAATCTGTCCCTTTATTTTGATTTGACGACTCTGATAAAAGGACCCGAATCCTGTGTCGTGCGGCACGCGTGTAGCGCATTTTTTCGGGCCGTTCGATTTTGATCGGGCGGTTCATTTTTTTCGGGCCTATCAATCAGGTACTATTCACGGGGCTCCCTTATCCATCAGATTCAGATCACACGGCCCACAGCCCGCGCTGTACATGTGCCGCGCGACAGCAGATCTCAATCCCTGATAAAAGTGCAGCACTCTGCTGCAATTAAAAGGTGCAGCGGAGAATAGGGTTCCCTGTCATCTCAATGACGGCCGAGTAGGCGGGAAAATAAAATACATTCTCTACTGATTTGCTTTCAAAAGTTGACAACTCAAAAAAAGTGATCCTCCATCCGGGGTCCCTCCTCTCTCTCACCTCGCCTCCCGCCTGTAAGTTGTCAAAAACACCCTTCTAAATTGAATTCATTCACTTTTAGCTCCTTTCCGTCCTTTTGTGTTAGCTCCCATCTTTTGCTAGATTTTTGCGTTTGGTGATCCTGGACACTTGGTTTCTGTAAGTGGGGAAAATTGTGCGCTAAGGCGAGGCTTTTCTATTTGCAATTTCCCAACATAATCCATCAGAGTGAACTCCTTGACGTGTATAACTTCGATTTCATTCATTTGTACATATTTATGTGTATTGAATTGGCCCACCATATTTTTGATAAAATGCCCAAGTGAAGAAGAACATCATACTGCTCAAACACATGCAGACTAATAAATGGATTAGCAAGTTCCTTTTTCTTTTTTTACTTCTTTTTTGTTTGTCAATCAACTACTTCTAGAATTTTGACTAAGCCTTTTTCCTTTAATATTTTCTTGTTTAATGGCTTTTGTTATTTTTCTTGGCCTTTAGCTGAAGGTTTTGACAGCACTATTATGTTTTTCTGTGCAGGCCTCTATTTATGTTTGATGAAATACCTGTGTGAGACCAACCTTGACATTTTTCTTACCAAGCATTGAAAAGGTGCTGCATTCCTGGATAATACAACACCTCCGATTATTAAACAACTCTTTAAGAAATGGACTCGCCAAACAATGAAAACTTTGATGAAGAAGCAGCATTCATGAGCATGGAGGTGGCATGCGGAACATACCAGTTTAAAGTTGACTACTCAAAAACTAAGGACATGCCTTTCGATGATTTCATCAGCTCTCCCATCTTCAATCTGAATGGCCATGATTGCAAAATCCTCTATTTCCCTCATGGCTGTGACAATTACTATGATGGCAAATACATTGGGCTGATGTTGGAAATGCGTTGCAAGTCTGAGGATTTGAATCCTAATTTCTCTTTTGGCCTGTTGGATAAGTATGGCCAGCTTTCTTCTAAAGCATGCAAACGGGTTAACATGGCATGCTATTCAGAAAATTGTTGGGACCAAATTGGTTTCCCGTCATACATGGAACGGTTGGAGTTGGAGACAAACTTTCTAAGAGATGGTTGTTTTACAGTGGTTTGCAGTGTGACAATCCTAAGTGAGTCATACAAAGAAGTGCCGAAGCGGTTCATTCATGGCATCATGCCATTTAGCATAGATGACCATTTTGTTCAGCTATTTGAGAGGAAGGAGATGGCTGATGTGAGCTTCGAGGTGGATGGGGAGCTTTTCACAGCTCATAGATCGGTACTTGCTGCCCGGTCACCGGTGTTCAATGCAGAGCTCTTCGGGCCTATGACTGAGAGCAAAATGGAGACCATAGCTATCAAAGATATAAAGCCATTAATATTTAAGGCTATGCTCCACTTCATCTACACGGACTCACTTCCTGATATGTCTGATGAAAATATTCCACTGGTTATAATATCTCAGCATCTATTAGTAGCTGCTGATAGATACGGCCTGGATGGTTTGAAGATTTTGTGTGAAGATAGGTTAATGAGGGATATCTCTATGGATACAGCTATAAGTACGTTGGCTCTGGCTGAGGAGGTGGATTTAGAGGAGCTGAAGGATCGTTGCCTCTGTTTCATTTGTGAACCCCAAAACCTTCTGCTTTTGTCAGTAACTAATGAATATGTGCAGTTGATGCAGCGTTATCCGTCTCTGCTAAAGGAGATTGGCGATAATATTAGAAGGCAATTTTAGAATTCCAATCAATTAGTCATCTCATAAGAGAGAAAGGTATGTTTTCTATTTAGTTATATTTTGGATAATATAATTTATAGGTTTTGTATGTTATCTTGCTTCGTTATTTTCATATTTAAACTTGAAGTCTTGTAGTCATTTTCTTCAATTGTCTCAACTGCTGTCCTATAGTCCTACAAGAAAGAGGACAGATGTTAATAATCTTAGTTAAAAATAGGGTTTAGTAATCACATTGAAAATGATAATTTTTGTTAGGAAATATAAACAGACAATAATCATATACTTAACCCAAGGAAATTAAGTAGTAAATTAATTTGCAATGTGTCTTGGAAGGCTAATTATCAAATTACTTTGAAGTTGGTATTGTCGCATTGCACTTCTTACTTTTGAACGTTTTCATTTATGGTTTTTCACATTTTCTTATTATTCTATTTATTATTATTATTTCTTTTGAAATTAAAAGCCCGTAGGCAGCTTATTATTCTATTTGTTACAATGGTGCTGTTGAGGCTTAGACTGAACCTGAACCATGGATATAATAACTCCTTATGTTTTGTTTTAAGTAATTTAATAAAGATTTAATTGTTTGCTTGTAGGATGCTGATTGACTTTTGGATTGTTGCTGTAAAAGCTGGATCTACATTTCATGTGATTTAGCATTCTCTTTTATTTTGTTAACTGTGTGCTCGTGAAGCATGCTTGATATAGATTAGAAGTGCTAGGTTTACCTAACAATGGATCTTACCCTTTTTTTGAAAGTTCAACAACTAGGGTCAAAAAGTGCAGCGTTTCAACCTCATATAGATAGTTTTGATTGATCCTTGTAAGTTCTGGTAGGATTAATTCTCAGCAATTTGTAGAACTTATTCTGACCTTTAGTTTTATATGTTTTACTGTTGGCTACCTCAACAGAACAATGCATCTAATCAGTATGCTGGTGTTTGTGCGTCTGTGGGTAGGTACTATGGGGTCATATTCTCAATGTATTTGTCATGTGAGTTTGAATTGGGAAACTGCACCTTGTTCCTCTCTTTCAGATATACGGACACATACTCTTGGAACTTGGTCTTTGATAAAGTAATTCGTGTGTGTGTTTTGGACCAATTCGTGTTTGACGAGATCCAAAGATATGTACTGCATATTTGTCTTCGGGCGTTACACATAGAGCTCCTTTATTGAGTGGTTTAATTAGTAGAATAATGATATGCCTAAGAAGTCAAGGTTTCAGGCTTTGAGCACTCAATTCGGCTCAGATCATTATGGCTTTTAATAATAATTGTCAAAAGCCTACATTCTTGTTCTTCCTTAGTTTTATCCAGAGATTAATTTCTATGCTGAAGAGTTATATAAAAAATGTGATGCCACGACGATGCCTGATATTAAAGGATTCAAAATCATAACCGCATCATTAAAAGACGAAAAATATAAATCCTGGCTCCACTCAGTCACTGTTCCTAGATATTTGTGTACAGTGTGGCTGACAGGTGGGCCTTTTACACCCCCTTAAAGGGTTAAACTTTAAATTAAATGCGGCACACCGAAGTTGTCTGCATTTGCACCGATTGGGCCAGCCGCATAAGATCCAAAAACAATCGAAACGGCCTCCTTTAACTTATATAAAATATCCGGTATTCTTTTCAATCTCACTGTGGCCTGTGGGCCTAATTGGCCCTCCGGATTACTTTTTCGATTTATCTCTCTCTTCCACATATTAATGGACGTATCCATTTTTCTAATTTCAGAAAAATATAGTTTCTTTTTTTTTTTTAAATTGTTTGTAGGCTTTTAAATATTAGGTTTTAAATTATTTTAAGACCCTTCTCAAATTTTGTGTCATTTCTCATATTCTATTTTTAATTTCTATCAAATTTATTATTTCCATGATCCAAAAACATATTTTCTCATGTTTTCTATGCGATGATAGATTTTTACATGCTATTTCATGTTCATAATTGAGAAGAAGTTTATAAAATATTAAATTTGAGAGTTTTGAATGGTATTTACAATGATTGATTTACACATACCAGACCAAGGATCATTAGCAACCTTGAAAATTTTTTCTTTCCCCTAGTTTAATTTTTCTTGAATGGTATAGGGAATAGGTTGAAAGTAAGATATACAGTTGAAGCTGTGAGTCATAAAAATATAAGATTGGCTTCGGAGAGATTGGTACAGATGTCGTACACGAGGTTCAGAACGAAAATATACAAGGTATTAACTACAACAAATTATAGCCCGGAGAAAAACAAAACAAAATACAAAATACATCCTTAACTGCGGGTTTCCCATAAAAGCCATATCTTGCAAGGTTTTCCTTGCAGTTTGCCCGATATACGTATTCTTGTTAAGTTAAATTAACGTTATTAATTTAGTTAAATATTTCAATACGAACAAAATGGAGAGATAATTTCGTCTAAATTCAAAATTTTTTGAAAGATTCACTACTAGTCTACTACTGATGCTTTACGTTTTATAAAAGCAATTAATTAAAAGCTGCATAATATAAAAAAGTAAAATGGTAGCTTCATTATTTATTCAAATCATATACAGTGTTTAAATTATTATTAAAATATAGTAAAATTTATTTGTATTGTTAAGACTCATAATAACATTTTTTAGATTTTAAAAAAATAAATCATATACAGTGTTTAAATTATTATTAAAATATAGTAAAATTTATTTGTATTGTTAAGACTCATAATAACATTTTTTAGATTTAAAAAAATGAAAATTTCCACTAAATTTCAAAAGGAATTTCGAAGTACTTATATAGGAGTTTAAAAATTGGAATATAATTTTATACAATGAATACAATTAGGACAGAGGATGGTCAAATTTATTAAAAATAAGTGGAGTTCCTCATATCAGTATATAAATTAGACACAGGTATACATAAAGTGGCATAGTTTAGGAGACAAAAAAGTTAAATTCATTTTGTGTATTATTATAATTATTATTCACAACAAGTCAACAATATCACGATTAGTCCCACGTTCAAATTTTGTCTCAGAATGTTAGAGTATAATTGTATTAGGTTATGGTTAGGTTGGAGATATTAAGATTATATATTGATTAGAGTAGAGATTGATAACAATAAAGACTATAGAGGGTTTGTAAGAGATGCATAGTTGGACATGGTTAGTAGTAGCATTAGAGTGGTCTTTAAATACTCATGTAATTGTATTCATTTTATAATTTAATTCAATACAAAATCTATTTCCTATCGCATAATAATGCAATCTCATTTTTCTGGTAATCCATGAGAGAATTCTACTTTTCAAAAAAAAAATTTCTCCTACTTCTACATGACTACATGTCATCCGTACATTTAAAATGTTGGATTTAATTTAATTTAATGCTGAATTTTACATTTGCAAAAAGTACATATGACCGGCTGGACCGCCAGGTCGGCACTCGGTAATCTTACAAATTACAAATAGGTAAAAAAAAGAGTACATATTCTACTGCTTACACAAAAGCAAAAGTAGAAAAACTCATTTCCTTGTCACTTGCACTCTCACAGAAGCAGCGTCATGCTTGTAAGTTGTAAAACAACTTTTTTATTTTATTTTATTTTTTTATCTCCTTGTTTCTCTTGTTTGTGCACGAATTGGCACAATGCATGTTTATTAAAACTACTCGCAGAACCTCGTGGGGTTGCTAAGATTAGGGTTTTGCATTGTGTTGGAGAATGGCAATTGGTGAATTCGTAGATTACATTCAAAATTGGGGGGGAATTTAGGTCCATGGAGATTTAGTAGTTATAATTTATTGTTCTAATCAAGTGATTGGAAGTCATTTCTATTGATTTGTTAGTAACTGGGATCAGTTGAACTCCTTTAAAAAATTTCAATGGCGTGATATCTTGTAAAGTGTATTCTCTCTTTAATGTGCTGTGCACCGCTTCTGTTTGATGAAATGCCTAAGTGAAGAAGAACCTCATAAATCTCATGCATATAGAGATTAAATGAATTACCAAGTTATATCATCAATCAACTACTGTCTGAATGTTGCCTAAGTTATTTTTCTCTGATATTTTCCTTGTTTAATGGCATTTTGTCTGATTTCTTGGTCTTTAGCTTAAATCTTCTGACACCACCATTATCTTTTTCTGTTTAGAATACTGTTTGTGTTCGCCTCCTTGATGTTTGATGAAATACCTGAGTGAATTCTACCTTTGAATCTGTCTTACCGAGCATTAAATAGGTGCTGTATTCCTGGATAATACAACTCCACCAATGGCCTTGTTAAACAATGTAGACTTGGACGAAGATGCATCATATATGAGCATGGAAGTGGCTTGTGGAACATACCAGTTCAAAGTTGACTACTCAAATACAAAGAGCATGGCCTTCAATGAGTACATCTCCTCTCCCATCTTCAAAGTGAACGGCCATGATTGCAAAATCCTCTATTTCCCTCGTGGCTATTTTATTTCCACTGGGGGGAAATCCATTGGGCTGATGTTGGCAATGCATAGCAAATCCGAGGATGTAACTGCTTCTTTCTCGTTTGGCCTTTTGGATAAGTATGGCCGGCTTTCTTCTAAGGCATGCGCAAGGATTAACATGTGGACCTTTTCACAAAATTGTTGGGATGAAAATGGTATCCCATGGTACATGGAACAGTCAGAGTTGGAGGAAAATTTTCTAAGAGATGGTTATTTCACACTAGTTTGCAGTGTGACGATCCTTAGTGAGTCATATAAAGAAGTTCCAAAGCGGTTCGTTTGCGGCATCATGCCGTGTAGCATTGATGACCATTTTGTTGAGCTATTTGAGAGGAAGGAGACGACTGATGTTAGCTTTGAGGTGGATGGGGAGATTTTCACTGCTCATAGATCGGTACTCGCTGCCCGGTCACCGGTGTTCAATGCAGAGCTCTTCGGGCCTATGGCTGAGAGCAAAATGGAGACCATAGCTATCAAAGATATAAAGCCATTAATATTTAAGGCTATGCTCCACTTCATCTACACGGACTCATTGCCTGATATGTCTGATGAAAATATTCCACTGGTTATAATAACTCAGCATCTATTAGTAGCCGCTGACAGATATGGCCTGGATGGTTTGAAGAGTTTGTGTGAAGATAGGTTATTGAGGGATATCTGTATGGATACGGCTATAAGTACGTTGGCTCTGGCTGAGGAGTTGGACTTAAAGGAGCTGAAGGAACATTGCCTCTCTTTCATTTGTGACCCCAAAAACCTTCTGCTTTTGTCGGTAACTAATGAATATGTGCAGTTGATGCAGCGTTATCCATCTCTGCTAAAAGAGATTGGCGATGAAATTAGAGGCCAATTTCAGAATCCCAATCAATTAGCTATCTCGTAAGAGAGAAAGGTATTTTTTCTATTCAGTTATATTTTGAATTATACAAACTTATGGATTTTGTATGTGATCTTGCTTTGCTGTTTCATATTTTAAACTTAAACTCTTGCAAGTTTTTTCCTTCAATTATCTTAATTGCTGTCCTACAATCCTAGAAGGAAAGATGACAGCTATTAATAATTTAAATTAAAAATAGGATTAAGTAAATCACATTGAAAATGATAATTCTTATTAGGAGAGATAAATAGACAATAATTATATAATTTACCCAAGGAAAGTATTAAATTAATTTGCAATTCTTCTTGCAAGGCTAATCATCAAATGACTTTCAAGTTGTTATTGTTGCATTGTTTTTCTTATTTCTTACTTTCTAATGTTCTCCTTACGGTTATCTGCATTTTTGGAAGCTTATTTTTCTATTTATTACAAAAGTGTTGTTGAAGCTTAGACTGATTCTGAACCAAGGAGGAAGTAATCCCTTATGCTTTGTTTGAATAATTTAATTAGGATTTAATTGTTTGCTTGTAGGATTCTCATTGGCTATTGGACTGTTGATGTAAAAGCTGGATCTACATTCAAGTGATTTAGCATTCTCTTTTATTTTGTTAACATGAGGCATGCTTGATACAGATTAGAAGTGGTAGGTTTATCTTACAACGAATCTTACAGTTTTTTGAAAGTTCAACAACTATCAGTCAAAAGGTGCAGCATTTCAACCTCATATAGATAGTTTTGGTTTATCCTTGTATGTTCTGGTTGGATTAATTCTCAGCAAGTTGTAGAACTTGTACTGACCTCGAGTTTTAAATGTTTTCCTGTCGGCTACCTCAACAGAACAATGCATTTATTCAGTATGCTGGTATTTGTGCGTCAGTGGGTATTATCGGATCATATACTCAATTGTATTGTTATCTGATTTTGAATTAGGAAACTCCGAAACTGTATCTTGTTCCTCTCTTTCAGATATATGGACACATACTCTTGTAACTTCGTCTTTGATAAAGTTATTTGTGTGTGTTTGGACCAATTGTTTGATGAGATCCAAACAGGAGCGGAACTAGGATTTAGAGATGGAGTAGGCCAAGGTTTAAAGAACTGGCCCTAGTTCGTGATGGTCTATTCAATCTTTTTTCTTAACTGGTAGCATCTAATTCAGCCTATTATTTTTGTCTCTCTTTTCATCTTCAGACTAAAAAAATCAAGCAAATATTAAAAAAAATATCAATATGATGTTAAAACAAATGCATAGAGAGTATTACTAAAACATCATACAATAGATCCTTCCTGTCAAAGGGGCATGCTAGCAAGCAATATAGAAAAGGTATTGAGCTGATATCGGCAATTTTGCAAAAAAAAAAATTTGAGTGAATTTCTGCTATACATTACTTGCATTTTTATAACAGTGCAAAACGGCTTATGATGTCATCATCCTATCTCAATTTCTCCAATTTTAGGTAATAATTAATGTAACCGAAATTATCATTTCTTATATAGATTAATATAACTTGACAACCACTATTAATATATCTTTCGAAAAACAACCATCGTTAAATTTTGAGGAATTCATCAACTAAAAAACAAAGACAAACATACTTGAGATTTGCATAGATAGTTGGCAGAGAGAGTGCTGAACATTTTTTTTTCTGGTTTTATAAATTAATTTACATCAGAGTTCTAACCATTCTTCCCACCACGATCAAGTTCTGTATTTTAATTAATTCTGGTTTAAGTCATCATCAATGTAAGGTGCATTCACAAAATATGACAAACTGGAAAAACAAAAGAAGATGATTTATAATTGTATACAATAATTATTTTCAGATCTGTACTAACTTACCGTATGGTACATAACTTAATTCAGGTGGACTTAATCTTCTTTATTTAATCATAAAACTATGAAAACGAAAGAAAATAACACAGCTATTGGAACTTTTCAAAGGAAAGACTTTCAGCATTTTGGGCTCTGAACATAGAGTAGGCCCATTACTTCAAAACAATCAATTTACACTAAATATTTGTACATCTCTAATTAAAATTTCTAATCATAGCGTGTGCCAGGCCTACGCCCGCCCCCCATTGGTTCCGCCCCTGGATCCAAAGATACGTGATGCATATTTGTCTACAGGCGTACACAGAGAGGTCCTTCGCTGAGTAATATTATTAGCAGAATAATAAGATGCAAAAGCATTCAAACGTTTCAAACTTGCACATACAATTGGGCTCAGATCACTGTGGCCTGTAAATATAATAATAAGCCCTTGTCAAAGTACATTCTTGCTCCCACTTAGTTTTATCCCGAGATTCAATTTATATTCGGAGATTTAAAGCAAGAATATAATGTAACAACGATGCTGAATATATATTTCATTATCAGTATTTTCATTTTATTTATTAAGTAGATATAGGTATGAATACGAATGCATATATATTTAGTAAATTAATGTAAAAAAAACAGAAGTCGTAAACGCACCAATGAGAATGCAGATATACAAATTTGATGAGTGATGTCAAAAATCAACGTCCAAATCTATAAGTGCTACCTTCAGTTCATTCCTTTCTTCAATATTGTACAAATATTTCACGATTTTAATTCCAAGTTTAAATTTTATATCTTAATGTGCAAATTTATTATCTAAGAATTAGTTTCTACTTTCTATACTTTTGGCACAAATAGTTTTACCTCGACATAATATATATCCGTTCATTTTAGACTGTAGAAGTAACAAATGCAATAGATTGTGAATAAGCTATTATTATTCTTTTTTTTTTCCTTCAAAATTATGTCTTATTATTATTTTTTTTTTTAAAAAAGCACCCTTAAATGACGCTTGCATCCATTAACGCATGCAAACAAGTTCTTACAGATAAAGGTCACACAGAATGTGACCCACCAAACTAAAATAAACCTACATAGTTTTAACTAATCTCATCAAAGTAAGCTAAAACAGCAAACAACCAACAACCACAAACTAAGCAAACATCATAACAGAGAACAAACACCACTTAAACCAGGAGATCTTCATCTTCCTCAGCTGGTGCTTGCACTGCTTGTGCTGTGCGTGGCTGCTGCATCTGCTGCTCCAAGCCAGTACGAGTACCTGTCCAAATATGAAAGAGACTTAAAGTTGATAAATAGACAGAGGCAGTATTATGGCCAGAAACAATCCCTTGTACTTGAAAAATACATTTGTTTCTAAATCCCCACAAAGCCCCAATAAAAGCAGCCAGTAATAAAAATTATGTCTTATTTAGAAAAGAATAGTCCGGTATCTTTGATACTAGATTCTTTTATGCCATGTGGGGTTTAAAGCTCTATGGATAAACAGCGATTCAGCGATGCCATTGACTAGCTATAATAAACTCCACGTTCTATATATCGAATAGTAAAATTTTAATGGATAATTTAATTATTTAATTTTCTTATTCTAAACAATTTATACAGACGCTAATTAACTTTTTTTGAATTGCTTCATTAAGTATGAACAATTTCATTAACGTAATTTACACGTTTCTAAAGAGAACTGAAGAAGTAGAGAAAAAGAATAAAGAATGAGATGGAATCTAACTTTCTTTTTTTCTAGAAAAAAAAAATCTAATTGTAACACCCGTAAAATTGACTAGTAAAATGTTTGACCAATTTTGACTTTTGTTGACTAGGTTTGACCTTTGACCCAACTTGAGTAACTTTGACCGTGATAAGCTTCCAAGAGTTGAACCGTTTGCCTTTTGTTGGTTGCACCGAATAAGAATAATTTTACTGGACACCTCATGCTTATGGACACCTCATGCTTTTACGTGTCATCTCTCCAATAATTGTTACTTTTTACTTTCCTTTTTCGTGTTTTATTCCACCGAAGAAGGATATAAGGAAATAAAAGGTTCGCATTCCTTATTCATCCGTGAACTCCTATCTCTCAGCCACCTTTGTGATTTTCATTTTCTCAACCAAATATTTATTTGAAAACCAAAAACAATTGCGAAAAGCTTAATTTGAGATTCTGAGGAATTTGATTATATTTGCCGATTGAAAAGTTGATGGACCATCCGATTGAAGTTCGAGTTCTATGTCGTAGTCGTTTGGATTACCGCTCATTGGGTCATCAGCTATAGCCCTCGAAATTGGGAGATTTACTTCTCAATGCCCGTCTATTCCAGGTGTGGATGTCTTTTGAGATTTTGTTATTCTTTTGATAGGAACTAGTAAATTTAATTGTGAATTATAAAAGTGAATAATTAAGGAGGAAATAAATAAAAGTGAAACAGAATGAGACCGAGTAGTTAAGTTGTTTTGCTCGGGGTTTCCATTATCGGGAGGTTGCACCCAAGCTAATGCCGGTGGCCTCCTTATGATAGCGATCACGGGCAACGCATACTGATCTACTCTGCTATTCAGCCACTAGGAGGATTAGCGGTCATTTGGTATGTATATATATTCCTTTTGTTTGGACTGGCTAGGGCTTTTAGGGTGTGCAGAAGCGGACTACACCTCGGAACTCCGCGGTAGTAACCCAGTACTGGAGTATACTAGCCCCCACTTAGTGCACGGTGGAGGGCAGGAGCAAATAAGGGTCGGGTGTCTATACACTAGGTATACACTCGTGGGTAGGATCGAATAAGCACACAGGTACGGTCAGGAAACATAATATACTAAGGTGGACCTGGTGCGGGATTATTTCCCCAGGTCTAAGTAAGGATCGAGGCATGAAAGGTGGATTTGGTACGGGACTTCGTCCCGCAGGGTTGGAGTTATGTAAGGTGGAAACTCTCTTATTATATTATATATTTTTCCTCAAGAAAATACACTGAATCACACCTGTATCTCTTTTCTTGATTAAACCTAAATAAAAGTCGTCCAGACAGGATTGACATGAATTTATGGATTTAAGTTCTAAGCTTTTGAATAGCTTAATCCCGAAATGGCTTACTCAATTACCACACTGAGTATTCACGTACTCATCCCACAATACTTTGATTTGTGGAGACAGGTTTTGGCTTGGCTGATGACAACTAGCTTATGACTGACGGGCCGATGGATAGATGCTGAAGATACCGCCCCACCCTCATGCCCCGTGTCTCGGTGTGGGGTGTGACACTAATCTTCATTGCAGCATTAGGTAGTGTTAAAAAATTCAACTATTCGTAGATTGGTTTTATGAAAGGAAATATTCTAATTAATGGAGTCTACACTTCAACTACAACTAGCTTATTTTATGGACCGTATATAAAACGATACTATCATAAAACGTGGGCATCTGATACCTACAAGTCAAAAACTTACAAAAAAAGAACTACCTTTGACCAAGTCTAAATAATTCAAGAACTCAAGATTGATGCTTGTCTGAACTAATAAGGTTAGCTGGAAGTGATTCCAAATTCAAAATCCACATAGGAATTTCCAATTCCATAATTAGCTGAAGTTTATTTATAAAAGTTTTGGGGCTTGACCCCTGCTTTCTTCAAAAAAAAAAAAAATAGCTGAAGTTTACTTTCTGGAACATATAACATCAACTTGTAAAAACCAGACTCGGGTACTAGTTTCTAAATAAAAATTTGTGTGACCTTGTGAGATGTCCTTACAAAGAAATGAAGCAATTAGGATAATCGACTTAAATTCTTCCAAAAAAAAAAACAAAGAATAATCGACTTAAAACCAGTACACAATGGAGTAATTTTCGCATCACTTCGCCTATTGGACAACAATCCATGGAACATGTCTTCTTGTTTGCGTGCGTACTACCATTTTCCCGTTATATCAACTATTACACTTTAGAATATATGATTAAATATTTTTTGTCAATATTTTAATTCTTAAATATATGGTTGCAATTTCTTGTTCATGGTACAGGTACAAACCATCAACTAGAAGAGGATGCGCAGAATGCTTCTCTGTATAAATCATCAATCTGATTGTTTTCTCAAAAATTAGAAATCTCAAATATTCAATTCTCGGTTACATTTAAGCCTATTTCTGATGGCAATTTCATATCGTTTTTCATCCAACGTCCTTCTATTGCCTATATTGCTGTTCATTATTGGGGCCCTTGTCGGCATTGCTAAGACCGAGGATTCATTACTGCCGGTGTATGAGAAATGGATAAGTGATTTTGGTCGTGTTTATCAGAGTGATATAGAAAAACAACAACGCTACGAAGTGTTTAAGGCTAACTACCAATTTATTCAATCTATGAAAAATCAATCTCATCTTACATATACTGTCGACCTAAATGAATTTGCAGATATTACTAATGAAGAGTTTCTTGCAAAGTATGCGAAATCTCAAAATCCGAGTAGGCCGAAGGAAGCTACTCCTTTCAAGTATGCAAATTTCACCACAGCACCAAGTTGTGTGGATTGGCGATCTGCGAATGCTGTAACTCCTGTGAGAAGTCAAGGCAATTGTGGTAAGTGAAAATTGTAAAGGCTGTGTTGTGGTAAGTTGAAATTTCGTTCAGAAAGATGTATCAATATGGCACACTTAAAGAAGCTGATTATCTATGTCAGCCGCAAAAGAATATATATATATAGCTGCATCAAGCTATGCTGATGAAGTTATCATCTACAATGGTAAAGCTGATACGTCATGGCCGCTGAAGTAAGTGGTACTGCAAATAATTACATTTTGAAAAACTAAAGAACTCATATTGTTGACAAGAAAGTAGTTAAGTTCTTATCAAAACTTTAATTAATTTAGACATGTTAGGGACTCAAGTACTGCCTTTAATTTCTGTGAATAACGATATTGTGATTATTTCTGTTGTAATCCCATTTTCGATATACCGGCCTAAATTATTCAGAAAAAAACTGACAACAATTTGTCTCCATATGTGGTTAAATACATGACCAACGCCACCTTGGAGGTGATTAATTTTATTTTTACATATATGATACTTTTCAATATATAATAAAAAATAATTTAAATCAATTTTAAGTGCAGGTTGTTCTTGGGCCTTCTCAGCTATCGGTGCAATCGAAGGTTTAAATAAAATTAAGACTGGAACACTATTAAGCCTGTCGGAGCAGGAGCTAGTGGATTGTTGTACCACATGCGGCGGTTGTAATGGAATATGTGTGGATTGTGCTTTTCAATGGATTAGTTATAATGGTGGTATTACGACTGAGTCAGATTATCCATACAGTACTGGTGCTGGTACTTGCAACTATCCTAAAACTTATGACTATGCCGCCTCTCTGCTTTCGTACCAAGATGTCACAACTTATTGCGAGTCTTGTCTCAAAAATGCAGTGGCTAATCAGCCCGTATCTGCAGTCATTGATGCAGGTGGTTCAGCTTTTCAATTCTACACTAGTGGCATTTTCACAGGGCCATGTGGCACCAATTTAAACCTTGCTGTATTAGTTGTCGGATATGGTCCATGTACAACAGGGACGCCGTATTGGATTGTAAAGACCTCTTGGGGCACTAATTTTGGCGAGTCTGGTTATATTCGTATGCAAAGAAATATTGCTAGCACTGCAGGTCTATGTGGCATCGCTATGCAACCCTCTTACCCCATTATGTGATGAAAGTATACTTTCTACATAAAAATAGAGAAGGCAAAGTGAGACAATAAAAAGTATTACTTTGGTTTACTTCATTTTCTGCATAGTTTATGATGTAGCTAAAGGAACATGTATATCCCTCGTAATAAATTGAATGTATTAATACATCATGAAGATCCCATTAATCAAGTCCACATTGTTCCTCAGCGTTCTATAAGAAATTCGATTGCATATGTTCCATTAAATTTTCAAAATCTGCACCTTAATTGTGAGAAGTGAGAAGATTTATGATCCTCCCCAGACTTCGTGTGCACCTAGAATTAAGACTCCTTAAATACTGAATCATTCATTAGCACAGGGAATATTAAAAGAAAATATTCTCTGACCAAACTTCTACCCGATCTAGATTCACCCATATGGTAGTTAGGCTGCAATGCATAGCACTGTGCACGACTGTGTGTACGTATCAGCAGCACACCAAGTTTCACCAAATGACTTCTATACGTAGTTATATTTCCGGTGAGTTGTCGAATAGTAAGCTTGCATGAAGTTAATATTTAAAATTTCAATTAAGAAAAAGTCATATCACATCAATATTATAAATAAAGATGTGTGGATGTCGGGATCCTTTAGTAAAATATCATCCGACACTCCAAGCATTGTGAAATAATTGTGCAATAGCATTTTTTTATTTTTGTAATGTGATATTTTGTAATTAATTGTTTGTCATGTGTTATTGCTCATAAAACTTACTCAATTTAACACCGGATTATAATTTGGCGACACATTATTTTCTTTCTTATTTTTGTGACCTCTTCCTATTTTCTTTTTCATCATGTCTCCATCTTGTTTGTGTTGCTTAGAGTCCCCTTCCACCTTAATTTCTCTTCATCACCATTCTTATTTTCGATTTACAAAATATAAATTAAATTCATTCAATTGAAAATGGAAAAAAACATAAGTCCTTTTATGATATATATTTTTTATTAAGTCATTTATAAACATATTACATTTTGTGAATAATATCAACATAGTATAAATCATATTAATCATATTATTTCAGATAACTATAACTATATTTACACACATAAATTTTTTTTTTAAAATTGATCGAACTCTGTAAATTTAATCAAATCAAATTACCTACAATAACTAATCTATATTTCTCAAGATAAATATATCTTAACTAATGAATATGTGCAGTTGATGCGGCGTTATCCGTCTCTGCTAAAGGAGATTGGCGATAATATTAGAAGGCAATTTTAGAATTCCAATCAATTAGCCATCTCGTAAGAGAGAAAGGTATGTTTTCTATATAGTTATATTTTGGATAATATAATTTATAGGTTTTGTATGTTATCTTGCTTCATTATTTTTATATTTTAAACTTGAAGTCTTGCAGTCATTTCCTTCAATTGTCTCAACTGCCTATAGTCCTACAAGGAAAGAGGACAGATATTAATAATCTTAGTTAAAAATAGGGTTAAGTAATCACATTGAAAATGATAATTTTTGTTAGGAAATATAAACAGACAATAATCATATACTTAACCCAAGGAAATTAAGTAGTAAATTAATTTGCAATGTGTCTTGGAAGGCTAATTATCAAATTACTTTGAAGTTGTTATTGTCGCATTGCACTTCTTACTTTTGAACGTTTTCATTTATGGTTTTTCGCTTTTTCTTATTATTCTATTTATTATTATTATTATTTCTTTTGAAATTAAAAGCCCGCAGGCAGCTTATTATTCTATTTGTTACAATGGTGCTGTTGAGGCTTAGACTGAACCTGAACCATGGATATAATAACTTCTTATGTTTTGTTTTAAGTAATTTAATAAAGATTTAATTGTTTGCTTGTAGGATGCTGATTGACTTTTGGATTGTTGCTGTAAAAGCTGGATCTACATTTCATGTGATTTAGCATTCTCTTTTATTTTGTTAACTGTGTGCTCGTGAAGCATGCTTGATATAGATTAGAAGTGCTAGGTTTACCTAACGGATCTTACCCTTTTTTTGAAAGTTCAACAACTAGGGTCAAAAAGTGCAGCGTTTCAACCTCATATAGATAGTTTTGATTGATCCTTGTAAGTTCTGGTAGGATTAATTCTCAGCAATTTGTAGAACTTATTCTGACCTTTAGTTTTATATGTTTTACTGTTGGCTACCTCAACAGAACAATGCATCTAATCAGTATGCTGGTGTTTGTGCGTCTGTGGGTAGGTACTATGGGGTCATATTCTCAATGTATTTGTCATGTGAGTTTGAATTGGGAAACTGCACCTTGTTCCTCTCTTTCAGATATACGGACACATACTCTTGGAACTTGATCTTTGATAAAGTAATTCGTGTGTGTGTTTTGGACCAATTCGTGTTTGACGAGATCCAAAGATATGTACTGCATATTTGTCTTCAGGCGTTACACATAGAGCTCCTTTATTGAGTGGTTTAATTAGTAGAATAATGATATGCCTAAGAAGTCAAGATTTCAGGCTTTGAGCACTCAATTCGGCTCAGATCATTATGGCTTTTAATAATAATTGTCAAAGGCCTACATTCTTGTTCTTCCTTAGTTTTATCCAGAGATTAATTTCTATGCTGAAGAGTTATATAAAAAATGTGATGCCACGACGATGCCTGATATTAAAGGATTGAAAATCATAACCGCGTCATTAAAAGACAAGAAGAATATAAATCCTGGCTCCACTCAGTCACTGTTCCTAAATATTTGTGTACAGTGTGGCTGACAGGTGGGCCTTTTACACCCCCTTAAAGGGTTAAATTTTAAATTAAATGCGGCACACCGAAGTTGTCTGCATTTGCACCGATTGGGCCAGCCGCATGAGATCCGAAAACAATCGAAACGGCCTCCTTTAACTTATATAAAATATCCGGTATTCTTTTCAATCTCACTGTGGCCTGTGGGCCTAATTGGCCCTCCGGATTACTTTTTCGATTTATCTCTCTCTTCCACATATTAATGGACGTATCCATTTTTCTAATTTCAGAAAAATATAGTTTCTTTTTTTTTTTTAAATTGTTTGTAGGCTTTTAAATATTAGGTTTTAAATTATTTTAAGACCCTTCTCAAATTTTGTGTCATTTCTCATATTCTATTTTTAATTTCTATCAAATTTATTATTTCCATGATCCAAAAACATATTTTCTCATGTTTTCTATGCGATGATAGATTTTTACATGCTATTTCATGTTCATAATTGAGAAGAAGTTTATAAAATATTAAATTTGAGAGTTTTGAATGGTATTTACAATGATTGATTTACACATACCAGACCAAGGATCATTAGCAACCTTGAAAATTTTTTCTTTCCCCTAGTTTAATTTTTCTTGAATGGTATAGGGAATAGGTTGAAAGTAAGATATACAGTTGAAGCTGTGAGTCATAAAAATATAAGATTGGCTTCGGAGAGATTGGTACAGATGTCGTACACGAGGTTCAGAACGAAAATATACAAGGTATTAACTACAACAAATTATAGCCCGGAGAAAAACAAAACAAAATACAAAATACATCCTTAACTGCGGGTTTCCCATAAAAGCCATATCTTGCAAGGTTTTCCTTGCAGTTTGCCCGATATACGTATTCTTGTTAAGTTAAATTAACGTTATTAATTTAGTTAAATATTTCAATACGAACAAAATGGAGAGATAATTTCGTCTAAATTCAAAATTTTTTGAAAGATTCACTACTAGTCTACTACTGATGCTTTACGTTTTATAAAAGCAATTAATTAAAAGCTGCATAATATAAAAAAGTAAAATGGTAGCTTCATTATTTATTCAAATCATATACAGTGTTTAAATTATTATTAAAATATAGTAAAATTTATTTGTATTGTTAAGACTCATAATAACATTTTTTAGATTTTAAAAAAATAAATCATATACAGTGTTTAAATTATTATTAAAATATAGTAAAATTTATTTGTATTGTTAAGACTCATAATAACATTTTTTAGATTTAAAAAAATGAAAATTTCCACTAAATTTCAAAAGGAATTTCGAAGTACTTATATAGGAGTTTAAAAATTGGAATATAATTTTATACAATGAATACAATTAGGACAGAGGATGGTCAAATTTATTAAAAATAAGTGGAGTTCCTCATATCAGTATATAAATTAGACACAGGTATACATAAAGTGGCATAGTTTAGGAGACAAAAAAGTTAAATTCATTTTGTGTATTATTATAATTATTATTCACAACAAGTCAACAATATCACGATTAGTCCCACGTTCAAATTTTGTCTCAGAATGTTAGAGTATAATTGTATTAGGTTATGGTTAGGTTGGAGATATTAAGATTATATATTGATTAGAGTAGAGATTGATAACAATAAAGACTATAGAGGGTTTGTAAGAGATGCATAGTTGGACATGGTTAGTAGTAGCATTAGAGTGGTCTTTAAATACTCATGTAATTGTATTCATTTTATAATTTAATTCAATACAAAATCTATTTCCTATCGCATAATAATGCAATCTCATTTTTCTGGTAATCCATGAGAGAATTCTACTTTTCAAAAAAAAAATTTCTCCTACTTCTACATGACTACATGTCATCCGTACATTTAAAATGTTGGATTTAATTTAATTTAATGCTGAATTTTACATTTGCAAAAAGTACATATGACCGGCTGGACCGCCAGGTCGGCACTCGGTAATCTTACAAATTACAAATAGGTAAAAAAAAGAGTACATATTCTACTGCTTACACAAAAGCAAAAGTAGAAAAACTCATTTCCTTGTCACTTGCACTCTCACAGAAGCAGCGTCATGCTTGTAAGTTGTAAAACAACTTTTTTATTTTATTTTATTTTTTTATCTCCTTGTTTCTCTTGTTTGTGCACGAATTGGCACAATGCATGTTTATTAAAACTACTCGCAGAACCTCGTGGGGTTGCTAAGATTAGGGTTTTGCATTGTGTTGGAGAATGGCAATTGGTGAATTCGTAGATTACATTCAAAATTGGGGGGGAATTTAGGTCCATGGAGATTTAGTAGTTATAATTTATTGTTCTAATCAAGTGATTGGAAGTCATTTCTATTGATTTGTTAGTAACTGGGATCAGTTGAACTCCTTTAAAAAATTTCAATGGCGTGATATCTTGTAAAGTGTATTCTCTCTTTAATGTGCTGTGCACCGCTTCTGTTTGATGAAATGCCTAAGTGAAGAAGAACCTCATAAATCTCATGCATATAGAGATTAAATGAATTACCAAGTTATATCATCAATCAACTACTGTCTGAATGTTGCCTAAGTTATTTTTCTCTGATATTTTCCTTGTTTAATGGCATTTTGTCTGATTTCTTGGTCTTTAGCTTAAATCTTCTGACACCACCATTATCTTTTTCTGTTTAGAATACTGTTTGTGTTCGCCTCCTTGATGTTTGATGAAATACCTGAGTGAATTCTACCTTTGAATCTGTCTTACCGAGCATTAAATAGGTGCTGTATTCCTGGATAATACAACTCCACCAATGGCCTTGTTAAACAATGTAGACTTGGACGAAGATGCATCATATATGAGCATGGAAGTGGCTTGTGGAACATACCAGTTCAAAGTTGACTACTCAAATACAAAGAGCATGGCCTTCAATGAGTACATCTCCTCTCCCATCTTCAAAGTGAACGGCCATGATTGCAAAATCCTCTATTTCCCTCGTGGCTATTTTATTTCCACTGGGGGGAAATCCATTGGGCTGATGTTGGCAATGCATAGCAAATCCGAGGATGTAACTGCTTCTTTCTCGTTTGGCCTTTTGGATAAGTATGGCCGGCTTTCTTCTAAGGCATGCGCAAGGATTAACATGTGGACCTTTTCACAAAATTGTTGGGATGAAAATGGTATCCCATGGTACATGGAACAGTCAGAGTTGGAGGAAAATTTTCTAAGAGATGGTTATTTCACACTAGTTTGCAGTGTGACGATCCTTAGTGAGTCATATAAAGAAGTTCCAAAGCGGTTCGTTTGCGGCATCATGCCGTGTAGCATTGATGACCATTTTGTTGAGCTATTTGAGAGGAAGGAGACGACTGATGTTAGCTTTGAGGTGGATGGGGAGATTTTCACTGCTCATAGATCGGTACTCGCTGCCCGGTCACCGGTGTTCAATGCAGAGCTCTTCGGGCCTATGGCTGAGAGCAAAATGGAGACCATAGCTATCAAAGATATAAAGCCATTAATATTTAAGGCTATGCTCCACTTCATCTACATGGACTCACTGCCTGATATGTCTGATGAAAATATTCCACTGGTTATAATAACTCAGCATCTATTAGTAGCTGCTGACAGATATGGCCTGGATGGTTTGAAGAGTTTGTGTGAAGATAGGTTATTGAGGGATATCTCTATGGATACGGCTATAAGTACGTTGGCTCTGGCTGAGGAGTTGGACTTAAAGGAGTTGAAGGAACATTGCCTCTCTTTCATTTGTGACCCCAAAAACCTTCTGCTTTTGTCGGTAACTAATGAATATGTGCAGTTGATGCAGCGTTATCCATCTCTGCTAAAAGAGATTGGCGATGAAATTAGAGGCCAATTTCAGAATCCCAATCAATTAGCTATCTCGTAAGAGAGAAAGGTATTTTTTCTATTCAGTTATATTTTGAATTATACAAACTTATGGATTTTGTATGTGATCTTGCTTTGCTGTTTCATCATTTAAACTTAAACTCTTGCAGTTGTTTCCTTCAATTATCTTAATTGCTGTCCTACAATCCTAGAAGAAAAGATGACAGATATTAATAATTTAAATTAAAAATAGGATTAAGTAAATCACATTGAAAATGATAATTCTTATTAGGAAAGATAAATAGATAATAATTATATAATTTACCCAAGGAAAGTATTAAATTAATTTCCAATTCTTCTTGCAAGGCTAATCATCAAATGACTTTCAAGTTGTTATTGTTGCATTGTTTTTGTTACTTTTGAATGTTCTCCTTATGGTTATCTGCATTTTTGGAAGCTTATTTTTCTATTTATTACAATAGTTCTGTTGAAGCTTAGACTGATTCTGAACCAAGGAGGAAGTAATCCCTTATGCTTTGTTTGAATAAATTAATTAGGATTTAATTGTTTGCTTGTAGGATTCTCATTGGCTTTTGGACTGTTGATGTAAAAGCTGGATCTACATTCAAGTGATTTAGCATTCTCTCTTATTTTGTTAACATGAAGCATGCTTGATACAGATTTGAAGTGGTAGGTTTATCTTACAACGAATCTTACAGTTTTTTGAAAGTACAACAACTATCAGTCAAAAGGTGCAGCATTTCAACCTCATATAGATAGTTTTGGTTGATCCTTGTATGTTCTGGTTGGATTAATTCTCAGCAAGTTGTAGAACTTGTACTGACCTTGAGTTTTAAATGTTTTCCTGTCGGCTACCTCAACAGAACAATGTATTTATTCAGTATGCTGGTATTTGTGCGTCAGTGGGTATTATCGGATCATATCCTCAATTGTATTGTTATCTGATTTTGAATTAGGAAACTCCGAAACTGTATCTTGTTCCTCTCTTTCAGATATATGGACACATACTCTTGTAACTTGGTCTTTGATAAAGTTATTTGTGTGTGTTTGGACCAATTCTTGTTTGATGAGATCCAAAGACACGTGATGCATATTTGTCTACAGGCGTACACAGAGAGGTCCTTTACTGAGTGATATTATTAGCAGAATAATAAGATGCAAAAGCATTCAAGGTTTCAAACTTGCACATACAATTGGGCTCAGATCACTGTGGCCTGTAAATGTAATAATAAGCCCTTGTCAAAGTACATTATTGCTCCCACTTACTTTTATCCCGAGATTCAATTTATATTCGGAGATTTAAAGCAAGAATATAATGTAACAACGATGCTGAATATATATTTCATTATCAGTATTTTCATTTTATTTATAAGTAGATATAGGTATGAATACGAATGCATATATATTTAGTAAACTAATGTTAAAAAAACAAAAGTCGTAAACGCACCAATGAGAATGCAGATATACAAATTAGATGATTGATGTCAAAAATCAACGTCCAAATCTATAAGTGCTTGCTTCAGTTCATTCCTTTCTTCAATATTCTACAAATATTTCACGATTTTAATGCCAAGTTTAAATTTTATCTCTAAATGTGCAAATTTATTATCTAAGAATTAGTTTCTACTTTCTATACTTTTGGCACAAATAGTTTTACCTCGACATAATATATCTCCGTTCATTTTAGACTGTAGAAATAACAAATACAATAGATTGTATGAATATTGCATAGTCTTATTTAAAAAAGCTATTATATTATTCTTTTTTTTCTTCAAAATCATGTCTTATTTAGAAAAGAATAGTCCGTTATCTTTGATACTAGATTCTTTTATACCATGTTGGGTTTAAAGCTCTATGGATAAACGGCGAAGCCATCGACTAGCTAGAATAAACTCCACGTTCTATCGAATAGTAAATTTTTAATGGACAATTAAATAATAGTTAATTTTCTTATTCGAAACAATTTATGCAGACGCTAAACTTTTTTGAATTGCTTAATTGGGTAGAAGTATGAACAGTTTCACAAATGTAATTTACATGTTTCTAAAGAGAACTGAAGAAGTAGAGAAAAAAATAAAGAATGAGATGCAATCTAACTTTCTTTTTTTCTGGAAAAAAAAAAAATCTAATCTTCATTGCAGCACTCGGTAGTGTTAAAAATTCAACTATTCGCAGATGGTTTTCTGAAAGGACAGATGTACAGTACAAGTTATCATTATAGCTAGTCAATTGATCATTATAATAGAAAAGTGATCATTCGGGAATCGGGATGCCAGAGATCGACTTGTACATCTCTCTTTTTCAGAATATTGTGCAGAGATAATAATTTTTTCGACTTGATCATTATATCAGAGATGTACTTTCTCTTGAGTCGATGATTGACAAGAGATGTACAAGTCAACACTCAACACAACAACAATATTGGGCAGAGGCGCTCAAAAACGGAAAAGTGGTCTACAAACTAGCTTCCAGAGCAAAGAAAGTACCCCAACAGAAAATTGTGTTGTGCCATCCGCATCCATTACCCCAGGCAGTCTACCGCTGCCACATGATGCCAGCACAGCACTTTGAAAGTGTATGTATGCCATTCCCCTCAAAGGAAACAATGGATCTAAGTTGAATGCCTTTGCAGATTGCCACACTATTGACCAATCGGAGGGCTTCAACCCTCTAATCTTCGAGTTGCTCGATATAAAGCCCGGCGCAAAACCGGTCTGTCACTTTCTCCTAGAGGATCACCTCATGTGGGGGAATTGCTTTCTACGCGTCTAAAATTTAGCATGGTTTTTAATACCCTACCGGGTACCGAAAAAACCGGATTTTACTGGGTACCGGATCCAGATCCGGTAGGAAAAGACACCAATACCCGCATGTTTGTGAACCGGAAAAAACCGGTAGAAAACCGGATAAACCGGAATATTTTTGTATTAAACCGGCCGATTTTGTAGCAGTGGCCCAACACACACGTAGAAATTGTAGCAGTGGCCCAACACACACGTAGAAATTGTAAAATTTAATTTGACAATGTGAAGAATCGAACCCAGGGTGAGTAGAATGCTAAGCAATAGCTTTAGCCACTGCGCCGCAGTCCCTCATTTGCTTGTAATGCTCATTAAATATATATATTATAGCTAAACCAGTACCAACTAATACTAACTGGTATTTACCGGTACTTACCGGCACAAACCGGTAAAACCGCATACCGGCCTCCTCGCCGGTTTGATGGCCGGTAGGGTATTAAAAACATTAAAATTTAGAGATTCACTTCCCTATGACAAAAATACCCTTCACACCTCTATCACGGCTATCCGTACAAGAAAGTAAAAAAAGAAAGGAGTGCGGAGGATATTTTGGTCATAGAAGATAGAAGAGTGAATCTCTAAGTTTTGGACGTGTAGAAAGCTAATTCCCCTCATGTGGACTCCCGCTCTTAATTATGATCAGTTATATATATATTTTTTTGAGGGCCTTCCGACAAAAAAAATATTAGAAAAAATAGCGAATTTACAATTCTCTTTCAATTATGATCAGTTATATTAGTTGTACCTTTTGTGTATCAGAATTTGCTCGTTCTTTTTTCCTCTATGGATTCTGATCAATAAAAGTGAGTTTATGCTTCCAATTCTCTTTCAATAAGTAGTACTTTGAAGTATTAGTTTTGTAGCACTAATCAGAAATTTCAGACAAATTTAACCTAAATAATAATCTTTCATATTAATATTATATTACATTAATAAATAATTCAAACTTTGACAACTGAACTGACCACAAATAATTACATGTGCTTACTTTTTTTTCGTTATTTCTGTATTAAATGAAAAACATTCCTTCTAATTTCTAAAGATAATTAGTAAAGATGATGCCTTTCTTGCATCAAGGGCTCAAGGCTCATTAATTTCTTCTCTGAGAAATTCAAAATGGCGACCTTTTTTGTTTACAATATTGGGACATGCAACAATTCCAATAAAACTTCAACTTGACAGCCTCTGTCAAAGCATTTTGGAAAAAAAAAAAAATCCAATAAAACTTGAAAGACGTTTTTATTTTTTTTTTTTAGGATTAACTTGAAAGACGTTACTAAGACATTTAAGGATATGCTGTCGATTTAGTTCATTCTCAATTTTATTTCCCACTTACCTCTTTTATATTTATTTTTTTGTAGACTGTAATTTTTTTCTTTTTGTTCGTCAAAGAACATTACTAATATGGTTAAAATGTAATTAAATTGAAAGAAAGTAAGTTTTTTGAGGAAAGAAATAAAAAATGTAATTGTGGCTCTGCTTAATAAGAAAAACTTAGAGAGAATGTAATGATTGGAAAAGGCATAAGGTATTAGGAAATTATCCAATAAGTGAAAATAATAACCCTATTACCCTAATAGCAGGCAATGTAACATAAAGGAATGCTTCGAATAACTCAAATAAACTGAAAAGAGAAGATGCTATAATATTTTTTAATTACTTTAATATTCTTGGCCATAATATGCCATTTTTAATGTTTTTAAACAGTTCCTTCTAAACCTTGATAGAAATTAATGAACAATTGAAAATAAGATATTAGAGGAAATTAAAAAACCCACATAAAATATAGAAGTTTATTTAGATGTCCTCTAATTCTCACTTTCAGGGTCCAATTTTGTAGATTAAGCAAATTTGTTTCAAGCAGTTTCAAAGATAACGGGAGGCAGTGGAAGGTAAGATATTGGAGGAAATCAAATCAACACACCAAAAAAGATGCATATATTTGATGTCCTGCAATTCTCACGTTCCAGACCCCTGAACTCCCTCTAAATTTTGTATAATTGTTTTCCCTAACCCTTGTTTGAAGAGAACTCTTTGGATATATACTGTGGAGTTTAACCAACAAATTTGCATATCATATATATAGTGAAGTTGAGATGAGGAAAAGATGAGAAACAACTGCATATGGTACCAGATTCTTATCCCAATAACATTATTTTCATGGTTTCTCACGCTTTTGAACTCCCTGACAAAGTAGTTGGTAACATCTTTTTTTTTGTTGTTGACTGCTATTGAAAAGGTTTTTTTTCAATCCTAAATTAATTTGTAGATTCCATAATAAATCTAAATTAAGAACAAAAAATATTAATTATTCATAGTAAAAGAAAAAGTTCAATTTTCTTATCTTTTAAGGGCATAACTAAGATTAACCAGCAACTTAACTGAAAAAAAACGAGAAAAATGTGAGAAGTTTGTAATAATATATCATCTTTCATCTCAAATGATTTGAAGCGTGATTTGATGATTACTGTATATATATTTTTGGTCCTGATCCCCAACTAAAATAACTTTTAAGTTTTAACACGCAACAGCTTTATCAAGAAAAGGTAAATAAATATTTTAATAAGAATCAAATTCTAAAAAATAAAATTAAATACGTAGGAATATTTCTAATATGTAGAACACGTCATGTAGGTTAGTGAATTAATTTTAGTTTTTATTTGGTAGAGTATTGCCGTATTGGTGTATTTCTGCGAAACAAATCAACAATGCAAAGAAAACGTCATTTTGGGCCATTCTATGAGGCCCATGGCTACTGAAATACGAATCCGTATCCTCTGGTCTTCCTAAAAGAGAAGACCACTGGACTTCGGAAGATCTGAGCCGTCTGATTTAATCTCAACGGCTATAAGGGAGCCCCGTGAATAGTACCAGATTGATAGGCCCGAAAAAATTCAACCGTTCTGATCAAATCGGACGGCTCGGATCAAAGAAGACCACTGGACTTCTTTAGAAGAAGTCCAGAGGATACTGGTCCACTGAAATACTCCCTTGGAACCGAGTTGTCTCGGAAGAAAATAGCAAAAATCGCAAACTTATGCTATTGAAACATGGTTTTTGACAATCAGCCCATTACCAATGATATGCAGGCCCGATAGGCTTTATCTAACAGAGACCGACTTATTCTCTTTCTTTTGAAATAGTCTCTCTCTCTCTCTCTCTCTGTGAGGATCGCTTCCGCACAAGTGGAACGGAACCCTAACACCTGTTCAGTTATTTTGGAGATTGCAATTCCTGCGCGTTTTCGAGGTCGTCCAGGTAAGATTTCGGAATCAGTAGCAATATTCAGTTCGTGAGGTGTATTTATGTGTTGCCAAGTCGATACCTCCAAATTGTGGTGTATTTTTATTTCCTATGAGGGACAATTGATCAATTGTTATTTTGACAGTTTTAGTTTTGTGCTTCTAATTCTGGTCATGATGGGTTGAGTTTCTTGTACCTCTGTGTGGGTGGGTGGGTGTTTGTGCTTTTTGTGCGGCGTTGGATGGCCAATTTAATTAGGTTGTGGCGACGAATGAAGTGTTTGTTCGCTCCATGTTTGACGAAATGCCACAATGAGACTATAATACCCAACTAACTTGCATTAAGTGTATCCCTGAGCTAATAAGTAATAACCCACTAAATTTTACAGAAATTCCACAGGAAATACTTTTACAGGGATAACTAACTATTTCCTTGGTATTGTCACATTTACCAGGTATAATAGAAAGATGACCGAATCGGGTGATGCTGATGGTAACTACATAACATTAATCCCGGATGGTAGCTTCAAAATAGACTATAAAGCAACCAAATTCAAGAGCACCGGCAAAGCGATCAAGTCCCCTACTTTCTACTCTGAAGGCCACAAATGGATCATCCACTACTTCCCTAACGGTTCCCACCAGGACGACAACGGGGCCTACATCTCTCTCTACCTTGTCCTTAAAAGCCACGCTCATCTTCTGTGCACTAATTTCTCCTTTCGGCTATTACACAACAACAAAACATGGTCGTCCACTCTCTTGCCAGTAGACTCAGCATGGAGAAGATCAACATGCATATTTAGAAAAGTGGACTGTTTCCAGGGTTTTCGTGCATTCATGGAGAGGTCAGTGTTAGAGGAACAGTATGTGACAGATGGTTCCTTTATACTCTCCTGCAACATCAAGGTATTGAATGAAGCATGGGAAAAGCCGCCTCTAAGTTACCGGGTTGGTTTGCCGGCTTTCAGGTTCTTGCATGATGATTTTAATGAACTTTTGGCAAGAAAGGAGATGACAGATGTTTCTTTTGAGGTCGATGGAGAGATCTTTGTGGCACATCGGCTGGTATTAGCAGCAAGGTCTCCGGTTTTTAAGGCCGAGCTGTTTGGTTCGATGGCTGAAGCCAGCATGAAGTGCATAAAGATAAATGATATGAGTGCTTTGGTCTTCAAAGTGTTGCTTCATTTCATGTACACTGATTCATTACCTAAGGTTGTTGAGCTTTTTGATGGTGATTCTGGCGAGCAAAATACCGACTTGTATATTTTGGCTCAGCATTTGTTGGTAGCTGCTGATCGGTACCGGCTAGAGGGTTTGAAAGAAATTTGTGAAGAGAAGCTCTGCATGGGGCTCACTTTGGAAACGGTTGTGACCTCGCTTTCATTGGCGAACCAACTCAACTGCAACCGCCTAAAAGATATTTGTCTTGATTTTGTGACAAAGCCAGCAAATTTCATGCAATTGGCAATTACAGATGCTTATGTGCAGTTGATGCAAAGCTGTCCGCTTCTTTTGGCGGATCTTCGTAACCGTGTTAACTGCAACTCTACTTTATGTGTAACCACAAAGAGGCATAGAACAGAGTAGGTTAGCTTAGAGATATGGTAGAAATAGGTCTGCCGGCATTAGATGCTCGCAGGTGCCTTGTTTTTCTTTTCCTTTTTTTGTTCATTCTCTCTTTATTTTTTCTTTCTTGGTGAATTTCCTAGGTACTTGTGTGTGATTTTGATGGGATGAATGAACAAGCTGTTCTTATGCGAAATCCAGTTCATGTGATATATTCATCAGTAATTTTTTTCTCCTTTTCCTTTTGTTTAAACAGGTCTGAGTCTGTCTGACTGCATTGCGGCTTTGATGTTACCACACCATAATCATATTAAAAAGTGGATACTTCAAGGATGATGAAAACAGAAGCTTTTTGAGGGTTGCAGTTATTTTGAGAAAAAATAGAACTGTAAAATAGTTTACTGGGCAATCAAACTTAGAACCAGATCAACATATATCTTGTAGGTATCAGGTTCTTGCTTCTGCAATTTGGATCCAAACTAAGCAGAAAACTTTGTTACTAATAGATCAATTATGATTTATCACTCAAAACTTTGTTGATAACCATAGCAGAAAATTAGTTGCATTCTGCTACTACACCTTGCTTTCGGCTGTTTGAAATCTATAAGGAGCAGAGCTCCTGCTATTTATTTGAAAACTATCACGGTATCAATTACAACTTTATGTTGTAACAATGTTTGTGTCATCAGCTTCATCGAACATATAAGTCCATACATGACAGCTCAAATACAAATCAACATAAGAAAAAAGAACTGAAAAAACGCCCCACTAGAAATCAAATCAGCATGATAATAGATAATAAACGAGGGGCTCTGCTCACCTAAACAAACAAAACGATCTATTTTACGGCCCATCCTTTATTTTGAGCTTCAAACATAAGTAGAAGTGTAGAACGAACGAATCCAGTGCCGCGATGATTTTCAGCTTATTGTCATAATTTTGAGTTTTCTGATTTTTAGCCAAATACCACGGAAGGGAATACTCCTAATTAATGGTTATTTAATTTGCTCATTGGCAAACAACAACTCGTCATAAAACACCTTCTCAAACTGTTTCATAGTTGAAGAATCGAGCGACAGTACGATTTTAATGCCAGCATCATCTCCCAGTTCATTCATTATGTAGGCAACTCTTGTTTGTGTAGGTCGTTCCCAAGAAAACAGTTGTGGGGCGCCCCATCCGAAATTTACATCACAAAGTGGCACTCCAAGAATGGTTCTAACCATTAGATCAGATTCTAATACATCTTTGGTCACGAGAGACATTTTCTTGTCCAACATTACCTTCGCGTAATCAATTAAAGATCTGATGTACTCATCCGTGAGTCTATCGATTTCAGCCTTGACAGTGAGAGCCACATCACCAATTGGTCTGGATGTAATCTTGAAGACTTCGGATGTCGCAGCCATGCGAATCGATCCATTACCAAAATAATCTGGGATTGGCGGATGTATGCGGTTGCGTATGTCAGCACCAAAATAGAGATTTGACTTGGTGTCCGGAGCAAGTTCTTGTGCAATGCAGTAGCACTTCCAGACAAGTGCTGAAACTGCACAGAAGGTTGAAACAACAGAGGTAATATTGCCACCATTGCTGCATCTCATTTTGAGAATCCTAATTTGTTCTCTTGAGAGTTTGAACAAACTTAGAACACAAGACTTTGGGTTATCTTCTTTTTGTGGAGGATCACACGTGTATATAGGAAATTCATAGCTGACTTTTGGTGGGGACCGACCACAAAGAGGCGCATTATTAAAGGATGGTGGGACAATGCTTTTTAGGTCTCCTCGCGCAATCCTACTCCACGTTTGGAACATATGAGCAGCACCTCGACCATCTAGTAAGATGTGATTACTTGAACTGCCTAGCACGACACTACCACACTTGAGATGGGTTACCTTCACAACAATAAGAGTGATGTTAGATCAATAAATATCTCATTTTTCAACATAAAATCTGATAAAAAACATCAAGAGCTGTTAATTTTTAGATATACGGAGTATTTCTTTTCTATGAGATCTTTAGACAGCATAAATTCATGTTAATAGTGTGTCTGAAATGGTCTAGCTAGTGGAAAAAGTTTGCTTTAATTAAGTCAAATTTACCTTCGCCTTCTTTGTCTAAATAAATGAGGTTTAAAATGCACTGAAACTTGATTATGAATTTTGTGCACTTGTCTTCTTTTCATGTGCAAAAACATCAAGGAGATGGACACTTATGCATGTCTTTGTTACTTGGGAGAGAAATCTGCATTTCCTGGAGTTATATGGATGATTGAATTCAGATCTTTTTGTGTTTGTTACATCGGGGTCAACGCACAACGTACTCAGGAGATGTTTCATTCTCAGAATCAGGCAAGGACCTATTTATTATAATGCTTGTGTTTCATTTTATTTTTAATTCTTCGTGTTGAGATAAAGAATCTGATTTTCTTGGGGTTTTTCCATTTGTTCGGGGTGGGGGGGGGGGGGGGGGGGGTGTAAAAGATTTCTTAGCTACGTTAAATGATATATATGTGCTGTGCTTTGATTTCAAAATGTAACTCGGATTTTTTTTCTAAGCAAAAACATTGAAAGTAGAAAGACTGTCATTGAATAATCACGTTCTGAATTCAAGACTTTTTTATGAGGCAACAGTAAATGATTAAATTACCGATTCAGTTAATTACATTTTTTTTTTTTTGGTGATGATAGTGTTTGTTATATCCTTACTCAAAGCGAAAACAAGGAGATCATAGTAAATATCTGAAACTCGGACTCGGATTCGGACTCGGAGTGTTGGATTAAGGAGTTCAATCGGATGACTCGGATTTTCATAAATAATCATTTTTAATCTCTTAAAATTAGAAAAAAAATATGAAAAAATATTTGTTCAAATATAATTAATAAAGTGAATATTTGATGACTGAAAATAAACTAAAATATATAATTATATAATATCAATTTATTGAAAATAAAGTTCAAAAGCATAGTTTGACTTTTAAAATAATAAAATAATATGAAAAAAAATCAGAATAAACATTCTTTCAAAGTTTAGTAAAAAAAAAATACTCGAAATAAAAATATTAGATAAATTTTAAAAAAATACAATTTTGAAATACTATATCGTTGAAAATGACCCATTTTAACCCGCTTCACATTTTTTCCATTGATATGGCCACATTGAATCCTAGGTACTAACACCTTTCTCTCTCCCAAGAGTCCAGTCTTTCCCGTGCTTCCCCTTTCTCTCTCTTCTTCGCCTACGTACTGAATCTAGGGCTGTCAATGGTACCCTATTACCCCTTTATCCAACCCGTATCATATTCGATAAGACGGGTATGGGTAAGATTTTATTTTCGTTAAGTTATCGGGTATGGGTATGGGTAAAAAAAAAATTTTCGTTAATTTATTGGGTATGGATATGGGTAAGGCTATTTCGTATTCGTTAATTACCCGTACCGTTAGATATGTAATTTATAATCTTTATCATGATTAGAAAGATATGATTGTAAGATTTTAATTAATATGTTAATAACTAATTAGACAATAAAATTGGTAAATTTGTGTAAGATAATACAACATGAAAATATGATATATTTTTTTCCAATTTTATAGAACTTCTCTAAACGATGATGCATTAGAAGCATTGATCTATACTCAAGATTGGTCGAGAGCTTTTGCAATGGGTATGTATATCTTTTTCAAAATTTAGCATGTGAATATTTATTCAAGTATATAAATAATATTCTTAACTTGCTATGTTTTCAACAGATGAGTGCGCTACTGAAGACGGAGCACTTATGTCATACGAAAAAATTAATTTGCACTCTGTTTCATTTAATATATATAGTATAATTAGTAATTAGTTATGTATTTTTATTTGTGACAATTGACATGAAAAGATATTGTAGGATTTAATTATATTTAAAGTATTATTCAATGTTACATTTTATTAATATATTTATTTTATATTATTTATTTATTCATATTATTCATTTTTTTATTGAGTTATTAACATTATTACCCATTTTCTACCGTTACCCTACCCTTACCGTTAATTCTTAACGGGTAAGGGTAGGGTATGAGTAAAGAAAATTTCAATGGGTATGGGTATGAAAAAAGTCTCTACCGTATCGTACCCTACCCATTGACAGCCCTAACTGAATCGTATTAATTCCCAAATTCCAGCAGTTAATGTGGTGAAATGGTAACAATAATTAATAGTATTTGTGTTGAATTGGTAGTTCCCATCTAATTTTGCCTAATTTTGATCAGATTTCGCCTTATTTCAATTTTCCATCCCGAATCCGTTCCAACTCTCCAAAAATCGACTCGTCCTCCGCCAAGTCCGTTCTGACTTGTCCGAGTCGGCTCGGACTCGGCCGAGTTTTAAAACCATGGTAAATATTAATCACTTTATAACTGTACGGAAGGCTTATTTATATATAATATGGGTTTAATTAAACCTGCAGCATTTGTAGGTGGGACGACGACGACGAGTGTGGCTCTTTAGGAATAAAAAGCTCTATTATCTCGGACGACATCGGCTCAAATTGGATGCTATCTGCTGTAAGCTCCAACTTGGCCACCTGAAATAGTACTCCCTTGGCGTTGTAGTCGATCTGGTTACAGCCGTCATTGCCGACCACGTGCCGGCCAGCAAGAGGATAGAACAGCACCAGTGCTTTGGCCAAGGCAGACTTGAGGACCTCTACAGAGAAGAAGTCCTTTGCACATTCATTGTTCTTGTACAGATATATTGTGTTGTTGTATTTGCGGGCATTAAGTAAGTCAATGTTCGACAGCGAGTGCATCTCTCTCGGGGTGTTCTCGGCTGGAACCACCAAGCTCGACTCTACTATTTCCACCGACTTCATCGAAACCTCTCTTTTGGATGCCCTCTTTAGTCTACTCTTTTTTCAATTAATGTAGGTGAATATATAGAGACCGCCTCTCAGTATACACCGTTTACTCTCGACTGAAGGGGTCATCAAGGTACTTTTAACCATTTGTCCAATCCGTATCGTATTCGAAACGGATATGAGTAAGATTTTATTTTTGTTAAGCTATCGGATATGAGTGTGGGTGAAAAAAAAAATATATTTTTTTATTTATTGGATAAGAGTATGATAAGGCTGTTATCCGTCTATCATAATCGGAAAATATATGATTATAAGATTTAATTGATTCGTTTATGACTAAGTAGGTAATTAAATTGCTAGATGACAACGTTATATTAAAATATTATTTTTTTTTTCAATTTTTTTTTCTTAGTTGTATTTCTTTCCACTTTTTCATTCATGTGAACTTGGAAAGTAGATTGATCTAGATAATTCAATTGACCTTAAAGGAAATCTGAAGAATCTCTCTGAAGCTAAATATTTTTCTCTTAAGGCAAAATCGAAAGTGCATTAAAGAGAAAAATAAAAATTTTTTTTGTTTGGGTTGATGAAGAAATTGATTTGCACTCTAATCAATTTAATAGGGTATAATTAATAATAAGTTATATAATAATTATAGAGCTAATTGACATAAGAAGATACTGTAGAGTTTTATTATATCTAAAAAAATATTAAATATTGCACTTTATTAATATATTTATTTAATCTTATTTAATTATTTATTCATATTATATAACTTTTTCATTTAATTATTATTATTATTATTATTATTATTATTATTATTATTATTATTATTATTATTATTATTATTATTATTATCATTTGTTTTTCTATCGTTATCCTACGCTTATCGGAATTTCCTAATGAGTAAGGGTAGGGTACGGGTAAAGTCAGTTTTTTAACGGATAAGGGTAGTGTATGGGTAAAAAAATTTTAACGGAAACAGGTATGAAAAATATTTCTACCGTATCATACCCTACCCATTGATAGCCCTGTCACCATCATAATATTATGTTATAATATAGGAATAATTAGATATATGCCATTATGAAAAATTGATAATTAGAGGCATGCCACTCTTAAATAAAAAATTAGTTTTATGCCACCATAAAATGGTTAAAATTAGTTTTAAACCATTAATTTTGGTAAAAAAATTAGAGATATGCCACTCGAATTAAAACATGTTAAAAAAATATTCTTATATGTCAGATTTTTTATAATTCCTAGAATGCCCTTATTAAATTTATCACATTTGGATTGATTAGAAAAAAAAAACTGAAAATCTTGTGTCCTCTACGTTTCTTCCCATTTGCTTTGTCCGACGAACACCCAACAATAACCCTTAACTCTAATCTTTCCATGGATTCGCTGAAATACATTTTCTTCTTATTTTTTTTTTATCGTCAGTTGAGTTCGTTGCCTCCCCTCTTCTCCTTGAAGATTTTTTCTTTTTTCATTTTGTTTTATTTCGTCTTATTTTTATTTTTTTGGGTCAACATACTCCTTTTAAGCTTAACCTATTCCTTTTTGTTAATCCCAAATATCAGTTTTAGTTAAATTGAGTATCAAAATATACATAAAATTTAGGCATAATTTGAAGAGGTGTATACCTGTCAGAGCTTATAGTTTATTAGGTTTTAGGACATATGTACAATTAACCATTCACAGAGGCGTATATGATTATTAAGCTTTGAACATATGAAATTAAATAATCATGAACCATGATTTTTCAAGTTCGTACAATCGTACTAACATTCAAATTCTTGTATTTGATTTCTATCAAATTTTTGCAGAGACGTGCTTACACCAGTTAATTAATTATTTTAGAATGGCATATTGAATTTTAATATTTTGAAGTGGTATATTTAAAAGGGCAACATGGACATTTTAATTACCAATGGCATAAAACTAATTTTTATTGTTTTGTAGTGGCTTAAAATTAATTAGTTGTTTTGCGATGGCAAATTTCAAATTTCAGACTTTTGCAGTGGCATAAATCAAATTGCCCCTTCTAAAAATGTCCAAAATACCCTCTCATTAAGAAATGAAAAAGAAACTTATTGAGGTGAATTAAATTTTGAGAAATTTCTAATTTCTAATTTGAAATTTCATATTTCCAATTTTCAACTTTCGAATTTGGGATGTAATTTTAAAATTTCGAAGTTTCAAATTCAAAATTTTTGAAAAATATAAATATTTGAGTTTAAAATTGAAAATTTTAATTTTTAATTAAAAAATATTAAATGTTGATTTTTTTATTTTTTTCTTGATGCCGTAAAATCAATTATTTTATGATGACATATTTCTAATTTTAATATTTTACAGTGGCGTATTTCTAATTTAGTTATTTTATTGTGGCATATTTAAAAGGGTATAATGGTCAAATTAATTAGTGGAATAAATCTAATTTTGTCATTTAGTGATGGCATACAAATAATTTGTCATTTAGTGATGGCATTTCTCTAATTTCTAATTTTTAAAATGGCATAAACCAATTCACCAAATAATATATTATTAAAAATTCTTACAATAATAATTACTAATATTCTCATTGTTAGCATTTTTTTTCTTAATTTTTTTTAAGATAAATTAGAGGTCGAGCCTCCAAACATATTTTTAAATTAAATGTCTATGAAAAACCCTCTCGTCGGGTTTCGAACCTACGACTTTTCACTCAAGTCAAGATACATTATTCTTTGCCACTAGACTAAGAGCTAGTTCTTGTATTTTTATCTTAATTAACAACATAATATTAATATATTTCCATTTCGTGTAATTTTAATTATATTTGGTGAGTGTTCTCCAAAATGACACGACACGATCTTGTTGGCTCGACACGGTGTGCGTGTTGACACGACACGACACAACAAGAATACAGAATTAGTACGACACGATCTTGTTATTGTGTCGCGCCATAATCGTGTGTTGTTGGGATAAAGTTTGACACGAAACAACACGACATCGTTTGGCACGCATCACGACACGAACACGAATTAACACGACATATCAACACATATTTAATTATTAATATTGATTATTTAAAAAAATTAATATTTTGAATTCAATTTATAATATTAGATCATATTATTTACCATCATTTGACTCATATTGTTTTAATCTAATTATTATTTTTATAAAAAATAATAAAAGTTTTAAACTTAACCAAATAATTAATTATTACGATTTAGTAATTTTCCTTTACTTCTAATTTTTTAATAATCTTTAATTTTAAAAATAATAAAATAATCTGACACGACGTGCCAACACAACACGAACGACATGTTAGTCGTATCGTGCCAAAATGTGTGTCGTGTTAGATAATTTGACTATTTAGCACGACATGATTAAAAAAGTCATTCGCGTTAACACGACACGACACGAGACTCCAACACAATCCTGTTTGACACGACACGACACAAAATGTACGATTGGAGAACGCTACGTATGTGTCACATGGATGGATATCGACTCATGAATTGCATGTGGATGTGGTTCTTGGACACAAACGTCAAATCGTGTACCGTAACAAATTTTAAAATCGATAAAACTCGTGAATTGTGTAACTACACAACCACATATAAGGATACACATGTACTTAGGCCTGTCAAACGTGGCCCAATAGCACGAAACATCCCATTTTATTTGCCGTTCCCTTAAAGAAAACAGTATATGATAGGGTAGATCCGCTCTTAAATTTATACCCAATTATAACTAAAAATCAGTTGCAAGCGTACAACAATCGTCTAAGTATTTATGGGGGTCGAACCACAGAAACGGAATATTCAATTAATTAAGTTAATTAATCTTTGACTAATTAGATTTGAGATACAAAAGAATAATATTTGTAACAGATCAATAGTAAAGGTTGCAGTTAAGTAAAAGTCCTAAATTAAAAGTTTTATGAGTTAAAAGGCTTAAAACACTAATTAAGAATTAGGAGTTTAATTAGTAGCTAATACTTTTCAGTTTACTCCAGAATCAGCGGCCCGCTGATAAACTCAGCAGCCCGCTGAAACTCAGGTCGCTGACTCCTAAGTGGGTTGTTGAAGGCAGGGGGCACAGACAACCCGCTGGTTCTTCATGCGACCCGCTAGGTTTTGCGCAGACTCAACTTTTTGGTTATTTTAGATATTAATTTATGTAGGAAACTAATTCTAACTAAGGCTCCTCAATCTCACTTCCGTTTAAGGCCAGGTTTCCTATAGTTAACCTTATTTCTCTCGAATACAACCTAGATTTCAACTTCCGTTTCTTGGTCTAAGTTATACAAGTTTATGCTTTACGACCTACGACTCCCTATACTTCCGTAATCGGGAAGGACTTCAACTTCCGTTTCTTGACCCTAGTCTAACTTTTCGGTATCAACTCTCGTGTTAACCATACTTTAACTTAGTTACTTGAAAATGTTTGGATTTAACCACCTAACGATTAAGCGACGTCTAACTTAACGGGTGCAAGCAATTCAATTCAAGCAATTTAGATAAAGTAATCTAAGCAATTCAATCAAAACATAAAACATAACATGCAAACAAAGAAAATAATCTCAAAGCATATTATCAATCATAAACTTTTTTGAAATAAGAGGCTATTTATTTATAGAGGTTGTAGCCCACTCTGTAACTTAGAGTTTATCCCTCTTCTACTAATTATCTACTTAATCCGCGTCCAGCGGGAATTGAACTCCTTACCTCTAGGATAAGGGCGGAGCCACTGACCATCTGTGCTGGACTCCATTTATCAATCATGAACTAAAAAGGTTCACTACTATGGCCCCTAATAAACGACTACTCACGAGTATACATAACAAAACAAACAAAGGTATATAAGTAATTAAAGAACATAAAGAAAGAAATTAGATTACAACCGGTTGTATCCAGAATTTCTCCCTTTTCTGCTCTCTGCTACTGAATTCCAGCTGGTCGCTGACTCTCTCGGCGACCCGTTGAAAACCCTTGGCTGTGCTCTCAATTAGCAGGATTTGCTCTCAACTCACGAACTCACGAACTTACGTTTCTGATGTGCTTTGCTGCTTATATAGGCGTGGGAAACTCCAAAATTATCGAAAACGTGTGAGTTGAGGCGCTGAAAATAGATAAGGCGGCGTAGAGGTGGGTGCAGAACTGGCTGATCTATTTTTGGATGTCGGTTTCACCTTTCTAGCGTCCCGCTGAAAATCTTCTGTGTCGCCAGTCTCACCTGCTACCCGCCGTGCTTTCTGTGGGTCGCCAATCATGATCAGAACTTGATCTTTGCACCGTCTTGAGTAGCCACATCACGTAGATCCTGTACAAAATAAAGAAAGCCATAGCAGTACCTAGTTTCTACCCTAAATTATAATTGATAAGTTAGAAACATATATATTTTAATGAAATTAAGTCCTAAACCTGGTTTGAATTTATATATGTAAATCGCTTATCAATATACCATTCCATTTCGTTAACCGTTTCATTATTCATTCTGTTTCACATTTTATACTGATTTTAGTTGAAACGATTCGAAACAGTACAAATTAGTATTTTGTTTGCCATGTCGTTATTTGAAATGAAATAAAAATTAATGTCATTAACCGTTCCGTTTGAAATATACAGAACGACATCACGTGGTCTCTGATGTCGTTGACAGGCTTACGAGTGCTGTTGACAGGCCTACGTGTGCTGTTTGCAGCTGCATTCATATCGACAACACGGTCAAAAGCATAATTCTCGATGGAAGGGATAGATCTAGTATGTCATAAATACATTAGTCAGACCCCAGACGGGAAAATATATATATATAGTGCTAGCTCGCCTAGCTTTGATTGGATTATTGGTACTCATATGGAGAGAGACAGTAAAAGGTAACTAAAAGAGGCAAACAACTCCACATGATTTGGTAAACGGAAGAGATCCACTTGTGATTATCAAATATTTAAGCGCAATCTAAAACCTTACATTCGTGGATTGAATTTTGGAATATATCACTAATTTTTTCGAATTTTTTACTATTTTTTTGATATTTTAGACAATTATTGTTATTGGGATGATCCATAATTTTTATATCATAAATTTTCTAAATACAAAAAAAAAAGTAAAAAAATGTAAAAATTAGTTTCTTATTTGTTTCCAATACGATAAAAATATATTGAACGGCTTGAATCGATCGTTTGAAATTTAAAAATATAAAAATAATCATATTGAAAAGACCCATCTGTCTAATATATTAGACACTAGCATTTCTCTACTTTATTTGTTATTTCTCGCATGTACTATTTTCCAATTTATTATTACTTACTTTATAATTCTTTCAATTAAGAACTTGCATCTTGAATCAAATCTTTTTTTATTAAAATCAAAGTAAGTCCCTTCCATTCTATAAGTTCGACACATTTCTGATTTCTCTGCTCAAAGGGACAAAAATCGTACGCTTGCAGCAATTGCATTAATTGGACATGATTTATATAAATGTACGTTTTACCACAAACATTTATGGCGGTGCATGCGTGTAAAAGAAAGAAAATGACTTTATGGTTATATGACTTTCTGGTTAGGTACGCTTGCCCGATGGTTAAAAAAATGTACCAACTTGTAAGAATGAATTTTTGAATCTGGTTTGGTTTACACAATTGATTGTACCAACAAGCTGATGCAAAGGCCGATTAATTTTTGAATCTGGTTTCGTTTACACAATTTTTCAATCACAGAAACTTTTTATACACAGTCGCTTATAAGCTAACTGGACTACAATTGGTACTGATGCAAAAGGGGGCAAAAGATACTCCCATACCAATTGATTACTGGAACATGTGTACTAATAACCAGAAAGAATCAAATTAACAAATCTATTCAATTGCCATTGTTATTTTTTCTTTTTTTTAGACGAGATTAAGTACCATTGTTAATGGAGTAATAAGATTGGGAAGGCTAGAACCTATTTTCCTAGGTTTGTGGCTTTTTTTCGAAGATAGCTAGGTTTGTGGCTTTTATACAGGAACGGTATATATTTTTCAAATAAACATATTCTTCTTTGTGTGGCTTTGTACTTGGTCAATCTAATCCACATAGGCTGAAAATGAGAAATAACGCATATGGCTGTTCTGTTAATTATTAATTTATTATTGATTTTAATTTTGTAGTCGCACCTCCAGTACCCAGATGGTTTGCATAGAATAAAAAAAAAAAAATCAAAAGAATTGCTGATTAATTACATGCTCTTAACTGAGTAGCTAGCTGCACTTGTTTAATGTGATTTTGTTTTACCTCAATCAAAGTTAACATGGTCGGCCTGGCACTCTCTAGCCGGAAAATTAAGATAGGTTATGTTAAAAGAAATTTAGAATTCCTCACTCTCTAATCTCTCGCATACCCGCTGTTTCTCCGATTCCTCTAATTTTTCTTCACCCCTGCTTTTCAATTTCTACACATCTCAATCAATCATGATGGAGTGGCGCGTTCAATCTCAACTAGTGCTAATCTCGCGCGTTGCGCGATTCATTTCTATACGAATATATTATTAAATAATTTTTTAATGAAATTAGCAACCGTGTGGTTAAGATTGATAACTATAGAGCGAACATCGCGCATATTTTTTTTCTTACAAAATTTAGAACACTATATAAAAAATGCCATAAAAATTGAGTATACTATTAAAATATTATACGTAAACTGTCGTAGAAAATCCACACCAAAAAATTACGCCGCACCAAAATTCCAGCAACTTGGCCACAGAGAATCCGCGCGGTTACTGTGCTTACTACAGTAACCGCGTTCCTCTCACGCCGGCCCAAATTTATGTATTCATAATTCACTGGCCTTTCAAAGCAGCCTATGGAATTAACAAAATCAAGCGCTTTGTGTTAGGAACCATCTGTGGAAACACAAGGAGTCTTGACTTTTTGGGCTTGTTTGGATGGTTGGGAATAGTGGGAATAGGCACTCTTCCCACTCTTCCCACTCTTCCCACTCTTCCCAATAACACTCTTCCCAACAACACTTTTCTCTCTACTTTTTCACACTTCCCAACGCTATTCCTAAACTCACCATCCAAACAACCTAGGAATAGCACTCTTCCCACTCTTCCTACTCTTCCCACTTTTTCACACTATTCCCACTATTCCCAACCCATCCAAACAAGCCCTTTAACAACAAAAATGATTTTTTTTTATTTTATAATTTCTTACCAAACACCCACAAATTATCCCATAACACCCTCTCTAGAATTCGGAATATATCTAGCTCTAAAATTCGGAATGGAGAAATATCAAACAAGAGAAGTTACCTTTCGAAAGGATACATCGAGCGAAATGAAACGGGACCGCCAACTCTAGCCTCATATGGCAAGTGCAGAACCAAATGTTCCATTGAATCAAAAAATCCAGGAGGAAAGAATTGCTCTAACTTCCATAATGTTACAGCGATATTTTTTTTTTCTAAAGCTTCCAAATGGGACACGTCCAACTCAGTTGCACACAGGTCTCTAAAGAAATTACTTAATTCAATTAATGGTTCCCATACAAAATCAGGGAGAAAATCACGAAATGCCACCGGTAATAATCTCTTCATAAAAATGTGACAATCATGACTCTTATGCCCTTGAAACTTGCACGCTTCAACATTCATGCATCTGGACCAATTTGAAGCATATCCATCTGGAAATTTCAACTCCTTCAACCACTTGCAAATCATTTTCTTTTGCTCTTTTGTTAGACAAAAAGGAGCCTTAGGCTTAACCCATGACCCGATAACACTCTTTGCAACTCTAATTCAGGACGATCACACCACTCGGCCATGTCAAGACGAGATTTGACATTATCCTTAGTTTCTTCTGTGTCCACAAGGGTGTAAAATATGTTACCAAACAAATTCGCCTCAATGTGCATATTATCCAGGTTATGCCCAATCAAATTGCTCGACCAATATGGCAAACTCCAAAAAATGCTTCGTTTCTGCCAATTGTGTGTCTTCCCATCTCCTGAAAACTCTTAACGCTTTTTTTTTTATTTACCAGGAGAGACCTAACAAATTAATTGTAATCAGTCAAAAGTTTCAAAATTTATTAAATATTGCCATAATAAATTCAATAGTAAATTTTTATAGTTGTTGTGATCGTTCGAAATAGAATCTGTGAGAATCTTTGCTTCTAAATACTTTTGTATAAGCATTCTACTTCAATGGTCTATTATTTATTGTACTACTACTAAGATATTGGTACTAAATGTGCTATGCTTGTTATATAAAATAATTCCAGTAGTAACATCTAATAAAGGACACTTACATAACTTCTTTATGAATATCTTCACGATTTAAACGCTCTGGAGGTTGACCTTTCACTTGCTTGCCCTTTAAAAATCTTTTTTTTGTCCCAATGAGATCTATGTGACTTCGGCTAAAATGCCCTATGATCAAACCATAAAGCTTTTTTCCCTTCTTCAATCGAAATGCATTGGTTGATCCCATGTATATCAGACAAGCTAATCTTCCATGAGTAGACCATCAGATAACATGCCATATGCTGGAAAATCACTAATCGTCCATAAAAGTGCTGCTTTCATTTGAAAATTTTGTTTATGGAAACAATCAAAGGTTTTCACTCCTTCATTCCATAACTTATCCAATTCATCCCGCAAGGGTTCCAAAAAGACATTGATGTCACTTCTCGGACCAGGAATAACAAGAGACAAGAAGATATTTTCACTTTTCATTGCAACACCCGGTGGAAGATGTACACCACTATAAAGACATGTAAAAAAGAATAAGGTACAGCACTCAGACTGAAAGGAGTGAAACCATCTGTTGTCAGCCCGAGACGAACATTTGACACCTCTCTTGCAAATTCAGGGTGTGCTCTATCAAAGAACTTCCATGCTTCTCCGTCAGCAGGATGTACCATGACTCCAGATTTTGCACGAACACCAGTCTTGTGCCACCACATATGCTCTGCAGTAGCAGAAGACATATATATAGTCTTTGTAGTCGTGGTGTTATTGGAAGATAACGAAGTACCTTACGTGCTACAGGCTTGCCCTTTTTCTTTCTCATATCACTCTTGTATCATGGCTCACCACATATATCACACTTCTCTTTGAACATCCTATCATTATAATACAACATGCAATCATTTAGACATACATCAATTTTTATGTACTTTAAACCAAGCCCACAAAGTAGCTTCTTAGCCTCATAGAAGATCGGAGGCAGTGTGTTAGCCTCATAGAAGATCGGAGGCAGTGTGTCCTTCTCAGGAAGCACACTCTTGATAATCGATGTCATCCGATTAAAGCATTCTCTAAGCAAATTGTAATCTGATTTCAGGTTCAGCATTTGAGACACAATCGACAACAATGATTCTCTGCACTTCAAATTTTTCACATTAGCCTCCAACTTCCATAAAGGCTTTTCTGCTACTTCGAGCATTTCATAAAACTCCTTGGTAGTGCTATTTGGCCCAATTTAAATCTGGACTGGCAGCATCTAACACCATCTCATTCATCCTATCCACCTCCTCTACCCCTTCATTAACAACTCCTTTATTTGAGTCATCGCAAGCATCTCCCTCTCCATGATACAGCCAACGATCGTAATAGAGAGCAAATCCTTTATAGTTCAAATTTTTTCCGACTTCATCACCAAGTAACCATTCTGTATTGTCACAATCTCTGCAAGGACAACGGATCATGTCTACATTATCTATTCTTTGCACACTTTGCTTATGCTTATAAGCTTCTTCCACAAAGTGATCCACTCCACGCAAAAATTCAGGATTCATGTTCTCTCATCAAGAAATCTAAGATACATCCAGCTACGATCCCTCTTCCACAAAGTGATCCACTCCACGCAAAAATTCAGGATTCATGTTCTCTCATCAAGAAATCTAAGATACATCCAGCTACGATCCCTCGCCATTTTCAACCTGGAGCATTCCAAAATGGAGTTAAAATATCATACTATTTAATTAGACAAATTATTAATTAATGTATTATATGCTTCCACAAGCTCATGCAATTACAAGACAGGGAAAAATATGGTATTTCTATAAACCTCATACAACTTAGAACCTCCTGTTGATGAGTGAGGTGCAAATAAAAATAACAAATTCTAATCACAAGAGGAAATGATTTAGATCAGATTATCTTAGCACTCATATTATTTGACCTGGATAACCTATAGATGCCATACTACAGTAGATGTACTTTTCAAAAAAATAATAAATATATAAATAAATAAATAAATAAATCCCTGTCAACAACTTCAAAGAAAAGAACAACAAATTTCAACAGTTGGTGTTCAATTTACAATGATATTGTCTGATAGCAACAAAAAATTTTGAAAAAATAGAAGATGTTCAATTGCAGAATTCAACCTTGTAATTATGCTTAAAGACTTACACAAAGGGTACTATATTTTTTAAATTAATTTGTGGTAACCTGTTGATGTACTTAACTATCTTGACCAAATGAAGTACTTATTATGTGAGTTATGACCTGTACCCAAAAACGAGTTAACAAACTCAAATGGGCCATAGTAAGGAGCTCGTCACATTTGGTAAAAAAGGTGTTAAGGACTCATATTATGCTTTTGATTTTTCTTTTTTAATGCCACTTCAGTGTATAGTACATGATAATTTAAGAACATTTCAAGAGATCGCAACTCACAAGAGAGTTGAGGTTTGCATATAAATTAAGCCGCAATTGGTTGATTCATGTGCAAAATAGTTCACTCAAATTGGGCATTGCATATGCACAAGTACAACAAATTCATACCAAAATTTATGGGGGTCAGCAGTTAAAGGTACCAGACTTACAATTTCAACGCTTTCTTTTTGAGATGTGTTTGAGTTCTTAGCCCCTAATTGCTACATCAATTTCAGCACTTCCTCTTTGATCTGACCAAAAGAAAATTAAAATATAAGTTTTAGTTCCCATCGCTCTAAAGGAGTTCAATAAGCAATTTAATTAGGTTTCAGCGGTTGCATGTTTGAAAATCTTTGTTTTCCACTTTGATGGGCAAAGGAGCTAGACAAAATATATTAGCCTTAATATCGTCATAACGATTATCGTACTGATCTTACAACTCTGCTTAATTGGTAAGTTTATTTTATTCAAAAATCCTCTTTCCAAATATCCATGTATTACACAATTAGGATAAACCATGCATAATCTATTATTGTGCGTCTGAAAAAAATAATTGTCTACAACATAGTGAAAAACATTGATGAGCAATGAAACAATTTGCTGCCTACTGAAGCTAACTAATTGATTAAACCAATTTTATCTGAAGAGATTATGGTAAAAGGATCTAGGTTGGAGGTACCTCGAAGAACAAGGAGATGTTGGCGGCAAAACCTACACGGAGACGAGATTCTCGTAAGGCGCGAGATTCAGGTGGAGCCGGCGAGCCGCTCAGTTGGTCGATTTTGGTGGAGGCGCTTCAATGGATTAATGGATTTTGTGCAGAGGCGAAACAAGAATAACAAAGGAATGGGACTTGAGGAGAAGAGTTTAATTTGTGCTTATGACACGTGGGTCTAGGTATGGGACGATGGAAAAAAATTTGGGGAGCATCAGCGCTGAAGAGGGCCCAATGAAAGGTAACATAAGAAAAATACAAATTAGAGGAAATTGCATGGATTGAAAATAAAAAAAATTAGGAGAGCATGTGGTAATAATTCGAATCAGGTTTTTAGATGCAAATTAAATTGAAAATAATATATATATTTGTTAGCATCAATTGTTTACATGTAACTAAAAATCAATTGCATTAGCAAAATCCATTTAATAAAGTGAAATATATTCGCACATGTTAAATTGATGCGATTGCTTTTGGTAGCATCCGCAAAATTGATGCAAGGGCCATAAAATTATTTTTCCAGTAGGCATCCAAAATGTGCTCATGTCATTGATGAAAGCCTCATACTACTGTTAAAAAGCTGATGCCATTGCTACAATTTCCTATAGTTAAACCTTGATGTCACTGTGTCAGCCAATGCAACACACATTGAAGTGTGTAATACTTCATTAAAATATTAAAATATTTAAACTTCATACCCACCAGTAGTGTTCTAGAAAATTACGGCGTGTCCAAACACGACACGACACAAAACGGTACGGAAGTGGTACGACACGGTAAGATATGACACGACACGACACGAGAACTTAAGCGCGTCGTGTCCGACTTTGAAGGCATAAACATGGCATAGCACGACACGCGAATTGTCAAGACATGACACGACACGACACGACACGGGACACGACAAAACATAATAAGTTTATAATGATAGTTAAAAATATTAAATTTTATAAAATAACAAGAAAGTCCTTATATTGTCTATTTTTCAGGATAATATTATAATTTTAATTTCAAATTCATCCCTAAACATAAACGTATGATTATGTTTAATGAAATTTAAATGTATTTAAATACGACACGGCACGACACGTGTAAAAGAAAAAAAGCACGGCACGAGGACACGAGGTGTGCCGTGTCCTTAGACGTGTCGTGTCCATCCCTTAAAATTTAGACACGGCACAACACAACACGTAAAATATTTAGACACGACACGACACGACATGACAAATGATCCAAATATGAAGTTTTTGACACAGAATGACACGTATTTAGAACACTGCCCGCCAGTGGCCCATCTGTGCCCACTCCAATCTCACTGTCGCGGCGGGTGTCACGACACCCCTTACAAAAATATTAAAATATGCAATACTTTGTTTATTAAATTATAAAATGTAAAAAAAAAAAAAACACTAATGTGTAGTGCCTACTCTCCTTTTTCTACTTGTATTTCCCATGAACGTGACAATGTGTCCTTTATCACTATTCAAACAATAAATCAAATAACTTCCTATATTCAGCTCCTACTCAAAGAGATAAAATAAAGCTTCTATGCAAATGAGGCCGGCGCTACTCCCACTAGTTTTTATGGATGTGCCCGCGCCATTGCTAGTGACGCAGTCAGAGTTTGCCTAGGATATCTAATTCCTAACATGTTTGTTTCTAAATATTCGAAGGTCAAAAATTTGGTATTAAAAATTCGTTTTTGGTTATTTCGAATTAGAAAAATCACGGCCATCTCTCGCCTCTTCTTCAACTCCAACCCATGAAATCCCATCCCGCAGCTTCCACAATTTTCCGAAAGATTTACACAATATATGCTTAATGAATAATTTTGTCTCTTATTATTATTCTTAGGCATCAATGGTTTTCCATTGTGATTAAAAAGTACGGGACAAAATAAATAGCAAGATTAGTGAGCTGATAATAAGAGATGAATGAACAAGCTGTTCTTATGCGAAATCCACTAAACAACATGATTATTTAACAAGCTGTTCATTCATCCCTTAAAAATCTATATATGTCGCAATAAAAACAACAAACAGAGTCAACTACAAAATTCAAAATTCAGTAACTAATTATTTAACAACATGATTTTTCTATAATTAATTAATATAGTAAAATTAAATAAGATTTGATTAATCCACTAAACAAATGATATATTTTACAGAGATAAGCAGACTTAGATTTTTCAAAATACCGATCAGTTGATTCGAGTGATCCTTCTCCATACTCAGGATTGATCTCTCGTCCAATTAAGGAGGATCATGGTCAAATTCCGTCCCAGTTCCGGTTCAAAAACAAACATGAGAGCAAAGAGTCAATATTTCATTAAATATACCCATGACAATTCTAATAAACGGATTCAATCAAAAACAAATATTTTAAATTTATCAATATAAAAGGTCACCTCTGTAGTCTGATTACCTGAATGATTGAAGGGGTTCAAAAATCATGGATATAATTTCAATAATTAGCGACTGCAATGCAATGAAAAATCGAAAATACTCAACTGATGAAGCAAATCAATATCAATCGTATATCAACGTTTCATAGTGCTTTAATTTCCAACTAATTTTGGATTTGTGCATAACCGGGAGGGAGCGTCAGAGACACAGGTAAGTTTAGCAATTTCTAAGGGAGCTAAAATAATTGAAGATCATATAAATGATTTAGAGGAATAAGAATGTGACACGCAACGAGCTGTTACGGTAGAAATAGGTCTGCCGGCATTAGATGCTCGCAGGTGTCTTGTTTTTCTTTTCCTTTTTTTTTTTGTTCATTTGCTCTTTATTCTTCTTTCTTGGTGAATTTCCTAGGTACTTCTGTGTGATTTTGAAGGGATGAATGAACAAGCTGTTCTTATGCGAAATCCAGTTCATGTGATATATTCATGAGTAATCTTTTTCTCCTTTTCCTTTTGTTTAAACAGGTCTGAATCTGTCTGACTGCATTGAGGCTTTGATGTTTCCACACAATAATCATATTAAAAAGTGGATACTTCAAGGATGATGAAAACAAAAGCTTTTTGAGAAAAAATAGAACTGTAAAAAAGTTTACTGGGCAATCAAACTTAGAACCAGATCAACATATATTTTGTAGGTATCAGGTTCTTGCTTCTGCAATTTGGATCCAAACTAAGCTTTTCATAGATCAATTATGATTTATTACTCAAAACTTTGTTGATAACCATAGCAGAAAATTAGTTGCATTTTGCTACTACACCTTGCTTTCGGCTCTGAGCTGTTTGAAATATATAAGGAGCGCAGCTCCAGCTATTCATTTGAAAACTATCACAGTATCAATTACAACTTTATGATGTAACCAATGACAGCTCAAATACAAATCAACATAAGAAAAAAAGAACTGAAAAAACGCCCCACTACAAATCAAATCAGCATGATAATAGATAATAAACGAAGGGCTCAGCTCACCTAAACAAAAACGATCTATTTTACGGCCCATCCTTTATTTTGAGCTTCAAACATAAGTAGAACGAACGAATCCAGTGCCGCAGTAATTACCTTAAAATAAATGCAAAGCATTTGTATTAAAGCTTATTATCATAATTTTGAGTTTTTTTACCTTTAGTCAAATTCCATGGAAGTGAATACTCATAATTAATGGTTATTTAATTTGCTCATTGGCAAACAACAACTCGTCATAAAACACCTTCTCAAACTATTTCATGGTTGAAGGATCGAGCGACAGTACCATTTTAACGCCAGCATCATTTCCCAGTTCATTCATTATGTAGGCAACTCTATTTTTTGTAGGTCGTTCCCATGAAAACAGTTGTGGGGCGCCCCATCCAAAATTTACATCACAAAGTGGCACTCCAAGAATAGTTCTAACCATTAGATCAGATTCTGATACATCTTTGGTCATGAGAGAGATTTTCTTGTCCAACATTACCTTTGCGTAATCAATTAATGATCTGATGTACTCATCATTGAGTCGAGCGATTTCAGCCTTGACAGTGAGAGCCACATCACCAATTGGTCTGCAAGTAATCTTGAAGACTTCGGATGTGGCAACCATGCGAATCGAGCCATTACCAAAATAATCTGGGATTGGGGGATGTATGCGGTTGCGTATGTCAGCACCAAAATAGAGATTTGACTTGTTGTTTGGAGCGAGTTCTTGTGCAATGCAGTAGCACTTCCAGATAAGTGCTGAAACTGCACAGAAGGTTGAAACACAGGTAATATTGCCACCATTGCTGCATCGCATTTTAAGGATCCTAATTTGTTCTCTTGAGAGTTTGAACAAACTTAGAACTAGGCCTGTCAACGGAAGAGAGAGGCACGTGATGCCGTTCCGTTTTTTTCTAACGAAACGAATAACAACAGCTGTTCCAATTTCGTTTCAATAACGAAACGGCAAACGAAATCTGAAATTTTACCGTTTTGACCGTTTCAGCCTAGTTTCAAATTGTTTCATGTGTTATTTATGAAGTGGAATGGTTAATGGAACGGAATTTTGTGCCGTTTCGAAAACGAAACGGTTAACGGAATGGTTTCTGGTACCGTTTCGCTTAACATAACAGAAAACGATATGGGCCATTTCGTGCAAATGGGCCACGTTTGACAGGCCTACTTAGAACTCAGAAATTATATACACCATCCAACAAAAAACCATCCAATACCATCCAATTGAACCAGCGCCATCCAACAGGCCAAAAAATCTTTTTTTCCGCATACTGACGTCAGCAAGACGCGTGCTGACGTCAGCAAATTTTTTTGACCAATTTTCGAAATTTTTTTGGTGCTGACGTCATCAAATATGTTGATTTAAGGGTTCAGTTAAATGATTTAAGGGTTCAGTTAAATGTTTTACGGGTTGAATTAAAGTGTATAAGTGTTCAGTTAGATGCACCGATAATTTGAAATTTTAGTGTTTTCTGTTCAGTTAAATACGTTAAGGGATTATTTAAAAGTATGTATGTGTTCAGTTAGATGCAGCAATAATTTACAATTTAGTGTTTTGTGTTCAGTTAAATACGTTAAGGGATGAACTTAGAGTTCTATGTGTTCAGTTAGTTGCAGCAGAAATTTGATTTCGTAGTTTTGTGTTCAATTAAACTGGTTAAATAAAAAAACAAAAAATGAACAGATACAACAAACATAGCAAACATTTACAGTAACAATATGAACATTTAAAACAATAAACTGAACATATATACAAATTTCGTAAGTAAGAAATAAATGATCAAATTCAACATAAAAAGTGAAATAAATTATTGTTGCATTTAACTGAACACTTACACACTTTAATTCAACCCTTAAAACATTTAACAGAACCCTTAAATCAGCATATTTGATGACGTCAGCACAAAATTTTTTTCGAAAATTGGTCAAAAATTATTGGTGCATCTAACTTAACACTTATACACTTTAATTCAACCCTTAAAACATTTAACTGAACCCTTAAAACATTTAACAGAACCCTTAAATCAGCATATTTGATGACGTCAGCACAAAATTTTTTCGAAAATTGGTCAAAAATTTTTTGCTGACGTCAGCACGCGGAAAATTGGATGGCGCTGGATGGTAATCCGGTGGATGGTAGATAGTAATTACCTTAGAACACAAGACTTTGGGTTATCTTCTTTTTGTGGAGGATCACACGTGTACATAGGAAATTCTTAGCTGACTTTTGGCGGGGACCGAGCACAAAGAGGTGCATTATTAAAGGATGGTGGGACAACGCTTTTTAGGTCTCCTCGTGCAATCCTACTCCAAAGTTTGGAACATATGATATGAGCAGCACCTCGACCATCTCGTAAGATGTGATTACTTGAACTGCCTAGCACGACACTACCACACTTGAGATGGGTTACCTTCACAACAATAAGAGTGATGTTAGATCAATAAGTATCTCACTTTTCAACATAAAATATTATTAAAAAATATCAAGAGCTGTTAATTTTTAGATACGGAGTATTTCTTTTCTATGAGATCTTTAGACACCATAAATTCTTGATAATTTTGTATCTGAAATGGTCTAGCTAGTGGACAAAGTTTGCTTTAATTAAGTTAAATTTACCTTCGCCTTCTTTGTCTAAATAAATGAGGTTTAAAATGTACTGAAACTTGATTATAAAACTTGTGCACTTGTCTTCCTTTCATGCGCAAAAACATCAAGGAGATGGACACTTATGCATGTCTTTGTTACTTGGGAGAGAAATCTGCATTTCCTGGAGTTATATGCATGAGTGAATTCAGATCTTTTTGTGTTTGTTAATCGGGGTCAACGAACAACATACTCACTCATAGGAGATGTTTCATTCTCAGAATCAGGCAAAATCAGCCGTATACCCTTCAATTATTTTTACTATATTAGTCAAATACCCCTCTAATTATCATTACTATTGCTATTTATCCTTTTGGCCAATTTAAATAATATAATAATTCTGAAAATCCAATTTATAAAATTTAAGACTAAAATACCCATGATCTTTGCCCTTCCTACTTTCCCTTCAGATCGATTGAGAATCGCCAAAAAGATTCATTCGATCTTGAAATAGAAAAAAAGAAAGAAAGAAAAGAAGACTGATAAAGAAATATTTCTTAAATCAGCAAATGAAGGATGCTAAGAAAGTGTAATAAGTGTAATTAATTTTTGTTTCTCATGTACGCTTCTGGTAAACTGATTCTCTATAGGCTTGATTAGGATCCTTATGCAATTACCTTATCATCGTAAACAGCTCTTTCTAGAATATCAAAATATAACCCATTTCTTTTTTCTTTTTTTTTTTTTAGTGAAACGCCCGTGGGCAACAATTTCATTAAAACCAGTACAGTCTTACATATGAACAACTCAAATAAACAGTAAAAAAACAATCCCCATTCTAGCTGAGCCAATCACGACCCAGTGAATATAAACCTCACATAAAGTACTACTATCTAATAAAACAAGGTCCTTATGGAGGCTGGTCCTGCAGTTAAACAAAATAAAGAAACTGGTATTCACATTTTTCTCCACATATGCTTGCCAACTGATCCAATCAGTATAGGGACCTCTATACCGTATTGACACCCTCCTAGCCATGTGTAGCCAGATCATGCGCAGGTTGTATGACTAATAACCCATCAAAAATAAAACAAAGAGCCATTACTATCTACTATTATCTAATAACCCATTAAAATGCTACGAGCTGCAACATATCAACAGAAAGGGTTCTATTGTTTCTAATCATTGATTTTGCCTTTATATCTTTCCATATTGTATTTATAATTTTCCATATCATATATGATTCTAAATTTAGGCGGGAAGGAAAAGTAGGGGAGCAAAGGTCAGGTCATTTTAGTCTTAAATTTTGTTAATTGAATTTTCGGAATTATTATATTATGTAAATTAACCAAAAGGGTAAATAGCAATAGTAACGATGATTAGAGGGATATATGACTAATATTAAAGAATAGAAGGGCATATGGCTAATTAGAAAAGATTTGGAGGGTATATGGCTGATTTTGCCGAAATTATAATACTTGTGTTTCATTTTATTTTTAATTCTTCGTGTTGAGATAAAGCATCTGATTTTCTTGGGGTTTTTCCATTTCTTGTGGGTAAAAGATTTCTTAAATGATATATGTGTGCTGGATGTGTGCTGTGCTTTGGTTTCAAAATGTAACTCAGATTATTTTAAGCAAAAACATTGGAAGTAGAAAAAGACTTCCATTGAATAATCACGTTCTGAATTCAAGACTTTTTTTATGAGGCAATATCCGTTATTCTGATGTGGAGATCTATTGTAAATACTGGCTTCTATAATTATTGAGACCGACCCAACATTAAATGATTCAACTACCAATTCAGTTAATTACATTTTTTTTTTTTTTTGGTGATGATAGTGTTTGTTATATCCTTACTCAAAGCGAAAAAAGGGGAGCAAAGTAAATATTAATCCCTTTATAACTGTACGGAAGGCTTATTTATATATGGGTTAACCTGCAGCTAGCATTTGTAGGTGGGACGACGACGACGAGTGTGGCCCTTTAGGAATGAAAAGTTCTATTATCTCGGGTGACATTGGCTCAAATTGGATGCTATCTGCTGTAAGCTCCAACTTGGCCACCTGAAATAGTACTCCCTTGGCGTTGCAGTCGATCTGGTTACAGCCGTCATCGCCGACCACGTGCCGGCCAGCAAGAGGATAGAACAGCACCAGTGCTTTGGCCAAGGCAGACTTGAGGACCTCTACAGAGAAGAAGTCCTTTGCACATTCATTGTTCTTGTACAGATATATTGTGTTGTTGTATTTGCGGGCATTAAGTAAGTCAATGCTTGACAGCGAGTGCATCTCTCGCGGGGTGTTCTCGGCTGGAACCACCAAGCTGGACTCTAATATTTCCACCGTCTTCATCAAAACCTCTCTTTTGGGATGCCCTCTTTAGTCTACTCCCTTTAATTTGGATGTTTTGAGATATATAATTGTTTTCAATGTAGGTGAATATATATAGAGATTGATGCACAGATAGAGAAAGATAAAGGGAGAAAATATGAAAAATAGAGATTTTGATTCTGAGATCACACAAATTTTTAATTTTTTAGATAAATTTTAATTCTAAAAAAATACATGTTTTTTTCCCTTACAGCTAAATCATATATATAGTTGCATAATAATCAAAATTCTAATATATTTCGTAATTCAACATATTAAAATTTGAAAATAAATAATATGAAAATAAATAGAAGTAGGCTAATTAAAATTTGAAAATTAATAAAATGGAAATAAATAGAAATAGAGTAAAAGTAATATCGCACATAACTCTGTTATTTGATAAAAAAACAACACAAAACTGAATATTGCAACTGTTTAAAAATGTGAAATTCTTTGAATTTGCTAGCATAGGGCTCAGTTGCAATAATGGATCGTTATATTCTGAACTCATGATATCAATGTGAGTTAAATGAAAAATTTCTTGCTCAAACAATACACTCATTGTTACCAAATAACTACTCTCCAAATTTGAACTCTTTGCAAAAAAGTAGGAGAGGTTGGAGATAGCGATAAATCATCAACTAGTTCTTCATTAAAGATTGCAAAACTGTCAAAAGACACCATATTTATCTCGGTTTCACTCATCCCAATAAATACATAACCATCATAATCGTCGACATACTTATCAAAGATCGGTGGTGAATCAAATGATACACATGTGGAATAATCGTGCCTCGGTCGTCGATCTCGATTCCTACAAGATATGCTTCTCGAAGGGCCATGCCTCATTCGGCGGTCTTGGCTTCGATTAGCCTCCAATTTTGTAACAACTTCGTGAACGGAGTTGGCACATGCTTTAGAAGAATCGAGGGTTTCTAACTCCTCTCATTTTTCTTCGTTTGTAGAGCTCATATTTGCCTATGTGACTTGGTCCTCTAACTTTCTGATTCGTCTTCCCATCACAGCAATCTCTATATCTCTCTGGTCTCGACGGTGCGGCTCTTCTTATTCAAGATCGACTCCACGAGCTCGACCTTCTCTATCACGATCTCTACCACGACCACGATTCTCATCCGCCATCATGGGCTCTCATACCAAATGATGCCCGAACAACAAAGAAAGATAATAGAGAAAATACGAAAAAAAGAGATTTTGATTCTGAGATCACAGATTCTCAATTTTGTAGATAAATTTTAATTCTAAAAAAATACATATCTTTTTCCCTTACAGTTGAATCATATATATATAGTTGCATAATAATTAAAAATAAATAATATGAAAATAAATAGAAATAGGCTAATTCAAACTTGGAAATTAATATTATGAAAATAAATAGAAATAGACTAATTATGTTAGTTTCTTTTATTACATTAGAGACCGCCTTCCATTGTTAGTATTAAAAAATTCTCGACTGAAAACTCACTATAATCACCATCATAATATAATGTTATAATATTTATTATTAAAAATTCTTACAATAATAATTAATTATTATTATTCTCATTGTTAGTATTTTTATCTATTAGAAAATTGATGAATCATACTGAATGCGGAACACTTGTTAGGATCTCCTCTTTATTCGGGTTTCCTCTGCACTAAACCATCGTCGTTTGCTCTCGCTGCGTCATAGTCCCATTTTTTTTTCTATCGCTAGTAGAGATTGACAACAATCTCACATTATTCACAGTACAAGTGTCAGACTCGACTTCTTCTCATCATCAGACTCCTCAATTTGACTAGACGAGAAGATTTCTCTTTTATGGTGTTTGATACTCAAGGAGAAGAACAAACTTTGAAGTATATGGTCTCTCTATGTATCACACTTCTCTCTCATTTGTCCCCTTTTTAGTAGAGTCACAGAAAATTACCAGAGAGAAGTGTATATAAAGAGCCATATGTCTTGATGCAAACAAAGACTGTCATTTTATAGTCCACGACAGATTCTCTACGGTTCACAACAGACTCGGTCTGTGGTACAATATTATCTTAACTAGTGCTAAATTCGCGCGTTGCGCGATTCATTCCTATGAGAATATCACGCATTGTGCGATAGTTTTTATTTTATATAACTTTTATTTGAAAGAGTAAAAAATAAAAAAAATTAATATCATAAGATTTCTTATAATTTTCTAGTCATGCAAGTAAAATTTCATGAAAATAAAATTTCTAGAGGACTCTGAGTAATTTTAAAATATTTTTAAATAAACAAATAAAATATATGATGTTTGAAAATTATTAAAAATATGTTGAAATTCAAAAATAAAAAATTTGATATTATTGGATTGTATCTAATTTTATATGCATATATAAAATTGCTCACACAGATCATTAATTACACACCAAATAATAAAGAAATTAACTAAGTAAAAGTTGCTCCAAACTACACTAAAACAGTCACAGAAAATCTAAAACACTGTGCTAAATGCGTTGCATACTTCCCAAATAAATATAGTTATTATAATTAACAACAGAATAGTAATATTGCCATTTCGTATGATTTTAATTATATTTGGTGAAGCATGAATCACGTGTCACGTGGATGGATATCAACTCGTGAATTGATTGTGGTTCTTAGACAAACACGTCGGGACAAACCGTGTACCGCAACAAATTTTAAAATCGATTAAAACTCGCGAATTGTGTAACTATGCATCCACGTACATGGATACATGTGCTGGCTGCAGCTGCATTCATGTCGACAAGCATGTTCATGCACTTTTTGGATGTGAATTAATTCTCGATGGAAGGGAAAGATCTGGTATGTCACAAATATATTAGTCAGACCCTAGACCAAAAAAAAATAATAATAGTGCTAGCTAGCCTAGCTAGCTTTGATTGGATTATCGGTATTCGCATGGAGAGAAACAACAAAGTGTAACTAAGGGCTCCTTTGGGATGAGTGGAATAGGTCAATTTTTAGAAATAGCCAATTTCATTCCTAAATTTTTCATCTAAACTGTTTTGAAATAGCCAATTCCATTCCTAACACAATTTTCAATAACACTCTTCCCAACAACACTTTTCTCTCTACTTTTTCACACTTTCCAACGCTATTCCTAAACTCACCATCCAAACAACATTTCTAATTTCCGGAATAACCAATTCCTCCTATTTTTGTGAATAGTGTTTTTTCCTAAATTTATGCTATTCCTACTCTATTCCTAACCATCCCAAACGACACCTAAGAGCCAAACATCTTCACATCGATTTGGTAAACGGAAGAACACTTGTGATTACCAAATATTTAAGAGCAACCTAAAACCTTAGATTCGTGGATCGGAATTTACACTTATCTTACTTTATTTGTTATTTCTTGCAATTTACTATTTTATAATTTATTATTACTTACTTTATAATTCTTTCAAGAGAAAAGTTCCACTGTCACCGCTTTTAGATGCTATAAGTTGCCATAACTTCATATTTTTATTAATATTTTAAAATTTTAAAATTCAAACGCTGAATTCAAACTATTGATCTTGTTCAGTTTAACGAGCAATGTGTTTCTATAAGTTTTATAAAATTTAGAATCGATTTGATACTCGATCAGATAGTCAACAAATGAACGAATATGGTTAATAATGACATATTAATTCTAACACGTTTATCATTTGGTCACTTGATCGAATCAAACGGACTCCAAATTAATTATATAAAACTTATTTACAAATTCATTGCTTGTTAGATTGAATAAGATGAACGTTTGAGTTTTAAAAATTTAAAATATTGATATGAAATTGTGTCAACTTGTGGCATCAAAAAATGGTGACATTAAAAATTTATTGTGACACTAAACCTGGTTGTTCTTTCAATTAAGAACTTGCATCTTGAATCAATTTTATTTTTTATTTTTTTTGTTAAAATCAAAGTAAGTCCCTTCCATTCTATAAGTTTTTTTTGAGGGCCAGGTGGCAATTACCACACCGACAGCAATTATATAAAAAAAAGTAATATTTACATAGGAGAAAGATAAAAAAACCTAAAAACAAATAAAAGAAAAGTAACTAAAATAAAGAAAAAACTAAAAAAATAAAAATCTAGTTAAAAGAAAAACTTAAAAGATCCTAAGCATGTCTAATCCAAGCGTTGATATCCTCGCAGATATTTTTGAGCAAGAAATCCACCGAAGAATCTGTATTTGAGAAGATTCTTCTGTTGCGCGCCTTCCAGAGATTCCAAGATATGGCGGCCCAAATAATGTCCCAATTTTGAACTCCAGAGCTCCTGTTAGCCAACCAAAAGTTACAACGATCAAGGGTGAAGTTCATGGTTGGTATCCTGAATCTAATTTGTATCACAGTCCAAACAGCTATCGCAAAATGACAGTGCAAGAAAAGGTGGTCAGAGGTTTCAATGGCGCTCGTGTTGCAAGTCGAACAAGAAGTAGCGGTGGGTCATCCTTTCAAAAGGAGAATTTGTTGAGTAAGCAAACCATCACGGAGTAAAAGCCAGAGGAAAATTCTAACTTTTAGAGGAGTTTTAATTTTCCAGAGAAACGAATAGAACCAGGAGCGGACCCCTGTGTTCGAGAGTACATTATAAGCGCTGGAGGAAGAGTAGTGTTCATTCTGAGTCCATCTCCAAATGACAGTGCCATCAGAATTAGTAGTGGAGAGATAGAAGAAGGGTGCAAGTTGGAGTATGTCAGTCAAACCAAAAGAGACATCGCAAGAATTCAGGGTGTTGATGTCTAAGGTGCGATACAATAAATGCACGGTGGATGTCCAGACAGATGTTGTATCATGATTCAATTTCCAAAGTCATTTCATGAGAAGTGATTGGTTTTGCCGCTCTAGATCAATTATTCCTAACCCACCATTTGATTTAGGGAGGCAACAAGTGGCCCAGTTAACAAGACAGTGTCCTCCAAGACATTTGTCTTTCCCTTTCCAAAAAAAACCTCCGCCTGATGCCCTCAAGATGTTTTAATACCCACCAAGGCAATTTGAGGACTTGCATGTAATGTAGCGGGAGAGCTGTAAGAACAGATTTGACTAAGGTAAGTCGTCCCCCCAAAGAGAGAAATCTAGCCTTCCACCCATCTAACTTGCACTGGAAGGCATTAATCAAAGGCAAGAAGTGAATTTTCTTCGGTCTACGAATTGTCAGAGGCAAGCCCAAGTAGGTGATAGGTAACTCTTTTGGATCACAGCGGAGAATTGAAGAGATGCGAGGAAGTGAGGTTTCCGGTAAGGAAATAGGGACAAAGAGACATTTGGCATCATTAACACGTAAACCCGTAAGCAGCGCAAAATTCGAAAGGACTTCAGAGACCACAAGCAGAGATTTTTGACTTGCTTCCAGGAGAATGATTGTATCATCTGCATATTGAAGGGCCCGTGGAGGAATAACAATAGGGCCAGAAGTAAGACAGGAAGAGTTTGTGAAGAAAGACTGTAAAGTATCTGTGACTAGAATGAAAAGGAGGGGAGATAAGGGGTCACCCTGCCTTAATCCCCTTTTATGTGAAAAGTAAGAGGAAAGTTCTCCATTAACTTTAACAGCTGAAGTGGAGGAGCGTAAAATTATCAGAATCCAAGAAATGAAAGCAGGTGGGAAGCCTCTTTCAATAAGGAGGTTCGTGAGAAAAGTCCAAGAAATAGTGTCGAAGGTCTTGGCAAAATCAACTTTGTAAAGAATAGCCGGAATCTTACGTTTGTGATAAAAGGAAATGAACTCTCTAGTTACCATGTACGATTCCATGATTGAGCGACCCTTCGTGAAAGCAGTTTGCATAGGACTGACAAGATCATTCATGAAAGGTTGGAGACGATTTGTCATAATTTTTGTGATAATTTTCGCGAAAGTGTTGATGACACTTATTGGCCTATAGTCAGAGACTTCAGAACGGTGTTGTTTCTTTGGAACTAAGGTGATGGTGGCCTTATTAAGCAAAAAAAGATCAAGAGTGCAGATTTGAAAGGAAGAAAGTGCCTGTAAAACATCTGATTTAATGATATCCCAGAAAGCTTTGAAAAAATCAATTGGAAAACCGTCTGGGCCAGAAGATTTGCCAGAAGGGAGTTGTTTGATGGCAAGGAGTACTTCTGTTTCAGAGAATAGAAGTGCTAGTGTCGAAAGATCCCGAGAGTTGCCAAGTTTACCGCTCAGGTCAAAAGGTGGAGGATGGGGAGGGCTAGTTCCTAAGACTGAGCGATAATGGTTGAGAAAAGTATCGAGTAGGACAGATTGATCAGAAACGGTGGTATTGTCAGAGCTAATAGAGTCAATTTTGTTTACCACACGTCTTGAAGAGGCAACTGCATGGAAGAATTTTGAGTTTTTATCTCCAAGTTTAAGCCAGGTAACCCCACTTCTCTGTTTCCATTTTGCTTCTTGGTCTTATATTAACAAAAAGGCATGTTCTCGAAGAGAGACTCGAAGGGCGAATTCATCAGGATTGAGATTCCTTGATTCTTCTAGAAGGTCAAGAAACTGGATGATCAGCTTTGTTCGATGCAGAAAGATATTTCGATTTGCAAACTTTGTGTTTGCCCATTTGGAAAGTGCTAATCTGACTGACTTAAATTTCTTAAGCATATTTTTTGCAGGATTTGGATCGACAAGGGATGAAGACCAAGCAGCAGAACAACAAGATGGATATCAGTAGATCCAAGCCAAAAAGATTCGAATTTGAAAAGCCTTTTTTTTGAGGAAAGTTGAGGAATCGCTGAGAAAAGAAGGGGTGCGTGGTCAGAGGTAGTGGCGGGGAGGTCCACCAAAGAAAGACGAAGAGGTAAGTTAAGCCAGTCCGGTGAGAGAAAAGTTCTATCAAGACGAGAGAAGCATGGGGTTGGTCTTTTGTTGGACCAAGTGAATTGCCTGCCGTGTAAGGGGACTTCGAAAAGGTTGTTATTTGAAATAAAAGAATTAAAAAGATGGAAAAACGAATAGTTTCGCTGGCCACCAGTGGAATCAGAAATATCACGAAGGAGATTGAAATCACCTAAGATAATCCACGGATGGGGAGAGAAAGTTCTGACCGAGGTAAGCTCATCAAGGAAAGCTGATTTGAGATTATCATCTGTAGGTCCATAAACTGCTGTGATCATAAAAGAGAAGGAACTGACTGAGAGAATGACCGTGGAAGAGTAAGTTAAATTGTGAAGGAGTGAGCAATCGAAGAGATCCGACCAGACTAAGAGAATGCCTCCTCTTGATCCATTAGCGTCCAAGGATGAAAAAGAATTGAACCGAAAAGAACAAACAGTACGTGCTTTAAAAAAATCACAAGTCGCCCACTTGGTTTCTTGTAAGCAAAGAATATTGCACTTGGAGTCTCTCACAGTTTCTTTCACAACAGCACATTTATTCAAATCAGAAATTCCTCTTACATTCCAACAAAGAGTTTTAATAGATGGTAAAAACATAGATAAAAGTAAGACAAAAGCTAAATTAACATTAGCATAAAGAAATTTTAATATTTAAAATCACATAAGCTAAACAGCTCCTGAACTGCCATCCTTGTTTGCAAGAAAATTATCAACTTGCGGCAGAAGGCCACAATAACCCTTCAAGGCTTGTTGTTCAGTTAACGATAAGGAAGCTTCAGACAATAAAGAGCGATGCAAACCCGCCTCTTTGATAGCTGCTTGGAGAGATATTTTGGAGGGGCCAACACATAGAATTCGACCTTTTCTTTTCAAACCAACCTCAAAGCCACGAAGAGTGTTGTTCGGTTTCGGATTGCGATTGCTGCGGCGAGGCTGAGAAGTAACCGAACTCTGGTTGCTTTGCAGCGGAGATGCGACGGCTGTTGTAGGCACATCTGCCGAAAAAAGTTTTTTCTTAGCGCTGCGTGGGTTGCGGCGGTCTGAAGGCGAGATGAACCTGGGGGGTAGAGTCTCAATAGGCTGCCGGATCACTGTTACAGGAATCGGAGGAGAAGGGAGTGAAGCCGAGGCGTCATGGGGAGAGAGAAGTGTAGGCTGTAGAGGGATTGATGGCCGAATGGAGAGAAGAGGCGGAGGTGACGACTTGTCGAGTGAAGGCGAGGTTGCAGGCCCGGTAAACGGCACTAAGGCCAGTGGGTTAGGCGAAGTGGAGAGGCGAGCTTTGACAGGAGAGGGAGGAGTAGTCGGGGTATTTGAGGATGGCAGGATCGGGGAGGGGGGGTGATCAGTTTCCATCGGATCCGAGAGAGGCAGAGAAGAGTTAGGAGGCGAAGGTGGGTTCGAGCTGCTGACAGGAAGAAGCAGAGAGAAGAAAGAGGGTTGGGTGGGTTGGGTTGGGTTTGGCACTGCAGTTGGGAGGGTTGGGTTTCCTGTTTCCTGCGAGTTTGGAGATGGGCACAATAGCTCAGCAGATCGAGTTGGGCTTGGAATGGGCTTAAAGTTTCCAGCTTTAAATAAAGAGTTTGGAATTGGGTCCAATAAAGAGTTAGCAGGCTCGGCTTGAATTGCAGGCTTGGCAAGAAGTGCAGGTTCGGCAGTAGTGGTCTCAGAGAAAGAATCAGCAGAATCAGAAGTAAAATTCCTGCTATTCCGTAGCTTATTCAAGTAGTAATCCAAAAGAGGAGGAGGTGCAGGAGAAGTACAGTGATTAGGAGGAGAGATTGGAGGCATAGAAGGCGGGGAGCTTAAATTCTTGCCTTTTGTAGGAGAAATTTGAATAACAGGAATTGGTGGAGGATTTGCTGTGGCAACTTTTCCAGGAACTAATGGAGCAGGCTTGGATTGAAGAATGAACGAGGGACCTCCGGTATCGACAGGAAGAATGGTCGACAAAGAGAGTGGAGGCGCCGGGTCGGCCTGGAGTGCCTGGGTTCTCAAACTGAGTTCCCAATAAGGCGATTTTTCAAGACTTCGTTGGAGATCTGATTTGAAGGAAGATGGGGGCAAAGAGACCCAAGCATTGTAAGCATGTTGGAATTCTTCAGAGACCGAATTAACAAGAGGTGGATTAGTAACCGAGTCCTTTGAGAGAGGGTTGATGTTTCTAATGCGGCGGTCAACTTCACGAAAGTAAGAGATGGATGGGGTTGGATCCAAAGGAGTTGTAGCCGTGAAAGGTTCCTCAATCCAACTGATGACTTCAACAGCTATTGGCTTACGCAAGAATCTGTCTATAAGCCGAGCAGCATGAGGTACTTCTTCAAGATTTCTCACTGCTACAAGTACTCTCAGTCTCTCAAGGCTTTTAACCTCCTCAAGTTTGGTGTGATTGAGCAGAAGTCCAAACTGGCCAATCATTGGAATCAGGTGTTGAGAGTTCCAACCTTGTATTGGGACATCAATAAGGTCGAGTAGGACTTTGAACCGATAGTTGATCGGTGTTGCATCTATTGCTGGACTCCAGGGATAAAGCACAAGACCAATCGATTCAAATTTTGGTTGGAGGTTTGAGATAAAACCCGACCTGTTCCTTTCCTCAGGTAGAAGAAAAAGGTAACGGTCAGTATTCAAGTGAACCAAAGGAAAAGGATCTTTAGAAGATGAAATCATCATGATGGCTGCTTGAATTGAGTTTGAATCGAACTTGCCCGGCTTCAGCCTTCCATCCACCACAACTCCTTTCAACAGATATCGAAGATCATGAATATTGTTTGCCGACTGGGGGAGGTAAACATCAATAAAGTTTGGTCGATTAGGAGGAAGCTTGTCTTCACCTAAGTTGCCATGAGGGATGAGATTGTGAGGACACTGTTGAACTTGTGGTCGGCTCTTATTAGTGCAGTTGTTTGCTCCATGTCCAGGTTGAAAGCAACGGGCACAAGCCCTAACTGGAGCCTTGCAGGTGACTGAAGAATGGCCTCTAACAAGACATTTGTAGCAAGACATTTGGAGCCTTCCATTCTATAAGTTCGACACATTTCTTTTTTCTCTACTCAAAGAGACAAAAACCGTAAGCCTGCGGCAATAGCATTAGATTGGACATGATTTATAAATTACAAATACCGCACCATAAAATTGTGATGGAGCAAGACAAATATTCTTACAGAACTAATCATAAGGATTACAGTTCTTTTACGTAGTTTATATTTATATTTATATTTCATTATCTTTTAGGGAAGTTAGCAGTTAGATTGCCTGCCAATCTTTCATTTAAATATAAAAGAAGAATACATGGTATGTTTTTTCAGCATTTGGAAATAAAAACGATAAACAGAAAAAGAAGGGAGCCTTATATGTAAGATTATGAATCTGGATTTTCCCAACGGCTGGTGGGTTGGTGTGTGTAAATGTATTATTCTTGTAGTTCGCCTGGTTGCTCGGGGTGGGTGAATAATTCTAGTAGGATGGTTATACTTTTGATGCCAGATCAATAGTTGTCTGTGATATTCAAGACCATATTGGGAAAATATGGTTTACAGGGGCTGCTTTGTGCTTTTCGGTGGTGTATTTGGGAAATAGGAATGAAATTGCTTTTGAAATTAGAGGCATACATTCCTCTAGGTGCATTAGTAATACCTGGTGTGGTCTCAAGATGACAGTCGGCTGCTCACTAATGTGAATGGTTCAATTCATTTCAATTATAGTGATAGGAAGACATGTTGTAGCTGTTATTAGAACATTTTGACATCGAAATTATACGTTGGGGCTAATGATCCAAATTATATAGAATCAGATGGTTATGCTGATAACAGCAAATATTCCTTCTTGACCAAATCTAATGGAATGGTTATTCTTTTGTCCCACATTGTGAAGAGTGCAAGGAAGTGCAAGGAAGGCCATTTTGGTCATTTTGTGTGGCATTGTGTGAACTGTGGAGCTGCAGTCGTGTGGGATGTGCTGGAGCTGACATCCGGTCTAAGCTCAGTGATGATGATGCTGTTGGGGAGTACTGAGAAAGACATCATAAAATTTAAGTTTGGAGATTACCAATCTGTTGGATTCTGATCTGCTGAAGAGAACGGATAAACCTTTGTGCTGGATGCTGCTATGTTGAATCCTCCAAACAGAGTGATAACAATGCTAGTCATTGCTCTCACCAACTAACCTTCAAAAAACAGTGCTAGTGATACTTCACCGTCAAAAAAGGTGTCATTCGGGTTTTGTTAATGAGGTATATAATTTTTAATTTTATTCTCCTTATCTGACATATGGATCATATACTGGTAATCTCAACATGTCACACCCCTCAAAAATTAAAAAAGAAAGGAAGACAAAAGAAAATATGATGACTACCTCACACTGTACAAGAACTCACTGCTGGTTTACTGGTACAAGTAAACCAAGAAAGTAATTTGTATATACCGGCTGGTGCATGAAAACATTAAGAAACTAATTTATGAGATTTTCTTGGCACTCATGGTGCAATATTGACGACAGGATTACAGAAATGTTGAAGTTGGAAATTTAAGAAATGCTCAGAAGTTAAAAGTTCACGTAAAGAAAAATCATAACCTTTTGTAGACTAACATAAACATTAAACCGAATTTACGAAAATTCTTAACCAACTGCCTCCAAAAATCAAACAGATTTTACGAATTCGACTACAGGAGGTCGGCTTCTCCATCGGTAGGGCCTTCAATGTGTTCTAAGAACTATAATAAATAAATCAAATTATTACAAATCTTGACTAATTTTCATTTCTTACACGTACAAAGTGAATATGAAACAACAACTATAACCAATTTGATACGCACAAATTTATTTTTATATATTTTTTAATTTGTCGTATCTTATAGAGGTGTACAGTTGCTTATGTTTTAGCAATTTATTTTCATTTATATATGCTTTTCTGATTGTTATAAACTGAAAAAAATACATTAAAAGTCCACTGAAGTAAAGAAATAAAGCAATAATTTCAGAAAATAAATTAAACCATATCCCGACCATCTTCGTGTAATTTGACAAACAAAAATAAAACATGCTTGGAACAAAAATTGACTTGTTGATAATCTGATTGACAAACAAATTTATAAATCAGACAAAAGTATCTTTTTAATTTTTAAAAAATGACATCTCTCTGAAAAAAACAAGAATCTAATTCGTAATATATGAAAAAAAAAAAAAAATAGGAACACGCGTATGAGCTTTGATCGGTTCAGTAGCGTATAACCGGAGCTAATTGACTACTTGACTAGACTCACTCACTGAGACCAATTTCTGAGTCTTCCCTCCCCTTCGGCGGCTCGGCCTACGCTTTGCCTCCCTCTTCTCTCCTCTTCTGTTGGTCAGCAAAGTAGCAAACTGCCTGCTGTCAAAACCCTCACCAAAACCCCTAGAGGCAATGCGATGCTGCTGTTACTTCGCAAGAGCCTCTCTCCTTGGGACACCTCCTCCCTCTCTCGCCTCTTCTCCACTCGAACTACCCACCAATCTCCATCTCCCATTTTGCGGTCCAGTACCTGATTAGCTCATTGGGCCTCCCCTCCGAAAAGGCCGTCCGAGCATCCAGGTACATTTCCCATCTCAAATCCCCCGAGAGGCCCGATGCCTTGCTCCAATTCCTGAGAGACGCCGGTGTCACCCAACCCCACGTCCGAGCTGCTGCTCTGCGTGGCGCGTTATTCCTTGGATACAGTGTTGACAAGTGCTGCAAGCCAAGGATGGCTGCGCTGCTCGAGCTTGGTTTCTCTCCTTCTCACATCTCCCTCCTCCTTTCACTTTGCCCAGAAGCATTTGCATATGTCACATTGTCACAAAAGATCCAGTTCTGGATGCAAATTATGGGCTCTGTGGATAACTTTTGCCTGTCTTGAAGAAAGCCCGGTTTCTTCTCACAGTAAACCTTCAAAATTCTGCAATGCCCAACCTATCTTTCCTTCGAGACCAATGCGGCTTCTCTGATCGTCAAATTGTTCGGCTGACTAAGGAGGCACCTAGAGCGATTACATCTAGCCCTGCAGCTCTAAAGATTAAAGCTAAAAGGGCCGAGAAATTGGGGGTCAGATGTTCATCACCAATGTTTGTGTATGCTTTAATTACCGTCTGCTGTCTCAACCAACGCACCATTGACTTTCTTCGAGGATTATCTCAAGGTGACTTTCTTCGAGGATTTGGTACTGCATTTATATTTCACGTTAGATTCTTTATGTTTTCTCCCCCCATTACTCCTTTTTAAAAGCTTATCTAGGGAGCAACACCATGTAACTCTACAATTTAGGTCAACCTTATGGATTAAGGTACAATTCACTGACATTAGGTTGTCTTAATCTGTTGGTTCTTTTGGCTGAGTCGCAATGCAAAGTTGTTTATAGTCAGTTATATTTCTTGCTTAAATAACATGGTATGGAAAATGTTACCAACAATCCCATCAGAAGGACACCTAATATGAAGAAAATTATCTATTAAATTGTACTTCCTAATGTCTTCGTTTGGATGGGTCCGGAATAGGCCTATTCTCCGAATAGCCTATTCCTGGCGGAGAAAACTCATCCAAACGGAAATGGAATTGTATAGGAATAGCCAATTCTATTCCTAACACAATTTTCAATAACACTCTTTCCAATAACACTTTTCTCTTTACTTTTCACACTTCCCAACGGTATTCCTAAACTCACCATCCAAACAACATTTTCAATTCCCGGAATAGCCAATTCCCACAATTCCTGTGAATAGTATTTTTCTCTAAATTTATGCTATTCCTACCCTATTCCTAACCATCCCAAACGACACCTCAATTGTAATGTATATAGTATATACTGGGGCGGAGCCAGAATTTTATTATAGGGGGGGCAATGGTGTCTAAGTACAAGTCTAAAATTATAATAAATAAAAAAATATGGATGGCGGCAGATGTTTGCATAGTTTGGTGCACATTTAAAACTGTTGTTTATTGAAAAAAAAAAATTAAGTTGAAACCATTTTTGCGATAAAATTCAAACCTCTGGTGGTTCAATATAGATAGTGTACAGTGGTGAAGATGATTTTATACTATATCAACTCCAGACAGCTTTTGTTCAAAAACAAAAATTGACAATACAGCTCAATACATGCAAACGAACAACATACACTATAGTTAAAGTTTAGAGGGTATCATTGTAATATTTGGGAATATCTAGGGTATTTTAATATTTGAGTTAAGTGAAGTAGCCAACTGTAGATATTGCTATATAATTTGTTTGTGGTTATATTTACCAGCCATATAATTTGTTCGTGGTTATAACTTTTAATTTGGGCCAAAGTTAAGGGCGGTGTTCCTATCATGTACGTGCAATTTAATATCAGTTATTAACAGCACAAAATGTTAGGGGGGGCCAGGCCCCCCTACTGGCTCCGCCACTGAGTATATACTCATCCCGTGCCTGCCTTCACTAATATCACTAGTTTTGTGATTTTCATCATGCTGATTAACACAAGATTAACACCCACTTTAGCTTTTGCCGTCATTAACATGTATCTCGTAGTACAAGGTGCAGCTGGTGTGCTAATCTTAAGAAATTTCAAACCCACTTTATAATAAGGTGCAGTTTCTGTCAGTGTGATTTACACAGCGAAAAAAAGAGAACCAAACTTTTCACCAGACTGATCCATTTTGTTGTATCATTACTCAAATTTTAAACCATCTGAAGAAGCTAAATAACATCATCAATGACATCTCATTATATAGAGCACTATATCAGAAAACTAATAATTGACATTCATGGACAATCTGAGCAATATCAAGTTGTTTATCTAATTGTTTCAAGCACAATCCAAATTGCATTTGCCAACAACAACCTGCACTATACCAGTATCCCGTAGCTTACAACCAGAGGCCTCCAAGAAAGGTGTCTTGGTTTAGAAATGATACCACTGAATCTTTCTATGATTTAGACTGCGGGAAGTGTTTTGTTTGCATTCTACTGCTCCAGTTCCACTCTGTACACTAGACTCATTACTGTCACCTTGATAGTTGTAAATCGATATGATTCCATTCATGATATTTAGATTTAAAAATCATAGCAATCAACAACGGTGAAGCTCTGAATTGAAGGTGCAGAGTGGAACTGAAGAGGAATGAAATGGGAAGGAAAATTAATGAGAAAAAAGAGAGCAGAAGTTAGACTAGTACAACAAGGCAACTGATCAATTTACAAGGCCCACTTCTTCCTTATAGTAGAATCAGTAGGCATGTTGAACATGCGTGAAATATGCTTTATATAGTAGAGCTAGCTGCGGTAGTATGTTCAATAACTGAGCTAGCTTTCACAGATGGAGATCCTCCCCATTTCCCTATAAATTTGGAGGGGGTGGAAAGTAGAATTTGGAAAGAATCGCAACGGATTTATTTCCATCCTTTGAAATTGAAATGTGCAAAACCATGCAATGAGATCTTCGCATTTGTTCAATGATAAAAGTGTGCGGAAACAAAGATTAATTAGTTTGAATTTATAATTAGATGGTTATAATACTTGCTAAAATTATCCACGACGCGTCAAATATCAGCAGACAAACAAAATCCAACATTACAAGATATCAAAAGTAAAGCTTGTTATGTATAGTAAATGATTGCTGAAGTTGAGTGCTAATTTAAGTTGCTAACTATAATTTGACGATATGTTAGTGAAAATTTGGTGGTTCAAAATGTTTGACAGGATAGGAAGGACTTGCGATCACTAAGAGTCTCCGAATTTAAACTAGTAATTTTCAGCGAGAAAATATAATAGAAAAGTTCAAAATACTTCTCTCTGGGTGTCTGCAGTCCTTTTAGATTTCTAGGTGTCAGTAGCCGGTCCCAGAGCAATTTTGTTGGTTCATCCTAAGTTGCCTTTTTTTTTATTTTTTAAGTAATTTTCATGCTGCCAGGATTGGCCTAAATAATTAGTCTCTTAACCCAGCAAAACTCAATTTTGTTTCTCCACCTTTCATTGTACGGTCCCAAAGAAATTTAGACCGTCCGTTAAAATCGAAAGATTTAGATCAGATGTGACTCAATACATATCCATTCCTCTTTTATATTAGCAGGCGTAGATTTTATTTATAATAATCCACGATCTCCAATTATTTGTTTCTTTTTAAAAATATAATCGCCGATAATTTGGTTGCAACACTGAACAGAGGAGCACAGCTGGTCTGGACTCTGGAGCCCATTAATTGAGGAAAAAGAAAGGATCGGTGAAATTGAAAAGTTTAGAAAGGTAATGTAACGGTCCAAGGGATGGTCCATTCCAGCCCAACTCAGTGAGTTGAGTACTTGAGTCACTAATATTCGCCAGCGAAATTTAGGTTATTATGTCGCAAGGAATTTGATTCTTTGAGATCATACCATGTAGCCATAGTGCCATACCGTGGGACAAGTTAGTGATTTGAGTCTTAGTAAAGTTGGAACCTTCATTTAGTTAAATTTTCTGTTGTGCACAATAGCGAAAATTAAACTCCCATAAGCGAAAAATGCGACAACTAGAAAAAATTATGGATAAAAAGAAAATGACAACAAAGCTAGTAACTTAGTATGAACTTGAGGTTTGGATGGTGATTTAGTAATTTTTTTTTGTTATATATAGTAGGTGCCATTTAGAAAGACGTGGTTTAGTATTTGTGACATCAAATTATTTTCTTACATGTCAGTAAGGTTTGAACTTGTTCCTTATATCGAGAAATAGCAACCACTAATTATTTGTGATGGACTTTACATCTCGTGAATTTGCTTCTTAACTTTAAAAGTTACTGATTCAAAATGGCGAATTGATGATTTCACCTACTTGAGGAAAAAGTTTTTTGTTTACATTCTAATTGTTTTAATTTTTCTAGTTTATTTATCAATTTTTTATGCATTCAATTTTAACAATTTATAACCTCCTAACTCTATTATAAATTTTAAAATATTAGAAAACTTCGGGCATAAAAAATTAAATCATCAACTAAATAAAACTCAACAATTTGAATACTTATTTCAGATTGAATATTTTCTTCCAAGGTAAGCCTAAAACCTCATACTGAATCCTATACTGGCCTATATATTTCCTCAACCAGTCCACCTTTGTCGACTCAAATAATTTTATTTGTCCAGATGTGAGACTGAAAGTGTCGTCCTGTAAAATCCATCCACACCAATTTTGACCGTCCAAAAAGACTATCTAGAAGATCCTAAAAGAACAGCAATTAAAGCCGAGGCTAATGTATTTAATCAATAATTAATGCCCAAGAAATTGGGAGTAGTCACTTGGGAAACTTCTGTAATAGACAAGGAACCTTGACTTTAAGCAATTTGGACACAAAGCTTTAGCTATTGTGTGACGCCCACCAAATTTCTCATTTCGTTCAAGTTTGGGGTCTGGGGATAATTTTGCGAATTAAAGGTCTATGTTTTCTTTTCTTTTCTTTTTTTTTTTTCCTTAATTGTAGAAGATAGTATATATATGTATATAAGAGCCATGTTCCATTATATTAATTGAAACTTTAATCAGCATTAAAATTTCAAATTTACCTTTCCGTAAGTGCAGATAATGATCTTATCTAATTATTAAAAACTTAATCACTCACACATATATATCAAAGTAAGAAATATTTTATATTTTAATTATTGACTATTCTATTTCTACCTTCAAATAAATTAAAACTCTCTTGTTTCATTCCCATACTAATTATAAAAATATATATATATATAACTAAATCATTAAAGTAAGAAATAATGTTTTGTTTGTTAGACTAACTGTTGTAAATTTTAAATAAGAAATTAATATTTCGGCGAAAGATGAGTATTTTACATCAACTCGAGTTTTTGCCATATTAATTTTACTCGCGTGGAAGTTCCATATCGGAGCTTTTTCCATGAAAAGATTACTCTATTTATTATTATTATTATTATTATGGCAAATATGGATCTTAGTGAATCTGATATCGTAATCAACAAATATCAATTTTTTGTTGTTCCCAATTCTCCTCTCTGTCCGTTAAAGCTTAAATTTTATGTTTTTGGCTTCCGAATCTACACTAAAAATAAATTGCAGCAGGATGTGTATCTGTATTTGTAGTTGTGTGACAAAAGATAACATCTCTTTTAAAATAAATAAATAAAAGACAACATTCAAAACATTCGGTTCTTACTTCTTAGTGAAAAGTTAGATAGGCAACAAACAACAAACGCAAAATCCCATGCATACGTTTATCTAATTTATTCTTCAAGTATGCCGGAAAAAACCAAAAAGCAAGAATACGTTAAAGAAGCTTCCACTTGTCTTTAAAACCTTTACCAACTTTGTGTCCCCACTGCATCTCAACTTCACAAAGAAAAGCATCAAAGGAGCTTTATTTTCTAAAAGCCTTTTGATCATTCCCTCCAAACCTCCATGAAGCATCTTCAAACTAGCAGCACCTCCTTTCACGTTCCATTCAGCGCAGAAAGGATGTGTGACCAACACAAACAATTTAAATTTAGAAGCCAAAAGGTACACACCGATGAGATAAAGCAAACTAATGTTCACCGGTACCGTTCTCGATCTATTGATGGTGCATCTCGACCCCGAGTTGGATCAGAGTGGCAGAAGCTTAGACGGGTCAATTCGGACAGGAATCCAGCAACTCAATTACAGCCTAAATGGCATTGGGTTATGTTTGGACCTGTGAAGGTACCATCAACAATTGATATGAAAGATATGCGCGACCGTCATGTTCGCAGCAACTTTTCTGAAGGACAAGAAACAAGGTTTGCAAAGAAACCATGGAAACTCCTACAGTCATTGAGTTGTAAAGCCGTTGAGACCAGTGTGGTAGCAGCAGCACCAGCACCGGTGGCTGTCGATCTCATCCCAAGTGCATCGTCTTAAATTTGATCATCCTTAGTTAGTATCATCTTTTTTTTTTCCCCCCTTTTTTTTGGGGAATTTGTTGAGTTAACTATATATGTACCATACTACTCATCAGGAAGTCAGGATTGTTGAACTGGCCTATTAATTAGGAAAAGATTATTGTCAAAAGTAATTTCTTGTCATACTTATTTAATATCATGAAGCAAGTTCTTGAACAGACTTGAAGTTAAATTCAAACAGAGAATTCTTTATATTTTAGCTCGGTTTCAATCAGATTTTAATTCGGAAATCTTTCTCGCTGTCAGAAGCTTTCTTTTGCTTTGTTATTTTTTTTTTCTCTCCCTACCTTTTTTTTATTTAGTTTTGTTTTGCTGAGTAATGCTAGAGTCAAACGCGTTTGACACTTGAGTCCATCAAACATGATCGAATCTCAATTTATGATATTACAATGGAAAATCCGAACCGCTCAATTTATTCTTCATAATGAAATCTCCTTAGAGATCAAATTTTATAATTTTTTGAAATTTTTTACTATTTATTTTGAATTTTAGAAAATCTTCAATCTAATTAATTTTGGACCCTCCAATTTTTAAAAATCCGAAATAAATAGTTAAAAATTTTGAAAAGTTGTAAAATTTGGTTTTGAAGATAATTTCAATATGAAGATCATATTGAGCTATTTGGATCGGTCATTTGAAATTTTAATAGTTGAGATTAAAATCGTGTTTGACGTCAAACGCGTTTGACTCTAGCATTACTCTTGTTTTGCTATAGTCACTGTCATGGATGTGTGGAGTACAGATTGCTTTTTGGTAGTTTTAGCGAGGAGTCCGAGATCTGAGGTAAAGTTATAGTAGTAATTAACGATATTACATTGCTTGCAGATGAGGTAGGGAGTGGTCCATTTCATCATTGGAGTTTGTGTGCATGTGTGTTGTACTGTGCAATTTTCTTATGTTTATTTTTTCCCCTAATTTCTTCTGTGTGATCACTGTACAAAAAAAAAAATCAATATCTGCTTCTAGTAATTGGACATTTTCGACTTCAAACGGACTAAAACGAAGAAAATGAAGATCTCTTGCATCTGCTGCAAATTTCTCGATCTGTTTGAACTGGGGATCTGCGTGCGGGGAGGAAGTCTTTGACCAATTATTGGATCCAATCTGATGAATTAATTTGATGTATATCCAATATACTAATAATTTTATCATGAGCTTTTAGCTTTTCATCTGATTGCTTATTAGAAGGCCAGATTTTTATGTGAATCGCATGAAAATGGCCCAATGGTGACACGGTAACTTTTACGCGACAGATGTGATTATGTGAATTGTAATTATGCAACAAGCTTGGCCTGTCCTTCTATCAAGTTAATTTTGTCAAATGTTAAATCCTGACATTTTTTTATATCCAATAAGCTCGTCTCAATTTTACAACGCTAATAGCCTAATTATTTAGATGGTTCTAAACTTCCAATTATATCATAATATCGCCTTGCGCAGCCGAAGAAAATTAAGATAGATAATTAATACTGTAGTAATAGTTTAGGGCGATTCATATTTATTTAACTAGGACTCAAGTATACCAAAACAATTTAGGGCGATTTTTTTTTATTTTATAAGAACTTGATAATAAAATTTATTATCAATTTGGAACGAATAAAATATTTTTCGTCGAGCATACTATATCACACGTCTTAAAATTTTATAACATTTAAATGAACGAAGGGATTTTAGTATAAAATTTTATCTGTGATAAGGTTTTCCAATTTATATACAAACTCGATAGACGGTTAATTTGCTAACAAAATAGCAATGAATATGTAACCAACTTGAGCGTAAATTTGATAGTTATTTCATTAAATCTATTTTTCAATTTATAACAAACGGATTTATTGGAGAACATTCATTGAATCCAAATGCAGCGAAGTTAAATTCAATTAGGAGTTATAAATAGATTATTATTCTTCTTATTATTATTATTATTACTATTACTATTACTATTACTATTACTATTACTATTACTATTACTATTACTATTACTATTACTATTACTATTACTATTACTATTACTACTAATTTACTATTAGCGATAATTTGATTTATGCCATTCTAAACATGACAATTTGAAATATGCCACTAATTTAATGTAATAGGAAACTAAAAAGCACACGATTAATTCCATGCAAAGAAGGTACCACAAATAGGGCTGAAAGACATTAGAAACGGAACGAAAATGGAGTGTTTCGCTAGCCGTTTCGTTTCGGTGATGAAACATATTTGCTTTTTCGTTAATCGTTTCGCAATGCTGAAACGGTCGAAACGAACGAAAATTACGTAATTTATACAGGAAAAAAATAGAATTTTGTTTCGTTAATCGTTTCGCCATAGCGAAACGAAACAGAAAAAAGTATGAGTGGATCTGACACACGCTCTACTCTCAAAAATATTGGTCAATTTTCAATGCGACTTGTGCAAATTAGTTGTGAACCGTTAAAATAACACGTGGACCGCACAATAATAATGACATCTACAATTCTGTAGGCTGGATTTGGATTTTGAAATTAAAATTATTGTAGAGAGATTCTCTAAAATAGTAACATCTTAAAACGAGTTTATGGAATGTAGGCTGGATTTGGATGTTTGAAATAAAAATAAGAGTTAATTATGTAGAATCTAGTAATATTATTGTTAAAAAGTAAATTTATTATGAGAATAATATCGATGAAAGAAAATATCTTGAGAACAAGTCATGTTATTTTCTACTGGACTACTTTTTTTATTAACTTGTTTACTTTTACTGAGCTTCATGTGTTTTTATTTCATATCTATATGTAAACTTTTAAAAGTAATATTAGAAAGCAAATGTTAATCGGTCTCTCTTTTAAAATTTTGTTCCATCGAAATTAGAATAGGCAATCGGTTCCTGATTCAAAATATTTTGATATTTTAATCTGAATTTTGGAGTTAATCCAAAATATTTCTATTTTTATTCACCCAAAGATAGCCCACGCGCTTAACTAAAAATTGACAAAGGAAAATGTGGCTATTAGGAGTATTTTTATAATTAATTGTCTAAATAAATACATTCGGATTCATTGTGATGATCCTTTCATAATTTTCAAGTGAAGTTGCGACTTGCGAGTGATGGACACGATTTTAGAAAATTAACTTGCTTGGACTATGGACAATTGGACATATTTGGATGAATGCAATATGAGGATATGCATTGACAGTTGATTTCCTGAGTATCTTTATGCTTGTCATTCAGATAATTAAGTGTTTAATCCACTTGTTGTAATATAGTGTCGGTGAAAAATGTGACGTTATTGTAGAGTCACTCATTTATTAACATTTATGTTGAACGTGAAATATTTGAATAATGTTCCATTGAATTAGTGAGCCATTCTATCAAATTAAATTGAATGATTTATATTGACAACATAGAACTTGAGGTTGGTATCGCCTGAAATGTTGTATCAATCTTAAATTTGAAAGTGTTCAAGTGACAAAATTTTCAAAAATATACATAAGAAGATAAGAAATCCTTAAAACCACTGTGATTTACGGGCATTGGCAGCACAGCGACCTTGCTGGACTTGGCCTTCCCACATATTTTAATTTGACTAATAATAACAAGCTAAATTTAATGAAACTATTAGAAATATGTAGAATGCCCCTTCAAAAAATAAAAGTTTCATATTGGTCCCACTCAAATTATTTTGGCGGCTCCGCCCCTGCTTACGGGTTGTTCTAATCCTAACAAAATCTGTTTTTTTTTTTTATTTCTTTATTTCATTTTTTGAGAAGTGTAATAAAGTCCTCGTTGAATAAGTTTCCTGTATCATTAAGTAAATATAGTGATATTACAAATTAACGCCATTAATTAATTGGCGCCAAGGCATGAACAGTTCTTTTGAGATAGATGGGTTGTTTTGTCAAACACGAACCTGGAGCCAACTTATATTGTTTTGGCTCAATTTTTGTTTACATTAGATATCAAAATATATCCAGCCAAAGGTTGCCTTCTTCCTATATATGATGTTATCAGTAATATTTTGCGATCTCTTTAAAATATTTTCTTGTGTTCCTCTGCATTATGTCCCTGTTAATGAAATTTAACTCATTTAATACTTTTATGTAATGGTTTTTTTTAATTTAAGATGTTATTTTTTGAACATATGTTTTTTTCTAAATGAAGTTTGAAAGATAATTCTAAAAGTTATTGTAGAAAGCAAAAACACGGTGTTCCTCAAGGGTGCATTTGGATCTTATGTTAGATGAGGATGAGGTGTAGCTAGAAAGTGAGATTAATTAGGACATTTCTTTTAACACTATTTAACTTAAGAGAACGCATATATTTTCTTACTGACCAAAATAACTTATATCAAAGAGAAGAAAAGAAAGCAACTTGGTCGACTTAACTTTGTTTACGAGAGGATACATCTAGCTCCCTCGATACGAAAATTCTTACTGATATTTAATTATCGAATTTGTTATAACAAATTGAGTTTTATTATATGAAGTTTTTTTTATTTTAATATTGATGATCATTTGCAATGATTATGTTGCAAGTTAGATTATATGATATTATTTCAATTAGGCATGAACTAACTTAGATTTTCAAATATATTTAGTTCTTAAATTAAATATTAATTGGTATGACTATTTTAATATATTGAAACAAAAAATATTTTTAATTGTAGAAAATACAAAAAGACAAAACTATTTTTTAACTGTAAAAAATACAGTCACAACTTTAACTTAATACTGTAGATCAATTAGTATTAATAGTCTTAACCAAATTGACATATGAAACGAAGGTTCGGAAGGAATACAATATATTTTCGGACAAAAAAAAATTCCCCACTTGCATAACTGCACATGTTGCAAACTTCCCAAATAAATGTAAAAAAACATTATCAAGCAGCCCACGTGTTGATTATTACCTGACATATTTTGGAACAAAAACCTCACAATACATACAAGAACAGATGTGCCATTGAGAAAAGACCAGCAAATCTCTCAGTTAGAGCCAAATAGAAAGTACTCCCAGAGTGAGACAGATAAGATGATATGAATTGGCCAATTTAAAAGGGTATCTAGAAGATATTTGAGAGGTTAATTAAAAACACTTAATTGGAAAAGCTATCTAGAAAGCTTCAAATTCGCTTCAAATATGAACTTATGTATGGAATTGGTTCTCTCTAAATTAAAGAGCACTTTAACAACAAAGTGTTTATAACTAAAAAACCTATGAACCTTAATCTTCTCTAATTGGATATTTACCCCTCCAATCTTTAATATTGTATATTTACCCATCTAATCTTCATAATCTTAGGTATTTATTCTTTATTGATAATTTTAACGACAATTTAAAATTTTAAAAATAAGTTTATAAAAATTTGACCAAAATACCCTTATTTTGTCCAACCCGTTTCCTCTTTGCCTTTTGCCTAATCTCCCCATTTTGATATTGTTTTTTTTATTCAACTCTTATCTGTGGCTCCGAATGTAGTAATGAGCTTGAGGAAAAGGAAGAAAGTTGTCTGAATGTTCGTATCTTGATAAAGAGAACAATTTTATGTTTGTTTCTTTTTTCAATCATTTAGTGTGAGATACTCTTTTTTTTTTTTTTTTGAAATGTGCCCGTAGGCTAACCTTTATTAACCAAAAAAGAAGTACATAATTCCAACGCTGCATTACAAACGAACTGGTGCTGGTAAACAGAAAACTGAAACTATAGTAATTAATCCCTAGACAAAAATAAAACAGAGTGACACATCAAAGAAAAGACTAAAAAACTTGAATCCCTTACCAAGCTAATAATTCAAAAAGAAAAAAAAAATTAAACGGCTAACCAGCACCGGAAAAAAATTGAAGCTAAACACCATCTTCCTCTCGCACCCTTTCAAAAAAATGTCCATCTAACATCCCTGTGAACTCGTCCAATTGGTGCAGCGCCATATGAGGATTTAGTGTGAGATACTTGATTCGAAGTTCAAAGATGTATTAAAGAAACCCGTGCTCGGGAGATTGGGCAAAACGAAGAGGCTGGGTTGGACAAAATGCAGGGATATTTTGGTCAAATTTTCAAAAAATTGATTTTTAAAATTTAAATTGTCGTTAAAATTATCAATAAGGGTAAATATCCATGACTATGAAGATTAGAGGGGTAAATATACAATATTGAAGATTGGAGGGGTAAATATTCAATTAGAAAAGATTAGGGGAGTATATGACTGATTTTCCATCTCAATACTACTGTTGATGGATTGGCGCAATTACTGACCTTAATTTGTCAGATCCCTTTTGTTAAGAACTAAAGACAAGTTTTCCAACGAGATTTTATTAATTAGGATTAGGACCTATCTCGTCTTACTTGCAGTGTATTCGCAAATAACCTATTCTAATCCAATCGAAACACGCCTTTAGGTTCATGCGGTTAAAGTTTCACAATTCAAATCTAAAAGTTAAATATACAAACAAAAATTATTTGTATGCTCCTCAGTAATGTTATATATCATCTATGTCCTCCAATCTCCATTATTTAATCCTATTTCTCTCTTTTAATTGATTAATCGAACGGTTCATGTTTTGTCATCATTCTCTTTGTATTTGAATGAGATGTATATAAGATGCTTACTTAAGGTACATTAAAAGTTTTAAAAGATTATAATTGCATTCCTTCGTGTGTGTGTATGTATTTTCCTCATGTAGCAATATAGTAATATTTTATATTTTAAATATTTTAGCGTTCTAAAACTATTTGTGTATGAAATTTATTAACGTAAGTTTATTTATACTTCTTTTATTATATAAGATTAATTTTTAAACAAATATTTATTTTCGGCATGATGTTCAAAAAAATAATTTTTTAGATGCAAAAAACAAAAGCAAATGATGTTGCTTAGAAAATCTAAAGTTTACCATTCATTAAATCCATCATAATAAACATGGGTTCCACACAACATGTCATAATTAATATGAAAATTTTGATTTATGCCATTGTAAAATATTTTAATTTTAAATATGCCACTATAAAATTGTACAAATTTGTTATACGCCATTGTTTGTAATAAAAACATATTAAAAATAATTTCTGTAATAAAAAAAAATAAATTTTGATGTCAGGTTTTTTAAAAATACCCACACTGCCCTTGGATAATATATTTGATTTATTAGAAAGAAAAATGAAGAATCAAACCCTTGGTCTCTCTAGCAATTTCAATGGCGAGGCAATTTTAAAAGGCCACTCGATGCGCCTTTAATTCGATGCTGTCACCCATCTCTGCCGCACCGTATCAGCCCCATTGCACTTCAACACAAAATCTAATTTCCTTGAAAATGAATGAGCTCTTGGCCATGTCGATCTTGAGGTTTTGACCCATCCGAAATCTTCAGGTCATCTGACTCATCCGAATCCAACCATGTAAATGAGACCCATCCGAATCCGACCATGGCCATATGCAGATATGTTTGAATTTTATGTATTAAATAACAATTTATTTGAACTATATTTATCAATGAAGTATGATTTTTTTTTTTCTTTAGGTAGGAACACGGAAGGACTTCTTTTTCTCACCATTTAACTTCAGTGAGCGCATACATATATTTCGCCTGAGGACAAAAACTCAAAAAGTGTAACTTCTTACTTCTATAAAAAAAAAAAAAAAAAATTAAGTCAAATATCATATTTAGATTTTACATAAAGGAATAACTCTTTTTCTTGTTTTTTTATATATAAGAAAAAGAATATCAGATTCCATCATGCAATATGTTTTTCAAAATAAATAAAATAAAAAGGCTAAGTGCATATGTCGTACACTATAATTTATCTTAGCATCTTCTTAAGAAAAGCTAGTGTGGGATTAAAAAGAAAGAAAAACGTCTGTAATCTCCGGCTGGGACTTTGGGAGGCTTTTCAACTGTGGGCTTGATCGGCATAAACTAAAAGTAGGCTTATTGTACAATTGCGGAGACCAACCTATCAAGTTTTTGTTAGGCTGCCTTACTTTCCAAGCCCATAAATTTATATTTCGAGTTCGTTGAGGTGGACTCCCGTTACAACATTTGGTTACACTTGCTACTGGTGTATCAAACAAACAGAACACTTAACTGGTTGATTAGTTGTATAGCATTTCAAAGCGCTTATATTTTCGCTAATTGAAATTCTAGGTTTACCTTCTATTTTATTTTTATGTTTTTCTTTTCAAATCGTATATTTATGAAAAAAAGAAGCACTCGCTGTTTGCTCATTCTACCTCAAATATTGCCCCCCCCCCCCCCCCCCCCCTAGCTAATTCGAAATTAGTGTATGTTATTGACTTATTGTTACATGGTTCTTGATTTTCAGAGCAAGCAAGCAGGATTATGAGATCTTAGCGGACTTTTCCAATAAAGCTAGGAAGTGTTAACGTTTTAGCCTCTAGATAATTTCTATATCTATGGCACACATGTAAGGGAGCATGTTGCTTTTTGGTCAATGATACCAACCTAGCAGTAGTAAACTATTAATCCTTCTACTTGGCTGTATGTTGATTTTTTTGGACAATGGTACGCATGTCCTTAACGTATTGCGAGGAACCTTTTTATTCCAAATCATGTTATAAACAAACGAAACCTGGGCTTCGTAAGGATGTTCTACATGTTAAATTGGAATGAGCAAGGTTCCGGTGCCATCACTTTTGGATGCCACAAGTTGCCACAAACTTCATAATTTAGCAATATTTAAAATTTTTAAAATTCAAATGCTGAATCCAAACCGTTGATCTTGTTCAATTTAATGAGCGATGTGTTTCTATATAAGTTTTATAGAATTGGGAGTCTATTTGATACTCGATCAAATGACCAAATGATAAACGAATATGGTTAATTATGACAGATTAATTAAGCTCACATGTGCGTTATATTTAAGCCAATTCTGCATTTCAACTGATTCTGCGTTAATCATTTAGAATAGTCAAAATTTAAACGAATCAGTTGAAATATGATTATAGAGAGCATTTCAAGTGATTCTGCATTTACTATGTTTAGTTACAATAATCTATATTTTACAACATTATATAATCTAGAACTAGAATATAATACAGATCTTACTTATTCAACATTATTGGTTTATACATAACATATAATGTGCAAATAATGCATATTTTGAGCATTTCAACTAATTCTGCATTCATTCTAAGTCATTTAATCACAATAATCTACATTTAAGCTCTCTATACAGTTTAGAATATGATTCCAATCTTACTAAATAAAAAATATTAGATCATATATAGCAATTACGCATATAATGTGCAAATAATGGATATTCTGAGTAATACTAGCAAAAGGGCCCACCCAATGTGTGGGCATTTTTTTTTTAAATATTATTGCTACTAATTTGGCACCGTCCATATTATAATTCAAACCATCTCGATCCCATCGCAAGCAGTTTAGGATATTGTTCGTTTCAAGTTTAATCTTTTTGTGCTTAGTGTTGGTTTAAGTTCAAATTTACATAATTATGTAACCATTATTTTGTATTAATATAATTGGATTGATGAATCTATGCATATAACGAAATATATACAGAGATGATATATGAATGACGGGGAAATAAAAAGAATTTTGGAAGTTACCAGAAAAATTAGTCGGGTGTTGAAAGGGAAAAAGGAATTGATTTATGTCCTAATCAATATGCCCTAATCAATATACAGAGATAATATTTTTTTTTTCATTTTAGTCAAACAATAATGGAAAAGGAGATGGTATTTGCTGCTCTTCACACAGTTTCTAAATTTGTGACCCAAGGAAGGAGCAGAGGAAGAAGAAAATTTTCAAATTTTAAATCGTTTCCTTTACTTTCAAATTGTGCACCAAAATATTAAAATCAATATATTCAATTAGTGCGTGGAACCTATGTGATATTAATAGAATCTAACATCAAATTAATGACACGTACCACAAGCATATGCACCATTGAAGCTGGTTAAAAAGGAAAGAAAAAGGAAAGCAAATGTAAAAAGATACGCACGTACCATGTACACATTCTTTTTATTTGCATACAAATTGGAATGAACTGAGCAATTATATCGCTAATTACCCTTTTTTTAAGTATATAGGGATGATTGAATATCCATCAGGCCTAAATCTTCGTAAAAGAAACACCCATATATCAATATGAGCTCTATCAATATTCTGGGCAAACTAATCTCTGCAATTTAATATCAAAACAAATCTCAGAAAAAAAATATACATAATGAGGTAAAAAGAGATCCCATATATGGCATAAACAATGCAGTCAACCTTACTCAGATGCTACGTACTGATTGAAAGATTGGAATATTATAATAAAACAGTAACAGTAATAATAGTGGACGGAGGGGAACTGGAGAGCTCTAGTTTCTCTTTCAAATTAAAAAGAAGTTTATCAGTCTCACTGCCTGAATAAGCCTGATGCAACTATATTGTCGCTTACACATGATGTCGTGAATCTCCTACAATTAGAAAAAGTCTTAGTTGCTGGAAAAAAAATATTAGAAGAGAATTATGCTGCCATATCATTTCAGACTTAAGTCTTAGAACCAAGGAATGATAAACGAACTCTTAACAGTTGTTACCAGAACAACACTGGAAAAGAAAAAGTCAACTTGGTAATTCTAATCGTGTAAGTGATATTAAAAGCACAAAAAATTAATTGCATAAGGGCCAATAGAGAAAGAAGAGATATACTATAGAAGCTAACCTCTGCCATGGACTTCTAGGATAAGAACAAGCTAGTTAATCCTCGAAAGTCACGACTACTGTCGGCCAAGTTCTTGCTATATACATCTGCCACAAATAATGGCAAACTGAGAGGGGTAAGGGAGTGGGATGACGATTGAGAAGGGTTACATTAGTGTTTCAGCTCCTCTTTCTGTTCGAATCGGAGAAGCGACGCAGAAAGGGGTTATGTTAGGGTTTCAGCACTCTCTCTCTCTTAAAATTTGGGAGGCGGCCGCAACACGGAAGGTAGGGGAGTGGGATGCGATATTGAGAACACTGGAGTTATTGAGCGATTTTCATCTCTCCTCGGGATTAGGGGAAGATGTGGAGGGGATTACAGGGGAGGGGATACGGATTGATTTTGATTTCCTTCCGAATCTGGCCAAGATGTGGAAGGGATTAGGGGAACGGGGGAGAGGGGATGGAGCAGAGTTAAGCAAAATGTGGAAATGAAAGAGGAAAGCGCAGCCTGCGAAGGAGAAAAATAAAGCATGAAAAAGAAAATGTTTAAGCTAGGGATCGAACATCCAATCACGGGGAAACAATTAGATTAGTTTCCACGCAGCAAGCGCCCAGCGCCTGACAGTTTCTAATAAAAAGTCAACCTATTATCTGACGTTGAAATCCAGACCATAGAACACATTAGATTAACAAAATCAATGATCTAGATTTGATATTAGAGAGGTGTAAACTAAAGTTTACGTCTTTACGATGGATGCATTTATAAGTAGTAGAGATTGGCACATTCAAGCGATTCTACATTCATTCTATGTCATTTAATCACAATAATCTATATTTAAGATCTTTATATGGCCTAGAATATGATTTAGCTCTTAATTATTAAAAAATATTACATTAAAGATTGTAATTATGCATATGATGTAGAAATAATGCATATTCAGAGCTCAATTGAGCATTTCAAATGATTCTGCATTCATTCTAAGTTATTTGATCACAATAATCTATATTTAAGCTCTCCATGCTGTCTAGAACATGATTCGAATCTTTCTAAATAAAAATGTTCAATTATACAAAGTAATATTCGCATATAATGTGCAAATAATGCATATTCTGAGTATTATTTAAGCATTTTAACCGATTCTGCATTCAATCTAAGTCATCTATATTTAGATTCTTTATAAGGTCTAGAATATGATTAAGATCTTCCTTATTAAAAAAAAAATATTGCATTAAACATAGTACACATATTATGTTCAAATAATGTATATTTGGAACATCATTTAAGTATTTTAAGCGATTCTGCATTCATTCTAAGTCATTTGATCATCACAATCTATATTTAAGCTCACTATTCGGTCTAGAATACGATGAAGATCTTATTTATTAAAAAATATTGTATTAAACATAGAAATTACACATATAATGTGCAAATAATGCATATTCTGAGCACCATTTAAGTATTTAAAGCTATTCTGCATTCATTGTAAGTACTTTGATCACAACAATGTATATTTAAGCTCTCTATGCGGTCTACAATATAGTTCTGATCTTACTTACTGAAAAATATGGGATTATACATGGTAATACGCATATAATGTGCAAATAATGCATATTCTGTGCATAATTTGAGCATTTCAACTGATTCTGGATTCATTCCAAGTCATATCATAGCGATAATCTATATTTAATTATCTATAAGATCAAGAATATGATTCAGATCTTACTTATTAAAACATATTTTTTTTTTATCCAAAGTAATTAGGCATATGATGTGCAAATATTGTATATTTGGTGCATCATTTAAGCATTTTAAGAGATTCTATAATCATTCTAAGTCATTTGGTAGCAATAATCTATTTATAAGCTCTCTATATGGTCTGAAATATTATTCAGATCTCACTGATTAAAAAGTATTGCATTAAACATAGTAATTACGCATCCAATGAGCAAACAATCCATATTCTGAGCTCATTTGAACATTTTAAGCGATTCTGCATTCATTCTAAGTCATTTGATCACAATAATCTAAATTTCAGATCTCTACTTGGTCTTGAATATGATTCAAATCTTACTTATTAAAGAAATATTGCATTAAAAATAATAGTTACGCATATTGAGGTGCAAATATGCTTATTCTCAGCATAATTTAAGCATTTCATGCAATTTTGCATTCATTCTAAATCATTTGATCACAATAATCTATATTTAAGTTCTTTAAGCGGTTTAAAATATGATTCAGATCTTACTTATTTAATAATATTGTTTTAAACATAGTAATTAGGCATATCATTTGCAAATAACAAATATTCTGATCTCATTTGAGCATTTTAAACTATTCTGCATTTATTTTAAGTCATTTGATCACAATAATCTATATTTAAGCTCTCTATACTGTCTATAATATGATTCAAATCTTACTTATTAAAAGATATTGCTTTAGGCATAGTAGTTACGTATATTTTGCATCCATTCAGAGTCATCTGATCAGTATATTCAATATTTATACACTCTATACGGTCTAGAATATGATTCAGATCTCACTTATTAAAAAATATCGGAATATACGTAGTACTTACACATACGATGAGCAAACAATGCAAATCTGAGTATCATTTAAGCATGTCAACGATTCTGCATTTATTCTAATTTCTAAGTCATTTCATCACAATAATCTATATTTAAACTTTCTATGCAATGTAGAATATGATTCAGATATTACATATTAAAAGTATTGTATTATGCTTAGTAAGAACTCATATAATGTGCAAATAATGCATATTCTGAGCTCATTTGAGCATTTCAAGCGATTCTGCATTCATTGAAAATCATTTGATCAGAGGATTATACATAATAATTATGCATATAATGTGTAAATTATGCATATTCTGAGCACCATTTAAGTGTTTTACACGATTTTGCATGCATTCGTAGTCATTTGATCAAAATAATCTTTATTTAAGATCTCTATACGGTCAAGAATATGATTCAGATCATACTTATTAAAATGCAATGCATTAAACATAGTAATTACGCATAGAATATGCAAATAATGTCTATTCTAAGTTTATTTGAGTATTTTAAGAAATTCTGCATTTATTTTAAATCATTTGATCACACTGTTTAGAATATAATTCAAATATTGTATTTAAAAATATTGAATTATATATAATAATTACGCATGTGATGTGCAAATAATGCATATTATGAGCTTATATGAGCATTTTTAGTGATTCTGCATTCATTTGAAGTCATTTGATCAGAATAATCTATATTTAAGCTTTCTATATGGTCTAGAATATATGATACAGATATTACTTAATAAAAAATATTGCATTAAACATAGTAATTACGCATATAATGTGCAAATAATGCATATTCTTACGTCATTTGAGCTTTTCAAACGATTCTGCATTCATGCTAAGTCATTTCATCACAATAATCTATATTGAAGTTATTCTATACCGTCTAAAATATGATACAGTTCTTTCTTATTAAAAAATATTGCATTAAATGTAGTAATTACACATATAATGTGTTAATGATGCATGGTTTGAACATAAGTTAAGTATTTTAAGCGATTCTGAATTCATTCTAAGTTATTTGATCACAATAATCTATAATGAAGCTCACTATTCGGTCTAGAATATTATTCAGATATTATTTATTAAAAAATTTTGTATTAAACATAGCAAATTACGCATATAATGTGCAAATAATGCATATTCTGAGCATCATTTGAGCACAATAATTTATATATAAGCTTTCTATAAGGTCTAGAATATAAATAGATCTTTCTTATTGAAAAATATTGCATTATACTTAGTAATAACTCATATAATGTGCAAATAAGGCATATTCTGAGCTCATTTGAGCTTTTCAAACGATTCTGCGTTCATTCTAAGTCATTTGATCCAATAATCAATGTTTGAACTCTTTATGCAGAGTAGAATACGATTCAGATCTCACATATTAAAAATATCAGATTATTCATAGTAATTACGCATACAATGTGCAAATAATGCATACGTGAGTATCGTTTAAGCATTTCAACAATTCTTCATTCATTCTAAGTAATTTGATCACAATAATCAATATTTAAACTCCCTATACTGTCTAGAATATTCAGATTTTAGTTATTAAAAAATATTGAATTATACTTAGTAATTAAACATATAATGTTCAAATAATGCATATTCTGACCTCATTTGAGCATTTCAAGCTATTCTGCATTCATTCTAAGTCATTTGATCAGAAAAATCTATAATTAAGCTCTCTATATGGTTTAGAATTCTATTCATATCTTACATATTAAATATATTGGATTATACATTAATTACGCAAATAATGGGCAAATAATTCATATTTTTAGCGTCATCATTTAAGCTTTTTAAGCAATTTGGCATTCATTTTAAGTCATTTGATCACAATAATCATATTTAGGCTATCCATACGGTATAGAATATGATTAAGATCTTACATATTAAAAATATTTTATTTAACATATTAATTACGTATATAATGTGCAAATAATGCATATTCTGAGCTCATCTGATCATTTTAAGCGATTCTTCATTTAATCCAAGTCATTTGATCTACTATATGCGGACTTGAATATGATTCCAATATTAGATATTAAAAAATATTGGATTATACTTAGTAATTATGCCTATGATTATTCAAATAATGCATATTCTGAGCTCATTTGAGCATTTCATGCGTTTCTGCATTCATTTTAAATCATTTGATTAGAATAATCTATATTTAAGCTCTCTATACGGTGTAGAATATGATTCAGATCTTACATTTAAAAATATTTGATCATACATAATAATTACGCATATAATGTGAAAATAAACCATATTTTAAGCTCTTTTGAACATTTTAAGACATTCTGCATTTATTCTAAGTCATTTAATCACAATAATCTATATTTAAGTTCTCTATACAGTCTAGAATATGATTCAAATATTACAAATTAAAAAATATTTGATTACACTTAGTGATTACGCATATGATGTGCAAATAATACATCCTCTCAGCTCAATTGAGCATTTCAAGCGATTCAGCATTCATTATAAGTCATTTGATCAGAATAATCTATATTTAAACTCTCTATACGGTCTAAATTATGATTCAGATAGTACTTATTAAAAAAATATTGCATTAACCATATTAGTTACTCGTATGATGTGCAAATAATTCATATTCTGACCATCATTTAAGCATTTTAAGCGATTCTACATTCATTTTGATTTACTTGCTCATAATAATCAATATTTAAGATAACTATACCGTCTAGAATAACATTCAGATCTTAATTATTGAAAAATATTGCATTAAACATAGTATTTATGCATATAATGTGCAAAAAATGCCTATTTTGATCATCATTTAAGCGTTTGAAGCGATTCTGAATTCATACTAAGTCATTTGACCACAATAAGCTTTAGTTAAGCTCTCTATACGATCCATAAGATGATTCAGATTTTACTACTAAAAAAATATTACATTAAACATAGTAATTACGCATATAATGGGAAAACATGCATATTCTGAGCCCATTTGAGCATTTTAGCCATTCTGCACTTATTCTAATTCATTTGATCACAATGATTTATATTTAAACTATCTATAAAGTTTAGAAAATGATTCAGATTTTACTTATTTAAAATATATGTGTATACATTATGTATAACGCATATAATGTGCAAATAATGCATATTTTGAGTTTAATTTATGCATTTCAACTGATTCTGCTATCTGCACTCATTCTTAGTCATTTGATCCAAATAATCTATATTTAATCTCTCTATACGGTCTTAAATATGATTCATATATTTCTTATTAAAAAATATTGCATTAAATATAATATTTATGCATATAATGTGCAAATAATAAATATTATGAGCATTGTTTAAGCATTTGAAGCGAATCTGCAATCATTCTAATACATATTTAAGCTCTCTATATGGTCTATAATATGATTCAGATAGTGCATATTAAACAAAATTGAATTAAACATATTAGTTACGTGTATGATATGCAAATAATTCATATTCTGAGCATCATTTAAAAATTTTAAACAATTCTGCATTCATTTTATGACATTTGATTAGAATTATCAATATTTAAACTCTATATACAGTCTAGAAAATGATTCAGATGTCACATATTATAAAACTATGGGAACATACATAGTAATTTCGCGTATAATGTGCAAAAAATGCATTCCTGAGTTTGTTTTAAGCATTTCAGGAGATTCTGCATTCATTCTAAGTCAATTAATTACAATAATCAATATTTAAGCCATCTATATGGTATAGAATATGATTTAGATCTTACATATTTAAAATATTTCATTTAACATAGTAATTACGCATATAATGTGCAAATAATGCATATTCTTAGTTCATTTGAGCATTTTAAGCGATTCTTCATTCAATCCAAGTCATTTGATCTATTATATGCGGACTTGAATATGATTTGAATATTAGATATTTAAAATATTGGGTTATACTTAGTAATTATGCCTATGATATTCAAATAATTGATATTCTGATCTCATTTAAGCATTTCATGTGTTTCTGCATTCATTTTAAATCATTTGATGAGAATAATCTATATTTAAGCTCTCTATACGGTGTAGAATGTGATTCAGATCTTACATATTAAAAATATTTGATCATACATAATAATTACGCATATAATGTGCAAATAATCCTTATTTTAAGCTCTTTTCAGCATTTTAAGCGATTCTGCATTTATTCTAAGTAATTTAATCACAATAATCTGTATTTAAGATCTATATACGGTCTAGAATATGATTCAAATATTACAAATTAAAAAATATTTGTTTACACTTAGTGATTACGCATATGATGTGCAAATAATACATCCTCTCAGCTCATTTGAGCATTTCAAGCGATTCTGCATTCATTTTAAGTCATTTGATCAGAATAATCTATATTTAAGCTCTCTATACGGTCTAAAATATGATTCAGATAGTACTTATTAAAGATATTGCATTAAACATACTAGTTACTCTTATGATGTGCAAATAATTCATATTCTGAGCATCCTTTTAGCATTTTAATTGAATATTCATTCATTTTAATTCATTAGCTCATAATAATCAATATTTAAAATATCTATACCGTTTAAAATAAGATTCAGAACTCACTTATTGAAAAATATTGCATTAAACATAGTATTTATGAATATAATGTGCAAAAAATGCATATTTTGATCATCATTTAAGCGTTTGAAGCGATTCTGAATTCATACTAAGTCATTTGATCACAATAAGATTTATTTAAGCTCTCTATACGATCCATATATGATTCATATTTTAGTACTAATAAAAATATTACATTTAACATAGTAATTACGCATATAATGGGAAACTAATGCATATTCTGAGCCCATTTGAGCATTTTAAGCGATTATGCACTTATTATAACTCATTTGATCACAATGATATATATTTAAACTCCCTATACAGTTTAGAAAATGATTTAGATCTTACTTATTTAAAATATATATGTGTATACATAGTAATTACGCATATAATGTGCAAATAATGCATATTTTGAGCTTAATTTGTTCATTTTAACTGATTCTGCACTCATTCTTAGTCATTTGATCCAAATAATATATATTTAATCTCTCTATACGGTCTCAAATATGATTCATATCTTTCTTATTAATAAATATTGCATTAAATATATTATTTATGCATATAATGTGCAAAAAATAAATATTCTGAGCGTTGTTTAAGCATTTTAAGAGACTCTGCAATCATTCTAATCCATATTTAAGCTCACTATATGGTCTTGAATATAGTTTAGATCTTACTTATTAAAAGAATATTACATTTAACATATTAGTTACGCATATGATGTACAAAATTCTTATGCATTCATTTTATGTCATTTGAATATAATAATCAATATTTAAACTATCTATACAGTCTAGAATATGATTCAGATGTCACGTATTATAAAAATATGGGAACAACATAGTAATTTCACATATTATGTGCAAATAATGCTTTTCTGAGTATCATTTAAGCATTTCAAACGATTCTGCTTTCATTCTAAGTCATTTAATTACAACATTCTATATTTAAGCTTTCTATACGGTCAAGAATTTGATAAGATATTACATATTAAAAATATTTCATTTAACATAGTAATTACGCATAGAATGTTCAAATAATTCATATTATGAGCTAATTTGAACATTTTAAGCCATTCTTCGTTTAATATGCGGCCCTGAATATGATTCGAATATTAGATATTAATAAAATATTGGATTATACTTAGTAATTATGCCTATGATATTCAAATAATGCATATTCTGAGCTCATTTGATCATTTCATGCGTTTCAGAATTCATTTTAAATCATTTGATGAGAATAATCTATATTTAAACCCTCTATACGGTGTACAATATGATTCAGATCTTACATATTAAAAATATTTTATCATACATAATAATTACGCATATAATATTCAAATAATCCATATTTGAAGCTCTTTTGAACATTTTAAGAGATTCTGGATTTTTTCTAAGTCATTTAATCACAATAATCTATATTTAAGTTCTCTATACGGTCTAGAATACGCATATGATGTGCAAATAATAAATCCTCTCAGCTCATTTGAGCATTTCAAGCCATTCTGCATTCATATTAAGTTATTTAATCAGAATAATCTATATTTAAGCTCTCTACACTGTCTAAAATATGATTCAGATAGTACTTATTTAAAAATATTGCATTAAACATATTAGTTACGCGTATGATGTGCATATAATTCATATTCTGAGCATCATTTAAGCATTTTAAGAGATTCTGCATTCGTTTTTATTTATTTGCTCATAATAATAAATATTTAAGATATCTATACCGTCTAGGATAAGATTCAGATCTTACTTATTGAAAAATATTGCATTACACATAGTATTTTTGCATATAATGTGCAAAAAATGCATATTTTTTTATCATCATTCAAGCGTTTGAAGAGATTCTGAATTCATACTAAGTTATTTGATCAGAATAAGATTTAGTTAAGCTCTCTATACGATACATAATATGATTCAGATTTTACTACTAAAAAAATATCACATTTAACAAAGTAATTACGCATATATTTGGAAAATAATGCATATTCTGAGCCCATTTGAGCATTTTAAGTTATTCTGCACTTATTCTAATTCATTTGATCGCAATGATTTATATTTAAACTCTCTATACAATTTAGAAAATGATTCAGATCTTACTTATTTAAAATATATGTGTATACATAGTAATTACGCATATAATGTGCAAATAATGCATATTTTGAGCTTAAATTGTGCATTTCAACTGATTCTGCACTCATTCTTAGTCATTTGATCCAAATAATCTATATTTAATCTCTCTATACGTTCTCAAATATGATTCATATCTTTCTTATGCAGTTTAGATGCATAAATATATTATTTATGCATATAATGTGCAAACAATTAATATTCTGAGAGTTGTTTAAGCATTTTAAGCGACTCTGCAATCATTCTAATACATATTTAAGCACTCTATACAGTCTAAAATATGATTCAGATATTACATATTAAACAATATTGCATTAAACATATTAGTTACGCGTATGATGTGAAAAATTTATATGCATTCATTTTATGTCATTTGATTAGAATAATCAATATTTAAACTCTCTATACAGTCTAGAATATGATTCAGATGTCACATATTATAAAAATATGGGAACATACATAGTAATTTCGCATATAATGTGCAAATAATGCATTTCTGAGTATCATGTAAGCATTTCAAGCGATTCTGCATTCATTCTAAGTCATTTAATTACAATAATCTATATTTAAGCTTTCTGTACGGTCTAGAATATGATTGAGATATTACATATTTAAATATATTTGATTATACTCACTAATTACACATATAATGAGGAAATAATGCATATTCTATGCTCAGTGGAGCATTTCAAGCTATTTTGCATTCATTCTAAATCATTTGATCACAAGAATCTATATTTAAACTCTATATTCGGTGTATAATGTATGTTTCAGATTTTACTTATTAAAAAATATTGGATTATACATAGTAATCACGCATATAATGTGCAAATAATGCATATTTTGAGCTTAATTTGCGCATTTCAACTGATTCTGCATTAATTCTAGATCATTTGATCACAATAATCTATATTTAAACTCTCTATACATTCTAGAATATGATTTAGATCATACTTATTAAAAAATATTGCATTAAACATAGTAATTCCGCATATAATTTGCAAATAATGCATATTCTGAGCTCATTTGAGCATTTCAAGCGATTCTGTATTTATTCTAAGTCATTTTATCACAATAATCTGTATTTAAGCTCTCTATACGGTCTAAAATATGATTCATATCTTACTTATTAAAAAAACATCGCTGTAAACATAGTAGTTTCACATATGATGTTCAAATAATGCATATTCTGAGCTCATTTGAGCTTTGCAAACTATTTAGCATTCATTTTGAGTCATATGATTAGTATAATCAATATTTCAACTCTCTATACGGTCAAGGATATGATTCTCATATATTAGAAAATATAGGATTATACATAGTAATTACGTGTATAATGAGCAAAAAATGCATAATCTGAATATCTTTTATGCATTTCAACGATTTTTCATCCATTCTAAGTCATTTATCATGAAATCTATATTTAAGCTCTCCATGCGGTTTAGAATATGATTCTGATATTACATATTAAAAAATATTGTATTATACTTAGTAATTGCGCATATAATATGCAAATAATGAGTATTGTGAACTCATTTGAGCATTTCAAGCGTTTCTGCATTCATTTTAAGCCATTTGATCAGAAAAAATATATATTTATGCTCTTAGTACTGTTTCGAATTTGATTCAGATCTTACATATTAAATATTTTGGCTTATACATATTAATTACGCATATAATGTGCAAATAATGCATATTATGAGCATAATTTAAGCATTTCATGCGATTCTGCATTCATTCTAAGTCATTTGATCACAATAATCTATATTTAAGCTTTCTATGCGGTCTAAAATATGATTCAGATCTTACTTATCGAATAATACTGCATTAAACATAGTAATTAGGAATATAATGAGCGAATAATGCAATTCTGAGCTCATTTGAGAATTTAAAGCGATTCTGCATTTATTCAAAGTCATTTGATCAGAATAATCAATATTTAAGCTCTTTATACTATCTATAATATGATTCAAATATTACGTATTAAATAATATTGGATTATACTTAGTAATTACGCATATGGTTTGTAAATAATGCATATTCTGAGCTTATTTGAGCATTTTAAGCAATTCTGAAATCATTCTAAGTCATTTGATCACAATAATTTATATTTAAGCTATCTATACTATCTAGAATATGATTCAGATCTTACTTATTAAAATATATTGTATTACTCATAGTAATTACACATATTATGTGAAAACAATGCATATTCTGAGCATCATTTAAGCATTTTAAGACATTCTGCATTTAGTCTAAGTCATTTGATCATAATAATCTACATTTTAGCTCTCTATACGGTCTGGAATATGATTTAGATCTTACTTATTAAAAAACATTGGATTATACATTGTAATTACGCATATAATGTTTGAATAATGCATATTTTGAGCTTAATTTGAGCATTTCAACTGAATCTATATTAATTCTATGTCATTTTATCACAATAATCTATATTAAAGATCTCTAACATTCTAGAATATGATTTAGATCTTACTTATTAAAAATATTGCATGAAACATAGTGATTACGCATATCAAGTGCAAATAATGCATATTCTGAGCATCATTTGAGCATTTTAAGGTATTCTGCATTTATTCTAAGTCATTTGATCACAATAATCTATATTTAATCTCTTTATACGGTCTAGAATATGATTCATATCTCACTTATTAAAAATATTGCTTTTAAACATAGTAGTTACGCATATGATGTGTAAATAATGCATATTCTGAGCTCATTCGAGCTTGGCAAACTATTCTACATTCATTCTGAGTCATATGATCAGTATAATCAATATTTAAACTCTCTATTCGGTGTGTTATATGATTCAGATCTCACATATTAAAAAATATCCAATTATACATAGTAATTACATATATAATGTGCAAAAAATGCAAATCTGAATATCATTTAAGCATTTCAACTATTTTGCATTGATTCTAAGTCATTTATCACAATAATCTATATTTAAGTTCTCTATGCGGTCTAGAATATGATTCAGATATTACATATTAAATGTATTGTATTATACTTAGTAATTACGCCATATAATGTGCAAATAATGAGTATTCTGAGCTCATTTGAGCATTTAAAGTGATTCTACATTAATTTTATGTCATTTGATCAGAGTAATCTATATTTAAGCTCTCTATACAGTTTAGAATTTGATTCAGATCTTACAAATTAAAATATTAGATTATACATATTAATTATGTATATAATGTTCAAATATTTCGTTTGAAAATCAATCACGTTTCATTTGAAAATCAAATATTTCCAAAAATGAAAAAAGATCTTATTAAGAAGGTAACCTTTGGTTGGATATATTTTTCATAATAAGTGGTATTAATTAGTTACGAGTCAGGTACTAATTCTAGCAAGGTCTACTTGGAAAACTTTTGGTTAATTCGTTACAAAAGGGATGTGACAAATTAAGGCCAATAATTTTGCCCCAAGTCTTCAGTCATCAACAGTACTTTTAAGATCGATAGGTTGTTCAATTTATTTAAAATAAAACGACTAGTTGTATAAGTACTCTTTAATTTTGAGATAATCAATTCCATACTAAATTTCTTATTTGAAGGAAACTTCAAAGCTTTCTAGATCACTAGATGGCTTTTCCAGTTAAGGAAGTGGTTTTAATTGACCTTCCAAATATCTTCTAGATGCCTTTTTAGATTGGTCAATTCATGCTATCATATCTGTGATCTGTCTGACTCTGTGAATACTTTTCATTTGGCTCAAAGCGAGGTTTTTTGGTCTTTTTCCCCGATGTCACATCCGCTCTTCTATGAATTGTAAGGAGGCTTTTGTTTCAAAATATGTCATAATCAAAACGTGGGTTACTTTATGATACTTTTATAGTTAATTGGGAAGTGTAGAGCACATACAGTTATTAAAGTGTGGAATTTTTTGTCCGAATACATGTTGTATATTCCATCCGAGCCTTCGTTTGATGTGTCAATTTGGTTAAATACTATTAATAACACTACTAAAAAAGTTAGCTCGGCCAAGTTGCTTTCCTCTCCTAGTCTCCTCTTTGATTAAATAAGCTATTTTTCAGTGCTCTGTAAGAAATTATATGCTAAAGTTAAATAGTGTCAAACAAAATTCTTACTTGTCCTCTCTTTCTACATGCAAAATCATACCACAAAGATAAACATAGTTTAATTAAATTTTTTATAAGAAAAAAAAAATACGTGGACATTGGAGTAGAGCACAAATAGTGGACTTTGTCGTAATGCTGTTATTATATAGGTAACGGGAATAAAACTTTATATGACAAGTGAACTTGCTTCTCTAAATAAGTAAATTTATTTTACAAGAAAAAAAAAGGAAAAGTAAAATATATCTGTATATTTATAGAAACCGAAATAAGAATAACGACTTGGTTTTATCATGTCTGCAATGATTTTACCAATGAAGAGATTATTACTTTAGACAAAATAGACAAAAAATTTTAACTTTAGAACCCGAATAACGACTTGATTTTATCATGGCAGCAATAATTTTCTCAATGAAGAGAATATTATTTGTCCCATACTAACAAACTGAAATAGACAAAAAATTCTAATTCTAAAAAAGTTAAAAAGCTATGTGCACATTTCGTACACTATTAAATATCGTTCTGTTTGTAGATAATTATATTGCTAAATGTCTACCATTAACACTAACACCGTGTCTCCACGTTGGCGATAATCTAACAGGAGAATCATAATATAGCGTAATATTTCCTTTAGGAAGCTAATGTGGGATAAAAAGAATTAAAATTTTAAAAACGTCTGCAATCTCTCCGGTTAGAAGGCTGTTCTCGGATTATGGGCTTGATGGGCTAAACAAATAGCGGGCTTATTGTACAATAATGAAGAATAACCTGCCAGAAGATTCAAATAATTTATGCAAGCAATTCGGGAAATTACTGACAAACATCCTACTCCCAGCGACATCCTACCATCCCATTAGCGCGCATCAATCCAGCCCATCTCACGCGCATCCAATCCAGCCCATTTAGCGTGCGTGCTCCTCTCCTCCCCTTCCGCACTCTTCCTTCTCCTTCTGTTCGCGTTCTCTCCCTTTACTCTCCCAACTTCATCTCTGGTCCATTCTTTTTTAATTTCTATGCATTTTCTTTGCTCTCTTCTTCTTTCACTGTCCATCTCATTACGTCATTGCTCTCTTTCCTTATCATCTTTTTTGTCATATTATAAATATAAGTGCAATAAAGAGTAATTAATAAATGTAAGGGAGTATGTAAAATTCATTAAGATAGTGTCAAATATGTTTTCATTTATCTTTTGTTATGGAGGTATATAATTTATGATAAGAAAGTATCTAAATATTATTAAGGAAGTATGTAAGATTCATTAACGGAGTTGTTGAATATATTTTTATTTATTTTTATTATGGAAGTACATAATTTGTGATAAGAGAATAAATAATTATTTTTAAGGGAGTACGTAAGATTAATCAAGGGACTATCAAATATGTTTTCATTTATATTTTATTATGGAAGTACGTAATTTATGTTAATGGAGTAACTAATTATTTTTAAGGGAGTATGTAAGTTTTATTAAGGGAGTATCAAATATGCTTTCAATTATCAATGTACTTTAAATGAGTATTTAACTTATCTCATAAGATTAATTATATTTAATTAAGGGAGTACCTTATTATATTATAACATAAGAGAGTATTTTTTTTACTAAAGGGAGTATCTATTTGACTTAAGGAATTATTTATTATGAATCAAGGGATATATTAAATTATTATGTATGATTGTATAGAAAAAATATGAAGAACGGGAAGAAGAGAAGGAAGAAGGGAGGACAGTGACTGAGATGAAGAGAATACTAGTGAAGGTAGATGGTGAGGGCAAAAGGAAGACCAAAAGGAAGGAGAACAAAAGGGAGATCGGAATGGAGGGAGAGCGATAAGGACTAAGGAGAGAGGAGAATGGGAGGGAAGAAGGATAGAACGAGAGAAAGGAAGGGGAGAGCGGAAGGGAAGAGCAGGAGGATGAAGGGGGAGAGCGGAATAGGGACACGTGCAGTCCAAAATAGGGCCCAGTGTCGCAAAACCAAATAGGATGGTGGGGATGTCAAAAATCAAAGATGTCCCGTATCAGGACTGAGCAATTCGGTTAGGCTGGCATCCTTGCCAAGACCATAATTGCAAATCGCGTTAAAATAAAATACTTTTTTTTAATAAAAAAAATGGGGTCGTAACCCCCAGGCCCCCACCATTGCATTAGATAAGAACTATGAAAAGTACACAATTTTTAGCCAGCGGCTAAAATAAAAAGGAAAAGAAAGAAGGCACGTAACAAACTAAAAAGTGAAGTCCAGGGAAGTAAGAAGGGGATAAATTATCCGAATCAGATGACAAAGATTAGTAAAAAAAGGCTACAGCTATTGAAAAGATGCTGCGCTGTCTCTGAACATAAGAGCAACTGCCAAACAGAAATCTTCATCCTAAGAGGAATTTTCAAATTCCATAATGGCGCATACTGAGCATCAACTCTTGGAATAACTTATCCAATCGATATCGCAGGAATTATTTCTAGAAACAAATAACTATTTTTATTTAAAAAATCGGCGAGTGTATAACTTTACTAATAACCCTGTTGTTTTGAATATATGTATATTTTACACATAGGAATACCTCTTTTGTTGGGTTTGTTTTTTTAATTTTCTATATATACGAATATCAGATTCCATATAAAATTTTTTCTACAAAAGTTAAAATGCTAAGTGCACATGTCGTACACTATTAAATATCAAGTTGTTTGTAGATAATTATATTGCTAAGTGCAAAGCATTTACACTACCAGATACCACCATGTCTCCACGTTGGCAACGCTTTTATTTGGAGAACCTTAATATAGTTTAGCATTTTCTTAAAGAAGCTAGCGTGGGATAAATGAAAAACATGTTTGCTATCTCCGGTCGGGAGGCTGTTCCCGAATCCCGACTATGTGCTTGATGGGCTAAACGAAAAGTGGGCTTATTGTACAATTAATATATGAAATTTCTGTTAGGCTGCCATCCTTTCTTTTTTTTTTTTTTCTTTTTTTTTTTTTTTTTTTTGAATCCAAACAGCCCGTAGGCTAGGCTGCCATCCTTGTTAAGCCCAGAACTGGAATTTGTGTCAAAATATAATAAATCACATTTCAATCGAATATCAAATATTTTTGAAAAGGAAAAACATCATATAAGACAAGTTGGATATATTCCTGATATCTACGTAAACAAAAATAGTGCCAAAACGATATGAGTTGGCTTACAGTTACTAGCATAAGATGCCCTCATACGTGGACAAATAAAGTAACAAAATAATGTTAGACAATAAAAATATGTTGCTTAATTTATCAGCGATAAAAATATATGTGGTATTCAATTTATTTCTATATTAGATGGAAAACCAAATAATAGTGTTGCTTCGTCTGGCGATTGATATCCAACCACAGATCAATTCGATCCAACGGCAGAAACACATGTTTACTATTTAGATCTAGCGTGTAACACCTATACAGTCCGTGCATTTATAAGTAGTAGAGATAGAGACGTTAGACTCTGATATTATTGTTTCAAATTAAGCATATCAAAAAGGCATGAGAGTGGGTACTTTTAAGAATTTGATCAAGGAAAACACTAAAATAGCATAACGACGTTGTTTCATTTTTGTCCTCATTGCCAAAATATATACACATTCACAATGTGTATTCCACAATAAAATGGAACATAAAAGGTTAAGGTTGGAATCTCAAATCCAAGAGTCCAACATTTAAATTCTGACTTTGCTATTTTTTTCCCCCACAGTTCTTTTAAAATATATTTAGGTTGGTGTATCATATCGCGATTTTTCTAAACGTGAAATTATTTATCAATTTTTAGATATTTAATTCAAATGTTAATACCTATTAAATAAAAAATTCTGAAATAAATTTGCGGGCAAAATATTTTGACATTGATTGCATGCTCGAAAATTAAAATAATAAGCCAATTTTTTTTTTCTTAAGATTAATTAGCAGACAAATTTGACCGTTATTGACCAGGAATAATATGATGAAATGAAAATGACCTTGCCTACACCTCACCTAGCCGCCCAAGTCCAACTACTCCTCCCTCCACCTCACCCAGCCGCGCCACAAAGGGAATTCAGTTACCCTTCTACAAAATAATATCAAAGCGTGAAATTCAGCTTTAGGGTTAAGAGATTTCAGTTCAAATCTCGCTCATCCTGACCTAATTTGGTCGCATCAATCAATAGTCGTGCAGACTGCAGAAAACAGTTTGCCAAGAAACTCGATCGAGTGATACAGACTTGGGATTGCCTGAGATTTTGGATCCTTCTATGAGACCTGCACTTGCTTGCCTAGGTTTTAAACAGAGAACAGAAGACGACGAAAGGGCCTTTGGTTAGAACTGAGAAGTTAATTTAAATTTCTTCAAATCAGTAGTCATCTAATAACAATTTCAATTCCAAATTCTCATTTCAGTCCCATGGCACTCTAGTACCAAAGGCGACGGAACTGCTCCTCAACTGAATGGCACAAGATATTTCTCGTTTGAAGAGCTCAAAAAGTGTACTAATAATTTCTCAAAGAACAATGAAATAGGCGTAGGAGACTATAACGAGGTACATCAAAATTGTTATATTCAAAGTATTCAACGGTATTGAACACAGTGTAACGCAAGACATTCAAGAACCCATCAATTCTGATTATTAGTATACTGGTACAGTACAAGTGTTAGTGTGGACCAGGTTTAGGTTATAAACTTCTTGTATTAGGGAACTAATCCTCTATTTTCGGTCTCTTCTATTGTATCAGCGCTGGCTATATATAGCCAGTTACATCTCTGTAAACATTACATTCAATCATACATTACTCATTACAATTCTCTTTGCTAATCATCTCTACCAGTAAACCTAAATTCCTTCAAACAGTACTACAAGTCCATCCAACATAGTGACATACTTCCAAAATGTTACATGACATTATGCATGGTTTATTTATACCTGGAGCAGGTTTATAAAGGATATTGTACCAATGGGATAGTCGTTGCCATAAAACGAGCAAGAAAACTACCCTTTCTCGACACAAAGGCATTCCAAAGTGAAATTGAGGTGCTAACGAGGGTACACCATAAGAACATAGTGAGCTTAGTAGGTTTTTGCTTTGATCAAAGTGAGCAGCTGCTAGTATATGAATACATCTCTAACAGAACATTAAGAGACAATTTAGATGGTACGTTCCTTGATGTCATCTGCTCATTACATGAATATTTTTCTTCTTTTACATCTCGTCTTTTCATTATGCATATTAAGTCTGCTTCTAGGGCTTCTGTTACAAGAGACCCAAACAACAAAAACACAGATCATTCAAAAAGCAAAGTCAATTAGTTAATAGAAAATATCATTGAAGTTGTATGAATCGGTTGCTTATATATCATGATATAATGATTCAAGAGACCCTTTAGTTTATGTTTATATGATCATCGCTGAGTTTGTAAATTTTATATTGCCTTTAATTTATTCATATAGTTAGGTTGCTAATATTACAGGGGAAGGTAGTATGTATTTGGATTGGAGAAAAAGGTTACAAATTGCATTAGATTCAGCTAGGGGATTGGCCTATCTTCATGAACTTGCTAATCCACCGATAATACATGGACATGTCAAGTCATCAAATATTCTCTTGGATGAAAATCTTCATCCAAAGCTCACTGATTTTTGTGCGTCAAAATTGGTATTTGAGAAGGAGAAAGGGCATGTTTCTTCCCAAGTCAGAGGAACACTAGGACATGTAGCATCTGGAATCTCTGGAACATTAGTGAGTATAAGAATTAGTTTCTATAGTTGAAATTGAATTTTAAATACATTGAAATGTTTAAATAAAAGACGCCCTTCATTCCTTTCTTTATAAGATTAATACAAATGCAAACACAAAAGAAGATAAAAGAACCATCTGAGAGAGTGCCAAAAAAAAAAAAAAAATCATTTTTACAGAGAGTACTTCTTTTTGTTGATCTACCAGGGCTATTTAGATCCAGAGTACTTGCACACTGGACTACTTTCAGAAAAGAGCGATGTTTTCAGTTTTGGTATGGTCATGCTAGAGCTGATAACTGCCAAAAGGCCGTTTGAAATTAACCTAGTTGAAAAGGTTAAGAGAGCCATTGATGAGAATGACGAAGAATACTATGGTTTAGGAGACGTTATAGACCCTAACATTATAAACGAAGTTGGAAATGCTGACCTTAGAACAATTGTGCAATTGGCATTGGAATGTCTGGAATATTCTGCTTCAGATCGTCCATCCATGAATATAATTATGAAAGAGATAGATATTATGTTGCAACATGATGGACATGAAAGAAGATCAATTACTGATTAGTCAGATGATTTTGGAGATGCTATTTATCTCCCCAAGCATCCTTACAGTGACAAAGATCCAATAGAGGTGCTGACAACAATGAATTCGACTCGAGCTGTGGCTTAGTTTGAATGTAAATTTAGAATTTAAGTTTTAACCCCAAGCTACTATGATTTAATTTTGAGTATTCATGATGGGAGACATGTACCACTACACTAGGTTGGAGGTTTAATGACGCTTCTAGATTGGTTAAGTTTTCTAAATTAATGCAAGACATGCTTTAATAACTACATAATTTTATGGTTGACAAGAGCCTTTTTGACAGAAAATGCACAATTCTGGAGTTTATTAGGGTCTGTTTGCATATTTTGGGGACTTACTTGTAGTTATATGCCTGGTATTTTTTTACTGTCTAAAAACAACTTAAGAGTACATAGTTAATAGGGGACTTGGTAACAGTAGATAGTGGTGCCAGTATCAGTAGCTGCTATTTTGCTTTGAGTTGGTCCTTTGTTGTCTATTCTGATGATTGTAAGATGTAAAACTAGTTCTTGCTAGAAAACTTGTGTTTGGATCTCTATTCTCAGCTAAACCCATGTTGATTGGTTGATCCGTCTCAGAATGTCCAGGGACGAGCTGATTTTGCTTCAGCTTCTATGCGAATGGTTGATTATCACACTTGATTTAGCCAAATCAACCTCTTAATCCTAGAGCTAAATAACAAACTTTGATAATTTCATAGAACGATAATTGAATTTCTTTGTTGTGGATAGTCGAAGAGATTTGGGGAGAAAAACAAGGCGGCTCAAGATAGGTGGAGGGGAAGGTGATTCAATTGTTAAATTCTTTCTTTAACGTTTTATAAGTTCAGTGAATAGTAAATATATTTAAAGAGAAAGTTTTCAATCAAAGCGCTTTTATCGGAGTCCCAGTTAAACCGTCAGATCTCAAATTTGAAAGTTCAAATGACCGATCAAAACCGCTCAATATGATCTCCATGCACACCAAATTTTAAATTTTTTTAAAATTTTTAAGTATTTTTTTCGGATTTTACAAAATCATTAATCTAATTTGTTATGAACCCTTCAAAAACTACAGTTTTTAAAAATCCGAAAAAAATACTTAAAAATTTTAAAAAAATTTAAAATTTGGTGTGCATGGAGATTTCAATATGGAGATCATATTGAGCAGTTTGGATCGGTCATTTGAACTTTCAAAATTGAGAACTGACGGGTTTAACCGGAATTCCGGCAAAGCGCTTTGATTGAATCCTTTCTCTATATTTAAATTACAGCTGGTCCTCTAAAGCCTACAAACATCAAAGTCTTTTTGTTATAGTTTAACGTTGTTGACTATTCGTTTTCATTATTATAGTTTAACAAATATTGATTATTTATTACACAACAGTGCTATTACATTTCCCAATCAATTTCAAGTTCATCCTTTTTTTTTTAAAAAAAAAAGCCCCCAACAAATGGGAAGCCAGCATACTTTACTGATGCTTTGCAAAAAAGAGAATTCGAATCACAAGCTGTGATTAAAAGAGTTAACAAAAGCAAGAAAAAGGCATCCCATGCAGGCCACCATACACAAAGTCACAGACCTACTACAAACTACTTAGAACAAGCCATGCATGTAGACAAAAGAAAAGAAAAACCCAGTCAAAACAAAACAAAAATAAAAGAAAAATCAGACATCAACAGAAATCAAGGCCCCAAAAGGTCCTCATCCTCATCTTGGTTATTTCCAACACCAGAGTTGCCATCTCCTGCATTGTTGGCATCCAAGTTTGCAGAATTACTCTAGGTATTTGTAGCCCCCTCCCTTCTTACACGCTGTTCCAAACCAGAAGCTGTACCTGTTCCATAAATGAAAAAGATGCAGTGTTGCATAAATAGATGTGGTGGAACTTTGACCTACTGAACCAAAAGTTCTTTTATTTCGTTCATTCCACATAATCCACAACCAAGCAGCTCCAATTGTTTTGAAAAATTTCTCTTTCTCAGTATCTAAAGAGGAGGTAGAGGACCAGAAACTTTCCAAATTTGACAAGTTCAGGGGGTAATTAATAGGAATGCCGTCAGCAATTGTATTCCAAAAATGTGCAGCAGGTGATCTACTGTTTCCACTTGATTGCAAAAACTACAAGTACTCGGGCCATGCTAGCCCCTCTTAATTAAGTTACTCCTAGTTAAAATCTTATCATTTAAGGCTAACCAAAGAAACAACTTGCATTTTAAGGGGATTTTTAACTTCCAAACTGTATTTTTCCAAATGACATTTACCCCTCCATCATTCAGAAAATTATATAAGGATTTAACAGTATAAATTCCTCGTTTATCCCAATTCCAGAAAATACTATCATTCTCATCAGTGAAAGTTAGACTATTAAGTAGCTCAAGAGCCTCATTTTCTCTTTTCTAAGCTCAATTGAAATTCCTCTACTTAATCTGAAATTTGGGTTACCATTGTTCCAAACTTGGGCAATGGTGAGCTGATCTCTATTTGTCTTTTCAAACAATTTGGGAAAATTCTCAGCCATAGTTTCATTCTGAAACCATTTATCATGCCAGAAGGATAACTTCCTACCATTACCTAAAATTCTATTACTACCTATATCAATGAAATGCCATAAACTTTGTTTTGTAGACCAGAAATGAGAGAGGTGTACAAATCAATTTTAGACTAATATGAGTGTTTTATCAATTTTAGGGGTGTACAAATCAATTCCCCCATGAATGCATTCCTCGTTAGTCTTTACCGATATATTGCCAACTTAAAAACATAATTTTCTAAAAATTATTTTTTCTACATGTGATTTAATTTATGTAATATTAGAAATTCAGACTAAATAAAGATATGAATTATATTTACTTAAGGATTTCTCCCGAGCAATAAATTAAAAGAAAATACGACTAAGTAGAGTATTACTAAAATAGAAAATATTTTTGTCCCTCTCATCGTTGAAACACATTTAAGGGGAAAAATGTTACATATACAATCATACACTTCCAACAAACTTGTAAGTATCTAATTAATTTTATATAGAGGACTTTGACCATAAATAAATTTACAACCCAGAGGCCAGAGAACAGAAATCGATGGTTGGTGGGGATCTGTGCTTCGAACGCGTCGACATCTAATTAATGTTGAAGATTTATTTATTATTTTTTTATGTTGACAAGTGACAACTTGCCAAGTGCTTTCTTGAATTCTGTTCTTGAAGTTACAACTTTCGGCCTTGTTTGGTAGTTTCTTTAAACTTCCTCGAGCTTCTTAAGCCCACCAAATAAAGGAGGAATAAGCTTCCATAAGGAAAAATTACTTCTTCCAACAAAATTGGTGGCATAAGTTCTTCCACAATTGTCTCGTCAAAGATTAATCATAATTTTGAATAATTTACCATTTATTATATGTACAATAAAATATAAATATTATATTTATAATATAAAATATAAGTTCTTCCACAATTGTCTTGTAGCTTAAATTATAATTATTATTATGATTATAAGTATAAATATATTTTTTTTGAAGTTTAAACTGCCCGTAGGCTTATAAGTATAAATAATTAATAGTATTATTAATTTATATAATAAAAATGATACTATTATATAAATTATATTTATATTTATTATTAATACAATACTAGCTACTAGCATAATCTATAATGATAAATTTGTGTTATAATAACAATTATAAATATTATTATTTTAATTAAATTTATTATTATTATAATTACAATTATTATAATATTAATTGCATTTTGATAACCGATAATAATAATAATAATAACTATTATTATTATTATAATTATAATTAAAGTGTTAAATTATCATGATTTATTATTATCGATTTATTATTGAAATTAGGATTAATTAATATTATGATTACTACTAGTTTAATAATAATAATAACTATTAATATTTTAATAATTACACTTATTATTATATCTTCTTATTCCTTGCTCTCTATGACCAAACAAATATGACATAACTTGACATAAGTTCTTCCTCCTTAATTTATTCCTCTTAAGTTATTCCTTGTGTTCTGACTGAAAAGGCAAGGACTTGTGTTTCATCTTAGATATCTTATTCGAAGAAAATTTGTTATAAAAAATATTTTAGGATAAGCTATTTCTTATAAAAGTATCATTCACACATGATATTTAAATTTCTGAAAACATGTATAAAAAATAGTACGATGAAGACGTGAAATCACATAAAAAATAATATAGATGATCACGAAAATAGTTGTCATTATTTAAGAATTTTATTATTCCGTTAATATTTCAAAATCATTTCATTTTAATTAAAACAGAATGATGAACACATAATTTCCTTGTGATTAGGAGGCATTATTGAAGAGTTAAATTTTTTTCTTCTTTATATATTTTTACTTTTATATTCGAATTGTGATTGTAAAACATCAGTTATATAACCCTTTTTGTTGGATTTCGTTTTGTTCATAATCGAACTACCATTATATGTTCAGTTTGGTTTCATGTATAATAATAAGAAGACAAAAAAAAATTCATTAAAAATCTTTTCTTTTCCAAAAAAATTCATTAAAGTGCACTCATATCGTACAGTATGTTATCAGCAATCAGCAAGTTGATTGTTAACGACTCCCGTGTCTCCACTTTATGCCAATACACTACTCCCGTGTCTCCACGTTGGCGATTCTTAAATTAGGATAACCTCAATATATCTTTTGCATTTTGTTAAGAAAGGTATTGTGCATTTCAGCATTTGTGCGATAAAAAGAATAAGAAAACGGTTGTAATTGTAATCTCCTGTCGGGGCCTGTTCCCCGCTTTGGGTTTGGTGGGCTGAAGGGCAAGTGGGCTATGTTGTACATTTTAGAGGGCATCCTAACTCCTAAGAGGCTAAGACAAATAATCTATTAAATCCTATTAGGCCGCCTTTCCATGCCGAGCCCATTGCTGGAACTTTCACTTGAAATAAAATCAATCTTGTTTTAATTGAATGTAACAAATACTTCAAATGAAGAACGTCATATTAAGGACTTAACCCCATTTTATCTTAAAAAAATGTAAACTTGTAAAGCTTATATGCCAGAAGGCATGAGCCTACTTCTAAGATTTGGAATTCGTAAGAATTTTATTCAAATTCGATTTTATTTCACATTTCTGGCCGAAAAATATTTTAGGTCGGAATGTCTTATCCCGACCGTTCTAAATTTTGAAAAACTTTTATATATTAATCAGATTCTTAATTTCAAAGTTTATATCTTTTAAATTAAAACACATAAATTCTGGAATAAATTAAACAGCCGACAAAAATATTGTAACGTCGAATCCATGTTCAAAATTTTATTTTAAAAAAAAACAGACAAAATTGAACAACGATGACCAGGAATAAAATAATTGAATGGAATGCTTTAATGATCTTGGTCGGCGATGGACGATGGTTCACCAGAACAGTACGCCAGACTAGTGGCTATTGTAATGCTCCAACTACCCTTCTGATTCTCTGAGCTTTCCTATTATTATTTTTCCTCCCCAAATCTCTTCCACTCGCCACAAAAAGGGGTAATTTAGTACAAATTTCGCTAAGCTCGACCTAATCTGGCTGAATCAAGTGTTTGATCAAAGTTTCGTCAAGAGAAAATCAACTCGCCTTGGTGATTCCAACTCGAATCAACCGATCAGACTTGGAATTGGCTGAGATTTTGGACCTATGAGGTCTGCACTCGCTTTTCTTGGTTTAAAACAGAGAAGGAAAGACGAAGAATTAGCATTTGGTACAAACTTAACTGTTAATTAGAACTTTTTTAGATTATAGCCATCAATAACAATTTTAACTTAAATTTCTCGTTTCAGTCCCATGGCACTCTAGTAACAAAGGCGACGCAACTGCCCCTCAAGTGAGTGGCACAAGATATTTCTCTTTTGAAGAGCTTAAACAGTGCACCAATTGTTTCTCAGAAAACAACAAAATAGGGGAAGGAAACTATGGAAAGGTACATCCAATTTTAAATATTCAAGTATTAAACAATTAACCCAACATTGTGAAATTCTGCAAAAAGATTATTATTCAACAATTTATTTAGAATAATGGTGCAGGTGTATAAGGGATGTTGTACAAACGGGGTAGTTGTTGCTGTAGGACAAGCAACAAAAGCTTCGTTTCGACGCAAAAAAGAATTCCAAAGTGAAATCGAGGTGCTATCTAGGGTACATCATAAAAACATAGTGAGCTTAATAGGATTTTGCGCTGATCAAGGGGAGCAAGTGCTTGTATATGAATACATCTCTAAGGGATCATTAAGAGACCATTTAGCCAGTATGTCCCTAAATGTTATTTCTCGTCATTTCACATTTTTCTTCTTTGATTTCTACTGTATTTACAAGAGACCCAGAACAAAAAATGGTGTAGATCATTCAAAATGCAAAGGTAATCTGCTTTCTAAATAAAAAATAGCATTGAAATTCTATAATTGGTTGCATTAACCATGCTAGATAATCCTTTTTACTTTTTTTTTAATTGAAACAAGTGAGAAAAGCTCACCACTTTCCATTAATAGAAAAGCATATAATCCTTCTTTAGTGCCCTTTAGATATGTTAAGCTTTTAGAATCAATTATCCCCTTGCTTTACATCATAAATTGAGGTTGCCACAAATTTCAGGGAAAGGTGGTATGCATTTGGATTGGCAAAAAAGGTTACAAATTGCATTAGATTCAGCCAGGGGATTAGCCTATCTTCATGAACTTGCTAGTCCAGCGATAATACACCTAGATGTCAAGTCCTTAAATATTTTGTTGGATGAAAATCTTAATGCAAAGGTCGCTAATTTTGGTTTTTCGGAATTGGTCTCTGAGAAGGAGAAAGGCCATGTTTCTTCTGAAGTCGAGCGAACTTTACTATCACGTGTACAATCTGCAGTCAAAGGAACAATTGTGAGTATAAGATTTAGTTCATATACTTGGAAATGAAATCTCCGCATGCTTTCTTATAATCCTACCTTGCCTTTGCAAAAATATGAAAATGAAATTGAAAGCTGTGTAATTAAAACACACGGTATCCCATCATAAAGGGAAGAAAAATAATAAAAATGCAAAAGAGTTGAAAGAGCCATCCAATGGAGTACAAAACAAAAGCATTTCATAAAGCTTATTTCTTTTTGTTGATCTACTAGGGCTATTTGGATCCAGAGTACTTCAAAATTCAACCATTTTAAAAAAAGAGTGATGTATACAGCTTTGGTGCGGTCATACTAGAGCTGATAACTGCTAGACTGCCGTTTGAAGCTAGAACGGATGGATACATTTTCCTATTTAAAGAGGTCAAGAGAGCCATTGATGAGAATGATCAAGCGTATTACGGTTTAAGAGACATGATAGACCCTCAAATTGTAAATCAAGTGACAAATGTTGGCCTTAGAAAAATTGTGCAATTGGCATTGCAATGTCTAAAAGATTCTGCTTCAGATCGTCCATCCATGTATGAAATTGTGAAAGAGGTAGCTATTATATTGCAACATGATGGAAGCGAGTGAATAACATATTGTTGATTATTTTGATGATATTGGAAATGTTACCAATCTCCCGGAGCATCCTTACCGTGACCATCCAGTAATAAGAGGCGCTGATCGCAACGTATTCGACCAAGATCCAATAATAAGTGGTGGTTAAGTTTTTATGTAATTTCAGCTATTTAATGATATTCATATTAGTATTAATGCTTTCGACTCAAGTTTGTTGAAGGTTCTAATTCAAGAAACGCAATATCAGCCCATTATACCATTCCTATGGTTAATTTGTTATAGTAAGGACCAAGTTTAAAAGTTCTAATTCAATAAGTTTTATTTTTGTTGTATAAGAATAAGCAATAGAAATAGAGAATAGGGTATAAACCACAATCAAACATATATATAAACAAAAAAAATAAAACTATTTATATTTTATTTATTATTTTATTCCTATGAAAACATGGTATATATAAGAAATATGGTATATATTTATTTCTTGGTTTGTATCATGTTTAGTTGTGATTTATATCCTATACTTTATTTTCTATTCTTTATTTTGTGCAACCAAAACACACCCAAATTGTTCACATTTGAAATTGCTCAAGTTTTTGCAAATACAGGAACCATAAATTGTAATTTGTAAATCTTTGTCAACAGATTTTTATAAAAGAAAAAAGAAATGACAATATTACAGTTTGACATGGACTTGCATGAAAATTGCTCCCGGGAATAATCAATTTTTGTGGATTTTCAGCATTTAGCTAGGTTTTAATAATTTATTCTTTTATAAGAACATTCAATTTATATGATGACTGAACAGTAACATTTTTAGACATCCTTCATCCTTGTGGCCGCAACACAACGGGTCACCTCTCGAACGGTCACATCGAACTGGGACCGAGTTGAGCTAAAAAATCACACACACTGGGAGAGAGAAATATTTACATTTTCGTGGATATGCGGCATGAATTTATGGCTGATCGTGCAAATTAAATAACAAAAACAAAATTTCAATTAGAAAAATGCAGTACGCGAGTCTGCATCGAGTACCATAAAATGTCACACAGCTGTGCGCGCGCACTAAGCGAGACCCCCTAACTCTGATTTTCAGTGGCATTTTCTTCATATCTGTCGTACAACATGTAATTGTTACTTTGGATTTTGGTATGCTACATGATCAATCACAAAACTTCTATTGAATAAAATCTTCAAATCTAATTTTAGAAATTAGTTGACGCGAGATATTGAAAGCTCGAGTATATATATCATGACGTGTTTGGTTTGGTTGCGAATAAACCTATTCGCGAATAGATTTTATCCATGCGAACTAAATGATCAACGAATAAGCGTTAATTCAAATAAGCTTCTGCCATTTTTTTAGAACAAGGGGAACGAATTCTGAGAACAAGAAGAACGAATAAGAACTTGTTCGAATAAGGCTTATTCCTTATTTCTTATTTTCAAATTAGAGGACTTGAAATATTCTAATTATAATTTTTTTTAAAATATCATAATAAATAGGAAAAAAGTTTGATAAAAATGTAAAATTTGGCCTTCAAAAGTATTTTAATATAAGAACAACTTGAACGGTTTGGATTGACCGTTTGAATATTGAATCTTGAAAAATTACTCGATGGTATGAAAACCCTTTATTTCATCGATGCACATTAGCCATTCTTGCTCTTCTCTCTACGTTTGTGTGTGTGTTGTGCGCGCGTGCGCACACATGAATTCTTCGTACGCGTACGCACACACATGATATCTTCGTATAATTAAAACAGTTTAATTGGAAAATATAAATAGCTATAGTCATCAATACATAAATATATGGACCATTACATATCGGTTACCAAACTATTAATTAGGAGACATAAATCTAAATTTTTTTAGTACTAAATATATTTTTTAACATAGAATTAAGTAAAATAATTAGTAAATTTTGATATTCACAAAGATCGGGTCATTAAATCCAGATCATGCTCATTTTTTCAGTTAAAAATTAAAATGCATAAAAAAATTTGAGATTTTAAAATTGAAGAGCGAAAATTTCAAATTCTAGTCTTGCTACAAAGTGAATTTTGAATTGCTACTAAAATATATCCAAGATTTTTATAATTTTGTTTCCATGGTCAAATTGAAATTCTAATATATATTTTTAAATTAAAGCTCAGGAAAGAATAATTGATAAATAATAGCCCAGGAAGTGATATTCTAGATCATACTCAATTATTTTTTTAGAGATTAATTTAAAAATATATATTGGAGTTTTAAAAAAAAGTACCAAGAGACTAAGGGCTATAATTTCAAATTCAAAAGCCGAACATACTTTCAATTTCGGACTGAAAAAATAGTTTCAATTCATTTCTGAAAAAAAATATATATCGAAATTTCATATTGCAACCTTTCTAAATTTCCAATTATTTATTATGATATTTCATATATTTATTTAGATTTTAAAAAACCGGCAGCTCTGGTTCAAAAAAGTTCGATTAAAAAGACTGGACCGACTAGTTGTACGGGCTTGATAAAAGCCGGTTATTCTGGTCATTAGGCCCGGAGTGGATCCGATTTTAGTTTGAACTAGATGGCTGGTCCGGTCCGGTTTCCACAACACCGTTGGCAAGAGCCCAACTTTTGTAAAGCCCATAAATGAGTTATTATCAATCAATTTCGAAATCAGAAATGATATACACCATCCATCAATTTACCATCCAACAGGCTTCAACAGGCCAAAGTGGGCTTCAGCCATCATTTCCCGCGTGATGATGTCAACAAAACCGCGTGATGACGTCATCAATTTTTTTTTCGAAAAAAAAATTTGAAAATTTTTTTTTTGCCCTATCAAATGGACAGATTTTTCTGTTCAGTTAGATGCATCTTAAAATCGAATTTTTGTATTTTTGTTCAGTTAAACACGTTAAGGGATGAACTTAAAGTATTTATGTGTTCAGTTAGTTGCATCTCAAAATTGAATTTTCGCATTTTTGTATTCAGTTTAACACGTTAAGGGATGAATTTAAAGTTTTATGTGTTCAGTTAGTTGCAACAAAATTTTAATTTTGTGGTTTTTGTGCTCAGTTAAACACGTTAATGGATTAATTTAAAGTGTCATGTTTTCAGCTAGTTGCAGCAGAAATTTAATTTTGTAGTTTCTTATGCTTAGTTAAACACATTAAGGGATAAATTTAAAGTTTTATGTGTTTACTTAGTTGCAGCAAAAATTTGATTTCGTAGTTTTTGTGTTCAATTAAACTGGTCAAGGGATAAATTAAAATTATATATGTGTTCAGTTAGATGCATCCGTAATTTAAACAATGATCATTTATTAAGAATAACATCCATAATTCCAACAAACTGAACAATTCTATTAATAATAACATCAATTAATAATAACACAGTTTTAACCACTACAAACTAACACAATTCATCAACTCCTCATTCGATTTCTTCCGCACAACTATGCACAAAACAAGAAAAAAGTTGAAGCAAAAAATAAAATTAAATGGAAGATAAGAAGGATAAAATCACAATCAGGCACTGTAATAGTGTATTGCAATAATTATTCATAAATCACATTTCTTAAAAACTAAATTCATGTGTTTTATTACATGAAACAATGAGAAAGATTAGGTTGCAATGAGATTACGAAAGTCCATGAGAACCCTGAGTCCAAGAATTACAGAAAAATAAAAGAAAAACTTCACATACCTTGACCTAGGGTTTGAATTACGTTCATATCAAACATTTTATCAAAGGAAAAGAACCACGTTAATATTAAACCCTATATCAAAGGAACGAACCACGTTAATATCAAACATTTAGCAATAGAATGGTACTTCAAACATTTCGTCAATTTATATCAAAGGAAAGAACCACGATGACAGACATATTGTGAGCAAATTAAGGCAAGATGCCTGTAGATCGAAAAGAATCACCCAAAATCCTAGATCGGAAAAAGATATGAGACTTGCATCGATGTGGTTTTGTCTTGAGTCGAGCTTTGGAGCACCGGAGAAGAGACAAAAACAGGTGAGAATCGTCGTGACAGGAAAGAGGGGAGTCTTCAAGCAGTTTTCTGAGGTCTGCAAGCAGATCTGACGGAGAGAGAAGGGACGGCTAGGGTTTGGAGAAGAGGTTTAGAGTCAAATAAATAGACTGGGCCAGTCGCTGGGCCCATAAAAGGTCTGTTTAGAGCCTATGGATGGTTGGATGGTAATTAGAAGGATGGTGAATAGTAATTACCTTTTGAAATTAAAGTTCTTGTTATCAATCAATTTCGAAATTAAATTTCAACAGTACCCCATCAAATTCAGAATTGGTATTGACCATCCATGGTTTTCCAATCCAGCGCCATCCAAACTCAGATTTTTCGCGTGCCGACGTCAGCACAAATTTTTTGATCAATTTTCGAAAATTTTTTTGTGCTGACGTCATCAAATATGCTGATTTAAGGGTTCAGTTAAATATTTTAAGGATTGAATTAAAGTGTGTAAGTGTTCAGTTAGATACAACAATAATTTATTTCACTTCGTATGTTGAATATGATCATTTATTTCTTACTCAGGAAATTTATATATATGTTCAGTTTATTGTTGTAAATGTTCATATTGTTATTGTAAATGTTCGCTATGTTTGTTGTATTTGTTCATTTTGTTTTTTTTATTTAACTAGTTTAATGAACACAAAAACTACGAAATCAAAGTTCTGCTGCAACTAACTGAACACATAAATACTTTAATTTCATCCCTTAACGTATTTAACTGAACACGAACCAATGAAATTTCAAATTATTGGTGCATCTAACTGAACACTTATACACTTTAATTCAACCCTTAAAACATTTAACTGAACCCTTAAATCAGCACATTTGATGACGTTAGCAGAAAAAAATTTTCGAAAATTGTTCAAAAATTTTTGCTGACGTCAGTACGGGGAAAAAAGACTATTTTGTTCTGTCCAGGTCTGTTAGATGGCGCTGGATGGAAAAATCTTAGATGGTGTATATCACCCTCATCAAATCCACCACGTGCACTAGTGCTCCAATTTTCCCTTCCCTTCCCTTCCCACTCTCCTACTTTTAGGGCTTGCTCCATAAATTTTGATGAAGGTAAAAAGAAAAAAATGGAACGGAATGGAAGGTGAAGAGAAATGGGAAACAAAAATTTACTTGCTAGCGGAACGTTTGAAAAAACACAAAAGTCCTTGGTGGGGTCCGCTCACATAAGGAAGGGTTCTCCGTTTCCACTCTTTACCCCGATTTTGGGGTGCCAAAATTGTCTCCCCAAATCACTATTTTGCTCCATCCGATTCCATCCATTCACCCCACAAATGATTCTGGAACATGTGTGAATTAGTTTCTCCCATTCCATTCCACCGGTTCACTTCATCTGGAGCGCACCCTAGTTTTGCCGGATATCAGTAGTCCCTGGAGATTCCGACACGAATCGGCGGATCAGAGTTGGGATTGGTTGGGATTTCGGACTATGAGATCTGCACTTGCTCGGCTATGTTTCAAGCTGAGGAGAAGAAAAGATGAAGAAATACAGTTTGGTACTAATTTAAATCTTAATTTAAACTTTCATAAATGAGTTGTTATCAATCAATTTCAAATTAAAGTTCTTGTTTCAGCCCCATGGCACTCCGGTATCAAAGGCGACGGAACTGCCCCTCAACTGAATGGCGCAAGATATTTCTCTTTGGAAGAGCTAAGAGAGTACACCCATAATTTCTCAGAAAGCTATAAAATAGGGGCAGGAAGCTATGGAGAGGTACATTAAACTTTTTGGTATTCAGGTATTCAACGGTCTATCCAACATTATGACATTGGCAAAATATTAAGTGACATGTATATTCTGGTTTTATTTAAAACTGGTGCAGGTTTATAAAGGATGTTGTTCAAATGGGGTAATTGTTGCAGTGAAACGTTACGGATCCTTTCGTAGCACAAAGCAATTCCAAATTGAAATTGAGGTGCTATCAAGGGTACATCATAAAAACATAGTGAGCTTAATAGGATTTTGCACTGATCAAGGGGAGCAAATTCTAGTATATGAATACATGTCTAATGGATCATTAAGAGACTACTTAGCCGGTATGTCCCATCATGTTATCTTCTCATTATACTACTTCGAGTTCTCTCGTTTTTCATTATTTGAATTAAGTTTGTTTGTAGGGGTTTTGTTACAAGATACCTAAAACCCAAAATGATATAGATCATTCAAAAATGAAAAGGCAAAGTAAATTTGCTTCATAAGTAGAAAATTATACTACACTCCTATGCAAATGACAGCTGCTGTCAAGGTTTTAGGGGAAAAAAAAAAACTCCTATGCAAATGGTTTCTTATATCATGCTGGATGATCTTTTAACATTACCTTTGTGTTTAATGTTTAAAGTTTAAACTCATCGCTGTATTTGTAAAATGACTTGTGCATGCCCTTGCTTTATTCATTATTACAGGGAAATGTGGTGTGTATTTGAATTGGGAAAAAAGGCTACAAATTGCATTAGATTCAGCTAGGGCATTAGCCTATCTTCATGAACTTGCTAATCTACGGATAATACACAGGGATGTCAAACCAGGTAATATAATGTTGGATGAAAATCTTAATGCGAAGGTTGCTAATTTTGGTCTTTCGAAATTGGTTTCTGAGAAGGAGAAAGGGCATGTTTCTTCCCAAGGCAGAGGAATAATAGCACGAGTTGAATCGGAGAAAGGGCATGTTTCTTCCCAAGGCAGAGGAATAATAGAACGAGTAGAATCTGAACCTGTGGCAGCAACAGTTGTGAGTATAAGAATAAAATCATCTAAGAATTTTTTTGCCTTTCTGTTTTCTTTTCCTTTCTTTGGTTGATCCCCGTTTTAAAACAAAAAGAATTAGTTTATATTGTTGGAATAAATTGAATCTAAAATACATTGACATGCTTTCTTAAAATCATAGCTCAACCTTTGCAAAAAAATAAAAATAAAAATAATAATAATAAAAAAAAAAATGAAACTGAAACGCATGCTAGAGCTGAAAACGAAATAATGTGAAAAAGAAATAATATAAAACAAAAGAAAACGAAAGTACCATGAAGGGAGCAAAGAACAAAGAACAAAAGCATTTTATATAGCATTTTTTTTTGTTGATCCACCAGGCCTATTTGGATCCGGAGTACTTCCATACTCAAATACTTTCAGAAAAGAGTGATGTGTACAGCTTTGGCCTGGTCATGCTAGATCTGATAACTGCCAGACGGCCGATTATATTTGGACCAGATGGAAACACTTCACTAGTTGAAGAGGTCAAGAGAGCCATTGATGAGAATGACCAAGAGTACTATGGTTTAAGAGACTTAATAGACCCTGAAATTGTAAACCAAGTGACAAGTGTTGGCGTTATAAAATTTGTGCAATTGGCATTGCAATGTCTCAAATATTTTGGTTCCTATCGTCCGTCCATGTATGAAATTATGAAAGAGATAGATTTTATATTGCAACATGTTAGAAGCGAGTGAACCACAATCTCCCGGAGCATCCCTATCGTAACCAAGATCCAAAAATAAGATGTGATGGCTTCAATGTATTCGACTTAAAGTAATTTTAGCTAGTTATTTAGTATTATTAGTTCTGTGGTATTCTAAATTATTTTATCTTTTCCATATAATATCCTAGTACAAGCTTCTTGATGTATCGCCACAATTCCGCTCTGATAGCATTTGTTATTCCATAAATATAACCTGGAGAACTGGATAAATACAAAACCAAAACTTTGCCTCTCTTTTGCAGTTTTGCTAAAGGTACAGGAATGCCCCTAGATCTACCTTTATTAAGATTCGGTTATCCACTCATCCTCAATTACGAGAAACTTGTGTAATGCCATATTTCCGGTACAAGTTTCCCCCTATCATGCTTGTATTTGAAATGTTCGTACAAGCAACATATTTTGGGCATGGAACAATCTTTACAAATAATGATCATGTATTTTCATAGTCGACTTGCATGGCTGTTTATAACTAATTGAGGTTTTTTTTTTTTCAAATATTACAAGAATTCATAATACAAAAAAATAAAAAAAATCGGACCATAACTAACAAGTCATTGAGATAGCACATGTCACTTTATTTACAAACTAAAAAGTAAAATAAAAATAAAAAATGAAACAAAGAAAAGAAAACAGAAAGAAAATCACTAAAAAGTCAATAAATTGCGTGCTTGATTTTGTATTCTTCTACTCCTTACAACCTGTTTTGTAGATATGCTTGTGTGTGTATAAGAGGTAACTCCTTGAGATTGGTCATGTGCTGAAGCTCAGGAATAACCCGCAATTTATAGCAGAAGGAATTTGTCATGTGATATTCTTAAGCATTTGCATTGTCACACCCCGAACCGAGGAAGTAATGTCTCCTCCGCCACGAGAATAGTTTTTCATTCCCGTAAGGCGAACAGACAGACAGACTATTTTTTTTTCTTCCATTTTCTTGATTTCGGCCCAGAATTCACACAACATCACAGATAAACACACAGAAAATATTTCACATTATTCAAGCTTGGTTTTACACGAGTTTTTCTACAAAAGTAAAAACAAAACAAACCACACTAAGATATGACCAATCCCGGCTTATTTATTTTCCTAAGGACTGGTCCGCTCAAGCTCACCCTATGTACATGTATAACATATAAAAAATAAAAAGAGAAAAACCACCCATCCAACCATGATGTTGCCGCCACAAATCCGAGAAAAGACTCATAGACACTAGCACAAAGAACCAGCACCGCAACAACAAGACCACTATAACACAACGGTAGAGGGAACATACACACTCAGACCCCCTCCCAACAAAGAAAAGGAAGCTAACGGTCAGAACGCTTCCTCTTCATGGGAGTTAGCCTCCGGCTCTGGCTCAACCTCAACCTCGGACGCTGGAGACGCATGAGGCATCTCAAAATATAAGTAAGCCAGTACCTCGGGCAGTTCATCTAAGCAAATACACAAAACAGCCTCACAATTCAGACTCGGGGTCCGTACCGCAAACTGAAGGTAACTACACTCTAAAGTCGCTATAGTCCTACGCCGTACTCCATTACGATGCTCCTGGAACCCCCAAATCGTTGAGGACACATGCAAAATAAGGCACAGAGTGAGATACAATCTCAGTGCGGGTTTTAGTTCCAGTACGCGGATCCAAGTATGAACCGAGTAACAGAATTCACACCCACTTCAATTAATATATAATTATTGTAATTATTCTCAGAAATTTTTAATACCGTGGGTACCAGACGAAAGGGTCCGATGATCGGCATACTGCATCATTAATATGCACAGAAACAAATCAAGCATAATTATTCCACAGAAAATCGTATTCACTCAAGTTCTTATCGGCCGGTCAGATTCAGAAAGAACTTTTTCCAAAACCATAGGTTCAACCCTAGGTACAGACTTCAGAGGGAATTTCCAGAAATAATAGCGCTACAATCCTGACCGGGTAGGTGGCCAAACCATACTCCGGAGAGTGACACAATTTAAATCTCATACTTATGCTTTTCAGTCTGAATACGAATGGTCCGATTTAATCCCGAGTCAGATTCATAAAATTTTCTCCAAATAACTCATGCATTATAGTCAATTTACGGAAACCATTCCAGTCTTTTACAATTCTGACGGTCCACAAGATAACAATTGGATGACCAAGTCAGATTAATTTCCTAGTCAAATGATCAGTTTGGTTCAACATGAATTTCATTCATTCCGGGTTTCTTACTTCTATATGAAATGAATGCATATGTCTTTCAACATGCTATGCATCAATTTAAAAATACCGATATCCAGTTTGTACAAAGAAACCGCGTAATTCCGCACCTTGCTTCCTTACTGGTCGCGGGAGGCTTCAGGGTCCGTGCTTGTTTACAAACCACAGATCAAGTACCGTTAATATTTATTTAACGGATTTTCTTAAATCTGAGTCTGGTTCTTAACGTTAACCTTGACTGTTATAGTTTGGTTCCAAGTCCTTGATTGAGGTTATGTTATTGATTTAATTTTAGTTACTTCTTCAATCATTCAGAATTATGTTCAACATTTATTTCCATAAATCGAAATTTAACATTAAAACAGATTACAGAATCAACAGACAGAATTTAGGAAATATTTAAATATAATTAAAACAAAAATCATAAAATATAAATCAGAATTATTTTATTTACATTTAGCGGGATCAGAAAGTCTGGTTTATTTGCCACAGTATCCATTCATTAATACACAGACTATTGTCATCATTTTCCTAATAAGCCACAAATTACTATTAGACTAAGTTAGTCTAAATCAAGCTCAACAGAATCCGTCATTAGCATACAGATATTAGATTTTAATCAAATCCGAAAATCTAATCTCAATTAATGTACAATTAGCCCACAATTCAAATTATTTTTCCGAAATAAATTAAACCCACAGAAAAAATCCAACCCATACAAATTTTCTCCATTTTGTTCTCAGCCCGACAAGTCCAGCCCACAAATCAGCCCAAAATTCCACTCGGCTCAACCCAGTCAACTGGCTCAGTTGACTGAGCCAGCGCGTAACGGGTCCGACGCAACCAACCGAATCCAACCCGACCCGATAGCCTACACTTTTCACCTTTAAGCCCTCGGAAAGCCATAAAGCCCCTCAATTATTCATTTTAGCCCCCAACTTTTATGGAAAACCTTCACTGTCACCAATACACCCCTCAAATTTTATAAATTAGCCCTCAGAAAATTATTTCTATTATAATTTCATCCCTAGACATCGCTATACTTACCAGAATCGTACCAGATTGCCAAATTTTGTACCAGTGGCTGGTACAGCTATCTCAACAGTCTCATTTAGCCATGTTATGCATTTAGTATGCAAGTTATAGGCTTATAAAGCCTCATATGCCTCAGTTAACACCATATGCATCCGAAAATGCACATATACATATATGAAAATACATGCTCATGATTTTCCTTCACTGCCATCATTCCAATATGCATCAATACATCCCATATACCATATGATTCCCTTTCAGTCATCAACTAGCATATCTATATGCATTTTAGACTTAGTATTTGTATAATACCCAACTAACAGTTAATATAATCCATAAAACAACTATATACAAGCTATATCATCATGACAGACAGCACAAACAAGTATGATATGCATAACTTATCAACTAGCAGTTACACCAACATAGAAAATGCTATGCATATGTCCATGTATTTATAACGGATAAGTATAATATATACCTATATGCTTCAGTTCAGCACCAATAAGCATCCTTATATGCATTTTAACTCAGTATATGCACAAAACCAAGTTAACAGTTCATATTACTTAGAATATAACCTTGAAAGCTATGTAACCATGACATATAAACAAATCATGCATATATCTACTTATATCTAATATCAGTAAGCACATCCATCATGAAACTAACTTCCTAAGCATCTCAGTTCACTGGTTTTATCATGTTAGGCCATGATATAACCCCAATCAACAAGTATATACATATGCTCAACTGTCATAAGCTAATCAGATGCATCATAGTAAGTTAACAGTTCCTATAGCTCATCATACAACCATATAGTCATGACAGATAGCCTAATATGCATCATTTATGACCTAATGCAGCTCACAGAGAAACATATCATTGTTATAACTCAAATGTATGCAACTATGCACAACTATATGCATTTATTCTCTACTGTCATGCAAACATGTATATGAATATGCTTTATTTTCCCCACAGAAGCCCACAGTTAGCCTCAGATTAACACAGATCATCACTGGCTTTGTCAACACAGCCAAGCATCAAGCAAAATCAACCAGAATAAATCATAGTACACTTAGCATCGATCTAATTAAGTAAAGTGAACCTTGTCAACAGTTAAACAGAGATTAATCACTACTTTCTCAGCCTTCACAATCACCACAACAAACAAACAGTGCATACGCAGATCAAATGAATTAGCACAAATCAAAAAAGGCAATATAGGGACTAGAAAGGCTATACCTAACTCGTTGGATTTCAGAAATCGCCTCAAGAACTAGAGCACAACCAAGGCTAAGATCAAAGTTAGGCTTATTAAAAATAAGCTCAAATCCATGCACCTAGCACTCAATAACAGAAAATTGATATCAATTTCATAAGAATTGATACTGGAAAACACAAATCAAGGAAGAAAGGGTGTCATTACCGTCTCCAAGCCGTCTCCACTTCCCTTCTCTTCTCCTCCTCGATTTCCCCAATTTTCGAAATCCTAACTCAGCCCTTTTGATAGCAACACTTACCTCGACGAGTGGGGAGAAGGAGACAAGGCAAGGAGATGCTGTGGAGGCGTGCATGACAGCCACGTCGCTCCCTCTTTACTTCTCTGGCAGCCCGCCATCGATCGAAGGAGAGAGGAGATGACTCCTCGTGCCATCACAGAGAGAAAGAAAGAGATGGCGACCATCGAGAGGTCAGCTAAGCGGCAACTGAAACCAGAGCCAATCAGGGCTCGACACAAGGGAAAGAGCTCGTGGACGAGCTTCGAAGAGAAAGAACGAAGAAAAGATAGACAAGTCGGAGAAGGAAGAAGAAAGAGACGAGTGTCTCTCGAACTTTTATTAAAATCCCATCGGATTCTTTGTGGTGATGATTGTGTGGCCTTTCATGTAGCAATTTCTCAATAAAGCATTTTGTAAATTAGTTATTTCCTCAAACAATTTAATTAGACTAATTCAGAGATCAGATAATTGTGGCAAATATACCAATAAATTCTATAAATCTAGTTGAACATTTCCATGTTCCCAGATCAGAAAATCCCGCAACTTTTACTGTTGCAAAAATTTAATTACGTTAATTTCTTGATTATACCGTCAGTTGAAGATTATTTCAGACAGATAAGGACTTGGTCACCAGACTACAGTCACTATTGTGACATGCATGCTCCCCTAATTCACTTTCCATTCCTCCAGCATTTCTAAACAATACAGTTCCAAATATTCCAGGCATGGAAATCCTGCAGATGAACAATTAAATTGTTTTCCCAAATATGCAAACTTAAATTTTAGTATCCTGAGGCTGCCCAGCTTCTCTAAAATGGGCATTGGATCTTCTTGGATGTTCGAAATGAAAGGGCGAGCTTTGTGAGGTGTATTGGAAACAAGCTTTTAAATAACGCCGTTTTTTTCGAAATAACGGTATTTTGTATCCAACTGTACGAACGTCACAGAAAAAGTGACAAAATAACGTAACGCGTCATTTCCGTTTTTTCAGCGATTAAATGTGTCATTTCCGTCATTTTCGTCTTTTCGACGACAAAAAAATATTCTAATTTTGCCCATGATCATAAACCTTTTTGTTGACATATGCATTTTGGAATATTTTATACAATGAATAAAGTTTTGTACTTCAATATCAATAAAAAATAATGGTGAAAATGACAAGTTATCATTGTTAGCTCAAATTTGAAGAATATAATACATAGATTATTATCAATATGAAGAATATATATCCAAAATAAGAATATTTAAACAAGATCATTATCATCGTTTTTTCACCGAAAAAACGCCGCACCGTTAAATCAACTATGGACCGTCATACCGAAAAAAATGCACTTTAAAAGCTTGATTGGAAACAAACCAATATCAAGTCCTTGTTCCAGGACCAATGCCCGTCCACTCGCAAGGACTGCATGCGGTTATAACTAGGGAAGGCAGTCATGTCCAACATATCATAGGATGAGCTACCTTTTTTTTTTTTTGAAGAAAGCAAGGTGTCAAGCCCCAAAACTTTTATAAATTATAATAAAGGTAGTTTACAAAATACAAAGAATGAGGGTTTAGAGAGAAAACCCTGGAAAGAAATAAAGAAATGAAAAAAAAAGTGGAACAAAATCAAAATCAAAAGAAAAGAAAAAATGAAGCCAGCAGCAACTAGGGAGATTAGGCAGGCAGGGCATTGAGGGAGCCCCATTCAAAAAGTGACTCTTCAGCTATTGCCGATGGAGGCTTGTGAGTAGATGAGAAGATCCTATTACACCTTTCTCTCCACACGGTAAAGCAGGTGATGAGTAACAGCTCTCTTTACTTCTTTTTCTGGTACGGGGGACATCAAGAGAGACGCAGTGCTGGCACTGCAAGGTTGAGGGATGGCAGCTAACTGATTGTTAGAAAATGCTCATATTTTAATTTTAGATTAATTACAACTAATTAATTACCATTAACAACAAGCAAATCAATAGATCTAGTACTAAAGCTATCACACATCCAATCAAGAGAGAAGGTAGGAGAAATTGTACCTCTCATGAAATTGTATTCATGAGGCTCGAATCCATGGCATGGGAGTCGATGGGGTGCGTGCTCCACCATCTCCACCATCTATGGCCGCCTCTAGCCCACCAAGGACCCACCACCAAGCTCAAAGAGAATGCTAGTTCTCTTGAACCTCTTGCTAATCACCTTGCTTCTCTTAATTAACTATTTAATGGAGAGGAAGAGAGGTGGGATGCTCAACACATGAGCTAAGAGAGGAAGGGAAGAGCCATGGAGAAGAGAGAAAAATCTCTCTTCTAGGTGGAGGCGCAAGGGAGGGGAGAGGAAGAGAGATGACGGCTAGGGTTTTCTCCCAAAGAGACCCCTTTATATAGCCAACCACTCTCATCCAATTTTCATACTATTTACAAGTATGCCATCCACCCTAAGAGGCCACCTAATGGGCTCTCTTGGGCCATCTTAATAAAAGGCCTTTATTCATTAATTCACCAATTAATGAATCTCCTTTAATTGTCTCTTCATTCTTCCTTAAATCGGGCCTTTAATTAACCAATTAAATAGAAGCCCAATTAGCTCAAACTAATTAAAGTAAGTTGAACATAATTAATTATTAACTCATTAATAATTAATCTATGATTAGCTAATGCATTATATTGTTTCCATATGATCCTTTTAATTTAATTAATTATAACGGTTCATAACGGTATATAATTAATTAATTAACTTATCACATTTCACAATACACATTATTGTGAATAAACAATAAATGCACCAAGTGGTTAGAATCCTATTTGTGCGACCCTATTTGAGGATTTATACTATGTTGGCCATGGAAATAAATCGTTATTTATTTCCAATAATCATAAGCGGTATCTAGCAACACGTTATGACTCCCAATTCGTATAAATAATGTACCGTTACAATATCTCAATCCTGCATAAGAAATAAAAGTATTTCTTTGTTTGATTCTTATGTCACATGATATCTTTGTATAATCCAAGATAGGAATGTGTCATTCTTGCAGATTATACATTTCTTGATCTAGAGTTGATCGTCTAGTTTGCATGCATACGATCCAACTCCATCAAGGGGCCCAAACAGATATCATCACTCACTAGGTATACTAATGAGGGACATACGGTTTTCTTGATGAACAACTTTTCCCCGCACAATTCAAGAGAACATAAATAAAGTCCTTATAGCAGCCTTTATCAGGAATCAACGTTAGACGATATTTATTGAACCTATCCTCATGTGGAAAAGGTGAACATCTCAAACTCAGAATCAAACTCATATGAAATAAACAATGACACATAACACAATCCAAATGTTTATTTCATTGGGTCAAGTCCTGTACTATGTTCCAATAACATACACATATGCAATTAAGTCGGTAACTCCTTACCTATGATTTGTAGAACTTAATCATCACTTAACTTGCATACTAATCTTTTATGATAATTAATGTTCCTTGTTAATTATCAAGATTATGGACGATTTAGATTTATTATTGTCATTCTAATGAATGATCCACAGAGATCTACAATTCAGATCCTCAACCTGAATGATCTGTCAATAATAAACTCTAGGAACAAATGATCAAATATCATCATTAACATAAACTAAGAAAATAAGTCATTAAATATTGACTTCTAGGACATAACTCCAACAATCTCCCACTTGGCCTAGAGTCAATCAATAGTGACTTCTAGCCAGTGAAGAATTTAGAACAATGTCATATATCCATATATATACATGTCTCGAACCTCAAAAGATATAATACACTTAAAGCAAGTTACTCATACGTCCATCACGCATGGATGCACAATTGCATCTCGTATATTGCTTAAAGTAGAGGTTAAGTTAGAGTGTTCGCTGTGTCCGCGAACCCATCCAATTTTGTTTGACCCTATATACATATATACTCCTATATATATGTTCTTGATCATCATCATGTGAGATCAAGTGCCATCGTCATAGATCTTAGTTGGATCACCAATTTAATATTGGGTTCTTCAAGTTTAAGCTATGGTTCGAGATGCACAGAACCAAATTAGCTTGACTGAGAACTTCTCGATCCATACTATATTCTTTCATTGCTTCACAAGTTGCTATATATATTTTGTTTTTGGTGACGGAAACGGTTGTAATATCCCATTTAGAACACCTTCTAAATTTACAACACCACATTAAACAAAATACGTAGCTCAATTGTATTCATATCAATCTTTCGAAAACTAGCATCAATATATCAATTTATATGAGCTTTCTTTCATCAGATGAAATATATCATTCTTTCTCATAAGATACTCCAAGATATTCTCGATTATTGTCCAAACGTGTTTTTTCTTTGTATCCAGTTGACAACTGCTTGTCATACTCCTTGGGTACAACACATAGGGGCATGTGCATAAGTATCGCGTACGTAATGAAACTCATAACAGAAGGATGCTCGAATTGTATCGTGCACTCTTCTCGAATTGAGTTGCAACACACCGAGTCGAACTCAAGTGTATGCCATACAACGTGGTTAGACATCCTTTTTAGGAGTCTATCTTTTCGTGTAACTATAACACCTTGTCATTATATGCACATTTTGCTCAAACCTAACATCCATCATAATCTATCTCCATAGATTTTGTTTCCTTGGATTAGGTGACTTGCCCAAATTCTCTATTGAGAAAAACATTCTCTAATGAGATCTTGACAATAATCATTTCCTTAATTTTATTCCCAATTAATGTCTTGTATCTTGTACAATACATGTAACATATTAATGCTCCCACTGAATATCTTGTCTATACAAGATACTTTTGACGAAGTTCAACTCCTTGACTTTCTTGTCAAAATATTTATTCCAATTTCCACAATACTTGCTTCAATCCATTAATGGATCATTGAAGCATATATATATTTCTAACAACAAATCCTCGGTTTGTGTCAAATACACAACAACTTCCTTCATTCAATCGAAGAAGGCGGTTTTGATGTATCTTTTCATATATCTATATATACGAAATTTAACTATTGTTAGAATGATCTTTATTGACTTATACACAGCTACAAGCGAGAAGCCGTTCTTTGTACATGGTCAACTTGTTATCGACTTACACATAGCATCAATCATGAAATTGTGCTTTGTACATAGTCGACTTACTATCCATATCTATCTTTCCTTTAAAGATCTAAATGTTCTTGATGGATCGCTCCTTCATGAACATCAATCAAGGTCTATACCTTGTTGTTATATATATGAATTGCACTTAAAGATCATATAGATTCAAATCATACTTGTGGAATCGGGTCTTTCCATCGCTTCTTTATTTATCAACGGATCCTCATATGTCAAGTACGAGGATGTTGTGAAACCTATGTACTTTTCAGTTTAGGCAATTCACTCTCGTTGATCTTTGTAGGATTGGTGCTTGAGGTCTATGAACTACTTCTACAACAACTTGTAGAATAAGTTCTTGATCCTAATATATTGCACGAGTTTCTCGAACATCATCCATTTGTGAGATGTTTGAGTACTCTTTAGAAGCGAGCGTGCTTATAAACTTATTCCTTTCACAACTGCTTGTGAATTAAGTTCCGCTCAACTCCCACTAAGCACCATGTATGGAGTGACAAGTTTCCTATAAAGGTACTTCTTGTAGTGACGCATAAACTCCTTTAATGCTCACTTTACTCCCACTACTTCTTCTTGAGAATATCATTCTTTAAGATTACGTTATGATGAGCAACAACTACCTTGTTCTTATCATGTTCATAGAAATAGTACCTTTTGGCTAATTCAAGATATCCTACAAAATAATAAGCGTCTTATTTGGGTCCAAGCTTATCAATCAATCGAACCTTGAAATAAGCTTCTCAACACCAAATCTTGAGAAACAATATACCTAGAGATCGAATCTCGTAAGATATCTTTCTCAATAGACTTCAATGGAATTTTTATTTAGTGTAAACAATATTGTCCTCAAACACAATCCCTTACATGAGTCAAACAAGTCAATTTGATTTATTACCGATCGAACTATATCAAACAATGTTCGATACCTTCATCCTTGGATACATTTTTCCAAATGTTCCTCATGGAGCGAGTAGTGAAACGTCTTTCATACTCTTTAGGCAATATATCAAACTACATGACTTAACTATTTACCATGATCCATCTTAAGACTTTTGCTTTTATTGAATAGTTTTTCAACTTTACTCTTGAAATCCTTTTGATCTTGTCAAAAGATTCATACTTATACCATATCAAATAGATACGTTAATATCTACAATGATCGTTGGTCAAGTGGTAAAGTGTCAACAACCTTTCAATTGCACAAGTCCTCTAAGTCTATATACATCAATATGTATAAGTCTTAATAAGGTTACTTGTCCTTTAAACCTTCGTAGGTCAAAGGCGCTTTTGTCTTTTAACAAACACGATTCGCATGAATTTCAATTGATTTGCAATCGAATTGATTTACGAGCTCCACGTTACGTAGACTCTCATAATGCGATTCTTTGCAATCAAATTGATTTACGAGCTCCACGTTACGTAGACTCTCATAATGCGATTCTTGTTTATATTCGACTAAGCAACTATTTTACATAAAAGTCAAATACTTTATGCGAAGTCTTACATATTTGTCATTCAAAATTTGTTAATCTATTTCAAGCAAATTCAATTAAGATGCATGAAATCTTATACACAAATTTATAACAATAAGAGAACAACATTTCTCTATTACAAAACATGATCATCCATCATCAAATATGAAACGGAGATAAGGTTTTATGAGATGTTTGGAATAAGGTATACAACCTCAAATTCCTAAACAAACTCTTTATTTAGTAAAGATAACTCTACGTATTCAATGGTAGTGGCTTAGACGTACAAGCCATTTCCAAAAACGGAGTTTACTTTACTTATCTCAAACTTTCTCTTATTCATCATTGCCTACACATTTCGTTAAATGCGAGCACATGAACTAGCACCTAATTACTAGTGTGAATTAGAGATAGTGAGATAATTTGAACGACAAATATCTTAAGGTTTAGAACATCATGGTATTTCGGACAACCTTTCAAATGCCTCTCATAAATGGCAAATGAAACATCTCATGTGACACACGGTCACTAGTGAGGGTCTCAAAATTTCAACTCATATATTGGTGGAGTATTCCTTTAATACTTAACCAATCATTTTAGCACTAACAAGTGTGCGAACAATACATCCTTTATCCATAGAAAGAGATTTTATGACAATATCAACAATCCTTGATATTGGAGATCTCAATATCTCTAGTTGTCAATTAGCTACTCAAACCTTTCGGTTCACAAGCTAATGAAATATTTATCTTCTTATAAGAAGAGTCTCTTGGTTAACTCACATTCCATTACTCGATCATTAATGATTGAGTCTATCTTTTACTTTCTCTAAGACCGTCTTCTTGAGTAAGTGGATGAGAGTATAGAAGTCTTAGTATAGTCCTTATGAATTCTCCAATTCAAAGGTCCAGAACTTCTAAAAGGATATGAGCATTCGCTTTATTGAATAATTTTCGTCAAAACTAATCAATCATTGCGAAGCTATGTTCGGGAAGTCGAGGAACGTTTTTGGGATTAAATTTGCTCAAGTTTCTCATTTCCAAGAACATGTCTTAGGAATCGGTATTTCTTCTCCAAGTAAATACCTTAGAAACGAGCTTATCGTTTTCCAAAGATTGATCGCAACGAAATTAACATATTTAATATCTATATCAATTTCAATTTAAGGTCATTTAGTTTATGCAATGTTTTGTTTATGGAATGATAAACAAAAACTCCCACTACATTTAATTAATATCCCTAAATGTAATGGATTCCAAGATCCTCATTTTCGTCAAGTAGAGCCTGCTATGGCACGACACCCTACTTAACTAGACAAGGTAGGTTCTCCAACCAATCATATCAACCATATGACTCTTGGTTTGTGAATATCTAAGTATATTTACAAACTTCGCCCCGATGTCCAAGAAAACTTGTTGGGTCCATCGATAAGCAACCTCTCTCTATTTGCTCCTAACAAATCTTTTCATTTGTACCCCGACTATCAAGGTTGACAACCATGACGTCCGCTATGGCGGACCGCGCCATGATTGGCTATTGACGTGAAGGGGATAGAGAGAAGGAAGGCGGTCGACTTAATCAATTTAGTTTGGGACAAAAGCAATTACGTGACTTTGTTTGGTGGTCGTGTAAGCATACACCCATACCTACCTATGACAATTCAAGGCATTCACAAACAATCACATAACATAAGCATCTCAAGCATTGTCGTGGGTTTGTATGGCTCCTGCTTGCATTAGTCTTCGTCGCATCTCCATGTAACGAAACTAATCTAATCAAACCCTCCCACTAATTACTAAGATCTTATCTAATAATTAAGGGAAATAAATACATGTGATAAAATCCTAAAACCCGCCTAGGCCTTAGGGGCATGCAAGCCTCACAAGTTACATCAAAAATTAACCAATTAATTATCAAGGCACCTTAGGCCACTTTACAAGCAATCACATGCATTCACAATATTTTACAACACACAAGGCATTGACATCTTGAGCCATATCAAACCCACATCCTCCTACAAAACAAAGTTAGCACATATACAATATACATGATTCACTTGCTCTTAATTAATTTCATTAATTAGAATCTTTGTGCATACTTGTTGCTCAAGTTTTTCGAATGCAAAGAAGGCTTAACCTTAACAACCAATTATTTAAGCCCTTTTAAATTAAATCCAACCATCAAAACAGAAAGGAGGGTATTTAAGGAGTCTTCTAATTAACCTTTCAATAAATTGATTAATTAGAAACTATTTTAACTAATTAAAATACGAAATTCGGGGCCCGGAAAAATTCAAAATAATTCGGTCTCCAAAAAATCCGAAATAAATCCAGAGAACTCCTTACAAAGATTGTGGTTACCTGTAAAAATCTTAAGGAGAGATCAGTTGCCATCAGGGAGAACCAAAAAAGACAAATCCTCAGATTGTGCGCGAAGCACCGTTAGAGAAAATTCTGTTATTGGTCTCAACCTTTCGGTCTGTATGATCATCCCCTTGATATTTTTCCAGCAAACAATTTACATAGAAAAATACTACATACAATAGGCTATCATTCCATGAAAAGAAAATCCACAAGTTATATTCAAGATCAACGAGATAACAAGCATTTAAGCAAGGTATCCTGTTCTGGAACAGACCGTCGACCAAAAAGGTTTCACTCGGTTGAGGTATCAAATCTCAATGAAAATCTATGAAATTAATTTTCACAGATTCCAGACTTAAAGGAGAACATTTCCATTTCAACACTTTTCCATAAAAGTTTCTCAATAAGTACAGTTTTTCAAAACAATCAGTTTGTTTGAAAAAACAGATCTGACAACTTCATCACTTTTCATCCTTGAACGCCCACATAATATCCGAAATATGCAACAAAATTTACATATCCAGAAAGAGCATCAAGTTTAGAATAATCCTATCTAAAAGTTACAGGTACTTTGTATACAAACTTATTTGTTACCAACCACAACAACAGAACTGTGCAGCAGAATAACAGATCTGCGCACCGTTACCGTTTAAATCACTAAAAATTCATTTTACATCGAATTTCAATGATTCCAGTGGGAAAACAACCACAACTCAAAGGGCTACAACCTCCAATAAGAAGGAAAAAATTTCAGAGAGCTTTACACCACGAAAAACAAGCAACAAGACAGAAAACAGCCTTTCCAGGGCCAGCAAGCATGCACATCACTAATTAACTTAATTAATTACGAATTCTCACTTAATTAAGTGTGAAAAACCTTAAGCACGACCATAGCTCTGATACCACTGTTAGAAAATGCTCATATTTTAATTTTAGATTAATTACAACTAATTAATCACCATTAACAACAAGCAAATCAATAGATCTAGTGCTAAAGCTATCACACATCCAATCAAGAGAGAAGGTAGGAGAAATTGTACCTCTCATGAAATTGTATTCATGAGGCTCGAATCCATGGCATGGGAGTCGATGGGGTGCGTGCTCCACCATCTCCACCATCTATGGCCGCCTCTAGCCCACCAAGGACTCACCACCAAGCTCAAAGAGAATGCTAGTTCTCTTGAACCTCTTGCTAATCACCTTGCTTCTCTTAATTAACTATTTAATGGAGAGGAAGAGAGGTGGGATGCTCAACACATGAGCTAAGAGAGGAAGGGAAGAGCCATGGAGAAGAGAGAAAAATCTCTCTTCTAGGTGGAGGCGCAAGGGAGGGGAGAGGAAGAGAGATGACGGCTAGGGTTTTCTCCCAAAGAGACCCCTTTATATAGCCAACCACTCTCATCCAATTTTCATACTATTTACAAGTATGCCATCCACCCTAAGAGGCCACCTAATGGGCTCTCTTGGGCCATCTTAATAAAAGGCCTTTATTCATTAATTCACCAATTAATGAATCTCCTTTAATTGTCTCTTCATTCTTCCTTAAATCGGGCCTTTAATTAACCAATTAAATAGAAGCCCAATTAGCTCAAACTAATTAAAGTAAGTTGAACATAATTAATTATTAACTCATTAATAATTAATCTATGATTAGCTAATGCATTATATTGTTTCCATATGATCCTTTTAATTTAATTAATTATAACGGTTCATAACGGTATATAATTAATTAATTAACTTATCACATTTCACAATACACATTATTGTGAATAAACAATAAATGCACCAAGTGGTTAGAATCCTATTTGTGCGACCCTATTTGAGGATTTATACTATGTTGGCCATGGAAATAAATCGTTATTTATTTCCAATAATCATAAGCGGTATCTAGCAACACGTTATGACTCCCAATTCGTATAAATAATGTACCGTTACAATATCTCAATCCTGCATAAGAAATAAAAGTATTTCTTTGTTTGATTCTTATGTCACACGATATCTTTGTATAATCCAAGATAGGAATGTGTCATTCTTGCAGATTATACATTTCTTGATCTAGAGTTGATCGTCTAGTTTGCATGCATACGATCCAACTCCATCAAGGGGCCCAAACAGATATCATCACTCACTAGGTATACTAATGAGGGACATACGGTTTTCTTGATGAACAACTTTTCCCCGCACAATTCAAGAGAACATAAATAAAGTCCTTATAGCAGCCTTTATCAGGAATCAACGTTAGACGATATTTATTGAACCTATCCTCATGTGGAAAAGGTGAACATCTCAAACTCAGAATCAAACTCATATGAAATAAACAATGACACATAACACAATCCAAATGTTTATTTCATTGGGTCAAGTCCTGTACTATGTTCCAATAACATACACATATGCAATTAAGTCGGTAACTCCTTACCTATGATTTGTAGAACTTAATCATCACTTAACTTGCATACTAATCTTTTATGATAATTAATGTTCCTTGTTAATTATCAAGATTATGGACGATTTAGATTTATTATTGTCATTCTAATGAATGATCCACAGAGATCTACAATTCAGATCCTCAACCTGAATGATCTGTCAATAATAAACTCTAGGAACAAATGATCAAATATCATCATTAACATAAACTAAGAAAATAAGTCATTAAATATTGACTTCTAGGACATAACTCCAACACTGATAAGTCTTCTGAACAGTCGAAACAAAGAATGGGCAGTCCTGCGAGATGTGTTGAGGTGTCTCAGGCGCAGCATAGCATAGGGGGCACCTATTAGCTAGATGCCATCCTCTCTTCTAAAGAACATCCTGAGTTGGAACTCTGTGCTGGAACAGCTGCCAAGCAAAAATAATCATCAGGGGTAGTCTTGAAGAATTTATAAAAGGAATTAGAGGAGAAACTAGGCGGGTGCAGCTTCCAAAGTGGCTTGTCAGGGAGGTGAGAATCACAGGTGAGGAAGAGATTGGGATTATTATTGAGCAGCAGAAGCAGCTGGTGCAGTTTTGAGGCTGGCAGACCCGAGGAAGGCAGAGAAGGCATGAATAAATCATCCTGATTTGTCCAAGCAAGGCGCACAAAATCCCTGACTGTGATAAGATCATCAGAGGCAAAGGAGAACAGATGTGGGAAAGTGTGCTTGAGGATTCCCAGACCCCAGTCATGGTGCCAGAACAGTGCTTGTCTGCCCGACCCAATGGAGAAGGAGAAGCCTATCGAGAATAAAGGCCAAGCTTGCAGAAAAACCCTTGAGAGCGTTGTATTGGCAGGGACAAGCTGATGGGTAAGGGAAGAAGAGGAATGAACAAGGTAGTGAGTGGTGCATTCTCCAATGCAAGCCATCTCCATAACCACTTGGAGATGAGAGCTAAGTAATTGAATATCCAGTACCCCCAATCCTCCGATCGATTTGAGCTTGCAGATATTGTCCCAAGCAATTAGAATTAATTTTTTATCTGCAGCGTTCGGCCCTTTCCAAAGGAAATTTCTCCTTATCTTGTCAATCTCCTTAACGACCCACTTTGGGAGGCAAAAAACAGACATGAAGTAAATTGGAAGAGCAGTTAGGCAGGAGTTGAGGAGAATCAGCCTTCCAGCAAAAGAGAGCATAGCAGCCGACCATCCAACTAGTATGGCCTGAAACTTTGCCAGTAGGGGTGCGTAAGCACTCTTTGCAAGTTTTTTGTCTGAAAGTGGCAATCCCAAGTACGTGATTGGTAAATTAGCAGCATTGCAATCTAGTTCCTCACTGAGAAGGGACAGCAAGTTGCTGTTCTGGAAGGTAATCAAGATATCAGACTTGTGGGGATTTACTGTGAGACCCGAGAAGGCTTGAAACCCAAGGAGCACAGTTTTGAGTACTTGGCACTGTTGTAGCGAAGGTTGGAGAAAGAAAAGTGCATCATCCGCATAAAGAAGGCAAGGTTTAATGCCAACCAAAGGAGGGAGAAAGGCTCCAACCTCAACCAACTTGTTAAGCCATCTAGCAAGAAAATCCATAGCCAGAATGAAAAGATAGGGAGAAAGAGGGTCCCCTTGACGGACCCCTCTTTTTAGTGAGATGCTTCGCCCTGCAACTCCATTAACAACCACTTTGGAAGAGCTAGAGAGAACACAGGTTAACATCCAGTCAGCCCAAACGGAAGGAAACCCTAGCGCAAGTAAGATGGAATGGAGAAAGCTCCAACTCAAAGTGTCGAAAGCCTTGTGGATATCGGCTTTGAAGAGTGTCAGTGGCAAGTTGACTTTCTTTGCTTTGTAAATGACCTGCTGGGCATAGAGGAAGTTCTCTGTGATTAATCTACCTTGCACAAAGCCGGATTGATTATCGAGAATCAGGGAGGAGATAAGAGGTTTTAGCCTATTTGCCAGGATTTTAGAAGTTATCTTCTGTATAGAATGCACCACACTTATCGGTCTAAAGTCTGCAGGCGAGAGAGGGCTTTCTTTTTTTGGAATTAGAGCAATGGAGGTGTTAAGCGGGCGGAGAGAGCCGCTTTGCAACCCCTGATTGATGGATAGCCGCAGCTCATCACACAGTTCGGGGAGAAAGAACTTGAAAAATTCTCCTGTGAAGCCATCGGGCCCTGGAGACTTATTACTGGGCCAGTCGTTGACCACCTCCGCAATTTCAGCATTTGTGATAGAGGATGTAAGGGAATCAGGGAAAGCTGCAGCCATCGGATAAAGCATGGACCAATCGGTGACAGGAAGGGTCTGAGAATCTGACCCCATAAGGCTTGCAAAGAAGTTAAAGAAAACTCTTCCTTTATGCCTTTGAGAGGTAACCAGAGCATCTTGAAAGAGTACTTGCTGAATTGTGTTTCTTCTTTGGTTGGCCGTAGTCTTGGCATGGAAGTAGGCAGTGTTCCGATCACCTTCCAATTTCCATTTTAAAGAAGAGCGCTGCTTCATTGCTGTTCCTCAAGATTAGCAAGCAAGGAGAAACGCCTCCTTAGCAAAGCTCTGACCAATCTTTCCAGCTCCGAGAGATTTCTGGTTTCCTCCGCCTTGTCACACCAAGTAAGAAAAAGCCTGATAGAGGCCAGCTGCTCTCTGATTACAGAAGTTCTATTATTCCCCCACAATTGAACTTCAACAGCCAGCTGAGTGAGCTTAGCATGAAGGCGCTGAGGAGAATCAGCCACAGGGGTAGAGAACCAGAAATTGAGAACTAAATCCTGGAAGTCCTTGAAGGAGAGGAAGTAGTTCTCAAATCTAAAGATGTTGGGGGAGGGGAAGGTTGTTTGGAAAGTGCAAAGCAAGAGTGCATGATCAGAGGAAGTGTTGGGCAAGGCCGATTACTCCAAATTGGGGAATTTGTGGGAGAAAGAGAGATTAAAGAGGAATCTGTCAAGCCTCGCTAAAGAGGGAGCAGCTCTCTGATTTGACCAGGTGAAAGATCGACCAGAGAGATGCAAGTCAACAAGGGAGAGTTATGTAACAATTTGTTGGAAAGCAGCGGAACCAGCAACATTGTACAGTGGGTTGGATCTTTCCGCGGGTGATAGAGTCAGATTAAAATCTCCACAAATCATCCAGGGAACATTGTCAGCTGGCTTGCCTGCAGCCAGGAGAGAGAGGAAGAGCTCTCTGTTGAGGTCTGTGGATGGTCCATAGACATTGGTGAGTCTGAAAACCGAACCATCAGCAAGAAAAGCAAAATCGATGGTGAGAGAGAAGGAAGTGGCAAAGCGAGAGGGTATTGCGGTCCTAAGCAGTGAGAATACCACCTCTAGAGGCCGTGGCATCAACCGCTAGGAAGGACTTAAGCCCAACACTACAAGACTGCAGAACCAAATCAGCAGTTGTGCAATTCAACTTTGTTTCTTGTAAGCAAACCAATCTGGGTTTTTCAAGAAGAAAGGTCTCTCTAACAGCTATTCTTTTGTCTTTTTCATTAAGGCCCCTTACATTCCAAGAAATTGACTTAAAAGTAAGATTCATTAAACTTGCAAAGATAAGTACTACAATCAGGTACAAAAACCAGCAAACCCGAAAAGGAGAAAAAAACAAGGAGGCAACAACTACTAAGCTAGAAACTAATCATCCGGAATCAACTAGGCTTCCCTAAGCTTGGAGAGAAGAGAGTCATCCAGCATCTGGCCTGCCAGGGAGAGAACAGCCTCCGCTTGGGCTCTGGAAATGGGCCCTAGGTAGTTTGTGGTAACAGGGAAAGGGGCCTGTTCTTTTCCCTTCCTTTTCTTATTTTTCTGGCCTGTGGTTTGCTCACCAAACTGTACCAATTGGGCCTTTTGGGCTGGCGCAACAAAGAAGTTCACTTTTGCTGAGAGTCTCGGGCTTCTCCTGGGCTGACACTGTGGGGATCGCTCAATGCCTGGTGGCTCCAAAGGCTCCAGCGGCTCTTCAAAAGCTAGCTCGGCCCAGTGATTCAGCTCCTCTGCAGCAACAAGGGACTAGGAAGGTGGCTCAGACGGCTCAGGTCCGGCTATAGGGAGTAGCTCAAACTGCTCGGGCAGCTGAAAGGCGAGCACATGCTGGGCTGGAGTCTCTGGAGGGACACTTGTCAAAAGGGGTAGGCGTGAAGCAAGCGACAGGGTGTGGGCCCCTACATTCGTGTGGCAGAGGAGGGAAAAGATAGCCTGGGGAGAAGGCAGCGCAGAAAGTTGGAGCCCGCAATTAAGAGCATTAAAAACGCGGGAGGCAAAAAGACCTTTATCTGCTTCGAAGTGACAGGAGCCAGAAATCCCCCCTAGGGATGCGGAGGAGATCAACTGCAAAGATCTCGTCAGGGAGCCGTTGTGCACAAGAACTGGAGGTGTCCGTTTCATGGGCAACTGGAGAGCATTACCGAACTGGGGAAAATGTTGTGGATCCTCAACGTCAGAAGCATCGTCCTCTGCCTCTCCTGGGCCCTGTTGATCTTCATCCGGTGGCGGAACAAAGCCTAGACCTGGCCCCACCGCTATCCCCTCTGGCAGTGGGTCCCAGATCTGTCGGAACCCCTCAACTTCAACAAAGACAACCTTGACTCCTGGGTCCTGAATAACATAGACAATAACTGGCACCCTAGAGGGATGGGGACCTTTGAGAAGCAACCTGACAGGGCCATAGTTGTGGCGGAGCTCCGGGAAACGGATAGGCACACCAAAGTCTGAGACTAGGTGGATAAGCATGGGTTCATCATAGTAGTGCAAGGGGAGCTCATGAAGTCGGATTCGGAGCCAGTGAGAGGGTCTCTCCTCAGTGGTACCATACAGTCTTGTCCAACGAACAAAGGTACATGCTTACCTCTGACAGCCATGGGCCCAGTCGCAACAATTTGATCACGGGTCAGTGCTGACGGGCAGACCAAGAGGAACCTCACATTGTAAGCATCCATAGGCTCAAGGAGGTAGTGCTCGATTCTTCCACCACAGAAGTGAGCAAGTTTGGTTCGGATGTGGTGCAGATCATCGCCCTCATTGAAGCCATCAATGAAATCCATGATAGCAGCTCTGAAAAGCTCTCCACGCTGACCATGCAAAACAATTCTCTCCGGGCAGTAGCAGTAGGTGAAAGCAGGGCGGTGTTGGAGGAACTGGTGAGCAGGCTGCATGGGTGCATCCTGCCAGTTGGGCGGTATGATATGGCCGACTGGCTGAGGTAGGTCATGTGGGAAAGGCTGCAGTGGATGCGCCATAGCTGAAGCAGAGGGAGTGGGAGAAGAAGTAGGAGAGGAAGTGGTGGGGGAAGGAGGGGGAGAGAGCTTGTTATTAATAGGGGAAGAGGGGGAAGAGATGGCAGGTGAAAGGGTGGGCATTAATTCAGGGAAGTTAGAAGCATTTAAAGCTGTAGGAGGAGTGGGGGTAGGGATGGGAGTTAATTCAGGTGGTGTAGCTGAAGCGACAGCGGCTGAGGGAGGCTTTCCAGAGCATTGAAGAGCCGGACAGTTGCGTAGGGAGTGACCAGGCCTGGAGCAACCTATGCAGACTCTCCTAAAGTTGCAGTTAATGCTTAAGTGCCCCCTGTGATAGCACTTGAAGCATTTTTTTTTCCTTCTTTAAAGGCGCCATTCTTTTTGCAGTGAAGTCAGCTAAGGCAAGAGGAGAAGGATCCTTAGCCAAACTCTTGAGTCTTTTTGGCACCACCTTAGTCCAGGAGGCGTTGGCCTGAGCAACATTTTTTTTTGTGGATTTCGAGGAGGAGATTGTAGGTGAAAAGAGTGTAGGGAGGGGTGGGGAGTAGTGGCTGAAGCCTGTCTTTTACCGCCGTACGAGTACAGGGGCGAGCTGTGGTAGAAGCAACTTGAGGGGAGGGGGCGGGAGGAAAGAAAGTAGTGGGATCTGGTGGGGAGGAGGAATAGAGATCATTGGGCTGTATCATCTTGGAAAAAATTTCCTTGAACGAGGTGGTGTGGAGGTGGCCGGAGGTTGTCTTGGGAGACAGCTTCTTTTTCGCCAGTTGGATCGCCTTGGTTGGGGAGAGCGCCATCTTCATTGAAGAAAAATGTTATTACTCTTGTTCTCTTTTCTGGAAGTGGATGGATTATAGGATGAGCTACCTACATGATGAACGTTCACATAGAGAGAGGCAAGGAGGTGCAGTCCTCTTAGAGTCCGCTCCAGACGAAGGGACTTGGTACACCCCAAATCGGAGAGTAACCGATCTCTCCTTCTCTCTGTCTCTCTAGTACCCTTCGTTTCGGTCGATTTCGCCCTCTGGAGCAAGGTACTCGCGCTCTATCTCCCTTCCCTTCACTCCGAGTACTCCCTTCTGGAGCGGAGTCTTAGGAAAGTGCCAAATGACTCCCCATATTCAAGGGTAAAAACTGAAAGCCTTAGCACCCTAATGTTGGGTATTTTAGGCCATCCATCTGTTAGCCATGATGCTCAAACTCTCACTGTTTTGAGGGTTTGCAGATTTGGAAGGTACGCTATTGTTGGAGGCCCGACAGAATGTTCTGGTACAATTACATGCCTCAATGTTTTAATATCCCATATTGCAATCCAGTATAGGCTTTTGATCACATGTAAATGAATGTACATTGGGAACATCAAGTTTTTGAAGGTTCCTTAGCTGGCTTATACTTTTCCAGAGTTCGGCATCAGCACCAAAACAACTATAACAGGAGCATATACCCAAACATCTTAGCTGGGCCATTTTCTTAAAAATATCCCTCTCGATAGGTCTAATTATTTCCTTACTGATCATTTCACTTATGACCTTTAGAAACTCAAAACTAATAATGTTTGTCATATCACCAAAGAATAATAAAGAACGGAGATTTGGACCTGTATATTCTATAATGTTCATATTATTGTAATGCAGAGCTGCACGACGTATTGTACTGGAGCCATAAATGGCACCTTGATTTGATATTATTTTCAAGAAGCTAATCTCCTTGGCTTTTTCAATGGCAAGTTCACCAAGAAGATCGTGTATGTGGCAGTACTTGACGGATCCACTTAAAAATAGGATCCGGATCCTCTGGTCGGCAGAACTGTGCGGACCACCTGGTCGGCGCATGATCAGAGCCGTCCGATTTAATCTCAACGATTCATTTTTTCGGGCCAATATTTTTTTTCGGGAGTGGTGGAATTCACGGGGCTCCCTTTAGCCGTTGAGATTAAATCAGACGGTCCAGATCTTCTGTCGACCAGCTGGTCGCCGACCAGAGGATCTGAATTCCTTAAAAACATACCACTTTTCATTTCTAACTTTTCATATTGACTAAAATATCCTCTTCCTTTCCCTCCTCTCTCTCATCGATATCACCTTAGACTTGTACCGATTAACAAAGAAAATCACCACATGCTTGTCTCTACTACTATTTATTTAGACTTATTTAACCCCAATTAGCATTGAATAACAGTTTAGGAACAAAAACGATATTGTATTGTTTTACGTAACGTCGCCACTGAAATGATAAATGATTGTTTCTTTAGAGAGGCAAATTTTTTATTTTTTCAATTTTGAAGTGGCAAATATCTAATTTTCTCTTAAAACCATGGACTTTTAAAATTATTAGAAATGGTTGTTTCTTTTATGGCCAAAAAATATTTTCGTTGGATCATCATTTCGCAGTCGTCTTAAATTTTGAAATAATTTTATAATCTTAGCTAAATAAAATTATAATGTCCGTAAAAATTCAGCAATTAATTTGCGGACCAAATATTGCAATATCGATTTTATGCTAAAAAATGAATAGCAGCAGACAAAATTGATCGACAAAACCGAGAACAAATTTCAGAATGATAAAAGTGACCTCCCGAGTCTCTGATGATAGGACTGTCAATGGGTACGGTACGGTACAGTAGAAGGTATTTTCATACCCGTATTCGTTAAAATTTTCTTTACCTGTACTCTACCCGCACCCGTTAAAAAATGACTTTACCCGCACCCTACTCGTACCCGTTAAGAATTAACGGTAAGGATACAGTAACGGTACATAATGAGTAATAATAATATTATTAATTTAATAAAAAATATATAATGTTCTAAATAAATAATATCAAATAAATATATGGATAAAGTACAACATTAGATAATCCTTTAGATATAAAAAATATCATGAAATTTATTCCCATATCAATGGAATTCAAAGAAATCTATATAACTAATTATAAATTATAATATAATAGAGTACAAATTATTTTTTTCATCAACTTTAATTAATTTGAATGAAGATGGAAACTAATAACATATTAATGAAATATGCTAATAACATGATTATATATACATATATTTTTGTAAAACTTTACCCGTTAGATAATGGGTACGAAATAGCCCTTACCCGTACCCGTACCCAATAAGTTAACGAAAATTTTTCTTTACCCGTACCCATACCCGTTAGTCTAACGAAAATAAAACCTTACCCATACCCTCCTTATCAAATGCGATACGGATAAAATAAGCGGGTAAACGGATTTCATTGACAGCCCTATCTGACGGAGTGCACATCCTCAGCAGTCGTTTAAAACGACGGCTGGGAACAGCCGTCCACTTTTTTATTAATATTAAATTTTTTTAAAATTCAAATGACGAATTTAAACCGTTGATCTTGTTGAATTTTACGGCCGATGCGTTTTCATATAAGTTTTATAAAATTTGGAGTTGATTTGATACTTGATCAAATGATCAACAAATGAACGAACCTGGTTTGATTAATTCTAATACGTCCATAATTAAAGCACTTAATCAAGTATCAAATCAACTCCAAATTTTATAAAACTTATATGAAAACGCATCGTCCGTAAAATTCAACAAGATCAACGGTTTGGATTCATCATTTGAATTTTAAAAAATTTTAATATTAATAAAAAAGTGAACGGCTGTTCCTAGCAGTCGTTTAAAACGACTGCTGAGGATATCAGTCCCTATCTGACGACCATGGTTCCCTAGTCAACCAATGGCAGTGGAAACTGGAAATTGTTGAACAATTCTATAAATTGCTCAAGACACAACCCACTTGCTCAAACACTCTGTATTTTTTTTACAATGACCAAAATATCCTTCTCTCCCATATTGTCTTTCGCAGATTTCAACTCTGGAGGGAGGATATTTTGGACATTTTAAAAAAAATGGAAAGTGTTTGAGGGGCGTGCCCTGAGTAATTCCCCTTCCTATGCTCACTCTCACAAACAATACGAAGACCTTAGACTCCCACGCCACACCACTTGCTCCTTTCTGGGCTAAATTCTGCAAATAGCCAACCAGTTCCTGCAATTCGTACCTCATCACCATACCTGCAAAGTGGCAATTCAAGGCAACTTCTTTGATCTACTGGCGTGAGTATTACTTTTGGTCCTATTTATGAAAAATATTGAGTTGTTTCAAGAATATTGACGCTGCCCAAAAAGCAAGACACTTTTGCCATCCTTACCAAATCTCTTCCACTGGCCACAATTTAAAAAGGATTTAAAAGTCGTTCAATTAATTATTGAAATAGTGTAATTTAGCTTTTGGGCTAAGAGATTTGGTGTTGAAATGTTTGTTGACTGGATCTAATTTGGACTAATCAACTGCAGTGATTGAATTTTCGTGTGAAAAGCCACATTTGGTGGCTAAGAAATTCAGTGGAATCGGCTCGTCCCTGCCGATTCTAACATGAATTCGTTGATTAGACTCAGAATCATCGAGTTTTAGACCTGTATTTGGAAGCTGGAATCACGATTAGTTGTTTCAGAAACCACTTAAGAAACACTCTCTTAAGATCACAGGCTGACAAGAGAAATGGCTGAGGCTGTTTTGAACATCGTAGTGCATAAGCTAGCTGATGCTGTAACCAAAGAGGTTTCGCTCCTTTTCGGGTTCAGAGACCGAATGGAGTCACTCCAGCATGAGCTGGGTTGGATTCAGGCTTTTCTGAAAGATGCTGAATCCAAACGTTCTTCTGATGAAATGGTGAGAAAATGGGTGGATGATGTGCGTGACGTGGCATTCCGAATAGAGGATGTCATTGACCAAATTATTGCTGAGGCTGAACATCATCCTGGTAAGGTTAATGCTTTTAATCGTGTTCTGATTAAGCATGTCAAGCTCCGTTTTATGCATAGGATCAGTAGTGAGATGGATAGGATTGAAACAAGAATCCGTGAAATCAAGGAGTGTCGTGAAAAGTATGGTTTAAACGAGCTGGGTGAGGGTCGTACAGTGCCAGTAAGCAGGCCTATCAAGGAATACATACTTCCTGACATGAACGATCCTGATGTTGTCGGTCTGCAGAGAGACACGGAAAACATAGTCAAGCTACTTCTTGACCCACACGCTACAAGGCGCTGTGTTGTCTCGATTGTTGGACAAGGTGGTCTTGGAAAGACAACTCTTGCTCGCAAAGCATACAACAGGTTTGTACAATTTCATAGCTGATTAATAATACAATTTTCTATTGGATGACATATTTTTCCAATGCCAAATGAATCTCAATATTTGAGTGGCTTTTTAGCAGTTGTTACTGCAGTGTGGTAACATTGAATGTGCCATAGTCCTAATAGCATCATTATAGATTTGGGTCAGGTTCTTTGTTTTATATGTTCTAGGTCTTGTATATTAAATGTAAATTAAAAAAATGGAAATGAGAGTTTCATTGATGGAGGGACGTTTTAACTAACAGAAATCCATCACTTTTCGCTCATGCACTGCCGACAACACATACTCCATTATGCATGTCCATATGACAACTTTTATTGTACAACTCTTGACAAGTGTTCATTGACAATATAATTTTTTTTTTATTTTTTCATGTTTTAATCATGTCATCGCTAAAGACCTTGTATCTTTTACTTTAAATAGTGCACAACTCTCAACTTAAGGGCATTGTTGTCCTCTGCATTGTTCATATCAGAAATTGCACCAGTTTTTGCAGATACAAAAAGCATAAGTTGGAATACTTTGTCAATAGATATTCACTTAAGAAAAAATATCAACAATGTTACAGTTTGACATGGACTTGCATGAAAATTGCTACCGGGAATCATCAAAATTTGTGAATTTTCAGCACTTGATTAATTTTTACATGTAGTGATTTATTCTTTTATAAGAACATTTAATATGTGGACTAAAACGTTGCAACCCAATTTGATTCTGTGTGTAGTGACGAGGTCAAGAGATGGTTTGAATTTCAAGTATGGCTGTCAGTCTCTCATCAATTTAAATTGATTGATCTGTTGAAGATTATCTTAGAGAAGATACGACCTCTAAAAGAAGATGAGAAGGAACATCTTCAGAAAGACGACCTAGCCTCTCGACAACGGAATGAGGAGTATCTGATTGGCGAGCTTCATTCGTCCCTTGTAAATAGAAAGTACCTTATCATTATGGATGATGTTTGGACAGAGGATTTATGGATTCAAGTTAAGGGAGCTCTCCCAGATGTCGGGAATGGTAGTAGAGTACTAATAACTACTAGGTCTTCCGATGTTGCTAAGAGAGCAGACCCTACATGTGATCCATACAATCTTAGCTATCTAAGTGGAGAAGAAAGCCAAGAGCTTTTGCTTCGAAAGGCATTTCCTCATGAGCACTCTAAAGCTCATTTTCACGATCTATCTGATCTTCCTAAAAAATTTGCATCAAAATGTGGTGGCTTGCCTCTTGCTTTAGTTGTTGTAGGTGGCCTTTTGTCTAGACAGCCACCAACATACAATTCTTGGCATAAGGTTTTTCAAAAGTTTAGCTGGCATGTAGATGATGGAGAGAAGTGCATGATGATCCTGGGCATTAGTTATGAGTACATGCCAGCTGTTCTTAAACCATGCTTCATGTACTTCGCTTCGTTTCCAGAGGATTATACAATCAAGGCGAAATCCTTAATCCGAATATGGATTGCGGAAGGGTTGATACCTGAAGTAGATAATAGAATGATGGAGGAAACAGCTGAAGATTACTTAGAGGACCTCATTCAAAGGTACATGTTTTTTGTACATTGTGTAAGAAAGTTTATGCTATCATATTATTTGTTTAAATATGTATAATTCTCGCTAATAACCTGTTTGAATTTTGAAATTTTTTTTTTAAATTTATTTGTGATAGCATAATGGAGGTCATTGAATTAGGCACCTTATTGTTGAATTTTGTTTTATATTAAGTTTTGTTGCTGCATCTAAATTTGATCCTGTAAGAATGGTCAATAGAAATAATGAAATATCTATGTAAAATACCAAGTGAAACTTTACAGCACTGAAATGCAGATGTGTGCAGTACAGATGTTACAAAATTTAATCATTATATATAATAATGCAAAACAATAGTGTGATCCAGGGTGCTGCAACTACTTTTAACATTTAGCAATATCTTCCTTATGGTACGTAGTCAATTAAATGCTTAGACCCTCAGCTAAACGGACAGAAATTTCTTTTTTTTTTTTGCAGAAGTCTTATTCAAGTTTCAATGAGGTTTTCTAGTGGATCCGTCAAATACTGCCACATACACGATCTTCTACGTGAACTTGCTATTGAAAAAGCCAAGGAGATTAGCTTCTTGAAAATAATATCAAATCAAGGTGCCAGTTATGGCTCAAGTGCAATACGCCGTGCAGCTCTGCATTGCAATAGTCTGGACATTATAGAATATACAGGTCCAAATCTTCGATCTTTGTTGTACTTTGGTAATATGCCAAACATTACTAGTTTTGAGCTACTAAAGGTTGTAAGTGAAATGACCAGTAAGGAAATAATTAGACCTATCAAAGGGGATATTTTTAAGAAAATGGCCCAGCTAAGGTATTTGGGTATTTGCTCTTGTTATAGTTTTTTTGGTGCTGATGCTGAACTCTGGAAAAGCATAAGCCGCCTTAGGAACCTCCAAACACTTGATGTTCCCAATGTACATCGGTTCACATGCGATCACATGCCTATACCGGATTGCATATGAGATATTAAAACACTGAGGCATGTAATTGTACCAGAACATTCTATTGGGCCCCCAGCAACAGCGCACCTTCCAAATCTGCAAACCCTCAAAACAGTGAGAGTTCGAGCATCATGGCTAACAGATGGATGGCCTAAAATACCCAATATCAGGGTGCTAAGGCTTTCAGTTTTTCCCCTTGAATATGGGGAGTCATTTGGCACTTTCCTAAGAGGACTGCACCACCTTGCCTCTCTCTATGTGAACGTTCACCATGTAGGTAGCTCATCATATGATATGTTGGACATGAGTGCCTTCCCCAGTTATAACCGCATGCAGTCCTTGCGAGTGGACGGGCATTGGTCCTGGAACAAGGAACTTGATATCTATTTGTTTCCAATACACCTCACAAAGCTCGCCCTTTCATTCTCAAACATCCAAGAAGATCCAATGCCCATTTTAGAGAAGCTGGGCAGCCTCAGGATACTTAAATTTGACTCTGCATATTTGGGAAGACAATTTAGTTGTTCAGCTGCAGGGTTTCCGTGCCTGGAATATTTGGAACTGTACTGTTTAGAAATGCTGGAGGAATGGAAGGTCAAGGAGGGGGGTATGCAAATGCTTAAGAAGATCACGATTTCGTGCTGCTATAAATTGCGGGTTATCCCTGAGCTTCAGTACATGAACAATCTCAAGGAATTATCTCTTATACACACACAAGCATATCTACAAAACAGGTTGCAAGAAGAAGAAGCCTACAAAATCAAGCACATTCCATCCATCAAACTTACATGATTTAGTGACAATAATATATTATGATGATTTAAAAGCTTTTTGAACTTCCTATTAATGTCCTTTGCGTTGATCATTTCATCTGTTTGTAGTGTTTTTCCTTCTGTTTATGTTTCCTTATGTTTTATTTTGTTGATTTCCTTTTTTTGTTTGTAAGTGCGGTAATAAGTGTCATCCTAATGCAGTAATGCTGCACTTATAGGTTCTGCTCTGGTTTCTATTAGAAATGCACGACTCGCATGTGTAATAATGTGATAATGAAGTATATTTAAAAAAAAAAAAAAAAAAAAAACCTCAGTTGCAGATGGCCACGCCAGTCGTATTTGAAAAATACGTCTTGATCATTAGATACTCTATGCCGAAAAAATATTATTTGTATAAGGCATTTTGTATGAGAAAATTAGCAGAAAAATAAAACTTTATACGAGTTTCTCGTAACTGAGGATGAGTGGATAACTGGATCTCCATAAACATGTAGATCTAGGCTCATTAATTCTTCTATCTTTAACAAAATAGTGTGAAAATTTAGGTTTTATATTTATAGAGTCTCCAGGTTATATGAAATAACAAAAAAATCCACTACTGTCCGCTTGCCCCACTGTTCTATATCCTATGCAACTTTGGCCCAAAAAAAGTGACGTCAACTGATATGCCAGTATGTGCAATAGCTTATATCTATCATAACAATATATAAAATGTGCAATTTAAAATATTTTTGGGAAGAGACGAGACAAATTCAAGCTTTAAACTTCTTAAATTATACCTTTTATTTTTTTACTTTTATTTGTCTGTTACAACAACAACAGTCTGAAGTTAGTATACACGTAGATGTGACTTTTACATACATAACACTTACATAACTCTTTCATTCTTTTCCAGACTAACCTGGAAGTGCCATCAAACCTCCAAGTTGATTTTTTTTTTTTTTTTTTTTTTTTGAGGGTCAGGAGGCAATCACCTCTCCGACAGAAATTTTATTAATAAAAAATAATTACAAGAGGCTACAAAATAAAATATTTACAGCAAAAAAGAAAATTAAAAGAAAAAAAAACAAAACTAAAATCCTAAGAATGGCTTGACCACGAGATTACACAAGCAAAGATGTCCTGTAGTAGCAGCCCTGGAGGAGTGGCAATACTTGAAACCTCCAAGTTGATTGAAGTGGTAATTGTATCCCACTTTGAAGACCCAAGATAAAATCACATTAGAGCTTGAAGTGAAGCTTCAATTTGAGAGGATATACCACAAGTTGATTGAAGTGGTAATTGTATCCCACTTTGAAGACCCAAGATAAAATCACATTAGAGCTTGAAGTGAAGCTTCAATTTGAGAGGATATACCAGCAACTTTGTACTAAAATATATGGAAAGAAATAATTTCGAAGACCACACTAACAATAATAAAAACTAGCTAAATTTACTTTCAAAACTTAGCCTCAGTCTTTCGAATACATTGCTGCTAGCACTCTAATTATTGGATCGTGGTAATGTAACATTATTTCCAATATCATTTAATTATGACTGTTGTTGTTTCATCATTTTGCAATATAATATCTATCTCTCTCATAATTTGAGACATGGATGGACGATCAGAAGCAGAATCTTGGAGACATTTCAACGCCAATTGCACAAATTTTCTGAGGCCAACATTTCTCACTTGGTTTACAATTGTTGGATCTATTATGTCTCTTAAACCGTAATACTCTTGGTCATTCTCATCAATGGCTTCCTTGACCACATTAGCTAGGCCAGCTGGTCTCTTGGCAGTGATGACCTCTAGCATGACCATACCATAGCTGTACACGTCACTCTTATCTGAAAGTAGTCCTGCTTCTTTGTACTCTGGAGCCATATAGCCCTGGTAGATCAACAAACAGAATATACTCTTAACTCTATGAAAATGAATTCGTATTGCTCCTTGTATGATTCTTTAATCTTATTCAGATTCTTTTCTTCCCCTTAGCAGCCCCCCCCCCCCCCCCCCCCCCCCCCCCCCAAAAAAAAAATAAAATAAATAAAGAAGGGAAGGGCGTATATTTTATTTTAAATTTGTTTAAATTTCTTTTTCTTTTGGAAACAGTTGAGCTATGATTCAAAGCAGGTCAACATATATATTTAAATTAAATGCCAACAATCTGAAGTAATTCTTTTACTCACAAATGTTCCTGCCACGTGTTCAGATTCTACTTGTGCTATTATTCCTCTGCCTTGCGGATAAACATGCCTTTTATCCTTCTCAAAGACCAGTTTCGAGAGAACAAAACTTATGACCTTCGCATTGAGATTTTTATCCAAAAGAATATTTGATGACTTGACATGGCCGTGTATTATCGGTGGATTAGCAAGTTCATGAAGATAGGCTAACCCCCTAGCTGAATCTAATGCAATTTGTAGCCTTTTTGTCCAATCCAAATGCACACCACCTTTCCCTGTAATAAATAGCAATCTCAATTCTCAATATGAATAAACCAAGGGCATAATTCATTTTAACCCATAATATTTTATAAACACAGTGATAATTGTTAATTAAACAAATTAAGGGGCAGTTAAAGGTTTATCTAGCATAGAGAACCTGTGCAATGATATATCTAACTTTAAAATTTCCATGGAATCATATTTAATTATTTGCCATTAGAATAACAATTACAGTAATAATTATTATTAAAGATCATGAAATATTTTTGGTTATGTGTCCCTTAATACAAACTTAATTTCCATGAAGAAATGATAAGAGAAGTTGAAGAAGAAAAATGAGATAATGAGAAGATGACATTAAGGGACATACCGGGTAAAGTGTCGAATAATGTTCCCTCAGAGATGTATTCGTACACTAGCAGTTGCTCCCCTTGTTCAAAGCAAAAACCTAGAAAGCGCACTATGTTCCTATGGTGTACCCTGGAAAGCACATCTATCTCACTTTGGAAATCTTTTCTGAAAAAAATGGATTCTTTGCTTGCTCGTTTTATGGCAACAATTACCCCATTTGTACAATATCCTTTATAAACCTGCAATCGTCATAAACAAACCAGAATTTTATGTATCTTTTGGCAGATTATCACAATGTTGAATAGACTGTTGAATACTTGAATATAAAAAATAGGGAAAATCAGCCATATACCCTTGCAATCTTAGCCAATTGGAAATATTCCCTCCTAATCTTTGAAATTGGATATATCCCCTCCTAAACATGATTAGGATAGAAATTTACCCTTTTAATTAGTCTGAATAATATTTTAAATTTAAAAAAATCAAAATTTATACTCATGGGCAAAAATACCCCACCCATCTGACGATTAATATTCCCACGATTTCCCTACTGATTTCTTTCTTGTTAAAAAAGAAAACAAATTATGATATTCTCTGACTAATTGGAACCTCTTCAAACCTGCTTATACCGCTGAAGCAACCTTGTTATATTCTTTGTATTAAATCGCTAGAGCAAGGACTTGGTGCACAAAGATTAAATTTCACTATGATCTAAATTGTAGAAATATCAAAGAAATATTTCTCTCCATGGTTCTATAAGATTTGGTAACCTCTAACAAATAGTCGTCATGTGGTTTTCTCTCTCAATGATCCTATAAAATTTAAAGGCTTCTGAATTTAAATTCATCCATTCAAAGGCAAACTATATATCAAACAATCAAATTAATAGCTTTTAATCCCAACATAAGTGCCTTGTACTCTCTTGTTTACTAATTTTCACTTGTTTGTAATTCTGGTATCTACATAAATTATGAAGTTTGTAAGCATATGGTGCGTATAGTATTATCGTACTTCAGTATACTTAATTTCCCACAACATGACAAAAATAATTATTCAAGGGCTAATTTGTGGAGTATCTCTGCTAAGCATCAGTCATGCGAGCATGGACCAATAATTCAATTCAATAGAAGAATACAATAGTTTAAATTCGAAAGAGCATATTGCTGGCAATGAGATGATACTGATAGAAATTGGTTCTTCAAAGTATCAATATCTAGGAAGCAACCAATCATAATCAACTTGAGTTAATCTCCCAAATCAGATAAAAGAATTAAGGAAACACTGAGCTATTAGGAGGGGTTGATTTTTGGTCAAGATTGTAGTATTTTTTTTCCCCCTTTTTTAAGTGGAAAGAAATAAGGTGGAATTTCATGGGAAGATTACTCATTAGATACGGTTGGGGTATTTTCGTCCATGATTCTAAAAGTTGATTATTCAGATTCAAAATAGTATTAAATAAAAATAATCAAAAGGGTAAATTTCTATAGTAATCATGATTAGGAGGGGATATATCCAATTTGGAAGATTAGGAGGGGATATTTCCAATTGGCTAAGATTGCCAGGGTATATGGCTGATTTTCCCTTAAAAATATGATGTACCTGTCCAAAGCCTCCCACCCCTATTAGATTATCCCTTGAGAAATTATTGGAACACCTTTTAAGCTCTTCAAAAGAGAAATATCTTGCGGCACTCAGTTGAGGGGCAGTTCCATCGCTTTTGGTACCGGAGTGCCATATTGGGGCTGAAACAAGAAGTTTAAGGTGAAATCTTTACTGATGAATGATGATTACTCATTTACATAAGTTTAAATTAAGAGTAATTAAAATTTGTACCTACGGCGATCTCTTCATCTTTTCTAAGTTCTAGACGTAGTTGAGGTCGTGCAGATCTCATAGTCCTAAGTCTCGGCCAGCCTCAATTCTGATCCACTGAGTCGCATCACTCGATTGAGTTTCTTGGCAAACTGTTGATCAACACACACTTAATAATGACTCTGCCAAATTAGGTCGAGCTGACTGAAATTTCAACTGAAACCTATAGATTACACCCTTAAGAATTTATTCATATGATAATTGGGTTTCATTTTGTTTTGCCCGTCGAAGAGATTTTTGGGGAGAAAAACTGTGACGAAAACAGTGACGCTGAGAGAGGGAACGGTAGGAGCATTGTGGGCCAAGGCCAGACAAAAGGTTGCTTCTGTCATTCTATGAAGCCGTTCCCAGTCCTGATATGGGACATCCCAGTCTCCTGCCATCCGGAATCAGATCCTCTGGTCGGCGACCACGTGGTCGGCGCGTGATCCGGACCGTCTGATTTAATCTCAACGGTTAAAAATGCCCCGTGCATAATAGGCAGGACCGGTTGGCCCGAAAAAAATGAACCGTTGAGATTAAATCGGACGGCTCGGATCACGCGCCGACCACGTGGTCGGCACATTTCTGCCGACCAGAGGATCCGTTCCCCCTGCCATCCTGCCATCCCAATAGATAATTCACGTAATTGATGGGCCGGATGCTGGATTATTAATGTGAATTACACCATCCTAATTATAGTAATGGGTTTGAGCGAGCATATCAGAACATAACCATGTGACTAATTGGGCTCTAGGCGTTGGTCTCTGGATCTATTAACGGAAATTTGTAGGCCTATATGAATATAAATCCTGTGACAAAAATGAATGGTAGCTGCACACGTTTTTTATATACTCCATTGTTTCTAAATAAACACTTTCTTATTAAAAATAAATACTTCCCTATTAGACAAGTTAGTAATTTTTTTTTTTTGTTTTTAATGTAGTTTGTTATGACAAATTATGAAAATATTTTTACATATAAAAATTGAATATATCTCCTCACATATTTTTAATGTAGCTTGATTAAGTGTTGAATCTTTCATATTTGAATAGAAATAAAAATAACAACACAAATAAGAAAATATATGAACATATATCATCAATGATATGTGTTCAAATAAAATTCTGCTACATATGGACTCTCGATTTGGCTTGACTGTAATACGATCTTGAGACTTCATTGATCCACTTGAAATCCTTTTCGATTTCTCTTCTTCTTGATCTTTGTTATGCTGACTCTCTTCATAAAAATCTCTAATTGAACAACATATCAGATAATTAGTTACTCTCTTCAGAAAATTAATTGAAAGTAAAATTAGAAAAATAGTACAAGTCAGATAGAAATTCAACACTCATTTATTCTAAATAGATATACCTTTGTTATAAATACGTATAACTTTATTCTAAATATCCAAACTGATAGCAATCAGATAGTATTGTTGAACTTTTAATAACTTTTAATAGATACTCCCTAATATTTAACTATATAATCCCTTATTCGTACCTTCTTTCATAACATATTGTTGAACTTTTAATAACCAATAGATACTCTCTTATATTTAACAAGATAATCCCTTATTCTAAATATATACTCCTTTATTTTTTTTTCTTAGTTTGCTCACTAGTTTTAAAACATCCATACCTCAGCTGCTTCCATAAACTCCTCGTAAGAAGCCTTGGTGTGCTTAGGTTCCAATATACCTTTAGTGCACATATGCTCTCTGCTAAGTGAGGAGATGGTCTCTTAAGTTGTCAACACATTTTTCGTTGTTTCTCGCCTTGTATAGGAAATTTAACTCCTGAAAAAAACGTCATCTAAGGATCATTCTAACTGTAGTTGTTTTGAACTAACAACATCTAAGGATCATTCTAACTGTAGTTGTTTTGAAAAATTATAAGCTCGTTAGAGAGAAACATATGCCCTCTTAAGAAAAACAAATGACTTCTTTTAAGGTAAAAAATATATGTGAGGACGAAGCATGCATACCTTGGGTGAACTTTCACAAACTTCTTCAACCAAAATCCTACAATTACAAGTTGTATATGTTAAGACTAACTAAAAAGAGTCAGCCTCCTCGAGTATTTGAAAATTTTGAAATACTTGAACATCGTATTTGCTGCGTCAAATTAACAAAAAAAATAACCAATGCCTATGTGGTATACATGTAGTCAAAGGAAGGAAAACAAGGATGCAATAAACTGACAATGAAGTCGACAGTAGCAATATCTATAGCAGCAGTATCAATCAAATGGGTGTGTTGAACCTGGAATTTTATCAAAAGAACTTTGAACCCCTCACGTTATAATAGATACTCCCTTATATATAACTATATAATCCCTTATAGTTAATTTTTTCATACTTTAATAGATACTCCCTTATATTCAACTATATAATCCATAATCTAAATAACTTCAAAAAAAATAATCCATAATCTAAATATATAGTCCCTAATAGTTAAACTTTTCATGCTTTCATAGGTACTCCCTTATATAGAAATATATACTCACATACACTAAATATATATTAGTGCATCAAGGTACTGGTGTTGGACCAATGTGTGTATATTTCACTACCTTAGTACTTACTCCCTTAATATCAACCTGAAAAAAGAAGAAGAGCAAATTATTAGCTTGGAATAACACTATAGAATGCATATTCCTTATTCAACATACTCAAATCCACAATAATTAATACATACTACCTTAGGAATTATTCTCCCTTATTGAAATAAATTTAATCCCATATTACTTAATACATACTCCATTAGAAAATATACTCCGGTATTGAACATACTTTACCCCATAATAGCTATTACATAATCCTTTAAGTAAATTACTTGATGACAAAGAGTACCTAATGTCATAATCACCCCATAATTGTTAATAGATAATCCTGATACATATTCAAAAATGAAAATGTCATAAGCACCTTTTACGTGCATATGGAGACAATCAGTACTACATTAGATTATAATAACAGATAACCACCATTTAATAACTAATAAGATACTCCCTTTCTAGCAAATAAATACATATATGCATAATAGAAAATAAAAAAATTGAAAATATGTAACAAACAAGCATTATCATTGCCTAATTAAATACTCCCTTATATACAAATAAATGAACAGATATGAAAAATTAAATTAAAAGAACTATTGAAGCTCAATTTTTGAAAAAAAAAAACTGAAAACATCTAAGAAATTTATAGTTATTAGATTATATAATGAAGTACTCCATTATATACAAACAAATCAACACATTTGGAAAATTACTACCTTATTCAATATATTCAACACATGCTCCTTTAGAAAACATCAGATTGTCTAATTAAATAAAAAAAATTCACATACTCCCTTACGACAACAAAGTGAACCCATAACTTAACATTTTAATTAAACAACAATATTTATATCACTCATCTGAACCTAACCAGAATTAAACATTACCCTTTATAATATTTACATAGTCCCTTACCACAACTAAGTGAACCCATAAGTCGACATTAATTTGAATACGCTTAACGTATATAACTTCAAATATTATATACTCCCTTACCACAACTAAAGTAAAACTTAGTAACCAAATAGAAAAAGGCTGAAATTTTAATATTTTATTAGATGCTCCTTTATGTTATTTATATACTCCCTTACTATAACTAAGTAAACTCAAAACTTAACTATCAACTGAACATAAAACTCAACAGTCAATTGAGCACGTAACTAGCTAAAAATAATAGAAAAATATTAGACAAATTATGTATAGAAAATTAGTGACTATTATTTGATTTACCTGTTCAGCTGGAACAAGTTTGTTAATCATCTACAAATGAGAAACCTTAGGGTAAAAAAAGCACAGCTAGGTCGATGATCGACAAATAAATCTCAGCAGTCAACAGTTTTTCCTTCCATATCCTCAAAAGCATAATGGAGGATATCACTATTTGATGCATTTATATGCTCCACTTCCCCAGAAGATGAACCATCCTACACAAAAAATTATTGCATACAAATGGTTAAAATGAATATATTTATGGATACTCCTTTATAATATTTATATATTCCCTTAATATAGCTAAGTAAATCCATAATTACCAGATAACATATAGTTAAATTTTTTATAATTCAATAAATACTCCCTTATTATATTTATATACTCCCTTAATATAACTAAATAAATCTACAATTCAACATTGAACTGAACACATTAAAATGTAACTAAGTAGAAAAAAGGTACTGAAGTCAATCTCACATCTAGATACTCCCTTGACCTCAATAGGTACTCCGTTGTTATTATTATTTACCCCTTAGTATAAATAACTGAAAAAAAAAAAAATAAAGTATGTGACCGAACATATTGCAATCTAATAGCAACTAGATACTCCTTTATTATTGATAAATCCTCCCTTAATTAGTTGCTTCATTTGATAATAAAAATAACAAATATGCCATTACATTTACAAGTGCATCAGAAAATGAACAAAATATTTTTAAAAATTGCACGAATAAAATATTGTAGCTAGATTGCTGCACAATAGACAAGCTGAAAGGAATTTCATCTTAAAAAAAGGATAATATGTTTGGTTAAAATTATCATATCAGTACAATACTACTTAGCAACTTATTATATCCTCAATCTCGAACTAAATGCACACTTATACAAAAGAAAAATGAAGAACTATTGAAAGTATTTGCATGAAAATGACATATTACTGAAGACACATACAAATAATGAATAAAATCTTAGTGAAGACAGATGCAAACAATGAAAAAAAATATATCACAAAAATTTATAGATGTAAATAAAAGAGAAAAGTGAACCTCATAGTGCAATATTAAGTGTTGTAATTCACCTGCAAGATAAAGGAGGGAGAATATGGAAAAACTGAAATTAATGACAATTATAAACAAAAAAAAATTTATTGATCATCTAATACTCCATGATCTGATATTCTGATATACATCTAATAATCAACAGCATAATCTGATATCACATTATATGAATTTGATTAGCTCGACTACATACTCTGATAATCATCTAAAGTAATAGAAAATTAATTCATGATCCACAATTCTGATCTGGTCAAACCGATAGGAAACCCTAAGTCGGATCAAGAATTTAGGTAAATGCTTTAAACTGTTCAAGCAAAATTGACATAAGAAATTTCAAATATTATAAAAAAAAATCATAAGGTTTGAGACAAATACCTTGAACAAACGATATAAGGATGTTAATAGAGAGAAGTAGTGCCGATGGCGATCAAATCAGCGACAAAAAGGGATAAAAAAACAGTCAGTCACGGTGAAAGGGAGAAAGCTTTCGATTCTGATCGAGCAAGCAGGGATAGAGATTCTCCGACATCGATAAAGCGATTATCAAAGAGAGATAGAGAGAGAGAGATCGTAGAGAGAGAAGATCTCGCTTCGAGAGAGAGAGCGATTTCTCCGATAGAGAGAAGGGATCGGAAATGAGATTTCAAAAATAAAAATGTCGTAACCACTCTACTCTACTCACGTGACCTACACGTGAATGAAACAATGATAAAAGATCCAATCGGCCCACATATGCTCAAGCCCGCTTGATGGCAGGATGTCTAGAGATTAAGATGGTAGATAGGATTTTCCAGCCGTTCCTGTTATTGTCCGTCAATTTTGTCTGCTAATTTCGACTTTTCAGCATCGGATCAAAATCAGAATAAACTGTCCGCAAATTCATTCCCCAATTTTTAATTAAACAACAAAATACTAAATTAAATCTGAGATATTATAAAGATATTTCGAAATTTAGAATGACCACGATATGATATCTCGACCGAAATACTTTTTTTTTTGACAGAAATGCAGCACAAAAGAAAATTAGCAAGAATATTGAAATTTGAAAGTTTAGTTCTTGAAATTAGAAATTAATCTCAATTTTTTTAAGAAAAATTGAAAAATGAGTATATAAATTGGATATTATCAACCGACCTTTTGAAATATCAAAACTTGTTAATCTTTTTACAAAATAATCTAAAAATAATATGTGCAAATAATAATTCTTATTAATCTATAATTTAATATTTTGGGATATATAATGACTGGTATATTCGTGTTACCATGACTGCAACTATTAATATTTAGCTATAAATTTTTATAGCTATGCAAGACAGGTCATGCGCATATGTGAGTTGGTAATCCGTTGCATTAATTGTTTCATATCTGGTTTTGTACGAAATAAAAAAATATATATACACACATGTACACATTCATTAGATACAAAAACATGCATGCTCATAACTCATCTTGGATTGATATTGTTCAAATTAAATTAACCCATCTTGGATCAGAAGTACTCATTTCTATTGTTTGGACATCGTTAGAATTATAATTAGACTTTTTTTTTTTGGTACTTTGGGGATATAAAACGTGTTATTATTTTATTTTATTTTATTTTTTTGGTAGGAGATGTAAAACGTGTTATATTAGGACTCAAATTGAATAAATCGAAGCAACTTGTCTTCTTCAAAGACTTCAATGCTCTGAAGTGGAAAGTAGTCTCCTCTGCGGGCAATTACTCTCCAGGACAACTCTTTGATAAATCAAAATGACCATACTAACGCTGTACCATGAACCGAGGATTACCAACTCTACGAGATGATATCACGGTATCCAGTAGCTAGCGTGAAGGTTAATTTTGATCAAATTGGAAAGCTCTAATTGCGATCGCTTTGATATCTCTAAGATAAAATCACCAATGGCATACTATCAATCATACTCGAATCCCAATTCTTACAAAGAGAACAAACAAAAACCAACCCAAAAACCAAGCATGGACCCTACCTACCCCAACCAACACTCTAGCGGCCGAATTTCACATGTTTAAATCGGAAATTTATGAAACTAACCAGCAAGACCTGGCTAGAACAATCAGGGTGGTTTTTGTCCACCCACACGTCAGCTGGACTAGTACCTAACTAACTCATCTGTCAGTTTAGTTTAGTTTGAACACTGGACTACCCATGAATGCTTTTCACGCTGTCCAGTACCCTGACAATCAGAATCAGATACCTGCTCAACTGCCACCCACTCTAAGTCTAAGCCCTTCCCTGTTCCTCTTAGACCACATGGACTGGTCTGCCAATAATGGTTTGGCCTTATCTCACTATGCAGACCCATAATGCCTTTCCTCTACAGAATATATGATCCGGCAAACAATTGACCATTACCAATTGGCAGTTTGGCACTTTGGGTCAAAAGTTTCTATTCTAAAGCCGTGCTTGGTTTCAGCACTGTCAAGGATACAATACAACAGTAGGGGTTATACATGACAGCTCTGCCCTTCATTTATGGGTCTCATAAAGAGATCCCCTGAGAATTCCAGAGCTCCTACTAGAATACAGCGATAAATGGGCCCTGATCTGTCATGTTGATACCGGTGAACGATCCCCTACAGGCTGGGCCCCGATGAGGATGATGATTCTAAATTACTAATAGTAGTAGACATGACCAGCATCAACACTACCGCCCACATAATCCACCAGCTCTTCCCAGGCGTTTTCCATCTCCCTATCTGTCTGATCCGATGCCATTCACACTACCTCAACTGCATTGCCGATCCGGGAGTGATAACTGTCATCCAATAAAATGTCATCTACGCCATTCAAAAAAACTAAAGTGAACATATACACATACAAAATGAACATATATAATAAACAAAGTGAAACAATACACCTATTGGATACTCTTTTAGTACCACCGACTCAAGAAATAATAGATACTGCTCGTTATGACTAACTGAACACTTATGCCTATTAGATGTTTCCTTAGTAAAATAAACTGAACATTTAGGGAGTAGAAAGCACACATAAAGGAGGAACATGGAGAAGAACAAGACTAAAGGGAGGGAGGTAGGCGAGGGAAGGAGGCAAGAGCGCTAACGAGAGGTTAGGGGTGGGAGGGAGACGAGATACAAAAGGAATGGAGGGACGGATCACACTGAAAAAAAGAATAAAAAAGAGCTTGGATGACATGGATGACATTTGAATGGATGGTAGGCCTTTGCCAGAGCTCTGATCAATACCTCCCCACTGTTCAACAGACAGATAATTATTCAAACCAAGGTCCATGACCCCACAGCAACACCTGCTGGAGACTCCATCGGACCTTTCACCTTCCATACTGAGTGAATCTTCTATTTACACATCAGACCAGGCACCAATTGGCATCCAGGTTCACACAATTGCCACCAATTGGCATCTAGGCACCAATTGCCTTTTCTTTTCTGTTAATTTTTTAATTTTATTAGGAAATTTTGTGAGCTCTTTTATAGGTTTATAGATTTCTTTTTTTTTTAATTGGCATCTAGCTAATTGACTTTGTACAGATTACTTTTACTTAATTATATAAAAGGTAAGGGCTTGATCCTTGTTCTCTTAAAAGATATCTATTAGTACTATCAATCCTTCAAGCTATATTTATGGTACATGTCTCCCACTATGAAGACTCAAGATTAAATCACAGTAGAACTTTGGTTAAAACTTCAAGTTGTTAGGATATGCCCATTTTTAAGAACAAACCAATTTATAAGACCACCCTAATAATAATAATTAACTAAGAAATTAAATTCAAACGTACCCACCATCTGAGTCAATATATTGCTCTCAACACTTTGCTTTATTAGATCTTCATCATGGTAAGGATGCTTCAGGAGATTGGCAGCATTTCCAAAATCATCTGAACAATCAATAGCTATTGGTTCTTTCACCTTCATCATGTTGCAATATAATATCTAATCTTCTCATAATATCATACATGGATGGACGATCTGAAGCAGAATATTCGACACATTCCAATGCCAACTGCACAAAATCTCTAAGGCCAGCATTTCTTAGTTGGTTTACAATTTTAGAGTCTATCATGTCTCTTAAACCATAGTACACTGTATCATTCTGATCAATGGCTCTCTTAACTTCTTTCACTAGGAAACATTCATCTGTTCCAATTTCACACCCTTGTCTAGCAGTTATTAGCTCTAGCATGACCACACCAAAGCTATATACATCACTCTTTTCTGAAAGTAATCCAGTTTGTAAGTACTCTGGAGCAATGTATCCCTGGGAGATCAACAAAAGAAATAAGCTCTATGAGAATTCTTTTGTATTGTACTCAGATGGTTCTTTCATCTAGTATTTGTTTTCCCCCCTTCAAAAAGGGGAGGGTGTCTTTTAATTTTAGCATGTTTAAATTTCTTCTTCTTTTTCTTTTTCAAACAGTTGAGTTATGATTATACAAAAGCAAGCCAATATATTTAAATTCAATGCCAACTATATGCAATTATGAATGCATTCTTATACTCACAATTGTTCCTGCAAAATTTTCAGATTCTACATGTGCTAGTATTCCTTTGCCTTGAGAAGAAATATTCCCTGTCTGCTCCTCAGAGACCAATTTCGAGAGACCAAAATTAGTGACCTTTGCATTAAGATTTTCATCCAACAGAATATTTGATGGCTTGACAAATCTGTGTATTATCAGTGGATATGCAAGTTCATGAAGATAGGCCAGTCCCCTAGCGGAATCTAATGCAATTTCTAGCCTTTTTTTCCAGTCCAAATGCATGCCACCTTTCCCTGTAATGATAGCAACCTTATCATATGAATATGAATAAAGCAAAGGCACAATTTATTTTAAAAACTCGTAGACAATTAAAAAAAAAAATACAAAGGGGCTGCTAAAGAACTATCTAGAATGACATAAGCAATAATTTCATAGTAGTTTGATACTTTGATACTTTCTATGTACAAAGAAACTTGACTTAATTAATTAGCCTTTTATATGATCTACATCACTTTTTTATTCTGGATGTGTTGTAACAGAACTCATAGATACAGAATTAATTTCCATAATGAAGAGACAAGAGAAGTCACAGAAGAAAAAAATGAGATACAATGAGAAGATAACATCCAGGAACATACCAGCTAAATTGTCTCTTAATGTGCCCTTAGAGATGTATTCGTAGACTAGCGCTTGCTCCCCTTGTTCAAGGCAAAAACCTAGTAAGCTCACTATGTTCTTATGATGTACCCTAGATAACACCTCAATTTCACTTTCGAATTCCTTTCTGCCCCAAGAGTACCCTTTTTTTGCTCGTCTTATGGCAACAATTACCCCATTTGAACAATATCCTTTGTAAACCTGCACCCATTTTAAGTAAACCAGAATTTTATATGTCACTTAATCTCTTGGCAGAATGTCACAATTTTGGATAAGACTGCTGAATACTTGTACATAATTTTGATGTACCTTTCCATAGCCCCCTTCCCCTATTTCATTATTTTCTGAAAAATTATTGGTGCACTGTTTAAGCTCTTGAAAAGAGAAATATCTAGCGCCATTCAATTGAGGAGCAGTTCCGTCGCCTTTGGTACCAGAGCGCCACGGGGCTAAAACGAAAAGTTTAAATTAAAAATTAGTACTGATGACTACTCGATGACAGAAGTTTAAATTAAATTCTCATCTAAATTTGTACCATAATAATCAACTTCGTCGTCTTTTGTTCTCTGTAATAAACTTGGGTCTTCTCTTTTCCGCTTCAAGCCAAGCCGAGCAAGAACAGATCTCATAGTCTGAAATCTCAGCCACTACCAAGTCTGATCGGCCGATTCGTGTCGGAAGGCCTCGAGACACTTTGTGGTCAAATTAGGTCGCGCCGACCAAAAATTCAACTCAAATATCTTAATCCTAAAGTTCACTTATATAGTTACATTCACTGATAATTCAACACCAAAATGGAATTTCCCTTTTTGTGTCTAGTCGAAGAGAATTGGGAGGAAATTGGGGCGACTCAGGAGGGGAGAAGACAACTGAATAAGCAAAATAGTCACATAGACGCGAGGCGAATCACATCCTCTGCCTACCTTTAAAGGTTGGCAGGTGCCAATTTTAGATCTGAACCGTCCAGATTAAATCAGACAATAATAGGTGTCCAGTGAATAATATCAGATTGATAGATCCGAAAAAATTTTAACTGTCGAGATTTAATCGAACGATCCGGATTAAAAGTTGGCACCCTGCCAACCTTTTAGTACACGGACCCGAGCTGAGGTGGGGACGCGCGTGGGGTACAATTTTGTCTTCATAATTATTATTTATATTTTTTTTTGGTGTTTATTTGATGTTATCAATATTATAAATAAAGATGTGTGGGTGTCGGGATCTTTTAGTTAAATATTATCCGACACTCCAAGCATTGTGAAGTTGTGCAATAGCATTTTTTATGATTTCTGTAATGTGATACTTTGTAACTAATTGTGTGTCGGGTGTTATTGCTCATAAAACTGACTCGGTTCAACATCGGATAATAATTTGGCAACACATTATTTTGTTTCTGATTTTTGTGACCCCTTTCTATTTTCATTTTCATCATGTCTACATCTCTTTTGTGTTGCTTAGAGTCTCTTTCCATCTTAATTTCTCTTCATCACCATTCTTAATTTCGGTTTACAAAATATAAATTAAATTCATTCGATTGAAAATAGAAAAAAAAAAACATCAGATCTTTTATGATATATATTTTTTTATTTAAATCATTTAAAAAAACATTACATTTCATGAATAATTATCAACATAATATAAATCATATTATTTCAGATAACTATAACTATATTTACACACATATAATTTTTTCTTTAAATTGATCAAACTCTTTAACTTTAATCAAATAAAATTACCTAAAAAACTAACCATATATCCAAAAATGAAAATAATTAAACTATAGAAACATAATAAAAATATTCTTATTATAGGTATCTATATCGAGCGAAGCTCGATATTTCCCTCTAGTGACAATGTAGTTGGATTGACACTCGCCAATCAAGTTTTAGTAAAAAAAAAATAGTAATATGAAATTGTTTTTGAGAATGGAATGCACGTCAAAAATATTTTTGAGCATATAATCGGTATTAAAAAATATTTTGTCGGTCATATTATTCCTGAATTTACTTTTTAATTGATAAATTTAAAATTCTAAATTAAATATCATAAAATTATTTGGAAATTTAGAAAGGTAGCAATATTATATTCCGATCTAAATATTTTTCTGGAAGAAATCTGGAAATAATAAGAGGAAGGTTCCGCAACCAACATTTTGGTTGCCCCCAAATGCCAACATTTTGCTATTTAGTTACTTTTTCAAATTTAAAAATTCAAACGTTAAATGCAAACCGTTGATCTTATTTAGTTTAACGAGCGATGCGTTTTCATATAAATTTTGCAAATTTTGGAGTTAATTTGATACTCGATCAAAGGCTAAAACACGAACGTATTAGAATGAATCTATCATAGTTAACGAGATTCGTTTGTTTTACTATCACTCGATCAAGCATCAAATAAACTCCAAAATTTACAAAACTTATATGAAAACGCATCGCTCGTTAATTTAAATAAGATCAACGATTTACATTTAACGTTTGAATTTTAAAATTTGAAAAAGTAACTAAATAGCAAAATGTTGGCATTTGGGGGCAACCAAAATGTTGGTAGCGGAACCTTCTAATAGTAGTATAGTACGACTTTTGAAGTTAGTCTTTTTTTTATTTTGCTACTGTTTTCTTTTCAATTAGAAATGAGCTTGAGCTAGAACTTCGCATCCTGACCTTTTTAAAACCTAAAATTAATTAATAAACTATTTTTAAGAGCATGTCCGCAATTTTTTAAGGAATTATAACATTATCCACATGAAGCCTTAAAAATTATAAAATTATTTGAATATTTTAGAAAGACCAGAAACTTTTTCTTGCAACAGAATATTAGAATGAGCTCCAATTTTACATTCAGACTTTTCAAAATTTACTAATGTACATTTTAATTTCAATTTTTATAACTATTAAATTGTAAATTTTCGGAATTCATATAGACCAATTAATAATATGGGAAGAGATAAATCCATATTCTCAAGGCAAGAGCCGTTAATAAAACTGATTTCCCTAAAAATTACTCGAGCCCACAGTAAATCCTATCAGCGCAGCAGCGCTTGTATAAGCCATGTTTGTAATGCCGTATCAGAGTCACTATCGGTCAAATGACTGAAATCCGGTATATTCTGGTATTTTTTGAAAATTTCAGGTATTTTGTCTCATAATATCATATACTGCTGTTCGGTCACCGTTCCGATTCTCAATGTTATTAGAATTTTAAGCAAAATCGGATATAAACCCCTCAAATTTTTCTCAATCGGATATAAACCTCTCTAATCTTCAAAATAGGATATAAACCCCTCAAATCATATGTAATAGAGATATAAAGCCTTTTTATTATTTTTAAACAAGTTTTTACATTTAAAATTTATTTAATATAATATCTTACCAAATTGCCCTCTGCCTACCATCCAAAAACCTTTCGTCTTCCCCGCCATTAGAAATGTATCTCTCAGTTTGTAAATCCCTTCCATTTTATTCCATTATTTAGTAATATAGGGGTCGTTTGGATGGGTGGGGAATAGGTAGGAATAGCAAATCCTGGGACTAAATTTAAGGAAAAAGTGAGATTTCGGGAAGCGTGGGAAGAGTGTTATTCCGGGACTAAGAATGTTGTTTGGATGGTGAGTTTAGGAATAGCGTTGGGAAGTGTGAAAAGTAGAGAGAAAAGTGTTGTTGGAAATAGTACTATTTCTGGAATTGATAATTGCGTTTGGATAAAAAATTTAGTCCTGAGATTAGCTATTCGGGGAAATAGCTATTCCCAAGGGATCCAAACGACCCATATAGTAGGATTATATTAAAGAGTATCGACCCACTGTTATGGACCTATGGTGTGATAGCTAGGCATTAGAATTATAGGAGAAATATTGCAACGAAGGGGCTAGGTACAGGGCAGCTACAGGTAATAAGCAAGTACAAGTATACAAAACTTAATTTTACTTCCAGAAGATCATATTACATGAGTGCATCATGTGAAAATTTTTAGATAAAAGAAGTTCCGTTCAATAATAATAATAGATGGAATGCATTCTATATTCAACAATATAAATGGTTCGTTCCTTCTTAAGAGGCCATAAGATGAAATTTTAAGCGGGAACTGGGGAAGCAGAAAAGGCTGTGGCAAGGAGGGTAATTTGGGTAGAAATTTTAAATTTTAACTTTTACAAATTAAAAAATGTTTAAAATTAGTAAAAAGGGTTTATATCCCTTGTTACATAGGATTTGAAGGGGTTATATCCGATTTTGAAGATTAGAGGGGTTTATATCCAAATGAGAAAGATTTGAGGGGTTTATATCCGATTTTGCTAGAATTTTTCATTATTCGGTACGGTATTGAAAACACTGTGAAATGGGTCAAGAACTGTGAACCGGTACTAATATCGGTTACAGCCTTACAGGTAACTGATCATGTTATCAAGAACTGTGAACCGGTCCTTCCACTGTTTTTGCATCCAAATGTCTCAAGTAAAATCATTTATAGTCGTATACGGCACGTCCGAATAACAAATCGACGGTCTTTAGAGAGACCGGATCAAGGTTCCTTCGATTCAATGAGCACGGTTGTGTCACTGTTTGAATGTTTGATATCTGTCACTTTTATAAAAAAATCACAATTGCTAAATATCTGGTTCGTCGACACTTTTGCTATATATGGTCACACGAGAAGTTGGTTATGAAGTCATGAGGTTCACATGACTTAACCTTGTCATCGGAAAGTTAAAAGAAAACTTCTGCATAACAAACCTTAGGCTAAAAGATGCCACTTAAGGGTCCGACGACACTTCTGATGTTTTATCTTCTAGGCTGGTTGGTCGTCTCCTCTAGTGGTCGGTGAAAACTTTTATTTTGAAACATACTAATTATTACGAGTACTTCTTCATTTGAGCAATTTCTTTTCATGTTAATTGCATATATATAATCTATTAAATCATTCTAGTCTATTACAAATGTGAAGCCCTTCACTTGAAATGTTATATCAAATATCAGTAGAAAATTCATGTAGCTTAGCAGCTATGCACTTAGAACGCTGACAATTATTTTTATCAATTTTATCTTCAAAAAAATATTTAACCTTCAAAAAATTTTATTTTTTATCAATTTTTTGTGTTCATTTTCATTTTTTTTGCATTTTTCCTTAGCGCTGGATAATAAATTCATTACCCTCAGCATGTCATGTAGAAAATAAAACTAACATAAAATATTCATTTTATAGACAAGACAATTAGACAAGTATATAAATGTGTAAACTATATTTTGCATTTTTTATGCAGTCCTGCACATTATTAAGGGAGAATTTCCTTAACCTTTTTTGTTATATTGAATTATAACTCAAAAATTTTGACGATTCATTGTCCAGTTACTTGTTACTAGAGTGCAACTTCTTATTGAAATAGGTTTTCTCATGAGAGGAGGAAATCATCCAAACCAGACAGATAACCGGGCATCCCTCAGTCCACCTGGGACCCCTTCCATACCTTGCGTTGGTAATTGTTCATACAAACAAAGACTTTTAATATGGGTTAATGAAATTGTCGGCTGATACTTTACCTACTGACTTTATACAAAAAAAAAAAAAAAAAAAGAGAGGAGGCAAAGAAACTGCAGGTCTAGATCAATACATATGTAAAAATCGGTGGATGTTTCCCAAAAAATAAAAATTTAAAAAAGTTGGGAAAAAAAATGATCCCAACAAAACATTTAATAGGCCATTGGAGCAAAACTAATTAATTATGTGGGTTTTCAAATTGCAGAAAACGTTGATGGGAAGAACTACACCTGCAGAGAGGGGCTGCCGCATCCCCAAGGCAACCATACTCCAGGCAATCAGTATCCGAATCAACCCGCTCCCTCGCGAGTTCGCCAAAACTCAATATATCGGAACCCGGGCAGTACTCATGGAAAATAATATCTGCATAGTTCTCAATATTTACAAATTACAATGTGCGTGCGTTGTATTGTATGTACGAGATAAACAAGATGGTGGTACGGCGTATGGAGTAAACAAAGTGTTGGGTTTTCTATGACCAAAGTGGGATTAATTAGCCCATTTTTAATATTATTACAAGATGGCCTCATGGACAAATAAAGAAATAAAATAATATTAGACAATAAAAATATATTGCTTAATTTACCAGTAATATAAATAGATGCGTTATTCAATTTGTTTCTATATTAGATGGAAAACCAAATAATAGTGTTGTTTCGTCTAGCGATTCATATCCAATCACAGATCAAATCGATCCAATGACAGAAACACTTATTTACTATTTAGACCTAGAGTGTAACACATTTTCCATCCGTACATTTATAAGTAGTAGAAATAGAGATATAGATGAAACTCATCATGTGCCCGTGCTTTGCTACGGGTTATAGTTTTAAATGATAAAAATAAATAAATTTTGAGTGAATAATATGCAATATGGCTCACATATGATCCAACAGAATGTTAACAACATTAAAGGCAGTATTGTTCGTATTCTCAATTTATACAAAATGAAAATTAGACTTTGTAGAATAAATTATTTTCGAGAGAGAAACTGCGATTTTCAATGTCGAATGAAAAAAAAAAAAATCTCGATGCAACAAAAGTTTATCAATTTAAGATTCTGTGTTCACACAGGAGAAAATTGCTGAAACTAAAAGCAACAACACATTATATATTTTTAATGTCGGTTGTCCGAACAACTAAATCTTATTTCTTCAGGCGACTGATGTCACCAAAAATTATTCTCTCATGAAGTCTCTCCCTCGGTAGTCTCTCCTGATGTTTGATGTACTTTTTGTTGGTGCGATGCGAATATCATGTTTTGATTGTTTTCTAGCCATTTATTACACAATGTTGTTTACAACATCCACTACGCCAAAAATTGAAGTCTGCAACGTTTAAAAATGTAAGTCTGTAACGTTCATCCGCACGTTACTGTAGACTCCGTTGCAAATCAATAGAAACGTTACAGATCATAAAAATGAAAGTTACAGGATATCAAATCTGTAACGCTCAATAGCTATTAAGCGTTACAGAATGAGGGCATCTGTAATGCTCAATAGCTACGAAGCGTTACAGAATAAATATATTAATTGTTTATTGTCCCAATCTGTAACGCTTCGTAGCTATTAAGCGTTACAGATGGCCCCATTCTGTAACGCTTAATAGCTATTGAGCGTTACAGATTTGATATATTTTATTTTTTTTCGTATTTCTGCCTAGTTCTGTAACGCTTATTATGTAAAGAGCGTTACAGATGTTGAATAATTTTTTTTTTATATACTGTTGGTACTCTGTGGCTAGCCCAGGTTTGCTAGCCGTACCAACTGGTACCAATGTACCAAAACAGAATACAAAACAAACATGCATCACATACAATACAACAAACATGTTTCATCACATACATAATAGACATGTCATGCATAATACATAATATACACACATATAAACATGCATCAAGTTCAACAAAATTGCATATCAACAATTTTTACAAGTTCAACACAAATTGATCAACTAATCCAAATATGTTACCATAGATGAAATGCATGAGTTCATCCACGACTTCTGAAATATCGTCACTCGAGTACGGAACTCCAATCGGATCAATTTGCTACATTTAAAAACAAACCAAAAACATCATATTAATTAGGTAATTCCAATCGTATCATGTAAACCCTAAACCCTAAATCCAAAACCCTAAACCCTAAACCCTAAACCCTAAACCCTAAATCCAAAGGCTATCGGTGTTGGTATCCTAAAACCGTTATTGAACCCTAAATTCCTAAATTTTGAAATAAAGCAATACCTTTGGTAATACTCCGGTTGCCCTGACATAATTCAATACATGTCTCATGGCCAACAACATGAAATAACCACACTCTGTATTGCCATTTTGTTTTGGAGCCTAAAATCACAATTTAAACAAGTAGTTAGATAAGAATTTTGAAATAATTTCAGAAAAACTAATATGTAAACCACTAATCCATAGTTTTCGTACCTTTATTTCGTGCCAGGAGAATAATTTGGCTTTACGTATATTCTTTCCAGTCTTCAGCATCTTATAGTTTCTATATGCCCTGCATTCAATTTATTCAATTAAATTAGATTATATATATAGCAATTTCCAAAATCTCAAATTATCACTATTATTTTTCTTAAGTTTAGAAACTTACGAAGTGATAAACGGCTGAATAGCTAAGTCTGATATGGGATCGTCGCGAACCAAGGAATCTATGAAGTAAACCTTCTCAGACTTGATATCAACGACGATAACCGTCCAATGGAACCTGTAACACAGTTCAATTATTGTTTTGATTGAAACAACTAACAATTAAGTTTAGTAAGATGCTACGTACCCCTGATTATACGGCAAAAGAAAGTATTGACACTCTGGTTTCTCAATGAATGTCCTCTGCATAAAGTCCACGTTAAAATCTGCGTTTTTCTTCCAAGAATCTCCATGTAGAAATTCTGGATCCCACAAGGTGATGCTTTTATCGAATCAAATTTCTTTCTCAAGTTCGATCATCTAATACCTGCAATTATCCAATACTTCGATATATAATTTTAATTGAAATTTGAATATTGAAAATAAAAACCAAAGTTACAAAATAATACCATGAGTACATCTTGACCATCGATATACTTAGGCATTCTCTTTTCATACATTCTAGAATATCGCCCAAGTTGATATTGAATTGCACAACGATGTGTGTACCCCAAGGGTTGCACTCAGGCACCTCAAATGACTCGTCCCCTTTCGGTGTTAACTTCAACACCGTGTATAATTTGCGCTGAGAATCAGAAAGTCTGTCAATAACCGCCTGGTTTAACCGTTCTTCGCGCAAAAAAGTAGATCCCTCACTTGGGACCCTCGCCCTATTGGCATTATCCCTTTTCCTTTCTCCTTCTCCTTCTCCTTCTTCTTGTGGCTCTCCGCACGTGGCTTTGGTTTGGTCTTACTCTGCATTCAAAATAATCAGTGAAGTCAGTATTATTAATATTACAAGTACAAATGTGTACGAATAGATTGTGATACCTTTGGGCGTGGCTCCACATCAGATGACGGCCAAGCGAATCGTCCTCCCAAACTCAATCCTAATTGCTCCGTCGACGAGCCAGGAATATACCAGTCTCTGAAATCATCGCCACAATCGCAAAGGTTGATTAATGTTTGATTTTCAGTTAGTGGCACACAGTGTACCAGCATACCGACAAATGATGGAAGTATCAACCCCTTTGCCGCTAAAACACGCCCTCGTGATGAACAATGCAAGTAGAGATCGCATTCAACCAAGTCCTGAAAATTGCCAAAAGATTAAGATCATATCATTATTACAAATAATTAATAATAGTGAAGAATTCATTACTTAATAGAAAATGACAAGATGATATCAACCTGTGCATCACCAGTCGGATCCGGAGGCAAAGTGTTTGATGCAACACCTCTAGGCATTGCTGAGTCCACCTCGGCCGAAAAAACTTGATGCGGCGTCTGTAAGAATTGCGGCGGTAATTCTGGAACTTGAACTCCGTTCATGAGTAGCCAATTTGTCATCTCTTGCCTCAATTCATTCTTACATCTCTCCGTCACCGCCTCCATCAAGTGTGCAATCTGGCCCGGTGTCATACATCCATCATGCACATTTTTTCGGGACTTTCTCCCATATAAATCCGTCTTGTTAGAGAATCCAGAAGTGCCTCTCGTTCTTCTTGAATATTCCGACCTCCCAACCGCCTTACTCAACACTTCTTGTGGCTCGATTGAGCCGAAATTGACTTTTTTAGACATAGTCTGTAAACGACTAAATGCTTCAATCGTCGCCGTATCCGATGGATTGAAGGTGTAAGAACCTATATATCAAATCACATTCAATATCAAAATTTAATAGAAAATAACAAATCAAATTGGTGGATTGTGCAATTAAGTACCTTCTGTGCCAGTAGGCACGACTCTTCCCATGAAATACCTTCGGCTCCTAGGTTCTAAGTCGTCAATGACAATAGTAGTGGAACCGACACCCTTCGAATCACCACATATAGTAATCGTGTCCGTAGGTTTCCACGTACCATCTTTTCCTTTATAGCCTGTCGAACCCATCCTGTGAGGCTCCTTCCATTTCTCTCTCAACTCTTTCCCCTTTTGACTCCTTTGCTCAAATTCTTCAGAAGTTTTTTTCTCGTAAAACTCATCCCAAATTAACCTGCAATTTTAATCAAAATCATTATCATATTCATTTCAATCAAAATATCATATCAAGTAAAACCTCTTCTCGTACCTTCTTTGAGAATAGGAATATGTCCCACGGTTGTTTGGGATTGTTTTTTTTAATGAAGTCATCCACGAGCCTACTCCTAAAGGTCCTATGCGATCTGCCCATGACTTTGAGAGTCCTCTCCTTTCCTGTATCATCCTCGATGTTGAACGCTTTCTGAAATTAAAATAGTCACAAGTTAGTTTCATTTCTTAATTTAATTACGGTTTTAAATTTTCAAAATAGTCAAAAGCAGTTACCTTGATCTCCAACCACATCTCATCTCTTATGTCTTGTGTAACGTCTTTCTTCCAATCATCAATTGTGATTGACACTCTCAACTTAGCTAGATAAGCACAAAATGTGCCGAATTTGGTGACAGATTGCTTCTCACCAGTTGGCACTCCTTCATTGTTAAACTTAATCTTGAAGTTGTGCCCTAAAGCCTTTAGACGCCTAAATTCTTCCATGTTAGTCCTACTTCTTTTATTACTTGTTGCTGCTGCACTGAATTCATCTTCTTCCATGTTGGTTTGTTCTTCAACATTTCTTTCCTCTCCAGAAGACATCTATTAAATTGATAAACATTAAGAATAACTAAATTGATTAACAATAACTAAATAATATTAAACATTAAACAACATTAAACATTAAACATTAAACAACATTAAACATCAAACATTAAATAACATTAAACATTAAACATTAAATAACATTAAACATTAAACATTAAACATTAAATAACATTAAACATCAAACACTAAATAACATTAAACTCAGTTCACAAGTTCACACAAATAAAAACATCAAATCTAAACACATTCACAAACATCAAACATAAAATCAAACATCAAACATCAAACATAACTCAGTCCCCCCTACAAGAAACCCTACTTTCCCCCTTCTCCCCCACCACCTTCTCCTCCTCTTCCTCGATTATCACCTCATTATCACTTGTGTCCTCCTCAATTGGTGCCTTGTCCCTGCCGCATCCCGGCGGAAAACGACGCACAGCCGAGACGGCCCTTATTTTGGGAGCCGGACCTTTCATTTTTTTACCCCAATGATACCAACACTCTTCTTCCTCTTTCTTCTCTTCCTTCTTCTCCTCGGAAACCTGTCAGAAACTTGTCCTTTCCCCTTGTTGTCCTTCTTCTCCATCTAAACCCAATAACATAGATATTTTAGAAAATTTTGACATAACCTCCCCTATACCTATTTATTTTACCCAAAATTATTAACCTCAAAACAGCCGCTATATATGCACATAATTTAACCCAACCCCATAATCTTTTCATGCAAATCACATATCACATTTTTTATTTACAAACAAGTCCATAATCACATTTTTTATTTACAAACAAGTCCATAATCACATTTTTTATTTACAAACAAGTCCATAATCACATTTTTTATTTACAAACAAGTCCATAATCACATTTTTTATTTGTAAACAAGTCCATAAACAGATTTTTTATTTACAAACAAGTCCATAAACAGATTGAGGGATTTACAAACAAGTCCATAAACAGATGGGTACCTAAATAAATTTATTTATCACAAACAAGTCCCTAAATCAATTTTTTTATCACAAACAAGTCCCTAAATAAATTTTTTTATCACAAACAAGTCCAAACCGAGAGTGAAAATGGGAAAGAGAGAGAGGAGATGGTACCTTTGGCGCTGTTGAGTGACTCGAGAGCGACGATGAGAACGTGAGAGAGGTGGCGGCCGAGGGAGAGAGACGAGATCGGGGGCGGAGTAGATCGAGAGTTGAGGCGAAGTAGAGGAGGCTGTCGGAGTGAGGCGGAGTGAGGCAGTCGGAGTGAGAGAAAGAGAGATTGAGAGAGGGGTTGAGTATACTTAGGTTTTTTTGGGGAAGAATGAGAGTCGATAGAATGAGAGAGGGGGGAGAAGAGAGGTTTTGTCTTTTAAATTTAGATTCTGTAATGCTCATTATGTAATAAGCGTTACAGATTCATGCCATCTGTAACGCTTCTTATCTATTGAGCGTTACAGATTGGATGAATATGTAACGCTTATTACCTATTGAGCGTGACAGATTTGTCCTAGGAAGCTGCGTCTGGGAGATGGAATGTCTCTCGCATTTCTATAATATTAATTATATATATACTTTTAATTTTTGTTTCAATAATATATATACATACATTTTAATTTTCTGTTTTATAATATTATATATATACTTTTAATATTTATGTTTCATAATATATATATATATACATGTATTTTTGTTTTGTTTTTATTTTTATTTTACCCTTTTTTAATTTATATTTTTGTGTTAATTAAAATATAAATAAAATATAAATAAACTAAGGAATTTTTAAATTAAAATAAAAGAAAATTAAACATGTAAAACTAAAATAAGGAAATTTAAATTAAAAATAAAAGAAAATTAAAAATGCAAAAATAAAATTAAAATTACACATGATAAAGCTAAAATAAATAATCCTAAATAAGTAAATTTCACCAACAACCTGCAAAAATAAAAGGAAAATGTAAGTATTAATATTTAAAATAATTTTGAATTTTAATTTTGAATAAAAGGAAAATGTAAGTATTAATATAAAGGAAGGTTGTTGAACTTACATGGGATTATGCATCTACTTTCTTTTTTTTCCTTCGCTTATTGACCCACACGCCTTCGGTGTTGTCTGTACGCCTGTAACTGATTGATACCGGCTGTGATGCATCATCAATACCATCTGAAAATGGAGGTGCTTCATCGTCGTATGCTTCTTCGTCCACGACATCTCCAACACCGACAATGCGTCTCTTTCCTTGGAGGACAATATGTTGATTCTTGTCGGCCGGATCTTGAACGTAGAACACTTGCATTGCTTGCTTATTTGCAAGTATAAAAGGGTCGTCTTCATAAGCTCTTTTTTTGAAGTCAACAATTGTAAACCCATTTTTGTCTTTATTGACTCCAACGCGAAGGTTGTTGATCCATGCACACTTCAATAAGGGTATCTTGAATTTTGTGTAATCTAGTTCCCATATCTCTTCAATCCACCCGTAATAAGTAGCAGATTTTCCATTAGATAAAGCTACAACTGGCACTCCACTATTTTGCACGGTGCTTTTACCGTCCTGTTGCTTTGTGTACCAAGTGAATCCATTCAAATCATACCCTTAGAAGGTTTCGACCACCGAATCAGGACCTCTTGATAACCATTTCACGGTTTCATCGATCTCGGTTCCTTCTTTCAACTGGGAAGCTACCTTTTCTTCAAACCACTCCACAAAATTTATTTGATGCTCTGTGTTAATCATCCTTTCGGTGTAAGATGGGTATTGGTTGCGCAACTCGGCTAGATGCATGTTGATGTAAGGTGTCACAATAGTAAGGTGTTGGAGAACTTTCATATGTGCTTTTGTTCTCATTTGAAAGCCCACTCTACAAGTTTTGGCTCCAATTGTACCTTTTCCTTGAAGTCTACCCTCGTGCCGGGACTTTGGAAGGCCGATAGATTGGACATCTTCCAAGTAATCGGTATAATACTCAATAACCTCTTCCGCAACATAGCCTTCCACTATACTTCCTTCAGGTTTAGATCGGCTACGGAATAACCCTTTCAATTGGCCCATTGCTCTTTCAAATGGATACATGTACCGTAAAAACACTGGACCGCACATTTTGATTTTCCTAACCAAATGAATGGTCAAATGCACCATGCAGTCAAAAAATGACGGCGGAAAATACATCTCCAGCTCACAAAGGGTAACAATAACATCATTCTGTAACTTGTCCAGTTTATCCGGGTCAATCACCTTACAACAGATTTTATTGAAAAAATCGCACAACTTAGTGAGAGTCTTTCTCACTTCTTCCTTCAAAATTCCTCTAATTGCGACCGGAAGTAAAACTGTCAGCAAGACGTGATAATCATGTGACTTCATACCATACAATTTGTTATCCTTCATGGACACCTTTCTTGATATGTTCGAGGAATAACCGGAAGGAACCCGAATTGCCTTCAAACAACCCAACAAACTTTTTTTCTCCTGCTTTGTTAAATTGAATTGTGCTGCAGGTAACCAATCTTGCTTTTTACCCTTAGATTGTGCTGCTAGATCCTTCTGAATCCCCATTTCAACCATGTCCTTCCTCGCATTCACGCCATCTTTATTTTTCCCTTGAATTTTCAGAAGACAACCAATCAAAGCTTCACATATGTTCTTGATTATGTGCATCGCATCTAGGCAATGCCTAACCTCTAAACACTGCCAATATTCAAGCTCCTAAAATATAGACTTCTTTTTCCATATTCCTTTCGGAATCTCATTTGTAAATTTCTTACCAAATTTTACCTCTAGGTCCTTGACCTGTCGATATATTTCCCTTCCGAATTTTGGCATCGGGGCCCTATCATGCTCCTCTGTACCATCAAATCTTTCCTTGTCTAGACGGTAAGGGTGGTTGCGGAATCTAAGAAACCTGCGATGTACCAAGTAAACATTTTTTCTACTATTTTTCAAGTAAACAGAATGAGTGTTTTCCTGGCAAATGGGACATGCTTTGGCTCCTTTATTCCTGTACCCCGACAGATTGCCATATGCAGGAAAATCATTAATCGTGCAAAATATCATGGCACGGAGCTTGAACTCAGTTCTAGAGTTTGCATCAAATACTTTCACTCTCTCAATCCATAATTTTTTAAGGTCATCTATCAATAGACGCAAATACACATCTATGTCATTCCCAGATTGTTTAGGACCAGAAATCAACAAGGGGATAATCAAGTATCTCATTTTCATGCACAACCAGGGAGGAAGGTTATAAATACACAATAAGACGGACCACGTTGTACTATGGCTACTCATGTTTCCATAAGGATTCATACCGTCCGTGCATAATCCCAGTCTCAAATTTTTGGGTTCACTTCCGAAATCGGAAAAATTACTGTTTATATTCGTCCAATTAGGACAGTCTGCTGGGTGCCTTAACATTCCATTACCTCTTTTCCTGCAGTCTGCGTGCCATCTCAACAATTTGGCATCCTTCGCATTAGCAAAGAGCCGCTGAAATCTTGGAATTATCGGGAGATAAGAAACAACCTTCGCAGCTGGTCCCTTACTACCGACATCAATCTGATCATCCCTCGGTTTAAATCGTGATGCTCTACACTCTGGACATTTATCCAGATCTTTGTACTCATCCCTAAATAATATCCAGTCATTCGGACATGCATGAATTCTCTCTACATCTAGTTTCAAAGGACACAACATCTTCTTGGCCTTATAAATAGAATCCGGCAACTGGTTATCTTTAGGAAGAAAATTCGTACGCAAAAATTTAAGTAAAGACGTGAAACTGGCATCACTCCATCCATTTTTGGCTTTCAGATTAAATAGTTTAAAAACAGCATTTAGTTTTGATAATTCACAACCGGGATATAACTTAACCTTATCTTCTTCACGTAACATACCAAAAATTTCAGCATTATCAACAAAATCTGCATCCACATTGTTCATAATTTCATCTAAATCAGCATTCAATTCTGCATTATCTACATTTTCATCATCAGAAACATTTTTATCATCAAACACATCATTTTCATCATTAAACGCACAATTTTCATTATTAAATACATTTTCATCATCCAATAATAAATTTTCTTCCTCATGTTGTGAATCCAATACATTGTTACTAGTCCCAACATTAGATGAATCTCCACGAGTCTCTCCATGAAGTGTCCACCGAGTATAATCTGGTACAAATCCATCTTTAAGCAAATGAACTCTCACTTTTTTTAAATTAGTCCATTTCACCAAATTCTAACATAAACGACAAGGGCAACACATCTGGTCATCTTCCCTCCTTTTTAAATCCACTTCGGCACAAACCATAAATTCTTCAAGCCCTTTCAGAAACTCGACAGAAAATCTGTTACTTGAGTACATCCACGTCCGATCCATCTAAACAACAAAAATGTATGCAAAATGTCAGGGTATAAGTCAATTTAGTCACATTAGGTTTTCGGGCCGGTCACCATCCTAACCCACTCTTTGGATACTCTGTCTCATTAGCGAGCGTACGCTAGATGCAATCTGGTGTTTGAGAAAAATTCGGCAGCATTTCCCCTTATGTTCCCTGGATACGTCAACACACGATTGCTCGTGTGAACGCATCCGTGGGAACATAAGAGGAAATGCCGTCGAATTTTTCTCAAACACCAGATTGCATCTAGCGTACCACTCACAATCCTAAATGAGACAGAATATCCAAAGAGCAGTCCCAAAAAATGGGACTATCCGAGATTAATCCCTAATGGATTAATCTCGGACGGGCAACGACCTAAATTCGGTATTGTTCCGGTATTTTGGTCCTATATGACAATACCATTAACTAATTAAATGCATGTGCAAATTATTAATGCATGCATGAATAATTTGGTAATTGATTAAATGAAATAAATAAGAAAATATTTTATGAAAATATACCTTCAATCCAATGAAATCCGATGGAATTATTCTCCTCTTGAATGAGATCTAAAATTATGCCCTTGCATGAAAAATCAACTAATCATTAGTTTAACCATAAATCAAAATAATTTATAAAAAAATAAGGACAAAATTGAAAAATATAAAATATAGCTCAAATTAAACTTCTTTTACATATTTATAATTTTCTATCCAATTATAATTTTTTCAGATTTTTTTTAGAATTATTTTCTATTTTTCAATAAAAACCGAAATAAATGATGAGAAAAATTAAAAAAATAAGAAATGTTGTTCAAATTAAATTTTTTTACCTCCAAACTGCTCTCCTTCTCCTTCTCTTCCAAATTCTAATTTTTTCAGAATTTTGAGAAATTTTTAGCTATTTTTTTGGAGTGGAAAAAAAAATGAAAAATGGAGTTAATGCATAAATGGCTTCAGCTGGTTGGTTGGTTGATGCGGCGCTGTAAGAATTGATTGGAGGAAGGAAGACGAAAAGCCCTAAAAACCAAAAATTCCCACACTTCTGTAACGCTTATTAACTAATAAGCGTTACAGATTATGTCAATTTGGAACGCTCCTTAGTTACTAAACGTAACAGATTTGCAATTCTGTAACGTTTGATAGGCTAAGAACGTTACAGATTTGTAACGCTCATTAGAAATCAAGCGTTACAGAATCGTCTGCAGTATTTTTTTTAAATTATTTAAATTTGTTACGCTTGTTCAATATGAAGCGTTACAGATGTCTCCCGCCTTTTTTCAGCGCGCTTTTTTCGATAAATCTGTAACGGGTCTCTACTGAAGCGTTACAAAGGACCCGTTACAAAAACCCTTTTTTGTGGTGGTGATATGTGCGTGTACCGTCTGTGTAACGAGTTGAATTTAAGTATTAATCATATCCAAATGACCCGCCACACATTGGACCTATAAAAAAGATCTGACAATTAGATTTTATTTTTAATCACCGGGATATTCCGCAGCCTGAATTTAACAGCATATCTCTACTACTTATAAATGCACGCATACAAAGGATGTAAACAATTCATATAAAAGGAGTAAATATGTCATATAAAAGGGTGTTAAACAATTCTTATATCAATTATGGACCATTGATTTGTGTGATTTGATTTGATCAGTGGTCTAGATTAAGGTCAGACTTTTTATTAGAAAAAATTAAATTACTACCAAATTAGCTATTTATTTAAAAGAAAAGACTAAATTATTGATTTTACTGTATCTTTATTGTCTAACATGTAAAGTTCTATATGAAACAAAAATAATATCAAAATTTTATTTTCTTATTTGCCCGCATATTGAGGGCATCTTTTGCTAGTAAAATAGAAAGTATTGACCTTCAGACAATAATCCATTTTGATATGCTAAAGCTTCGCCTCACTCTATACAAGAGAAGATCCCACAAAAGAGTATAATCTTGTGGCTTTTAGATATGTGTATAGAATATCAGGGGTGATATATACCATCCAAGGTTTTTCCATCCAGCGCCATCCAAAAGACCTGGACAGGCTAAAATAGCCTTTTTTCCGCGTGCTGACGTCAGCAAAATTTTTGTACTAATTTTCGAAATTTTTTTGGTGTTGATGTTACTAAATATGCTGATTTAAGGGTTTAGTTAAATGTTTTAAGGGTTGAATAAAGTGTATAAGTGTTCAGTTAGATGCACCAATAATTTGAAATTTTAGTGTTTTGTGTTCAGTTCAATATGTTAAGGGATGAACTAAAAGTATCTATGTGTTCAGTTAGTTGCAGCAGAAATTTGATTTCGTAGTTTTTGTGTTCAATTAAACTAGTTAAATAAAACAACAAAATGAATAGATAAAACAAACATAACGAACATTTACAATAACAATATGAATATTTACAACAATAAACTGAACATATATACAAATTGCCTGAGTAAAAAATTAATGATCATATTCAACATACAAAGTGAAATAAATTATTGTTGTATCTAACTGAACACTTACACACTTTAATTCAACACTTAAATCAGCATATTTGATGACGTCAGCACCAAAAAATTTTCGAAAATTGGTCAAAAAATTTTTGCTGACTTCAACAGGTAGAAAATTTGAATTTGGATGGCGCTGGATGGGAAAACCATGGATGGTCAATACCAATTCTGATAGAATATAGAATGGATATGTGCATCTGGCCTAACGGGTCGAGCTTCAAAGCTGCACATCCTTGTCGTTAATGGGCTATGTGATATGTGATCCCATTGCTCAATTAGGGTGTGTTTGGGGGAGCGAGGTTAGCGAGTTTAGTTGGATTCCCTCGAAAATCTCATCCCCTCACTATTCTACCTCGAAATTCCAAAAAGTACCTCGAAAATTCCAAAAAGTACTAACCTTACACCACTAACCCTACTAACCTCATAGATATTCAAAAAAAAAAAAAAACTCCCTACTAACCTCATGCGTGCCAAACACACCCTTAGAATTAAAAGACGGCCCGCTATCTTCGGTTAGCAACTAAATCAATTCAGAAAAATTGTACTGGGTTAATAATAGCAGGCATAATTTATTAGATTTTCTCCACTGGTTTATGAGGAATGAGGATTGACGAGTCCAGAGAATCAGGTCATTAGAAGCACAAACACGAGGAATAAACAATGCTCGACTAAGATTCAAATATACATTTCTTATAATTAATGGGAGACCGAAAAAAATTGCAAAAATCTACTGAACCCTCCGGCGCAAACGTTTGCCCACCTCACTGATAAACAAATTTAAACAGAGGTATTTTGGATTATGAATCACTTAATTTATTCATCAGATTGTACAAAATATATAATACAAAGAGTACTGTAGAAAAGGAAATAGTACAGAAAGGAAACTAATCTAGCCTAATCAATTGGTTAATTACAAGATCTGTTGCATAATTATAATACACGCTAACACCCCACTCAAACTGAAAATGCCTGAGAGGATTGCATTTGAAGTTTGGAGACAAGATAGATGAAGCGAGCCCGTGGGTGGCTTTTGGTAAAAAGATCAGCAATCTGTTCAGATGAAGACAAATGAGGTAAAGTTATTGTATTCTCCAGAAGATGATGTCGAGTAAAGTGACAATCAATCTCAATGTGCTTGGTCCGTTCGCGAAAAACATCATTGTGTGCAATCTGAATCGCACTCTTGCTGTCACAATGCAGAGGTGTTTGATATGAGAATTTAACACCTAAATCCTCGAGAAGCCACCGAAGCGAAACAATTTCAGAAGTTGCATGAGCGAGGGCTCTGTACTCAGCTTCAGCACTTGATCTTGATACCACAGTTTGTTTCTTGCTTTTCCATGCAATCAGAGAATCACCAAGAAAGACACAGAAACCTGTTGTAGATCGTCTATCAGTGACATCACCTGCCCAATCAGCATCAGCATATGCACGTAGAACCAGATCAGAAGGATGGAACAAGAATCCCTGATACAAGGTACCCTTGATATATCGCAGGATACGAAGAACTACTGCAAAGTGCACAGTGTGTGGTGCTGACATGAACTGACTCACTATGTGTACTGCATGGCTAATATCTAGACGAGTGACCGTCAAATAATTAAGACTACCGACAAGTTGTCGGTACAGTTCAGGATTGGAAAGAAGTTGGCCATCAGTTGGAGTGAGCTTGCAGTTGATTTCAAGAGGTGTTTCAGAGATCTTGGTGTCAGTAATTCCCGCTCGAGCCAGGAGATCTGAGGCATACTTGGTTTGAGACAGAGACATACCTTCTGAACAGTTATTAATCTCAATTCCCAAGAAATACCTTAGTTGTCCAAGATCTTTCATCTCGAAACAAGTCTGTAGATGATGCTTGGTCTCAGCAATGCCTTTCACATCATCGCCTGTGAGAATCATATCATCAACATAGAGCAGAAGTACGACCATACCAGCAGAAGTTGATCTTATGAATATAGCAGTGTCATGATGACTCTGTCGAAAGTTAAAACCAGTGATAGTGGATCTAAACTTCTCAAACCAAGCTCAAGGAGCTTGTTTGAGACCATACAGTGCTCTTTGAAGGTGACACACCTGATTAGATTATGTTCAAGACCTTGTGGAGGTGTCATGTACACTTCTTTAGAAAGATCACCATTTAAGAATGCATTCTTGACATCCATTTGGTGTAGTTCCCATTTTCTAGTTACTACAACAGCTAAAAGAGTTCGGACAGTTGGCATACGTGCAATAGGAGCAAAAGTTTCTTCATAATCAATACCATACTCCTGTGTGAAATCTTTTTCTACAAGTCTAGCTTTGTACCGATCAACTGAGCCATCAGATTTGGTCTTGATCTTATAGACCCATTTGCATCCAACAACAGTTTTTCTAGGTGATAGATCAACAAGTTTCCAAGTTTTCGCTTTCTCCAAAGCAGCTAATTCTTCAGCCATAGCTTGTTTCCACTTTGGGTCTAAACTTGCTTCTTTATATGTATGGGGTTCATGAAGTGACATAATAGCAAATAAGAAGCAATGATAGTCTTGGAGATAGGCAGGTTGCCTCCGATCACGAGCAGGTCGCGATGCAATTGGATTATCATCAGGAGTCGGATGTTCAGAGAGTTTGTCGAGACGATCAATCGTTTCAGTTGGATTTGATGGTGGTGTTGGTTCAGTTTGGAATGGATCAATGAGTATTTCAGTTTCAGATGTATGTGGTTTATGTGGTGGGAGAGTGAACAAGGGCACATGTTCCCAGAAGTTGACATGTCGAGAAATCCTTAATTTCTTGGCATGTGGATCATAACAACGATATCCCTTTTGTTGAGTCCCATATCCAAGGAAAGCACAGATTATGGATTTCGGAGACAGTTTATTTTGCTCTCTTTTGGGTAAGAGGACAAAGCATGTGGAGCCAAATATTTGCAGGTGGTTGTAACTTGGTGGATTCTTATACAATCGTTCATAAGGTGAGACATTATCAGTAGTGGGAGATGGGAGACGATTGATAAGATAGACAAATGTATGAATAACTTCACCCCAAAACTCTTTAGGAACAGAAAAGGATAAGAGTAGGGTACTAGCCGTTTCAATGATGTGTCTATGTTTTCGTTCGGATACACCATTTTGTTGTGGGGTTTCGGTGCATAAGAGTTGTAAAATTGTGCCTTGAGATTTCATAAAGTCCTGAAACTGGTGAGAAATATATTCACCACCAGAATCGGATCGGAATATTTTGATTTTCTTTGAAAATTGAGTTTTAATCATTTCAGAGAATTCAGTGTAGGTTTGATAAAAATCAGAACGACGATGTAAGAGATACACCCAAGTATAGCGAGTATAATCATCAATAAAAATAACATAATATCTTGCACCCCCATGCTTGTCACCGGAGTAGGACACCAAATATTAGAATGAATTAAATTAAAGGCATCATTAGTGGAAGAAGTGCTTAAATTAAAAGGTAAAGCATGTTGTTTAGATAAATTGCAATGAATACAACCAGAATTTTTGACAACAGTAACACTCCCTAAGACACCTTTATTGATTATTTGACTCAGTTTAGAAAAGGAAACATGACCTAAAAGTTTATGCCAAGAAATAAAAGAGGACTCGGTGGATGACTGTGGAGAGGTTGCGGCATAGCACTGGGGTTTGGTGGGAAGGTGAAGGTGTTCCAACTGAAAGAGTCGACCATCTCTACGTCCTCTCCCAACCTCCTTCCCCGTCAGACAATCATGTACAACACAACCAGAAGAATTGAAAATAACAGTTAGTCCAGATTCACAAAGTTGTCCAACAGATAACAGGTTCATGGATAACTTTGGAATAAAGAGAACATTTGGAACATATAACTTCTCTCTTAAAACAGAGCCGGTGTGGGTAGCAATTGTGGGTGACCCGTCGACTGTGTATATCACAGATGGAGAAGTCATTGGATGTGCTTGGCTGATGTTTTTGTAATCAAATGTCATGTGATTTGATGCACCAGAATCTAAAAACCAGTTACCATTTCTTATACCTGAAAAAGCATAATTCGTTGAAGAGGCTGTACCAATGTTTCCTAGAGCCTGTTGAATCATAATCTGAACATCTTCAAGGGTAAGAGGCTTGGTAGACACCGATGTGACAGTGGAAGGTTTTTTATCCCAGCCGATAAGGGTCCTTCCAAGCAGATTCTGAAGATCTTCAACAGAGGGTTGTGAAGCCGAAGAGGTTTGTGATGCACCAACAGCAACATTATGGTTTGAATTGCCCTATCCCCTTGTATTTTTCTTGCATGTTCTTGGATGAGGGTTTTGGACAATCTTTCACCATGTGTCCAAATTGTTTGCAATAATTGCATTGAATTTGAGACATATTCTTCGGCTTCCAGGATGGTGCAGCAAAAACTGATGGTTCAGTAGGCTTTTGAGGACTGACTAAATCTTTACGAGTTTCTTCCGCAATCAGTTCGGCAAGAGCCGAATCAACAGTAGGCAGAGGAGTGCGGTAAAACATAGAACCACATACTCCTTCAAAATCATAACGAAGTGCCATGAGAAATTGGACTAACCTGATTTCCTCACGATATTGTTCATACAGGCTGGCATCAACTGTCTACTTTGGCTCCATAAGAGCCAACTTGTCCCAAATAACAGACATCTCAGCATGGAAATCAGAGACAGATTGGCTTGATTGTTGTTTCAGATTTCTAATATCCAATTCCAGCTTGTATTTCAGTGCAAAATTGGTTTGGTTGTACCGTTTGGAAAGATAATCCCAAATCGCTTCGGCAGTTTCAAACTTGCTAAATTGCAAACTGATTGAGGGTTCCACAGTGTTTGCAATCCAAGTCATTATTTTGTTGTTCTCAATTTCCCAATTATCAACATCAGTTTCCCATTTTGCTACTTTACCAGTATCTTTGGAATCTTCAACAAAAATAGTTGGAATAGTTTTAGCACCAGTAATAAATTTCCACAAACCACGACCTTTCAAAAAAATCTTCATGTGATAGGACCATTGTGCAAAGTTTTTACCATCCAGAACAATTGAAATTGGTCGAGCAGGTTCAGAAGTCATGATAAATAACAGTAAGTGTTGTGAAAACTTATTAACTTTGTTTAGAAAGTTATCTTTGCAAATTCACCTTTCTTCCTCAAATCGATGGGTTCAAAACCGTGAGAGAGAAGAGGTCAGGAGAATGAGTACCAAACAAAAGAGATGGGGAGAGAGGATCGGGCTGAGAGACTGGTGGCGCAGGTCTTGGGCACAGATCGCACGGAGAGGGCAGAGACGCGGCTGGCGCCGTGAGTCCGTGTGCGCGATAGAGAGCAGGAGTGCGGCGGCAGATCTTGAGCCGCGGTTCTGGTTCTGAGCGGCGGGCTGGAGGTGCAATGCTGGCGAAGGTCCTGAGCGGCGGCAGCAGAGTTCCTGAGCGGTGATGGCTATAGTGCCAGCGGCGAGCTACAATGCCGACTAGGGTTTCAGATGGATCATTGCTCTGATATCATGAAAAAAGATTTAAACAGAGGTATTTTGGATTATGAATCACTTAATTTATTCATCAGATGGTACAAAATATATAATACAAGGAGTACAGTAGAAAAGGAAATAGTACAGAAAGGAAACTAATCTTGCCTAATCAATTGGTTAATTACAAGATCTGTTGCCTAATTATAATACACGCTCACATTCACAAGTACTTCATTATAATAAACAGCATTCAGATTGCTTATTTCGAATTTCAAATTTTCCCTATCCCTATATGTTTGTATATAATCATTTCAGATTATGATCAATTCATTTTTTTTTCTTTTTTTGCCAAAATAATGATTTCTCGGGATTTGAAACTCCGTAGCAAACAATTTTATTGCCACAACAACAATTTCGGAGTTTTTACTCCGAAAATGGGCCAAATTTTATTTCATATTTGAACTCCGAAATTGCGTATTGATTTTTTTTAGCTTTTAATACTAACTTTATATATCTTTATAATTTAAATAGAAATTATTTTTATTAAATATAAAAACCGAAAACACGCACCATGAACTGTGCCTTGGTCCCAGAATCAGATCCGTTTTCAATCTGGTAGGATTTCCCCAGTGAAACAGAGAATTTCTGAATTGTTGGCAGCTTCTGTTTACTAGCTCGAAAAAAAAAAATAGAGAATTCTTTTAACACATATATAATGATAACTATTTTTCGTAACATACACATCGTTTGAATTTTTTATTGTAGGGATTGTTCGCCAATATTTTTCATTCAAAACATGTTATTTTCACCAAGAGTACTTTGATTTTCCACATGGAATTCGTCGTGGTCATGATATGAAATCTCTTCCACACAGAAATGTACGCTTGTCTTCGAAGAATAACCAGCGGCTGCTTGCTTGGGAAAAAAAGAATTACATAAAGGGAAAAAAAGAGCATTTGAACTATTTGAATGTTCTGCTTGCTTGGGGTAAAAAAAATTATCTGAGGCCACCTTTGTGCGATTGACTGGTTGCTGTGACTCAGAAAAGCAGCACAAATGCAACAGTTTTCACATCTTAGGGAACAGACGAAAGTCCATAAATTATTTCAAATCTAAGCATAGACTAAATTCTAATGGTTTTCATGACCAGACATTTACCTTTTTTTTTTTCAAGTAATTATGATACGTCCCACTTTAAATTTTCTATGGAAAGAGAGATCAATACATTGCATCAAAGGAATCTAGCTAGCTTGATCCACTGTGTATTTGCATCCATATTTCTCAATTAAAATTGTTTATATTCGTATACGGCACGTTCGAATAAGTACAAATGGCAGTCTTTTGAGAGACTGGATCAAGCTAGGTTCCTTTGATGCAATGCGGTTCTGTCACTGTTTGAATGTTTGATATGTGTCACTTTTAACAGAAATTCACAATTGTTAAATATCTGGTTCGTCAACTCTTTTGCTATATATGATTACAAGAGAAGGGTTGGTCATGAGGTTCCTATGACTTAACCTTGTTATCGAAAAGCTAAAAGGATTTTTTTTCCAAAAAGAAACCTTGAGATCAAAAGATGCCACTCAAGATTTGGACGACATACGTGATGTTTTATTTACTAAGCTGGTTGGTTGTCTCCTCTAGTGGTTAGTGAAAACTTTTTGAAACATACGAATTTTACGAATACTTCATTTGAATATTTTCCTTTCATGTTAATTAGTTTCATACATAAATATATAATCGATTAAATCATTCTACTTAATTTATTACAATTGTGAAGTCTTCACATGAAAAGTTATAGCAATTATCAGAAGAAAATTCGTGTACTCACCAATTTTTGCACTTTGAACGCTCATACATATATATTTAACTTTTGCATTTTATCTGTTCATTTTCAATTTTGCATTTTCCCTCGGCGCTGATAGTAAAATTCATTACCTTGAGCAATATCATGTAGGAAACAAAACAAAAATAAAAGATTCAATTAATACACAAGATAATTAGACAAGTATATATATGTGTAAATTATATTTAATTTGCATTTTAGTATGCAGTACTGCGCATTATTAAATATTAAGGGAGAAGTTCCTTGAACCTTTATTATATTGAATTATAATTTCAAAAATTTTGACGATTCATTGTCCAATTACTTGTTACTAGAGTGCAACTTCTGATTGAAACAGGTTCTCTTAGAGGAGGAAATCATCCAAACCAGACAGATAATCCGGCATCCCTCAGTCCACCTGGGACCCCTTCCGTACCTTGCTTTGGTAATTGTTTTATTGTTTGACACAAAAGAGACTTTAATTTGGGTTAATGAAATTGTTGGTTGGTATTTTACCAACGGATTTTATCCAAAAAAAGAACAAAGAAACTGCAGGTCTAGATTAGTATGTAAAATTAGTGGATGCTTCAACAAGCAGGCGAGAAATATGATCCAAAGAAGCAGTAGTCCAGTAGAGTATAAGTAAACTAATTCTGTGGGTTGTCAAATGCAGAAAACGTTGATGGCAAGAACAACACCTGCATAGAAGGGCGGCCACATCCGCAAGGCAATCACACTCGTGGTCATGACTATCCGACGCAACCCGCTCCCTCACATGTTCGTCAAAGCGGACTCGGCTACAATACACTTGGACGCGACCGACCAGCTTGCATTAATAATAATTGTGGCAGAGGAAATCCTTACACTCATGGAAAATAATAAATGCTTATATAATTATCGATATTTAGAACGGGTGTGTGTTGTAATTACCGGTACTGTGTATGGAGTAAATATGTGTTGGGCTTTCTAGGCCCAAAGTGGGAATAATTAGCCCACTTCTAATATGAAACTAGTCATGTGATGTGACCCTGTGTTGCTCCGGCCTACGGCCTATGGGTTATATTATAAATGATGAAAATAATAAATTTGAATATGTATGTAATATGCAATGTGATTCACATATCCAACAGAATGTCATTAACATTAAACGGAGTCATTTTTTTCCGTATTCTCAATAAGTACAAAATGAATATTAGGCATGGGAATGCGAATGAGAGAAGACACGAAAATATCTACGAGGCCAATGGGTAAGCTCCACCTTGAGAAGGGTCAGGATGGGTGGTGGACCGTCACGCGGCGTAAACCTCCGGCCGCCCCAGCAAAACAACCACGGCGCAGACCTCTCCGACAACAGCCACCAAGTCGTCTCCGTCGACTCTTCTCTATCCCCCAACCCTTTCCCCAACAACCCAGCCTAACCACTACAAATACTGCCTCACCAACCCCCCCAAATCAGATCTCTTCTCTCTCCCTCACCCAAACACCTCTTTCATCTTCTTCTTCTCTTCCCACCTTTACACCCCAACCACTTGCCTCCCTCCTTCCACTGACCCCCCCCCCCCCCCCCCCCCCACTTCTACTCCCCCTCATTCTGCTAGTGCTCCCCTCAAACCAAAAACTCCTATGGAGACCTCACCTACCGCCACTCTAGCTCCTGATGCTGCCTGGTATCTCTCGGATCCTGCCACCAAGGATGCTTACTGTAAGGACCCTTTCCTTAATGGTCGCATCCCCCTTGCCCTGCCACCTCGGCCAGGTGCGACTGGGTGGCCCAACCGCTGCTTCAACTGCTTGGTTAGGGGCCATGACACCTCAGCTTGTTGTGCTCCAACCATGCCGTGCGCCCGCTGCCTTGCGCCAGGCCATGACTACAAGTCTTGCCCCAAGCTTGCGCAGCAAAGGGGTCGCCACAATAGAGCCGCTACCGCCTCTCTCCACGCACCTAGAGGCAACTTTGGTGAGGGTCGCATGCCTCGCCGATGGCCCTCCTCGGTTGAGGTCTACATCCCTCAAACTGGTGATTCTATCACGGAACTACAGTACCTCTCACGTGGGGTGGTAATTGACGCCCGTCTCCGACCTGGTTCCTTCTGTTCCAAGAGAATCCAGGCTGCCCTCTTGTCTGCTGCCACCAAGGCAGAAACTTTTCCCCTGCTTCACATGGCGGGGGACAGGTATTTAGCGATGCTCGATGAAGCGACTGACAGAGTCAAGTTCATCTCTGCTGTCAAACCGAGGTTGGAGCTTATCGGCCTGGTTCCGTATCCGTGGAGCGCGGCCATTGATGCCACACCGATAGTCTACCGGTTTAAAGTTTGGCTTGATCTCCTCAATGTCCCCGTCACTGGCTGGAACAAGCCTCACCTCGTCCCCCTTATCAGCCGCTTTGGCCTCCTACTTGAACATTCTTCTTTCACTAATGTCACGAGTATAGAGAAACTTCAAGTTCTAGTAGCTGTCAGGTCTCTCTCTGAGGTTCCCCGTGAGTTGGGAATGGGAGTTGGAGGGTACAAGAAGAGTATTCCTGTCAGGGTTGTGGCTTGGGTGGAGGAGAAGTACAGGGTTCGGCCCCCTTCCGACCCGACTCCCTCAGACAAGTACTTTCATTCTCTTCGTCTCCGCTTACAATCTGACCCCCCCTCTACTGGGGCTGCCCGTCAGCCAAAGAATGTGGATGTAGTCTTGCTCAACTTCCAGCAAGCTTTCCGGGCTTGGGCGGCCATGCCACCCTCGGCTGACAAACGTGCAATCGGCCTTTCCCTACAAGATTCACCTTATTGGACTATTGCCAAATGCCAAGAGCAACTGGACAGGGTTCCCCAGCCTCCACCACATCTGCTAGTCCCTCGGAATTCGATTCGACACCGCTCACACTTGGTTGCACGGTTGACAGCTTAGTTCTTGCCGCCACAGCAGATCCTACGGGGCTCTCTGGCATCATAGAAAATCGAGAGGCTGTTCTTTTGAACTCGGATGTCGTGGGACCGTTAGCTACAGGACATAATGAAGAAGGAAGCGTGCGGACGTCAGCCCTTCCTTTGGGGTTGCACGTGTCACCTACTCCTTTGCTGCAGGACATTCCTATCCTGGACTCCCCTTTGGCGGCTTCTGTTGGTCACGATACCTATCAAGGGACCGTTGAAGACCCTACGCCTCACATGTTGCCTCCTCTAGCGGCCTCAGTTAACCCACGTGGAATGAAGCATTGTTACCACGTGTCAGGCCCAGGTACCGCATTGCAAGCAGAGACTTCTCTGTCACAGAAGTCACCCACACAAGGCAAAATTCCCCTCTTGGAGACACAAAGTATCCCCTTGGTCACAGAAAATCCTTCAGCCCAGCTGTTGACAGACGCTCCTTTCGCAGTCGCCAACACGCTGCTCCAAAATGGGCTGTCTCAGTTGCAGGCCTGGTCCCCTCTTCACTAAGCCCAGACCCCCTACTCCTTTACTTGGACCCCGTTCTGGGCCAAGTTAGACAAAATGTTTCTAGAGTGGCGATACTAGACCAGTCTGAATCCCCCATTTCTCAACCCAGCCCCTCGCCTGTCTGGCCTACACGCTTCAGAGGGCCAGTTGTCTCTCCCAGTGATCGGAGGAATCCCAGATCGGCAAAGAAATTGAAATTTTCCTCCCTCATTAGCTCTTCCTCTCCTGGTCAGCAGCGAAGCAGTTCTTCAAGTCCGCCTAAAGACTCTCCGGCCGCGACTGACACTAATCTTTGACGTAGCAGTCGTAATGCCAAGCCCAACTCTTCCTTCAAGGGATTTGAGGTGGGAGCGAGGAAACGGGTCAAGTCAGCCAGGCAGCCATCCTCTCTTCACGCAATTCGAGAGGCTGTCAAGGAAGTGGGTCTCGACCGTTCCTTCTCGGGTCCGCCACCGACTCTTGAACCGGCTGAGAGGCAAGCCCTGCGTGGATACTGTGGCCTTCTCCCTGATACAGCCACCATGCCGCCGCAACCGAATTCGCCGCCAGTAGCATCCTCACTGGGGACTTCTTCAGAGACCGTGGGACAGGTCACGCCTTTCGTGGCTGACTCTGCTTGAGGTTGTTGCTTGGTTTTTAGCTTTCCTAGCCGCTTAGGGCTTTTGTTTTGAACTATTTCCTATGTTTAGCAATTTTTCTATTTTATCTTGGAATGTTAGAGGCATCTCTGACATTAAAAAGTGTTCGGTTGTTAAAGATGCAGTTAGAGATTCTTGTTGTGATATTTTGTGTCTCCAAGAAACAAAATGGTCTACTTGCGACTTTTTTAAAGTTAAAATTGTTTGTAGTTTCCCTTTTAATAACTTTGCTGTGCTTAATGCGACGGGTTCTCGCGGTGGTGTTCTTCTTGTTTGGTCTAATAGATTTTCCTGCTCCGCAATAAACACCCTCTCGTATTCTACGACAGCCTACCTTTCTCGAGACAATTTCTCTTTCATGCTCACGTCCGTTTATGGACCGATTGACGACAGTCTTAAACCCGGTTTTTTGGAGGAGTTGAAGGAAGTGAGGGCCTCCAATGACTTGTCTTGGGTCTTAATAGGAGATTTTAACTTGATTCGTGATACCTCAGAATCGTCTTCCGGAAACCGCAATTTATCCTCCATGCTTCTGTTTAACTCCTTTATAAGCCAGGCAAATGTCTTTGAGGTTTCGTTGCAAGGTCGTCGTTTTACGTGGTCTAATAAAAGGCTTGCGGCCTCCTTTTCAAAAATTGATCGAGCTTTTGTCTCCCATAATTGGCTAAACTTGCCTGCTAGGTACTCTCTATCCGATCAACCTGCTACCACCTCGGATCATGTATCTTTGCTCCTTTCTTTTACCTCGTTGGACCGTATTGGCAAAAGGAACTTCAAGTTGGAATCGTACTGGCTCAATGCACATGATTATGACTCTGTGGTTCATTCAGCCTGGACAAATGCCCCCTCTTCTGCAGATCCAGCTCTGAACATTCTGCGGAAACTTAAGGCGGTTCGTAAAGAATTGACCTCCTGGGCAGGCCGCAGATTTGCAAATTACAACCTTTTATTGCGGCGGACAAAGTTAATTATTCGCTTCCTCGATCTCATTGAGGAATCTAAACAACTAGATTCGGAGGAATTCTCCTTGCGAATCTCGCTTAGGGAGCATGCCTACAAGCTTATCCAAATTCAGGAGCACAAATGGAGGCAACGAAGTGGTGCAACTTGGCTTAAGCTGGGAGATAAAAATACTAAGTATTTTCATGCGGTCGCTACGGTGCGCCAAGTGACTAATAGGATCTCCTCAGTCTCCGTCCCTGATCGAGTTGCTACTTCTGATACGGATCTTAGGAATTCTTTCTACCATCATTACCAGTCCGTGCTTAGGACCCCTCCAGCACCCACACCACCTTTCGACCTTTGTGGGTGTGTGGACTTTTTCGTCATTTCTCGAAGAATAATCGGGTTTCCTCAAGAATGGGAATAAGCCTTAGATTCACCCCTCACGAGCTTAAATTCAAGTGCAGAATGCTTCTTGACAACAAGAAAACAATAACGAGAGTCTACTCTCATGAGGGTTTATTAATTTTGTGGATCCTTTCCTTCCAATAGGCGCAAGCCCCTATTGTTAATTACCCCGTGACGAATCACGAGAACCTCTGATTAAGGGATTCGAGAAATTATATGTCGTAGGCTAGAAAAGTCGCTATCTCGAATTATTATTAGCTCAAACTAAGCTCAATTGATGTTACCAAACTTAATCGACGGGACACAATTGAGAAAATAAAAGACAACTACTTTGGCTTAAATCGAACTCAATTAATGGTACCAAACCTAATTAACGGGACCTAATTGAGAATACTTAAGATACTTTATCTAAAACTAAGCCTTGGTCATTTTGTGACTTGTAAGACTGGAAAGACTTGATTTCGTGGTTCTTGACCATTTGATGGCTTGGAAGAACTAGGTCTTGGTCATTTGGTGACTTATAAGACTGGAAGGACTTGATTTGGTGGTTCTTGGCCATTTAGTGGCTTGGAAGAACTAGGTCTTGGTCATTTGGTGACTTATAAGACTGGAGAAGCTTGATTTGGAAGTTCTAGGTCATTTGGTGACTTGGAAGAACTAGGTCTTGGTCATTTGGTGACTTATAAGACTGGAGAAGCTTGATTTGAGAGTTCTAGGTCATTTGGTGACTTGGAAGAACTAGGTCTTGGTCATTTGGCGACTTATAAGACTGGAAGGACTTGATTTGGTGGTTCTTGGCCATTTAGTGGCTTGGAAGAACTAGGTCTTGGTCATTTGGTGACTTATAAGACTGGAGAAGCTTGAGTTGGGAGTTCTAGGTCATTTGGTGACTTGGAAGAACTAGGTCTTGGTCATTTGGTGACTTATAAGACTGGAGAAGCTTGATTTGAGAGTTCTGGGTCATTTGGTGACTTGGAAGAACTAGGTCTTGGTCATTTGGCGACTTGTAAGAATTGGCTCTTAAATTTGGGGCTTTTGGGTTTCTTCGACTCGGGGTATGACTTTTCTTCGACTGAAGAGGTTTCGGTTTGACTTCGGTTTTTCGTGTTTTGACTTCTTATTTCTAAAATTTCTTTACTTGGGGAATTTGTGATTTTTATTTTTCTTCTTCTCTTCTTCCTTCATCTTTTCTATTTCTATTCCTTTTATCTTTCATGTTTAAATTTGTTTTCTATATCATGTTTACTTTGAAAGTATTTAGTTTGAAAATATGTTTATTATCTTTTTGAGAATTTCTTGAAGTTTATTTTTATAAAGAAATTACTTCAAAGAAAAGAGATGTATTTGAAATTTTTATTATAATACTTTTTTATTATTATTTCCAATTTTCTAGAATTTTACAATATAGGTCTTATCCTATGATCTAGATCCTATCCTATCGTGTTTCGAAAATACTTATTTCAAAATATCGGATTATGAAAAATAATTCTTCTTTTGAATATTGTTTTATTTGAATATACTTAGCTTTTGTTTCAAGGGAGTTTCGTTTCAAAAGGTTTTATCGTAATATTTTTAATAAAAGAGGTTTGATAGGTGTATTATTTTTATATCATTTTGAAACTAGTTGTTATCAAGAAAGTATTTTAAATCGGCGATCTATAAACTATCTTAGGATATTAGTTTATTTATCTATTTAATATCATATTAACATTTTTATTCATAATTGTGTAGGGCGCTCTATAAAATAAAATAAATTTTCTAAAGGCTAGAACTCATCTGGCGCCTTCTGATTGGTCCATGTCAGCATGTTGGCGAGGTGGCAGTGAATTGGTGTCATGCTTGGCAGCGGTAAAGAAACGACGGCTTCCGAATTTCCTTCATATGGGCCAACATTCTTCGATTAATGGGCCTTGTACTGGGTCGTATTTCTTTGGCGCACATGGTCTCATCTCTATAGTGTTCCTATTCTACTTATGATTCCGTTCCAATTGATGTGTACCATTCTAAAAATTCTAAGGCCGGTACAAGGAACGTTTAAAAATATTGCGTTAACTACAGGACAGGTCTTATTACACTAAAATCCTATATATATATTTTTGTATTTTACACACATTGTATACGTACTAATTTGCACAAGGGAGCAACCGCTTAGATATCCTTGTATTAGTTTTATATCAATACACCCATGAACTTATGTAGTAAAACGAACAAACGTCATTACTAAGATTATATTAATTGAACACAACATAGCCAGTGTAAATTCCCTGTACAAACAAATGTCACTCCATAAAGACCTTCTACATTCATCGCAATAGACCATGAATTGATATACAACATGTATAAACAAGATAGGTATTTGGACCCCTACAATAATATGTCAGTTATGAGTCACACTAACGTTTAGGGATACAGACCAAATCAATATCAAAACTTAATTATTACAAAGAATGATTAGGCAAGGGTAATAATACAACATTCGTATATTCAACAAAGCAAACCTTTGTTTCTTTCAAGGAAAACACCTGTATTAACAAAGGAAACAATGTCAGTATTGAGGAAAAGGCTTCATTTAGAAAGAAATATATTTATCTTCTTTGAACTGTAGTTTCTATGATTATATCCGGTCCAATAACACTTGTTTTTGCATTTTTCACCACACAATTTATTAATTCCCAGATATTTACGATGCCTTGATGTCTTATTAAGAAAAGATTATAAGGGGCTTATGGCAGGTCAAATAGGCTCTGGTAACAAGAAAATCGCATGTATTTGTTCACTACCCCCTTCCAGAATATCAAATTCAGTATATGGCATCTTGCAACAAGCATCCCTTTCCTTTATTTTATTGTATGGATCATAGATCAACAACAGTACTCTCCATAATTAATAAAATGCACATTTCAAGATATGAGGTCGATATCAGGATTATTCATGTTTGCAGGAAACCTTTCAAGAAAGTATATACATCATGCCTGAATTCACTGGACTGACTTCTTACTACATACATAGACAACTTGATATTATTATATTAATCTATAGAGAGGAGATTTGAGCATTATGACCTCATGTGAGCTGTATTCAGCACAATGTAAGTTCTGACAGGGGAGAAATACTTAAGTTGTAATCAACTCAGTATCTAGGCCCTTATGGAGTGGCACTACATGTTGTAATCAACATGGTGCAGGAATTAAAAGATAGAACCACAGACTTTCATCTCAAATACATATATATAACAAACATTCCATAAGAATTTTATCATCAAGACTCATTGCAATTACCATCATGTACATGTCAGCACATAAAGTTAATATCATTTAAGGACAGGCAAGATTGCTTATACTCACAGGACAGTACTAAAAGAAACATGTATATCATATTTTAATCTACCAATCGTATCTTTTGCTATATACCCATACGGATTGCTATCTGTACACAGATTTGTCCAGAAGGAACTTTAGTATTACGACCCTAGCAAAGTTGTATTTACTTTAATTTCGATCTTGACAAGAAGAAAGATACATAAGCTGTAATCAACTTAGTATCTAAGCTTCTGTGGAGAGCTCAAAGAGTTGTAGTCAACTCTGAGCAATGTTTACAAGAGGAAAGGATCTACTGATTGTAGTCAATCAGAGATCAAGATCGTGCCATAAGTGAACTCGACGAGTTGTATTCAACTTGGAGCAAGAAGTCAGAGAAAGAAATGTTCAATGTCATGCTTATTATAGTGTAAAGTGCGATATGGTTCAAGGAGTTGTAATCAACTCTGAACAGTGTGCAAGAACAATGAAATACATATCGATTATAAACAATTTTAAAGCCAGATTCACAGTAAGAAACACTCAGCAAGCTGTAATCAGCTTGGAGTACGGAGATCAGGAAAATAAGGAGAATTCAAAAGAATGTCAAAAGATCATCAATTTCATTCATCAATCGATTCAAATACAAAGATTCTACCTTTCTTTCCTTTACAAAGCTCCTTTCTTGCTATCGCTTCACCTCTGAAATCAAGAAAACTCTAGTCGCCAGCCAACAATGGCGTTTTTTTCTCTCTCTCTCTATCCTATTCTCTGTCTAAGCTACACAACACATGTGCTAATTTCCTATCTGAGCTCTGGAACCCCCCTGTCTAAACAAATGTCACTTCCCCTCTATTTATAAGCGATGGGAGGGTGTACCTCTGTGTAGAAGCCCAGCGACAGCTGTCGCTAACCGTTTGCTCTTTTGTTGACTGGGTTTTACTGGCCAAATAGCAACCGTCGCTCCTTCTAGAAGCAAGCTGACATCAGCCGTTGACTTCGTTTGACTGATCTCCCCGACAGCTCTTGGATCAGTGGATTAGACCCATGCTCAACATCTGGCAGCCCATCATTGGCCTTCTTCCAGCCCATATAACCTGGCGGCCGCAATTACTGTATCAGCGGCCCTATTCTCCCTCTTCTTTGGTTTCATTGACTTGTGGGACCCGCTGTCAGGCCCCTCTCTTCCGCCATTTTTGTCGCTTTCATTTGAACTTCGACTCAATCTCGACTGCTCATCCAGCTTCACCAATCTTCAGACTAGATCGAGTGGCCAGAGATAACCAATTTCGCTCTTCTCCTTCCTAGCGTCCTTCTCACTGTCTCACTCGCTTTCTCCTCTCTCCCCTACAACTGAGATCTAGGGTTTTGGCTTTGTTGGCGACAGAGGTGAGGACGAGAGGCGAGGTGTAGCTCACGGCTGCCATTTCTTTCTTCTCAGGTGATTTCTCCTTTCTATTTTCTCTTTCTCTCTTTTTTTCTTTCTGTGTCGATCTCGTCGAGAGAGACGAAGAGGGATGGGTGAACAAAGATGGAGGGGTTAGCGATCCCTTTGGATCCTCTGCAATTATCTCACGCCTGGTTCCCATTTCATCTGCGTGATACGGATCCGACGATTCGCACTGTCTCCGTTTGTACTTCCATCTTTTGTCCCTTAGCGCTTTAGATCCATCCTTCCACTCTTGATCAGATGGCTCTGATGAGCCCAATCGGTAAAACCAATTGGTTCATGGGTCTACGGTGAACCATTGAGCAGGGGATAGGTTTAATCCGACTTGTGCACCATTTATGAACCGTCAATCTTCAATTTTGCACAATTCTTTCCTCTTTCATTCAAATTGTGCAAATTATATGTCGTTGCGAAGCTTGAATCACCCTCTATCATATAGTGTATGAATTTAACACCTTTTCCATGTAATTTTGCAGGTCTTCGGTGATTCGTTTGGTGTTTCTCTTGAAGCTCTGTCGGGACATATCAACCATCCTTTGCTAGCCATTTGGAGGTAACCTTGGGAGTTGCCTTCCCTCTTTCTCCTTGAGTTGTTTGAATGTGGTTGTATTGAGATGTATTTGAAGATGTGCCATGTTTGTATCCATGTACCCATGTATGAAATTGAACTCTATTTGGACACGATGTAGAGCTTTGACTTGTCTCTTTCTCTTGTACTCATGCTTGTGAACTCTTGCTTGTGATTTTTTTCTCTTATCCTCTTGCCTGTGACATACGCATGTTTTGTGTGATCGGTTAAGCGAGGGTTCTACCCTCTGCTTTATGTGACTTGGGCTTAATTGGGTAAGGCTCTGCCCACTCAGATTGAGTCCATTTATGCTCAGAAAATTTGGAAAACCTCTCCAGTACAGGGGAAACTCTGCCGAATTTTCGTCAGAATTTTAGGATACTCATTGCACTTGTGATGATTTTTAAGGGTCAAACAGTGGGAAACTAGGACCAAGGCTTGACCTCTCCACCTTGGACTCGCCCTTCACTGAGACTGAAATCTTGGCAGCTATTAATGGCCTCTCTTCGGGGAAGTCTTCTGGGACGGACGGCTTTCCGATCGAGTTCTTCAAGAGATCTTGGACCTTATTAAGAGATGATCTCATTCCGGCTCTCGTAGCTTTTCAACAGGGAACTCTCAACTTGAAAATACTTAATCAAGCATCCATCACGCTTGTACCAAAGAAGTCAAACCCCTTGGTAATCGAAGATTACAGGCCCATTAGTGTCATCAACACCTTCTCCAAGATTATCTCCAAGATCCTGGCAAACAGGCTGCAACCTTTTATTCCTCGGTTGGTAAGTCCGCTTCAGACCGCTTTCACAAAGGGGAGGACAATTATGGAATCCTTTATGGTGGCTAGGGAATTTCTGTCTTACTACCACAAGAACAAATTGCCGGCAATTCTGTATAAGGTTGACTTTTCTAAGGCTTTTGACTTCGTCTCCTGGACTTTCCTCACAAATATTTTGATTGAAAGAAGGTTCCCCCCAACTTGGATCTCTTGGGTACTAAATATTCTCAGAACTTCCTCCTCGACTGTCAAAGTAAACGGAGTCTCAACCGATCTCTTCTTTCACAAAAAGGGCTAAGGCAAGGAGACCCCCTATCGCCGATGCTTTTTATACTGACGGTTGATGCTCTGCAGTCCTTTGTTACCAATGCTGGACTGCTCCTTACCGGTCAAATTATCATCCCTCCAAGAGCTTTGCAATATGCAGATGATACCATCTTACTTATGGAGGCAATTCCACGCAACTTAGCAATTATTAAGGAAATCCTCTCTAACTTTGCGGTTTTATCGAGACTCCACATCAATAATTCCAAGTGCTTATTTGTGCCTGTAGCTACCCCTCAAGCCGCCTTGCAAGGATTTGCGCACATCCTTCAGTGTGAGCAAAAGGAGATGCCGATTACCTACCTGGGACTCCCCCTCACCACCCGCAAGCCAAAAAAAGTTCACTTCAAGCCTCTCTTAGATGCGTTTCAATGCAAGCTTGATGGATGGCAAACGAAGTTCCTTTCCTTAGGGGGACGACTAACTCTTGTCAAGGCGGTGCTCACTGCACTGCCCCTGCATTACATGCAAGTTTTAAAATTGCCTGCTTGGCTTATTAAACACTTAGATAGGATTAGGCGACAGTTCTTCTGGAAAGGACGAGAAAAGTGTCTTGGAGGATATTGTCTTGTGAACTGGACCAAATGTTGCTTCCCAAGGAAGTGTGGGGGTCTCGGCATTCTGAATCTCTCCGTCCAGAACCAAGCACTACTCATGAAGTGGCTATGGAAACTGCAACACCAGCCACATTCCACTTGGACTGCTTTTATCCAACTACTCTATGGCACCACGGACATCACCACTCTTTCAAACGATCCTAGAGTTTACCTGGCTTTCAAGGACATACTTGCTTTTAAAGAGTTTTTCGAGGCTTCAACGATGTGGGATGCGGATGGCCAACATTTTGTGTGGAAATGGTCCTCTACGGGCCTGTACTCCTCGGCAAGTGCTTACTCTGTTCTAGCTGACCCTGGACATCGGTCTCCCTACCACACCTTACTATGGAAAATGAAGATACCTCCAAAGGTCAAAATTTTCTTGTGGGTGTTACTTTTGGATAAAGTTCTCACACAACAAAACCTACTGATTAGGAATTGGCCTTCCATCTCGGCTTGCAAATGCTGTAATCATGGCACAATTGAGACGGCCTCGCATCTTTTCGTGCTATGTGACTTTGCAACACAAGTATGGACTTTAATTCAGACGCGCTTCTCCTTGCCAGTTCTGACCTTCCAGCCTGATTTACACTTATTCTGGCTCCAAAACAGGTCTGTGATAGGTCAATCTTGGGACACTTTTTGGGCTGCAACAACTTGGGCGATTTGGAAAGAAAGAAACCGCAAAGTCTTTACCAACAAGTCCTTGCCTCCAAATTTTCTTATGGCGGAAATTTGTGCCTCAATTGTTGCTTGGTTAACTTCAGCTTAGGCGTTTGTTGGGTTTGGTTTTTTCCTTTTCTTTTTTATAGATAACTGTATAGGGCTCCTTTTCCTTTTTCTTTATCTTTTCTTTCTGTAACTTCCTTGTAATTACTTTGTTCTTTTAATGAAATTTGTCGGTGTGGTAATTGCCACCTGACCCTCAAAAAAAAAAAAGAATATTAGGCATGTTTGAAATAAATGTATATATATAATTCTATGGTGGACTGAAATTTCAAACCGGGCTTGAATCATGATCAACCAAATCCCTTCATAATTTTAAATGAACGATCCAGATTTAAGACCGGTTTAAAATTTCTGTCCACCATAGAATTACCCTTTTAATTAATACTAAGGCAATTGAAGGGATCAGATTTTTGAATGAACATGGTCCATCAGATTTTTCATCAAAATCTGATGCACCCTTCATTAAATGAATTTGGTTTAAAAATTAAATATAGGCCATAATATTTATAATTAATAATATTAATTATAACATTGCGTACATTGTATGTGCTACAATTATAATATTAAGTATACTGCCTTTTGAAAAAAATGAATTAATTTTTACTCCAATGCACAACTTCTTAACTATATAAAAAAAAAAAGATATTTCAACTATTTATCTTTTTTTTTAAAAAAAAATCTTATTTCGAGTTGTTTTTTGTTAACTCATAGAGTTTTTCTATATTCATATGAAAGTTTCATTATATTTTTTTTTTATTGATCTCTTATATCAAATTTTCGAATGCATATTGTGCAGAATCTGCAGAATGTCATATGACATAACTTTAGAACCCCTAACGGTAAACATTCAACGCAAATTATGACAATATGTTGAAATCAATATGGAGCATTTCAAATATTTCATGCATGTACCGGATAAGTCATCTGATGTACTCTTTTATTGTAGTGGATCATTGTAAAAGTTTGCATATATTTGTATTTCTTACAATGTACGTAGCCGGTCGAAAATAATAATAAATAATAACCATTAGCAAAGAAAATGAATGTACTCTGAAATAGATTAATAATTTCCATTATTTGATTATGGGGCAAGTTTGAAAAATAAAATAGACTTAATTTTGCACTTAATTTTTGAAAATCTTACAGCATATTTTTTTATTTTCTTTTCTTGACATTCTTCGTTTATGGTATACAAAAGTTGACTTGTTCTTTTTGTTGATGATCTCCTATACCAAATCTTCAAATATATACTGTGCAATTCTTTTAATATGGAAATGACCGTCTAAAATATTTACGTACAGAGAAATGTGACAAATTTTCAACAAATAACATCATAAAACCCTGAACTGACTGAGTGGCACTTACATGTCTATTACAAGTTTACAACTCAGAATTTTCGAACCCCTTTTCAAGGTGCACATCCAATAGTCCAATAGCTGGTTAATTATTTTTGGAGAATCTTTGAGAAATTTTACTTAGTTCACAACCCGAAAAAATTGAAACATTCAAATACATAAAATCAATAATTTATTAGTGTCCCTATTTTTTTTCAAAAAAAATAATTTATTAGTGTTTTTTTTTTTGTCCTTTTTACAAAAGTCACGCTGACGTCGGTGTACATACTACATAAAAAAATTATTCTACTGCATATTACACAAGCGATTCATACATAATTGGCAAATTATATTGGTTTAATTATTTGAAGATTTTAATTTGATAATTAAAATTGTACTTTGGTTCATGCTTCAGCTTAGTTTAACTACAAAAAACCAATAATCCAGACTTAAAATTAATTTGTTACGAAATACTGTTTATAAATTAGCACTTGAAACAGTATATGGATAAGTAGTAAAATGTGTGCACGGTAGTTGAAAGAATAATAGAAGAGTGCTTGTGTGCAACAAGTTTCGGGTATGACAACAAGTAATAAAATAATAATTGGAACAGTATCAAATTATTATTATTATTATTATTTTGTTGCTTCTTTACTCTTGTTTCTCTTCTATTTCACTATTGAACTTTGTTTCTAAATTTTGAATTAATTGAGAAGTGTCATGCTAGCCTCTACTGTACGGTAAATTCGTGTTTGGAAATAAAAAAATTCACAGTAAAATTGGTGTTGTTAAAAATAAACGATTGAGAACAAATCCTAACCGTTGTATCTTACATAGGCAGTCTAGATTTGTCATGCATTGACCATGCGAATCTGAATCCTCTGCACCTCTTTGTTTGGCTGCATAGTGGACCGCTCTTAATTTCATACGTCCGATTAAAATGGACGGTTTGATTCTCAATTCGCTTGAAGAAAAAAGAAAAAACGGAAGCAAACGTGTAAGGAACGGAATAGGAAGTCCAATCCAAACCAATGTTTTTAAAATCCTACCGGGTACCGGATCTGAATCCGGTAGGAATAATCACAAATATCCGCTTCTTGGCGAACCGGAAAAAACCGAAAAAAATCCCTATATCCCTATAAACCGGAAATTTTTGTATTAAACCAACCGGTTTTTAGTAACAGAACACAAATAAAATAGTTGTGAGGATGGAGAATCGAACCCAGGTCATCCTGGGACTTGTTCTCTCCCCTACCAAAATGAAAGTTGCTGTTCCAGAAATTGAATTCCTTGGAGCAGTGATAGGTAATCAAAAGATAAAATTGCAGCCTCATATTATTAAGAAAATAATATCTTTTGATGAAAACAGTAGCAACCAATGTCGCTAACCACTGGGCCAAGAGGCCCTATTTGTCTGTTATTCATGTTAAATATATATATTGTATTAAAACTAGTATAACCGGTACAAACCGATATAAACCGGCACATACCGGTAAAACCGCATACCGCCTTCCTCGCCGGTATGATGGCCGGTAGGGTATTAAAAACCTTGATCCAAACCTTCTTCTCAATGGAGGAGTACAGGAGGTAAAATGAAAGAGGTAAAGAAACTCAAAGTCAATTAAACCCCTGGGAAATGGAGATCCATCAGGGAATTCGTATTGCAGAGCGTACAGGAGTACCAATAGCAACAGAGGTTGAAGAAGAAGTATAGAAAGAAGAGCTTCATCCATAGTTAATGACTTAACTAACCGAATCTAAAAATTATTATAATATTATGACATGATTATTCCTTTTTTTAGTTTTTAATTTTGTACTAATCCGGAATGAGCTCTCCAAATAGTTCGGCCGCATAAACGCCAGTTCATTGTGTCGTTTGAGCAATCATATTGCACATGGAATTATGGAATCCAATGTGCACGAATGGATACAGCCAACAATCCACCAAACATTTAAAAAGATGGCGGCACACAATCTGTACAGGTAGAAGAACTAAAAATGACAATTGCTCATGTGCCCAAAGAAATTTCAAACTATTGGAATAAAGAAGTTTCATTACAAGAATTTTAGCTCAAAATCACGGCCAATACTACAAAATGTTTGTGTTCCTTGATGAAACTTTGATTACTCACACAAATGCGAATTACATTTAAAATGTTTTTGATATGGTTCCAATTTGTCTGAAATTATTGTATACGGTTCACATAATTGACAAAACCTTATTGGTCATTTTTTTAGTAAGAAATTCCAGCTAGACCAAATGTTAGCACGCTTTAATTTTTATTTAAATATGTTATTCAGTTAACACTAAAGAAAATATTTTAGTTCTTTCTGTATAATTGTGATAATCTAAACAAGATTCACCTAACTCGTCTTTTTATTTCATGTCGGGATATCAAAACTAAAATTCTGTCATCATCTCTAACTAGCATGATATCGAAATTGCTGTTAGCAATAAAAGCATGTCATTATTATTTTTCTGTTTTTACTGTAGGAAGTGAGGATAGATGATGTTTCTATCAACAAATATATATATATATATATATATATATATATATATATAGAGGAATGCTAACGCGCCATCGATGGCACGGAGGGTCCCGTACCATCGAGTCGTTTTTCGAGATTCAAAATTCAAACGCTCAATCCGAACTGTTCAAGTTGATCATCATATTGAAATACCCGTGGAAACTAAATTTTACATTTTTTCGATTTTTTTTTGCTATTTATTATGATATTTTTCAAAAATATTATAATTCGACTATTTCAGGTCCTCCAATTTGAAAATATCATAATAAATAGCAAAAAAAATTGAAAAAAAATGTAAAATTTGGTCTCCAAGGATATTTCAATATGGTGATCAACTTGAAGATTGACCGTTTGAATTTTGAATCTTGAAAAATGACTCAATAAAAAATCGATGGCACGTGTCATCGATGACGCGTTAGCATTCCTCATATATATATATATGTGTGTGTGTGTGTTAGCAATAACTAGTATGATGATTATGAATTTTCTTGTTTTTTTACTGTAAGCCCGTAGGCATGATTATCAGATTATGAATTAAGCAAAGCAATATAAATAATTCTAATTAAATAAAAGGGACATTTGATTGATTCTGATTTCTGAAGTATTGATGGAAAATTAAGTAATTTTGAACTTTCATGGATCTCCATAGGCAATTTTAGTAATTTGACGGGATGTATGAGCAATTAATCCAAATTTATATAAGATGCAAGTACATTTTGAGAATCTGAATTTAAACAATGATATTTAGCATTACGATTTACGAGCCCAATTTGTTGTTATTAACACACAATATGCTACTCCAGTCCCCTAGCCCTTTCTATAATTCTATTCCTTAGAAATCATTAACAAGTACAAAATTTACTGTGTCACGTTGAAATATAGGCTCCTGTTTACAGCCACTATCAATGATTAATCCTTTATCAATTAATACTTAATAGCAATTTGTACTTCAATAACTTCCTAAGAAAGTATGATGTATATACTAGCCGAGACAACCAAAGGCATCTAAATAATTCATCATATTTCCGAAATTAGGTAGTCAGTACCAAGATATCTTAAAAAAAAAAATATTCCGAAATTAAGATAAAGGACCAGGAAGGAAAAAAAACAAAACCAAAAAAGGGAAAGCTCTTGAAAGAACTAAATTAGTTGAATTTCATCTCTCCCCTCTTGCTCACTTCCTCATAATCCAACAGCTAGTTATTACTCTCCTTTCTCTTCCTTGCCAATACAACCGACCATTGTTCCCTTAGCTTCCTTTGGGCTCTCTAAAGCCCTCTTCTCTTGTTCTTCCTCCTCTTCACCCTCTTCTAATCCCTTTGTTTTCACTGACACATTTCCAATAACTTTGTTTGCGCGGCATTTTAGTGCCTCCAACGATTTGCTCGCGGCCTCACACTTTTTCAAACAACGGTTCTTGATCAATATCTCACTCACATCGGCCGGGGTTATCTCTGCCTCACCAATTGCCTCCTCTAGATCAGATAAGGTTCCATTCTCAAGTTCATGTTCTTCAATTCCCAGATAATTTCTCATCAGTATTTTAAGCGCCGGGAAAGAGCAATAGCTCATGAATATGTGCATGTCCATCCGGCCCGATCGCAGCAATGCTGGGTCTAACTTTTCAATGTGATTAGTCGTGAAAACAAATATTCTTTCATTACCACAACAAGACCACAATCCATCGGTAAAGTTAAGCAAACCGGATAGAGTAATTGATTTGGTCCCTTCATCCATTGCCAAGGCACTAGACCTCATCTCTGGCACGGGAGGTTCATTTAAGGGCATTGGTTTTTTCCTCCCCGGATTTCTATTGGACAGGTTAAGCGAACAATCAATATCCTCTATAACAATGATTGATTTAGAGGTCGTCTTCATTAAAAGCTTGCGGAGCTCTGAGTTGGTGTGAACCTCAGTAAGTTCAAGATCATACACATCATACCGGAGGAAATTTGCCATGGCAGCAATCATGCTTGATTTTCCTGTGCCAGGTGGACCGTACAAAAGATAACCCCGCTTCCATGCACGGCCAGCTTTCTCATAGAACAACTTTCCATTTGCAAAGGCACGGAGGTCAGCCATGATCTCCTCCTTCCGGGTGGGGTCCATTGCAAGAGTGTCGAAAGTGCTGGGATGCTTGAATGGTACCGACTCCCAAGGGTGGCCACGTGCGTCCATTCCACCGCCTCGAGTGTTGGTGTACAACAGACGATCTTGGCTCCTGTCATGATCACTTCAAATTAGTTTGCATTACACATTCAGAGGGATATAAACATAGAATTAAATCAATTAATTATGACCCTATTATTGTGACAAGTATGAACATTACTTCTATCAAAAAATATGCATGTCATATTATATATTTTCATGTCCATCACTATCAGAATAGATAAATACGTGTTTATCAAAAGACAAATTATATGTTCGTTTGTAAAAATAGTAAGATACATACTCATCTATGTACTAAAGTAGATGTACTTTTGAATTCTAGACAGCTGGCCCATTTCGCATATTTTAACAATTTTTATGGAGGTCCTAAATTATGATTTGGATAAACAAATATACTGTGCATATTATATGATTCTAACTTTCTAAGGCATTTGCACTAGAAGCAATCATGTAAAACCTAGTTGCATGATGCTCCAAAACTTTGGTTAGCAATCATGTAGCAATTAATTATTTACATCTAGAGAACACAATTCATGTATCAAATTAATAAATTGTACATATCAACCTTCGTCGTATCTCAATAGCCGTCTCCATGATATGATCGAGATACTTCGGTAAAAGATCTGCTCGATCTTTCTTCCTGATGCGCAGAGTGAACCCGCGCTTCTCATCTGGCAACGGCCTCCAGCTAAATGATCCCCCATTCTGCCTCGGAACAACAACATGCTCCCACACGACCGGCTTTCCTTGGAACCAATCATCAACCCGATCATTGTTAGAGAGTGTATAGGTAAAGGCAGATGAGTTCACCGGCCGGGTCAGGCTAAGCCGCGTGCCACATCCTCCTGATATGGCAGCTGACTTACTGAGGTAGAGCTGCACAGCACTATAGAGTTCATTTGTGCTAACACCATCGATTTCGGTTATGTCGAAGTAGGCATAGGAGGAGAGGAAATTGCGAGTAAGCCGGCGAAGTAGGCCGACAAATACCAGTCGCAATTCGGGTGGAAAGAATGTGTGAATGATACTTGTCAAGAAGGCTAACACCCCCATTAGAGAAGCTAGAGAAGTCCAGTGCTCCTTCATTCTCTCTCTCGCTTTCTCTGTGGGAATATTGTTTTCGTATTTGGTTTTCTGGTTTCTAGAGAGAGAAGAGGTGCCTTGCGCTTTCGTTTCTTATTGATTTTTTGGGTTTATCTGTGCAGGAGAAAAGGAAAGTGGGGGGTTTTAAAGAGTCTGGGGAAAATGCTAAAAGTTGTTTGCCTTTTTCTTTGGGCCCCTTTTAATTTCCATTTCCTTCTCTACGGTTTTTTTGTCCAAGCGAAGAGGGATGGTAGTCATGAGTCATGACTTTTGGTTTGGGAAAGTGCCGAATGCAACTTGAATTTTATTTTATTTTTTTCCGGTTTGGATCCTGTTCTATGGCTTTAGAACTGAATTCATGTCCAAAGCCTTTCCAAGCCGTCTGATCATAACTCATTAGAAATGTGTTTCATTGATGCACATAGATGTTAGGCTCTCTCTGTTAGACAACATAGGAAACGCACATTTTGATGGACTCTTAATTCGTGCGGTTTCGAAAGGGTTTGGATGAGGCTTTGTCCAACTCCCATTTGGACAAGTTAAAAATCCTTTTGTTCCCATGTTTCTAATAAGAACAAATTAAAAGCGATAGAATGAAAGAGATGGGCTGCTATTTAATTTTTTAATGTCAAATTCGGAACAATATTCTCTTCCCCTATTCCAAAACAAAAGCCAACTCTGTATTTGTTGACATGGAGCGTCATTCACAAATACAGGAAAGCAACTGTACTGTTGTGTATTCAATGGGGATGTCAATTCTTAATCAATGTTTTGAAAATCGAACCAATTTTATCTCAATCCGTCATAATGAATTTAACCCGACACCGTGACTGGCTTCTGGTTAAATCCATCGAACTGTACCTCAAAAAAAAAAAAAAAAAAAAAAATCCATCGAACTACTTTGACTTTCGAAACATTTTTTAAATCCAATCCGACAGACCAATTTGTATAAGCCGGTCACAATTCCGTTCGGTATGAGTTATGCGGGAGATTTTTAATAAGAAACAAAAAAATCCTCACAATTTTAATAAGAACACAGGTCATACGAAAATTTTAATACAAAGCATGTTTATTTGTCAAGTGAGTTGTCTACTATTTTTTTTTGTTTTTAAATATATTTTATATTACTTTTTCTATATATGTATACGAAGTTTTATGGATTATAAAAGATACAAACTATAATGTAGAAATATTTTGAATAATAATTTATTATTATTATTATTTGGCTGAAAGTACTGAATGATTAAAGAGGATCCAACAAAGTGGAAGGATTGATGAGTCGGGGATTCTGTAGGGCAATACTGGAAATAAAGAGAGTATAATTGAGAATATCGAGGCAAAAATGGCTGAGTGGTGGGGCATAGGGAAGGCAGAGAATCTGTGGGTCATGTCTGAATGAGGGGGTTGGGGTCAGAACTCAGAAGAGAGAAAGGTGGAAGGCAAATCATACAGCAGAGGAATACAAGCATGGAGAACTGTTCAGTGTTGCAGAATCAAACAGAGAGACCAGAGAACTGATTCTATTCTACTATGTTGTAGTACTAACCAACTTCAATCAATGAAACCCTCCTTCTCTTTTCTTTTCTTTTCTTTTTTTTTTCTTTTTTTCTTTTGGTCTGTCTTGTATTCTTGAAAGAAAAACCACTATATTTTTATAGTTTAAAAACTTAATACTATTGTTTAAGAACTGAATACATACTTGCAGTATTTCTAACCCTATCAATCCTTGTTTTTCGAAGGCACATACCTAACCTGTCAATTCATTTTTCAAATGCAAAATATATAAATATTTCCAAGATGTAGGTCATCACGTGTCTCAGTTAATATATTTATATATAGTCATTCTGATCAGGAAAAAATAGGCATGCAGTATGTATTATTTTAATTAAATCCAAACCCTTCTTTGGAAGCGAGCTAATGAAAGTGACGTATAATATGTATTTCCATTAGGGGTGGCGCGGTATACCGTTTATACGCGAAACCGTTCCGTTCCGTCCATACGGAACATATTATGGAATGAAATTTCATTCCTTTTCGCAAACGGAACGGTAAACGGAATGCATTTCATGATTCATTTGTGTGAAATACAGTGTAAATATAGCCGTTCCGCGGAATTTCGTTGAAACGGAATGAATACGAATCATTTCGGTCATACCGTTTACTGAAACGGAACGAAAAACGGAACGGCTCATTCCGCTTCCGTTATCCACGTTACCCACCCCTAATTTCCATGCTTCAACTATAATCCATTTAATGCTTGGTGATAAAGAATGATAAGATTAAAAAAAAAAAAACTACTTAGAACCATTTTTTTTTAAAATCTAATTAGAGGATTCTTGATATTTAAAGTTTTAAGATTGATTTCAATTTTGCTTAAAAAAATGATTATTTAAATTTTTTGAATAGAGAGATAATTTTTCATATTTAGTACTCAGATCGAAATGAATAAATTTTATTGGAAAATTCTTGAATAAAATACAAATTTTGAATCGTACTTCAATGGTAATGGTTTACAATTTAAAAAATTAATCTTCTTTGAAAATGAACGACTATGATCAAAACCTGGTTCAGAATTCGTATTTTATAAAAGAATTTCCAATTTTAATATGTAATAAAGTAAACTTTATATTTTCATTACTTTCTTTTTAAGATAAAGACAATACGATCACGAATTTCATTTTAAATACTCACGAAGTTGTCTTTTAAGAGTAAATAAAATTGTCTTAAAGTATCAGGAACTTATTTTTCTTTTACTTGTTATTTTGGTTTTATAATTTTTCATTTATTTTAAATTTCCCTACTGCTGTTATTGTCTGTACTATAAACTTGATTTAGATCCGAATATATACATGTTGGCAGCTTGTGCATTAAATCTAACCTTATAATATCGTTTTTATATAAACTTGCTTCCATGAATCCAAATACTAATAATACAATAAACTTGGTAAATATTTTACGTACTAGAAAATAGTTTTATAATTTTAAGGATTAAATGATATAATAATGATTCTTTAAATTTACGCATATCCTTATTATTTTCAAAGAAGAAATTACAGAAATGGCCCAGTTTGCGAACTAAGAATGGCCGTTTCAATTTTAACTTCCCATTGAGCAAATCAATTATTTTCGATAATTTGAAGATAAGTTTGGACCTGCTGCATCCCTGCATCCCATTATGAACAATAATTTCTAAATCATTATTACTGACAGAAGAGAATCTTTGGCTTGCACTTTCAAAATAGTCATGACTCATGAAATGAATTATGATCAATTATTGATTAAATTTCTCCTTTTTCATGATTGGTTGTCATTTTCTCCACAAGTCCAATTTTTTTATCATTCCGATGTATATGTGTATTGACAATGATAATTTTTCTATTTTATTATTACATATATTTGTTCTATTTTTAGAGAATATAACGTCAATGCAATTTAAACGCCTCTTTTGAAGACCTGATCTTGTGTTTCATGCATTCTATAGGCATGCCAATAAGAAGTCAAGTATCGGTACCTACTTCTCAGATGGTCGGGACGATTTTTGAGTATTGCAAATTAAACGAATTTAACTAGAAAAAAAAATTATCATCTAGTATTTTCACCCCATAAAATTTTCTCCAACGCGCTGTGAAGCTAAGTTTCAAAAAAAAAAAAAGGAAAAAAAATATTTATTTTTGTTTTAAATTAGTGTATTTTTCAGACTAAAAAAAATCATTATCGTTGAAAAAAAATTCATTACAAGTTTGAAAAATTTATCCATAAGATAAAGATAGTTATTATCAACTCTCAAAATCTGTTCAAATTAAACATAAGTGAGTATTGAATTAACCCGAAAAAATGGTCATTCTTAAATGTATTCTGAGATCGGAACAGTATTTAATATCAATAAGTCTTTATTTGACTTCAAAGGAATATGCATTCATGGTAAAATATTTGTTTGCCATAACTAAAAAGTGTGCATTTTCGAGCTGACTAAAACGCATGTGAGATATATTATTGTATATTATTATTTTTATATACTATTGCATAACAAGTTTTGGTTGGTACTAAACTTTTTTATTCAAATATTGCACATAAAACAAATATATAGTAGAAGTACAATGACAACACAAACAACAAATAAAAGTTTCAGCAATATAAGAAAATTCTTACAATTGTGTTTCTACAGCCACAGATGATCCTTATTGGCAATTACCTAAAATAAGTTTTCATGATTATCTTTTGTAATTTTCGCAGAAACAAACCTACCCTGCTTTCCTTTTAATTTTTTTTTTTTTTTTTTGTTTTCTTTCTTATCCGAGAAAAAACCGAACTAGCTGTTACGCGCATAGCCTCTCAAATCAATCAGATTCGCTGATATCATTTGCAATGCCCCTGAATTCCAACTTCTTTGACCTCGTCCTTTGTACCTCTCTCTCTCTATCTAATTCTATGATTCTATCTCTCGTGTATATAAGTATGTGTCAGTTTGTCAGTATGTGACCTGCAGCTGCAGGCTCCTAGGTACTACAACAAGTAATGCTAAGTTCACAAGTTACCTCTCTGTCTGTTATTTATTTATTAATTTCTCCTCTCTCTCTCTCCTGTGGCTTTTCAAATTTAAGGAAGTTTGTTGTTAGTTCATCCACTCATTAATAGAATCCTTTCTAAACATATTCTGATGACTCATTAATACTGCCTCACGTTGTATTTGCCTCGGAAAGACCAAAACATAATAATGTTTGGAGATATTTTCATAAGTATTAAAGTTTGAAAATTTGAACTCATTGCAAAACTGCAAGAGTTTACAAAATTGTTCAAGGTGAATTTAATTTTGAAAGAACTGAATTATAGGGCTGAGTCCGAGTGCCTAGAGAGGGCTAGAAAACAAAAGAAAACCTGATTGGGGTTCACATGCGGGTCTCTGTTCTGTTGCTGTTGATACTGGGGATAGAAGGCATATATTCTCTCTTCTATACTCGGCATCCAAAGTTGCAAGCCCCCTAAATAAACATTATATCTCTTATTTCTTTCTTGATTGGATTTGATTCGATCTTCTCACCAGCCTGTTCACTGTTTCAACTGCGTACTAAAAGCCAAAAGCTGAGCCTCCCACTCTTCTGGGTTCCAGTCTTCTCAGTTCTCTGGGTTTAATCCAGAGATTCTCCTCCCATTACACTTTTCTTGGTACTTTGATCAACGATCAATTGTCTTTTTCTTTCCTCTCCAAGGTATTTTCACTAAAATTTTAAAAATAGACCTGTGCAATTTAAAATCGTTAAACTACCTACCAGCGATGATTAGGTGAAATTCGTTTTATTGTAAAGCACGTCAGCAAAAATTCTAACATAATCTTAAGGATAGTACATATTTGACATGCTTTCACAAAGTATGTTACAAAAAAGTTTGTAGACTTTTTCTTTCTTTTTTTATTTGAAAGAAAATCTGATGTTTTAGATGTGTAAGGATATTACATGTTTGACATTGGCAAGTTTGAAAGCTAATTGATGGGAACTACAAATGGATTTCCAATTGCTTCATCCTTTCATAATATAACTTATTTATTAATAGTTTAAGAGTACAATATATAATGGGTATATTGCAATCATTGATACTGTTATATGTCACAAATTTGCATGCACGCTATCTAACTTGTAGAATTCGAGTTTTGTTTTGGTATATGAACGAACAATGAAACAGCTTCGTAATGCTAACACTTCTCTCAAAAAGAAAAAAAAGGTGGAAAAACTATCAAAGCACAAAATAAATCACGATAAATTGTTTGATTCCTTTTTACCTCCAACCTTGTACTAAAGTTACTCCGATAAAATAAAATTAGACTTTGAATTTAAGTGCATGACAAAAAGGATCTTCAAAATTTTCTAGATTAGATACGAATGTGGACCTGATAAAATATAAATTGATGAATAGGGGTATAGTTTTGTGGCTGTTAAACAAAGATTAAGGACACAATATCCCCACGGTAGATTGATGAATTAAGGCAACAACGGGTACAAGAATCAAAGCTCGTTGGCTCCAGAGATAGATAATCTAGGAAGCTACGCATAGACGGAGTAATGAGTAATGACCAAGCAACAATAAATATTTTATATTTCCCCAATGGCGCAGTATATACTTATTTTATTTCAAGTTCTAAAATTCTAATTAATTGTTGTGGAATTTTCAATGTGTGGTCAACGGTTGCTCCGTAATTACGAAAATGGAAATGTTGTGTTGTAGGATTGAATAAGCAAAGACGATTGATTCATCCAAAAAAAATTGTAAGAAAAAAAAAAATAAAAAGACAACTAGAGCAAAATATTGGGGGATCAGAAGAGTAGATTTGTTCAAAATATTCCAACAAAAAAACAATAACATAATAATAGCTACAAAGCCATCATTTGAATACGTCAAACACGTCAATGAATTAATCTCTGTTGATTAAATAAATAAATAATCAAATTCTTTGATAGGCTCTATATTTGTCGCCGACTCTGCTTTGACGCAAAACGACAAAATCTGTGCAAAACTAATTTGAGAAAAGTAGGACAAGCTTATAAGAAATAATAAAAGGAATTGTCGTTATCACAATTACGGTTACTTTGTACAATTGTACTACTTGTCGGATCCAAAAATCTAGGCCAAGCTTAATTAAGTAATAACTAGTTCATAGTGCCAAATGATTCTGCACCGTTGAGATTATTATGCTTTCTGCCGATGTTTTTAATAAGCAATAACAAACAAAATACAATTTTTACATGCAATCGTATTTCTTTAAAATTTACATACATATACAAATAAAATAAGCAATCTACTAAATGATTTTCACAGGCTACATAGCTTTACTTGTTAGCATGTCTTTATTATCTAAACTGTCAAGGATCACTGAAGAATGAATTTTTACACTGAAGAGGACGAAAGTGCAATAAAATAACAGGTACATGCAATATGACATCTAATAGAAGACATTTACAAACATTTTACAGGAGAAACAATACGCCACATAAGCATTATAGTTTAAGGATAATTAGATCATGGCTGTTGAAGAGTTTTTCTACAACGAGTTCTGTCAATAAAATGACCAAATAACAAAAGGAAGATCTGGTTGGATGAGGCTTGGAGAGTAGCAGAATGTCAACCTTGGGATTAAGCTAGATTTGGATCTGAGAATTGGGCTCAATAAGGATCCTTTAAGGGCCAGATCTCTCATACATAGATCATTAATTTTTTGCATACCAATTCAGATGGGTACCTGGAAAATAGAATTTTGACAAAGATCATGAAAGTATGAACAATACCTTAAATTCAACTTTTTTCATTGACTTAGACTTAACAAACATTGCAATAAATTAAGTTGATTTAAGCTATTGATTCAAGCTGTGCTTTAAGATCTAAACTTTAAGTACCTTTTATGGTAAATCATCACTACAGAACAATGGTCAAAATTCTCTTATATATACAAATATGGCAATAGCACCCAAATTTAATGTTTGCGGCACCATTTTACCCATGTTTGATTTGCCAATCAACATCCATTCCATTGATCTCACATGATACCAAATATAATCTTTAGAAATTGATAGCAACAAGAGAATTGTTATTTATTTGCTCACTCATTAGTCGTTATTATACAAGTTCAATCAATAACCACTATGTAATTTGTTCCAACTGAATGTTAGACAGGTATAGAGTGTAGCAAAATGATACCAAAATCAGAGATTAGATCCTAGGAGGCTCAACTGCTCAAGTGACAATTAAAATTAAAGAGAAAGTGAAACACATGGATACCTAGACAAGCCATCAGCCAAGGCCACACCATTGCTGGATGGATGATGATTTAGAAAGGCTGAGTTGAACTGGGTGAGAATGTCGCTTTAAGTAATTGCACATGGGACATCAATTAGTTAGTGCAAAACCACCTAGAGGCACCTATCTGACATGAACAACAATAAGATACTATAAAATTTGAAATTATATATGTGAAATTATTTTTATTTTTCTTCCCATTTTTGTTGTTATATGTAGCCTTTTGACTACTGAATTATTATTATTAACAATTATAACATAGGCTTAAACATTTCAATTATGATTCTGACCTTATTACTGTGTTCTCACCAGCTCCAATGGGGACCCGTCCTTCAGCTAGCATTGTCGTTCTCTCAGCATCAGTTTTCACAGAAATCTACTCTGGACATTACTGTATCCTGCCTTGATTCTACCATAAACCGAAGGGTTATATGAAGCTCAATTATGAAGTATCAATATGCTCTTTTTGTGTATCTATGGTCAGATTTCCATTGGATTTGGACCTAGGATCGTATATCGCACAAACAAAATCTGCCATTAAATACAGGCCTGCTAATTCGAACCACTATGAATATCATTTTTTGAAATTTCTAATTTGGTTTAGATTTTTTAGTTGAATTAGGAAAATAGAGCTCTAATATTGAATTGCATCCTTGATCAGCACAAAATTTCTCACAATTTGATTGGTTTCAACTTTCAAGTCATGCTTCTCACTAAAATATATATACATGTAAATGGCCTCACCTTCAAGCTGACATTGGAACCTATTTGAGACCGAACCCCAATGATACTATGCTCTATTGATCAATTGTCGAGAGTACATTCATGCGAGATTATTGAGTCCACCATCTTTACATTAATAGACTATGACAAGTCTAGTGTCATTAGCTTTATCAGTTTTTATTGCTATAACTATGAGCATAACTCCTCAAACAGAAGGCAATTTGCAGAAAATAGTGTTGGAGGATGGCTACATTTTGATTTTTGGAATGCAAGATAATATTCATTTTAACAGCATAATGGAGATTTCCCTCAATTCTAATAAATTAAATAACATATTGTTTTGCTGGGTAAATATCAAATTAATTTATTATAGAATGTGCTCTACCTTGCTGTTATTCACCACTGATGGTGGTAAGTTCATCCTGGTGTATACATTGGTGTAGTGTCATCGGTAGCTAAAAATTCAATAAACATAATAATAAATCATCTACTTAAAAAATAAGAAAAAAAATTAGATTTTGGATGTTAAATACATATTGGTAGCCACTAGACAGAATTAACTTGTCTCACCAATAGTAGTCACACAGCCTAATGGGGTACATCTGTACATGTGTAATCCAGATTAGTATGCCAAACAAACCAGACAACCTATGGGTAGCTCATGTTTTGTACCACACCTACCACTACCACTTGTGTACGTCTATAACAACTAGGAACCATGTGGACTGTGCTTCGATTTTCCTGGACTTAAAACCATAAGGGTAGCTTTCTGGTTCAATCTATTGCTCCAACAAACAAAATAACAAGCAGAGGACACATACATCATCTGTAAGCACCAAATTTTCTTCAAAGAAGGATCTGATAGTACCTGTGTCCTCCCAGTAATCATTAAAAAGGAAAGCCGGCATATAGAATGTGTTAAAAATAATTTGGATTAGAAATATTCCATTAAGGGTTTAATGGGAACCATTTTGAAAACCAAGCACAATATTCTATTTCTAGCATACAGTAACAACCATCAATTAATCACATTCACATTACAATTACAATATGCTATGTTTGTAGACCTCATTTATATTTCCAGTGTAAATTAGACTGAAAAAGGAAAAAAATAAATACTTCTTGTATAAACTTGTGGGTTAGGATTTAATACATAAAATGGATCTTAACAAGGCATTCCTTTATAGACGTGGGTATGATTTCAGATCCAAAACCATTGGAAGCAGAACTGCAAATTAATATATATATATATAGAGAGAGAGAGAGAGATTGGCTAAAATGCTTTCTAAAGCATAGAGGGTATGTGCTTTAGACTTTTGGTCCGTTGGATTTAGTCCAGATTCGAGTTGAGATCGAATCGGACAACTAAGATTTTAGCGCTGATGCGTTGAGGAGCCCCGTTTCTCCGTTATCTGATTTCTTTCCTTCCGTTACTTCTTAACTTTTAACACTGAAGGACCGACTGAAACCCTTCTAACATCTCTCTTCCTGAGTTCTCTCCACTCTCCCAGGCTAGTCCCAGCCTTCCTTCGAAAAACCAAGCAAAGCGCTCTCCCCTCTACCATGGCTACATCGACCATGAATTCGACGCAAGTCGTGTCTTCCTTTTCCTCTCTCTGTCAGTACATCCCTCTTCCGTGAGTCCCGTCCCTCTCCTCTCTCCAAATCACAAACCCTAGGTACCTCTCTCCTGACAATAGGCACCTTAATCGCAAGAATTGAGCAAGCATCACTTGAAACCTCTCTGCTAATAGTAGGTCACCCCATCTCTCTGTGTTCAGTTTGAAATTGGAACCCTGTGTTGATTTTTAGAATCTATTTAATAAATATAATTTGGTACTGTCAATTTTGTATTAGCTCAGATTTCATCATATTGAATTTACATTTATGACCAGCAATCAAGATTCTATAAGTATTTGGTAATATTCTTTGTTGTTGCCTACGCCAAGATCTCAAAGCTTAAATTTGCAGCTTATAATTCTTTTGTTATAATCACTATAGTCAGTCTTGTGTCATAATCAGTGTGGTTAATGAACCTTCATACAATAGTAATTAAATATTCAGCCTTGCGTCATAGCCAGTGTGGATGCAAGGAATAATTGACTTACATGATGATATTTTTTTCTTCCTGATTCTTATTTTGGATCAAACTCAGTTATAAAGTAGACTTATGAGAACTGGGTTTGAGCCAGGCAAGTATAAGAATAAAAGCTGGAATTGCTATGAAATGTCACTAACAAGAAAAATTGGAATCCGCAAGGCCGACCTACTAATGGGGAAATAAGTCAGGTGGTTTTGTTTTTTCTTATAATATAAGTTTATTTATTTCCAATCCATTCCACATTAACCTAAAATTGGTTATGCTTAACACTAGAAAAAAAAATAACAAAACCATAAAAGGCTCTTTTGGTGACTCGGTCTGGTACGCCAAACTCCGAGAAGACACCGTTCAGTCAGGGATAATCAAGTGAAAACCTCACCACGCGCCTCACCGCTACGTGCCTAGTTAAATCCTCTCATTTCAACACTAATTAAAGCAACCAATTTGGCATGCTAAAGTTTGTAAGCTAGAGGCTGCATTTAGCAGCACTGCTTCTTCTTTTTTTGTTGGCCAGTGTATCAATAAATGAAGAAATTAGATTAAGATGCTTGTTAATTTCATGTATACATAACATATGGTAATAGGTCAGAGGATAAATCGTTGGAGGACGAGGATCTTGTTGATTACTATGGACTTTATCACGGGTTTACCCCGAGCTCCTGGAAATTATGATGCAATTTGGGTCATAGTTGATCGATTGACCAAAGTTGCACATTTTATTCCCTTGAGAATAGATTATACAGGACCCGAGTTAGCGGAATTGTTTATGAAATTTTTGTTCAAGTATCATGGGTGTCCAAGGGAAATTATATCTGATAGAGACACTCGTTTTACTTCAAAGTTCTGGATTAAATTTCAAAAGACTATGGGAACTAGAGTAACGTTTAGTTCAGCTCATCATCCTCAAACGGACGGACAAACTGAAAGAACTAACCAAACTCTAGAAGATATGTTAAGAGCCTGTATTTTGAGCTTTGGTGGATCATGGATACAATACCTACACATGGCAGAATTTGCTTATAACAACAGTTATCATGCCAGTATAGGAATGCCCCCATATGAAGCTTTATATGGCGAGGTATGTAAAACCCCATTATGGTGGAAACCGAAAGGATTAGTAGATCCAACCGGACCTCAGTTAGTTTCAGAATGTGCAGAGAAGACACAACTGATACTGAAACGGTTAAAAGCTGCACAGGATCGGTATAAGAAATATGCCGATGCAAAACGAAGGTTTGTAGAATATCAACCGGGAGACCAACTATTGGTAAAAGTCTCACCAATGAAGGGAATTCAGAGATTTGGCGTGACTGGAAAGTTAAGTCCACGTTTTATTGGACCTTTTGTTGTGGAGAAAAGAATCGGTGAAGTAGCTTATAAATTGGAACTACCGGTGGAACTATCGCAGATCCATCCAATTTTTCATATTTCTCAACTCCGGAAGTACATTCGAGACCCAAGCCACAGATTAGATTTTTCGGATCTCTATGTACAACCCAATCTGACATATCAAGATAAACCTATGAGAATTTTGGACAGGAAGGTTCAGCAACTCCGGACTAAAGTGATTCCTCTGGTTTTGGTGCAATGGGGTCGGCATTCCCACAAGGAAGCTACGTGGGAATTGGAAGATACGATACGTGAGCGTTTTCCAGAATTGTTCGGGTAAGCATCGTTCAAGGGACTGAACGATTATTTTAAGGGGGGTGGAATATAACAATAGTGACCGTAGTATGGTAACCAAGTCCTTATCTGTCTGAAAATACCAGTAATTAGCGGTATGATCAAGAAATTAAATTAAATAAATTATTGCAACAGTAAAAGTTGCGGGATTTTCTGATCTGGGAACATGGAAATGTTCAGTTTAAATTATAGAATTTATTGGTATATTTGCCACGAATATCTGACTTCTGGATTAGATCAATTAATTTATTTGAGGAATGGTTATTAGAATTAAGGGTATGTCAGTTGTTTGCTACACCGAAAGCCACACAGTGTTGCCACAAAAGATCCGGATAAATTTAGTAAAAGAGAGAGAGAGACACTCGTCTCTTTCTTCTCCTTCCTCCGACTTGTCTTTCTTTCTTTCGCTTCTTCTTCTCGAAGCTCTTCACGAGCTCTTTCCTCTGTGTCGAACTCTGGTTGGCTCTGATTTCGGTCGCCTCCAAGCTGTCCTCTCGATAGCTGCCATCTCCTTCTTTCTCTCTGTGTTGGCACGAGGAGTGATCTCCTCTCCTCTTTGATCGATGGCGGGCTGTCAGGAGAGTTATGGAGGGGCGACGTGGCTGTCATGCACGCCTCCACAGCATCTCCCTGCCTTGTCTTCTTCTCCCCATCCGTCGAGGTAAGCTCCTTTATCAAAAGGGCCGAGCTAGGGTTCCAAAAATTTGGGGAAAATCGGGGAGAAGAAGAAGAGGGAGGTTGAGACGGCTGGGAGACGGTAATGGCATTCTCTTCTCTCTAATTTGTGTTTTTCAATATCAATTCTTATGAAATTGATATCAATTTCTGTTACTGTGAGTATTAGGTGCATGGATTTGAGCTTATTCTTGATAAGCCTGACATTGATCTTAGCCTTGGTTGTGCTTGAGTTCTTGAGGCGATTCCTGAAATCCCACGAGTTAGGTATAGCTTTTGGTCCCTGTGTTACTTTCTTTGATCTGTACTGGTTTATTGTACACTGTCTATTATCTGATGTTTAGGCTGTGAAGGCTGAGGTAGCAACTGACAACTGTTTTATTATTAACTAGGCTTATTTAGCTATTGATACGATATGCTAATTGTAGTCTGATTCTGGTAGAGGGTGAGTATTGATTTTGCTTGATGAATGGTGTTTATGTGAGGACCAGTGATGATATTCACTAATCTGAGGCTAACTGTAGATTTCTGAGGGAAATTAAGGTATATGCATATGCATATTGCATAACAGTGGAGAATAAATGCATATAGTTGTGTATAGTTGCATGTATTTGGGTTATCACAGTGGTATGATGCATGTTAGGCTATCTGTCATGATGAAATGATTATTTGATGAGCTATAGAAACTGATAACTGGTAAGCTATGCCTATAAATCTTATTTATGTTGTCTGTCATAATTATATAACTAGTATATAGTAGTTTCATGGAGTATATTAACTGTTAGTGAGGTATTATGCAACTACTAAGTCTAAAATGCATATAAACATGTTAATTGATGGCTGGAATGAAGCAATAGGGATTATAAGATGCATATATGCATGTTTGGTTGATGACAGTAAAGGAAAAGTATGGACATGTGTTGTTATGTGCATAAATGTGCATTTTCGGGTATATAAGATGTAAACTAAGGTATCTGAGGGTTTACAAGCATATAATTGGCATATAGAATGCATAAAAGGGTGATTTATGACTGTTGGAAGATTGGTACCAGTCACTGGTACGAGCTCTGGTGGTTTGATACTATTCTGGTACACTTGGCGATGCTCAGGGACTAATTTGTAAGGAAAATAATTCTCCGAGGACTGTTTTGCAAGGTTTAAAGGGTTTAGTTGTGACATTGAAAGCTTTTAACAAAAGTTGTGGGCTAAACTGAGAAACTGAGGGACTTATTAACTTTTGGTGGGCTTATATGAGAAAGTAATGGTTTAACGGATCGGGTTGGATCCGATTGATGGTGTCGGACCCGCTACGGATCTGGTTCGGTCAACCGAACCTGTTGACTGGGTTTAACCCTGTCGGTTGTGTTTTGGGCCCGAATTGTGGGCTGGACTTGGCGGGCTGAAAAAAAAAAAGAAAAGCTTTTGGGCTGGATTTTCTGTGGGCTTGAATTATTTTGAAAATAAAGTTAATTGTGGGCTAATTGTATAATGACTAAGATTAGATTTTCGGATTCGATTAGAATCTAATATTTGTATGCTAATGACGGATTCTGTTGAGCTTGATATAGACTAACTATAGTCTAATATTTTCTGTGGGTTTTTTTTTTTAGGGAAATGATGATAATAGTCTGTGAAATTAATGAACGGATACTGTGGCAAATAAACCAGACTTTCTGATCCCGCTAAAATAAAATTCTGATTTATATTTTCTGATTTTTGTTTTAATTGTGTTTAACGATTTCCTAATTCTGTCTGATATTTCTGTATCCTGTATCTGATGATAATTTTCGATATTAGGAAATGAATGTTAAACATAGTCTCTGATGATTGGAGAAGTAACTAAAATAATTTTAACATAATTATGGTAAACAAAGGACTTGGAAAACCAACTATGATGGTCACGGTTAAACGTTAGGAACCAGACTCAGATTTAAGGAAACCCGTTAAACAAATATTAACGGTACTTGATCTGTGGTTTGTAAACAGGCACGGACCCTGAAACTCCAAGGGAGCAGTAAGCAGCAAGGTGCGGAATTTATGCGGTTTCTTTGTTCAAACTCGGATATCGGTATCTTTAAAATTCATGCATAGCATGTTGAGAATATGGTTGCATTTAATGCATATAGTTATTAAGAAATCCTGAATAAATGAAACTCATGTTGAATCAAACTGTTCGTTTGATTAGTAATTAGTATGGATCTGACTTATCATTTCTTTGATAACTTTGAGAAGTCAGAATCCCAAAGACTGGAATGGCTTCCGTAAATTGACTATGTTGCATAATCTTCGTGTGTAGTCGAAGAATCTGACTCTGAACTAAATCGGACCATTCTTATTCAGTTTGAATAGCATAATATAAACTTGAATTGTATTACTCTCCGGAGTACGGTTTGGCCACTTACCCGGCCAGGATTTTAGCGCTATTATTTCTGGAAATTCCCTCTGAAATCTGTACCTAGGGTTGGACCTATGGTTTGGGAAAAGTTCTTTCTGACTCTGACCGGCCGATAAGAGCTTGAGTAAATGCAATTACTGTGAAATAATTATGCTTGGTTGTTTTTGTGCATATTCATGATGCAGTATGCCGGTCATCGGACCCTTTCGTCTGGTACCAACGGTATTAAATTTTCTGTAAATAATCTAAACATTATTGTTTATTATTTTAAAAAGGGAAATAGATTCCGTTACACGGTTCGTACTGAGATCCGCGTACTGGAACTAAAATCCGTACTGAGATTGTATCTCACTCTGTGCTTTGTTTTGCATGTGTCCTCATCGATTGGGGGTTCCAGGAGAGGCGAAATGGAGTGAGGCGTAGTACTATTGCTACTATCGAATGTAGTTACCTTCAGTTTGCGGTACGGATCCCAAGTCTGAATTGTGAAGCTGTTTTGTGTATCTGTCTGGATGAGCTTCCAGAGGTACTGGCTTATCTGTATTTTGAGATGCCTCCTGCATCTCCAGCGTCCGAGGCCGAGGTTGAGCCAGAGCCGGAGGCTCACTCCCAGGAAGAGGAAGCGTTCTGATCGCTAGCTTCTTCTAGGGGTGTCCAGTGTGTGTAGGCTTTCTATGGTGTGTCTGTAGGGGTGATGGGTAGTATCGGTACTTGTGTTGGGACGTAGTTGTGAGTGGATTCTTGGGTTAGTAGCAGCAGTTGGGTCTTTGGGTTGACGGTTTTTTCCCCACTTGTTTTATATGTTTATATGTATATAGAGTGAGCTTGAGAGAACCAGTCCCTTGTAAAAAAAAAATAAGCCAGGATTGGTAGCGATATAGTGTGTTTTGCTTTTCTTTGTTAGAAAACTGCTCTTGTAAATAGCGGTTTGCAATAATATAAAATACTTTAGCGTGTTTATCTGTAATGTTGTGTGCATTCTGGGCCGAAATCAAGAAAATGGAATGAAAAAAAAAATAGTCTGTCTGTCTGTACGCCTTACGGGAACGGGTAACTGTTCTCGTGGCGGAGGAGGCGTCATTCCCTCAGGTCGGGGTGTGACACAGGTTCTCTCTCAACACTCCCTCTCTTAGTTCCGCTCTCTTAGTTGAAATGCTTTTCAAAAAAAAAAAATTTTCAAATCGTGGTTAGTTATTATCGTGTTTAGTTATAATCTGCATAAGCTCTAAAGAAAGATGTCAGTAGTGTATTCTTGTGAGGCGAGATGATAAAATAGAAATGTTAACTTCTCTCTTTATTGAGATGTTTCAGTACTGCATAAGCTCCGTATTTAATTAAATTTGTACCATTTCCAGTAGATTAGAACCATGGCAGTTTGGTTTAATTTGTTTGCAATTTTATTTTGATTAGGTTTTGTCTTGTTAATTTTTGGTTTAAATCTAATCTGATTTAATTGGTATGGCATGGTTTTGTCCATATTTTCTTGTAATTTAGAGTAGGTCTATAAGTATTTTTTTTTTTACTTAAAGTTTCCTGAGAGTTCTGGCTCATTCAAAAAAAAAAAAAAAAACTCATCTACAAGCATAAAAGTATAGAGAATACTATGATGTCTTCTTTGATTTATTTAGCTATTTCATTACATAGTACTTTGAATGTAGTTTGCTTCATTAGAAATGCTTTGTGTTATTTGATTCAATTTGGAGGGTAGGATCATTACTGGTATATGATTGTTAATATGAACAGATTGGCAAGTCGAATAGATTATTAAAAAAATTTTCTTGCAATAATAGGGTATACGAGGTTCTGATCTGGCACAATCTACTATTAATTGCTGCATCTTTGATTGGTTTGTCATTTTCTTGCTATATTGCTCAATTTATGTTGGTGCTTGACTGAATTTTTTTATTTTCTTTGAATGGAGGTAATCCTGGTTCTGCTGCTGTTTTTTTGCTATGTTGCTCAGAACCAGCATGCAAGGGAAGGAGGCTCAACTTATCATTAAAGGGGTTGCTCCGGGATGTTCTCTAACTTTTGACCTCGCTGATGAAAACAGTGGTTGCAGACAGTTCTTAATTTGTAATGTGATGATGTATTAGAATTTAAATTGCTAGTTAAGTTGTCAATTGGGTGTATTAGTATTTTATGTTGTTTAAATTGCTTGTCAGAATGTTTGTAATGATATATGCGTTTATGAATTGACTTAGTGAACTTCCTCTGTATTATGCTTGTAAACAGACTTAGTGAACTTTCTCTAAGCGTTTATGCTTGTACACATTGCTTAATTTGTTTAATCACATGATACATGGTAATAAAAAATGATTCTCATTAATAAGTCAAGTCTGTTTGGTACATTCTTTAATAAACGTTTAAAGAAACAATATAACTGGCCAACCCATAGGTGTCAAAAAGAAACAATACAGATAAACTGATGGATCCAAACAAACAATATAGATACAAAAAAAATATAGATAAAAAAGAAATATAACTGTAAAATTTGACTGCAAATATATTGCCCCCAAGGAACAGATCAAACGCATGTAGCATGCAAAATTTGACTGCAAATACAAACTGTTTCACAAACGCATGGTATTAGCTTCCAAGAAATTTGTTTTCTATAATGAGTGGTACACAGAGATGTGCTTTTGAAGCATCAGTGGTACATGGAATAGAAGTCTGAGCCAGATTATAAACTGAACTACATGGTACATTAAAAACAAAGCATCAGTGGTACATGGAATAGAAGTCCGAGCTAGAAATGCATGATACATATATCCAATAAACAAAGCTTGGTACATTAAAAACACATATATGGAATAGAAACAGAAACATAAGATTCTTAACATGATACATAAAAACATAAGATTCTTAACATGATACATAAAAACATAAGATTCATAACATGGTACAGAAATGAGTATCTCTTAACATACAAGAAGTAACATAATTAAACAATAGAAACAAAATTTTGTCTCCATTTCTTCACTGGTTATATTTGATTCTTCACTTGTCTCCATTCATCAGGGCCAAGCTCTTCGACTCCGATGTAACGATCGCAAACACCCAACTGTTCAAACATAAATTGTAAATACTCCACAATTTTCATCTCAATAAATAAAAAGAGACAAAATTTTCATTTAATTGACCCATAAGTTGACATATTCACGGATGAAAATTTATTCACTGTTCAAAAAAAAATATGTATATCAGAAATTACAGTATACACGAGATAAGTAGATGACTAAATTAGAACAACAGTATGTACTGCCACATTAATGAATCGGTAGAACAAGCTTTTTTAAAACAATACTTAGAGAACAAAAGGGAAGTAATGAGCTTAAAACGTCAATACTTAGAGAACAATAATGCCACCATCAAGATTGCATTAGGCCACTAGTGCCTAAATTACTAAGGTAAACCACTTTGGTTTTCAGTTTGATAGATATATGAAATTATGAATAAATTATTTAGCTTCTTATTGGATAATCTTGAACTTAATCAAAATTTAGTCTCAATTAAGGACTTCTGTAGCAAATTCAGATTACCAGTATACACAAATCAATAACGAAGCCATTGCTTTGAGAATGCAACAGAGTATATGGCAAAAAAGGCATGCTCTAATAGAATAAATAATGATATTTTTGATATATCAATATATTTTATAAGTTAAATAAAATAAAAAAATAATAGCGTATCCCAGGATCAAATATCGAACTAATAAGCTAGGGTTGAAATACCTCGAACTCGGGATTTTGAACTACAAGTACAATTGAAATACCTTGAGCTATTGATTGATCGAGAGAGAACCTGAGCCCAGCAGGTGATCGAGCTACTCTAAGAGGAGGTAGAGGGAGGCGGCGACGACACAGTCGAGAGGAGAGAGTATTAAGAGAGATGCGCAAAATCGAAGTCGTGCGGAGAGAGAGGCGCAGGCAACGTTCGAGAGGAGAGAGAGCGCAAAATCGAAGTCGTGCTCTCTGATCTGCTCTTCTAGGTTTGGTTTGAGGAGGAAGCGTAGGCCTCAGATCTATTTCGAATATGTCGAGAGAGAGAGAGGAAATAAAGAGAGAGACAGACGAAGAGAAAAGAAGACGGAACAGAAAATTTTAACTCAGATCCAGCGCCTCATCATCTCAGCGATCCACACGATTTTTGAAGCGAATCAGACGGTCTAGATTGTGACTCACCAAAGAGCTGTGAGTTGCAACTCACCATAGCCAAACTTTATATATATAGAGATGGAACCAGATCCTCTGGATGGCCATCCAGTGGACGTTTTTGGGATCTGGACCGTCCGATTAAAAACTACCACTGGACGTTTGAAACGTCCAGAGGATCCTGGTCCGAGATCATATAGAGATTGGCTAAATTAGACTTCAGCACATAGAGGGCCTGTGTGCTCCAGTTTTTCAGTCGTTCGATCTGAAATCCAATGGTCCAGATTTAGCCGCTGAGGCAGGAAATTTAGCCTCCGTCTCTCCGTTTTCTCTTTTATTTTTCCGTTTCCTCTGTCCGTCAGATATCTTCTATTCTCTCTCTCAGCCAACATCCTGTCTCGCCTCTCCCTCTTCCATCTCTACTGCAGATCATCCTGGAGCATTAATGGTTTTACCCCATCCGAGTTTCCTCTGACCCCGACGCGACCTCTTGCCTTCATCATCGAGCTCTCGAACTTCCTCTCACTCAATCGCTGCTTAGGGTTTCCGCCAAATCCAAAGGTGCCTCTTTCTCACCCTCCCAGCACCCTTTCTATCTCTTTCAGACGAGCAATGGTCGTTAGTTAAAAGCCCTAATTGGCGAGTTCGGTTTCTGAGACTAGATATGAATCGTGTTCTGAGAGTAATTTGACGTTAGTTAAAAACCCTGATTTTTCCTCAAAGCTGTACTGAGACTAATTATTTGATTTAAGCTTTGTAAGCCCTAGTTGCTTTTATTTCAAAATATGGTCGCAAGTTACAACTTCAATTAGTTTAGAAAATGTGTTCGGCAAAAATTGAATGATGCATTACTCAAATCCATAGGCACTTGTTATGGTCTGAAATTGAATTAGGATTCTGGTCTAGCATTACTCAAATCCCAAATTGTAATCAGAATTGTTGCAGATTCACCTCAATTAACTGTTACAATTGATTGAAATAGTGTTGGATTGGAATCTCAAACGTGTTGTTGTGAATTCTTAAGCATGTACTGTTGTCTCATATAAGCATATAATCAAAATTAAACTCCAATTATTCTACTATTTTCTTTGTTAACTGAAGTAATAAATGCATGCAACAGATGGTAATTGCTAATTATAACCGGTTAACTTACATTAACAACATGTTCTCATGTCGCTTTATTTAATTTTAAAAATACTGAAATATTAAAATTACAGAATCTTATCAGTTGAATAAAAGTTTTGCCATTAATTTTGGGGTTGGAGTCCTCACCCACTTGAATAATCATGTACTGGTTTGGACACCTTATTCATGTCTTTTTTTTGTTAATTTTGCCTCAATAACTGTTACAATTGAATGCTTACTGGCAGCAGTACATGCTTAAGAACTTTTTTCTCTTTTATTTTGATTTAGCACCAGTGAGTATCTTGCAAAAGAACTAATTGTGACACATCATATATTCGTTAAAAGGTAAACCAAATCTCACTTGATACACTTGACTACAATTTGGCTGGCTCAAATCAGTTTCAGGTCAATTTATTTAAGATTGGGTTTGACATAAATGATAAATAAATGAAGTTCGATATTTTTTTTTATTTCAGTCACTGGAATGGCTCCTCTAAATTTGTGTTGCCATGTCGAAAAGACAATGGAAGGGCCACCTATGATAGCACAAGCTGCTGAGCTCAGAGGAGAGAACCTGAGATACTTAAATGGAGAGGAATATAGAAGATTTTAGCTGTTGCTTTTAGGCCCTGATCACAATGATTTTTACTTGGGATTTCATTTCATTTCATTTCATTTCATTTGAATTGATTCTGTAGGATTTCATAGGATTTCGTTAGATCTAATTACATAAGAATTCCAACCAAATGACGTCAAATCCGTTCATTGTGATCAAGAATTTTCCAATGAAATGAAATGAATTGAAATCCTACGTTAAAAAAAAGGGATTGTGATTAGGGCCTTAGTGTCTTTTCCCAATTCTTGTTTTTGGTACCAAGTGTGGTACCGACTTTTATAGATTCTGTACTCTAGCTCCTGACGCATATACTTGACTTGTATTTCATAGACTATCAAATTAGATAAAGAAGTTCACTTGTACTTGTAAGTTTCGTGTGAGTTTATTGTGCCAAGTTGACTTGTATGTTTTATTTCCTAAAATTGATGCACTATATCATTCCACTGTACCTGTGCTTTTGAATTTACCAAAATAAAAAATCATTTAAATTACACATGCAAATCTTCTTCATTTTAAAATTACAAAAACTCAAAATTGCAATAATAAATATAAGCAACTTTTTCATAACAATCATTGTTTTCTTCATTTTTTTCTACTTAATTCGTCATTGCATCCAATTGTCTTATAAGGTTTAAAGACCTGAAGCTCATCTCATTGCACCATCCAATAAAGTTATTACTGGCTTAACCCAAGTGAAAGGCTCCATCCCTTTTTTTGGTGTACTCGCAACCTTGACTGCAACATAGTGGTCGTTGCATCTCATTCAGTGAGAAATTGCTTCACCGACTTTCATCCATAGTTGCAGCTATTTTATGTGCCTCATTTGATATCCTATAAAAAATAAAAATAAAAACTTGAGTAGTGAATTCATATGACTCTCTTGAATTGCCAAATGATATGAATTACAACTAATTTTGCAATGCTCTTTTAAGAATATGTTTATTGATTCAAGAGAAAAACTAATATACTAACTAGCCTGTAACAAGAAAAGATAAGTAATCTTTCTTCAATTGCCAATCTGTTCATATTAATATATCTAGCTCTGCCATTTTACTGGTCACCGTCTATGTTTATGTAGGAAAATTAAATCTAAATGATGGCTTGTACCAGTAATCAGCGTACCCATTAATCGAAGCAAATATTAAAAAGAATTTCTGAAGAAACAAACAACATTCAATGTTTTTTGGTAAATCTAGATAATCAAACGACCCAAATTAACCAAAAATTAACGGTCCCAGTAGTACAATAACAAACTATTAACTCAAAATTAATAAGATATTAATCCGAAATTGTATAGAGTCATAGAAATTAACAAGAAATTAAACCAAAATTAACCAGATTAAGGCAAAATTGAGGCAATATTAGAGTAACGAGGTGTCTACCTGAGCCTAGATTACAGTGAGGTGTCTATCAAGCTACCTTTGATTGTTCCGCTAGAAGAAGAAAAAGAAACTGAGAGAGCCTGCCTAGGGTTTCTACTCTTCCCGTGTCCAAGAGTGAGATGTCGATCAAGAGATAGCGAGGTCAGGGTTAAGAGGTGCCGACCTGAGCCTAGAATAGAGTTGGCCGATGGATGCGAGAGGTATTGGCTGAAGTGCTCTGAGAGAAGACGGGGGCGGAGAAAATGAGGCTCTGCAAATTTTTGTTTCGAACTTCGAAGGGCAAAGAAGAAAAAGGGAGCAGTGGAGCACTGATAGAGAGAATAGAAGGAACAAATTAGGGGAAACGGAGAGGCTTCACAGCTGGGAACGAAAAATATTAAACTCACGGAGAAGCCAGCGCCTATTATCTCTAGCATTGATTTAAATCATCGCACGAATCATAAAACAATCTGACGGCTAAAAGACTGGAGCACACAGGTCTTCTATGTGCTGGAGTCTAATTTAGCCAATCTCTCTCTCTCTCTCTCTCTCTCTCTATATATATATATATATATATATATATATATATATATATATATATATTAAGAACTAAAAACTGAACTTCACCTTGTAATCTGGGAAGTAATTGAAGAGATCACAGTCAGGATGGCTGAAATCCAAGAAACGGGAAGCAATACATTAGAAAAATTGGGAATGGAAAGTGGAAAACAATGGAATTTCCTTTTCCAGATAAATTTATATGAATAGCAGATATTCAACTAGAATTAAACCTGAAAGGCAGAGGAACCCTTGAGGCCCTCATTATTGAGAGTAGCAGAATGTCATCCTCCTGGAAATGCAACTCATCCAGCATTCAAACTCCATGTCAGAATCAGCACCTGCCTTCACCTGTAAAGAGAGGGCAAATATTGGGTTATAAATCTGATCTCCTTGCGTGCCAGAACATTTTTTTACCCGACAAGATCAAGAGAGGGATATAGTAGCAGCCATATCAAATGAAACTAAATGAACTATTCAAATTAGCACTTGAGCTCACTTAATTAGTTAGCTATATGTCATTGTCAGGCATACAACACTAAGAATGAGATTTCTACTATGAGATTTCGGCTAGATAAATTAGCTCTTAGCTCTTTGAAAATGAAATCAGGTCAATGACTTCAATTAGAAAAACAAAGTGGAAAACTCTATTAAAGTTGTGAACTACAACGCATACATGCGGCATATATATATGAATATGAGGCCAGAAGACCTTAGAACCTGATATATTGAAGTTTCCTATGCCACCTAACACCTGTACATGAGAATTCAACCGGTTTTCATCTTTCAAAAAATTTCTAGATTCTTCAACTCCTGTGGCTCTAAGGTGAATACAAGGTATTACTATTTATTCAAACCATTCCCTAGAAAATAAATTAGGAAAAGATAATTTGTCTTGTTAATAATTTTGTTCAAAATAATTCTTCAAAATTCAAATTAGTAGAAGCAATCCTCACCCTAGTCCTCAATTACACTTAATGTGGCCACAATTACTAAACCCAAACTAAAATTTTGTATCCAACGGCACAGAACAAGTGAATCGAAAGCACAGGCGGAGAAACTAACCGAATAAGCCTGAATGAATTCCTCCACAATATTTCGTCACGAGTCAGCGCTCCACTTGAGATACAGCAGGAAGAAAAGGTCGAGCATTGATCCTCCTCCTCCTTCTCCGCCGCCGCCGCCGCCGCAGCAGCAGGAGGAGGAGGAGGAACAGTGACGAGTGAGTGGGGCTGAGACTCACTCTCGTTCGGAACAGTAATTACATAGGAATCCCAGCCAACGGAGACTTACTCGGCCCCGATCACAATGATTTTCACTCGGAATTTCATTTCATTTCATTTCATTTGAATTGATTTTGTAAGATTTCATAGAATTTTATTAGACTTAATTACATAGGAATTCCAATCAAATGACACTAAATCCTCATTGTGATCTGATCAAGAATTTCCAATCAAATGACACTAAATCCTCATTGTGATCTGATCAAGAATTTCCAATGAAATGAAATGAATTGAAATCCTACGTTAAAAAAAAGATTGTGATCAGGGCCTAGTGTACTGGTTTCTCTTTTATGTACAGTAACTGAAGTTGATCCCAGACAATCTGGACCGTCAAATAGAAATGAACAGCCGATGCACAAATAATCTGGACTTGCTCTCGGACTCGGGCACGTTTGGACCTTTATACTAGATGGGCTGGGCTTTTAGAACGGCTCTAAATTCTCGAGGGCTTCTATTTTGGGTAAACATTGATTCCACAGGGCAGTTCTTGAAGAATTTCATTGTCATCAACTCATCATCATTCATCAACTAGCAGTTTAGCACCACAGATATAAAACAAGATTTAAATGCTTTGATCGGCTCTGTATTGGACCATGACTCTGCTTGGGGAACCAAAACAACTTTTTATACATAGCTAAATACAGAACAAAAGTTTGCAGAATATATAGAAGGCCTAATTACACACGACTAGTTAACAGTGCGAAAGCATTCTCTACTTCTGGAATAATTATGCTTATCTGACCATTCTATTAACAAGCAACAAATGATAAGCAGCAACATAAATTCATAATTAATACAAGGTGTCTTATCGTAACAAGGTCACAGGATTATTTGGCAATATACTAAATATTGTCAGAAATGTATGATGCAAAAGTTGTAAAAAATAAAAAAGTTTATATAGCAATAATTCTTTAAACAAATTTTTTAATTTCTGATTTGGATTACAAAAAAGGTAAAAAAAAGAGAGAGTTTAGTAATCCTCTCCTTGTTCATACTTCCAACCTTTCCTTTCCTTACATTCCTCTCCTTACATCCAAAACTCTGTCCATTTTATTTTAGACTCTGGAGACCAAGCCAGCTCCAAAATAGTATTTGTTTAATTTCAATTTAAGCATAAATATGATTCCATTAAAAGTGATAAATTACATGCAAACCTAGCTTTGGAAATGACTATATTACCCTTGTATTAGCCTAATTTCCAGTCATGTCAACATAAGAAGTCATCTAAATTTTGATTTCACTCTCATTAACGTCTAGATTTGGTTATTGGTTGGTTCTGTTCCAATCAAATTAAAAATAACAAAACTAAAATCTCCATTATTTGCATAAATACAAACAGACAGATAGACTAACCAACAAAATAAATTAACTTTTTAATGCTTCCAAATTAGTTAATAAAAGCCAACATTTCTTTTTACTGTCATGACAGCTGAAAACCCTAGACACATGAAGCCAAATATTAGTTAACCAAAGTCAACATTTCTTTTTATGAGAGGAACCTATATAATTCATCTCATATGCTCAAATATCTAGCCACTGTAGCATTAATATTAATTGATTCTTATTTCAATGCATTCGACCAATTGCTTTAGATATTACAAATAAACAAACAATTTGTGAAAATATTGAATCCAGAGTCCAGACGTTCTCTGTTTTCACTAATTTGTATGTAAAATTCCAAACCGGGGGGGGGGGGGGGGGGGGGGGGGGGGGGGGGTGGAAGCTGTAGCACTTGAAAAAGAGGGAATATTCTCTACAATTCATAATGAATGGACCTTCAAAAAAAAAAAAAAAAATTCATTGATTCAAAAAGAGTTACTTTATAACAATTTTAAGACAAATATATCAAAATACTAATAAAAGCAGTAGATATAAAAAGTAAATTATTGAGAAGAACATGGCAGCAGAGTGCCTTCAGCCCAAATTGTAGAGAGAATATCAATGTTTTATTCCATTGGCAGCAACCCCGCAATGTCCTTACTCTAATTGTCTGAAGATCCTCATTTGTTATATTTTTATCTTGCTCCAATTCTCTCTTAAATTTGAAGTTTTTTCATTTTCATAACTACCCTTTGAAAGAAGTTTATGAGGTTGAACATGAAAATTGAAAGGTTAGGACTTAGGAATAAGAAGTAAATGAATGCAAAAAACCACAAGGTTGCAACTTACGGAATAAAACAAACTTGATGCAATTATGAAAAGGTTAACTTATGGATAAAAATCACGAGGTTGTAACTTATAGAATAAAACAAACTTGATGCAAGAACACAACTGACGACGAGAAGGTTGAATTATAGGTTGAAGAGGGTGCAGTGTGAATGGAGGAGGGTAAGATCTAGAGGACGATTGGAGAATAAAAGAAGGGGAAGAGGAGCAGAGGAAATGTGCGGAAATTGATCATTGTACCCCACATTAATATACAAACCAATAATCCCACACAGACACAAGAATGAAAGCTAACAGAGTCAAGCCCAACCATCTAATTTATTAAAACACAAGACAAACACGGATTTTAGCCTAAGCTAGTTTATTAAATATGAAGGTGAGGAGATAGAAGAGAGTGCAGAATTCAAAGAAGAAAAGGAGAAAGATCAAATGCAGAGACTGAACAATCCTTTATAACAAAATTTACATCTTGATGTGAAACCCGAGACTTCTCAAGTTTTTAGGCTTGCATCTATGATGCCTTGCTTCAGACAGCATACGGTAATAATTAATGCATACACAAACATGGGTGATGAACATCTGACCCTTTTGACTTTAATTTTCAGAGCTCCAGGGCTATATGAGATCACTCTGAAAGCTGACTTAATCAGCCGAACAATTTGAGGAATCGTTAAACCACATTGCCCTTGAAATAAAGACAAGTTAGGCATGATGACCTTGTCCAAGCGTCGCTACAGAGCGTGCAGTCGAAGGGATCAGATGGAGGGAGGTGGGTTAGTAGTAGGCTCTTTGTAACTAATCTAGAAAATGATGGATTGGCATTGCCCGGACAGGGTTTTGACCATTTTTGACCTTGTTCGACTGGGCTAATCGTTGCATAACATCTATGGGCCACCTGATCTTCAATTGTTTTTTTCTCTGCAAGTATTTCATCTGTTTTTTCATAAATTACAATTTTTTTTAATGATATTACTTTTTTTTAATTCTAATTTACTTCTTTGTAGTTATTTATGTAAATATTTTATTCCAATTTCTGTTTTCGTAATTAATTTTTACCTTCTCATATTCATTTTTATAATTGTTTTATCAATAATGCTATTTTTAAATATTCGAATTTTGTTATTATGATAATGATTATATAAATATTTATACCCATGGCCCTTTTTGAAATGATGTAGCCATGTTTATTTCTGTAATTGTTTCATATTTAAATTACTTTTTTAAAAATTCCAGTTTACTTGTATATATATTTATCTCTGTAATTGCTTTATATATATTAGTTTCTAACAAATCTTGTTTACTCATATAATATTATTTCTGTAAATGTTTTTCCATTACTATTTTAGAAATTGATTTATTCGGTCTCATGTTTATTTCTGTAATTGTTTCATCAGTATTATTATTTTCCAAATACCAATATTGTTGTTTGTGATTATTTATATTCGGTAACCGTTTAATTCCTGTGGAGATTGAACTTTCGAGTCCGACATTATTTTTATTTATTTATTTTGGTGTTCCTAATTATTCTTGCTGATTTAGTCCTATAGCAGTTTTGAAGTCGTATGAATTATCATGGAGATTAGTTTTCAACCGAACTCGTCAAATCTGTGTAATTTTCAAAATACTGTCTATATCAAAATAATAGTTTAGGATTGATATCTAGTTCCAATAATCATTGTACTTTATTCTATCCACCCTTCTAATATATGTTAATGTAAGTAGCTTCAAAGTGTAATTAATATGTGTTGTAACAGTTTAGGTTTTTCCGATGGAAACATGGCTATTCATTGTGAATATGGACGTTTTTTGTATAGGCATTATAATTTTACATTAGTAAAAGTCGTTTATGCAATGTAATTAAATTCTCTGAACAAATCCTGACTGCCGCAAAATCTAGTGCAAACTTAAAATGAGTGATAACTTTCTGTTATTTTTAGTATTGGGAAAAAAAATGAAAAGATCATTTCAAAGACGATAATCAGCATGTTGAAATTTACTACATGCTCATTGGTAACATATAAGAAAATTACATTATCCAAATTCCTTTCTAAAGCCCGTAAACACCAAGTAAAATATAAATTGCTATTATTTCGAGTAAGCAAAGTAAATATTTTTTTCCCACCTCACTTGTTCAGCTGCAAATAGCATGACTAAATTCTTCTAGCCTTTTGTTTTTGACTTTCATATGCAGACACCCTCGAGTACACGGGGTTGCCTCTTAATAAGCTGCAGTAGCATGAAATATGTTGATAGTTTAAACGCTTCAAATTGGAAAGGATACAACCTACACCTATAAACTAAGGAAACCATCACAAAATCTTTACAAATGCAATGTAAACTAACATCAAGGACCTTTTGACCTATTTTGCGAGTATTGTCATAATGCTATTTGGATAGCATTAATTATCATAATCTTACAAATGAGATTTAAGGACCTTTTGACTTTTTGACCTATTCGGTCGAGCATTATTGAAGTAGATGTTACTGAATGAGTGCTATTGAGAGTCAAGAAGACAATATCAATCACTAAATATTTAGTGATTGATGGTATGTACACGGGCAAAGATTGTAGTTCTAGGGAAAAAAGGTTTCATATTATTACTGGCATAAAAGTTATAGTCAACCAGGCCCAAACTATTAACAGTTAGATAGTGCCTGATCCATACTGATAGTATGTTGGACCAATTATTTAAAGATCGGCATCCACATTTTAAATCGCCCGAAATATGAATACCAACAATGAACCATCCTATTATATCAAATTCAAAGACAAACGCAACATATTTTAGAATTGGAAAAAAAAAAAAAAAATTAAGGAACAAAGTAAAATGACAAAGTACAAATCTGACAAGGAACCCATTGAAATTAGGGAATGTTTGTGCATCGGTTACCAGCAAGAGCACCGACCAGCTGGGTTAGGGTTTAATGGGCTGAGAAGGATCCGTCATTTAAATTCTAATATACCTCCACTCATGACCGTTGTTTTATGGATTACTGTCACTTGAGAAATATTAGAACAAAGTGAGTGCCAGAAATCACATTATCTGCATCTGGTTGCCATATCATAATAGAATGACTGAAAGAATTAACTCAACAATAAGCTTAATCGGAAAAAACTGGATGGAATTGACACACAATTCTTTCACAACTGTGGCATATTGTGGAAACAATAAATTAGAGAAAAGTATTATTCCTGATTAAAATATATAAAAAAACAGCTAGTAGCTTCAGTAACTGATTGAAAATTTAAGGACAAATAGATACAACCGTTTCCCAAATTGAGTTTTTAACTATCCAAGCACACATAACTTGTGCTACTTTCTGAATTGCAAGAACAGGAAAATTTCAAGTTTCAAATATCAAAGTCCAACTACCTGACATAAGATTTAGTTTAGAGTGAGCTTTCTAAAACACAAAGAGATTGTGGATAGATTCTTAAAAAAAAAAAGGCCGTGTAAATCAAATAAGCAAGCATCCCACCCAGAAAACATAATGTTTCTTCTATGATATTATATAAAAAGAAATATATAATTGAAAACAGGTTTCTCAGTTGTACCAATTAAAGAAGGGCCTGTATCGCTGACTCAGAAATGCTACCATCGCGACCCACATGAATTGCAACTCCATACCTGGTTAGGGAATATAATTGAAAGTTTTATAGTTAAAATAAAATTACAAATGACATATTTCACCTTGTTGTGGAAGCACGTGCCATGATATTTCTGCCAATGCGCTTGATCTAGCCCATCCATCCACTTGTGAAATTACTTGATTTGTGATAACCATAGCAACTCCAAACTACATAATTAATTGCTATCTAATCAAAATTAAAGGAATTAAAAACAACAACAGCAATAGAATTTCAGGAATTATATTTGTGTCCTTTTATGTTAGAGGGTAGACATAGGGCTCAATCAAAGAGATAGTTATTTCATCAGACTCAATTAATTTATGGTACTGTATCAGTATTAGACCTGATCGATATTTGTACTTCATCAGCCAACTTATGTAGAATCCTATGGCTTCCGAGACGACATCGCCTAGTCACGCAATTGCAACCACATCAGACCGAGCATCTATGGGGTAAGAACCTTCCCTGTGATGAGAGCCAACCACATCCGCCGTTCATGAGCCACCGCTTCCTGTCTGATGCATCACTGCCAAGTGCTAACCGACCCCAAAGCAAATAGCATTCGCCCATGAGCCAGGCGTACATGGCCCAACCAAATGGTGCCGACACCACGTTTCTTCGTTTATGGGGGTAGAGCTAGAAATAGAGCACTAAAGATGTTCATGTTGGATCTCCATTGACTTGTAGTGCCGAGGAGAACACGGTTCTTTGATCGACTGCTACCGTTAACCTCTCTTTCTTAATTAAATTCTTTAAATTAGAAAACTTTCACTTGCTTTTACTTTTTCTGCCGCCTTGGAGATGAAAAGAGATGGGTCATGGAGGCAGAAAGAATGAAGTTGTACGGATGGACAGGATTTGATCTTCCTCCAATTTTTTTTTTTTTTTCCTTGGCTCACGGTATCACTGCATTTCTGATTTTCATTCCTTTTAATTGGTGCAACAAAAAATATATAAAAAACTATTTTCTATTTCTTTTTTCTAGCAGCGGCACAATTTATTTTTGAAATTGCGTGGGGGCCTTTCAAATATCATTTTTTTTCATGAAAATTTTATGAGCATTCTAAGAAAAATATAAATAATTCATTCATATAAAATTTTTTAAGTGGAGACCGTCGAATTTTCCAAATGAGTTTTTATATTTTTAGAGCATTATTTGATTAATGAAATTTTGAAACACAAATATACTGTTAAATTTTTTGCTTCTTTATAAACGTGTTAATTATGTCATTAAAAATATTGTTTCGAGGGAACCCATAATTTGGAAAACTTTGTAGATTAATTTGTATCATTTTCTGGCCAAATTTTTTTCATTAAAATTTGATGAAACATAGAAATGGTTATATTATGATATCTCATAAAATTATAAACCCATAAATTTTTTTCTTGCGGATTTCAAAAGATTTCGATGATTCTATAGGATCTCATTTAATAATTTTTTTAAAAAATCGTGTTCAAAATGTTTACAAAAATATAAAAACTTTTACATCATGACTTAGTTTTAAAATTCTATACATCAAATAATATCCTAAAAATTTGGAAATTTATTTTAAATTATTGGATTGTATACGCCACAAAACTTTTATATTTTACTGAGAATTGTCATAAAATTTGATTGGAAAGAAAATTTAGAAAGGCTTTAAACAATTAAAAACAACTGGCTAGATGAAAGAATAAAATGGATATGTCCATTTCCGTTGGACCAAAGGAAATTAGAAAAGGAAGCCTTCCCAGTCATCCGTACAAATTGGTTCCTAGTTTCGTAATTCTTGATGCTGTATTCCTGCATCAATAAATTAAATTTGTATAATTCCTATATTAAAATTTTTCAGAAGATGTTCGTGCTCACTTTTTGTTTATCTGAACACACTACTATCTATTTATGGTGAGGGACCCGCCCACACCGATCATGAATGCATGTGTGCGTTTCTATAGAGAATTTGGTGCGCGAAATACAAATAATCATTATAAGTACTGGAATGGATAGCAACCCATTTAGATAAGCGACTGTGCCACATATGATCTTTCATAGCACTGCTTACGGCATCAATCAACAATCATCTAAATGCAACCGTACGATTACGAGGAATGGTCTGGATAATTCGCTCGGAAATAGCAAAATGTTACTGTAGCTAAAGAAAATGAATGTGATTACTAGGTTTAAATTTGCGCTGTTGTGTTCAGTACGGAGTTAATAAAAAGATGATTATTTTTAATTAGACATATTCTTTGGAGGAGCTAATTAAAACGCAACCCATTCTCTGGTCACGAATGCAGATCTATAACTTTTTTTTTTTTGGAGAACAATTAAGTACATCTTTATCAACGGACAATTTCCTAAACGATTCCAACTTAATTAATTGAAAGCTGTTAGCTTTCTTTTTTAGTTATTAATCTGTAATTAATCATGGTTTCAATTAGACGAAGTACAATACAGTATACCAAGCTAGAATATTTAATTTCGCCTTTGACATTCGTTGGTACGATGATAACTTTTAATTTTTAAGACCATTCCTGAAGTGCCTAACCACTAATTTGAGACTTTAATTCCATAACTATATATGTCATAAATTACTTATATGACCTTGTAATATTTGTATACCCATCCTTAACCGCTTTTCGCAGACAATCTATCTAGCACACAGATATAGCATATAGGACATCTATGTATTTATATGACTTATCCATAACAATCATCTATCCGACTCTTGGAATGGGTGATTTTCGGCCCTCACACAGAAATTTTGATTACAATCCGTGGGACACCCATCTGAGCTGCAACATTTTGGAATATCTAGAAAGCACGCAACAAACAAATTCTCTAAGACTGTTCCACTACTCTAGAGTTTGTGATGAAAGAGATTTTGCGCATGTTTACACTCTTATATGAAACACGCCTAAATTTATTTAGATTTTAGGTTTTAAAATTTTGTATAGGCTTTAGATTTTTTTTCTTCTTTTATTCCGTTTGTAAAATATTTTTATTCAATAAAATTTTCCGGTGTGATATTTTGTCACCGATCCTAAGAAAAAAAAAAAAAATCATCTATCCAACTAAATTGACAATTCAAATTATTAACACAAAAACAATTAGAAGGTAAAACTAGTGCAAAGCAGAGTGATATCAAAATAAAGCTTCTCTAGTCAAACAATTCGAGTGATTTTTTTACGCTCTCTAATAAGTGATAAAACTAGAGCTTCTCTAATCGAACAGTTTGACTTTTTGTGCACTATTAAAATTTTAATTTATATATATACTGTCTTCTTCTGACCTTTTGAATATTTTTTTTTTTCAATTTTTAGTTACTAACCTTTTATTAGGGTGCAGTAACAACTTTTTTAAAAAAAAAATTATAAAATTACCTTTATCAATCCATCATTATTTAGTTAAATTTTCGAATAAGTGGGTTTTCTCAGCCTTCCTGCGTTTTTTCCTAAATAAAAGGAGGAATATACACAGACAAAAATCCTTTAAACAATTTTCCCATAAAAGAAATATTATTTAAGAAAAGCTTTTTAACAGGTAGCAACAATTAGCTATTAAATAAATATAGATCTGAAGGTTAAAGACATATTATCTTTTTCGTTTCAGAAAAGAATGAACTCAAAGTGGTTCAAAGTTTTTTTTACGCGAACTGAATTTGAGTTTGATGCGATATGGTCCTACGTACACTCCACAAAAAGGGTGTAACTTTTGATCTGACCTTCGGATCTGGTTGAAATTTTGACAGGAGATCTGTGACCAAGAGGACATGACTGATTTTTCCAAATCATCAGCTCAGAATCTTTCATGGACTTAGGTATTTCTTTATAATGTTAGCAATTTTAGGATTGTTTTTGTAATTTTTATGTATTTTAACTTTTTAGGGTTTTGTATTTGTTTATTTAAGACAACCGTCACATCTTTTGACGATTATTTATTTTTTTGGATAATAAAATTTTATCTAAGAATATATGATCTCAGAATCCAAATTTTTTATTCGTAATTTTTCATTATCTTTCTCCAATAGCTAATGTATCATCATATGGAGCTAAAACTACTTTACAAATTTCTTATAATGGAATTCTAATATTCATAACTTTAATTTACGAATGAGCAAAACCAAACAAAAGAACTGGCTCAAAAATAAAATAACAAAAAGGAAAGATGCAAAATAAAGATTAAATTCATTATGACATATATAGGCTTCTATTTGGAAGGCCTAATTCAATCCTTTATCCTTTATGTTGAAATACTTAAGTGTTGTAAGCCACCTCGTGGTCTCCTTGAGCTGGTGAACTGCGATTGTTTCTGGAATAAAATCATGAAACCCTGGTCCCTGGTAATCATACATTGCTGGGATCATGTTGTACCTATTCCTTGCCTTATTCCCCATGTTAAGCCACATACCAGTAAGCAAATCTTCTGGTCCAACTAGCTTGCTTCTTGGTATGTCTGACTCGGCGATCCATTCAACCAAATCCCAGGATAGCAAATACCCCATCCCTAGCATAAATTTGGGGAAATCCTTTCCTTCGAAAACTAATCCCGCACCATAGTACATATCATACCTGGGTTTATCTTTCAAGGACTCAATTAGGTTGTCAAACCTGAAGTATGTGTCATCGTCACTTTTCATTACATAATCATATTTATTTTCTCCGTGAAATAATTTCGGAAGGCTGGAGAAATACGTGTACGTCTTGCCAAAGTTCATGCTCTCCGTGCAGTTCAATATGATCATATCATCATATTGCATCATCTCAAGAGAGACCATGGTCCTTTCTTCATCCTTTTTGATATTGCAGAGTACAAAACGGATGTCCACATGGGCTTCATGGATTCGTTGCATGGAGTAAGCAAGGCGGATCAGGCTACGCCGCTCAAACCGGCTCGGAAGTGTAAGTATACCCATAAGAAGGCGAAAGGTTGGTTTTGGTGGAATAAGATCTCTAGATTCAGTGCCCTTAACTGGTTGGCATGAGCCTAATGCTGGTATAAGGTAAAGATGGACACTAGGGTTTGAGAAGAGGAATATTATGGGTAGAATTATAATCACAGGGATGAGAAGTAGAAAAAAGAGGTGTTGGTAAGATAAGGACCTTTTTTGGAAGGAGGAGTCGAGCTTCATTTTTCTTTTACTTCTCCTGTAGCGCTTGTGGATACAATAGAGAAGCCAAGCTAGTGCACTTCTTAAGAGGTACAAGTACAACTGTTTAAATCGCAAAGAAGTGGTAAGAATTGACGATGTTTTGGTAGCATGTATGCCAAGCGTGTTATTAGAAGCAACTGATTATATGGTAAAATACTAATTATAAAGAAATTGTAGACGAAGAAAATTAAGATAGTTGGATAATTGTCAGTTGATTATACAAATCATTGTTTTCTTTTTTTTTTTTTCTTGTTTTATTGTTTTTATTTGCAAGTTGGGGCGTGGTTTAAACTTTCAATCATTTTGACTTTGCTTTTGTTTTCTTAGATACGCGGTGCTGCACAACCCTCTATAGCCATCTAATTAAGAATCACGACCTTGGTTTAACAAGAGCGCGACCTTTCTTTTTCTAATTAAAATTAAATCGTTTAAAATCAACACGGATGATATATATTTGAAGAACTTTCTACAAATTTTAGATCACGAAAAAGGCTTTCTACAAAATTTGTCTCCATCTAATGATTCTGCAGTAACATTTTTTATTTTTTATATTTTTGAAAGTTGCAGTAACATTTGAACCCCATACGGAGTATATGTGTTCCAATTAATTTCACTGGCTAATTAATCGACTTGACTTAAAAACTTAAAATTTTCCAACATATCAATTAATTGCAAAATTTAGAAGATATTTAGAATAAAAGAAAAATGAGTAAGTACGCTAAAAATAAATTAAAAATTCTACAATAAACATGGAAAAGAGAGTTTAGGCAGGAGATGAAATGGAGATAGCGCCTGCAATTTAGCATCAGACAGAGATCCCACCGTACATGAATGTACAAGTGTTGACATGTCAATTTTTCAGACTAAAGTTTTCTTCTATACTGATATAGTTCTCTATTTTTATTTTTCGATTACTTTCTCTTCTTTGGGTATATGCCACGGTTGCAGAAACATATATATCTTCTAATTACTCTACTGTACAGCACTTTGTGAAGCTGTACCATTAGTGGATTAACCAAAGGAAATGTCTTTAAAACGGAAGGGATATTTTCTTTCCAAAAGTACTCAGCTTATATTTACCAGTAGCATAGGTTTTAAATTTTTAATCCATATCTCTAATTTTTAATTTCCTCTTTTTCTTTAGAAAAACTTTTTTTTGTCATATTAATCAAAGTGAAAAAAAGTACAGGTAGCCCCTGACGAAAACAAAAATGAACACAGAAATTTGCATTTCTTCCTATATATTCATGCTTAAATTACGTGTTGGGCTTCGTAGTTATTTTGTCCACTTACACAATTACTGCACTTAACCTTGGACCTTCAGCTAAATAAAATAGGACCCACTAAAAAGGCCTAAAATATACTACAGCCCATCTCTCTTTGTGTTCAAGTTGAACAGTCCAAAATCCAGTTTTGTTCATTTTAAAGAACTTTCAGTTTGGAATGAAAAACAAACTGCAGCAATAGTCTTAATAATTAAGGTAATAGAACTCTAAATATTTTTTTTATTCTTCATAAAATTGATTATATATTCTTTTTACTTGTGTGTGTCTCTCTCTATATATAGAATATCTATTGTGAACCATTGTTCATGGAGGGCTCCATAAATTATGGTCGTTTGTTCGGTGATTTTACAAATGGACAAACCTAAATTAATCAATCCAATCTATATATTGAAACATCATAGCAAACAAAATTTTACATTTTTTTTTATTTTTTTTACTATTTATTTTTCGAATTTTGTAAAACTTGTCATTTTTTGCTACAAATTAGTGCCAAATTCACTAATTTGTAGCAAAAAATGGCAAGTTTTAAAAAATTCGAAAAAATGTAAAATTTTGTATGTTATGAGATTTCAATATATAGATTGGATTGGTTAATTTATATTTGTCAGTTTGCAAAAATTCGAAAAAACTAGTAAAAAATTTCAAAAATTGTAAAATTTTGTTTGCTATGGAATTTCAATATATAATTGGATTGGTTAATTTAGATTTGTAAATTTACAAAATCACCGATCAAACGATCATGGTTCACGGAGCCCTAAATGAACCATGGTTCACAATAGATATTCTTTATAGAGGAATGCTAATGCGCCATCGATGGCACGTGCCATTGATTTTTCATCGAGTCGTTTTTCAAGATCTAAAATTCAAATTGTCAATCTGAACCATTCAAATTGGCTACCATATTGAAATATCCGTGGAGACCAAATTTTATATTTTTTCAAATTTTTTTGTTATTTATTATGATATTTTCAAATTGGAGAGTCAGAAATACCCTATTATAATATTTTTGAAAATATCAAAATAAATAGCAAAAATATCGAAAAAATGTAAAATTTTGTCTCCAAGCGTATTTTAACATGGTGATCAACTTGAACGGTTTGGATTGAGCGTTTGAAATTTGGATTTCGAAAAAACACTCGATGGCACGGGACCCTCTGTGCCATCGATGACGCGTTCGCATTTCTCTTCTCTTTATATATATATATGTATATGTATATATATACGTGTGTATATATATATATACATGTATATATATATATATACATATATATATATATATATAGATATATACATATATATATATATATAGAGAGAGAGAGAGAGAGAGGGAGAGATATGCTTTGGTGCATCATGATGTATTGAGACTTTTGTACATTGCAATGATTATCAGTCAATTATTTTACAAATTGACAAATCTAATTTAACCAATCCAATCTACATATTGAAATTTCATGACAAACCAAATTTTCTATTTTTTTTTGAAATTTTTTTATTTTCTAAAACTTCCTTTTTTGATACTAACTGATAATAAGAAAATTTAAAAAATGGCAAGTTTTCAAAAATTCAAAAAAATAGTAAAAAAATTTCAAACAAAATATAAAATTTGGTTTGTTATGAGATTTCAATCTATAGATTGGATTAATTTAATTAGATTTATCAATTTTTAAAACTATCGACAAATATCATCGTGATGTACAAAAGCCTCAATACATCACGATGCACCATCGCATTTCTCTCTTATATATTAAGTTTTGAAGAAAATTGCTTGTGCACAAAATTTGCTGAATATAATGTTTTTTTACAAATATTATTTTATTTGAAAAATTTAATGTCTTCTTCAATAGATGCCTTTTTTTTTTTTTTTTTTTCCTGAACAACATAACTAGAAAGAGTGACTATTGAACTAAATTAAGCCAACCGATCGAGACAGTTATATTAAAGTCAACATGCTTTGTAATTTTATAATTCGTAGGAGTACAATTTGGGAAATAAAAATATATTACATATCTATCTTCCATTAGTTTCATAGAAAATTGTTAATCTTTTAAAGAATTAGTTTAAGTTACGTAATAGTTATTTTCTGACAACATATTCGCCAGGATGCGTTCCATAGTTGATTAAAAGATTGGTTGATTAAGAATTTTCTTTAGAGAAACTAATTCTAATCTTCAGGTCAACGCTCTGGGTGCTATGACTTGGCCCGTTTTTAAATGACACAATGCACGCTATAGAAAGGAACAATAAACATTCTCCACCTTTGTTTGGTAGAACCTAGGACTTGTTCCTCACATCTCCAACTAGTAATTAATTTAAAGATGTTACCTGCCTGCAATATGTAATTAACAATTTAAAAGTCAAGCTCAATTTTGAAGTTACACAGTACTCTATAGCTTAGCTGTATATATAGTTCACCTGTAACTTTCGTGCACATGATGTTAAATTTAAAATGTTTGGTAGTCTCTTTCATCAGTGAATATATATTTCTACGGGTGAAAAAAATTTCTCCACTGATATTTTGAACAGTAGCGTACTTTCTCTTTACATTAGATGGGTAGCAAAATCAGACCCGACTCGGTCTAAAATATTGGAAAATCCAATTTAACCCAGACTCGATATAAATTGATCTGACTCGGGTGGTGATCCATGCAAATTTAAAGTTGATCAATACTTTCTTAACACTTTAGCAGTGATAAAATTTGACTCAAGAATCAAGATCAAAATAATTCTTCGGAAAAAAAAAATTAGGATGATTCACAATCCGATCGATCCGTTCCAACACAATTAATCCGACCCGTGATCTGACAATTGTCTGAATAGCTTCAAGTCCCCTTCGCACTGAGTGTCACAGTCTTTTCAGATAACTGAGAAGAACTGGGACAGCATTTACCAGATCAAGCAATTAGGGAAAAATCAAATTAGATAAAATTGGGATAAATTGCTTCAAAATAAAGACACACACTAATTCCTTGATAATAAACTGTTGAAATTGCATAAAACTCGGCTATTGATTTTTGAAGAAAATAGAAGATACACTAATTCGAAGGAAAGTAGCTGGAAATAGAAAAATAGGGAATAAAATGAGGAATGAGTTTTCAGATATCAGATTACGGCTGAAACCCTAGTTCTCCACTCTCTCTCTTAATTTTATAGTTTTGAGAATTAACCAAAGTAAAAAGGACAAATTATTACAGCACTTGAATAGAAATCACATTACTAAAGCACGAGTAAAAACATGACTTCTTTCTCTGGCCAGCTCATCTCCTCTTTTAACCTATTCTGTAACAGCTCTCTCATCTTCCGTTAGTTTTAACTAAAGCCTCCTACTTGGACCCACTTGTCTGCCCTTCAACCTCAACAGTCAATAGTTTTTCCATCCCCTTTATTTTTTATGGGCTCATCTGTTTGACTTGGGTCAACACTTGCAACGTTCTCTAACAATTGAACATCTACTAACACTCCCCCTTCCTTAGTTTTCTCCTTGTCCTCAAGGTGACAGTGGGGGAAACTCTTCACAATAGCTTCATAATCCTCCCAAGTGGCTTCCTCTACAGTTTGATCAACCCACTTCACCAAAATTTGTGGCACTGGTAAATTTCTCCTTTGGATTAACCTCCTTCCCAATATAGCTTCTGGCATGTCAGTTTTGTGTTCCAGTGTAGTAGTAATAGGCAGTTGAGGTGATATAGCTTGATCTCTTCCAATTCTACCCTTGAGTTGGGACACATGGAACACTGGTTGCACTTGTGAATTTTTGGGAAGCAACAGTTTGTAAGCTACTGTACCCATCTTCTCTATAATCTCAAATGGTCCATAAAATCTCGGTGATAATTTTGGGTTGCCTCTGCCTTGCACACTCACTTGCCTATGGTCATGTAGTTTCAAGTAGACCCAATCACCTACACTGAAACTTCTTTCACTTCTCTTTTCATCCGCGAATCTCTTCATCCTCTCTTGTGCCCTTGCCAAATTAATTTTCAAATTGTGTAACAGTCTGTGTCTCTCCTTTAATTCCTTATCTACTCCTTCTACAACACATTTTGGTGGGGCCCCCATGGGCAGTTGTGGGGGTGCATATCCATACAATGCTTCAAAAGGAGATGTTTTGATGGAGCTGTGGTAGTTGGTGTTGTACCACCACTCAGCTAAATACACCCATTTTACCCAATTTCTTGGCTGTTGATATACCATCTCAAATATTGTTCAATACATTGATTCACTCTTTCGGTTTGCCCATCTGTTTGAGGATGGTAAGCTGACCCCATACTCAATTGAACTCCCAATTTCTCCATAATTTCCCTCCAGAACAAACTTGTAAAAACTGCATCCCTATCACTGATGATGGTCACAGGTAGTCCATGCAATTTATATACATTTTCTAGAAAAACTTGAGCCACTTTGGGTGCTATGTAGGGGTGTGACAAGGGTATGAAATGAGCATACTTTGACAACCTATCCACTACTACAAACAACACTTCCTTTCCTTCAGACTTGGGTAAATCCCCCTATGAAATCCATGCTAATGCTAGTCCAAGCCTCATGAGGTATTGGTAGTGGTTGTAGTAAACCAGGAGTTTTAACATGTTCAGGTTTGTTCATTTGGCAATTGTCACAAGTCTGGACATACCCGTATACATCAGTTTTCATATTGGGCTAGTGAAACATGACCTTCAATCTTCTGTAAGTGCATAGAATACCTGAATGCCCTCCAAGCTTTCCATCATGAATTTCTCTCATCAACCTTTCTCTCCATCCTTGAGCCTGACCTACACACAACTTGATTTTGTATTTCAGCAATCCTTGATGTTGAGAGTATTTACCATTTTGCCCTCCAGAAGAATTCAACTTGTCAAAATTGATTTGAATCCAAGTATCCCCTACATAACTCTCCTTCAATTGATCCATCCAAAGAGGCACTAACTCAGTGAAAGCATTCACTGCTCCTTTTTGACTTTCTTTTTCTCCAATTGACCCTTGCAATCTAGAAAGAGCATCTGCCACTTTGTTGTCTCTACCTTTCTTATACTCAATAGTATAATTCAACCCCAATAGCTTGCACAATCCCTTGTACTGCATCATATGATGAACTCTTTGTTCTAGGAGGTACTTTAAACTCAGTTGGTCAGTTCTGATTACAAAAGGCATGGACATCAAATAATGCCTCCATTTATGTACAGCCGACAACAATGCAAGAAATTCCTTTTCATAAGTTGAGAGCCCTTGGTTCCTCACCCCTATACTCCTGCTGAAATAAGCAATGGGCCTTCTGTTTTGCATCAATACAGCGCCAATTCCTGTGTCACATGCATCAGTCTCCAACACAAATGGTTGACTGAAATTTGGCATTGCTAACACAGGAGCAGTAATCATTGCTTGTTTGAGTTGTGTGAAAGCTGCAGTGGCTTTTTCAGTCCAATTAAAAGCATTCTTCTTTAATTGGTCAGATAAGGGTTTGGCAATGGTCCCATATCCCTTGATGAATATCCTATAGTAACCCGTGAGCCCTAAGAAGCTTCTGAGTTCCTCACATTTTTGGGCTGAGGCCATTGCTGCATGACTTCTACTTTCTTAGGATCAGTGGCCACACCTTCAGTTGAAATCACATGACCTAAATACTCCAACTTCTGAGCCCCAAATTCACACTTAGTGAGCTTAGCATAAAGTTTATTCTTCTTTAAGATCTCCAAAGCAACTTGCAAATGTTGCTTATGTTCTTCTAGACTCTTACTGTATATTAGTATATCATTGAAGAATACTAGAATGAACTTCCTCAATTGTTGCTTGAATATATGGTTCATTAATGCTTGAAATGTAGCGGGTGTATTTGATAGTCCAAATGGCATTACTAGGAACTCATAATGTCCTTCATGAGTCCTAAATGCTGTTTTATGCACATCAGCCTCCTTCATTCTGATTTGATGGTACCCCGACCTCAGATCCAACTTGGAAAAATACCTTGCCCCAAATAATTCATCCAACAAGTCTTCAATAATAGGGATAGGGAACTTATCTTTCACAGTTTGATCATTTAACCTCCTATAGTCTACACACATTCTCCACCCTCCATCTTTTTTCTTTACCAATAAAACTGGTGAAGCATAAGGGCTGGATGAATGTTGTATAATATCATTTTTAATCAACTCTTCCACTATCTTTTCAATTTCCAATTTCTGGAAATATGAATATCTATATGGTTCGAGATTTATAGGTTTGGCTTTAGGAATTAAAGGTATTTGATGGTCAATCTCTCTTGTGGGAGGTAATCCTTTTGGTTCTTCAAACAATGCAGTGTAAGCGTTTATCACTTCTCTCAGTTCTAGGGGTATGTCAGGTGTAGTTTTCTCCTCTTCTGTACTTAGTTTGAACAAGTGTGCAACCAATATTTCACTTCCTTGTTTCAATTCTTTTTCTAAATTCAATTGTCCAGATAGCAATTTGATTTCAGCTTTCTCAGCTTTGACTTGCAACACCACCGGTTTTCCCCCTTTTTTAAACTCCAATCTGCCTTTGCTCCAATCAATTTGCATGGGTCCTAAACTACTGAGCCAATCCAGTCCCAACACCATATCATAGCCCTGCACAGCTAATAGTCTCACATCTTTCTCAAAAGGTTGACCTTGTATCTTGAATTGCAATGAGTCACAACTAGTGTCGGTTACCATCTTACTGCCATTTACTACCATCACAATCATTGGATTAGTTTGTCTAACAGGTATTTGTAACTCTTTAATTATTTCTGGATTTATAAACGAATGTGTACTCCCACTATCCAATAATGCACAAATGGGTATATGGCCAATTTCTCCCTTGAATTTCATAGAAGTTAGCTTGCTTCCTTCTTTATCCGTGTGCATGGATATGATAGCTTGTTCTACTCCACTATCCTCAGCTTCTTCATCACTCAGCAATTCAACATTCCAACTCTCTTCTGCTGTGTTGTCATCTTCTTGTCCACTTATCAAATTGACAGCTTCTTTGGCACATTTGTGTCCAGGGAAATACCTCTCATGGCAATTGTAACATAACCCCAAAGCTCTTTTCTGCTCCATAGTCATTTTGTTGGAGGGATTATTACTCCCCTTGAACCCTCCACTGACATTATTACCCTCTCTTTTCCATTCTTTTGGCCTCTTCTTAATTGTTGAGTTTGTATGAGTAATAGCTTGTCTGTTTACTATTTTGAACCTCCTGTTTTGACTCTCCTGCGCTTCTTCATATTAGGAGGCATAGTCATAAGCATCCTCCAAGGAAGGTGGTTTCAACAACTTGACCATAGCTCTTATATCCTCCCTTAATCCACTAATGAATCCCACCAGAAAATCTTCTTCAGCAAAGGAACTAGTAACTTGCAACACCCTTGATTTAATTCTATCAAACTGTTTCACATATTCATCCACCTTGCCAATTTGATGGCACCTTTTAAATTCCTCTATGGGATGTTGCTTACTGCCACTTTTGAACTTGATCAGTATCTTTTCTACTAGCACATTCTATGGTAATGGATAGGGAAACCTGTTAATACCCTTGTACCATTCTTTGACATCAGGAGAAAAATGCATTATTGCAAGCCTTGTCTTGTATCCCTCCTCTACTTGGTACATCTCAAAGTAGTGATTACAATCCATCAACCAATTTATGGGGTCTTCACCATCAAAGAATGGAAAGTCAATTCTAGGGAGGTGATTGCTGGGCCCACTTCTATAGTTGTCAGGTCTAGCTGATTCTTTCTCCTTCACTTTACTGTTTTCTAAGACCCACTGGTATTTCTCCTCACTCAGTTCAATGTTACCACTATTGCCCATTTTAGGTTGTTCTTTCTCTTTGTCTTTCTTTCCTTCACTATTTTCACTAACCCCTTTGATCAAGGTTGTACCAGTTGGTGTCAGGTCCACCACTTCTATTCTTTCTGGCTGGGGTTTTATAGCTTTTCCTATGAGAATGGTGAGGTTGTTAATTTTATCATTCACACTGCCTAACTTATCCTCCATTCCTTTAGTAGCATTCTTTACCTGATTGGTCACTAGGGCAGCTAGCCTTTCTTCTATTCTTCTACTATTCTCTTCCATCTTCCTTGTTGTTTCCTCCTGTCTCAAGCTAATCTCCTGGATTTCACTCGCCAGTTTCTCCAGCTCAGACTCCATTTGCGTATTCTTTGCCCTCAGATATTCCATGCTATAACTTCTTTTTGCCATGTCCCACTACAATCAACATCGTGCCCCTTAAAGACCGGTGCTCTGATACCAGATTGTCACAATCTTTTCAGATAACTGAGAAAAACTGGGACAGCATTTACCAGACCAAGCAATTAGGGAAAAATCAAATTAGATAAAATTGGGATAAATTGCTTCAAAATAAAGACACACACTAATTCCTTGATAATAAACTGCTGAAATTACATAAAACTCGGCTATTGATTTTTGAAGAAAATAGAAGATACACTAATTCGAAGGAAAGTAGTTGGAAATAGAAAAATAGGGAATAAAATGAGGAATGAGTTTTCAGATATCAGATTACGGCTGAAACCCTAGTTCTCCACTCTCTCTCTTTTATAGTTCTGAGAATTAACCAAAGTAAAAAGGACAAATTATTACAGCACTTGAATAGAAATCACATTACTAAAGCACAAGTAAAACATGACTTCTTTCTCTGGCCAGCTCATCTCCTCTTTTAACCTATTCTGTAACAGTTCTCTCATCTTCCGTTAGTTTTAACTGAAGCCTCCTACTTGGACCCACTTGTCTGCCCTTCAACCTCAACAGTCAATAGTTTTTCCATCCCCTTTATTTTTTATGGGCTCATCTGTTTGACTTGGGTCAACACTTGCAACGTTCTCTAACAATTGAACATCTACTGACACTGAGTAATGAAGTAACTAGAGACCCAATAATTTATTTTGACCAAACACAAGTAAGAAACACAAGCTACAGTAAAACTCTCAAAAGACTACAAATCAGATTTCGCTGTCAAGCTAGCTTTTTGTAACATAGTAGAAAAATACCAGACTTGATTAAATTAATTGAGTTAATTTTAAAAATAAAATTAAGAAGATTAATCTATAAAAAATAGTAATATTCTAAATAAACATGGAAGTTGATTTGGATTCAAAATTCTTGACCTTGTGTAGTACCTAAAATTTATTTACATAATTTTAGCAAATCAAAATTTGATTTAATACAATAATTAAGTTTGAATTTAACTATAACTTAATGAAGGAAATAAATGTAAATAAAAAATAACATGAAAATCGACTCGAATTCGAAATCTCTGATTTTATGTAGTATCTATAATTAATACAAAATATTCTAGCAAAATCAAAGCTAAGTTAATTCTGAAATTTATTATCAAATTGATTAAATCTTAATGAAATTGGTTATAAAACCATTTAATTTGAGTTACAGCACGATTGGCCGCATAGTCCTCGCCATAGAAAATCCCAGAGAGAAATTTTTTAATAAAAATCCAATCACGCTGGCACCATCCTCTCCTTCTTTCTTTTCTTCCCTTCTTCTTCGATCCATCCGATCTTCACCCCTTTTCTCCGATGAGTGAAGCACGCATTTTGAAGATTAATGCAGTGCGGCTTGCCAATCTCCTCGTGCCACCGATAAGTTACCCTATTGAGCTGTCCTCCTCCGATTTGACCCGTGAGAGAATCGGATAAGGATGGAAGTGGTGACCAAGACTGTAGGATTCGAGTTTTTGATCACCATCGTTGATTGCCCTCTCTCTTTCCTTCTCGTCTCTGCCTATAAATACTTCCGATTGAGGCAAAACGTCGGTTGGCGATTTTGGGTAAGAAATCCACAGAAAAAAATATAATAATAATAAAGAAAAGAGGAGAAGGGGAGGTAGTGAAGGAGAGAAGGGAAAACGACGGTGAAGATCAAAGGTATAATTAGACATTTGTTATTTCCTTTTTTGTTGGAAATTGTTTTGAACCGAATTATGTGGATTGTTAAAAGTTAGGGTTAGGTTTAATTTCGGATTTGAAGTTGGGTGTTGATATTTGGAACCGATGATGAGTTTGTTTAGCATAGTTACATGATTTGAAATGAATTCCAAGTGTGGCCAACTGTTGGAAGTGAAATTTTGTGAGTATATGGTTTGTTATATGAATATCAAACAAATAATTAGTGATTTTGGATTATGGAATTCGATTAGGATGCAAAGAAGTGGTTGAGGCTTGTTTTTGAAGTTTTGAGGGAGTGTGTACGGGGTGGTACCAGCCTTTGGTACGTGATTTACCCCTCTGGTACCATACTGGTACCTTGCGGTTGGAGACAGGGTTGGTTTCGTAAGGAAAAATGGGGAAAAGAACCTATTTGTAATTTTCTAGGGGCTTGTTTATAAGAAAAAGGACTTATATGTGAAATAAAAGGATTCAGGGTTCTTTTAAGAAAAATGCATGGGATTGTGGGTCGGATTCGCTTTCTGGTTGGCGGGTTCTGTCGGATGGGTTTCGGACTCGTTAGTCGGATCCAGGTCAACTGGACCAGGTTGACCTGGTCCAGCCAACTTGTGAGATGGGCTTTGTGGTTTTGGGCTGAGGCAAAGGAAAAAAAAAAATGGTAGCCCAGTACGGAATTTTGGATGTGGATTACGCTTTTGGGATTATTTCTTTCGGCCAATGCAGAATAATTTGATTAATTAGTAAAAAGGATTATGGACTTAATGATTATCATTAATCTTAATTTAAACTTAATCAATGATTAAGTTATTTAAAATGTGGGCTTAATAAATAAAATAATTAATTAAAGGAAAAGCCACTTAAACGTCGGGTATTCCTTTAGTTAATCGCGGCTTTCGGGAGATGATGAGAATAGTCCGAGTGAATCTAGAACAGATACAAATCACCGACTTTCTGATCCCAAATAACAACAAAATCAAATAACTTTTGGATTTTCGAATTTTTTTTATGATTTTTATAATTTTTTGAATTCTTGATTTTTGATTTCGGATTTTTAATTAATATTCATTAATGAACTAAATTACTTAATAAATATAATAAATTAATATTAAAAGAAATATTTAAAATAATTATATAAACGAAAATAAATTAGTTAATTAATAAAGGCTTAACAAAGATTATATTAAAAGTAATAATTAGATAATTGATTAAGAAATAAATAAAACAAGTTAAAATAAAATAAAAATAAAATAAACTAAGTTAGAAATAAAACAGAAATAATATAATAATAAATATTAAGAATTAAATTTACTGAAAACACAAGCAATTACTATATAGATAGTAAAGTACTGGTCAGTCTGGTAACTTAAGCCGAACCACAGTTAAGAGTCTCAAGTTAGATCAATTTAATAAACCGTTTAGTCAAATCTTAACGGTTCTCGACTTTTGTACAGGAGGCCTGACGGGGAATGATTCCAATCCAACAACAGGTGCGGATACGTGGATTTTTATAGAAATCCGGTCTCGGTAACTTTAAATTATATGCATTGCATGTTGATAAATTTCTTGAATGCATTGTGAATTGATCATATTAGGTTATAGGAACAGATATTACAACTCATGCTGATTCATCTCCTTTGTTTAATTTGTTATATGAGATCAAGCAAGTTTGCATATTCATTTGGTTATGATGAACTGAATTGTACCAGTTCATTCTATTCTTGCTTGATAGTCTGAAATATGGAATGTGATGATATATGAATGAATGTGGAAAAAGGAAAAGTGTGATATGATATATGGATGTGATATGATACGGATATCAAATCACCACTCCCCGAAGTCGGCTGATCCCCGGCTTCGGCCTGTTCGATAGCGCTATACGGATAGTAAACTCCCTCTTGCCACCTAGACCAAGGGCTATGCCCTCTTGCCGGCTAGGTAAGGGAGGGGTTACCCTCTTGCCACCCAACCGGTTGGGTAAGGGAACCTGAGTGAGTATTTGAAGCATGTACTGGTATTCCCTCTTGCCACCTGGTCTAGGGATACGTCCCTTTTGCTGACCAGGTAAGGGAAAGAAAGATGGAAAGAAAGAATGAGAATTTGGAATGTGATGCTTATCTGTGATATGTTCTAGGACAAGTTTCTGTTTTATATTTATTCATGATTATTTATATGCATGTGAAAGTTCATGAGACTTAACTGAATTTCAGTTCCGCTACGCTGCACTGAGTACAATATGATTAAGATTGCATTGCACTGTTTTAAAGTATTTTGGGTATATTTATTTATGGTTTATTTATTCAATTTAAGTTTTAATATTCATGTTGACTTTTACGGGTGTTACTCTAGACCTAGATTTCAACCAGAAATCCACGTCTGGAACTAAAGCCCGCACTGAGAATTTATTCTCACTCCGTTTTTGTTTACATGTTCCTCGGCGGTTGGGGGTTCCAGATGACATGCAAGTCAGACAGAAGACTTCCGCGGATAGCTACTGACGGTTGTCACCTATGCATAGAGACGCTTGTGTCCTATCTAACCACCAATATGTCTTGTTCTACTTCTATGTACCAGACATAGTTCAGAGGGTTGTATATGTTGTAAATGATTAGGGTTAGCTTTTAAGTAAACCATATATGTTTTACTTTGGTAAATACATTTGGAATAAACTGTATGTTGTATAGGAACTCTAAAGTTACAAGTCAAACAATTGACTTGTACTGTACCTTCAGGTTATTATATATAATCAGTGATACAGTTAAGAAAATGAGTGGGTGCTTGTCTTTTACTTTGTTTCTTTTCTTTATACTTTAGTCAGATAATATTCATTATATTATCTGTTGAAAAAAAAAAAATTCGGTCAGGAATCATGTTAAGCCTTACGGGAGTACAATTAATTATCTGTACTTTCGTGGCGGGATTGTTATATCCTATGTGTCAAGATGTGACACTTTTCTAAAAGAATTAATAAAGATTATATTCCAGAATGTTTGTAGGTTAAATAAAATAATTACTTTATTGGAACTTTCTAACGTATAATAGTGAGTATCGGCATTAATTAACTAATATTTGCGTTTCTTTTTTCTTTTTTTTTTTGATCAATTAATATTTGAGTTTCTACGATCGATTGACCGGTCCAAAACGTTATGCAAATTAAGATACACATAAAAAATGATAAAAAGTTTATTTAGATTTTATCATTATAAATATATAAACGAGATTAATTTTCAAACTCTTTAAAGAAGTTGAATCGCCCCCATTCTTACGGTTCAATTTTTGATAAAAGTATACAATACAGTTTCATATTTAAATAATGTCTCATGCTACTAGTCATAAAATTTTGATGTGCCAAGGTACAACGAAATTTAAAGTAGAACAATTCTTTTCTCTTTCCCTATAAATAATGTCTCATGCAACTAGTCGTAAAATTTATTATTCATAAGGCCTCTAGTTTAAAATAAATATATATTTTTGTCAGTATTAATTTTGTCGAATGTATAATTTTAATAAATTTATTATATTTTTAATGTATATAGTTTCTTTTAGATTATATTTTTACCGGTTCATGTTTAACAGATTTTCTTAAAATATAACTGATAGTTAAATTGCATAAAGTTCAATTTAATTCAAAAAATATTTAAATAAAAAATAATTTTTTTAAGATTATTTAAGTTAATTTTTTTTCAATGATTTAAACCTCCTCAAAATAAGGATTAATTAACCCATATTTTTAATTCCTCTTTGCCATTTCGTAATTGATGAGGAGGAAGTTGCGTATGTGATATGACAAAACTCCTTTCAATACCGCCCCCCCCCACCGAAAAAACAAAAAAAACCCCTTCAGCAAAAAAGTATTTACGGTAAGCAACAATTTATATTATTCAAATATATCAACTTCTCATCTATGATAAAGATATATTTGAGAGGAATTGGCAACTTCAGAATCATTGAGTCGAATGATAGAATATTCTAAGTTAAAAGTTATAAAATCGAGCTGCAATTAATTGATTTTAGCAGGCCCATTATTTAGTATGCATGTTCCCATCATTTGGTAAAATTGGGTTGATGCTGATAGAGGTTGTCCTGTTATACCATAAATCATTTTGGGTAAGGAGTAAATTATAACTATTTTAGGCTTAATACAAAATTCCTGAAAAAATAATATTTCATCTTCCTACTTCAGTTTTAAATAATTATACTAAAGAAAAGCTCTTCCATTATTTCTAAAATTGGGGAACTGGAAAGCTACTTGCTGGAAATTTTATCATAAAATTTCAATATTCACATTTTTTGTTTAACTTAATTACAAAATAAGCAGAAATTAATACTAACAAAAGAATTGGCCTAATTAAATATAAAACGATAAAAAAGGAAGATGCATGCAAAACAAAGGTGGACATCATTATGGCTTGGTTATCAACTTGGAAGGCCTATGTCCTAGTCCCTTCCTTCATGTTGAAATATTTGAGCGTGTTAAGCCACCTAGTTGTCTCTTTGAGCTGATGCACCGCGATTGTTTCAGGAATAAAATCCCCTAAATCTGGTCCCTTGTAATCATACATCGCCGGGATCATGTTATACCTATTCCTTGCCTTGTTCCCCATGTTAAGCCACTTACCGGTTAACATATCCTCTGGCCCCACTGGCTCGCTCCTTGTTATCTCTGACTCGGCAATCCATTCAACCAAATCCCATGATAGCAAGTATCCCATCCCTAACATGAACTGCGGGTTATCCTTTTCATTGAAAGGGAATCCTGCACCGTAGTACATGTCATGCCTGAATTTATCTTTTAAGGACTTGATTAGGTTGTCGAGGATGAAGTATGTGTCATCATCACTTTTTGTTGCATAATCATATTTATGTTCGCCCGTGAATAATTTGGGGAGGCTTGAGAAGTACGTGTATGTTTTGCCCGAGTTCATGCTTTCTGTGCAATTCAATATGATAATATCATCATATTGCATCATCTCAAGAGAGACTAGGGTCCTTTCATCTTCCTTTGTGACATTGCAGAGTATAAAACGGATGTCCACATGGGCTCCGGTGATCTGTTGGTTCGAGTAAGCAAGACGAATTAAGCTACGTCGTTCAAACCGGCTTGGAAGTGTTAGTATACCCATAAGTAGGCGAAAGGTTGGCTTTGATGGAGTAAGTTCTCTAGTTTCCGTATACTTTACTGGTTGGCATGAGCCTAGTGCTGGTATAAGGTAAAGATGGACACTAGGGTTTGAGAAGAGGCATATTAGGGGTAGAATTAGGAGAAGGAGAAACAAGAGGTGAAGGTAAGAAGATGACCTTGTTTGGGAGGAAGAGAGCTTCATCTTTTGTTTACTTTTCCTCTGATGCTTGTGGATACAATGAAGAAACGACTAGTACGCTTTTTATGAGGTTCAAGTTCCAAACAGGTATGCAGAATTGACCAAGTGTAATTAATTTAGTCATTGGTCATGGTTTGTATTAGAAGGAAGTGACATCATCTGGAATATTAATGAGTAAATAATGAATTATTAAGAGATTGTTTGCAAATCAGAGGTAGTTGGAGAATTGCCAGTTGATTATACAAATAGTTGATGTCTTTTTCCGTAGTATAATCCGGAAGTTGGGTACCGTGTACAATTTGATCCTTTCGACTTGGTTTTGTTTTCTTGAGCAGGCCCTGTTGCACAGCCCAATTTACTTCTTCCTAAGCCCAATGTCAAGCTCTTAAGGTCTGTCCAGCTGTGAGCCTGTGAGGGTCCAGTCGAGGTATAGTCTGGAATAAGGGAACGAAATAAAAAAAAATGGCAAACTTTTAGTATTGAAATTTAGGAATGTTCCTTTGAAACAACATTGTGCAACTCTGTTCTGTTATTTATTTATTTATTTATTTTTGATATAAATGATGCGTTACTTTGAAAAATTCCAATACTTTACCATTCATATTTAATATGCAGAAAAAACAAGGCATATTCTTTCTCGGTGATTTATTATTAAGGTGGTGCATGTTTGGATCTAATATATCATTTATATAATGTAATCAAGAGAAAGGTAAATCATCACAATTTTACCAAGGATTAGCTAGGTAATAGTAAGGAGCTAATAACTCATAAAGCGTGCACAAAGATTGATGGAACCATCAAGGATTGTTCCAACCATTAAAATATTTTATCATAGTAATCCCAGCATCAGATATTCATATTATACAAAATTAGGACAAAGTTTAACTCTGTATCACCCTAGAAGTATCATTCACTGTCATATCTCACCATTATGCCCTTGTGCATCTGAGTGCACCATCACTTGAATTGACCATCTGCTGATCTGCCTTGGCTGCCATACCAGGTATAATCACCATTTCTAGTGTAGCCTTGACCATCTCAAGCTCCGACAGAGATAAACTTTCCACATCTGGACACCAGATGGTCCCTTTCAACCTGCCAACATCCCTTTTCAGAGTTTCTTTCTTTGCGTTCTCAGCAGCAACAATGACATTGGGTTCTAATACTTGCCGGTTGAGATCTGCAGGCGTGTCATCAGGTGCGACATGCGGTCCTCTATCTGTGGAGAGGAGACAAATTGATCGATGACTGTAGCAGTAGAACTTTCCTTGGGGTGCATAAAAGAGAAGCGTCTTCCAGAAGGAGAAAAGACTATGGCAGTCACACGTGCCCCACAGAGAGCAGATAGCTCATGTAGCTTCTTGAACAGACCTTGCCGTCTTAATGAAGCACACCTGCAAAAGCAATAGATTTTTTTTTTTTGTTTGTTTGTTTTTGATTCTAATTAACAATATCAATATAATTTATCATCATTACTATTTGTTTTTCTTAACAGTAAAAATATACTAGACCAAGCATGCTGGTATAACAACAGCCATAGACTTTAACAGTCCAGAACCCATTAACTTTCTAGTTTCTACGCAATATACTACTAAGGAAGTTTAAGGGAGCACATTCTAACAGTAGCAGAAGATAACCAAACATTATATTTTTCCTATTATTTTAGAGTACCGTCTTACTTTTTTGGACAAAAATAAAAGTAGAGAAAACTAAAATATGGCACAAGTTTAACATAAATTGATAGAATTATGTTGATTAATACCATGCACAACAGTACTAATCAAAGATAGGGAAAATTTTAATAAGAAAAAAAAATACCCTCAGAATTTTAATAAGAACAGAGCTGCTACGGAATTTTTAATAAGAGCACAGCTACTGCGCCCTTTTGACAGGCGTAAATAGAAATGACTAATAGCGCCAGTCAAAACGGCGCAAAGAGCCTTTCTGCGCCAGTCAAATGGGCGCAATTGGGAAAAGGACAAACGACAGGCGCGTGGCCTGCCAACGGCTGAATTTCTGCGTCTTTTTCCGCGCCTCTGAGTTTCTGCGCCAGATTAAAGAGAGACAGAGAGAGAATTAAAGAGAGGGAGGAGAGAGAATTAAAGAGAGAGGGAATCCAAAGTTGAGGGAGTTGCTATTCGGCCAGAGAAGGAGCGAAAGAAAAAAAAAAGAGAGAAAGAAAGGAGAAAAGGAAAGAAAGAAAGAAAGAAAGAGGAGGAGAAAAAAAAAGAGAAGAAGAGGAGGTGGATTCGGCCATAATAGGAGGAGAGGAGAAAAGAGAAGAAGAGAAGGAAGAAACGTCGGCCATTCGACGAGGAGAGGTGAAACGTCGGCCATTCGACGAGGAGAGGTGAAATCCGGCTTCGACTCGACTCAACTCGACTCAATCTATTCCGTCGTAAATGTTAGTTTTTTTTTTAAATTTGTGTAATATCCAAAGAAAATTGATGATGAAATTTTGGTTAATATTGAATAGAAATGTTTGAATGAAAAATGTGTGAAATTAATTTGTATAAATTTGGAATTGATTATAGGAATGTTTGAATGTGTGAAAAATGTGTATAAAATGTGTGAAAAATGTGTGAAATTAATTTGTATATTGAATAGAAATGTTTGAATGAAAAATGTGTGAAATTGGTTAATTTTATTTTGTTCGAAATTGTTTGTAGAAAATAATAGAAATCGGAAAAATGTTAAAATTGTTTGTAGTAATTATAATGTTAAATTTTGGAGGAATTAAAAACATATGATGCTTAAATAGAAATTGTTGTAAAATAATTTGTATAGAAAATAGATAATTGTTAAAAATAGAAATTTAAGAAATTAGTTTGTATGGAAATAGAAATTAGTTCCATAAAAATAGAAATTAGTTCCAAAAAATAGAAATTAGTTCCATAAAAGATATGCATGTAAATTATTATTACGTAATATGACATGCATGTAAAAATTAGTAATTATTTCTTAAAAATGCAAACTAGTTTGTATGGAAATTATTATTACGTAATAGGACGCGCATGTAAAAATTAGTAAATATTTCTTAAAAATATTGTTTTATGTAAATATTTGATTTTGGATACAAATAATTTATATTGAGTATTATTTGAAATAATTTTAGTTTATGAAATAATTTATATTGAGTATTTTAAAAAAGTTACTTTTAAATAAAATAAATTTGAATGAAATAATCTAAATGGGAGAAATTAGAGTAAATATTGTCATTTTCGAAAACTTAGTTTGTGAAAAATGAATATATGGAAAATTTTTAGTTAATGAAAAAGAAATATTTTTATTGATATAGTTAATTGTGTAGATAAATTTAAAAAATAGTGTAACTAAGAATTATATTTTTATAGATAAACTAGTGTATAAGAATTATTTTTTCTAGATAAATTAGTGTATCTAGAAATTTTTAGATGTAATTAAAATTTGTATATTTCAATCAGATGAGTTCTGTATCTAGAAATTGTTGGAAAATAGTTTGTATAGAAAATAGATAATTGAGATAATTGTTAAAAATGAAAATAATTGGACATGCATGTAAAAATTGAGATTATTAATTGAGATTATTGAGTTTGTATGGAAATGATTATTACGTAATAGGACATGCATGTAAAAATTATTAAGAATAATTTTTTTATGGATAAATTATTGTATAAAAATTATTTTTTTTAGATAAATTAAAGTGTTAATTAAAGTCATATGCATTAATGTTATTTATTAAATAATTATTTCTAACTATATATTGATATAATTTTTTTTACAAGTGCAACAAATTAGAAGATGATTTTAAACTTTAAAATTCAAATTGAACTATTCAAAATTTGTGTATATAATTAAAATCTGTATATTTCAATCAGATGAGTTCTGAATCAGATGAGAGCGGTCCGTCTCATTCTGCGCCAGCCGGTACATCTAGGATTGTCAGACGTAGGAATAGTACTTCTCGTCCGTTGCGATACGTCTTGAATGTAACAGAACGTGTGGGAGATCCGGATAATGGGCCTATATTATATGTGCCGACATGTCAGCATTTGATTGGCATACCAGTGGATGAGGTGAATATTTTGTAAATTAATTATTTTAAAGTACATATATTATTATATTGCTTTAATAAAATTAATATAATTTTTGTATGATTGAAGCGTGAAAAAAATCTTACAATACGAGGGCATAAAAGAGAATTGCCCAATGACTTACGAATCGAAGGTCGGCTACAGAAACTTGGATTGATTCACATGTCGAAGGTGCCTAATGCCAACCTAGATGTACCTCTATTGAAGGCATTGTGCGAATTTTGGCGTCCCGAGACACATACATTTCACTTTCCTGTCGGTGAGATGACGGTGACTTTGGAGGTAATTATTTATTACCATTTATATTTCACTTTTATTACTGTGTAAATTGTTATATGAAACTTGATTTCATTAATTGAATGATATTTTATATTTAAATTTCAGGATGTCGCATTTCTGTATGGTTTGCGAACTGAGGGTACTCCTGTGACAGGATCAAGTCGTGCTAGTAATTGGGACGAGAAAGTTCGGTTGTTGCTATGTCCTGATAGTAATGTACGTCAATGGGCCAGACAGGAAAGGTATGAATTTACTGTATGAAATTTGAGATAAAATTGATTAATTTGTTTGATGAAAAAAAAATATTTTAAGTTGTAGGTATGAATTTACTGTATGAAAATTGATATGAAATTTATTAATTTGTATTGATGAAAAAAAATAACGTATGTTGTAAGTATGAATTTACTTATCAAAATTAATATGAAAAAAAAATAATTTGTTTAGTGCAAATTTGCGAACGGATTGCCATGACATGAAGCTCCTATGGTTGCGGAATAAATTTAAAAACGGACCGGTACCTGGAGCTTCTGAACAAGATTTGGATTTCTACACTCGGGCATTTTGTTTAGAGATGTTTGGCGCACTTATGTTTCCCGACGCTTCGATGAATTGTGTTTCCACATATTATTTGGATCTTTTGGAGGTATGAATATATTTTATATTAATAATAGATTTGTAAACCTATAATAAATTAGTTTCTTAAATGAAAGTTATATTTGTGTTCGGTAATTGTATGACAGGGTGACCTAAACAAAGATCGAAATATTAATTGGGGCGCTGCAGTGCTAGCTTGTCTGTATCGGGCTCTTGACCGTGCAGCGTTGAGATTCAAGAAGCCCACAGGACCGTGGTTACTTCTCTTGTATTGGGCATGGTCGTACCTCCCTATTTGTAGGCCGGGGTTAGGAGAAATTCAAGGATTAGGCATGCCAAATTTAGATTCGTGCCCCCCCTTTGCGTGGTTAGTATAACATTGAATAATTAATAATGTTTTAATTTTTTTAACTATAAATAATAATTAAATAATTATTTTATTTTAATAATGTTGTAGGAAATGGAGCCAGGGTCGAACATTTGTTGAGAGTAACCATCGCGGGGCAGTACAATTCGTGAGAGATTCTTTGGTCCTATTGGAGGTTGAAGACGTGAACTGGCGGCCATATCTAGAGTTCTTACGCTTGATGCCACGACATGCACAGCAGGGTTCGCTATCTTTCTACCTACGATTGCCATGCATGCACTATCACGTGATTGGTTGGACATTTCCAGACCGTTGTAGGCATCAGTCTGGTCTAGTGCAGGCTTTTCCTCCACCACTACCTATTGTATGTTTGTTAACTTTTTTTTTCTATAATTGAACTTGTGATTTTCGGTAAATTCACATTTTTTTTTTCAATAGGCATGGATCACCATGAACAATCTGTACAATTTTTCGCATGGTAGTGTTAGAGGAGGTGCAGACTATCGGACTGTGTTTGAGCCTTTGATCGCTATGTGGAATGAGGAGGCTTTACGGAGACGAGCTGACAGTGTAGACATGAGACAGTGGTCAAATGCTAACGCAAGAGCATATGAAAGGTATATGAGGGAGACAGGTGGAGCTGAGTTGGCTGTGACTATAGCTGAGGCAGCGGCTCGACGCCGTCAGGCATCGGTTAGTCAGTATCAGTATGCACCCGTGGCGCCTATAGTACGTGGACAGGTTTGTGTTTATGTAATTAATGTACTTATTTATTCTAATTTATATTAACATTATGTTTTTTTATGGAAGAACTGCACTATCTAATGTATGAAAATTGATATGAAATTGATTAATTTGATTGATGTATGTTTTAGGGAAAAACTGCACTATCTAATGCAGTAGAGGCAATAGGATTACTTGCCAAGAAAGGTTTTAGGAAAATTGGCAAGAAGATTCTTCGCAACTCCCAATCTCAATTGAAATCTGCATCGATGCATCACCAGTTGGAAGACTTGTTGGAAAAAGAGGGATTTTCAACAGATATTGATGCAATCGTAGATTCTGATACAGAGACATCTCATCCAGAAGACAACGCTCCCGAAAATGTGGTGCAACCTGTATGTAAATGTTATCTAAATCTAAATCTTTTTACTTAATATTAATGAAATTATCTAAATGTTATTTAAATTTAAGGATGGAGACTTCAATCCCGATGCCTCTCATACACAGATTCCGACTACTGGCCCTACACCTAGCCAGTTCCAGGCATCTGGTTCGCAGTATCCCCAGTATCCCACACCACCACCTTATACCATGTACACACAGATTCCATCTGTTGACCCTACTGGTATTTTCGGCACATACATGCCTCAGTTTCCGCCACATTTTCCGTCACATTATCCCCCACAGTATACTCCACAGTATCCTCCATTTAGTACTGATCCACAGGGTACTAGTTCAGGGATTCCATCATGGTCGTCTCCGTTGGGTACTCAGGTTGGGATAGACTCCTTTAGTAGTCTGTTACGGGATGCCATGTGTGCAGATGGTCAGTTCAGATCATATGACCAGGGTCATTACAGTCAGGAGGATCAGAGGGGTCATGGAGATGCTATGCAGGAGGACGAGGATGATGGGGGTGACGAAGGTGATGGAGATCAGGAGGCAGACGATGATCATGGTGATCCTTCTCCATGTCTTGCTCAGAGACGCGGCAGGCGGGCGATAAAAAAAGTCAGCAGATTAACGTTATCTGGCCGTAAACAACGTTGATGGACTTGTAGTTTATTTGTAGTTTTTATGGATTTGTAGTTTATTATGATATGTATTTTTATTATGTTGTTATTATGGATTTGTAGTTTATTTTATGTCCTTATAGTTTTTATTTACTTTAATTAAAAATAATGCAACGCATTATTTTAAAAATGGAAGTAATATGAGAAATAATATGACAAATCAACATACATGATTATATACCAAGAATTAATGACTCACAAGATATGTACTATATAGAATTAATGAATCATATGAACACTTTTAAAGATCGTAATTATATTAGACTAGCTTACTTTCCACATTCCTAATTTAATGCACTACCAGTCAAGCCTCGCTCATGCATGTATATGTGATACCAAAATTTCGAAATACTGCACCACATGGCTAAAAAGTAAAGGCTAAAAACACCTACTACTATAAGTTCATTATTCGTCAACATGGCGCTGCACTATTTCTCAACATGGTGCTAAAAAGTAAAGGCAGTAAGAAAAGACATAATTCAAATCTGCCGACACATGAGGGAAAACAAAAAAAAAGGCATTGCGCCATCCTAAAGGGCGCTAATAGCCCTTTTGCGCCATCCTAAAGGGCGCTAATAGCCCTACTGCGCCATCCTAAAGGGCGCTAATAGCCTCATTATTTGGCCGACACAAACTTTCCTTTTTCTTTAGTCATTTCAATCAAATCATGTTCAATTTATGTCGCCGATGAATGTTTTATATACATGTGCTTCGTTGCAAACCAAACCAAATTTCATCTCCACTTCCTTTCTTTCAATACTACACACATTCAATCTCCAGATCCGAAAATAAATACTACAATGTTTTCCATCAACATATATGTCAACCAATGTCCAGTTACCGGACCATGTTTTTTCAATTTAGCCTGTACTCCACAAACCACTTATGCCTCCATTAGAAACGAACTATATTATCGACTCCAAATTTATGAAACCCAATACAATATAGATATAAGAGGCCGTTATAATGATATTGTGGACGGGAAATATGAATCTTTATTCTTTCCTGTCAATTGCGAAGATGAATGGCGTTTTTTTTACCATCAGACATTTGAGACGAGGGGACTACCATTTATTGAGTTGTACGTCGATTTCATTCCCGTTTACAGCATGGGACCAGACCTTAATGCAACACCGTCAGACGATCCAGAAGATTATATTGATCCTATCTATCATACTTCCAAGCCTGTGGTAGAAAGTGATGATTCAGAAGATGATCCAGATTATGTTGATCCTCGAGAAGATGATCCAGAAGATGGTCCGGAAACTTATTCAGACCTTTCGACTGGAGAAGAGTATTCTGATGTGGAGGATCTTTATGATGAAGATGATGAAGTGCCCTTTCATTCAAACACTGATGATGCGCCTAATGCGTACATTACTGGAAGAACAGCCATGCACCATCCTGTAAGTGCATTGTGTGATATTTCGGATTTTCAATATGTTGGTATGGGTGAATCAAAAACTGAGCATGAAGGAGAACTCGCTCCGGGTAGAATATTTCGTTCAAAGAAACAATTAATTCTAGCAGTTTGTGATTATTCTTGCAAAAGAAATGTTGAAATGAGAACCCAATCAAGTAACAAATCTAGAATTATAATGGTTTGTGTACAAAAACCGAACTGTCCTTGGCGTTTGTATGCCATATGTGAAGGTTTTAATGCCAATTGGAAGATTTCCACCAATCCACACGACCATATTTGTACAAGGCCGTATAATGAGAGAAGGCACGATAACCTTACAGCCGAACTTATTGCTGAGCATATCCGAGAAGAATTAAGAAAGGATCTTGGTCTCAAAATTAGCCAAGTGGGAGGACTCATAAGGGCAAGATATACTCGTATTGAACCAACTTATAATAAAGCGTGGCGTGGGAGAGAGCGAGCCTTGGAGCAGTTGTTCGGGTCTTGGGAAGGGGCGTACAATAAACTTCCACGACTCTTGGAGGCAATCAAGAGGACGACCCCCGGGACGAAATACGATATCATCTCCTGGGAAACAAATGACCCGAACGTTCGAGTATTCAAGATGGCGGCCTGGGCTTTCGGTCCGTGCATAGAAGCACTGAAACACGCACGGCCCGTTATTTCTATTGATGCTAGTTTTTTATCGGGCCGATATAAGGGTAAGTTATTTACTGTATGCGCTTATGATCCGGAAAACCATTTAATTCCTGTTGCATTCGGGTTGGCGGAGAAGGAGGACAAAAATAGTTGGGGTTGGTTCATGTCTTGGGTTAGATTTGAGGTCATAGGCGACATGAACCGCAAATATTGTGTCGTATCTGACCGTCATAAGGCAATTAAAGCTGTTTTTGCTTCGACAGAGTATGGTTGGAAGGCACAAGGTCCACAAAAAGTAGCAATTCATCGCTACTGCATGCAACACGTCGCTGAAAACTTATTTAAAAAGGTAGGGGGCGGCAAACAAAACAAGGGTTTGAAGGATTTTTTCAAGGTTAAACTTGCAAATAAGAAAAATGAAGATCGTTTTAGAGAGAGGTGGGAGCAATTGAAGGCAGCAAATCGCATTGCCTATGAATATCTCAGAAATTGTGGGAAACATGATGAAACTGATCGGAAAGAGAGACCAAAATTATTCATGTGGGCTCAGGCATTTGACAAAGGCCATCGGTGGGGGTTAATGACAAGTAACGGATCTGAGAGTCTGAATAGTATTTTTAGGGTGGAAAGGAGATTGCCGGTGACAGCAATAGTGGAAGGCACCTTTTATAAATACGCAAACTGGATGAACAAGAGAACACAATTAGTACTAGAGAGGCACAGATTGGTTGAAATATGGCCAAAAAGGATCGAAGATAAATTGAAGAAGCACAGTGATAAAGCAGGTAAATAATTCAAATATATTTATTTCATAATTTATTTATTTCAATTAAAAATGTATTGTTTTAATTTATTTGAAATGACAGATTCGATGAGCACAACCACGTTTAGGCTCGACCTTGGAACATTTATTGTTAAGGCTCGAGGCGAAAACAGGGATGGTCATGGCTTTGAAGTTTCGAAGTATCGGGTCGAAATTCCACCTGAAATGGTTCAGACTGACCCTCAGCTCCCTTTTACTCATACCAAATGCAGTTGCCAGAAGCCTCAACTAACCGGTATACCTTGTGCACATGTAATTGCCGTTTGCAAGCAATCAAATTACAATGTTGATCAATTCGTGGATGAACGCTACAGCTTGTACCACCAAGAAGCTATTTGGTCTGGGGGTCAATTTCATTGTTATAGGGATGAGGATCAGTGGCCAGTTTATGATGGTCCTACAATCATACCTGACAAGAGTATAATCAATCGTGGTAGGCGTAAGATTATTCGTACTGAGATGGCAATGGACAAAATGGAAGGCAAGAATAAAGATAAGTCTAAGGGTCCTAAACCGAAAAAGCCATCCAAGAAGAAAGGTCAGCCTTCAACAAGTGAAGCTTCCACAAGTCACGCGAGACAACGAGAACCACCATATCCAATGGATGCAATGCAATTTGGCCGTTACAGTAGCAGACCACCATCAAGGACAAACAGTCGAAGAAGCCAAGCCCAACCAAACGTTCAAGCGGCAGTCCAACCGACTATTCAACCTGCCCGTAGGTCACTTCATGTTGACGGGCCAAATAATAATGTCCAACCACGTCGAAATTCAATAAGCACTGATCCACGTAGCGTGAATGCTCCGTCAAACACTATGCGATCTGAGTCAGCAAGGTTCACAACCTGCCAAACAAGCGGAGCTAGTACTTCTGGGAAAAAAAAAGGAGCCGGACTTTCGTCAAAAATACGAAACATTTTTGGAAGAAAATAAAAATTTATTCATGTATGTTAGATTGAAATTTTATTTTTTTTCTTATGATTTTGATTGTGTGAGTTTTGTATTGATTTGGAATTTGGATTGTAATATTTGTATGGATTGTAATATTTGAAGTTTAGATTGTAATATTTGAAGTTTGGATTGTAATATTTAATGTTTGGATTGTAATATTTGAAGTTTGGATTGTAATATTTAATGTTTGGATTGTAATATTTCAAGTTTGGATTGTAATATTTCTATGGATTGAAATATTATTTTCTAGTATTTCTATCGATTGATAATTTCACAAAACACCAAGAAATTTCATTTTCAAAGGAAAAACTGCACGGGATACCTTATGTTACCTGCTAGAAAATCAAAAAAATCGGAAAAAATTATACAATGCTAATTATCATATCTATTTTCTAATACTCAAATTTCAAAATCTTTGGCCAAACTGTTTGATCACAATAAAATTCACAAAACACCAACAAATTTCATTTTCAAAGAAATTTCATTTTTGCCCAATCTTTTCTGTTGAGTTCTGAAAAGTTAAGCGTGCTCTGAAAAGCTCTGAAAAGTTAAGCGTGCTCTGAAAAGCTCTAAAAATTTATTTATGTATGTTGTATGGATTGAAGTTTTATTAATTTTTTTTATGGTTTTGATTGTGTGAGTTTAGTATTGATTTCGAATTTGGATTGTAATATTTCAACTTTGGATTGTAATATTTCAAGTTTGGATTGTAATATTTTAAGTTTGGATTGTCATATTTGTATGGATTGTAATAGTTGTTTGCATTGAAATATTATTATATACTATTTGCACGGTGTACCTTATGTTGGCCGTTATTCTCATGTCTGATTCTAAATAGAAAACGACACGTGTGCCATGATAATGTTTGAAAATTTCTTTTGATGGTATGTTGACCCATGTAAAAGAAGTTCACAATCATGGAGAATAATAACAAAAATTATTTATCAAAACAACTATTATTAATTTTTCAAATACTTTGAAATAATAAAAAATATTATTTCTTAAAACAACTATTATTATTTTTTCAAATAGTTTCAAATAATAACAAATATTATTTGTTAAAACAACTATTATTAATTTTTCAAATACTTTCAAACAATAACAAATATTATTTGTTAAAACAACTATTATTAATTTTTAAAATCGTATATTTTTATAAAAATAAGATTTGTAAAAAAGAATTTTGAAAAATTAAATACATTAAAAAAATGTAATAGTCTGAATGTATAGCCCTGAGACATCTTCAAATAGGACAAACATTATGATGGTCTGAAAAAGCAACGCGTGCTCTGAGAAAACATTATGATGGTCTGAAAAAGCTACGCGTGGTCTGAAAAAACTACGCGTGCTCTGAAAAAGTCTGAAAAAGCTACGCGTGCTCTGAGAAAGCATTATGATGGTCTGTTTCACGTACAACAGAGCTCCATCTATATAGAACTCTCCAGGTTCAGCCAGACACAATAATCTCCAACTTCTTCTTAAGAACTTTACCACCATGGAAAAAGGAAATAGCTCAAACTCCAACAATACCAACAAAATTAATCCAAGTGAAATTGTGAAAGAGTTCTGGGGATCATTCTTCCATTCTACTCTCAACGACGAACAAAAACAAAGAGGGGAATGGACCGCAATGTGTCGTCAATGTTCTCAAACTTGCCAATACAATGTGAATGAACCGTACTATGACTTGCCCTTAAGAGCGCATTACGTCGACCACGTAAAAGAACAGATAGAAACAGAAAGGCCGAAGCGTTATGACTGGTCAGAATACTTACCACCTAAACCGAAACCCCAAGAACAATATGTACGCCAGCCATTACCCTTCTCTATGGTTGAATCCATTTTTAATTTTCGTGGAGACCACACAGTGATATGTACAAAGTGTGGTGAAATTTTCAATTACCAAGAAACCATCCTGCGTGAGCACTACTCTTACCACGATCGCCGTGAAGCGGAAGAAACGAAAGCTCGGTACATAGAAGCCGAAAGAAAAAAGAGGGAAGAAAGTGACAGACTTACACACGAGTATTGGAGTAGGAGAATAGAAGAGTCGGAAAAGAAAAGACTAAAAGAAGAAAAGGAGAAGGAGAAATGGCGAAAACAAATTCAGGACATGCAGATGCGCGATAGACTTCGAAAGGCAAAAAGAGAGGAAGAAAGAACAAATGCAGCAAGATGTATGGCAGAGATAGAAAAACAAGAGGCAGATGCGGCTTTCTGGAACGAAGCCGCTCATATGGCTGACAACGCCGGTGCCAGTAATCAACAGGACAATATAAATGAAGAGGATGAACCATGGTGGGATGAAATTCTTCAATATGTAAAGAGTCAAGATCTCTAAGTATTTTTTTTTTTTTGTGTGTTTTATTATTATGGTTTAGTAACATAGTTATGTATCGTTGTAATCATTTGCGGTTGTTATAATTATCGTTTACTAACTATTTTTGTTTAAGTTGTAGTTTTTCTTGCCTTAATTATAAATATAGAATTCTTAAATAAATTTTTATAAGTAAATGCACAAAAAATACACGGACAACAAAAATATATTCCAATTAATTTTAAAAAATACTTAAAAAACATACTAATAGTAATACAAAAAATAATACATATTGAATTTTCTCTTTTCCGTTTTTTCCCATACAAAAATAATACATTTAACAAAATTAACTTTCAAGAGGAGTTTTCTCTCCTCTATTTTATTTTTCTTTGTTTATTTCTATCCTTCTATTGCCGAACACAACAAGAGAAAAATGTCTCTCTTTAATTCTCTCCCTCTCTCTAAAATTCTCTCCCTCTCTCTAAAATATTCTCTCGCTGAATTTGAGAAAGGCAGCGGAAAAAGACGCACCAAACGGGCAGAAAACCCAGGCCACGCGCCCGTATTTTGTCTTTTCCTAATAGCGCCGTTTTGAAGGGCGCAGAAAGGCTTTTAACGCCTGTCAGAAGGGCGCAATTGTCCATTTTTATTTACGCCTCTATAAATGGCGCAATAGCTGTGCTCTTATTCGAATTTTCGTAGTACCTCTGTCCTTATTAAAATTCTGGATGGATTTTTTGTCCTTATTAAAAAAACCCCCAAAGATACGAACATTCATGATCCTGAAAAATCTCCAAGGACATTCAAGAACCCATTGCATTGGCCAATTACTAAATTATAAGGACGACGACCCAGAACCCCAAAAAAAAAAAGGCTCAGGAATCTGTAAAGTTATTATGACGAAAATATCTGTAAACCTTATGATTTTTGTCCCAAAATAGCCCAAATTAACTACGAAATACAATTCTGCAGCATGCTTTTGAATATTATTTTGACTAATTTTACCTCAGTTCATAATAAAAAACAAAAAGACACTAGTCATACTACTGAGATAATTATAAATGGGACTCAAACGTGCCAGTATTGAAGTTGTATGTTAAAATAAAATATTAAAAAGATATGTAATTGAGAAACAGAGGGGTTAACATGAAATTTTGTGCTCAGAATGTTGTCTTTTGCACTTGAAAGGAACAAATCATGGTGAATCAGAGAACGCTGAACCAAATTGGATGTGTAGACCAAGATTAAGAACTATTGTTCCCAGGTCAAAAATCAAAACACTAATCTTTCGCCTCAAAAGAATATATGCAAGAAACACGTACTGAAGAGGTGAGAAATATCCAAAGATGAAAAGGGAGGCATTTCATCATAAACCTGGCAAGCTTCTTTATTCTGAACGGGTTCAGTAGGTGTCTTTGCTCGACCCTTGGTTTTCTTCATCTTGGGTTCAATTACCGGAGCTCTGTTACTCCTAGTACTCGCAACAATGGCCTCCTTACTCTCCATATCAAATCTCTCTGGTACGCTTGATCGATGAATTGATGATGAACGGAGATAATTTATGATAAAACGAGAGAGGAAGTGGAAAGGATGATGATGATACGGAGATATCAATAGAAATTATTTATGGAAAGTATCTCCGAATTGATGTATAACTTATCAGGTTTTCAGAAATAATTAATTGTCATCTTAATACGAAGAAAGATTATTCAGGGAAAATGAAATAATCGGTGACACGGATGGAGTGTATATTCAGGGAAAATGATTTTAAAATGAAATAAATAATTTTTTTTTTTTGAAATAAAAGCCCGTAGGAAAAAATGAAATAAATAATTAGCGGGCCACTTGTATGTAAGATTCAGTCTAAAATTAATGTGCCACTATCCAACGACAAGATTGTCATCACAAGTATGCCCAGTTAAACCAACCAACTATGTTTTACCAATAAAATGTGTGCTTGACAGTCCAAAATGTTTACTATTATATTTTTATTTCTTTCCATAAATAGTTCAAATAGTTTCATGATTATTTTATTTTATTTTATTTTTTTTGAGAGAAGCCCTTAGGAAATTGCATTAATTAATTTAAAAATATTTCAAGAATAAGCTATAGGTTGAAGAAGTAAATTTGAGATTGGAAATGGTTCACAGCGCATGCTTTGTAAAAAGTTAACATTAACCATGAGTTAAAAGTGGTATATTGTGGAAACAGAATTAAAGATTAAAATGGAAAAAATTCCATCTCCTGAGTACGTTATATTTAGATGTAACACTAGGTGTGAGATGAACAATTAATAAAAGGAAGTTTCTATTTTTCGCTACTTTGTAGTACATTACAATACACTACTCCGAGTAGCACATTACTTAGGATCACTACGAATACAGTTTCCTGCACAAGAAATGCCGCAAGGAAAAAGAAAGTGACAGTGGGCAAATTTAGTGATCTTCTACGGCGCTTTCCATGTGGGAAACTGGTATAGGACGAAGCAGCTAGCACAATCTCTAATAAAACATTGTAGATGTCCTGATTTCTTTCTTTTATTAGTATCGGACCTCGATAAACGTAATTTATATCCTTTGAAATTTAAAAATTAATTAATTTTCTGAATCTAATAAATTTGTAAATCAATTTACAAACATGTGGATCTTACTTTCTACCGGAACTTGTACGGTGATTGCATGTATTGTCCCACAATATTAATTTAAATAAAGAAGAAAAGAACATAAAGACTTTCGACGGTTCCACCGATGCCAAAATGGAAACATGGAGGCACTCAGGCACCGAGTGTTTAATATATATATATATATATATACACACTTAGCATAGTAAAAATTCTAATTTACAACCTTTAACTGAGTTGTTGGTACATGACACTTGCATTCTGTTTCTTTGACATATTGTATTGCATATTTGCATAGCCTTTCTTTATAATTATTTTTTTTTGTTGTATTATGCTACCCACATTAAAAAGACAAATTATATTAGATAACCTTTTTCCCTTTTATTTTTTGGGTCTTAATGGGGGTTTGCTGCTTGTAAGAATATATAGATTTAAATAAATTACGCAATTTGCTTCTGATTTAGGTAGCGTATAATATTAGCTGCTGTCACACCCCGAACCAAATCAGAATTCGAGGAGGACAACCCCGCCACGTGCGTACACTCTACTGTACACACGTAAGGCTAAATAAAAGTATCCAAGCAGAGTAAATCACACAAATACAAGAATAATGCCACAAAATAACATTAAAAAGTTCTTACATAAGAGGAGGGTCGGTTTAAATTATTCACAACAAAATTTTCCAGCCAAACAAAAATAAGAAAATAAATATTGTTATCTAAACAAAAGTGGCATCATCATGTGGTAACTGGGTCTAGGTCTCTAACGTTGGATCACCGTCTTCAGTCAGACCGGTACCTGTCTCCACAAATCAAAGTATTGTGGGCTGAGTACGCGAATACTCAGTGCGATAATAGAGTGAGCCTATTCAAATTATCAATTCTCTAAACTAGAATATAAAATCATGCTGAATGTAATTATAAAACTTGCAATCTTTTAGTTTCATGTTAGTATAAAACCTATGCTATACATGTAATGATATCTATCAAATCATGCCATCGTGCAAAATAGAGCAAAAATGTGTGTAATCACTAACAGGTAATGTACCACACAGGTACTAAGCTTATCTGCACCACTGACAGGCGCGTAAATGTATAACAACCTCACAATACTAATGACCTGAACCACGCCTAACCTGTCCACTACCCGTCCCACCTACTACCTGTGCACTGGTGTAGGACTAGTAATCACGGATCCGAGAATACGTCAACCTAAGGGACAAAAGCCTATAAAGGTAGTGTCTAAGAACTAGGCGGATAACACCTTCTGTGTTCAAGTTGTTCAGTCATTTCAAATCAACCATAAGTCCATAATACATCTGTATCAAATCATATGCCATGCCAAAAACTATCCAAGTAGAGATTCGCTAGTCTTTGCAAACCGTGCAATCGGTACTTAGTATTTAACAAATGCACCAATAAATCACACTTTTGCTAATCAACTTATGTAAAGATAAATACATATGTGCATCAAGGTTATCGATACATGAAGTATTTCAAAATCATGCAAGTTATCTTTTTCAAAACAATTATGCATGCAATAGTTTATCTAATCTAAAGAATATCAAATCCGAAAGGCATCCACGCCTGAAATGACGGGCTAGGAGAAACTACTTCTTTTGAACGTCAGCGAAATCCTCGCCTCCGTCTAGTGCCTCGTCCATGGGATAGTAGTCGTCTACTACTCCCTGGTAGTCTGACTGGTCACCTGGTGAACGAACTCACGCGTTAAAACTAATCTAACGACTAGATCCATTATCCCTCAATTAGGATTCAGGTTCTGGTAATTTTGGTGTTAAACCATACTTAACTACTAGACAATTTAAAAAGGATTCTGTTTTAAAATATTTTATTATAATTAAGTATTTATTTTTCTAAAAATAATTTGACAGAATTTTAAAACAAAAATTGTGTTGTTATATCTAGAAATAATTTTTTTTTTTTAGAGTTTCATCTATAAAGTCAATGTGAAGAAATACGTCTTTGACAATTTCAATCAGTCTAAAATACAATGTTTAAGACACCACTTTTAGTAAGACTTATAAAATCATGTAATTGTTTAATTCCGAAATGAAGAGATTAGTTTAAATAAAGAATCAATTTAATATCAAAGAGGAAATTTTGTTGTATCATGCATGTAAACGTAATGTACCATTTTATAGAATTGTTACACATTCTAATTTTTATATTTAAAATACTTATTAAGACTGGTATTACTTAAACATTACTTATGGTAATTAAAAAGAAGCCGTTTTATTAAGTGTATAGAACGTGTGTCAATAAAGTGAAGTTAAATATAATTTATCGCTTTTCTTTCATATATATAATGATATTCTGTAATAGGTTTTGCTATTCAAGATAATCATTTTATAATTTACACGTTTAGTAGTGTGCACATTATTATTATTATTTATTTTCAATAAGTTTAGACTCAATGAACTAATCTTTCTCGTTTTATAAAATTACTACTACTTTAAATAATCAGTTTGTACAAATGGGCAACCTAACTATATTATTAAGTTTCCTACAACATTTATATATGTAAAATGAAACGCTAACTGTTATTTGACTTTAGAAAAGTATTTCATGTGAACTTGTATTATTATGATAACAACTACACTATTTATCTAATATTTATTTATTTAGATAAAAGCTAGTGAGTTCATAATATTGAATACTTGTAAAGTGTGTTAGGTGTTTTCAGAAAGTGTTATCTTAGCGTCCACTAAAGAAATGTGTATTTAATTGATTTAAGGAATAATTCACTTTAATTATTTTAAAACTAATGTATTAATGCTATTATTTGAAGTACTTGAGTATAATTTTTAATTTAAGTATTTCCAGCCTGTTGATGCTTCAACGTGTTTTTCTTTTAGAAAAAACATTTAATAATTTATTAGTATTGTGAGAGCATTTATTTAATTAACTACTATAAAGCACATTTTTATTTAATGAATATAAAGACTCAACTGAAGCACTTTGCTATTTGAAAAGAAATCATATTGTATCTAAGTATTTGTCTTAAGAACTAACAATTTTATTTGCAAAACCAACAGTGATTAATCTCGACCTCAAAAGTTTGATAGCAACAAAATAAGTCAATCATACTTATATAGTAGTCCTCAGAGTTTTCATATAACTTTATAAATTATTCACCACGTAAATAAAGGTCTTCATCAAGAAAATAATTAAGCTTTATAATGTATAAATAAAACAACTTAAGGTAATTCTTCCAAGTTCCCATAATCAACAAATGCAACACTAGTCTTTTATAGTTTTAACTAAACAATATTATTTTAGTTTATGAAAGTCCAACTAGTAAAATGATCCTAGTTCAATATAATTGATTTGTTGGGTCAGGGAGAGTTCAAAAGACAAAGCCACCATTTGATTAAGCCAACCAAATAACTTTATTCTAGTTTTATTTTATTTATAAGTGGCAACTATATATTAATTCCTGGTCTAGATTAATTCAGCCAACAAAGAGGAAACAGGGGTAACGCACAAGTACGGGACCAGTGCCAGGGAAGAGACAAGGCTCAACAAGTAAATCTTTAGACTTATATATAGTTTAACATAATTCATATTCTTTTTGTTTAAGCAAAATAAAACCAACAAGAGAAGTTCATTATTAACGTACTTGACTAAACTGAAAGCAAATGACAAGCTCAACATGATACCCAATGTCTTTATTACAAGACCTTTACAAGTTATAAATCAAACTTAGCATTTGAAAAACCATAACTTAAATAAACTCATTTGTAAGTTGGTTCAGTTACAGAGGAGGGTTTACACGCAAAGATTATCTCAATATTTTATTTACATATAACTTAACAGGAAATGAGAGAAACATGTTTTAGAAATTTAACAAAGGAAGTTAATCCAATCAAAGACTGACAGACCCGAACCCGCAACCAAAAACGTTTATAGTTTAGCCCCCTTAAAATACAGAAATCGCAGATTTTACAAAACACTCCTAAATACTAGAATTTGTCACAGAACAGCCCCTAGTTTAGTTCAAACAGATCGGAAAAGTTTCTAAACCAGAAAATATTAACAAACAGGTCCTTAAGGCTATGGATTTGGTACCAGTAAGCAAAATAGAAGTGTAATGAACTGGTACCAAGTACTGCACGCCCAACAGACTAGCAACAAACCTCATACAACTCATAGAACTCACAATTAACACAAAACAAGCAAATAACAGTCAAGCACAACTCAGATTTTCGGACCAGCCAAGAATCACACATATCTAACTATCAATAAGTGAACAAAGCTAAGATTTACACAATTACAAGCCTCAATCAACACATAGCAAGCCAACAAATCAAAGGAGAAGGGAATGAGGGTTTGTGACAGATTACCAAACTGAGAAGAGAAGAGAAGGAGACAATGTCGGCCAGCACACCACCTAGCCACGTCGCGACCACCACTTGCCTCACCCACGCCTAGCTGAGCCGCCGCCTCACCTCTCTCTCTTTCTCTTTCTTTCTTATTTGTTCTTATCAGATTTTCAGAGGAGCTGACTAGTGGGTCCATGGAGAGTGAGAGAGAAGAAGGGTAGCTTAAATAGGCAGTGGAGAGAGGGGGTGTAGGGTCCGCGTTGCTGAGATGGCCGCTGTCGATGGGTGAGAGTAGCGGTGAAGGAAAAAGGAAAGAAGGGGATTGGACGAGTGCACCGCTGGGTTGGAGCGAAACCAGAGGCGATGGTGGTTTCAGGTATGGGCCGAGAAGGCCGAAAGAGAGGAGGAAAGGGCCGAGTGAATTTTTTCGAGGTTCACCAGAGGGGCTTCATGAGGGGTTGGGTTGCGAGAGGAAAAAGAGAGATGGGAGATGGGTTACGGAATGGATCAGTAGACCTGCATAACGTCCAAAACGAAGACGAAACTGTACTCTTGCGTTAACCGTTGTGTTATGAGACGAAAATTTTTTTGTCCTTGCGTTTGCGTTCCGTGCTTTGAACGGAAGATAAAAATCCTTGCGTTAATCGCTTCGTTAAATTTAACGATCAAAAACGATTTAAACGGTTAAAATTTGTAATCGTTTTTCATAGAGATGAAATTTGTAATCGTTTTTCATAGACCCTAAACAACCAGTTCAAATCCAGTTCAAAACACTACAAACATAACAAACAAATGAAGCACTGCATATTCTTCAATCTTCATAACAGTTTAAAACACTTCAAAACACTAAAGCAGGAGTTCTTCATAACAAATCAACACTAAACACTACTCCGTATCTCCACTGCTCCATCAATGAAAATCACTCCCAGTAGCAACTCCATCGATGAAAGTCACACAACCTTTTCAGCGAACTGGTAAAAGAAAAAAATCCTACAAGCAAAATTTCTAATTAATCCATAAAATTCCAAATTTAGTTATACTTTGTAGACAACTCCAATAAAAAAAAAATGATCGTCTTTAGAAAGGGAAGCAAACTCAATTATGCTTTGGAATGGAGCCAAGCACCGATCTAATCAAATTCACATACAAAAGAAAACACAAAATGTACCTTTATATCAAGTGTTTGACTCGAGCAGATAAAAATAGAAAACTAAAAATGAACCAAATGACAAAGCGATTTGTTCTTTGGAAAGTAACAAGGAGACAGACAAACCTCGATTTTTACTCCGAAACTAGTCTGATTAGACAAAGTAAATTGTTTGCACTCAAATTCACCTAAAAATTAGATAAAAACTTTCTGAACAAGAACAATTGCAACGAGTAAAAACTAAAATCTCAACATTGATTTTACCTTATCCATCAAAAGGCGAGAGTAGAGAAGCGATCTGACTGCACGAACAAGAGAGGCAGCAATCTGACAAAGCATCTAACTACTCGTACAGAGACGTGCGAGAGAGAGATACAGAGAGGACGGAGTCGAGACTGAGGGAGGCGGTGAGGACAGGTGGCTGTGCTTCGCGAGAGGTGGGAGTCGAGGCTCAGGGAGGCAGTGCTTTGAAATTGAGGAGAAGAGGGAGTCGAGAGGGTGGTGGTGCTGTCGAGAAGGTGGTTGGATCTGTCATGGGTTTGAGTGAGGAAGGAGGAGGGGGAGATCTGGGTTTTGCGAGAGAGACGGAGGAGAGAGGTGAGGCGGAGAAAAAAGAAGAGAAATGACTTTTTGGGCGCTTCGGCGCAGGAAACCCCGTTTTCTCCGCCTTTTCTATTCTCTGCAATCAACCAATAACACTCAGGTAGAATGTTAAACGAAATAAACGATAACGAAACAGTCCTGTTTCGTTAACCGTTCCGTTCCATACACGAAACTGGTTTTTATTTGCACTGACCGTTTCGTTTCTGAAACGAAACCAAAAACCTTAACCGTTTCGTTTCGTTTTGGACGAAACGAAACGAAACGACGGTCGAAACGGTCACCGTTTTCAGGCCTATGGATCAGGTGAGAAAGAAATATCCATCGGAGAAGAGTGAAAAGGAAAATAGAGGAGATCCAATGGCTGAGGTTAATTCAAAGTTCAAATACTAAATCCAACGATCCCAAATGGATAAGAGATTAAAACTGATTATCAAACGGATGAGATTAAAGAATTGATGGCAGAATTCCAATGGCAGCAATTTGGACGGATGTATAAGCGATCTTTAACTTTATACAAAAATTAGTTATATGTTTATAACTCTATTTCCAACTTCACTAATTATTTATTACGTGACATACTTTCTTTTGTCAATCCTATCATGATTTTCGAAATTTTGTTTCATAATCAAATATCAAATCTCGTAGTTTAATATATGTAAATTAAAATCAATTAATATAGTGACAATTTGAACTACAGTATTCCAAAAGTTTTGTATAGAGGCCAAGACTATTCAACTGAATGGAATTTTAATTAGATTTGCCTAATAATTTGTTAAACTTAAATTTTTAAGTTTAATTTACTAGAATTGAAAATACTGGGTTTCACAGCTGCAACTATGTTTGTGCGAACATTGTGAACCTGTACGTCTAGGTGTATGATTAATTCTATTTGCTATATATACTGCATATTTTTGGGAATTTTCCATTCTGTATATATTTGCAAAATGCATCAACGGATTTATAGTACGTAGGCCCTTTCTATTGACCTTTATTTTTTTTTCTCTAATGAAACTAATTACCGTTGGCATTTCTAGAACTCAGTAAATAGAAATATATAGATTAAGTTTCGATTTATATGGGTCAATTAAGCAGTTACGGTGTCGAATTGGTACGGCACAAGGCCCAGTTACGGCCCAATAAGACTTACTTCTTAAAATAATTGTTGATTCGCTATCTATTTGAATGTCTCGCTAAAATAATTGTTAATATGACAAGCTTGAAACTATAGAAGAAAGTAGTTACTAGTATGATGAAATACAGTCTCTTTGGATAATAGGATGTTATAACATACACAACTTGTGAGAAAAAAATTAAGACACTGGCTAATAGGTAAATTACGAAGCCTAGGCACATACTGGATTTGACTTTGATCACATGCCAACTAATTCAAAGCTAGGAGATGACATACGCATAATTTTCTTTTGCAAGTTAAACTAACAACGAATTACAATATAACTATATAGTAAGAACTCCGAAGTTACAAAATTATTAATAGCTAGTAAATAAAAAGAGAAGCGCGCTGTTCCTTCAAAAAAAAAAAAAATGATTCAAAAAAAATAAATAAATAAAAAGAGAAGCTGGAGATCAATCAATGCCAGAATCCAAGTCCAAATGCCATAATCTTACATATAGACCCTAATTTTTTTAAATTTATATGGCGTCTATTTCTCAATTTGAAATTAATTTCAATGCAGGCTAAGGGGCAATGAAGATTGATTGGGAAGATGAAATATATCATGATAATGATAAATATTTTTTCCTGTAACAAGAAATAGACTATATACTTTGTCAGAAAATTCAGCTCTCTGCTGCACCTTTCCGAACTGAATTTTGCGTTTTGAAATAATTTAAGAACTAAAATTTAAATTTATTAAGTGGAGTAACTAATCACATTTAGTTCCGTAGCAGTATGCAAATTCCTATCATGTAACTGGCTATTTTAAATATTGCAGTCATTATAAGTATATCTATCAAATGATAAGTGGCGAATTTTTTTGGAAATAGTGGGGAGCACCCACCACTCTTCGTTTAACAGAAGAGCATCCGTTACACAAACTTAAGAAGTAAAAATTACAAACATGTCTCAGCACATTTAACAATAGCACCTAACAAATCCAATATTTGGTGCCGCACCCCCTTTCCCCCAATCTGTGAGCTTTAAGTGGCGAAATTTTCCACAATTTTTCGGAAATTAACAATGTATCTGGAACTCCTTACTATACACATTCAGATCCTGTGCAAAAAGGATTCATGCAATAAAGGAAAAGTTAAAGAGACATATCATATTGGTAGATCAACATTGTAAACTCTGAGATGTTTTGCTGACATATAAGTGAAACTTTTAATTTGCAAATGTTGAGAATGAACAAATTTCATTGAGCATTTTGGTCACTGCATTTATGTTAACAATTTAAATAAAAATTTTCTGTTAAAAATTACAACTGAATTTGAAACTTTAAATTCTGTTAAATTGACAAAAAATAGAAAAATAAATAAAATTAGGTGAAATGTGCCCACCAAATTAAGTGAACCGAAAAAACAATCGATCACATGTGTATATAAGTTTTCTGAATTAGCATTAACAAGATAACTATTTGACCGAATCAACTCAAATTTGTATTCATAAGACTCCAAGGGTAATATATGCGAAAACCAAAAGAAGTAATCTAATTTCGAATATAATATACATTCATAACAAAATTTTACTGAAAAGATATACAAACAATAAAAGAATTGCATTGTTCTGGTCCTAATTTTCAACAAAGAATAACCATTAAAAAAACTGGTTAATCAAAATAAAATCAACAAACAAATAAAAAATTGGGGCTTGACCCTCATTTTAAATCCAATATATATATATATCTATCAAATTGACCCTGTTCTTTCTAAACTCTGCTCTCGACAATACCGTAGTTCTAGGGACACTTGTCTCTCCATTTGAATATGCTTGTAAAAATTTGCGATGAAGATCTCCGCCCTCTTATCTATGTCATCACTCGATGATGCATTACTGCTTGTTCTTGTGATTTGAGATTTATTACTTGTTGTTCTTGACATACTGGAAGAATTTGAAGCCCATCCATAAAAATCGATCGGTGTAGCTTCATTGGTACAGTCGAGCAAAGTAGGCTGGGCCTTGAAACTAACTTTGCGAGGTGTAAAGGAACCTCTAATTGAAGAGACAACCCATCTGGTTGCATCGAAAGATAGCAGAAATTTCACCTTTTGGATAGCATTCTTGAGTTTGTTGAGAAGGGAGCTTTTAGTAATCGTTATTTCCATCATGCGTGATATATGATCAAGTGTAAAGGTTAGGTACATGGAGATACTTATATATAGGTTTGATATGGAAGACGAGATGGAAATTGTCTTGTTGGTGAAGCTGTGAAGTTGTGGACTCGTTCAAAGAATTTAGATACAGCGGAGGAAAGTGACGTGCCAACGAGGAAGTGTACAATTTTTGCTACAACTAGTTTGAAGAAAGACCAATTAATATTATTAAATCTTTGGCTGTTAAGGTTCCCACAGAATTAGGCTCCCAGTCCCAGCATATGCAGCAATTATTAGTTTAGGAGCTTAATTTGGTATGCTCTCCAATTACACAGATTACTTAGGAAAGTTGCAACATCCAAGTCGTCATATATCTATCAGATGATTATTCAGACAAATCTTGATTGTATATCAACTTTTATTTTTCTGATCTAATTTAATCTCTAGTTTAAAAATCCGTATCAATCTGGAACACAACCGGCTTAAATATGCAAAAATAAATCGAAATTGAAATGCATGATTAAATCTTTAAAGTTTTATTTTTCTAAAATAAACCTAATAAATACCAACTTGGAAATACCAAACGCCTCCCTATTGATTCATCAGCAACTAGGGTTCCCAATCGTTCGTGTCGTGTCGTGTTGACACGAACTACTTTTTTAATCGTGTCATGTCGTGTCGTGTTAAATGGTGAGGATAGGCAACACGACACGCATTCTGACACGACACAACTAACACGATCGTGTCGTGTCGTGTTGACACGTCGTGTTAGTCGTGTCAAATCTTGTCAGATTATTTATAATTTTTAAAATGAAAATATTAAAAATTAAAGTAAAGGAAAAAATTACTAAATAATAATTAAATTAGAACAATATGAGTCAAATGATGGTAAATAATATGATATAGTATTATAAATTGAATTTAAATTATTAATTTTGTTTAATTAATTAACATTAATAATTAAATTTGTGTTAATGTGTCGTGTTAATTTGTGCTCGTGTTGTGTTACATGTCAAATCGTGTCGTGTTGGATCGTGTTAAACTTTCTAATATCCCAACACGACACGATAACACGATCGTGTCGTGTCAATTTTGTATTCAGGTCGTGTCGTGTCGTGTCAACACACACACCGTATCGTACCAACATGATCATGTCGTGTCATTTTGGAGAACAATATCAGCAACGAAGGTGCCAAGGTGGTGAACAAAATTGTTTGTGTCAATGAAAACCCTTTTACCACCCTGTGTAGTACCCAAGAAACGTCTAATGGATATATGCCAACAAGCAAACTTCGTGGCCAAGTTTATGTTTTGTGAGTTTTGTCTCTGACTCTCTGGTTTGCCCGCTTGATATGAAAAAAACACCAAGATGATTGAATTCAGATTCTTTGTTACATGCATGAATGGCTGTTTAAATACCAGTATACAATATGACCTATTCAGAATCTGATATGCTCCACTTGTCATATTTGCGCCACAGAGGATCCCAGCTGATAATAAATAAGACGGTCATGGGTGCCTTTTTCAGTTTTTTGATTAGATTTAGCTAGTCAAGTCAAATATCAAAGCCCGCAATGCCGCAAGCCCGCAATCCCAATTGGGACTATGGGATATCGGATGGTGAATGCGTCTATCCTTAACGCGTAACGCGGCATAAATCGGTCGCCTAAAAGCTTTGAAACTAACCATTTAATCCTTTGTTATATATTAAAACATAGTAATCGTGGGGGTGAGGTGACGCAACGGGAACAGTACAATTTTTTTTTTCGCCTGGGATTTAATTCTGGCCGTCCGATCATCCATCCAACGGTGATCTGCAATGGTCTGCAATAAAATATCATTATCTATGACGTCACCTAAAGTTTGTATGAGATGTAGAATAAAATAATCCTTCCTGCTGCGTCGTTGGGATTTTACGTGGCTGATATCTGTGTGTCCACCTGTTAAGTGTCCTCCTAAACAATCAAATTGGACTCGGTCCATAAAAATTAATTTGTGCCTCTGCAATATTATGACACCTTGTAAGCTTGGTCTACGAAAATAAAGAGTACTCCTGTTGGTTCCAGAATATAACTAAGCCCACCAAAGATACCTGATCTCCTCACCGCGACGAGCTCGTAGAGATCAGTCTTTCGTTAGTCATTATCCACTGTGCGCCGTCCGTCGAGGAGGTCGGCACATGAGCACAGGTCTGATATCGGCCTCGCCGCAATGGTCACGCAAGAGGTTGGCACTCGCTTGCTGGGCAATGGCCGAATTTGGCGAATGCTGTTGGATCCTCCATCTTGACTCTGGCCGGTTGGAAAAAGAGGAAAATCAAGGTGACCAGCATAATTGATACATCATCTAGGTCTATTTTACGGTTAGAATTACTGATTACATTTATTTTCTTCATATCTAATTATATGTTTATAGTTTTATTATTTTATTATTTTGGATTTTGCACCTCAAGACGAAGTGGAGGCTGGGTTGGTTTATTTGCAATCCTGGATAACTTTTGTCGATTCCAAAGAAATTGTGGTATGATAGATTTTAATTGCTTGATTCTTAATTGTTTCTGTCATTACTTATTGTTTGGAAAAAAAATACTTGTAAATTTAAAAGAGGAAATTAATTTGCTTACTGAATTCGTCCTTGCTACAATAGAGGGAAGAAAACCAATAATTACATTCTCTGAATTTTTATTGTTTTAAGCCACTGGTCAGATATGTTGACCAGTGAAGAGATCATCAAGGAGCTTACTCGAAATCCATACTGCAACTTCATTGACTTACCATGATGCAAATACAGCAAGCTTTGCTGGCACCCATGGCAAGGGGAGACGCCGATGTAACAGTTCGCTCGCACGCTGTGTTAACTGTGCGAGGGACAGCCACAACTGAGACCATTGTTGGGTACTTGTCCTCACCACCTACCTCATCGAAACATGACAAGTAAAGGTACTACACTGACAATGTTGACGACAAATACATCTTCTGTCTTGGAACCTCCCAAGTTCGCCCTTGCACAACTTGGCCAACTCTTCCGGCAATTGAGCGATGTTGGCAGACAGTAGCTCCTAGCTGGGGTAAGACCACAACAAATATGAAAAAGGAGGGCATGGATAATCATCTCTTCTTCCACTAGCACAAATGGAATCTGTTCGACTCCTGATTGAAGGCCAAAAGTCATGCATCATCAAAGTTGTGCAACTTTCCAAATGAAGTTTTTTTTTTGTTAATACTATTATTATATTGATTATATCTTTATTCGTTTCTGGCCAGGGTATTTCAGGTTGTCAAAGTTTCTGTTATTTTCATCGAATCTGAAGCAATCTCCGATGATCATTTTACCCTTCATTCTACTTTCAAGGTCGGTTATGATTGTGTTACATTTTGATGATATTATCTGGTCAATTCAGATGTTCTTTTTACATTTGGAAGTGAAAAATATGTGTAGCGATATATGACTTTAAATGTGAATACTTAATTGCTTTCCTATATGTTCGTTGTTGTATATATTAATTTCTTCTTCTGATGGACACATGCTTTCGAGTATTATATCCTGATAATTGAATGCAATGACTGGACCATCAAATCTATAAATATGCCCATGCCTTGATATGTTAGTTTCATATGTTATAGTAATTAGTGAAACACATTTTCTGATTCTTTTCCAGGGTTTTATCATATTAGATTGCCATTTTTATCCTCATTGTCTTCTTAAGGTTAACATGTTCTACATTTTTTTTTTGAAATAAGTGGGCTTTTTAATCCCACCATTTTCCATTACCTGAAAAGCAAAAATGTATACAGCAAACATTACAAAACAAGAGAAAAAACACATCGGCACTGGTACCAACAACATGTACCATGAGATTGTTTCAACATGTAACATGTTCTACATGAGATTGTTTAGAAATATTTATTTAAAAATTTGCTTATATATATATATATATTTTTTTTTTTTTATTAAGCATGTCAGCAGGCCCATTAATTTCCTTGATTTCTACTCATATGCCTTTCGATATTGCCTGACTGGTACTGTGCTTCCTTTCAAGCATAATGATTTTATCTTTGTATAATTTTATATGCACTCAAATACTCAATTTTTGCTAACATTTTGACGAATCCAGGAGGACAGTCAGGAAGTGCATAGACATTAAGAGTGCCTGTCAATTGGTAAGCCTGATCAAGTAAGGGAAGAGGCGAATCAAGAGAGGCGATTTTGGGGAGGATAAGCTAGAGGCCTTAAAGACGAAATCTCATGAGATAAAGATGGTTTTCCATGAGGCCAGCATTAGAAGCTATCTCTGGTGCACCGCAGCGATACTATTCAGTATGGGCTTAGGTATATCACTTTTTTTTTGTTACATTAAATTTGATTTTTTTATCTTCCTTTTATTTTGGCTTAGGCAATTCTTTCCTCAAAGTCTCAAACAAACAGTACAAACAACAATTACACAGCCTAATTGAAAGGTCTTGAACATAAAAAGGAAAAGTAAAACCGGTACAAGATGCTAAATTGCTAACTGCATACTGGATTATTTTTTGCTTCTTAGTAGATCAATAGATCTTGAACTAATGATGTACTTTTGTGTCTTTAGGTTTGGACCTGGGAGGTGCATTGTGTTGCTAGATTCGTTCCGTTCTACAAGTTAATACTAACTTCTCTTGATTCTAGCCGGTAAAACCTGTTTAGCACAAACTTCATTTTTTCTTCCCTTATATGCCTCTATTAAGCTATTGTCAGATATATGCTACTTTTGTTTCGAAGAATTATTACATCAGTTTTTTTGTGGAAGACAGTGTAATGGATGCTACCCAGATGGACCACTCCTTTGTGGTATTATCAAAACAAAGCATACATGGTCCTGATATGCCCCTACAACCGACATAGCCCACCCCACAATCTGATATTCCTCAGACCAGTAAAGCAACAGAGGAGTCTTATGTTGTTATACTCCCTCCTATCTCCTCAATCTACAAGACCAAGCTGGGTTCAGATAGTTCGGGGGCTCAATAGCCCCATTCAAGGGAACGAGAATAATACTGGTAATATATGGCGGTTTCACTTGAGTGTCATAGTTTTGAAGCGAGCATTTGAAATTGCAACATCCTAAACACGGGTATGGAATTCAGGATTTTAATTTCAGCTGGTACATACTATAGATTGTTGACTGTGTTATACCTATTCCCTCAGTTTTGCTAATAAACCTTGGATCCCTCAACTGTGATATTAAATTTCCAATTTTGGTAGTAATTAGCCCACAGTTGTACATACGGGGTAAAAGATTGCTCAAATTAGTAATAATATCTTATCAATTGGTACAGGCCAATTCAAGGCATATAAGATCCATCTTGAATAAAACCAAAGCCATTAATGTGAATTTATTGTTTGTCATCTTGCTTTCTTCATTAACTTTTTATGATTTTGACAGATTGAGCAACAACTTTGCCTTGAACGCATGAAAATTTTTGTCAGACAAGCTGGAAAAAGAGGTTGAGGACGTGAACAAAGATATACAAGCCTATGAAGCTTGGCTTGAAAGCTTAGAGGCCGAGCCGAAGATAGTTCCCAGTGAGGTAGTTTTCTTGAAAGAGAAGAAAGGTAGCTGAAATTCTGTTTAGTATTCTCCTATTTATTCTGTTGTGTTGTTTTATGCACAACTGTGCATTATCTTGCAACAATTATATTGCTCTCTTTTAAACTTTAAGTCTTTACTTTACTGAATGAACCAGTTTTGTCTGTTTGGAATTTTTTGTGCTTTAAACAATAGAATCGTTGCTAACATTGTGAAGAACCCCTAAAATTTAGCATACACAAAAACTGCTAACATTTAGCATAGCACACTTTCTGTTAGGAAATGTATTACTGCCTGCGCTTGTAGTTAGTACATGTCGAGAGTAGTGTTACCTTTTTTTGGTTGAATATCTAGCAATTCCATATTAGTTATCCTAAAAAAAATGTGTACCTCTTCCATAGAAAAAGGCTTGCTTGAAATTTGTTGCATAAACTTTCAATAACTGCTTGATTTCCTGAGTGTACATGAGAATTTGTGATACCGTATTGTTTTGATCTGTTTAATTTTTCTTCTGTAATGCATTGATTTATTTGATTCTAGCACTGAATTGTGCTGATTTGTTTTTCGTAAGATTAAAGAAGAGACAACTTCAAGCAGCAATACAAGAGGCTGAGAAACAATGCTCAGAAGTAAAGGCTGTAATGAGGGGCCTTGAAAGAAAATCAAAGTACTTCAATGAATTAGAATAGAGGTTTCTTTATTTTTTATGAATCTAATTAGCTTGAACAATTTTACTGTATACTTTTTGTTATTTTCGTAGTTATATAAATAAGCTATTGGCACGATTTCAACAATTTTCAGTTCCAGATAACATCTCATCAAGTACCTTAGAAATGCAATTTTTGCAAAGATAGAGGTCTCTCGAGCACACTTTGAGCTATTGAACTGTGTCAATGTGCTTAATTTATTACTACATTTTTTTTTTTTTTCCGTTACTTGCCTTTGGAGTTTGGACAGTACTTATTACAAAGGTCACTATAGCACTTCCATTATTTTGGCCTCCAAAGAAACTTATATTACTTAATATAATCTTCCATGTATGCATTTCTTAATAAATAATTAACAAAGTATAATACAATACCAGACTAGTCGCCGCGACATCTAGGGAACCTAGTTGTTAAACGAAAGTCTAATTTTAAGGTTGAATATCTCGTTAATGCTTGGATTTTTGGTATGCGGCTCTAGCTATATGCCGGTAGAAAATTCTGGCGCTCAAAATTCGTTTTAAATCACGTGTCTAATAAATCAGGAGCAAGTATTATACCCATTAAATGTGGCAAAGCATGATTCGGTGGAAAAACTGAAGGCGGTATAAAATAGTCATAGCTCATCATTCGTTTGAAGTCAATTGCAGTCCAACTAAATAAATATATTTCATTAAATAAATAAATAAGTGTAATTAAAAAAGGAAAAAAATAATATTTACAATTCTGAAATTTAATTATTTAAAAATAAAATGAAAACTAATATAAAAATGTTTTAGTAATGTAGTTCTTCTACAATTCGATCGATTTGTTTCTAATTTAGTGTCTTCAGTATTGTTATTGAAAATAAGGAAATAAGTTATAAATAATTTTATCTTTACTACATGATATAGGTGAAAATTTGCATTTTTTCATTAAGTTCAAAATTTTGGCTGTATAAATATATAGATTTAGATATTGTTTCTTTTTTTAATAGATGATGATTAATCAGATGACTTAAAATATATAATGATCTGTCTAAATTAGAACATTTAATTTGAATAACATATCTTAAAAATATAAAATAATGCACAATAAAATATTGACGTATGTCAGAATTACTCTTTTTTTATTCATTTTAATAAAATTTTTATTCAACAAAAAATAAATAAAAAGAGTTGAATTAAACAGATCTGATTAATCCGTTACGAGTAAATAAATTAATTGATAATAGAATAACCCATCTAATAATTACGATCCAATCAGGTCGGATTGACCATCAGACCATGTATTTGTTTGGAGTCGAGAATTGGCATATCTATACGATACTGGGTGTAAAGCAAGTGAACCTATAACCATTTAATATCGAAATCCTTTTATTTTGTCGGGACAGTGACCTATCTCAACTCCTTGTATTGCCTCCGGACCCATAATTGTACATATAGATCCGAAAGATCCGATGAACTGATTTGAGATGACCAATAAGGTTCAACCTCTTGGTTCAATCAGCAATGGACTCAACTTTCCTAGCTAGGTTGCAGATTCAGGCTGAAACTACCTACCTATACTAGAGAATTGAGTGATCAGTTGAAATTTCAGTAATTCCTTTTTTTACAATTAAACTAACTACCTTAGTGATCAGGAAAGTTGGGATGATTAATGTTCGTGGAGTAAACCAATGTGTCTTTATAAATTATTAAGCTGATGAAGTCTTGTAGATGTCTGTTAAAGCTTCAAGTTTGCTCGATCGGTTTGTATTTGTATATCGAGTCCCTGGTTAATTAGCCAGGTCAAGTCATCATGAGATAAATTGGTTGTGGAATTTGAGTTGTCTTCAAAAACCATATAAATGTTTGATTTCGAACTGTGATTGAGCTCCTTTCCAATGTTGTATGGTGTTGTGATTATTTTGGACGGAAGCTGATGAAGTTTTCAGGTTTGTTGGTTCCAGAGTTGTCAGAGTAGTATCAATTCCGGCACAGACCCCATTTCGACCTGAATGCGATATGCAAGCTTATAAAATGCTCGATCCATTTCTCTAGATATGCTAAAGTTAATCACTTTCCTTAAAATTGCATAGCCTAGACCTTTAAGAAAAACAAATGAAATTGCATAAATTAAAGTTGGTTGTTGACCCTTTAATTTATTACGTTCAATTTTGTTTGTGTAAAGTATGGACTCGGCTTTGAAGTCCCAGTAAAAGAAAATGTTGAGGCCGAAAATGTTGGGCCCAAATTATCAATGAAATTTTGGGCCACGACCCAAAATGTAAAAAAGAATACCACGTACATCCAAAAAATAGAATATTTCAAAATTGACCTTGGATAACGCAGAAGCGGTCCATTTTTAGCACGTGCCTATTTATGTGGTGCTCATTGATTTCGGCTGGCGTGGCAGTGACATGTTAGCTGGTAAGACAAGAATTAATTGACTGTTGCGGGGTGCACTATTGTCAGGTAAAAGTTTTAAAAAGGTGCTAAAGATGTTTAATTTTCGTACGGATCAGAATCTGTAAAATCAATGCGGCAGATACTACCTGTTGGACGTTTATAATGGCCACTTTTACAAATGGAACCCCATACTTAGTTTTAACTACCATTAAGTCATGCTCTGTGCGCTTTTTTAACTGGTTGATGCTTTCACAAAAATTAAACCTTAATTTTGTTTCTTGAAAACGTCAAATTAATACAACTCTTACAATATACGTAGAACATACGTACACACGTACACCAAGAGCACTTTTATATGATATGTTTATAATACATACCATCAAAATTTATAGATTTATTCTCACTCAATACTTGCTATTAGTTTCAGCTGCTCCAATATATTATGCCAGTGAGATAAAGTCATCCTACAGTAAATTGGTGATTATTTTGCATATTGGATTGTATCCTAGTAGCAACTAGCAAGAATAGATCTCAATTTTTTCGCGGATGGCCTTAAATTTTTGGTTTTTACAAAATTATCGAAATCATATTATATATTATTCATATTAAAGGTCAGAATTTATATGATGCATAATATATATATATAAATAACCATTATACACATATATATACAATAACATGTATAAATTACTTATATACTTATTTTTTATAATACATATTTAATATGTATTTAATTTCTAATCATTAAATATATAATTATGCACATATTTATAAACTTGCCAATTTTTGCTACAAATTAGTGAATTTGGCACTAATTTATAGCAAAAAATGGCAAGTTTTAAAAAATTCAAAAAAATAGTAAAAAAGTTTAAAAAAATTGTAAAATTTTTTTTGCTATGAGATTTCAATATATAGATTTGATTGATTAATTTAGATTTGTCAATTTGTAAAGTCACTGATCAAACGATCATAGTTCACGGAGCCCTCTATGAACCATGGTTCACAATAGATATTCTCATAATGCATATATATGTTGATAATTTTCACTATTTTAGCCACCATAAGAAATAAAATAAAAAATAGATACTTTTTTTAAGTAAAATTATGGTATATCAATGAACACCGCTATAGTGGTCTACCAACCTATAGCGGCGCTATTGTGGTTCATAGCGCCGCTATTTAAATCACTGGTCTGGATTAACCTATACTCTTTCTCTCTCTGTCAATGGATTTCTTAGATGCCTCAGGATTGCCTCTTCGTTGTCACCTCTCTCCTCTTCGATAGTCTTAGAATCACCTCTTCGATCACCTCAGAATCACCTCTCACTACGCGAGATTTCAGATTCTGTAACGTTCAATAAAAAGCCTCTGTAACGTTCATGGGCACGTTATTGTACCCTTCATCACTAAATTAAAAAGCGTTAGGAATCTGTAACACCTTTTAGGAAATAGACGCCACAAATCTGTGACTCCTTTTAGAAATTAAGCGTTACAGATCTGTGACGCTTAATTTCTAAATGACGTCACAGAATCCTACTATTAATTTATTTTAATTTCTTTTGACGGAACCTTTTGTAACGTCTTTTATCATTTAAACGTTACAAATATGTGACGTTCTATTTCTAAAAGGCGTCACAGAAGCCTCAGAATTATCTTTCTATTATTTTTTATTTCTTTTTCCATGAACCCTTTTGTAACGTTCAATATTAATTAAACGTCATAAATCTGTGACGCTTTTTGAGTAATAAATGTTGCAAATTTATAAAATATTTTTTTTATTAACGAGATATTCTGTGGCTAGCCCCATATTGCTAGTCGTACCAACTGGTACATTGTTTTTCAATGTACCAAAACAGATTCAATCAAGCACATATCAAACACACATATATTCATCATAATACATCCACATATATATATCAAGCACATGTCAAAATAACCAAAAGCACATATCAAATGAAAGAAAACAAATTAAGATAGAAAAATATATATCAAATTTATTTACAAAAGTACCACAAATTGACTTATCCAAAAACATAGCATACATGAATTCCATAAGTTCATCCACGACTTCTCCAATGTCTTTTTTCGTGAACGGTTTTCCAACTGGATCGATTTGCTACAATATTTGATTTATAGAAATAAACCAAAACATCATATTAGTTGATATCATAAATTCCTAAACTATTTGATTTTTATGAAAGTTTGTCAATCAAACCCTAAGTTAATTATTTGATTATACCACCGGATTGATTTGAAAATTTGTCAATCAAACTCTAAACCACATCAAATTCTATTTAAACCCTAAACTCCTAAATCCAAAATCGTAAACCCTAAATCCTATATTATTTGGTAAACAACTATTAAACTCTAAACTGATCTATATTTAATGAAATAATGCAATACCTTGGATAGTTCTCCGACTCCTCTCACATAGTATAATATTTGTCTCATGACATACATTGTGAAGTATCCACACTCTGTATTGCCCTTTTGCTTCGGAGCCTAAAATCACAATTCAAACAAGTAGTTGGTTAGAAAAGTTTCAGAAACTGTAATCTCTAAATCCTAAATCCATAAGATATCGTTACGTACCTTTAATTCGTACCAGTTGAATATATTAGCTTTACGTATAGCCTTGCCAGTCTTATCCATCTTGTAATATTTATATGCCCTACATGCAATTCAATTAATTAAATTAGATTTATTATATATATATATATATATAGGCTATTGTCCTATAGATAGGACCGAGGGGTTTTCCTATCCAGTTTCAGACCATTGGATGGCGTCAAGATTCGTGCAAAGAGATAGATTTACGATTGAAGATGGAAGCGCTGGAGAAGTATTATGCGTTAAAATTTTCCGTCTCTGCACTTTTCCGTTAGTCATCTCCCTTATACGCCTGTCTCCTCCACTTCTCCAAATCGTGCCTCCCTCCTAAGCTGAAAACTCTAAAACCCTCGATCGGATCGCCTCATTCCTTCGACTCATCTCCGATCAAATCGTACTTCTTGCTCTCTCTCCACCTCATCTCCTCAGATCGCGCTCTCTTCCTCTCCTCCAATTGTGCTCGGGACACCTCCGCCAAAGCACCTCCCTCTCTGCCAAAGATCACTCCTCTCCGCCTCCCTTTATTCATAGTTTTGCTATACCTGTTTATTTTCAGGTGAATTTGGTCTCTAATTTGATCCCTTTATCCATAGTAGCACTCCCTCTGCCAAAGCACCTCCTTCTCCGACTTATTCTGCCAAATGTTTTATTTTGTTTAATTGGTTCTTTAATTTATTATTAATTTTTACTATATCTTAACCCTCTCCAGAGCAATATGTGGGCCCCACATATCAGAGAACAGATGTCGAAGATAATGGTTAAGGAGGTGACATTTACTTCAACAGAATTGGAGCCTGCTGGATATGACATGTGGGCCTCTTAGAGAACAATTGGACACAGCAATTACTAAGCCAAATGGAGAGGATTAATTATCTGTCTCATTACAACTGCTAGTCAGTACAAAGGCCAGCGCATTGTACCTCTACCAGTATTTGTTGCCAGCACAACAGTGTGGTCCTAATTGCAGCTATTTTCCCTTAAGACACTTGTAGTTGTGTGATTGGTTTAGATTAAGAGAATGATGTGTATTTGCTCTATATATACTCACGCTTTGTAATCAGACTTCAATATAGAAAGATCAATGAAAACTTTATAATACAAATTACTTTCTCTTCAATTTTAGCTATTAGTTTATTTACTGTTTCATGGTATCAGTGCCATGTCGATCCCCTCTACCATCCCAAATTCAAGCTCCACCCCTTCTCTTTCTACTACTGCCTCTGAATCCATTGTCCCTCTTACCCTTCCCATTGCAACCAAACTAACTCGATCCAATTTTCTGGCCTGGCAATCCCAAATCGTCCCTCTTCTCCATGGATATGGTTTATTTCGGTTTGTGCATTCCCCAGTTCCTCCTAACCCCTTTCTTCAATCAGACACCATTACTACTCCGAATCCTGACTATCTCACCTGGCACAAACAAGACCAACTCCTTCTGGGTTGGCTGAGATCATCCCTATCGGAACCGTTGCTTGCTCAGACTGTTTCCTACACTTCCGCCGCTGCACTTTGGTCTATGTTGCATCAAACTTTCTCCGCCACCTCTCAAGCTCGTCACCTTGACCTTCAACAGCAACTTCAATGTCTCACCAAAGGTGGTTCCAGCTGTGCCGAATACATCCAAAAAATTCGATCTCTGGCGGACGAGCTTGCCTTCATTGGATCGCCGGTTTCTGATGAAATGCTGGTTCACTATACACTTCGTGGCTTGGGTTCGGATTTTAATCCGTTGGTGATTGCAGTTACAACAAGAACTGAGCCGATCTCCCTTCCAGATCTACATTCTCTCCTCCTCACACACGAAAATCGCCTAATTGGTCAAAACACACCAACCTCTTCTCTACCCGCCACATCAGATCCCACGGCCTATTACTCTCATCCACGTGGCCGCAATCCCAATCCCCGACCTAATTCACCCTATCGTCCACCTAATCCCCGACCCAATAACCCTTACAGGCCCACTAACAATTCCCGACCCCCTGGTTTTAATTCTTAGCCCACCAATACTTACAGGCCTCCTGTCTTTAATTCCCAGCCCACTCCCGCCTACAGACCACCAGCGCCAACTTTTCAAAATTTCAACCCTACTGCTCCCTCTTCTCCTCTGTTTCCACAGCCATGCCAAATCTGTGGAAAATTCAATCACCAAGCTCGTCAGTGCTACCACAGATTTGAACAACGCTACTTAGAGCCTCTGCCGGTTCCTGTTCAAGCTGCCCCACCTCCATATCAAGCTCCTCCACGGCCGTTTCATGCCTTTGTTGCTCAACCGGCCTCTCAACCGGCGCCTCATGAGTGGTGCGTCGACTCGGGGGCTTCCCACCATGTCACTCATGACCTCAACAACATGTCGTCTTTTCTACCATATGACGGTAATGATACACTCCACATTGGTAACGGTTTGGGCATGACTATTGCACATATTGGTTGTTCTACTTTCCATATTTCTTCCTTTTCCCTTACTCTCACTAATATTCTTCATGTCCCCAATTTTACCCGAAACCTTTTAAGTTTATCACAATTGCTTATTGATAATGACTTGCTTATTGAGTTTTCTTCCTCTTTTTGCTTTATTAAGGATCGTCAAACCAAGGTCCTTCTACTTCAAGCTCCTCTCATTAATGGTCTTTACCTCCTTCATCTCCCCCCTCCTTCTACAACACCCACGGCTTTTCTAGGAGAGAGAGTCTCGGCTGATTTGTGGCATGCACGTTTTGGACATCCCTCATCCACTACTACCCTCCAAATTCTACACAAATTTAATTTACCTTGCTCTTTACATAAATTGACAACTTGTACTTCTTGTTGTATGGCTAAATCTCATAAATTATCATTTTCTTTGAGTTCTTCTACTTCTCAATCTCCTCTAGAACTTGTACACTCCGATTTATGGGGTCCTTCTCCTATGCTTTCAATGAATGGTTTTCGTTATTATGTTATCTTTGTTGATGATTATACCCATTATACTTGGATTTATTTTCTTCGCACTAAAGATGAATTGCTACATGTCTTTTCTCTTTTTAAATCTCAAGTTGAAAATCTTCTAGGCCACACAATAAAAACAATTCGTACCGATGGTGGTACGGAATATAAACCTCTCATTCGCACCTATCCTCAAATAACCTTCCAAATAACTTGCCCATACACTCCTCAACAAAATGGGGTATCCGAACGTAAGCATCGCCACATCATCGAGCTCTCTCTCGCTACAATGTCTCATGCTTCCATTCCTACTTCTTATTGGGATGATATTTTTCATAGCATTGTTTATCTTATTAACCGCATACCTTCTTCTTCTCATACTATACCTTATCAATTATTGTTTAATAAATCCCCAGATTTTTCTTTTCTTCGAGTTATAGGTTGTTTATGTTATCCTCACATTCGGCCTTACAACCAACATAAATTACAAAACCGAGCCTTACCATGTGTGTTTCTTGGTTATGCCCATTCACAAAAAGGTTACAAGTGCTTACATCTTGAAACAAACAAAATTTATGTTTCACGACATGTTATTTTTGATGAGCAACAGTTTCCCTTTAGTTCTGGTACAATTCATACTTCAGAACATGCAGACACAGCTGCCTCGTTACTTCAGCTTTGGTCACCTTCAAGCATTTTTCATCTCAATTCGGCCCAATCAACTTCGGCCCAGCCTGCAGGCGCCCCTCCAAGCCCGACTCCATCTAATGAGCACATAGCCGTTACACCTGACCGGCTTTCAAACTCTCCCCCTCGGGCAGGCGTCCCTTCTGACCGGCCTCCTCCTCCTGTGCTCTCTGCCCCACTTTTAAATGCCACTCCTGCCCGCGCCTCTTCACATGGAGTCTCTTCTGACCGACCTGACCGACCTCTCATTTCATCTTCTCCAACAGAACCTCTCCCCTCCAACACTCAACAACAAGCTTCCACCCATCAAATGACAACTCGATCAAAGGATCATACTCGCAGACCTAAGCTCTTTCCTGATCACATTGCTTTTCTCTCTACTGTGCCCAATGAGACTGAACCAACTACTTTCAAGCAAGCCAATGTTTCACCTCATTGGCGTGAAGCCATGGCTAAAGAAATTGATGCCCTCGCCCACAATAAAACATGGACTCTCGTTCCCCCTTCATCTGATCAGAATGTAGTGGGGTGTAAATGGGTTTACAAAATCAAGCGCAAAGCTAATGGTTCCATTGAACGCTACAAAGCCCGTCTTGTAGCAAAAGGGTTCACTCAAGAAGAAGGTGTGGACTTCTTTGATACTTTTAGTCCCGTCATTCGCCCTACTACCATTCGACTTGTTCTTTCTGTAGCTCTTCAGTTTGGCTGGCCAATTAAGCAACTTGATGTTCAAAATGCTTTTCTTCATGGAGAGTTACATGAGACGGTGTACATGATGCAACCGCCGGGCTTTACGGATCCTAATCTCCCCAATCATGTATGTCTTCTTTCTAAAGCTTTATATGGTCTCAAACAAAGCCCTCGAGCTTGGTTTCACACCTTGAGTTCAGCCCTCATTGAGTATGGTTTCTCTCCTTCCAACTATGATCCCTCTCTATTTGTTCATCATACTCATGGCCGTACTATTGTCGTCTTGGTTTATGTGGACGACATCATTATAACCGGTAGTCATCAAGACTCAATTACAGCTATGATCCAGCAGTTACAATCACGGTTTGCTTTGAAAGATCTTGGGAACCTTACCTATTTTCTAGGCATTCAAGTTACACCCACAAAAACCGGTTTGCATCTCTCTCAAGCTAAGTATGTGAGTGACTTGTTACACAAAGCAAACATGCATGACTCTCATCCATGTCCATCTCCAATGGTTCCCAATCTCTCCTTATCAGTTCATGATGGAGATCCCTTGGACAATCCTTCATTGTATCGTATGATTGTCGGGGCATTGCAATATGCCACCATAACCCGGCCCGACATCGCCTTTGCTGTAAATAAAGTTTCTCAATTCATGCATTCTCCCACCACAATGCACTGGGCAGCAGTAAAACGCATCTTGCGTTATCTCAATGGTTCTATTACTCATGGATTGACCTTTCACTCTCATTCTCCTATGCAATTGCATGCCTATAGTGATGCCGATTGGGCGGGGTGTCCCGATGATCGTCGCTCCACATCAGGGTTTTGCATATTTTTGGGTTCAAACCTCATTTCATGGAGTGCTAAGAAGCAAGTTACTGTTTCTCGCTCTAGCACAGAGTCAGAATACCGAGCTTTAGCGCTAGCTGCTACTGAACTTACTTGGCTGCAATACCTCCTTCAAGAACTTCATATCTCTTGTGTTTCTCCACCCATTTTATGGTGTGATAATATAGGAGCAACCTTCCTCGCATCCAATCCTATGTTTCATGCGAGAACAAAGCATGTGGAAATCGATTACCACTTCATTCGAGAAAGAATTCAAGCCAAACAGCTCCTTATTCAGTTTGTATGTTCCAAGGATCAGCTAGCAGATGTTATGACAAAACCCTTGACAACTCCTCGGTTCCAATTGATTTGTGACAAGCTCAAGATTGCTTCAGCTTCTCTCGCTTGTGGGGGGGCCTGTTAGAGAACAATTGGACACAGCAATTACTAAGCCAAATAGAGAGGATTAATTATCTGTCTCATTGCAACTGCTAGTCAGTACAAAGGCCAGCGCATTGTACCTCTACCAGTATCTGTTGCCAGCACAACAGTGTGGTCCTAATTGCAGCTATTTTCCCTTAAGACACTTGTAGTTGTGTGATTGGTTTAGATTAAGAGAATGATGTGTATTTGCTCTATATATACTCACGCTTTGTAATCAGACTTCAATATAGAAAGATCAATGAAAACTTTATAATACAAATTACTTTCTCTTCAATTTTAGCTATTAGTTTATTTACTGTTTCAGGGCCACTACACCACTGGGGAGACAGAACCCAGTCTGGGGTGAACTGGCACACTGTTGACAAGTGGGGTACGTCAGAGTTAACAAGGCATGGGAGTAGCTCCAGTACTTTGGTGTGTATCGATGCATTGAAGATGTTTCAGTGTAATTTTTGCTGGTTGTTGATGTTATGGTTGCTGGGCTAAACTTTGGACAGGGTGGTTTTCAGAAAAAAATGAAGGAGAAGATTTGGAAGATGTTTCATCAGGTGGGGATGCTGCCTCTTCGGTTGACTGGGGCAGTCGAGGGCTGAAGAGACAGTTTGAAAGAGAGTTGAGCTTTGCTTGATAAATGGTACCAGTTGGTACACAAGAAGATAGAGTTAGATGGTACTGGTTGGTACAAGAGTAGATAGTGGAGGGGTTTAGTGGTGTTTGATTAATGGATGCTTAGATTAAATTTTAGTATTTTATTAATGAATGCTACTTTTTATTTTAGTGATTTTTGATTAATGGATGCTTTGATTAAATTTTGTACCTATGTGCCACTTACAAATTCACGCAACTCTGAAGTAATTTAGTATAATTTAGTACTAATAAACACACCCATCCTGTTTCTATACAAAATGGTCAAACTTCAAACTAACATGTTCAAATAGGATATTGATGTACCGTTTAAATGAAATACAAACTAGTGCTTTACAAAATTTAACGACGAGTGGTTACTAATATACCAAATAGGTACCTTGAAACAATATATATACCTGGTTAAATGAAATAGATTTACATACAGTAAGATCATATTTGCAAAATTCAATAACCTAATTGGCTCCGTTTAGATGGGTGTCTAGATATTAAACTTGATGCAATGCAATTTTAAAAGAATTGGGATTAAATTGTAAAAGCACACTATAAATTCAGGAAATTTGAGGCCAGATATTAAACTAAATCTTCGAGTGGTTTGACGTAAGAGAAAGGGTTTCACGTACAGATTTTGAGAGAGAGAATTTGCGAGATGGAGAGGTGACCGCGTATGACAATTTTCCAGAGAGAGAGATGGCGAGATGGAGATGGCTTTTTCGAATTCCAGTTTAGGTAAGAGGAGAAACGGAAGTGCTATAAGGAGTAAGGGAAAATTTTGGAGACGGAAACAGAAGTAACAGAGGTGCTAAGAAAGAGTGACGAAAAATTTTAACACAGAAACGCTCTTCAGCGCATACATCCTCAACCATACATCTAACTCTTGGCACAATTCTTGACACCATCCAATGGTATGAAATTGGATAGGAAAACTTCTCAGTCCTATCCAAAGGACAATAGCCTATCTCATATATATATATATAGCATTTCCACAATATCAAATTGTCTATTTAGAATCTAAAACTTACGTTGTTATAAACGGCTTAATTACTAATTGATCTATGGGATTGTCGCATACCAAGGAATCCACATAATATATTTTCTCTTTGTTGACATCAACAATAATGACTGTCCAATGAAATCTGTAATAACATATTAATTATTATTTTGAATTGAAAGGAAACTAATAATTAAGTTTAATAATTGGTCTTACCCCTGATTATACGGCAATAGAAAGTATTGACACTCTGGATTATCTTCGAACGATCTCTTCATGTAACTCACATTAGAATCTTCGTTGTTTATCCAGGTTACTTGAGCTAGTTTATCTGGATCCCATATGGTGATGCTTTTAGAGAACCCAACCTCTTTAGAAAGTTCGATCATCCAATACCTGCATTATCCAATACTTCAATATATTTCCAATTAAATTCGAATATTGAGAAAAAGCCAAAGTTTCAAAATCATACCAGGAGTATATCTTGATCATTGATATGTTTAAGCATTCTCGTTTGAAACATTCGACAATATCTCTCAAGTTGAAAATGAAGAGACCATCCTCGTACGCACCCCAAGGGTTGCAATCATGCACCTCAATTGTCTCCTCTCCGACCGGTATAAACTTCAACATCGAGTATAGTTTTCGCTCGGCTTTAGAAAGTCTGGCCACAAATTTGGGCTCGAGAAGCTCGACGCGACTAACAATGGATACCTTGGCGTTACAGATCTGTGACGCTTATTTCCTAATAAGTGTTACAGAAGGCTTTCGAATTTTTTTTTTGTTTTGGCAGATTATATTCCCGAAGCGAATTTTTTGACTTTTAATTATTTCATTTTGTTTTTTCCCTTTTAGTTATTTCTTTACTTTTAATAATTTTCATTTAATTATTTTTTCATTTTAATTTATTACTTTTTGTTTTTCTTTTTACTTTAAATAACTACTTTTAGTTTTTATTCCATTAAATTATTTTTTTCATTTTAATTTATTACTTTTTGTTTTTCTTTGTACTTTTAATAATTACTTTTAATTTTTAATTCCATTTTATGTTTTCCTTTAAAATTCTATTTTTATGTTCTCATTTTTATTTTCATTTAAAAAAATCGTAAATAAAATTGAAAATACTTGCATTGAGACATATAAATTTGACCACTAATAAAAATGTTAATTCTACTAAATTAAAAATACCACTAAAAAAAATACATATTATTAAAATTTGAACCAACGACCTGCAAAAATAATAGAAAAATGTAAGTATCGAATTTTATGTATCTGCTATCTTCTTTTATGCATCTGCTATCTTCTTTTTCTTTCGCTTACTGACCCACACGCCTTCCGTGTTGTCTGTGCGCCTGTGACTGATCGATACCGGTTCTGATGCATCATCGATACCGGTGGAAAATGGAGGTGTTTCCTCAAAGTGGTCGTATGCTTCTTCGTGCACAACACCTCCAACACCAACTATGCGTCTCTTTCCTGACAAGACAACATCTCATCTCTTATCGGATGGATCTTCAACGTAGAACACTTGCATTGCTTGCTTATTTGCAAGTATAAAAGGGTCGTCTGCATAAGCCCTTTTTTTGAAGTCCACAAGTATGAACTCATTTTTATCTTTTCTGACTCCACTGTGAAGATTGTCGATCCATGCACACTTGAATAAGGGTATTTTAAATTTCATATAATCTAGTTCACAAATCTCCTCAATCCACACATTATAAGTAGCAGATCTTTTATTATTACTAGATAAAGCTACAACTGACACTCCACTATTTTGCACGGTGCTTTTACAATCCTGGTTCTTTGTGTACCAGGCAAATCCATTCAAGTCATACCCTTGGAAGGTTTCGACAACCGAATCAGGACCACTGGATAACCATTTCACAGTTTCATTGACCTCGGTTCCTTCTTTCAACTGGAAATCTACCTTTTCTTTAAGCCAATCCACAAATTTTAATTGATGCTCTGTATTAATCATATTTTCAGTGTAAGATGGGTATTGTTTGCATAACTCGACTACATGCATGTTAATGTAAGGCGTAACAACAGTAAGGTATTGTAGGATTTTCATATGTGCTTTTGTTCTCATATCAAGACCCACTCTACAAGTTTTGGCTCCAATAGTACATTTTCCTTCAAGTCTACCCTCATGCCGAGACTTTGGAAGACCGATAGATTGGACATCTTTCAAATAATCAGTATAATACTCAATAACCTCCTCGGCAACATATCCTTCCACTATACTTCCTTCTGGTTTAGATCGGCTACGGACTAGCCCTTTCAATTGGTCCATTGCTCTTTCGAAAGGATACATGTACCGTAGAAATACTAGACCGCACATTTTGATCTCCCTCACCAGATGGATGGTCAAGTGCACCATGGAGTCAAAAAATGACGGTGGAAAGTACATCTCCAGCTCGCATAAGGTAGAAATAATATCATTCCGTAACTTGTCCATTTTGACTGGATCGATCACCTTACAGCAAATTTCATTGAAAAAATAGCACAACTTAGTGAGAGTCTTCCTCACTTCTTCCTTCAGAATTCCTCTGATTGCTACCGGAAGCAAAACGGTTAGCAAGACATGATAATCATGTGACTTCATACCGAGCAATTTGTTATCATTCATAGACACCTTTCTGGATATATTTGAGCAATAACCCGAAGGAACCTTAATGTGCTTCAGGCAACCCAACAAGCTTTTTTTCTCTTCCTTTGTTAAATTAAATTGTGCTGCAGGTAGCCAATTTTGTTTATTACCCTTATCTTGTGCTGCTAAATCCTTACGGATCCCCATTTCAACCATATCCTTCCTCGCATTCACGCCATCTTTAGTTTTTCCTTGAATTTCCAACAGGCAACCAATCAAAACTTCACATATGTTCTTGATTATGTGCATCGCTTCTAGGCAATGCCTAATCTCCAGAAACTTCCAATATTCAAGCTCCCAGAATATAGATTTCTTCTTCCATATTCCTTTAGGAATCTCATTTGCAAATTTCTTACCAAATTTGACCTCTATGTCCTTGACATGTCGATATACTGCCTTTTCGAATTTTAGCATTGGGGCCCTGTCATGCTCCTCTTTACCATCAAATCTTTCCTTGTCTCGACAGTAAGGGTGGCTGCAGAGCCTAAGGAACCTGCGATGTCTCAAGTAAACATTTTGACATGAATTCTCTCTACATCGAGTTTCAAAGGACACAACATTTTTTTCGCCTTATATATTGAATCCGGCAAATGATTATCTTTGGGAAGAAAATCTGTATGCAAAAGTTTAAACAAAGATGTGAAACTGGCATCACTCCATCCATTTTTGGCTTTCAGATTAAACAGTTTGAACACAGCATTAAGTTTGGGCAATTCACAACCAGGATATAACTTTATCTTATCTTCCTCGCGTAACATACCAAAAATTTCAACATTATCAACAAAGTCTGCATCTACATTGTTCACAATTTCATCTAAATCAACATTCAATCCTGGATTGTCTACATTTTCAGTCTCAAACACATTTTCATCATCAAATACATCATTTCCATCACCAAATACATCATTTCCATCACCAAATACATTTTTATCATCCAATAATACATTTTCTTTCAGATCATGTTGTGAATCCAATACATTTTTACTAATCCCAGCATTAAAAGATCCCCTCCCAGTCTCTCCATGAAGTGTCCACCGAGTATAATCCGGTTGAAATCCATCTCTAATCAAATGAACTCTCACTTCTTCCAAATTAGAAAATTTCAACAAATTCTGACAAAAACGACAAGGACAACAAATTTTATCATCTTCAATCTTTTTCAGATATTGTTTAGCACAAAGCATAAACTCTTCAACCCCTTTTTGAAATGCTGATCGATTACTTGAGTATATCCACGTCCAATCCATCTAAACAAGAAAAAAATTTATGCGAAATGTCAGGGTATGAGTCAATTTAGTAACATTAGGTTTTCGGGCCGGTCACCATCCTAACCCACTCTTTGGATACTCTATGTCATTAGCGAGCGTACGCTAGATGTAACCTGTTGTTTGAGAAAAATTCGGCAACATTTTTCCTAATGTTCCCTGAATGCGCCAACACACGATTGCTCGTGAGAACGCATCCGTGGGAACATAAAGGGAAATGTCGTCGAATTTTTCTCAAACAACAGATTACATCTAGCGTACCACTCCCTAATTCTAAATGAGACAGAATATCCAAAGAGCAGTCCAAAAACGGGGACTATCCGAGATTAATCCCTAATGAATTAATCTCGGACGGGCAACGACCTAAATTCGGTATTTTTGTTCCGATATTTTTTGGTCCTATATGACAATACCATTAATATTAAATGCATATGCAAATTATTAAATGCATGCAAAATTTAGTAATAAATGAAGAAAATAGAAAAAATTATGAAAAATACCTTAAATACGATGAAATTCTTCTCCCCTTATGATGTAATTCTTCTTCTTGAATGAGACCTGAAAATTTAATGTAAAAAAAACAACTAATCATTAATTTAAAGCATAAATAAAGAGAAAACCGAAATTAAGAGAAAAAATAGAAATAAATTTAATTTATTTTACCTATTATGTTCTCCTTCTCTTTCTCTTTACAATTTTAATTTTTTCAGATTTTTTTATAATTTTTTCCTATTTTTTAAATAAAAACCAAAATAAAAATAAGAAAAAATAGAAAAATATGAAATAATTGTTCAAATTTAATTTTTTTACCTTCAATGTGCTATCCTTCTCTTTCTCTTTCTAATTTTTTTTCAGAATTTTTTGAATTTTTTTGGTATTTTTTTGAGAAATTTGAATATGGAAAAAACTAAATTTTAAACTGATTTTTAATCGGGTGATTGCAGCGGCGTTGAGAAAATAATGGAGGAGGGAGAAAAGAAGTCGTTTTCCTATAATTTTCTGAGGAATTGTGACGCCTTTTATGGCGTAAACGTCACAAAATAATGGATTCCGTGATGCTTATTAAGAAAAAGACGTCACGGATCTGTGACGCCTTTTATCTAATAAACGTTACAGAAAATTTAATACTAAAAAATAATTGCAGATGGAATCTTTTTTGATAAAAATATCTGAAGAATCTGTGACGCCTTTTATGGAATAAACGTCACAGAAGAGGTCTAAGTTTCTGGGACGTCTTTTACGTAAAAGGCGTCAGGTCTATGACGTTTATTCCATAAAAGACGTCACAGAAGGCCTAACAGTTTTTTTTTTTTAACGGAACATTCTATAACGTGCAATATTTGTAAAACGTTACAGATTAAATGAGGATTTTCGCGCCAACTGTTCTGTAACGTGTTTTATGAAAAACGTCATACATGGCTTGTTACATAAAGCCTTTTTTTTGGTAGTGTCTTAGCTCAATTTTTGTCGATTTTCTATAATTTTTCTGTAATTTTTCGGATTTTTTTTAGCACATTGGATTGGAATAAGTTTTTCGCAAATCTCTTTTGATCGCCCCAAGAATCATGCCCGCTCTACCAGCTTCTATACGAGTATTATTTATCTGGACCCTTTCACCTAAATAAGATATTCAGATTTGTTTATAATTATTCAACAGAGGCTATACGAAATAAGATCAACCGAAGTCTAATTGGAAATCCATTTAATTATTCATAACCGACCTTTTGTAAGTTGGTTAACTTTTGTAGGTAACATACCAGGTTATGTTTGGCAGGCACCGAACAAATACCTCTTGTTCGAAAATTCCGAATTAAGACTTTATGGAAAGAATTAAAAGAATAAAAAAATAAAGTAATTAATATCATCTCTTCCAATCCAACCCGCTGATATTTTATGAGTAATTAACCTTCAAACCTTCACGCGCGACGAAATTAGTTTTAATTATGTGTTGACCAACCAGTATGAACATCTTTAAAACTTCTTAAATGCATGCTAAGTTATAATAAAAAATAAACTAATGCAACTTTATATTTAATAATAGCTTATGTGAATATGTGATACTTTGTATAGATGCGTATCAACTAGTATACGCATAGGACTTTAGCATTCCTCTCTCTCTAGGAGTTTCAGTTCATACTGATACAAACTCTTCGATCTCCTTTAAAATAACCGATCCAGACCATTCAATATGATCTTCCTATTATAATCTCCTTGTCGACTAAATTTTATATATATTTTTTAATATTTTTACTATATTTTTAAATTTAGAAAATCGCTAATCTAATTTTCCTGAATAGTTAGAAAACAACAATTTTTTTTTCGACAAGGAGATTTCAATAGATCATATTGGACGGTAGTGTTCTAAATACGTGCCGTGCCATATCATGTCGCGTCAAACACGCCGTGTCCGGATCATATGTAGTGTCGTGTCATGCCGTATCTAAATGTTTCACGTGCCATCCCGTGCCGTGTCTAAATTCCAAGGGATGGACACGACACGCCTAAGGACACACCACGCCTCGTGAAGTGTCTTCTTTAGACGTGTCGTGCTGTGACATGTTTAGGCACGTTTAATTTTTTAACAAAAATATAATTTATTTTTTGAAATTTAAAAGCTATGTTTAATAAAATATGTCAAAAATTAAGAAAATAGACATGCTTAACCATTGAATAATAGAATCATTTCTAATTACAATAAAATCATTATAATTACATAATGTGCTTTAATAATAGAATCATTCTAATTACAATAAAATCTTTTTCTTCCCAATTCATTTCTAATTCTAATGGTTAAAAAATTCTTTATTTGGAAGTAAGTCTATCAATAATCATTGGTTTATTATTAAATGTATCTTAAACAAGATATATGGAAAAAATTTAATAACATGTACATAAATGAAAAATCCATCATATTTCTGTAATGCTTAATATGCATCTATTTTTCGTGTTTGGCATGTCAGTAATTCGTGTCGTGTCTTTCGTGTCGTGCTGTGTTTCGTGCCGTGTCATGTCGTGTCTCTGAAATTCACGGGTCGTGCCGTGCCCTGATTATTTCATCAAAGTCAGACACGACGCGTCTATGTTCTCGTGCCGTGTCCGTGTCCGTGTCGTACCATGCGTGTGTTAGAAAGTGCTTAATTTTAATTTTTAAACTAACATTTAGCTTAATTAACAATTAAACACATGAGATCTAGTGCTACAAGTCATTCACACAACGAATCAAGGGAGAAGGAGGAAATTGTACCTCTCATGAAATCACATTCATGAGGCTCGAATCCATGGCTTAGAAGTCGATGACATGCCTTCTCCACCACCACCACCACCATGGTTGCCCCGTCGGCCTTGAGTCCACCAAGGAGATTGACCACGTTCTCAAGGTATATGCTAGTACACCCATTAGCTTTCTCTCTTCTAGCAATTAAATCTTTTATTTAAGTGGAGAAGAGAGCTCAACACATGAGCAAAAGAGGGAGAAAAGAAGAGGTTAATGGCAGCCACAAAGGGAAGAGAGAGAGGAGAGAGAAGGCTAGCTATTGGAGCCTCTAAAGGGGTCCTTTTATAGAGCTCAAATAACGGTCCAATTAATCAATATAACCATTTATATTAAAATATATTGATCTAAAATTAATTATTAACTTATTAATAATTATTTTGGGATTAGATAATGATTAATTTATTTCTATATGATCTCTTTGACTTAATTAATTATATCGGTTCATAACGATATATAAATAATTAATCAACTTATCATATTTTCGCAATACTCACTGTTGCGAATAAATAGATAATGCATTGTGTGACCAAAGTCCTATTTGTGTGACCCTTTGAGGATTTATGCTATGTTGGCCATGGAGAATAAATCACTATTTATTTTCAATAATCATAAGCGGTATCTAGCAACACGTTATGATTCCCAATTCGCATAAATAATGTACTGCTACAATATCTTAATCATGCATAAGAAATAAAAGTATTTCCTTGTCTGATTCTATGTCACATGATATCATTGTATAATCTAAGATATGAATGTATCATTCTTGCAGATTATACATTTCTTGATCTAGAGATGATTGTACAAGTTGCTAGCAAACAATCCATCTCCATCAAGGGGCCCAAACAGATATCATCACTCACTAGGTGTACTAATGAGGGATATACAGTTTTCTTGATAAATAACCTTTCCCCGCACAATTCAAGAGAGCATAAATAAAGTCCGTATATCAGCCTTTATCAGGAATCAACGTTAGACGATATTTATAGATCCTATACTCATGTGGAAAAGTTGAACATCTCAAATTTAGAATCAAACTCATATGAAATAAACAATGACACATAACACAATCCATATGTTTATTTCATTGGGTCATGTCCTGTACTATGTTCAAATAACATACATATATGCAATTAAGTTGGTAACTCCTTACCTATGATTTGTAGAACTTAACCATCACTTAACTTGCATACTAATCTTTTATGATAATTAATGTTCCTTGCTAATTATCAAGATTATGGACGATTTAGATTTATTATTGTCATTCTAATGAATGATTTACAGAGATCAACAATTCAGATCCTCAACCTAAATAATCTGTCAATAATAAACTCTAGGAACAAATGATAAAATATAATCAATAACATAAACTAAGAAATTAAGTCATTAAATATTGACTTCTAGGATATAACTCCAACAGCGTGTTCGGATATGTCGTGCTTTTTTTAGAACACTATTGGACGTTTTGAATCGGTTATTTTGAAGTAGATCGAAAAGTTTGCATTAGTATGCATCGAAGTCCTAGTACATTAGGATGCACCATAGACTTTCTCTTTGTATACACCAATTGTCGTAGTTGTTCTTTGTAAGACGGGGCAGCGGCATGTGCCCAACCGTCGAAATACCGGTACTTGCCATCGGCTCTGATACCAATCTGATTGGACTGTCTTCTTAATATGAGGCTATGTGGATATATGTGGAGATGTATGAGATACTTAGAAACTAAAATTATTCATTCATATATTGATAACTATCTTACAATTAATATTTTCTCTCTTCTAAGTTCTGAATTCTATAGCACTCTTACATTGCTTATATAATCAAACTAGTCTTCCTAATTAATTACTCAACTACCTAATTAAATAGCATAGTCTTCAAGACAATAAATAACAACAACTTTCTATGCGTAATAACTATTGTTGAAACTCTAAATAATTAAACTCTTTGACCATACAAACTTAATTGAGTTTATATTTCCAACATCCTTCCTTAAACTCAATTATGCTCCAGCTCGCATCCCGAGCATCTTCTTGAATCGATTGAACAATTCTGCTCCAAGCGGTTTAGTGAATATGTCCGCTACTTGATCTCGACTCGCCACGTGAGTCAACTCAACATCGCCATCCTTCACATGTTCGCGTATGAAATGAAAGCGAACATCAATATGCTTGCTCCTTTCATGATGCACCGGGTTCTTCGCCAACTCGATTGCTGACTTGTTGTCGACTCGAATCTTCGTCGGTTTATCTCGAGCGAAATTCATCTCCTTCAGCAATTTTCTCAAACATAGCGCGTGACATACACACGAAGATGCAGCCACATACTCCGCTTCACAAGTTGACAAAGTCACAATTGGTTGCTTCTTCGACACCCATGTAAATGTCGTGTCTCCCATGTAGAACATGAAACCCGCGGTGCTCTTTCTATCATCAATGTCACCAGACCAATCGCTGTCTGTATATCCAACAAGATCAAACTCGTCAGTATAAGAATAGAACAAGCCATGAGATAATGTACCTTTCACATAGCGAAGAATTCGCTTTATGGCTTTCCAATTTGACGTCTTTGGCTCCTCCATGTACCGGCTTATCGAGCCGACACCATATGCAATATTTGGCCTTGTGCACATTAGATAGCGTAAACTTCCAACCAAACTTCTGTATTGAGTTGCGTCTACGGCCTTGCCTTCATCATAACGGGACAGCTTTGTCCCGCTCTCCACGGGAGTACACACTGGATTGCAATCATCCATCTTGAATCTTTTCAACACATCTTTTGCATATGCTTCTTGCGAGACAAAAATACCAGATTTGTCTTGTTTCACTTCTAACCCGAGAAAAGTATGACATAAGTCCCAAATCTGTTATCTCAAATTCTTTTGACATCTCGAGTTTAAATTTCTCAATCATTTCATTATTATTCCCCATGAATATCATATCATCAACATACAAAGCAACAAACATAATGTCATCATCACATACCTTCACATATAAAGCATGCTCATACGGACATTGCACAAACCCGTGCTCCTTGAAATATGTATCAATTCGGGTATTCTAAGCTCGTGGAGCTTGCTTCAATCTGTGCAACGCTTTCTTCAATTTCAGCACACCTTGTTTTCTTCTCCTTCCTTAATGTAGCCTGGTGGTTGCTCGATGTAGACTTTTTCTTCGAGTACACCATTTAGGAATGCTGATTTCACATCCATTTGATAGTTGTTCCACTTGTTTTGGACAACCAATGATATCAACAAGCGAATAGTCTCTATTCTCGCAACGGGGGCAAATACTTCTTCATAATCAATCCCCACTTTTTGCTTGTAACCTTTAGTTACTAACCTCGCTTTGTATCTCTCAACTTTGCCTCGAGCATTAAGCTTCTTCTTGTAGACCCACTTCACGCCAATCGACTTATGATCCTTGGGTCACGTCGCGAGTTCCCAAGTATCATTTTTCACAATAGCATTCATCTCTTCGTTCATAGCTTGCTGCCATTTCTTCTCTTGAACGGCTTCTTCGAATGTGATATTCTCGGCATTCGCCAAAAGACACACCAAGTGCAGCTCGCTTGTTGCCTCATACAAGTCTTGCAAAGTTCTGGTTCGAGGTGTTCTCGCCTCGTCATCACTTGAGTTCGCACTTGAACTCGAACTTGGCTCAGCTTGGTTTGTTGTGTTTGTCGAAGTAGAGTTCGCTATGAGTTGCACTTCTTTCTCAACATCAAGCGACTTCTCTTTCATAGAATTCTAGCACCATACGCCTTCTTCATTAACCTACACATCATGACTTATACGTATTTTATTAGTTGCTGGATCAATGAACTTACATGCCTTCGACCTTTCATCATAGTCGATAAAAATCAGCTTCTTGCTTTTGTCATCGAGCTTAGTCCTTCGCTGATCCGGAATGTGCGCATAAGCCACACTTCCGAACACTTTCAAATGAGATACTGTTGGTTTCACACCGCACCAAGCTTCTTGCGGAGTCATGTTCTCCAAGCTCGCTGTTGGACATCGATTTTGCAAGTAAACCGCGCATTGCACAACTTCAGCCCAAAATTCTTTTGGCATATTCTTACTTTTCAGCATGCTACGAACCATGTCGAGTATGGTTCGATTCTTTCTCTCGGCCACGCCATTTTGTTGAGGTGAGTATGGCGCTGTTAGGAACCTTCTAATGCCATGCTCTTCGCAGAAATATTCAAACTCCTTAGAGATATACTCACAACCTCGATCTGACCTCAACGCCTTTATATATATGCCATTCAATTTCTCAACTAGCACCTTGAACTTCTTAAAAACAGCAAATGCCTCGGATTTTTTCTTCAAGAAATACACCCAAGTTCTCCTTGAAAAATTATTAACAAAAGTGATAAAATATCGGTGCTTACCCAATGAGTTTGGTGTGATCGGACCACATATGTCCGTACGTATCAGCTCTAGCGGCTTCTTGGCATGATAGCTCGCTTCTATTGGGAATGAACTCCTCGGATGCTTTCCAAGTACACACCTCTCGCAAAACTTGTCACAATGGTCAATTTGTGGCAGCCCCTTCACCATGCTTTTCTTTGACAACTCTTTCAAACCACCAAAATTTAGATGACCAAACCGCAAGTGCCACAACCAAGCTTTGTCTACTACACATGCCTTCAAACACTTAGCTTGCATATTCATCAAATTTAATTTAAACATGCGATTTCTAGTCATTTCAACTTGGGCTATCAATCTATCATTCTTATCTCTTAAATAAAGAGTTCGGTTCTTCATAACCACCGTATAACCAAGTTCCAATAACTGACCCAAACTCAAGATATTACTCTTCATTTCAGGTACATAATAAACATTTGTGATAAAAGTCTCACTTCCATTTTTTAGCTGAATGAGAACTTTACCTTGACCTTCAACTTTCACTTTCGATACATCACCAAATGAAACATGACCATCTACCACTTCTTGCATCTCGGCGAACATGTGCTTGTACCCGCACATATGGTTACTCGCACCGGTATCCAAATACCACATGGTTTCTTGATTGGGAGTTGCTTCTTTACTCGTAAGCAACACCACGCCATCTCAAATCTTTTTTTCTTTCTTGTCATTCTCATATTTTTTCTCATGACGACATTCATATGTATAGTGACCATATCTATTGCAATTGTAACATTGAATATGAGACTTGTTACCTCCTCTTCCTCGACCTCGGCCATTGCCAAACGAGCCTTGTTGCTCCTTCTCATCTGGGTTATCTTGCTGTCCGCGACCACGACCACAACCTCGTCCACGACTTCGATCACTGCTGGTCGGTCTCTCTTCTTTCAATGTCACCTTCGCTTGAAGTGCTTCCTCGAGCACCTCTTGCTTTTTCTTCTTCTTTCTTTGCTCATGGGCTTCCAGCGAACCCGAGAGCTCATCAATAGTCATTTCATTCAAATCTGTCGACTCTTCTATTGCACACACAACATTCTCAAACTCGTTCGTCAAAGAACGAAGTACCTTCTCAATAACTCGAACTTCAGCAAGTGGCTCGCCATTTCTCTTGAGTTGGTTCACCACGGTTTGCACTCTTGTCATGTACTCGGACACACCTTCGGTCTCTTTCATTTTCAAGGCCTCAAACTCGCCTCGAAGTGTTTGCAAACGCACTTGTTTTACTCGATCAGCGCCTTTGTATGCCTTCTCGAGAGTATTCCACGCCTCATGTGAAGATGTCGCACCAGCTATCTTCTCAAAACCCGACTCATCCACCGCTTGATACATGATATAAAGAGCGGTCTTGTCCTTCTTGCGATTCTCTCTCAATATCCTCGTATTAGCACCCGTCAACGTCGTCGTTTCGGCATGCTCTTGGTAGCCATCCTCGACTATCTCCCACACTTCTTGCGCATCAAGGAGAGCTCGCATTTGTATACACCAATTGTCGTAGTTGTTCTTTGTAAGACGGGGCAGCGGCATGTGCCCAACCGTCGAAATACCGGTACTTGCCATCGGCTCTGATACCAATCTGATAGGACCGTCTTCTTAATATGATGCTATGTGGATATATGTGGAGATTATGAGATACTTAGAAACTAAAATTATTCATTCATATATTGATAACTCCCTTACAATTGATATTTTCTCTCTTCTAAGTTCTGAATTCTAAAACACTCTTACATTGCTTATATAATCAAACTACTCTTCCTAATTAATTACTCAACTAAGTAATTAAATAGCAACAACTTTCTATGCATAATAACTATTGTTGAAACTCTAAATAATTAAACTCTTTGACCATACAAACTTAATCGAGTTTATATTTCCAACATATATATTATATATATTATGTCTGGATTTGACCCCACCATATTTAGAAGTTGTAAGAAATGGCGCCAAATATATAGGTACAAAGTAGTACAGTGGCTGTTCTTCCTAGATTAATTTACAAGAAAGACAATTTCACATGTAACAACTGAAGTGGTAAGTTTTCTTCCAGTACACAAATTAGGAGGGAATTAAATAGACCCTTATTGAGGGATACAATGTTGGGGGAAGCATTCTATTTTCCATCAGTACCTTCAATGAAATATATTCCTCAGCAACGCTGCTGGACTAGAATATCCTTAATTTCTTTGGTCCATACTTATTGTCATTTGTCACAACCTTAACCACAGATCCACTCCTTGATTAATAGATATACCTCCTGGCTTAACTTTCGAGCGACTAGAATACATCGTCATGGAGTCAGATTTGGAAGGGGTCAACCTAGACCTATCTCTGGAGCCATTGTCGACGCTACCAGAGCCAGAGAGAGTGTTCACTTGCATCTACTGTAGTAGAAAATTCCAGACATCACAAGCCCTGGGGGGACATCAGAATGCTCACAAACTTGAGAGAAGTATAAAGAGAACTCAAGAAATGGCCGCTGCGATGCAACCTCCCTCTAGACCAAGTGAGCATACAATCTCTGGCGAGAGTTCTAAAGCAGGCCAGGTCAGTGTTACTGATGAAAGGAATTACTTTCTTAGAAACGTTCAAATACAAGAATTAGGTGGTGTGTCACAATTGGAGATGAATAACAAAGAAGACGAAGATAAGAATGCTGATGAAATTGACCTGGTTCTAAAGCTCTAAGATATTTATCACTAGGAGGTTGATACTGTTGCAGTGTTTCTATGTCATTTATTTCTGCAATAGCATAATTTGTTGTTTGTCTTCGTGGATCTGTTTATAAATGATATTCATTTTAAGTTAAATTTGGTAATTAATTTATAACACCGTATAATGTGTACCAAAACTATATAGTACACAAATTGATTCAGCTTTGTCTTATTGCTACTGGAATTTTTCATGTGGTTGCTGACTAAACCAAAGAATATGAAGCTTCAGTTGAGTTTGCAATATTTTAAGAAGATAAATATAATAGTAGAAGGATCCTTTAATTGATCCCCATGCATAACACTTCAGTTAAAAATTGAGGTATTGAGATTTTTTTTAGTTTGCTAAAATCTTATCTTTTTGTTAATGGACTCATTACTCACATGAAATGAAAATGACACGTTTCCAGATTAAAAAATTTATCTAAATCTTTAATTTCAAATTTTCCGTTCTTCTCAACATCACAACTTAAACGGGTGTCGGGATGTATTGAGATGATTCATTTGAAGAAGCACCAAGGAGTGCCGGCGTTCTACCATATGGTTCCTGTCGAGGTTGAGCTGAATCAACCAAACCTTGAGATCCAACATTGGAGTATGCACTTCAAAAATCATACCTCGAGCATCATCCACCACTCGGTACTCTGAGCCACCTCAATAAAGAGCCAAATTTGAACAGAAATTATCTCTCTTAATTGTCTATTAGTTAGATTTTTTTCATATCCGTGTCTCTTTTTGCTTAAATCCTTGAGTTAGTTTCTTGAATCATTGAACTGAAAATTCTGTAATTATGCAATATGCATTATTCAAATTACACTTACCTAACACACTCGCTTTAACTCACCATGCATTTGCATTCTAAAATACAATGGCTGCTCCACAATATATAGCTCTTTGGGAAACATATGAATAAAGAATTTTCTTTTTGCTGTTGACTTAGAATTTGGGATTTGGAACTTAGTACATGCATTCGTTGACCCCCTGTAAAAAAAAAAAAGATCACATCGGATTTAAGCTATTGCATTTTCAGGATCATAAATTAAAAAAATATAGTTCAATCAAAATTCAAAAGGAGATACAGTAAATATTTTAAAAAAAAAAACAAGTAGAAAACAATACGAATCTGCGAGCACTGACCACTGCCCGTATACCTTATGTTAAACTATAATTATATTTCATTAAAAAGGGGATACACCTTTTGTTAAAATATAACAGAAAAGACATAAATATAAACAACTAGTGAACTAGAATCTCAGAACAGTCCTAGTGCATTGCTTTCCCCTGGCATCATTGCATCAATATAATAGAAGAAAAGAAAACCACAGAGTGAGGAAGAAGTAGAAGACAAACCACAGTGAGTAAACAGGGATTGAAGACTGGTTAATTTGAACGGTGTAAACTTCATTATGCATCAATGCATGTCATCATTAATGAATTATATGAATGTCATTGTTGATACTAATTTTCATAAAATTACAGTGGTCAAATATATAAGGTCTGAGTATCTCTTTAGCATAAAATATAGCCGTTGTCCTTAGGGCTTCATATTGTTGAGCTTAGAAAGGTAGCCATATCAGATTTTGTCTAGCATTTTGTTACAAACATTTAATTATATATACTATGTTTTGAATGATTAATGAAAACATTGTTCTATAATATCGAATTAGAGGTACCAATCAATTCTTTTTTTTTTTTTGAAACATAAAAACCCTACTCATGTAGATTGGTTGTCATTCCGAGTAAAAAAACAATGGTAGCAATTCAGTTTATTTATCAATTACAGTAACCAGTTCCGCTTTAAGTATATGTTTTGTACGACTGTGTTGTTATTATCTAGAAATTATACATTTATTTTCTATCATGCATGAAAACAAGTGGAGAATTACCGTCCAATGTAAGAAGTCGTGTATTGTTTGTTTCTGTACCCTTGATTTTTATTATCTATTTGCTTTGCTGTCAATATGTTAACGTCTTGTTTTGTCCTTTGCTTGACACTTGAAGACACTCTGACTTTGTCGCGATCAATCCATACATATACTATGAACTATTAGATGATGACCGTGACTCGTATAGGAGAAGATTGTGCATACATCCCTAATTTGAATTTATAGCGCACCAGACGTTACCACGTCACTCATAAAAAAAATCTAATTAGTCAAGAAATTACATAATTTTTTTTATTTTTTTAAACGATTATTTTTCAAATATATATTAAAATACCGTACTATTATTAGCAACTACAATATATCTATACATGTACCGTGTTTGTTATTGATATTGTCAATCAACGGACCATCCAAAAAAGCGTACCATTCATATTGGTAATATGTGCAATATATATAATTTTCATTTAATTATAATTTCATACCAATTTATTTTGATTTTTTATTTATTATAAACTATGCAGTTATGGAAAAACTGTACTTCTAAAGAACCTAACTTATAAATATTTAGATAGTTCAATTAGGTACACATTACCTTTATGAAAAGAAGTTCGAATTGTGCTCTATGCACAAAACAAAAGTTTAAATATAATAGATAATCCTAGTGTACTATACAATTGTGGGAATGTACATGCAAGTTAGACTAGAATAATTGTGGATATTGTTCTTTTTGACCTTTTTGGTAATAAATACCGGAAGTTTGTATCAACTGCACTGTTATAGCATAGTTGTTGCATCAGATAGAACCTTTTTATAGATCATCCGTAATCTTCAGAAATAGATCTCCCGTCAATTCAAAATCCAACTTATTCTGCATTATTGAAGATCAACTATCACCTCAGAAAGAAGCCATTTTTTCAAAAAAAAAAAAAGAAAGAGAAAAAGCAAAATAAAGAAATATGCCATTTTTTCTGCGTAGATCCATCGGTCCTGAGATTAGACAAGATCGCATTTTACTGTTTGTGATAGTTATCCTCTTGGTTGTCGAAATGCGCACGTTGGTTTTTCACAAGTGCCACAGTGCAATGATAAGAAGCAGTTGCTCTCATTCATCAAAATAAATAAGAAGCAGTTATTATTATACTATATATTCAAATCTGAACCACAAAACTCCTGACCCCACGCTTTTTTGTTGAAGCTGTGCAAACAAATAATTGAAGATAGTCTATTCGAACGAATCACATTCTGTAGGGGGAAGACTTTTGATTCAAACCGTCCGATCAATGATGGATGTCTTGTGATTAATATCAGGTCCGTCAAGATTCGTACGGCCCGTAAATGTCCGCCCGTCGATATTAGATCGGACGGTTCGTATCGAAAATTTATCTTATTCAGACCTTTAGTGGTCTGCAAAATCTACTGGTCCATCTTTCCACTCCGAATTTAGTTGGAAGCAATTATTATTCATTCAAAAAAAAAAAAAAAATAATATACGACTTTGGATACACTGAGAAGAAGGAGAATAACGACAATTAAAATACTTACGAAAAATGCTCAAAATAAAACATCATTATTATTCGCAAAGAAGAATACAACTGCACTCAACAAACGTTTAAAAATAAATTAATTATATTTTTACGTGTCAATCCTATATAGTCGTTTCATTACAGCTTGAATTCCATAGTAATTTTATAAAAGATGCTACAATAAAATTTATATCGACCACATGAAACTCCTAAAAAGACCAGCATATAATAAAAGGAATGGGAATATTGATATGCGATTCTATTTTATCCTAGAGCACATGAAGACAAGAATCATCGATTTTAAGAATGAAGATTAACTATACCTCGTACAGTCGTACTTGACGAAAACCTCACCAATCAAATTATGTCAAAATTCCAAGTTATAAATGGTATGCACGATGGAAGAGAATTTAAGGGATGACGGGTTTCAATTCCATAAGTTTGTCATGCCACGAAATTAATGCCACACTTTATTTTTATGTGTACACTTTAAAATTTAAAACTCGATGTAAGATTTAAATGATTGATGCTGTTCAATCTCATAACAGATGTAATGACAACATTTTTTTTTAATTTTGGAATATATTTTAATTGAGATGTAATATCAAATGAACTTGAATGATTATCAAATTTTATGGAAATACGTCTCTTAAGAAATTGAACATATTTTAAATAAAAATTTGATCTGATGTTTGCCCTTTAAATTTTAAAATATAAATTTAGAAATATCCTTGGTAGAAGAAATTATGGAATTAGAACCGTCCTCATTTTATATTTGCCAAATATTATAGAAAAATTTTAAAGTGTGCAAATTTGAATCGAAATATTAAGGGTCTATAAAATATATATGTACGTACAGTACGTGTTCTTGGAATATATTTCAAATAGTCTAATAGGTCCCTGGATTATAGATCTGTCATGTAATTTGAAAGGTAAAATTTTCAAGCATACTTTCGTGTCATTTCTTGACATGCATACTATATCAAATTTAACCAAATTATAAACCTATATATATTATAAAACCATCACGAGTTAATTCTAGTTCCGCTTAAGACCTTAAATTCCCCAACAATATTTAATTTATCCAAAAGTCACTAATATAGCATTTAATTAGTAACTCTTTGACCCTTGTTTATATATATGCACTATTATTTTCGACTTTTTTCTTTATCCCTAGGTATATGTAAGTACATATCAAATTCACGTTTAATTTCATGCTGTCGTAGTTGTGTTCCTTTTATGCTACAGCGAAAAAAAATGCAAACGCTTATTTTTACATATTATAAAATCCCAAAGATTTGAGTAACAAGTACAAATTTAACTTCCTAAGTATGCATATAATTCTTCAATTAAGTCGCTTTAATTTTATAGCTTGTTAAATAAATTATACCCAGGGCGACAATTTACATTCATAAATTCAGTCACTAGCTAGCATATATATATACTAGCTAGTAAAGATGCTTGTTTGTAACAATATGAAGTACGTACATTTTGTGCTCATTTTTATTTTTAGTTAAAAATTTTGTTGCATCAAGGTTGTTGCGCGAGCTAATTAAATATATACTGGAGCGTTGGCCGGAATTCGAAATATATGTTAAAATAAAATTTAATGTTCGATAACGTGGCATACTTCATTTGAAACATATTATGACGCTTTATTTAGGATAGTTTATTAGACATCATGAATTCATCATGCATAGAGCCTCTGTACATCAAGACTTTATCGGTTGAATTTATTTTGAATCGACAATTCTAATTTAATAAATCAAACCTACATATTAAAGTCTTATAACTATCAAAATTTTTCTTTTTAAAATTTTTTTTTACTATTTTTTAAATTTGTTAAAAAAATTTCATATTTTGATACAAGCTAATATATGAAAATTTAAAAATAGCATGTTTTAAAATATTAAAAAATATATTAAAATTTTTTTCTAAATATATAATTTTGTTTAATATGATATTTCAATATATGAGCTTAGTGAGTACTACACCACTTTGATAGATCGAATTGGTTGATATTATATTTTGTTGATTTGCAATGATGCATAAAAGGATCGTGCATCATGATGTATAATAAACTATTTCTAAATATCTTTTCGATACATAATTTTCTTTTTACAGTAACGAGTTTTTTGGACAATATAGATAGTCAGAACTAATACACTAGGAATTGGCTATCATAAGTGTGATAACCAGTGATACACAACAGTAATTAACTAAAATATTAGAATGACGAGATTTTATTTTTAGTCACTGTATTAGTGAGCACAAATACCTTTATTACTCGAAGTGTTTGCGACAAAAATGTATCTAGGTAGTGTAATATCGATTATTTATTATGCAAAAAAAGAAAAGAAAAATAACATTTACTATTTAGTATTTAAATAATTATAACTTAAAGTAAAGAGTATTCGATAACTTTATCATAAATTAAGAAAACAACTAAAACAGAAACTTTATTAATTACTAAAACAGTAAACTTATATTACATGACTTTCTAATGAGCATTATGATCCCGAAGATGTCAAAATAAAATTATCAGAACGAATACATTCGTATCATAATTTCTAAGCAACGTTTTAAGTATTTTACTATTTTTAAATCCACAAATAAACGTCAACGTTATGGTGTTGCAAGTATTACAGTGAAGAGCTAAATTACTTTATCTATGTGTTTTTATTTATCTGAGGTACATATCAAACTAAGTCTCTTAATTAAATTTGAATATGGTGGATTGCTGGAATGCTACGGACAGTACGGATAGACTCGTGCAATGCGTTCAAAGTTCAAATTCTATGGTTTAAATGATCGATCTGAATTACTCAATGTATTACTTTGTAGACTTAATTTTATATTTTTTTTTTCAAAATTTTTTACTATCTCATTTGAATTTTTAAAAGCTGCTATTATTAGAGGGCTCAAATCTAGTTAGATCGATGGCTTTTTAAAATTTTAAAAAATAGTAAAAAATATTGAAAAAATATAAAATTTGATTTTTTTTTTTATGAGATTTCAATAGCAATTTTTGTTGCAAAGATTGCAAATGGTGCTGCTATAGCGGTTTTTACTGCAAATTGCATTTTGTGGAATTTTAGCGAAATATAACTACGTAATTCGTCTTTTGCTGATATATAATATGTATAATAAACATATCATTTATATATAATGTCTAGACATAGTGTATGCGTATATTAAATTAAACTATTAAAGTATGCATATAATGTAATAAGATATTTAATTTTAATTACTAAATGTATCTAATGTAATAAACAAGTATATTTGTACATGCATGCTATGATTCCATTGCCGCCTTTTATTGACAGCTATCTGCTATGACTTGAGGTTATCCGCTATTTAAATTTTTATAAATGTTACTGTACAAATTAGAACACTCAAAGAACAATAGCACAAAATTTTGACAGAATTTCCAAAATGATTTGCAAATTGTATGCTGATATTAATTAATAGCACTCCTATATCCAGTACCAAAAATGAAACTTCTAAATTTATATATTAGTCATGCAACTTAATTAGCCAAGTAGCCAATTCCCATTCACCGGATGCATGGCTCATACGCTATTCATGCAAAATAGGCCTTTCTATTTTTATGGCAATTACTATTCGTTTTTTCCAAAGGCTGGCAACTGCTTTTCATTAATTTTATTATCCTGAATGGAATATACTTAAAAAGTACTATGATTGAGGACTGAGGAGACATGATTGCCCAAATAAGGAACATAAGAAGAGATACTTGTAACAATATATATTCAAACCCACATGAGGATTATATATAAAAGTATATAAATTGTCCACATATCGATTGAGCTTTATATCATACAAGTTCTACGTTCGTTAAAATCAGCTCAAATATTCCTTCAATTTTGAGTATATATATAGCTAGTACTCATAGTTCTCCAGAGGATAGCAGGGCTTGTTTCTTCTTTGGTATTCGGTTATTGTTGATAATTGAGCGGCATCCTCTTATAAGTTGTTGTGATCAATGTTATACATTTCTTTTTCTTCCTTTTATTATTAATTATTTTTTCATTGGTAAAGTCGTAAAGTTAGATCTGAACTCTGAAGGGAGCATCTTTGAGTCCACATTTTAAAAAAAAACATTTATGTTCTGTACAATGTATTATCTACCACTTGGGAGAGCTAGCTAGCTTTGCCAAAAGCGCATACGGGCAAACACAATTTGAGAATTCACAAACACAAGCATTCATAAAATTAATTGTTACGTACATGCATGCATGAAAAATAGAAAAATGAAAATGCTCACAACTAAGACTGCAATCCCAAAAATTAGGAAAAAGAAAATGAGGTAATCGGGGAGAGTACAAATACAAAGACTACTACATACCATTGTTATAACCTTAGGGTCAAATCAATCTCACAGTTGAACTCCATGTCTGCGACCTCAGCCTGCTCTTCCTCCCTCTTTGGATACGCAGGTGGTCGGGCCAATCCTTCTATAACAAACTTCGTTCCGCCAGAGCTGCTAGTCTTAACATGAGCTTCTGTGGACACTCGGTTTGAGCTTCCATGTGTACGCAGAGCTGCCGTGAACTCCCTTCGGCTTCTTTCTATGCTTCTTTCGAGTTTATGAGCATTTTGGTGGCCACCGAGAGCCTGAGAGCTGAAGAACTTTCTGGTGCAATAGTGGCAGGAGAAAATCCTAACAAACTCTGGAGGTGATGAGAGCTGAAGGGATAAATCCAGATCGAGTTCTGGAATCTCCGTTTCCATATTCATGGGAAGGTGAAAGTTTGGTGCACGGAGCTGTTGAGAGAAACAGAGATGCAAATTAAAATATTTAATGATTTAAGAATGAGGTCTGGTTCTTATCTCCGATTTTGTCCGTCCCCATTATCTCAAATTCTCAATATTTCTTCAATCTTTAATAAGAAAAGCACAGTAGATTTAATAAGAAAAGCACAGTACGTAGCATATATCAGTATTCTACCATAAAAGCTCATCATTTTGTAAATTATTTATCTACGGATGCTATGTAGAAAATGTAGGACGCAGGAATTTCAGGAATGAAATTATTAATTTTATCTTTATCTTTTATAATTAAATTCTGCTCATAGACTTATATAAATCAACAAGCCTAGCTTCTAAACTTTCTAATCATGCTAAATACGTGATCCATTAATTACACAACAATCCAATTAATAAAATCCAAGAGTTTAAAGCCATTTATTCATCTTGAGAACAAGAATTCATTTATTTATCTACTTTGACAATTTGACTAATTAAAATTAAGTTTAATATGCAAAAAGTCTCCCCTTTAATTTTTTTAAAAAATTTTGTTCAACCTTGTTTTGGTAATGATTCGTCAAATTCTCTATTCTTTAGGAATTCAACTTTTGACGTACATATATTTTTCTTGACTCTTGTTGCTTCGATATATATGGGTTAAGTTTCATGATTTTATACCTACTCCTGCCATTTTTTTATATCTTCGCTCTAGCGGCACCATGCCACTTCTTCATATTTTTCAAGTCTTCTTTAATAACTTCTCATTATATATCTAATTCTCTACTTGTGATCCATGTTTCACATACTTTTAACTAATCAAATAAGTCATTCCTCACATTGTTACTGGTCATCTGAGTCAGAACTCACAATGATTTTGTGCACAAACTATTCGAAGAAAATTATAACAACTCGAGTCGTCTAATGGAAATATCCACATCATTGATCACATCGAGTGATTTAAATAGCGGCGCTATGAACCGCAATAGCCCCGCTATAGTAGTACGATTTGGTAGACCGCTATGTTGCTAAACTCAAAAAGCCGCTATATGTTGCTAATTTTGATATGTCAATGAACACGCTATAGCGGCATTTTAGCGAAATATACCTAAACTCTTAATTTAATATTACTCTAGTTGTATTTTAGCGAAATATAGCGACACAATTTGTTACCTCCTAATATAAAATCAGTATGTCAATGAACACAATATGTCAATGAACACGCTATACCTAAACTCTTAATTTAATATTACTCTAGTTGTATTTTAGTGAAATATAGCGACACAATTTGTTACCTCCTAATATAAAATCAGTATTACAAACATTTGCTTTAGCACTGACTTGATTCAATATTAAATACAATGAGATTTGTCTATTGAAATAATAAATTTTATGGTGTACGTATTAGATTTAACTATTAAAATATGCATATATTGTAATATGATATTTAATCTTTAATTAAAATATGTATATAATATAATAAACAAGTACATTATACATGCCCACTATATATGATCCCATAGCGACCGCTAAATAACCGCTATCCGCTATCCGCTATCCGCTATCCGCAATGACTTGAGATTGTCTGCTATGAACCCGCTATCCACATCTAACACCATTGTCAACACCTAAGAAAGACTACTCAACCATGCCACAAAAATTTATTGTTCTTCCATCTTTTATCGTCACACAACACATATTTTTTCTTTTTTTTTAACTCACTAATGGGCTGCTGAAAGACCAAATATATTTAAAAATATACAATTTTTAAACATGAAGTAAATACTAAATATACTAAATACACTAAATGAACTTCTTATATAGACTCTGCCAGCCTCATCATTCCTAAAAAATACTAAATATATACTATATTTTTCACGTAACAAATTTAAGTACATAACTAGCAAAAAACCTACGTGGCTCAAGAATTTAGAATGGGATCACTTTGACAATACATCTACTACTTTACTATATATGAATATTGGACATTTAATATAAAGTTTAATATTCAGAAATAAATGTTATTATAGGGAATTATACTTGTTAGATAACTTAAAAATTTACTGGTGTTTATTATTGTACGTAGTATATATGCAGCGCTTTATTACAAGTTGTATGCATGAAAAAGAAAAAAAACAGATACTGTTATCCGATAATTGGAATATTTTTTTGTCAGGGTCTATAATTGGAATATTAAATTAAGAGACTCCTACTAGAGTCGCCAGCACACTTCTCAAAAATGGTATATATGTCAGTTGGAGATATAAGCAGGAGGCTAGCATGAGGAATGCAAAACATATTCCAGAAAAAAACAAACTCCTCGCAGAACTTAAATTTCTTGGGGAGGATCAACATATATAGTTGTTTGGAAAGACTCAAGAGGCGAGGACCATAAAAGTAGGTGCAAAGGGGCGACACGAGAGAGGGGCCTTTCTTGGCCCCCACCAATTGTGGCATCTTTAAGAGGGTAAAAGGTACCTGTTTGGGACCATTTTTGGATATGTTTATGTAAATATTTTCCTGTCAAGTTCATTTTTGGGAGCTCTCTAGAGTCTAGAGGTTGAGAAGTTTGTACCGATCCAACGACGGCATTTTGTCGTTCAGGACCCACACACAGATATTTTTTGGCGCTTACGGCTTATGTCCGAACTTGATTTCACAATATTGCATGTTACTTCTATATTTTGTTAGAGTATTTATATATAAGTTCCCTTTTTACTCGGGGACAAAATTAATATCACATCGCGTTCAATTGTTAAGTTCTAAAATTTGTATTTTATTTCAACTAAAAAGAATGGAATGAAAAAAAAAAATTTCAATATGTGGAAATATAACTAGCTATGTACGAGGTACTTTGTATTAGTTCAAATTATACTATGCGCTCCAATCAATAGTAAAGAATTAAATGGGCAATTATTAACTTGAAATCTTTGTCGTTCCAACTGCGCAAAGTGTCGACTTGCGATTGCAGGGCAATCAAGAGCTATAAATTGTAAGAAAGAAATGTCTACTATCATATTTTATAGCTTTGGTGAATCAAGAGCTAATAAATTATCGCTTGAAGTCGTAACATATGACAATCCATGCTATCGAGTTATTTTCATATACATATATGGGTTATATATTCACATTTATTAGGCAGATCCATGTAGTACCAAGCCTTGGCAAGTGTCTGAGGTTATTTTTCACAATATTAACATCCAATTAGTGATCGATGATTAGACAGTTGCCTAGACTTAAATTTGTATGGTGCCCGGGATTGATTGGTTTTGTGTCCAGCTGAGGCTCTAAATTCGGCTTAATTATATTATGTTATGCTGGGTAGGGTGTTTGGATAGTGTCTATGCTAAAAATTTTTTAGATCCGCACCTGCGATTTTTATGATTGTGTTGGGACAAATAAATGAATAGCATGGCCTTGGATTCCTTGATTTCCTTAAATTGGTCAAAACTCAAAATAATTTGAGGGAGTCATCTTTTTTTTTGTCAGCACGTAAAACCCCCTTAGGCGCGCAGGGGTCAATAAGGGTCATCTTTGAAGAGAATTATTTTATCTAGAATAGTGCTACACGTGACAGTCCGCTGTATATACAGTACTATTCCTAAGTACAATTATTGCGTGCAACGGTATGGACTTTTCTGCTTCGCTGTTAAAATGCAGATAGTGAAGTAGGAGTAAAGGAAGTTGAAACATTGCTCACTACGATTACCTGATCTTCCCGCTTTCTGTTTTCCAGATTTTTATAGATTATTATGTATGCTTGCACATTTTACCAATGGACCTTCACATATTTGTATATTATTTTGGATCACCACAGTGATAACCAGTTCGGCAAATATTTTAATAAAATTATATGAAACTTTAACACAAGTACGTATACGAACGGGAAACGCCCGTCTTGTTCAAATAAAATAAAACGTGAACCAAAAAATGCAGCCAATATATTCTTAAATTTCTCCCATATTTAGAAATTAACGATATATCTCTTTTATCTATTAGGTAGAAGCATTGCAAACCACTTTCACCAGTATTTATGTGCATGGTATTATCCACTTGCATAAATTTAATGACAAAACTTTAATTACTAAGCGTATTCATTCTCTTGTTTCGAAACAGGACTAGTAAGGCCAGTTAATTATATTTACCTAGCGCTCTTTGATCGATCAAGATTTTACACATTTAATTTTAGATATAAGTTTAATTTGAAGTATATTATTTTATTTTTTATTTTTTTTGCTTTTCATAAATGTAGAAAGTTTTTCGATCTACAACGGCAAACTTGTGTATTAAATACATTTCTGTGTTAGTAATGTGTCATTTTTTTGTTTGTAATTTCTTTAGACTTTGAGCAAATTTACCCTTTCTAGAAATATACCCCAATGTGACAGCTCCAAATTTCACTCTAACAATATATATTAATTGGACGGCACATTGGGCAGGGAAGATATCATCAAATCTTGAATTTCCTTTAATTAAAATTGTTACTGCGCGTCACAAAATCATAAAAATAGATTTTTGTCATCTATCAATCAATTTGACAATTCTTCTCTTCAAAATATGGCACTATAAAATATTGAAAATAAAAATATGCCACTATTAAATGTTAAAAACAGAAATATGTCATCACTAATAAAAAAAATTATGCCATACAAAAGAAACAAAAATTTTCAGTTTCGAAATAAAAAATTTAAATATTGAATTTTTAATTTGAAATTTCAAAATTTAAATGTTTGCAATTTCAAGATTCGAAATTTAACTTTTTTTAAATTGGAAATTGAAAATTTTAAAATTTTAAATTGTAAGTTTTAAATTATTAAAATATCTAAATTTTTCAAATTTGAAAATCCAAAACTTTAAAATTTGAAATTGGACAATAAAAATTTTGGTAAACTAATGTTTTAAATTTTCATAATTTAGAGTTCAAAATTTATTTTCTTTTAATAATGTTTTTTTTTCATTTCTCAATGATTTAATCTAGTATGGGAAATTTGGACATTTGTACAATGTTAAAGTGGTATTTCTCTAATTACTAATTAGAGTGAATTATTTCTAATTTTGAGAAAAAATAATAGCATAAAAATAATTTTAACCATTTTATATTGGTATAAAACTAATTTATAATCTAAGAATGACATGTCTCTAATTATCAATTCTCATAGTGGTTCCTTGTTTTAATGGATAAAATTTAAGCGCTCAAGGATCAAGATGATTCTAGATTTAATTATTTCTGCCACAATTTCTCAGGCCTGTGCTTTGCAGAAATGATCAGACAGTACAATAATAAGCTTTTAAAAGTGGGTTTCTTTTTTACCTTTATATTTTATTTTTATTTTAGACGTGTCTGGATCAGGTTTGACAACAAACCTCCACCACATAGGAGCCAATCCCAATCTACCAGCTCCATCAAAGAGTAGATTGTCTTCATTTTCTTGTCGGGCAAATTAGGCACTGCGCAACGGACCACCATTTGTCCTTCACATTTAATGGCCACGTATCAATGTTGGAAATTTTACTTTATATTTACTACTCAGTGGTTTTCTTGTAAAGGTAGGTAATGAATTCGTTGGTTTGAGACGCATATAGGAGGGTTTAGGGCTGTCAACGGATATGATACTATAGGTAGAGATTTTTTTTTTTCTTACTCGTATTGTATACATTAAAATTTTCTTTACTCATATTGTATTCTTATCTGTTAAAAATTATTTTTATCCAATTTACTCTTATCCGTCAAAAATTAACAATAAGAGTAAGATAACAATAGAAAACATATACTAACAACAAAAATATATAATATGAATAAAAACATTATATGAAATAATAAGTATATCAATAAAATGCAACATTAAATAATTATTTAGATAAAATAAAATCATATAACACTCTAATATCAATGGAGTAATGTTAAAATCAAACATATAGGACGTCAAAAACATCAACTATTGAAATTTCAAATGGCTGATCCGAACCAGTCAATTTGATCTCTATATGAAAATATCCTCGAAAATAAAATTTAATTATTTTTCAAATTTGTAACTATTTTTTTCGGATTTGAGGGTTCCTAACTTTTTAGATTAAGCATATTAAATTCCAAATAAATAGTAAAAAAATTTGAAAAATATAAATTTACCCTCCATGGAGATATTATTACGAATAACAGTTTGAGCGGTTCGGATCGGCCATTCTAATCTCAAAAATTAAGATTTTATCATGTTGGACGAGTGTACGTGTCTTATATGTTGGACACTAGCCACTCCATATCAATGATACTAAAAAAAGTATATAATTGATTAGTATTTATATGCTATCATGAGAAATGTAGCAGCTTCTCAAATAACGACTACGATGTTATAGGTTTTTATTTTTTTAATCTTTCGTATGTCATACCACTACACCACATAACATTTTTAGAGGCGGTTTTTTAAGTATTTTTAGAGACGGTTTCCCACAGTCACTAAAAATAGGAGGTGTTAAAAATGGCTAATAAACCGTCTCTAAAAATGGCGTGGCTAAAAATAAGCCAGATTTGAAAAAAAAAAAATTTACATCTTTAGAGGCGGTTTGTAATAAAAAACAGCCTCTAAAGATATATCTTTAGAGGCTGTTTTTTATTAAAAACCGCCTCTAAAGATACATCAGATTCGAAAAAATATATATATATATATATGTTTCAGCACTGAATGTCAAAACATTGAAGAAAAAACTGTCTAAATTTTAATTAAATAAGGAAAAGAAAAAGAGTCAAGCAGCCACTACATTTATCATCTGTGACTCAATTAAATTAATTTTCTCAATTCATGGCCACACTAAAATAATTGTTCATAAAAATTGAAAGAAAAAATCTAGAAATGAAAGGGGAAATTAACATGTGGAAGGAACAGCCAAGCACAAAGGAGCAGGGGTACTGATAAACAAAATCCAACTCGTTGTCCACTGAATAGCAGTTGAGCACAAATAAAAAAAAAAACTGAAAAAGACGAACCGAGAAGATCTATTCATTGCAAGGAAAAATTTTAAGTTCTGAAAGAAAAAGAAAGGGAAAAAGATGGCACTTATCTGAAGGAGTAAGTTCGGGTGAGTGAGCTTAGAGTGAACTCTCGGGTGTGAGTGAGCTTAGAGTGAACGAGAGAGAGACAGGTTTCTAAAATCGAATATGATTTTTAGAGGCTGTTTTTTACTTAAAAACCGCCACTAAAAATCAAATTTGAATTTAAATTTTTTTTTATTTTTAGTTTTTTTAATTAGTTAAATATTTAACTATTTTAACTATTTTTAATACTAAAAAATTTTTAAACATTAAATATTTTAGTATTTTTAATAGTTAAATATTTTTTAACATTATTAATTTTAGTATTATTAATATTTGAATATTTTTTAAAATAAAATATTTTTTTAAATTCGGATTTGATTTTTAGAGGCTGTTTTTTACTTAAAAACCGCCTCTAAAAATCAAATCCGAATTAAAAATTTATTTTTTATTTTCTGTTTTTTTAATTAGATAAATATTTAACTATTTTAACTATTTTTAATACTAACAAATTTTTAAACATTAAATATTTTAGTATTTTTATTAGTTAAATATTTTTTAGCATTATTATTTTTAGTATTATTAATATTTGAATATTTTTTAACATGAAATATTTTTTTAAATTCGGATTTCATTTTTAGAGGCTTTTTTTTACTTAAAAACCGCCTCTAAAAATCAAATCCGAATTAAAATTTTTTTTTGATTTTCTGTTTTTTTAATTAGTTAAATATTTAACTATTTTAACTATTTTTAATAATAACAAATTTTTAAACATTAAATGTTTTAGTATTTTTAATAGTTAAATATTTTTTAACATTATTAATTTTAGTATTATTAATATTTGAATATTTTTTAACATGAAATATTTTTTTAAATTCGGATTTGATTTTTAGAGGCTATTTTTTACTTAAAAACCGCCTCTAAATATCAAATCCGAATTAATTTTTTTTATTTTCTATTTTTTTAATTAGTTAAATATCTAACTATTTTAACTATTTTTAATACTAACAAATTTTTAAACATTAAATGTTTTAGTATTTTTAATAGCTAAATATTTTTTAACATTATTAATTTTAGTATTATTAATATTTGAATATTTTTAACATGAAATATTTTTTTAAATTCGGATTTGATTTTTAGAGGCTGTTTTTTACTTAAAAACCGCCTCTAAATATCAAATCCGAATTAATTTTTTTTTATTTTCTGTTTTTTTAATTAGTTAAATATTTAACTATTTTAACTATTTTTAATACTAACAAATTTTTAAACATTAAATATTTTAGTATTTTTATTAGTTAAATATTTTTTAACATTATTATTTGTAGTATTATTAATATTTAAATATTTTTAACATGAAATATTTTTTAAATTCGGATTTGATTTTTAGAGGCTGTTTTTTACTTAAAAACCGCCTCTAAAAATCAAATCCGAATTAATTTTTTTTATTTTCTGTTTTTTTAATTAGTTAAATATTTGACTATTTTTAATACTAACAAATTTTTAAACATTAAATATTTGAGTATTTTTATTAGTTAAATATTTTTTAATATTATTATTTTTAGTATTATTAATATTTGAATATTTTTTAACATGAAATATTTTTTTAAATTCGGATTTGATTTTTAGATGCTGTTTTTTACTTAAAAACCGTCTCTAAAAATCAAATCCTAATTAAATTTTTTTTTTATTTTCTGTTTTTTTAATTAGTTAAATATTTAACTATTTTAACTATTTTTAATACTAACAAGTTTTTAAACATTAAATATTTTAGTATTTTTAATAGTTAAATATTTTTTAATAATAATTTTAGTATTATTAATATTTGAATATTTTTAACATGAAATATTTTTTAAAATTCGGATTTGATTTTTAGAGGCTGTTTTTTACCTAAATACCGCCTCTAAAAATCAAATCCGAATTAAAATTTTTTTTTCTGTTTTTTTAATTAGTTAAATATTTAACTATTTTAACTATTTTTAATAATAACAAATTTTTAAACATTAAATGTTTTAGTATTTTTAATAGTTAAAAATTTTTTAACATTATTTTTTTAGTATTATTAATATTTGAATATTTTTTAACATGAAATATTTTTTTAAATTCGGATTTGATTTTTAGAGGCTGTTTTTTACTTAAAAACCACCTCTAAAATTCAAATTCGAATTAAAATTTATTTTATTTTCTGTTTTTTTAATTAGTTAAATATTTAACTATTTTAACTATTTTTAATACTAACAAATTTTTAAACATTAAATATTTGAGTATTTTTAATAGTTAAGTATTTTTTAACATTATTATTTTTGGTATTATTAATATTTGAATATTTTTTAACATGAAATATTTTTTAAAATCGGATATGATTTTTATAGGCTGTTTTTTACTTAAAATCCGCTTCTAAAAATCAAATCCGAATTCAAATTTTTTTTTTCTGTTTTTTTAATTAGTTAAATATTTAACTATTTTAACTATTTTTAGTACTAACAAATTTTTAAACATCAAATATTTGAGCATTTTTAATAGTTAAATATTTTTTAACATTATTATTTTTAGTATTATTAATACTTGAATATTTTTTAACATGAAATATTTTTTTAAATCGAATATGATTTTTAGTTAAAAACCGCCTCTAAAGATCAAATCCGAATTTTAATATATTTTTTTTCTGTTTTTTAATTAGTTAAATATTTTATATTTTAACTATTTGTAATGGTAAAAAATTATTAAACAGACTTTTTATATTTTAACTATTTAATAGTTGAATATTTTTGAACATCAAACAGACTTTTTTCTTTATTTTAGTATTTCTAATATTCTTAAGACTACTGCGACATTGTACAATAAAATTTCAAATTGGTCAAACTTTTAACATGAATGTCTATTTAGGTTGTATGACCATAATCTAGAAAGCTCGCGATGAGTTCTAACAGGTTTTTATGATTTGGCCCGGGTTTGTATATTTTTAAACGGACATTTTGCAAAAAAATATACTGCACTACTGTAACATTGTACAATAAAATTTCAAATTTGTCAAACATTTAACAGGAATATCTATTTAGGCTGTATGACCATAATCTAGAAAGCTCGCGATGAGTTCTAACAGGTTTTATGATTTGGCCCGGGTTTGCATATTTTTAAACGGACATTTTGCAAAAGAATATACTGCACTACTGCAACATTGTACAATAAAACTTCAAATTGGTCAAAAATTTAACATAAATTTAACATAAATGTCTGTTTAGGGCGTGTGACTCATTTTTAATAGTTAAATATTTTTTAACATTATATATTTTTAGTATTATTAATACTTGAACATTTTTGAACATGAAATATTTTTTAAAAATCGGATATGACCTTTAGAGGCTGTTTTTGAGTTAAAAACCGCCTCTAAATATCAAATCCGAATTAGATTTTTTTTTTTGCTTTTTATTTTTTATTAGTTAAATATTTTATATTTTAACTATTTTTAATAGTAAAAAATTTTTAAACATCAAATATTTTAGTATTTTTAATAGTTAAATATTTTTTAACATTATATATTTTTAGTATTATTAATACTTGAATATTTTTGAACATGAAATATTTTTTAAAAATCGGATATGACCTTTTTAGTATTCAATAGTTAAATATTAAATTGTTCAATATTATATTTTATCTTTTTAGTATTCAATATTAAATTCTTCTATTAAAAAAAAAGAAAAAAAATTCTCAAATAGATCAATATTTAAGTACGTACTTCAAATGCGAATAGATCTAGAGAGAAATGTCGGATTGGGGGAGAAGGAAGGGTAAAATCTGTTTATTTTTAGAGACGGTTTTTTATAAAAAACCGCCTCTAAAAATGCGAAAAAATCCAAGAAAAAGTTTTCATTTTTAGAGGCTATTTTTTATATTTTCCTCTAAAAATACATATTTTTAGAGGCTGTTTTTGTTAAAAGCCGCCTCTAAAAATGCGAAAAAAATTCAGAAAAAGTTTTCATTTTTAGAGGCTGTCTTTTATAAAAAACAGCCTCTAAGAATAAATATTTTTAGAGGCTGTTTTTGTTAAAAATCGCCACTAAAAATGAGAAAAAATTCCAGCAAAATACTTCATTTTTAGAGGCTGTTTTTTCTTAAAAACCGCCTCTAAAAATGTGATTTTTAGAGGCTGTTTTTTATAAAAACTGCCTCTAAATATAGACAGCTTTTGGCAAAAAAGTTTAGAAACGATTTTTGTTAAAAAGCGCCTCTAAAAATAATCGACAAAAATTTCCAAAATGCTACTGGTAATTTTTAGAAACGGGTTTATGGAAACCGCCTCTAAAGGGGGTGTCTCTAAAAATAATTTCTGTTGTAGTGTACCTGTCAATGGAAAGAGGCTAATAATTAGAATATCTTAAATAAAACTAGAAATGACAGGCGCAGCTTCACTGCACTATGTTTTTTTTCATATAGAAGAATACTCCAATTTATTTCGTCAAAAAAATATAAAAAATTTCTCGTAAAACACTTGCCAAAATTTCTAGACAAAAATAAGTTCAAAATTAGTAATTTCTATCATAGAAAGTCGTCATATAAATTTGGCATAAATTAATAATTTGGCAAGAAAGACATAATTAAATCAATACAACAATAACTAGATGAAGAAATATAAAATATTTGGGATATTATAAACGAGGGAAAAAATATTACTATTTAAGGATAATTAAAACATAAGAGTTGGAAACAATAAAACATTACTATCATACTGTTGTTCTCATAAAAATTTGTCCACACATTTTGGTGCACGTGTTTGCTAATGGTCTAAAAAGGAAACAATAAAAAAAATAAAGAAAGAATGTAAATTATTTGGTTGGAAAGAAAAGGAAAAATACAATTGCCAAAGTATAAGAATGCTAAGCTAAGCAAAGTAGGAATTTATTTCTTATAATTAGGAGGTTTATGTAAGAAGATATTTTTTAATATATTCTTAAAAAAAAATGATAGAATCATTGACCATTTGCTGTGGACTTTATGGACACTAGGGCTTCATCGAGTTTCACTCCATACATGATTTTCATTGTATCTGTTCACATCTTTATCACATCTTTTAATTGTATAGTTTAATTTTATTTCGAAATAAAATTTCTTGAAATTTCAATCCCAAAGGAGTGATATTTCTACATGATCTAAAAAAAAAGAAATTTACAAAAATAAATTTAATATACCACATATCATCTCATATCTTGACTTGTATGCTTCTCTCACCTTGACTCATTTTTTCTTATTTTGGAATGCCACATCAATAAAGCATCTTTTGATTGTGTAATTTAATTTTATTTTGTTATAAAGTTTCTTCAAATTTCAATCCCAAAAAGAGTGATATTTCTACAAGATCTAAAATTAATAATATTAAAAAAATAACTTTAATAGACCACATATCATCTTATATCTTGACTTGTATGCATCCTCACCCTGACTCATGTTACCTTGTTTTGCAATGCCACATCAATCAAGAAATCTAATAGAAATGAAAAATAAAAAAAATTTAAAAATTATGTCAGAAATAAATCACACAATGCTTGATCTAACCTAACGAAAGATTCTTCCAACCTTGCTTCCATCTAAAAATTTATTATATTCAAAGATGCCACACAAACACTCATATGATTAAATTTTAAAAAAGATTAGATAAAAATAAAACTGATCCTGCACAATTGGACTTCTGAGTTGGCTCAATTTTTTTTTTCATTTTTTTTAGCATAAAATCGTACTTTTCAAATGAGAATAGACTAGTTGTGAAAAATTTTAAAATTGTCTCTTCTCATTTAATAAACAGATTATGATGAATAATCATTTAACTTTTATTTGTATGGCACATGATCATCTAGCGACGATCAATTTTACCCATGGAAGCAAAACTTATGTTTTATTTAGATGAAATGAAATTGATCCAGGATATTTTGATATCCTACCCATCTCACTTAAGATAAAAAGACAGGACACTCAAGACATTACATCAAGACATCTCTAATATTATATCGAACATTCTATTAGACATTTCTAACCGCAATAGCTGTAGGATGAGGTACCCCTAATTTCTGAAAATCAATGCCTTATATATTATGTATAAACTCATAAAAATTGAAAAATTGAAAGATATTACCTCTGTTATTAGTAATATGAATATCCTGTCGAAGTCATTGTAGCTATTCTTCTATAATTTTATCACCATATGAACATGCTTTCAATTAGCCTTGTTCTACTGAGAAAGCCAAGACAGACAACTGGTAGTATCAAATGTTTAGTGTCAGCATCTTTGAAGAAAGAGAAATACTTATATAACTAAACATGTGACTAAATAAAAATGGGGATTATAAGTAGTTCGGTTTTCAATCTGACTGTCGGATCTTCAGTTATTAATTTCTCAAAAATTCAAAGAAGAAATAATAATCTGAAAAAAACAAGAAATGTACTTGATGACCAACATATGTAGATATTTAGCAATGCCTAGCAGATGGATTTGGACAGATTGAAATATAAGAACAAATGAGCAGCTTGACCATGAATTACAATCTTAATAGAGAAAAGATTGATAATAGATATCGACAGTGAGGCTACGTATAAAGAATCCGCTCAATTTAAGCAGCATATCAAAGAAAAAAGCGACAATGTCAATTTTTCATCTGATGAGAGATGATATATCAAATTGTTTTATCCAGAAGGTAAAGAAAAAATAAATTGTAATGTATAAAGAAATATAAATGTTGATTGACTGAAGACAAATTTCACATGTTAACCCATTGAAAAATATCAAAATGTAACATATAAAACATTCAAAAGGAGAAAATTGACATAAAATTTCAGAACGCAGATGAAGGGATACTTTTTATTTAGAGACTCGATAGCAACATATCCATGGTGTTTCTCTATCCTGCACAGGTGAAATTAAAGAAAAGGGTATTTTATTAGTTTTAAAGATAACAGAAAGATCTTAAATATAAGATGAGAGAAACATGAAATTAGCATGTCCTGATGGAGGCTATCAGATACTGGTGACTTGTCTCCTCTCTAAATATCCATATATAACATTTGATAGATTGTAGGGTTTTGCATAGTTGTACATGCTAAAACAATTTTAGATCACACACAGAGAGGTATCATCACAAAATAAAATTAAGAAATAAAGGGCAAAGAACCAATACCTGCTAATCCTTGATCCTCCAGTGACATCTTTTATCGCATAAGCAGCCTTGAAGCCATTGGTTGTTGGCAGTTCGGCAACCAATTCTGAGTTCATCTCAAATCCATACATAACAGAAAAAGAATTTTGGTTAACATGGCAGTGGTTATGCTGGTATGCCAATAATCGGTACTGATTTAACTCACCTACGTTCAAAGAATAAACAAATGGAGAATGCACAATTAAACATGGCAATATGATTGGCAGACAGCGCAAAAATTAAGATCTTCGAGCTTGCACTGGCCACTACCCCACATGTTGTATTGTTTAAAACTTGATGAAAATCTTTCTCGTACAAAAATCTCAAATTTCCTTCCTTTTGCATGTGCAGTTTTGTTATTAATGGAAATATAAACATAATGGAAATATAAATATATGTTAACCACCTTAAAAGCCACCAGAGGACCCATTATAATTATTTTCTGCATTTATCTCACTTGGTACTAGGGGTGGGCAAAAAAATCGTAACTCGTGAATTAATCGAACTCGCCTCGAAAAAAAATCGGATATGAATCGAGTTAAGAAAAATCGAGTTGCCACAACTCGAGTTAGGCCCAACTCGAAATTAAATGACGTGATTTCGAGTAAGGCCCAACTCGATCAGCCCTTAACTCGAGTTTTCCGTGGACAGCCCAAAAAAAATTAATTCCTCTGCAGCCCAAAGTTTAACAGTGAGGAAGAGGTCATAGTTTTTGTCGCCTGGCGTCAGGAGACCTAACCCTAAGGCTCTCGCTCTCGCACTCACGGTTTCTCTCTCAATCTCTCAGTTTCTCTCCGCCGCTCCTCAGACCTCACTATTGTTCTTTCTCAATCTCTTTCAGTTTCTCTCATACTCTCACTCGCTCAGCCTCTCCTCACTATCCGCTCACCACCGATGCTGACGTTTACGTTCATCGCCTCCAATCCCTCGACTCCCGCTCCTCACTAATTAGGGTTTGGCCTCATTTCTCTCGACTTGGAGCGCTCTCGTTTCTTCTCGCCACAGTAAGCATTTCTCTATTCCTTGGTCAATTTTGTATTGCTACCTCCCGTTTCTCTCTTCGGAAATGTAGCAAAGTTGTTGTTTTTCTCGTAATATTTGTTGATTTCTAGTTGGGACTTGGGATTCTGTAATTGGCGTTAATTTTTAATGAATACACTAGTTACTTGTTTCTATTGGTTTAAAGGGGATTGCAACTGGAGCCCATTCCTGAGAAATTAAAATCACGTTCTAATCCTTTGTTTCTATAAAGTTATCACCTTTTATTGAAAAAGTCTTTGTTTTTTCACCCGGCTTCCTGTGCAAAAACCTAATTATTGGAAACTTGATCTGGAAATAGGTGTTGAGTTGCTACTTCCTTAGCTTCTGGTACTACAAAACCTAATTACAGCAGTTTGAACAATTATTAAGGTATTAGGAACTTTGACCTGTGGTTACAATTAGTGTTGCATTGTCTTGTAAGTACAAATCTGAAAACTGGTTCTGTGCTTGCACATTTCTTGATTGTTTTGGTCCTTGTTTTTTTTGGGTTATGTTAATATTTGGGATATGCAATGTGAATACTGAGATTGCTTTTAATATCCCTTGAATCTTGTTGTCTTGTTTCTTTGATATGAGTTTAACGTCTTGTGGCTCAGTGTTTGAGCTTTAAAGTTTGAATTAGGAAATAAATTATAATTTAATTGCTTCTTTTCTTGTATCAATTATCTTTAATAATAAACTATCCCACGCATAGAAGTTGAATCGTAAAATGTATCGTGTATCGTAGTATTTAGAATCGTATCGTGTATCGTGTATCGTGTATCGTATCGAATCGTATAAGATACGCTAAACTACCCTTAAAATCAAGTAAATTAACTAGTTATAATATATATTGAACTATTTTCATTAAAAGAAAATTCTAATATCACACCCTATTATTATAATCATTCAGCAATTTAGGCATCTAATGATGTAGTGTATGAATATTGGCTATTACTTAATATTATAATGTATAATATATTATTTATAATTAGATCTTATAATATTATGCTGCATAATCTGTATAAATTATACTCATTTTAATCATTATAATGTATAATCTATTTATTTAATTAATAATTATAGTTTACAATATATAATGCATAATATGTATAAATTATTATTGTTATTATTTACTGATATTTTATTATAAACTATATAAATTTTTATTTTTATTTATTGTCAAAAAAATTCTAATCATTATTAATATGTATAAATTATTATATGTTGTATAATCCAGATATTTTAATATTGAATTTATTATTATTAATTATTATTAATATTATTATCTAAATATGTTTTCAAATATTAATTAATTATTTACTTAATTTTAACAAAAGAGACTTTAATGTGAAATATAAAAAAATTATAGTATCAGTCCCCATAAATATGTTTTTTTTTAAATTCAATACTTCGTAAAAAAATAAAATATAAATAAATCAGATTTTAAAGGACAGAAAATTTAACTTTGTCTACTGTGTGCGGTTTGTCCGTTCGCCCCATTATTCACCCCTCTAATTAATTTGGGACCCACGTGTCAGTATCATCTCTTCCATTTCCCTTTTTTCACTCGACCCAGTACTACTTTCTCTCTGGGCCGCAAACAAAAGCGGCGGCGAATATTTAATTAAGGAATTTGCATCGTCGCTGGGAAAATATGGTTTTGATTGTCCTTAGCGCATCAGGTGAATCGTACCGATACGATACGATACGCGAATCGTTCGATCGTATCGTTCGATTCAGTCGATACGGTGAGTTTGTGATATATAGTCAGGATATGCATCGGTGCGCGAATCGTACGATTCCAACTTCTGGGATTCCCACGTTAATATGTTATTTCTCATTTGATGAAAAAGGTGATACATATTTGGGAGGCACTGGTGCAGCACATTTGGGAGGTATTGCATTTAAATACTCAAAGCATCGCCTCTCTCTCAACCTCTCACCGTCACACAGTTCTTCCTCTCAGCCTCTCTCACTCGGCATCTCAGTCAGTCTCATACTCCCTGTAGCTCAGCACTCTTCCTTCTGAGCAAGGTTAGACTCTCTTCCTCTCTCTCTCTTTCAATTGTTCTTATATTCATTTGAAAGATGAACATTTCTCTCAATGGTAAATAATGTTTTGCAGTTTTCTTTTCGTACTGCACTTTTTTAAGTGCTTTCTGGCTTGTAATTTTACTCTGTTCTATTACCTATTAGCATATGTGTTTTGTTGAGTTAAGTAATCTGTGCACTTATGCAACCTTAGCACCTAACAATATTATAAGCATGATTTATGTTTTTCTTTTTCATTTTTAACAATATCTAAGTAGCTACAATTTGGGAAAATACCTTTCCATTCATTAGTTCATTTGCTTTATTGCTGACAAGGCGTCATGTTGAATTATAAGCATGGGTTTTCTTTGCGAATTATTTCTTTCTTGCTGGGGTTTATCTTTTTCTTTATGTCTTGTAATTTTACACCTGTTAGCATCTTTTAATGGATTATTGTCTTTCGTTGTACTATTGTAGGATGTCTATACCAATTGAAATTGACGATGCGAATGCTTCAGTTGCAATTGAGGAGAGCCAAAGTGTTAATATAGAAGAAGATGACACGGTTAATATGGAGATTATACAAGACCCTGGTTTATCAAAAGCTGGGCGTAAGAGGTAGTCTAAAGTTTGGAACCATTTTGTCGCGATTGAAGTTCAAGGAAAGAGAAAAGTAGTGCCAAAAGTCGAGTGCAAACATTGTAAGAGGAGGTACAAGTATTGCGATGGAGGTCCAACAACAACACTCCTGTTGCATGTTGAGAAAAAATGTGCTGCCTTGCAAAAAGAACAAGGAAAAACACAAGGTATGCTAAATTATGAATCCCAAGAGAGTGGAAATTTTGCAATGGGATCTGGACCTGGTGGGGGTTATGATCATGCAAAGAACAGGGAGATAATGGCAAAGATGATAATAGCCCATGAGTTGCCATTTGCATTTGTAGAGTATACATGGTTCAATCATTTAATGAAGTACAACAATCACATGTTTCAAAGAGTGAGTAGGCACACTATAAAAAAAGAATGCATCAAAGTGTTTGAATCAGAGAGAGAGAAAATTAAAAAAATGTTTAAAGATGTCTCAAAAATCTCACTAACAAGTGATTGTTGGACTTCAAACACTAGTGTTGAGTATATGTCCTTAACAGCGCATTATGTGGATGCTAATTGGAAGTTACAAAAAAGAATCATTAGTTTCATTGATCTTGTACCACCACACGGTGGTGAAGTGATTTCAGATGGGATTCTTGATTGTCTCATGAAGTGGGGTATACAAGACAAAGTTGGCACCATTACATTAGATAATCCTTCTTGCATACGAGCTCCTCCGGAAGCACAGGAAATGATGAGAGGTAAGCATTTATCGGTAGCATATTCAATTAGACGGGTTATTTTTTCGCCTACTACCGATCCCATACTTCCTCCAATAAACTGAAAATCCATAACCGCAAGTGCTACAGGGATACCGTCGAGTTGACCTATTCTCGATTCATAATCTCTCTCAAACAAGAGAAAGAAACTTCCTTTTTTTCATGGATATTTACAATATGTTCCCTATGGTAACTGGGTTCATGAATTATGGTCAACAAACCATACGAGCTGCAAGGTACATTGGTCAAAGTTTCATAATTACCTTATCCCATACAAATCGTTTACCTGTCACTATTCAATATCCTTATGAAAAATCGATCATGTCAGAGCGTTTTCGAGGTCGAATCCACTTTGAATTTGATAAATGTATTGCTTGTGAAGTATGTGTTCGTGTATGCCCGATAGGGCTGCATGGCTTTTGAAGTCTAATTTTGAGGAGAGGGATAAGTTGCATTTCGGTGGGTTGTTTTTCCATGTTAGATGTTGCGCTCATATCTTGAACTTAATTGTTCAAGATGAAATTAAGGTCATTGACCCGTGCCTTATCAAAATTAGAGAAGGAGTTAAGTACCTTAGAAAGTCGCCGAGTAAACTGTTTCAGTTTGGAGAGATTTCTCTTGCCAATGGCATAGAAACTAAGCGGTCATTATGTAGTGATGTTAAAAAACGGTGGAACTCAACCCACCGAATGCTAAAATCAGCCCTTCCCTACAAGACGACTATTCATAATTATGCCAAGAGGGACCCTAATTATGAATGGGAACCAACTCCTGCAGAATGGGATAGTGCTAGAAAAGTTTGCAAGTTTCTTGAAGTGTTTCTAGAAGCAACAAATATATTTTCTGGTACAACATACCCAACTTCAAATTTGTTTTTGGTGGAAACTTATAATGTGAAGAAGGAGATATGTGAGGCTTATGGATCGGGTGATCCGTTTTTGGTAGAAATGAGTAAGCCTATGTTCCAGAAATTTGAGAAATATTGGGGAGAAGTTGGAGTACTTATGGAGGTTGCTTCTGTTTTTGATCCAAGGTTTAAAATGGCATCAGTTCGTTACACTTACAAAGAGTTGTATCCAGCAAATGAGGTTGCCAGCCGTATTGAAGAAGTCATTAACCATTTGAGAGCACTACATGAGAAATATTCTAAGGCAACGGTGAACTCTAAGCACTACAACAGAAATTATTTTTGGAGACACCCCTTTAGAGGCGGTTTTTCATAAATTCGTTTCTAAAAATAACCAGTGGCATTTTGGAAATTTTTGTCGGTTATTTTTAGATACAGTTTTTAATAAAAACCGCTTCTAAACATTTTTGCAAAAAAAAACAAAAATGGCGTTCTATCTTTAGAGGCGGTTTTATTAAATAACAGTCTTTAAAAATCACATTATTAGAGACTGTTTTAATAAAAAATAGCCTCTAAAAATGAAAATTTTTCTTGATTTTTTTCGCCTTTTTAGAGGCGGTTTTTTTATAAAAAACAGCCTCTAAAAATAAACGACTTTTTATAGATTTTTTTTGCCTTTTTGGAGGCGATTTTTACAAAAAACAGCTTTTAAAAATAAACGACTTTTTGTAGATTTTTTCGCCTTTTTAGAGGCGGTTTTTTATTAAAAACCGCCTCTAAAAATGAATACATTTTTTATACCCCTCTTAATTTCTTCTTCCCCAATCTGACATTTCTCTTTAGATCTGTTGCTGCCTTTTTTTTCCTCCAAAACCGAGATTTTCTGCACTAAACAGCCTCTAAATGTCTTAAAAATAAAAAAGTCTTAAAAATACTAAAAGAAAAAAGTATTAAAAATACTAAAATAAATTATGTTCAATATTTAACAATTTGATGTTAAAATAAATTATGTTCAATTAATAGTTGTATATTTTTTTAATAGAACAATTTGATGTTTAATAGAATATTAAAAACAGTTTAAAAATAGAAAGAAAAAAGTTAAAAATTCGAATTGATCTTTAGAGGCGGTTTTTAACTCAAAAACAGCCTCTAAAGGTCAATTCCGATTTTTTTTAAAAAAAAAACAATAACAACAACAACTAAGCCTTTTGTCCCATACAAGTTGGGGTAGGCTAGAAAAGAAACCCAACAAAGTCACCAAGTCATCGAAAAAAGAAGTATATGTCAAAAGTAGGGCTAATAATAGTAAAAAATATATATATATAGAGAAAATAAAGTAGTAGTAGTAATAATAATAATAATAATAATAAATAGTAGTAGTAGTGAGGCCTACACCTAAGCTGTAAGCTAATACTATAACCTACAAATCTAAGACAACACTTGACCCCTAAAAAAAAGTTTTATTAAAAAAAGAAAACTAGTTCTATTTAAAAAATAAAAAAAGTATTAAAAATACTAAAATAAATTATGTTCAATATTTAACTATTTGATGTTAAAATAAATTATGTTTAATTAATAGTTGTACATTTTTTAATAGAATATTAAAAAAGTAAAAAAACAAAAAGAAGAAAAAAAATAAAAATTCAAATTGATCTTTAGAGGCGGTTTTTAACTCAAAAACAGCCTCTAAAGGTCAATTTCGATTTTGTTTTTAAAAAATTCTATTAAAAAAAAATAAGTTCTATTAAAAAATAAAAAAGTATTAAGAATACTAAAATAAATTATGTTTAATAAATTATTTAACAGAAAGAAAATAGAAATTCTTGAACTATTTAATAAAAATTCGTATTTGATCTTTAGAGGCGGGTTTTAAGTAAAAAACCGCCTCTAATAATGAACAAAAAAAAAACTGGAATTGATCTTTAGAGACCGTTTTTAGTTGAAAACCGTCTCTAAAGATCAATTTTCAAATAAAGGGGGCAGCGCCTCTTTCTTTCTTTCTCACTCAAAATCCATCCTCCGAAATTCTGCTAAGTTCCAAAGAGCTCCAAACCCTTCTCCTCCACTGCGCCCTTCTCCTCTGCTGCGCATCTTTCCTCCTCCGCTGCACCCTTCTCCTCCGCTGCCCCCTTCTCTCTCCACTGCGCCCTCTTCTTTCTCGAATCCTCTCATCCACTGCCCCCTTCCTCCGAACCCTCTCGACAGCTCCCTCACCTCCGAAAAACCCTCCAACTGAAACCCCTCTCGGCCTCTCCACTCCGCCTCGAAGCCGCTGACTTCCGCTGCCTCACTCTCCTCCTCTCTCTCCGCCACGAAGCCGCTGACTATCGTCGCCTCACTCTCCTCCTTCAAGGTAATTTATTTTCTGAAAATCTGATGTGTGCTTGGTATGAAATGCATGGATTTTGAAATTGTGAATAAATGGTTGGGTATTGTGTATGTAATTGTGATATTGTGTATGAAATGCTTGAAATTGTGATATTGTGTATGATATTGTGAATAAATGGTTGAGTTTTGTACATATTTATGTTGACATGTATGTGTTTTATTTTTGAATGAATGTGAATTAGTATATTTTGGATGATACGTTTATTGTTGTTAATTAAATTGTTTTGTTTTGATATATGTATTGTTTGTTTTGGTATATTAAGTGTGTTTGCTGTGGCCTGTGATATACTAATTGGTATAAATGTTTATGGCTAGCAAAAATTGGGCTAGCCCCAAAATAATTTTTTTTTGTGGTTTATTTTTAGAGACGATTTTTTATCTAAAAATACATTAGTAGAAACGGTTTATTTTAAAAGCTGATTCTAAAGACTTAAAACAAAACGTTTACAAAAATGCATTTTCTACATAATAGTACAAAAAAGACATCTTTAGAGGCTGTTTTTTCTAAATAACAGCCTCTAAAGATGCATCTTTAGAAACGGTTTTTATAAAAAACAGCCTCTAAAGATGCATCTTTAGAGGCTGTTCTTTATTAAAAACCGCCTCTAAAGATACACCATATCGAAATAAAGTTTCTATATCTTTAGAGGCGGTTTTTTATAAATAACAGCCTCTAAAGATGCATCTTTAGAGACGGTTTATTTTTAGCCACGCCATTTTTAGAGACGGTTTATTAGTATTTTTAACACCACTTATTTTTACTAACTGTACCAAACCGTCTCTAAAAACACTTAAAAAACAGCCTCTAAAAATATTATGTGGTGTAGTGAAGGCAGGGACAAGCACATCAAGCATGGAAGATACAAGCACCTCTATTGAGCCATGTTCAACAGCTATGTCGAGGATACTTGCTTTCATGAATGAAACAAGTGGAGAAGGTAGGTCTAAATCTGATCTTGAAGTGTATTTGGAAGAACCACCTTATGTTCATGAAGGAGGGGGTCCATTTGATGTGCTATTATGGTGGTGTCAAAATTGTAGTAAATTTCCAATTTTAAGCAAGTTGGCGAAGGATGTACTTTGTATTCCACTCACAACAGTGGCTTCGGAATCAGCCTTTAGCGCCGGTGGTCGTGTCTTAGATGACTACAGGAGTTCTCTCTCAAAGGATATGGTTGAGCTTTTTGTTTGTGGAGGTGATTGGCTAAGAGCAATGTCGAAAACTACAGTATTGACATTAGAAGTGAGACAATTCTCATATCTTCGCTTCCGTTTTAAATATTAAATTTTCAGTACTAACATTATTATTTTTGTTTCTTTTCAGCAAGTGGCAAAAGAGGAAGAGAATTTAGAAGTTCAAGTTGCAATGTAAGAATCTTAGCATGAGTTGATTTTCTCTACTGGTATGTACCTGTATACTCATTTATAGACTTTAGATAAAATAAGCCCAAAGTGATTTGATATGTTCTTGTGTACTTGTATGTAAAGTAACATAGTTCAAAATTTTTGGCTCTCCAACAGGGGACAGATCGACAAAAGAGGGAGGTGCGCTTGGGACACAATCTGGCTAGCTGCTGCGTGGACGATTTGGAAGTCTAGAAATAAAAAGATTTTCCAAGGGGCCTACATACCTCCAATAATTGCAATGGATCAGATTGTAAACGATGTCAGCAATTGGATGCTGCATGCTTGACAAGTTTTCAAGAGTTTGATGTAGTATTTTTTTTCTGCTTAGATTTTCTTTTGTTCATGTTTCTATTTTTACTTTTAGTTTACCTTTCTCTTTTCCTTGTAAATATTTTCTTAATTTAATAAATTGCTCTTCGGAGCCTTCAAAAACATAGTTCAAAATGTTTTTGTTAAGCTAGCAAAATTAATTTAATTGAAATCTTCTCTGTTGGCACTGATACAACTTTCTACAATCCTTTGCAAAATCCTTTGCAGATTGAGATAGCAACTAAGAAATTATGGTTAACAACTTAATTTTGTTTTCCCTGAATTATTTCTCACAGGAACAAGTATTGAGCCAGTGGAAAGAAGGTGAGAAAGAATGATGTTGCTGCTAGGTAGTAGGTAGTATGATAGTATCAGTGTTGTTGCTACTTGCTAGGTAGTATCAGTAATTCAATACTTCAGTATTCACTATTCAGCTATGTAGAAACCTAAATTTGCAGCAGTTGATTACTATTCAGCTATTGTAGTATCAGCAATTCAGTATGTTTCATTTTGATAGTATGTATGTTCTTCAGCAGTTGCTACTTGCTAATGTAATCTTTGCCTTAGAATTTTACTGTTATAGTTTATGTGCTAATGTATCATTTTAACAGTATTAGTGCATATTATTTTTGTTATCCCTTGCGTGTTCAGCTTCTGTGTGACATATAGCAAAATTAGAAATTAACAAATCATTCTCATTAATACAGTCATTGTTATCAATGTGCACAATAAGCTAATCACATTTCGAGTAGGATTCACGAGTTACGAGTTAACTCGAGTAATCACGAGTTGATTTCGAGTAACTCATGGAAACTCGGAATTGCCTTACGATCGAGTCACGAGTTAACTTGAAATCTCACGACTTGACTTCGAGTAGAGTATAACTCGATCGCTACTCGACTCGAAACCACCCCTACTTGGTACTGAAGCAACCAAATTGATAAAGAAATCAGCCATAAAATACAAAATTTTTGGAAAAAGGATGTTGTAATTAATCCAACAAAAAAGCATTTCTTAAACTTCTCAAAGGACCTTGATAAAAAATTTATCAGAGAAATTTTGAATTACCTTTCGAAAACACTCAATCTGGTCTAGCAGCCTTGGGAAGGCAAGGATCGCATAATGCTTCTGATGTTGGTCAGCTCTATGGACCTGCAATCGATAGAGAAAAAGCACTGAGATCGAAATCTAAGTAAACTCAAAGCCAGGAGAAGAGGAAAGGAAAAAATAAAATAGAAATGTACCGAAAAAATAACAAAGAAATAAAAAAGATGAAATTCTGAAATACCAATCACCAGAAGAACGCAAAAAGGGAAGGGAATAACTGAAGCACCATGAAATTCCGATGCTATAGCTTAATAAATCTCCTTCTGATGAGCCTCTCTTTTTCTCAGCAGCAAAAGGAAAAAAGGGAAGGGAATACAACTATGGTTCCATTTTAGTTGTCCCCAACGGCACCATGGAATGCCCGGACTTGATAAACCTCCTTCTGCTCCTTCAGCAATCAAATATTTGTCTAATCCATCTCATCTTTTTTTCCTTTGCTATGAAAGACGGAGAGAGAGAGAACAAAGTCGGGGTTAATCCCTAGACCAGTAGAGAGAGCAACGAAGAAGAAGATGAAATAAAGTCGAGGGCTCACAGAACCAAGAGCACCTGGCGGAGAAAGGATGAGAGAGAAGGATGAGAGAGAAGGATGAGAATTATCGTCCAAAAATGGAAATTTTATAATATTTCCGTACGCGACCACATGGGTGAGAAAGGATGAGAGAGAAGGGAAATAACAGAAGGCAACTATCTCAGGACTCTCTGGAAGACGGATCCAACGGAGGAGAACAATCAATCGGACGATGAAGATTTCACGCAGAGAATAAACGGCTGAGATTCAAATACTGTTGGTTCACAGTGCTTAGCTAAAGGGAAACGGATCGGATCTAATTGCCAGGCTTAATATATGTGTTTCGACTTTCGATTCGATATATCGTACGTATATAAATTTGCTGCATCGTGCTACGCACGTGAGCAATAAATAAAATTTACTGTAATAAGCACAGTGACCATGATCTTCTGTGGGCGTGATTTTTTGTGATAAAAAATATTTATGATTTTCTGTGGCAGTTTTCATATAATATTTGAATAGTATTCTTAATTTTTTATAGTATTTTTTTATATAACGTAAAATAAATTGCGCAACCATTTAATAATATATTTGTATAGGAATGAATCGCGCAACGCGCAAGATTAGCACTAATTATATAATAATTCTGAGGTGAAAATTAAAAGCTGAAAAACGTCTATTCAATGGGGAATAAAATTGAATTTAACTGAAATGACTGGAGGAATCCTCCAAAAAGCCGATGTTATTTTTCCAATTCTACTAAAAGTTTTAACTTTTAACTTTCACTAACATTTTTAGAATATTTCATATCTAAACTCTCAATCTCTCTTTTCGATATATTGCTCTTGGATTCATATAATTTTAAGTTTTTTTTTTTACAATTTTCAGTATTAATTATGGATACTAATTTATTTTTTTTATTATATATTAATCGGATAAAACTGTAATGTTAAAATAAACTTAAAGTTCATGATATGTCCCGATTTCAGTGTACCTAATTTGGAACCAATGCATTCTTATACTGATACACAAATTAGTGGTCAGCAGATTATTTTTTATAAGAGCCCGACCCAGTTTGACTTGGCCCATTGGCGCAGGATAGGTCTGATTAAACCTGATGGATCGCAGGCTTCATTTTTATCTCCAGAAAAGATTGACATTGTTAGTATGTTAGTTCTTTCAACGATATGCCATCTGATTCTATGTTGATCCACATCTGACTGCCAACTATTTTTTGAAGTTAATGATCCACAACCTGTCCTGATCTAGTTAAATCTTATAAATATCATTTCAAACCATATTGTACCTAGCTACACCGAATTGACCAGGATATCAATTAATTTTAAACTCGGACCAGTTCGCCCCATCTATTTTTCATCTAAACAGATACTTGTATTGAAGATTCATATAGCTAGGAATATAATTACAATTTTTTTTAATCATATCTGAGTATCTGACATTAACATTTATTTACAAATTAGATCTAAAGATGAGATCTACCACCCGAGTTGTAGAGACGAACTACAGCGGAATAGAAACAAATCATCTCGTCTTTCAGTCAGTGGCACCAAAGATCCAACAACACGTACGTCATGTCGGCTCAGCTCGTTAGAATATTTGAACTTAGTTAGCAATTGTCAAAACAGCACGTAAATCATGGTCGTTTCTCTTCATCTTGCACAGGATCTGGAAATGACTAATGAGATGATAAAAATGTTCGATATTCCTTCAAAAGTCATTAGACAATTTTAGGACCAAAACAGAGAAGCTCCCGAAAAGTGAAAACAGACTAATTAATCTGCATTAAATTAAATAGTACGATATGTACCATATATATTTCTCTTCTCTTTGCAACAAATAATTGAAGATGATTTTTTGTATATTGCTCCAATTATATTGGTTCGTGTAATTAATCTTAATTGTAACCTAGAAACATGCATATTCCATCCACATTATAAGTTGTATGCATCCCATTACAAGATATTATTATCATGCACGTAATCATAAACTAAATAAGATTGGCTGCTGGACGAAAAATATAAATTTGTCCCTATGTCATGACACATTGATTGTAATTAAATCTTAGATATCATATTATCATGTATTTTTTGAGACAAGTGATGACCATTTCTTTTTGTGTATTTAAATTTATTTCAGAATGTTTAAATTATCATTGATACTAAATGGATTCTTTTTTAAATATAGGGTAGAACAAAAACATTACAGTATGTAGTAATTGATATATGAGTCGCATTTATAATTAAAGAGAACCAACTTTTGGTCTCTAGTGGCAAAAGGCAACACACTTTCAGTGAAAATCACGAGTTTGAAGTCCGGCTGGCGGTTCTTTGTAACATTTAATTTCCAAATAAGTTGGAGAACTTGACTCCCATCTTATCTTCAGGAAAAAAAAATATATATTTATAATTAAATAATGGATGAGAGTGGTTTCAACCATAGTATGAGGAAGATGCAACAAGTCGAATATAGTGCCAATCATTTCTAGATGGACGTATAACAAAAATTTTGTATAACAATATACGTTTCAACATACAACAGATACCAGCACTGTATGATGATATTTTTCGATTTAATGTACAATTAAGGTATCTCCGGCAAATACTTTGCCTGCTATACTGGGTACGTATTTGATCATGGCTGATGGCTCCCTCTCTATCATCAGAACACATATTCCAAGATGTGCATATGGATAAACTAGAAAAAAAATAGAAATAATATCAAGTCTGACTGGTTCTTTCGAATTGGGAAGATCATATAATTCTTCACAATTTGACATGATAACATGCAGATGAAAACGCAGCTCTTGGATATTGTACGTAATTCGTTGTTTTATAGTCATTGAAATAAAAATCCAGTAAAATTCAGAGAAACCTTTCTGTGGGACATGATAAGAGGTTTGGAGTGAATTCGAATTATGCCAAGTGACATAGTCAAATGCATCTATCTAACAGTCAGACAGTTTTGTTTATAAGTAGTTGTAATCCATATATACAATTTGTTAGTTTAATTTTTGCCTCGAGGAAAAAATTCAACAATTTTGCCCAAACCAGTACGCGGAATGGGACATACATATATTGAGTAGTTTAAATGTATATTCAAAAATAATATTTAGTAATTTGGCCGAGTATGCCAGTAATATAATATAAGGCATTTACTTTTTTTCAAACTTCCGTTCATTGCTCCTTTCCTTATTCTTTTATGACGGCCATCTTAGACTACTCTTTATTTTTCGAACTTCCGTTCATTGCTTGATACAAATAAAGTCTCAATTCTACATGTATAACTATTATAAAAAATAAAAAAATAATGTTATTAAAGAAACATAAAGTTGAATTAATTGCATGCATGAAAAGAATAAGCTGCTCTCTGTACGTTATTCAACTTACGCAGCCAACTTATTTGCCTTTTAGTCAACAAGAGCTTTTTTTTTTAGGGGTTGAAGATTTGGCTATGTCCGGTGTATCCATATTCTTAGCACTCTTAAGATAAATTGTCGTAGTTAATCAATTTAAGAGGAAGCCAAACCAGTTAAACATGTAAATCTCAAAGCTTGAGAGTCAGGTCAATTTCAGTAGCAACTTCCACGTTCTCTTCTACTTCTCTATTTCTCATTGCCTGCCGAAATTGAGAAAGTTTAATTACAGCACCTTCTCCATCAAGCTTGGCCAATGGATATCTTCGATCTACACCGCATCTCAGAAATTCATGCTCTTTTGAGATCTCCCCAGCAGACGAGACATTGGTTGCCAAACGAGGTCGTATGCCAAAGGCCATTTCTCTCGACCTCTTAATGCTTCTTTCAAGCTTGTGCGCATTTTGGTGCCCTCCTAAGGCTTGAGAGGTTTGAAACTTCCTTTTGCAATAGTTGCATGTGAATACTCTCTCTGGCTCAGGCGGTGACAATGGCTCCAAGGACAAATTCAGATCAAGGTCTCCCGTCACTACCTCCATGGGCGGAATATTTCTCTCTATAAGATGGGAACTAGATGTTTTTGTATTAAGAGAGAACTGCTAAGAGATGATTGGTTCGCTTGGTGTCAGGTGCACCTATGTCCAATATATGTACAATATGTTTTTATGATGTTCCCTGGGATTAAATTGACAAGTTGCGGCCATGACATTGATGTTAAGGGGTTCCTTTTTTGATAGGTGAATATTTTTTTGTACTTTTTCTTTTTGTTATTTTCTTTGGGTTTGATCTGTTGACAAACAGTGTCGATACATACTTTAGGCTTTCCCTTTCAGTTGGGGTTACATGTGTGTGAATTCTTCAAAATATTAGCTTACATCATTCAGTTGTATATCAATAGGAATTATATATGGCGTTTATATTAATTACCTATATATATATATATATAGAGGATGGATATAGAACACTGATGTGTACGGATCGTCCCCGTACACATGAGTCGTTTTTCGAGATCCAAAATTCAAACGGCCGATCCGAACCGTTCAAGTTGTTCTCCATATTAAAAAACCCTTGGAGAGAAAATTTTACATTTTTTCGAATTTTTTTACTGTATATTATGATATTTTCAAAAAACACTACAATTGGAGTATTTCAGACCCTCCAATTTGAAAATATCATAATATATAGTAAACAAATTCGAAAAAATGTAAAATTTGGTCTACGAGGATTTTTCAATATGGAGAACAACTTGAACGGTTCGGATCGACCGTTTGAATTTTGGATCTCGAGAAACGACTCATGTGTACGGGGACGATCCGTACACATCAGTGTATTTTATCCATTCACTATATATATATATAGAGAGAGAGAGATTGGCTAAAATACTTTCTAAAGCATATTGAGGTATGTGCTTTAGACTTTTGAACCGTCGAATCGCTTTAAAAATCGTGCAAAGATTAAATCCATTGGTCGAGATTGATATCGCTAAGGGATGCGTTTCTCCGTCTCATTTAAGTTTTTCCGTCAAATATAGAGTGATCTCAGTTAAATCTCTCCGTTATTATTTCTCCTCCAGATCGTCTCCTCTTCCGACGCCTCCCCTAGGATCAAAGCTATATGGCATTCCTACTCATTCAATTGAAACTCTAGACCGGCAGCTACTCTTGACCCCTCAGTTTTGTACTCTACGCCCACTGGCCCTGCTCTCAAACACTCTCTCGATACGGAACCCTAGGCTCGCACCTACCCATGACCTCTCAGTTTTGTTGCCGATTTGCAATTTTTTTTTTCGTGGTTACTTATTACTTACTAAAGTATTTAATTTGAATCAGTTTCCTAACTAATAGATCCTAGCCTCTTTATTTTTCTCTCTGAGTTTCACTGAAGATCTTTACGATTTGAGATTTTTTTTCTTTTACTATTTTTTTCTTTTTTTTGGTTGATTCCGAAGGTGACTGCGTATCAATTTCTACTTATAAAGGAGACTGGGTTCATATCAATACTTACTATACTCGGTATGGTAGTATGGAGAATGCTTTTTTTTTATGTTCTTGACACACAATATTGGGATACTGGTATGGGGGAGGGTACAAGAATTTCAAGCTATATCCTTGAGCAAAATCTTGATCGGGAGTTTTACTCATGACCAGCTTATCAAAAATTCAATGGACGACTGGTAAAGTTAATAGATTTCATAGTTGCGTGCAACACCTGAAATCTATTATTAATTTTAATAGATTTCACAGTTTATCTTGTGTCATTTCCAGCATCTGATATGTACACATATGTACAAACATCTACTTGTATCACACATCCAAACATTTAATAAAATACTTAAATTGATCATTAGTAGAAACAATATCACTTGAAAAAAATAACCAAATTCACTTGATCTATGACAATTAAAAAGTGTCGTACACTTGACAACATATCAGACTTAGTAAGTTAACTTGAAACTAAAGCACAAGTACTGGTATAAGCTAGAAACTAAAAAGCATAGTTAACTACAATAGTCATTTTTACAAAATGATCCAAAAATATTTACTAATCACCCTCTTCTCATTCATTCTCTTCTTCATCATCCTCTTCTCTGTCACCTTCTTCACTGTCAGTTTGCTAGGTGCATGTTTCTTTCTTCCCATTTCCTTTATCTAATGCAAGTGGAAAGAACATAAATGGTTAGTGTAAGCAAAATAACTAGTTAATTTTTATAAAAAATTAAAAATAAAATATTACAAAATCAATGTGTTCAATTCAATTGATAATTTATAACCAAACTACCATGGAATACATTTGGATATACCAATGCAACGGACTGAAATTTTCCTCAATTGCTGGGCAATTTAGGTTCAAATTATCTTAAATTTTTCTCAACGGGTTGTAATTATCTTCAATCATGATATATTCAGTGCATTCACTTTGGTTGTGGGTTTAGTTTGGCTGCGCAAATTGTTACTTTGGGATGAGATGCCTAGTGCCAGGAGAGGTGGAAGATACCTAGGGTTTGCAATTCAGAGAGAGATAAGAGATGAGGGAGAGAAATATTGATAGAGAGGAGATACGAGTTGCGTCTTGATCATGGTCGATGTCGGTAGAGGGGTGAGAGCGCCATGGCTAGGTTTTTTCGAAGGGGAGAACTTTAGAGAGGTTATTTTCTTTTCCGTTCAACATTTTGGGAGAGTAGATCAGTAACAGAAACGGAGGAAATATCAGAACTAATGAAGAAAAAAGGAGCCAGCGATATCAATCCCGACCAATGGATTTAATCTTTGCACGATTTTTAAAGCGATCCGACAGTTCAAAAGTCTAAAGCACATACCTCATATGCTTTAGAAAGCATTTTAGTGAATGGATAAAATACACTGATATATACGGATCGTCCCCGTACACATGAGTCGTTTTTTGAGATCCAAAATTCAAACGGCCGATCCGAACCGTTCAAGTTGTTCTCCATATTAAAAAACCCTCGGAGACCAAATTTTACATTTTGTCGAATTTTTTTACTATATATTATGATATTTTCAAATTGGAGGGCCTGAAATACTTCAATTGTAGTGTTTTTTGAAAATATCATAATATAGTAAAAAATTCGAAAAAATGTAAAATTCGGTCTCCTAGGGTTTTTCAATATGGATAGTACAACTTGAACGGTTCGGATCGGCCGTTTGAATTTTGGATCTCGAAAAACGACTCATGTGTACGGGGAAGATCCGTACACATCAGTGTTCTAAATATATATATATATATATATATATGTCCACGGTTAAGTGTTACACGAGCCAATGCAAGAAACAGTTGCTTGTATAAAACGAATCGATCATGTCCGTAAAGAGCTAATATCCGCACATTTATAAAGCAGCTGATAAACTACCACACAGGCACTCTATATCATATTTTATTTAGAATGACGCAAAATATCAGTTATAATTTTTCAATTAACTTCATAATAAGATTTAGTTTAGTCCAAACAAAAAATATATTTACCAAAACATTAAAATATTTTTAATAACAAATTAATGTTGGACCAGATTATATGTCTTTGTCACACAACTTTGACCACCATGATTTCGAAAGTTGTAGTTTATTTTTTAATCATTACACAAAGCTCTGTATCATGCCAATCGAAGTTTTTATGTGAAATTATGCTCAAATAGTCTAGATGTGATTAATAAAATACCTTTTTTACCTATAAAATTGCAAGAACTTTTTCCTTATAAATCATTTGCTAAAACCGTTTTATCATTAAAAAAATATTATATGGAGTACTTTTTTAAAATATCATGCATTTCATATAATTTGAATATATACAACACAATAATATATCTATTTACGCTTTATTCAAAGTCAAAATGTCCTTTGAGGTGCACTCAGCACTCAGCAGATGCAGGGAATCTATTATGTTTAAGAAGTCGCATTGCTTCAATTTAAGGCATGAAAGCTAAGAAAGCTAACGAGACCCCATAGAATCTGATAAGGGTACATGAAAATTTTAGATTGGGCAATTTTAGATCAATGTTATATATCTTTTCTTCATACAAGGTCAAGTTTCGATCTTCCCGTTTGCATGTCACGGAAAGTCATTTTAGTGGTTTAGAGGTTAAAAATGACTTCAGTAATAATATTGAACTTTGATTTACAGTTATTAATTTGATGCTTTTCTCATCGTGATATTTAATTACACTTGTTCAATTTTAAAGTGCATATTTTAGTTTAGCAATTTACTTTGGACCAGTTTTAAGATTCTATGGTATTTTGAAGCAAGTCTTCGTAGATAGCCCTTGAAGAATAGAAAAGATGATATTGATTAATCAATAAGATTACGTTTTGGATCGTTTAAAAATAAAGTTAGAATTAGTTATTTGGAATAATAATATTTAATTATTCCTGAATAGTTTTCAATAAATTTTTAGGATTAATAATGTTATTTCTAAGTAGTCCTCACTCTGATATAGGCTTTTAAACCGAACAAATTTGGATTATTTTGGATTAAAATGTTAGTCGAAATAAAATTTAATCTGTAATAAAAAAAAATCTAAACGTGCTTCGATTAAAAAATTATTCCGATGTGATGACCACTAAGAAATAACAATATTATAATTTAAAAAAAATCTTATTCTCTACCTTCTATGAATAACGTACTACTCCTACCTTATTCTCTTCAGATCCAAACACACCTTTAATAGACTGATTTAGTCAGAAATTAAATTATCAAATAATTTTTGTTAAAAAAAAATCTAAAGATCATTAAGAGGTTTATTTGCAGTAACGCGCATGTGCACCACCAGTCCACCAGGGACAGAGAAGGGAGAGGGTCAGAGGGGGGATTGTAGATGAGATTGATGGACGGTAGGCAGGAGAAAGCGAGGTGAGGAAAGATAGATATGTCGAACTGCAGATAATTAAGATCTTAAAAAAATCTCCAAGATTAAAGTACAGGAATCCACAGGCAAATCAGAAGTTAGGTTATCAAAAGAGAAAAATGCCAAGAAGATCCAACCACAGATTAGATACAAACTATTCAACATCAATACTTGAACCAAATTTCATTCAATTCTATCCTTGAGCTTCACACATTCATGTGCCTCCATTATCAATTAATCCATCGGACACCATTTTCATTTGTATAGAAATGGCACCACTAAGCTCTCGTCCCATATCATTTTAATGATCACACTGAGCTTATGACCGCTGGACCAGATAGTGCTTTGAAACTTCTGTACTTCTAACTGTGAAACTTACAAGAGAAACTTTCATTGCTTCAGGCGCAGTCCATATTATATGTAAAAGGCTGCCGGATTAAATCTTGGGTAATTAGGTTCCAATTTATATCATTTTCTTTTGTTATCCAATATCATTTTTTTATTTTATTATTATTATTATTGTTATTATTATTATTATTATTATTATTATTATTATTATTATTATTATTATTATTATTATTATTATTATTAATTATTGTTATTGTTATTGTTACTATTATTGTTTTTGTAGTGATGTAGCTGTTAAAAAATGGAAGGACATAAGCTGGTGAAAGTTACCAGAAGAAATTTACAAACAACTGATCAATATATATATACCTTTTCAGGAACAAAAGTTTTAAGAACTCTAAGTAATAAAACTATTTTTTTATTGTACTCCTGACGGTCTTTCACTCTTTTGTGTAGCTGAGATATAGAAAAAGGCTACGTAGTATGTTGTGCTATAAAGCAATTTGTTTTCTCTTAGTGTGCAGGTTTAGTTTGATTATTGTTAGAATAAGGTACTCTGAGTTAGTTTGCGCTGGTTATATGTTATTATGTTGGTTTAGCTGTAATCTATACTTCTATACCTTGTTTTGGTTTTGAAACTGTAAAGTTACTTTTTTAACAAAAAGAAAAACAGAGAAAGAAAATTTCTGATGATCATTTCAAAATTAAATAGAACTTGCGTCCAATTTGGGTGTATAAGAGTTTATGTAAAAATCAATCATCTAAAAAATAAGTCCTTCAACTTGGGTGTAAGATCACATATATATATATATTCGGTTATTCAGTTCAGTTTTGCAGTCTTTCTGTCAATTAATGTTCTTACACTTTTTATGGAATATATATTTGAAATCAAACTGTCTAGGTCATATGTGACCAAATATTTCGTGTGGTTTATGTCAACATTTTCTGCTCGATCGGTATATTATTAGAATTTTTTTTTAATCAACCCGCAGTTTGCCATCTCCTCTCTTGCCTTATAATACAATGCCCGATAAATTGTCCTCATATGTTGAGTTAGCATGTCTTCCTTATCATCAAAACATCTCAAACATTTTTTTTACTTGTTGATTCTCCTATCGAATATCGATCCTGACGCACTATAGAAATTTTATCTTATCTGAACAAATGGTTAACATTATGCCATTGAAAAAAAAAAAAATTTCTCAACATTTGTTATTTTGGCCGTAGGACCATTGGTAGAACGTTTGAAACACGATAATAACATCAATTACTTAGTTTTGACTTTTTTTTCTCAATTACTTAGCTTTGATACTCCTATGAATCCATTTTGGTGTGACACTTAATTAGCTGACTTCATTGCAACTTAATTTATGCATACGAACTACTTTGTAATGTATAGGCAAAATTTGAAAGTATCCAAAATAAAATAAGCAATTATTTTAACTAAGAGATTGATAGGCGCTAGGAAAATATTTGGAAACCGTCCCCTTCTGGGCCACAAGCAACTTCCAGACCAACCAATATATATATATGTTGTGCAGTAAAGTGTGCCTTTCGAATTTACTGGTTAGGTCAAATTTATGCGTGACTTAAAACCTCTACATGATGCATGGGAGATCTTACTAAATCCAACCCATATAGAATAAACATAGTAAACACAAGCAAAGTACCAAACCGGCAAACCCTCCCAACGAACTTCCACTTCTAACTGTATGTCAGAGTCACATAATTAAAACCAAGCTCAATTTTAATCACGTGTAGTACTCAAAGGCCACTCACTTAACTTACGGAAGGTAAAGTATTTGGACCTATGTGTTTGTCTCTTATTTGGGTACACATTTCATCATTTAATCTCGTCTAGTAGTTATGAGACCACTAGCCACAATTTAATTAAGTCTAGAAGTTATGAAGTACAGGGGCACTGGCAATAATAGAATAGGAATGTAGCGCGTTTGTAACTTTATGTTTGTCGTTTCTTCTGGTAATCGGACCGCATTTTTGCAGACGTGATGCAAGGAACTAGTACTGATTTGTACTCAAATTGTGGGCCTTTCCTATTGTACAGCTCAATAATAATACTTGAGAAAATTATAATAAGTAATTTGGGCCCCAATATGTCCGAAAATATTTTTGGGCTGTCAATGCAAAGCCTTGTATTAGCCGTCCGATCTGAAACCGGAAGGTTCAGATTGAGAGAGACGCTGGATAACATAATAATTTCCGTTACCATCTGCTCCGTTTGCCTCTTCGTATCAATTTAGCGGAAAGAAAAGGAAAAAAAAAACGCCAAACTCTCTCTCTCTCTCTCTCGCTTCGTCTCTCGCGGTGCGCGCCTCTCACGAGCGAAGTCGCAAAAATCGCGCTGTCTCTCTGCACCGGATCGCAACTTCTCCTGAACCCCAGAAGCGATTATTCTCTCACTTATAACATTTCTGGTACTGAAATTTTCTCAATTTCATCAATGCACGAACCATTGGTTTATGATCAGTAGATGAACAATAACCCTAAATTTTTGTTTTTGAAATTCATGGAATTTGTGATCTGAAATTCGAACAAAGGTGAAAAGGTTGCATTATGCCTCTAAAGCTCGTTCAACTCCCTTCTCCTGGAACCTCCTCCGTTCTTCTCCCCTTGGCTCAGTGAGACAAAAAAAAAATTCGAAACCTTAGATTAATTTGTGATGTCGACTGTAGTAATTAGCAATTTGTGTTACCTGAAAAAATAAAAAGAGGTTCTTGGGTAGTAGTTAGAACCAAGGCCAATTATTTCCAATTGTTATATATACTGTTATAGGACTGAAATTCAGATTACTGTCCTTCAAGCCCAGATTACTGTTATAGACCGGTTTCTTCTATAAATCGACTATTAGAATTTCTGCAAACTTTTCCATTTGTACAAGTTTTTATTTGATAAATTTACTTCTATATGGAACCTAGAACCTTCTTTGAACATATTAGTGATTATTTGGGTGAATTTTGTGATCTTTACAAACTTTATTGAAAAGAAGATTTTATTGAATAATGCCATGGCTGAAACTTACCTCAAAATTAAATAAACTTGTGTACCAAACCAGTCCAGTACCATCAATGGTACCTATATAAAGGTCACAACCAAAATGACCAAGGTGAGTAACATCTCTTGAATAAAAGTCAACATGTTTTAAGTGCTGTTTTTGAATAAACATACCCTAATATTTTATTTTGGTTTAGAGTTGGGTGGTTGAGCGTCGAAGACCGGGACGACCAATATGACAGAAGCGTCGCTTGGTGGTACATGCAACTCTGATAAATTTTTTGTTATGAAATGCAGGGTTTCGGTGGTTTTCTTAGTGGCTCTGTAAGGGCCTCATTGTTATAAAAGGAGCATCCTCGTAAATTTTGTCATAAAGTGTTTTATTAGGCTTTAGTTGTATTAAATTTGTAGGGGTAGTGTTATTAGAATGCTTAGAATGCTGAGTTACTGTTTACAAGGCCATGAAATACGGTTTTATGTTAATCCTTGTTAATGATGCTTTCCATGTTAGTTATGTTTACAATTGCTTGTATACTTGATCTGGCATGTACGTATGCTGTGACTTTTTTAGTTACTTTCAAGAAGATGAGCTCATCTTGGACAAGCTCACAAATTGCTATTTTAAATTTGTTATTTGAAATAAAGAATATGAACAAGTAATAAGTGGAACACTGTCATTTCCTTAGATATTTCAAAAGTACCGCTATTAAAGCACATATTGTGTAATAGTGATGGTAAAATCAGAAGAAATTGATGCGTTGGACAATTTAATTTGATGCGTTGATACATTCCCAGTATCTAAATCACGTTGGTACCCATGTACCCAGTGCTTGTCCCATATATAGTGCTGCATACTACAGCGTTTTCTCCACTCGTATATACAAGTTCTATTATGTAATCAACATATCTTGAAATTTTGAATTCAACAATTATGAAAGCAATTCTAGAGTTTTCAAAATGGCACTCAACTCGAAGAAAACGCCAGAAAAATGCCTATAAGTCCTGGTGCGCTCAGTACACAAATGACATATCAGATACCAGTAAGTAGTAGATTTCACTCAAACATCAACTTCTCTGTATCTACCATTGTCTATAGTAAAGCCAGTAAACTATTGTAATGAATTCTTTTCCATCATAGGGAGCCAACTCTAAATGTTCATGTGGGTCGATCTCATTGTCAACCGTCGAAGGTGCACCTTCGTTGGCCTCTGTTATGGTCACCATTCTCGGTTCTCTGCATAATTTACATATATATGGTCAATTTGGTGCAGATATTTAAGTGACTTACTAAGTACTGTACTTGTAGTGACTTTCCAATGTACTGAGGTTACTTTCTAAGTGCTGAAGTATAATGTACAGAGATAAAATTCCAGGGGTTACTAGAACTTATAGATAAGTGCTTAATTCCAGGGGTTCTATACAAATTATTTAATGGACAGCTAATGCTTATAACCAACGCATTATTCACATAACCTTCATCATTAATGGACAGCTAAGGGAATCATCATCAACTAAAGTAAAAAGAAAAGGAAAGAGGGAATCATCATAGATTAAACCAACTGAGAACAACACAGTAGCTGGTATGTACAAGTAAGGGGATCATCATCAACGCATTATTCAGATGACCTCTGTAGCTGGTATGTACAAGTACGTGGTCAAAATAGGTCATCAGAGATTAAACCAAAATTGATCCAAATTAATAATAAATTAACCAAATAAGAGAAATTAACTAAAATTGACCACAAACCAGCTAAGGCAAAACGAAATTGAAAATATTGAACCAAAAAAGAATATAAAAGACAAAATACACACATCATTGGGGTAGACGAAAGAGGGAAATTACTTGTCACCGTCCATTCGTAGCTAGGCCATTTGAACCTTCCGAGTTCCGACAATTCGCGGGAGGGAGACGAAGCGTGGGAGAGAGAGACAGCGGGGACCCTCAGATCTGTGAGAGAGAGACGTAGAGAATGGTATCTCCGTTTTTTTTCCGATCTAATAGCTAACGGAGGAGATAAATAACGGAAGTCTAGAGAAGAAACGGGACTTCAATTCATCAATAACGCCTCAATCTGGACCCTCAGATCTGAGATCGGACGGCTAAAACACTTGAGTACACAGATCTAAGATAGCCTATCTCTTAAATTAAATCCTTAGGTTGGAGCATAATAAAACATTTTAATTTTAAGGAACAGCAATTCACTCTCCTACTAATAATGGTGAAATGTATGAATTTGGTGCCCCTTTTGAAAGCGCATTGGTTTCAGTGGCGAAATAAATTTTCTACACGTAGGGCTGAAAGACGTTAGAAACGAAACGAAAATAGAGTGTTTCGCTAACCGTTTCGTTTCAGTGGTGAAATAAATTTGATATTTCGTTAATCGTTTCGCTATGCTGAAACGGTCAAAACAAATGAAAATTACGTAATTTACACATGGAAGAAACAAGTTTTAATTTCGTTAATCGTTTCGCTAAATCAGACGAAATAGAATTTTGTTTCGTTAACCATTTCGCCAGGGTGAAACGAAACGAAAAAACGGTACGAAACGAAAAACTTGCACCCCTAATGACACGGTTAAAATTTTTCATTTCTTGGCTTGCGCAACTTATTTTACTCTGCCTTAGTGCCTTACTGTATAATACTATTTTTTATTGTTTTAAATCTTAGGCGAGGGGCATAAAGGACCTTTGAGTAATAAATTAAGGATCTTTCAGCAAATTTCAAATTAGATAAACTGATTGAAGTTGTAACATTGATTTATTATATGTAGGGTCATATCATTCCTTAAATGACTATGACGGTGAAAACTAGCTAGGTATAATGGACATATATTGATGTTTCTACGAAACTGGCATTTTGTATTGTTTTATAGAGAATGTAGAAAATTATTCTACTTTTAATTGTTCCTTTGTCAAAAAAAAAAAAAAAAAAAAAAAAAAAAAAAAAAAAAAAAAACTCGAAAAGATCTGAACTTTGGATATCGATCGATGCTGACAGTTTCAACCAATAACAAAAATATGCAACAAGAAAAGTCACAAGGTATAGTCGTACGTACATTCTTGGTTAAAAATTACTCCTGAACGAAAGGAAGAAGATCTCAACAATAAAAGAAATAATTCGCTCTCCCTCTCCAACCCCAAAGCCTAGAGGATTCATGTGGATCTTGATTCAGTCTAACATTTACAAGTAATATTTCTATATGTTTCTTATGTCAATATGTAAATTACTAAATTTATTAAACAGTAACAAAATAAAAGGCACTTACAGTTATTTCAATCCAATATTGTTTAGCGAAGTATTAACAGAAATTTGCTTTGTTCATTCTTATATTCACATCATATCCATAATCAATAATTTCTGGACTTCATATATATTTCATGCATGTACAGACCTAACCTTCATATTGTAACCAACACCTACAGCGAATAGCATGTTGTTTCTATTTGACATTAATCTTCTAAATCACAATAAAATAGGCAAGCTAATATTTCATTTGCGTTATGAAGTACAGTATCACCAAATATCCTATTTATGATTAGGCCAAAGCATATTAGAAATGTTTCCCTACAGTTCTCAAACTGTGTAAAGACATTAAGACTCTTAACCACTTTTAATCCAGAAAACCACTAAACGGGCTACCGATAAATGTCCCTCTCCTAGAATTTCTAACACAAAAACTTGGAAAATGATTAATATTCATATAGACTCTTTAAATTTCTACTAACTCCATCATATATAAATTACCTCCAAGGACAAAAAAATGTTGAGTATGCAATATTTCACGAGCCAAGACACATTTAAACCTTGAAGAATTCACTCCTACTCCTCTAAGTACCCTAGATTCCGTACTAATTAAACACGCACATAGATAAGATACATCTGATTCAGATGGATCAAGGTGAAGAAGAGCTCAACCTAAACCTAACATTGGAATCTTCCTTACTGCCTGAACCAGAAAGGGTTTTCACATGCTGCTACTGCCGAAAGAAATTCCGAACCCCGCAAGCTCTCGGTGGCCACCAAAACGCACACAAGTTGGAACGCAACATGAGGAAAACACGGGTCATAGCAACCGGCCTCCATTCAAAATTGATTCGAAGAGTAGATGCACTACAATTGAACAGAAAGGAAGACCTTAATGTTGTAGGAGTCGATGTTTGTACGGAGATCAAAGACTATGAACAAGAGGCATTTGAAATTGACCTTTCTCTTAAGCTTTGAAACGTACGTATTTGTTTTAAGGGTTTGGTTTGAGTTTTCTTGTACTTTGATTTTACTTATTTATTATTTCGAAATAATGATACTCATTGTAATGTCATAATTAAACGCTTGCGATCAAAAGAAATAATAATGAATCATAATAAAATGCTTAGTTATTAACCGCATCCCGGCCCCCGGACCGTCCTCTGGTTGATAATCTGTGTGTCCAATACTAGATAAGTAGAAATATAATGTTTTTAATACCTACCGGGCACCGGATTTTTCTGGTAAAACCGGGTTTCGGATCCAAATCAGGTAGGAAATTGTCTACAAATCGGACTGACTGTTTAAGTGTTTAATATCGGACTGAAAAAATCATTTGTGGGAGGAAGGAATCAAACAAAGGTAGGCGCAGTTGGAGCCGATACCTCTATCCACTGGGCCAATCGGTCCTATTTGTCAAGAAATCTTGTTAAATATATATATTGTATTACAACTACTACTCACTACAACATTTTATTTTTTTAAACCAGTTATATACATGTTATTTAACAAATTGAAATCATTGAGGGTTAAAATAAAAATTACTATAATTCTCTTGAAAAGATGATTTTTTCGCTTCAATAGAATCACCTTCTCTTCCTCTTCCTAATTTATCAAACCAAAATGAAAAAAAAATTTCCAAATACAAAAAATTGCTTAAAAGTTAAAATATAAATAATAATTAAAACATAAAATAATTCAAGAATATACCTCAAATGTAATATTTTTTAACTTCTATTTGCTCTCTTTACTTCCTCTTTCTATTTTTCAATTTTTCCAAATTTGTCAAAAAGAGAAAAATGTAATTGATATTTCCGAGCTTGCTCTTCTTTTGGTTTTGATTAGTTTTATTTTCGTTTATGCTTGTCACCAAGTCAGAGGTGTGTTATGTCCAAGCCAAACTCGATTTTGGAGTTGGTTTCTTCTCTTTTTTATTTTGGTTGTACTAAACTTTGCTTTAATGAAAGCAGGCGATCAAATCTTTTGATTGCTTTTCTCAAAAAAAAAAAAAAACAAAAAAAAAAACAAAAAACAAAAAACAAAAACAAAAGAAAAAAGAAAAAGGTAATTGAACGACACGAGAGAAAGCTTACAAGTTACAAGTAACAAGCAAAATAAGCAATTAAACCCAGAATCCAACTAATCCAAATTAAAAATGGAGAGTTAGTGCTCAGCATTCCACGGGTCGGATTTATCAATGTATCAGTGATTTTTTTTTTAAAAAAAAAAACAATGAACTAAATAAAAAGATAATCAAGAAGTAAGAACACTTGCACATTTTAACAGTGATGCAAGTTGTGAAAATGGAACGCAAGCCATGAATTCGGCTCCTTTTTAATGGTACTGCATTTATTGCCCCTAATAGATAGAGTCTAGTAGTCTATTTTGGGTCCCATGGTTCTTGTACAATTAGATACGGGTTGAATCTAATTGCCAACAACAGTGACTTTGTGAAAGCTATCTTTAAAGCAGTGTAATTACGAATATGTGGTACTGATCAATAAAGTGAATATTGATTTTTCATAGATATATAGAATCGTACTTGCCACATAAAGCTGGCCTATTTGTTTGTCACAAGCTCCAGACAAAATAGCAATACACTGATAAGCTAGTGTTAATCACATTTCAAGTTCCAGTACCTAATATATAATTAAGTACGACTTTAAATAAAAGTTGGGGAATTTGATCGGCTATTCTATGTACATATATTCATCATAATATGTTGGTAATTCATTAGCGCAGCAGTATGGTTTTGGAACTTCAATTATTCGGCGTCATGGGGTTCCGTAACACAGATAAGTCATGAAAACTAAAAACAATATTTCATTCAAAGCAGGCTAGGAAAACCGTGCAAATAGTAATTTTCTTCTGGACGTGACGTGACGTGACCAATGCGTCAATAGGTAAAGTAAAAGGATACTTTATGTAAATTGAAGCTGCATACTTAATTAATGAGTTCGAATTTTCTCAGCAATGCTGTTTTACGTTACAATGGAAGCTGCAAGCCTGCAATTCCTAAGCAACTAGCCAACTAGCAAGGTATTGCTTAAAACAAGCAGTACTTGGGTTTGTAGGATATTGGGCCAGACAAAAGAAAAGCACCAGGCCCACAAAATTCAGCTCATACTTAGGCCTGGCAAACGTGCCAAACGCTCACGGAATAAGGCCATTCCGTTTTCGTGCCATTTCGGCAAACGGAACGAAATCTCTGTTTCGTTTCCGTTTCGTTTTTGAAACGGTAAGGAAAATTGGTGCCACATTCCGTTTCGTTTCTGTTTTCCATTATAATTCCTCATTTCGGCGTTCCATTTCGATAAAACGGTATAATTATCTGTTTCGTTTTCGTTTCGTTTTCTGAAACGACAGAGAAAATTGGTGCCACATTCCATTTCGTTTTCGAAAACGGAACGGCAGCACGTTTTTTTCCTCCGTTTTGACAGGCCTACTCATACTTGTTTTGATGTTCTTTTCTTTACATTTCGAAGGCAACAATTTTACTGAATATTTCAAAGCACAAATGCCTATTTCAAAATCTAAAAACCAAGGTGTAATTTCTTATTTCAACGTTTATTCACACGTTTTCATAAACAAATATGAACAACAGAACAATCAAGAAACTTCTTTGGATCAGTGAGAAATGAAGAAGAAATACATGCCAACAATTAAACAAAACACATTTACAAAACTTGCATAAATTGCTATCGGTAGCCCAAAAAAATGAACAAATTAGTAAACAAAAAAAAAGGGAATTAAGAATCATTATATGTTAGATTTCTATCAGAAGTGAGTGATTCACAATTAGAGCCAAGCTTATACAACCAATCAAGCGAAAAAACACCAACAGGCCTTGATATTGAGCCGTATTGGTTGCTATACAAGTCCGTGCTTTTGACAACTACAACCATTTCATATTTCTTGTCTAGCATAAGATCAATTACCCGAGCAACTGCAGTCGAAGTGGTCATGAATGGTGGTGGTCCCGTGATTAAGGATGAAAGAGGTACATCCAACTGTAAATAGTGAAAATAGAATTCTTGTAAAGAGAAGAGAGAGAGAGAGAGAAAAAAAAAAAAAAAAAAAAAAAAAAAAAAAGGAAGCAGCCCAAGCATAAAGCCACATTTTATCTGTATACCTTAACACAATCACGCCTCCGAACAATTCCAATACAGTTACCCCACTCGTCAATGATAGGAATTGCTGCTTCTTCGAAAAAGCGGATTACAACATCACGCAACATCAGCCTACCATTTAGTGGTCTAGTCTCTTCAAATGGTACCATGTATTTCTCCACTGGCTGATCCAATAAAACCTACAGTTCCGTCTACTATTAGAACAACCATAATAACAAGCTAATAAAAGACGATTCCAATATACTATATTACTATAAGAATGTCGTCAGACTCATATTAAGTAGCACATAAAAGGAAAATGAGGACCTAACCTCGGGAAGAGCATAGGGTTTAAGTTTTGAGCTGTTAAATCCGGATAAAGCCTCCACTTTGATTGCCGCCTAATCAAAATAGCAACTGTTAAATTATGCTGATTTAAGTTCTGGTACCAGTCCTTATGGATCAAGGTTGGTTTTGTAAATATCCATAATCTTCAGCAACTTTCTTTTTTATATTGACCAAAAAACAAAAGAAAAGAAAACTAAGCAGCAAAAAGATTTGTTTCTCTACCATTCCTCCTCTGCTTGTCCACGAAAAGCTTTGTTCATTCACTATGCTTGAAAGAAGCCTTTTGGCAACATCAACCTGTCAACATTAACATTTATCAATGGCACAATATACTTCCAAATATTTACAAGCACCAAAGTAGATGTTGTGAAGTACATAATGTGCGTGTGAAGTAGATCTATGAAACTATTGCTACTACTAAAGATAACAGAAGTCTTATTTCAATCTGTCCAAATTTAGAATTTCAACCACCTTGGAAATCTCAGGAAAAGATTTTTTGAGATGGAAGAAACTATGGTATATATATGTATTAGGGACTCGAAGGTTTTTAGATCAACTTCAAACTTCAAAACAGTTTTCAGTATTGCATGCTAAAATAAACACACATCTCTAAATATTTGAAGCTAACACCAAATTTTTGAAGTACATAATATGACACTCACAGCTATGTTATCTGATGGAAATGATAGATTCAGGTTTTGAAATTTTGATGCTACTCAAAAATAATCTTTTAACCATTTCCAAATGAACTAATTCAAATCAAGAATTTTAGAGGTTAGACAACAGCCACAGTTTATGCAAAGTATGTATGTAGTCATCTTGAAGAAATTTGGTATAGTCGAGAATAAAAGTATAAGGGCAATACTGTCATCATGGAAACCTACCATTGTTAATTGGCTGCATTATTTGCACCCAATAATTTTTACTTAGTAGTATTAGCCAAGATATTGAAGAAATTAATTGATGGATGATATAGAACGATTGTATCACCAGGATACAAAAGCTGCAACAAAAACCTATTGGCATAATATTTTCAGGCTAGAAAAACAAACCTGGCTAGAATTTATAGCAGCCTCCATAAGAAGCTCATTAGCTTCTGAACGGTTTGAAAGATATATAGACCCAGAGGAATCAAGCCACATACGTGAGTTGAACTGTTTGACCGAGTCAAAATCACCTCGTGATGCAAAGGCTCTCATCATAGAAAGGAAGAGATGAGGCTTAGGTATTAGGTCCTTATCCCTGCCAGATTTCTTTATTATCTCACCAAATATGCAAAGCGCACCTACATTTAAAAACCCACTTGAGATATCCGTTAATTTGAACATCTTTCGCTAAATACTTTTCAAACCAACGCATGCAAAAGGACAACCTCCCCTCCTGTCCCAACCAAACAAAATTTCTCTATGACTTTGTGGTCTTGCTTTCTCAACCATCTAAACAGTGGCGAGCACTCAGAATTTATACTTTGCGTAGTTTCAGCTTAATTCAAATTTCATAAGGTTGCTATATTAGAAGATAGGCAAGCAGACAATGTTTAACAGTACAACTGCCCAACAATACTAATAATGTAACATTAACAAAGATTTCTGTTTTGTAAATAGTTATCTTGGATTCTTGGTCTTCAGATCTCCAACTGAGGAGAACTTGTATCATAATATTTCTGCTTGAAGACAGTAATTGCTACTCAATTTGACAATTGGAATCATTCAGCCTAATTAAAATTAAGGAGCCGTCACTTGACAATTATTTATGTTAAAAACTTTTAACAATCATAAATTTTAAGTTTTAATTTGAAATTTAATATTATAGAAATGATCTATATATTGAAACTATCAGGCCTACAAACAATAATGAGATTTTGTGCATTTGTTTACTGTTCATCAACTGATTTAAATTTTTTAACAGTTCGAAACTAACAGCTGTTGACGTGTCACCAAATATACTCAAACCGCATGAGATTTGATCAGAACTTTTATCTATATATCCCACACATACTTATAAAATTTTAATCATAAGTTTCAATCTTAATTGAATTGATGTAAGAGTATATTGTGAAGATTGTAAAGAAAAGCCAATATCAAGTGATCCCTCCACTTAAAATTATTTAATCACGACAATCACCTTTAATTGATCCAGAAGCCAACAATGCATCAACCATTGTGGAGTATGCAATCCTATCAATACATACAAGAGTTCTTTTCATTTCCACCACAAGCTTCATCACCATATGTGCATCTTTTCTTTTCCCAAAACCCTACAACCATGCTATTATTTAATTTCTCTGAGCATTTGTCGACTCTTTATTCTGTTCTGACAAGTAGCAGCGACTAAAGCAGGGATTAAGTAAAAAAGAATTGATTGAACATCTACCTGAAGTAATGTTGTATAAGTAACACCATCTGGTATGAGCTCGTTGATATTATATCTTATAGCTTCTTCCTGTTACATATATAATCAATAAAAACTACTCTGTTAGTCGGCAAAACATTTCAATTCAATAATAAAGAAGAATAAATATAACAAAAGCTAATTTAATTTGGAATCTTAGTCACTGGTAAAAGGATTCAAAGAGGTGATCAAACAAGAATAAATTTGCAATAACAAAATAACACCATGAACTAATTTAAGAACAATCATTTAATTAGATTATCAAATCGATTTGATACTCTAATCATTTATTTTGAACAAAAGAATGTAATGCAAAAGTAGAGGTTGGAATTTTGACCAACAATGTTGACAGAAAAACACAAATGCAAGAGTGCTAAATGTTCTTTAGGGAATAAAAAAAAAAAAGTAAACAAAATAGAAAACTACTAATATATGAAATGTATGATGCACCACGCCCAAAAAAATATAATACAATTAGAAAAAAAAAAGAAGAGGAAACAAAGTACTAGCAAAAACCACACAAAACCAAATTCCAAATAGAGAGCACATGTAACTAGAAATGTAAATTAAACTGGCCTTTGGAGCACCAGTTGCAAGACACCTTCATATCTGAAAGCAGCTGAACTGCTTTCTCCATTTCTTCTGACTTTACACATGCAGAGATAAGTGTGTTGTAGGTTAGCCTGTCAGGCCTGAGACCCTGCCTTATCATCTCATCCCTAACTGTCAGAGCACCAAGAGGAAAGCTTGTCTTTATGTAGCCCTGAAAACAATAGTTCAAAATAAAAATAATACTAACATGAGAAATCACTTGCATAAGTGCATAACTACAAAAGGTGGTTCACTTTGTGTTTCAATCATCAATGCTTCGTATTTTGAAAAAAAATTAGTAAAAGAATGATCTAATGTGCTATATTGTTCTAGAGTTGTAACTATGAGAAATATCAGGCACCATGTGAAAGTTAGTAGTAAGTTTTTGCAATGACATTCACAGGCAATATGTATATAGCTTCCTGATGTTAGTAACATACCAAAGATATCAATAATCAGAGTAGAGGGTTACCTTCATTAGAAGGTTGTAGAGGAGAACAGAATCACCTTCATCACAAAGAACGTTCCGGCATCTCGCGACAAGTGCATTGGCACGGCGCACATCTCCTATTTTAATTGATAATAATTATCAGGACAAACTTGATACTATTATACTAGTATGTGCATAAATATCACAGAAATCAGATGTAACTATGTAATATCTATGTATCCATGAATTATGATAAAAAACAATAAATAAGTAAAAAATCTCCCCAGCTAATCCAAAGAGAAACAATTACACAAAAAACCTTTATAATCCAATTGTACTATACATGAATCTCAGTTCAGCTCAAATAAAGTAACTTACACAAGTTTTCCCCCAATATTCCAATCACAAACCAAAATAAACAAGAAGATGAGGTAAAATAAGAGAAACTGAAATTGGTCAAAGCCATGGTACGAACAGAATACAATTACCAGTGCAAACTGACACATGCTTACTGCACAAGAATATTGGTTTTGACAAGAAACGAACCTGTTTCGAGAATTTCATTTAACAGACCATAAACAAGTCGAGCAGACAGAGTGGTGTTGCCAGTAGAGGTACCATCTTCAACAGATTCAAGAATTTGGAACGCTTCATCAATCCTTCGAGCCTGCCCCAAGCCCTTTACCAAAACGACCCAAAAAAAAAAAAAAAAGCTGATATATTCATCCTAAAGACTAGGAATAAAACGAAACTTGGGTTATTTAGAGAAGGTTCTAACAGTATCAATAAACTCAACCAATGTTAAAGTTCCTGATCAAAGGAATTTCAGTAATTATCTTAACAACTCTCATATTAGTGTAATTTGAAGTATGCAGAAATGAACCAAACTGTCAGATTAGCATGACACAAAAGTCACATTCAATTAACACTTGACACATTTACCTTTAAAGATCTCAGTTTATTAACAACAAAAATAAGTTATTTGAAGTAATTTGCAATACCTTCAACATAATACCATAAGATACACAATCAATCCCACAACCACCCGGGTCAGACATTTCCTCGAACACCTTGCGAGCAGAATCAACATCCCCACAATGTACACACGCCTCCATGACAGCATTCATCACAATTGTATTCAATTTACCATTCCTCTTCCTCGCAGCCTCCACCTCAGAAAATATCTGCTTCAGCTGCCTCCTCTTCGTCAGTTCCACTATCCGGGCCGTGAGCCGCCTGAGATTGGGCCCGGGAGGTTTGGGCTTGGCGGGTTTGGTTCGGGCTCGCATGCGGGTTGGGGTTTGAGTGCGGCGGGAAGGGAGAGAAGAGAAGTGAGGAGGTGAGGCGCGGGGTTCATGGAGAGAGAGAATTGGTCGAAAGATTAGAGACTGGCGCATAGCTTGAGTGAGTGAGTAAGGAAAAGGAGAAAGAATGGATAATATATGGGTTTTGGTTTGGGGAAAGAACTGAGGATAGGATGCGGTGTGGTTACCGACCGTTGCTGAGATGCTCTTGATCTTCTTTAGTTAGTTTGGGTAGTAGTTTTGTGTGGTACTTAACTGACTTGGACGTTCGGATTCTCTGCGTCATTTTAAGGAGTAATGATGTTGCTCTTTTCCGAAGTTATTAACAAACCAGACCCAGATAATGTATCAATGAGAGTTTCTAACTCTAACATGATAATTTTATCAATTGTTCAAATTAAAATGAAATTTACAAAATTTAACTATGCATGCATAATTAATATAATTAATAGGACAGAAGTATATGGACAGTTAATTTTTATTAACAGTTATGACAAGGAGAAAAATGTAGAAATATTCCCTATCAAGTTGGTTGTAATTTTCAAATCGTTTGATCGGTGTTCTTTTGTAATTTTAAAAGAAGTATCGATTTAGCTTAGCTTTTCTTTTGTTTTTTGGGAGAAAAAAAATTGTGACAATCTTATAATTCGAAATGAGACTCTCTAATTGGCGGAAACCTGTAATGCATGAATGCAACGTACTATGGATGCCTTGTTAATTTATTAGTATGAGATACTACTTGACCGATAAAAATATTTTCTCTAGTAGATTCTCAGACACTTTAAACCTTACATATTTACAACGACGACTTGTCACAATTTCTACAAAAATAAAAAAAAAATAAAAAAAATTCCCCCTATCTATGAATTAGCTATCATAAGATGCCCTCATATGTGGGCAAATAAAGAAACAAAATAATGTTAGACAATAAAATTATTGCTTAATTTACCAGCGATATAAATAGATGTGTTATTCAATTTGTTTCTATATTAGATGAAAAACCAAATAATAATGTTGCTTCATATGGTGATTGATATTCAACCACAGATCAAATCGATCCAACGACAAAAATACATGTTTACTATTTAAATCTAGCGTGTAAATACATGTTTACTATTGATATTCAACCTATACGGTCCGTGCATTTATAAATAGTAGAGATAGAGGTATGTTCACCGAAAAATACAACGAGAAAGATGTTTACTGATTATTGTAAGAGAAAAATTATGTACTTATCGTTCAAATAATTATGTGAATTTTTATATATGCATACAAACGTAAGAATTTTGATGCGTCAGAAAATGTGACCATGCCTCTATTTTAATTTATGTATTGACACATTTATTATGAGATGACAATTTTATATATAGTTTATAATTAATTAGATATTTAAATGTACACATATTGACGCCTGGATTCTACCAATCTGATATATCAAAATTTATTCTAATTAAAACATTGTACATATTGGATGTCAAATTTTGTACCAACTGGCTAATCAGTTTTGTCTCAGATTTACATTATGCTAGGCCGCCCCTAAATTAAGTTCCATCACGACCCTATAACAATGTCTATGTAAAGTAAAGTATTTAAGAATTTCATTAAAAAAAAAATTATCCATTTATAATGATGCAAAATATCTATACGAAGAATGATCTAAAGATATATACATCTCCTCATATAGATTGAAAATCGGTTTTGATGCTCAACCGTCCCTATAGTTAGCAATTTTAATTCACACCCGTTCTCTAACTTAATGTACATTGGCTTCAATTATTAATACTCATCTGGACAAGCTTAATAACATCTTTGGAACAACCATTACTTTTTGGTAACTGAATTTTTTGTCTTTCTTTTGTATTCCTCTATGATCCCTTTCTGTGTTTCAGTCTTGATAAGATATTGAGCCAAAAAAATAAATCATTGTAAACAATTATACTGTTCTCTTCTTTTGCCCTTTTGTTGCAGCCAAAAAAAAAAGAAAGAAAAAGAAAAAAAATAGCATAGAGAAAGAAGGACAAAGAGGCCATATATATACTAGCTAACTGCTGGATTTATCAAATCATGTCAGAATCAATGACTAAAACTGACAACGCCAGCAATAGTTACAGCAAAACACTTATGACTGCCCAAGCAAATGATACCAAATCAAACACGGCAACAAGTGAAGGCACCACAATTAGCAGCAAAAATGAAATAACCGGACGATTGAGAAAGGGTCGATGGACAATGGGCGAAGATGCTATTTTAACTGAGCACGTCAGGCGCCACAAAACCGGAAATTGGAATACAGTGCAGACAAGCAGCGGACTGGCACGATCAGGCCAGAGTTGTCGTGCAAGGTGGCAGAACCACTTATGTCCCGGTTTGCATAATGGCCCCCTATCACCAGAGGAGGAGTTGCGAATTTTGAAATTACATAAACTACATGGAAACAAGTGGGCACGCATCGCTACTCATGTGAGCTTTCGAGAAATTCAGATATCAGTATATATACATGCTATCATTTTTTTTTTTTCGGCAATGATCTCTGTTTTTATTATGTTGGTTGCAGTTGCAAGGAAGAACCGATGGTCAAATAAAAAATTACATAAAAATACGAACAAAGCGCCGTCAACGTGCTGGTCTGGCTGTTTTTCCAGCAGAATTTTTCTTCCTGCCGTACTTACTAGAAGGCATCAATTAATTTCTTCAAGCAATAATTTATTTAGGCTTGTTGTTAGGTATTATTTCTTCAATTTCATATTTGTAATGCAAGTAGGTATGTCTCAATTTTGTAATGAGACAGGGTAGTACTGTTGTATTGATTTTTATTTTTTATTTATTTTTTCCCTAGGCTAAATATATTGTTTTATAAAACCTCTTTTTTTTTTTGTTATATCTTCTCATTTCTCTTTTGTTTTTCTGGGTACTTTTCTATCTTCTATCACGTCCCTTTCTGCACAAAAATATACATAGCTAATCTTGTTCTTCTTTTCTGATTATTACACAGGCTTCAAATTCGTCTTCACTATCTCTTGTAAAATCTTGGACTAAATCGCAAATTCTTCGAAAACATATTCAACTTTTCAGAATGTTAGTTTCAGCCGTAGCAATAAATAATCTTGTTTGTATCAGTTTACTCTTTCAGTTTTGTGCCGATATTCACATTTGATTAAAAACTCCAAGTATTATTTAACTTGACAAATAAATAAAAAAAAAAAGCCGAATTGCCTGTGCTCAGCAATGGACCTTGGGGTCAAACAATGAAAGGGCACAAAATATTGATCTTGGGATTCTAACCATTTTCCAAAGTACTCTTTTGAAGAAATATAAATGTACTATGCTTCATGAGGTCCAATTCAATGATTCAAATATTGTGCATTTGAGCGGAGCCAGAAATTAATTGTAGGGGCGACAAATTTGTTATTTCCAGTTAATTAGGGAGGCAAACTGCATGGTCTTTCTAAAATCAAAACAAAAATACACATGAAAATTTAACAATTTTTGTGGCATAGGGGGACAGTGCCCCTTCAGCCCCCATGTAGCTCCGCCCTTTTGAGTACCATTCAAGGACAATTAACCAAAAGATAATTTCCTTCGTAAAAAGGATTAGGATACTCTATTTTGTTGAACATATTACCTTATCTTCCGGCCTTTTCATTTCTTGTGTTGATCCGATCTAGTTAAAGACATATGATCTAATACTAAACAATCGCTAAAAAATTAAACTGATCCGATCAGCACAGCCCAATTGCCATATCTATCCCAGACCTTTCTAAGTTTAGAGCCCAAAATAACAAAAGGGCCTTCCAGTAAAACAGAAAGGTCGGACTGTGGTCATTATTGAAATATTCAACCATTTGTGGTTATACTATATGTTTAGCAAAATGTCCAAAAAGTTTCTACGCCACTCCTGAATATTGCTACCAGTGAATTATCATCTAAAAGTATACTGTTTCTTTTTACTGAAATTTAAAAAGATTATTTTTTTTAAGTCAGCAAATGATTGAAACAACAAGATAGTGTCTTTTCTCTCTGCATGCGCACTAAGCAGAAATATGAAATTATTGAGATCGGTACATCAGTGCGCAATAAACCCAGCGGCAGCGACTAATAATTTGAATCAAAATGTTGAAAAACGAATCAAGCCTAACATTAAAAGATGTAACCAGGCTAAACCTTTTACCAAATAAATAAAGAAGAAAAATTACCTGTTAGGCTGAGACGGCACAATTCTAATCCGAAAAGTTAGCAGACCAGAAAGTTAAAAATATTTTCTGGGTTGCTACTGCATAGACATGCGCATAATGGTAGCTATAAAATGATAATGAATGGCCCACAGTCAAGACACTAGTTTGATGCCTTGATCCGTGCATTGAGCTACAGTGGGGACTTTGCTAAATTGAAATACAAATAAACAAGATTAAACGACATAATGGTAGCTATAAGATGATAATGAATGGCCCTCAAAAAAACAAGATTGACACTAGTTTGATGCCTTGATCCATCTATTACTGGCATTAACGACGTTTGACTTACGCAAGGAAGATTATAAGCAAACATGTATATATCTGTCACCATTATTTGATGACGATGTCTTAATTAAATACTGTACATGATATTTATTATAACAGATTTACTCTCTTGATATGGCTACGTTCATAGTTCATACCAAATGTTTTCTTTATATACTAAATGCATCGAATAAATTTATAATATATATTATCAATATTTATCTATCTAATACCAGAATCCTGAAGCATTAACATCCACACACATTCTTCAGCAACCTCTTCAAATTCTCCCTTGAGCTGCCATTTTCCCCTACCGATGCAATCACCATCTCCTGGAGCTCATGCACTTTATTTCTCATCTTCTCGCCTTCCTCCCTATTGAACACCACGTCAAAAGCCCTAACAACCCCTTTCTGTGTGAAACCTTCTTCATCCATCGATACTCCAAACTTCCAGACAAATGAAATCGACCTCGCATTTATCGTCTGATCCCCAAAGAATGGCCTACAAACCAGCGGAACCCCTCCGACAATGCTTTCAAGTACTGAGTTCCACCCGCAATGACTAACAAATGCACCTACTGCAGGATGTTTTAGCACACTAATTTGCGGTGTCCATGGAACAATTTTCCCCTTTCCAGTCTCGTTCATCCTATCTATAAATCCTGATGGAAGGAGATTTTGGGCCTCTTCTTTTAAAGACCAAAGAAATGGCACATTACTTGCTTCCAAGCCCTTTGCAAGGGAGGCTAGCTCAGATGGAAGAATAAATGCAATAGTACCTAAGCTGACATAAGCAACAGTTGCCTGATCATGCTGGTCAAGCCAAGAGAGACAACCATAAGTGTCATTAGGAGGCTCATTTTGGGATGAATTAAATAGATAAAATGGGCCCACAGGAAAGTAGTTGGGGAACTTGTCTTGAAAATAGGAGTCGAGGATGGGGTCCAATCCTTGGATTGTGTTCGACACGAGTACATCCGAGTCAAGCAGCCTACGGGCCATGCGATCACATATCATGTAGTATATAAAATTGAGATCCCCGGTGTTGATGCCTTTGGGAATGTCTATAGCACGGTGGCTAGAGAGACATGGAAGAAAGCTGAGCAGCTTGTCACCATAGGATCTAATGGCTTAGCAAATGGAAAGAACCAGTTAGATGCCCAGAATATAAATGATATATTCACTGTATATATATTGATATGTATTCGCTGCAGGGGACGGCATATCATGTAATAAGTTAATAACAAGGTGTATAGACTAGTTACGGTGGCAAAACCGGACTGTTGTGTATGCACTCAAGCACACAAGATACATTATTATCTACCTGCCCTGGCTTAATATGGATTTGGAAGTTACATAAGTTGAAATTTATTTAATCTAATGCGCAACTCATATTAATCAAATTAATTAAACCAATGAACTGGATGTATCTGAGTCCATAGTGTGATTCTTGTTGTTTGTTTGCTGTAAATTCCAGCTGGTACCCCCTAGCTACCTGAGTATGATTATATAGAGAAACAAGATGGAGACCCTTTTCCGACTTCCTATGGACAAGAAATGTGGCCAAAGGCTCACATCATACCATTGACATGTATTGTGGCACTAAATTTACAAAAGATGGGACCAAATAGAGTGACTCTTTACTAAGATTTCGCAAAGCTGGACCAGCGACCTATACTAAGGTATTGCCAAATTGATCGGGACCAATTAGAGGAGAACGCATACTGAGATTTGGCTAGTGATTAATTATTATATCATTAACTAATCGTATCTTTTTAATAATTTAGTGTTAAATAAATATATATAGGAGTACTCTTTGTAAATTTTAATAATAAATTACTAATATAATCTACACTATAATATACGCGGCGATAACATAATTCACAAAAAATAAAGATAGTATTATTAATTTATTATTCTTATTTAAACCACAGTCTTTTTTACAGAGTCAGGTAGGTTATGTTATTGATTGATGAGAACATGGTGATTGGCTAACTGATTTTGCAAATATCGAAATAATTAATTACTATTGAATGTAGATCGGACAATTTAGATGGGTTGTGATTATATAACTGCAGCTTTTTTGTATTAGTTGATTTTTAATGTAAAACAAAATTTCGATTTAAACCGTCCAAATCAATATTAATTATGTATAGAGACATTATCATCCATTGATTTTTCGTCAATAAGAAGTTTTTTTATTGTTTTTATTTTTAGAGATGGACGTTTCTTGTAGAAAATGGGGTCGTCCAAAATAAAGACGAAACAAATTGGAAAAGTAATATTCATGGTTTGACTTTGAGCCAGCAGAACTAAGGGGTCGTTTGGATCCCTCGGGAGTCTATTCCCCCGAATAGCTAATCCCAGGATTAAATTTTTCATCCAAACGCAATTACCAATTCCAGGAATAGCTAATCTCAGGAATAGCACTATTTCCAACAACACTTTTCCTAACAACACTTTTCTCTCTACTTTTCACACTTCCCAACGCTATTCCTAAACTCACCATCCAAACAACATTCTTAGTTCCGGAATAGCACTCTTCCCACGCTTCCCGAAATCTCACTTTTTCCTTAAATTTAGTCCCAGGATTTGTTATTCCTACCTATTCCCCACCCATCCAAACGACCCCTAAAAGTCTAAAAGCTGAAACATGGTTTAAACAAGTCAAGAGAATCATATTGTAGTTGGATCGGGTTTAATAAGATTTGGATTACTATTATTTTATTCAATTTGGTTCAGATCCAGTTTGTTTCGAATTCCGATTAATTTATTTGCTTTAATAATTTTTCGGTTCTAAATATTTATATTGTTCATATCATGCTATTTTGAGTTCTTATGGCATATTTTTCGATTCATTTTCTAAGTTCAAGGTAATTCTGATTTAACAAAATTTTCACATTTTCATTTTGTTTGCCATGAGTACTTAATTTTTCTTTTGAGGGTTCGTTGTGGGAATTGATTCGCACACCCCTAAATTCGATGCGGTCACTCCTAAATTTTTATTTTGACCATATTACCCTCATCAAAATTTGTGCAGGACACTACGTATAACGTACTCTCCCGTTCATTTTCCTTTTGCTGTACTTTCGATCAACTTCTCATAATCTGTCATCTCCCCTATTTTCTTTGTACATCCAGAAAACGAAACCAAGAGTCAAAATTAAACTTTTCATATGTATATGGGTTGGAAAGTGGAAAGTGAAGTTGGATAGCGAACGAGTTCAAGGAGGAAAGGAGTCGAATTTCAGTGACTCTTGGTTTAAAATTTAAAATTTTGGGGTGACCGAATTAAATTTGGGGGTGTGCGGATCAATTCCCGTTCATTGGCGTGGGATGAGTATTAAATTTTTAGCAGGTTCGGGTCGAATTAAAACTAGTGAACGAGTTCTTTCGTTCGAATCAGACTTTGTGACATCTCGCCATGAATTAATGCCTGATTTTGATCCAAAAGTGAGTGGAGACGATCTCCTAGTAATTAATGTCTTCAAGTTTATAATTTTTGTGAGTGGAGAGAAACCGTAGTTTGAACTTTGAACAGTACACGCTTTTAATATTGTCGGAATTATTGTACTAGGTGTCTATTCAATTTCTAGATGTTCTGGGTGTAAACATAAAATCTTTTCAAGATTTTCGTTATTAATTAAAAAAGATTCCTTATTAATCCAACGACAGTGACAGATTTGGAAAATGTTTCCTTGTATATATGGTGTTAGCCGGTCCTTTTTCTGTACATTAACTTTGGTTAATTAAAGGATCTATTTAGTGAGTTTATACTTTTGCAATTATTTTCAAACTGTAATTAATAGTGTTTCTGTTTTGAAAAACTCTAGGCCAGACGTTGACACGAACTTTTCTTTCATGTAATGTAATTTTGCTGGTTCTTTAACTTCAGCGGAGTGCATCGGCTAGAGCTAATTAATAACGATATACTTATCTAATGCCATACGATATATTAATATATAAGATAAGCTTTAAACCCTAATCTCTAATATTTTTTAGTAACATAAAATTAAAAAACAAATAGTCACAAAGAACTGTTGGTGAATCGCTAAGTAATCTGCTCAACTACATTTTGATGGTTGACAAACATATTTTTGGTAACTGACTAATTTGTAAGGTATGTAACATACTCGCGCGCGGAATATAATAGACGTTAAGATTTGCGCACACCATTAATCGGCCGAATAATTAAATTTGACAGCCGTATTTGTAAGATAAATATTAATTGGACCCAGATGTTTGAAAACCATTTTTGGAACAAGTAAAGTTACTATAATAAAAAATTTGAAGGGCATGCTGGCTTGAAATGCAAAAAATAATTTCATCTTGCAATCAAGAAAAGAATATGCCAATCTGGCCAAAGCACGTACCTTCATCTCCAACACCGATCACTTCCCTTATCAAATCAGCATGCAAACGCGCGTACAAATCCAGAGGAGCGCCAGTCCTGACCGGGACCCATTTTATTGCCATCTCATCTGCCACATCAGCAGTCAACCATACAAACAAATCGCTGACGATGCATCTCACCTTACACCCCTGCGCAAGCTCTGCGGCCTTCAAGCCCTCCCTCAGGCTATCCTTGAAGGACTTGAGAAACAACTCAATCGCCTCGATATGGGACGGTACATGATCAGGTGAGGTGACGCCATCTGAGATCGGCACAAGACTTATGTTAGAGAGAAGTTGCTGACTGCTGAGTGATGCAAGGGATTGTTTTGTGCTGAGGAATGAGAAATGAGAGGAAGGAGCGAGAGAGCTCATGGCACGAGCAAGCGAGAATAGTGCCCCGGCATGTGAGCTGAAGGGGAATGCCACGACAGCAACATGAGATTGAGTCATGGTGGAGGTTGCGGTGGTGGTAAAAGGAGGTTGTTTGTTTGTTATTTAATTTGCTGGATTGAAGGTTATCTTTCGGCCGTGTGGCTAAGTTTCAATAGAGTTGAACAAGGGATTTGTGGAGATGCTAGTATGCTACAGCTAGTGCAGTGGTGCTATGCTATCCATGTCCTTGGTTTTTTAATATATAATAGAGTTGTCAATTTCGCTCCGTTTCGCACGTCTTTATTCCGTTCCGTCTAAACGGAATATTAAACGAAAGAAAAAATAGATTCCGTTTCTGAAACAAAACAGAGACGAAATTGAGATTAGTAAACGTTACTATTTTGTTTACTGAAAATTCTCGCCTAAAATCAATTGTAAATGAAGGACGAAACGAAAAACGAAACAAAAAATTGTTTTGTTTAATGAAACAGAACGAAAATGAAACTGGAACGGAATGAAAACGTAAATTGGATTTTCTATGTCCGTTATACACATCTGACAGCTATATAGGGTCTCGTGCACCATGACCATTTGATCCGTGGTTTTGTAAATCGACAAATCTAAATTAACCAACCCAATCTATATATTAAAATCTCATAGAAAATAAAATTTTATAATTTTTGAATTTTTTTTACTATTTTTTCCGAATTTTTTAAAGCTTGTCATTTTTGGACGATAACACTAATTATCGTTCAAAAATGGAAGCTTTAAAAAATTCGAAAAAAATAGTAAAAAAATTTCAAAATTGTAAAATTTTGTTTTCTATGAGATTTCAACATATAGATTAGGTTGGTTAATTTAGATTTGTCGATTTGCGAAACCACCGATCAAACAGTCATGGTGCACGGGACCCTCTATGCATCATGATTCACAATAGATATTATATATATATATACACCATTTTATTGTGGTAGGGCACTAGGGCCTAGGGGTCATGAATTGCATTTTTTTTTTTTTTAAATGGTCATGAATTGCATTTATGGGCTAGTTTTGGCGAGAAATGGGAGGAGCCATCCGGCATTTATAAGGTCTTTTTCTGGCACTATCGGTGTCTTGACTAGCAGTACACTAGCACAGGTTGTAAAGTCCGACCTTATGATCACGTGCGTTGTTTTTTCCTTGGATCCAACGGACGCTGATTTTCCTTTGATTTCCTCGATCGCCCCGCAGCTCGGTTGCATTAAATCTATGTTACATGGATACGGATATGGGTAGAGTATCGTACCGGTATGATTCGGATACAGTGGTATGAAAATTTTCAAAAATCTCTGATACGGGTACGATGATATATATATATTATTGATCTATAATTATATTATATTACAAAATATAATGTGTATAACATAATTTTGTTTAGCTAAGGCTTAGAGTTTGCACAAATAAATGACATAAACTTGGAATTTATACAAATAAATAACATAAACACTAATATCAACACGTTGACCGTTGACTGTTGACCATTGACCGTACAGTACGTATCGGGTACGGTACCAATACTCGATACGGGTACGACTGATTTTTCGAAGTACCATGGTAACATAGCATTAAATACAGTGTCGGCATCTAGGCATCTAGCTAGTAAACTCTCTTCTAGATGTATCGGAGACCCGGAGTACATCTATAGTATTAATCTATAGTATTAATAAAACTTGGTGCCGCTTTTTTTTTGCGGATTCTCAGCCATCCAATCAGATATGATTGCTTAAAATATTTCAACATTCTTCTTTTTTTGGAAATAAATTAAAAATGGTCCTACCAATTAAAAATAGTCCTACCAATTAAAAATAGTCATATCAATCATTAATAATAGCAAGATTTTTTTGAAAAAAAAATTATGTCAAGTTTATTTAGCGACTTTCTAATTTTCAACTTACAAAATCGTTATACCAATTAAAAATAGCTGTACCGATTAAAAATAATCGTACAAATCATTAATAAAAATAAGATTTTTTCTGAAAAAAAAATTATGTCAAGTTTATTGAGCGACCTTCTAAATTTGAACTTACAAATTTTTGTCTATAAATTTTGACAAGTTTTTTACGACAGATTTTTTTATATCTTATATTAGAAATTTTTATACTTTACATAACGCAGCGAAGCTGCGACTGCCATATCTAGTTCTTATTTTTTTTTGGAACCGCATGTATTCATCTGTGGGAAAATGAGGGGAATTGCTTCCTGCACTCTTCAAAATTAGAGATACACTTTTATTGGAGCTGTAAGGCGGATCGAATCCGGAAAGATTGCCTCAGTTCGGATTGTTCTCTGCAACTTCTTTTTAAAAGTAGCCAATTTATTAAAATATTTGGTATTTCTATCCCCTTTCAATAGCCACTGTGGTTTCGACCTACTAATATAGGGAAAAGAGTCACTTGGACAATTAAAATCCGACGAAAATACCCTTCGTATTACAATCATATTACAAACTGAGATGAATTGAGGGACGTAAGTTGAAGAAATGAGAAGGATATTTTCGTCCAAGAGGAGTGCATCTCCAATTTTGGAGAGTGTAGGAAGCAATTTCCGAAAATGAGGGACAGTTTGTTATCTTGTTTTCTCTCTTTTAAGCTGCATGCGTTTGTATCGTTTTAAGAATAAAATTAAAATTAATTATTCGGAATTAAAATTATTATTTGCAAATGATCAAAAATAATATTTTTTATGATTTAAGTATTATTTCTAAGTGGCCTAGCAACTGAAATAAATTTTTATTTTTAATGTGTTTTGATCTTCTTAATGCAAATTAAGAAGATGATCCAATGTATACATTGGTAATAAAATTTTATTTCGGATGTTCGGTACTTAGAAACAACACGGCAAATCTCCAAAAAAAATTAGTTTTGTTCGTTTAGGAATAATGTTTGACACTTTGAAAAATTAATTCTAATTTTATTCGTAGGTGATTCAAACTCATCCTTAACTTGTAGGGTGGTGGAAATTACTGTTACTACTAATACCATGCACTAACCAGGTTGTGGTAATGTGGTCGACTGGATTTGATTTGGGCATACGGCATACCGTATACCATTCGACGGTGTGTTTCATTAACTTTGGTTTATAGTTTCCAAAATATTTGTACGTAGTCAGGCGTTAACTGTAAAGCTATATTTGAAAGATATTGATAATAATCCTAATCTTTTTAGTAATTAGTTTTGTTGTTTGCGGTACATCTCTCAAATATATTTTATTTTAAACACTTTATACGATAACATGTGTTGGTATTTTAATTTGTTTCAAGATAATAATTAGTCCAGTGAATATCGTTTATATGTTTAGTATATATTTATTTTTTGGAATATCGAATAATTATTCTTTATTCTGGTTTTTAAGTTTTAAATTGTTTCAAGATTATATATAATATTGGTTCAGTGAGTGTCATTTGTATATGTTCTATTTATAATCTAGAATATCGAATAATTATTCGTTAATCCCACTTTTAAGTTTTTAATCTGTTTAATAATTATGGGTATTCCAATTTTTTTTAACAATTTCCAATGAATTTTCCAACCTAGTCTATTTGGACGATTGTTCAACACAAATTATTTTCTAAAAATTGGACCTTCGCCTTGGCATCTCTTGAATGGCATTTCCTTTGATTCTCAGACTTGACCCTGACAGAACTAATTACAAGGTCCCACGACTATGACATCCTTGGACTTTGTTTTAAAAGTTTCCGGCCAAAGACCGAATCGACAGCATTATGCATTTTCTTTTAAGAAAAAAAACTTTGGCAGCGGCTGCCAAAATTCAAAACAAATTATGGTGTCGTTTGGATGGGTTAGGAATAGGGTAGGAATAGCATAGGGCTTGTTTGGATGGGTTGGGAATAGTGGGAATAGTGTGAAAAAGTGGGAAGAGTGGGAAGAGTGCTATTCCTAGGTTGTTTGGATGGTGAGTTTAGGAATAGCGTTGGGAAGTGTGAAAAAGTAGATAGAAAAGTGTTGTTGGGAAGAGTGTTATTGGGAAGAGTGGGAAGAGTGCCTATTCCCACTATTCCCAACCATCCAAACAAGCCCATAAATTTAGGAAAAAATATTATTCACAGGAATTGTGGGAATTGGCTATTCCGGAAATTGGAAATGTTGTTTGGATGGTGAGTTTAGGAATAGTGTTGGGAAATGTGAAAAGTAGAGAGAAAAGTGTTATTGGAAAGAGTGTTATTGAAAATTGTGTTAGGAATGAAATTGGCTATTTCAAAACCGTTTGGATGAAAAATTGGGGAATGGAATTGTCAATTCCGGGAATTGGCCAATTCTCATACATCCCAAACGACACCTATAAGAACTTGTACCCTGTGGGAATTGGTTCATCGGTCATGGCATGCAAAGCTCCCCGGGAGGCCAGGACTACTAACTTTAGTATATATCTCGATTTGAGATGCTTGCAATTGGGCATCTAGTATTCTTGTACCATTAAGGCATTAAGCACTAGTTTTCGTTGATTAGGCATCATCAATTCATTCAAATTTTCCAGCGCTCCTTATTACCTAATTAACTCAAAAGCCAAGACGTACACACAAGGAGAAAATCTTCAAATTACTTTGCAAGGCGTGGATAGAGCACCAGCGAGAATCTCAAAGCAATTAATGAATGCCAGCAGGAGGGGAATTGCTTTCTACACGTCTAATTTTTAAAGATGCACTCCCCTATGACAAAAATACCCCGCACTCCTCCTCTTTCTTTTTTTATTTCCTTCTCCCATCTCAACCCTAAAATATGCACTTTTCCCCACTCTCTCACCTTGGCTCGGCCTAGCTCCGCCTTGCTCCTCGTGACTTAGGGGCGAAGCTATGTGTTCTTGGACCCACCTCAAAAAAAAAAAAAAATTACATGAGATATAACAATAATTTATTAATAAAAAAATAAAATGAGATATGCACCCATCTCAGAAATTTGAAGGACCCAGTTGAGCAGGTTATGTTTGATTTGAATCACATAACGGCTTTTGAAAATTCGCACAGGGACCAGATCGCGTTTGTTCATAGCAAATTGTCTTCTTCCTTTGCAATAAAACTTATTAAAACAAAATTTAGAACATAATGAGAGATGTTTGGATGAATGATTGTTGTAGAGAGGTGTTCAAAACTTCAAATACATTCCTAATGAATCTATTATGCAAAATTATCAAAAAATGAAAATTCGTAGGAAATTATAGTATTTTTATTTTTTTATTATCTTGAATTATTCTTTTATCGTGTGTTGTCATTATAGATGTATTTAATTTTTCATAATTTTTTTTATGTTACATTGTTTTAGAATTTTTTATTTGAAAAATTATTGTTATACTATGCCTATATTAGAAGTTATTTCTTACATTTTTTTAAGTAAAAAAAAAAATTATGGACCCTGCCGATATGAATTTCGAGCTTCACCACTGTCTTGACTACTTGGATTGATAACCTTGCCACTCTTCCTTACTTCTCACGGACAAAAAAAATTCGAAACTTATTATAGCTATTTATCGTTGGTTTTTAAATCGCCTGGATCATTGGTTGTGTCGATGGTTTTTAAATCGCATGGATCATTGGTTGTGTGTGTTGCTCCTCGACAGCGGGCTCGTTCTATGCGCTTTGGCTGTGTGCGTCCTTACGTATGGTGTGTTACTCCTTTCATTGAGAGTGGTTCCTCTCTGAAGCTGGTAGTGAACTACCTGGTAGGCGTGTAGAAAAGTAAACCAAAGAGAAGGAGTGTGGGAATATTTTTGTCATAGGGGAGTGAATCTCTACAAATTAGGCGTGTATAAAGCAATTCCCCAGCAGGAGGCATCAGAATGTGGAAGAACCGGTACTCTCCTCGGTCATATTTTCTCAGGGATGAAGAGAGAAATTGTATTTACTTAAGAGGAAAAGTTTTTCTGTATCTAAACAAGATAATATACAAATCTGTTTAGATCGATCAACAATCGGAAAATGGCTAAGTGCTCGTGCAGCAGTGCTGTATATGTCTAGACCCCAAGTTTTGTACATATTTTTTTTTAATATAAGATGGGAGTAAAGTTCTTAAACTTATTTCAAAATTAAATGTCACAAAGGACCCCCAGTTAGCTTAGAAACCTACGACTTTCAATCGTTGCATGGAAATTTCATATTGAACGGTTTGGATCGATTATTTGAACTTTCAAAATTGAGATCTGTTGGTATTTAACCTGGACTCTGATCAAAGCGCTTTGATTGAAAGCTATATATATATATAGAGAGAGAGAGAAAACCTACTATGCATACTAGTGTATTAGAGCTTCTATGCATATTAATTCAGATCGTTACCTATGTCTCAAGATTGGTGCAGACCAAATCGCTGGATTAAAAAAATTAAGATGCACCTCCTCCCTTATTTTGTTCCGCTCGCCTCTCCTCCTCCGCTTTCCATCTCTCTCTCCCTCTCGCGACAAAGAAAACCTAAAATTCACCACTCCTCTCTCTCGCCTCTCTCGACAAACAAGCCGCGCCATTCTCCGACTAGCCGTGCCGCATGTCCTTTCTGCCGAATCATATCTCCCAGGTTTGATTTAGACTCTCGCTTCCTCTCCGCCGATCTAAACCTAACAAGTTCAAGCTTCTAGGTAACTCTCTCCTTCTATCTCCTTTTCTCTTCCCTCACCCTGTGTTTCGAAGAAGGATGGTCGGTGGAGTTGTAGAGCTCTCTGCATAAATTTAGAGTGTTTGGAGTGTTTCACCTTAGGTAAAAACTTAATTGGACCGGATGAGTTTTCAATTTGAACCAACGTAATTGTTGTATAGTTGTGTGCTTCTAAAATTATTGAATTTGATCTGCGAATGAGGTTATTTGGATTTTGGATTATTTTCACCTTAGGTATAAACTTAATTTATTTACCAGTGAGCCGCATGTGACATTTTTGTGATAAAAGATGGGAAGTACAACCATACATATAGCTAGTGTTCTCCAAAATGACACGACACGATCGTGTTGGCACGACACGGTGTGCGTGTTGACACGACACGACACGACACGACACGAATACAAAATTGACACGACACGATCGAGTTATCGTGTCGTGTCATAATCGTGTCGTGTTGGGATATTAGAAAGTTTAACATGAACCAACACGACACGATTTGACACGCAACACGACACTAACACGAATTAACATGACACATTAACACAAATTTAATTATTAATGTTAATTAATTAAACAAAATTAATAATTTAAATTCAATTTATAATACTATATCATATTATTTACCATCATTTGACTCATATTGTTCTAATTTAATTATTATTTAGTAATTTTTTTCTTTACTTTAAATTTTTTATATTTTTTAATTTTAAAAATAATAAATAATATGACACAATGTGACACGACTAACACGATGTGTCAACACGACACGACACGATCGTGTTAGTCGTCTCGTGTCAGAATGCGTGTCGTGTTGCCTATCCTCACCATTTAACACGACACGACACGACACGATTAAAAAGGTAGTTCGTGTCAACACGACACGACACGAGACTTTAACACGATCGTGTTTGACACGACACGACACGCACGATTGGAGAACCCTACTTATAGCTTTTGCAGCCAATCCCATTTAACATTCAAGCAACTAATTGAAATGAAATTTATTTTTTTTCAAGAAAACTCGGGCACATATCCATCAAATGGTGTTCAGTTGACATGTCTTAACTGTATTTCTTGGGATTAATGACCGTGATTTTTTTAAACGGAAATAACTGAAATTTTTTTTTTTTAAGAAGAAACATTTGGCCTTTGAATTTAGGAGATCAAACATGTCAGGGCGCAGGTGGTCTGTCGCGGGCTCTGACTGCTAAGTGACAGAGCCACTGCCAGTGGAGCGGGCATGGCGAAGCCACTGCCAGGTGGTCTGTCGCCAGTGGCGCGGCTACTTCAATTATTTTGGCACATGTTTGATGATGCTTAGAGTTGACAAAAAGGATATCTGAATCTCTGGCATGCCCGCACCAGTGCTAGTGGCTCCGTCACTGAGCAGTGAGAGCCCACGCCAGACCACCTGTGCCCTGACATGTTTGTTCTTTTAACTTCAAAGGTCAAAGGTTTCTTCTTAAAAAATAATTTTCAGTTATTTCCGTTTAAAAAAATCACGGGATTAATGACGATTTGCACGCTTAATTACTTCAAAATTTTATTAATGTCCTTGCTGACTTGATCTGTACCAAGTGATATTTATGACTAATAATTTCTTAGAACTAATAATTTGATTCATGATAGAAGAATTTCTTAGAACTAATAATTTTTCGCTTTTAATTATTGTACATTCTTTAGCTGGTACGATGCACCTGGTCAAGACCGAGCTAAGGAAGTAATTAATTGACTTATTAATCGATTAAATAAACTCAAAAAGGAGAAGAAGGCTCAGGAATTGAAGGAAAAAATTTTCATTATAATATAATTAGTTTATTTTGTTTTACTGTTCTTCTTATGTTGGTAGAGTGCTTGTTTGACTTCTTGTATGGAAACAAAAATGCTTTGAAAGAGACAAGATCAATAGCTGCAATTTAGGCTAAGAAATTGTTTGTTGTTGTATTAGTGATGTTTAATCAATTTAAATTAAGCTTATATTAGACTAGTTAATTTGAAGATATTCCAATGTCGTACTTTGACTAGCTAATGTACAGCTTGAGGATTTTAGGGCTTACATTTGTTTTGAACTCTGAAGTTCTATGTGTTTGTAAATGTAAGAGAAAAATATGCATGTACCAGTGATGTGGTACATTAGAGAGCTTTTGCTGTCACTGACTTGACAAGATGAGCTTTTTTAAGCTACGTATAAAATGATTTAAGATCTAAATCTTTAACTTCTTTTGAATTGTATATATAGTGTATGACAAAGAAGCAAAACACATCAAAAATCTCTAAGAAACTTCATGCATCCATCGAGTTCCTTTCAGAAAATTCATGTTTCCTCCACACTGAGACATGATACTACAAAAAAAAAAAATAAATAAATAAAAAAAAAATAAAAAAAATAAAGGAACTAAAAGTATGCACCATAAAACTAATTGAGAGCTAACTCAAAAATGAACGAGTCCAAAGGAGCTGAAAGAATAAAACAAACATCAAAACACTGATTGCATACAACTTCTCATGGGCAGATGCATCAAAGCACTATCAGTTTTACAAAATCAACTAAAAGTACTTATACATCAAAACACTGTAGTTTTACAAACTCGCCCAAAAAGTCATGTTATTTAGTCATGCTAATATATATCAGATAAACAAAATGCTAAACATGATCATGCTAATTTAGTCATTTTCTAATCACAAAATGCAATACTTAGTCATCTTTACAAAATCACCCCAAAAAGTTTCTTAATCACAAAATACAATGCTTGGTCACTTTGTTCTGTATCATCTTCTTCTCTATTGAAATCCTCTCCATAAAGACTCACTGTTGTCATCTCCGTCACCCTCTTTCTTCCCCTTCCCTTCATCTTCTTCTTTCTAATGCAAAGCAGAAAGAATATAATTAATGATTAGTATAGGAGCATAAACAGATTAATTTGGTGCTATTGGTAAGCGATAACCTATCTGATTGGACATTTAATTTCCTAAAGTTTCAAGGAACAATATGACGAATTTAATATTTTACAGTCTAAACTCTGTCCCATTTTCATAGTTAAATGACCAATCATCTAGGCACAATTTTTTAATTCAAAAATAGTAAAGGATAGAAATTGGTTCTTTTGAATCTCTACTACTTATAAATGCACGTTACGAAAGGTCATAACAAAAATCATCAAAGGGGTTCAAATAATTGTTAACATCAATTATAAACCATTGATCCGTGAAATTTGATATGATGTACGCTTTAGATTTATATTTAAGAAAAAGAGTCCAACTTTTGACAAGAAAGGGTCAAGGCGTTGGATGGTTATGCGCTATGTTTGGTTATTGCACGGCACGTGAAGAGATCGATTCTCCGAAGTAACAAAAATTTTGCTCCTGCGCTTTAATTTTTTTCTCTACGATTTTGTTTGGTATCGCGTCCCGCTCATCTTCTCATCCGAAAAATTATGAAAAATGGAGCCGAAAATTAACAAAATTGGAGACGCTCAAGGCTCAACTCCGAAAATTTCGGCCAGAAAAGGAAAATCTATTAGGGTTTCTCCTAAGCGGCGCCCCTCCGCAACCCACTTTCTTTTTTTCTTCGCTCACGCTTCTCATTCAATTTTCTTTTCTTTTTGGAAATTTTCGCACACGCGAGTTCTTTCACAATTTCCTTCCCTTTTTTCAGCGTGATCTTCGGAATCGGAATCTATTTTATTGGTTATCTTTCCGGAAACCCTAAATCTGAGCACGAAAAGGCAGTGGAGAGGCGACAATGGCTGCGCACAGTGATAGGAGAATCACCCCAACCTTGCTATTGAAGAACCTCATGATAGTAAGAAAAGAAGTACAAGCAGCACCGAACTGACCGAAGGCAATTCTTCCTCCACTTCTGCCGACTATGACCATCATTGATTGGAGAATCTACATGGAGATTTTTCCCTGTAAGTTGCTTTGAGTCATTCTATTCTCCTTTAGCCATTCCCACTATCTAATGAACCCATACCAAAAAAAAAGCCACGATTTTCTGAAATAAGATGTGCAATGCTTTAGTTTTGAGGAAATCTCTTTTCTTTAATTTGTAATGTTTAAACTCTGTTGACCACAAATTGGCACACACGGTTGTGCCAAGGATGCAGCCACTGAAATGCATATCGAATTTTGAGCTTTGAAATTTTTCGAGCCTATACTGTTCCTGAAAAAAAAAATGGTTGGCCGAATAGTGATGAAAGGCCATTCTTTGAGTGGTGGGAAGTATGTCTCTGTGGATCTTCATTTTGAAAAGGTGTGTATTTGAAATTTTGTTTGTTTAATTCTAATTCTTTGTTTCCCGGGAATGATAACTAGAGAAGATGCAAACCAATCATATAGAAAACTACTTATATAAGCAACAATACACATATGAAACAAAAAATCTTGGGTCAGTTTCCGGTCCGTAAATCAAAGGTAAGTCTAATATTGTTATTGATTATCTTCAGGTGACAATAGACCTATTGATTATCTTCAGGTGACAATACAGTTCTCTCTGATGGTTACTTTCAGATGTATCCAGAGTTCAACCAAAAGGCTTCTTTATTATTGGGTGGCAAGCCATCAAGGCATTTCTGTCTTACACAGTAAGTACTAATGTGTAATAATTGAAATATATTGTTCAAACGTACCCTCTTTGAAATTGAATATTGCATCAAGAAATGAAAATTGAGAAGTTCATTTCCCTATGCTTACCTAATTAAAGGATTGCTTTTGAAAAAACTTTCTCATAACAGGCTTGAGTGTACTTTTATAGTTTTATATTGGTTGAAACTGAACATGATTGCAATTTTTACCAGCAATGGAACTTCATTTTTATCCTCCATTTTACCTTGACTGATTATGTTGTTATTCTTGCTCTAGACTGCAAAGGCAAACTGGTATAGCCACTGGATTTGAAATTTTTCTGAAGCATGATAATTGAGCTTTTCTTTCATATAAAGGAGCATCATGTATCTGGTTGCTTATACATATATCCTGTTTGATTGGTTGTAGGTATGATGCCTATATCCAAGCTAAGTCATCGCATGTATGCTTTTAGGGGCACACAAGTTTCAACAACCATAGTCTCTCCTGTGATTTTCTAGGTAAATACCAATTTGAATTCATAATTAGCAAATAAATGCAATCGGTAACCTACTATCGTTAAGGGTTTTACTTTGCTCGCCAGGTTTCCTCTATGTTTTGCTTTTTTTCTTTTTTTTACCCAATTTTCACCTGTACTTTTGCCATCACACTGTTAAAATTTATTGATTTTGCTAACATCTAAATGATTTGCTTTATTGCATTGAGAAATTAATACAGCTAAAAAACAACCACAAATTTCTTATGAAAAATGCTCATGAACTTCTTATTTGGGCTAATCTGTGCAAATTATTTTATGATTAAAAATTATACAAGTTATATGGGGCTGAAGCTGTATCCAATGACTGTATTGAATTACGAACCTATTTTGTTAAGAAATTTTTAATTTGTAAGTTTTTTTTTTTTTCTGATATTAACTTTCACGCATGTACCAAAAGGAGCAGAAGAAATTGGATTTACCTTATCAAAAAAAATTTCAGTCTAAAAAAAATCAGGTACGTGTTATAAGATCTCTCAATTTTTTTGTATTTGATTATGTCTATTTTTAAAAGAACTAGAAAAGAGATGCTTGAGGTTGAAGCTCTGTAGAATTTAGCAGTATTTTATCATATGCTGATTCTCAAGGGAGGCTGCATGTTTTATCAATTCTTTACCCGTATGTTTGAATAAACGATAAGTGAATACTAATTTACTGTTTTGTATCAATTGTTAGGTCCTAAAGAGGTTGGCAAATGACAAGGCATGGGAAGCTGCATATTTTATTAAGTTTACTTTACTACTCAAAAGATATATAAGGTTTACTATTTTTAAGATTAAGAAGCTGAGTTATAAGATGCTTATTAGATGATAATAAAGGTTCAGTAGTTGAATCATAAAGGTTCAGATGTTTAGTAGTTGAATTTTTTTTTTTTTTTATCCAGTACATGCTTACATCAATCGGATATGTATGTACTGTGTATAAAGTACTGTTATCTATTCGGCCGGTATTATTTCTTCTATATTGGATACCATTATATGTTTTAAACTGCTTAATAATTAAATTTTAAAGGTTCGGGTGGGCCCTTAGCGTTTGGTTTAGTACTGAAATATTTTTTTAATCAGTTTAGGAGAAACCATAAAATAGTTGTGCATTCTTTCAATGTTGAACGTACAAATGAACTTGAAATATTAAAGAATGTGTCAAATTGGAAAGTGTATATTAGCACCCGATAAGGTTCTATACTTCTGTAGTTCAATACACAATATGTTGTCATAGAATGGCATGCCAAAGCAAAATGTGCGGAGGTAAAAGTTGATCAAAAGCTATGCATTGTTTGGGCACCAGCAACGGTGGTACTATTATTGGTACCAATGATAAGTTCATCTCTCATCTGTGTGATGGTATTGCCAAACACACAGATAAATATTTGAGTTGGAAAGAAACAGGCCGATAAACTGCCTAAGAAAGATTTAGTCAGTTCTTTTTTCAAATCTAAGTTATATGTCTTACCAAAGTATAGCAATAGTTTATCACTTTTGAAAAAACAAAACAATAGTTTATTAAATTAAAATTTGCCCACGCATCGGAATAATGGAAGAGTATTATATCCAAGTTTCCCTATATTAAATTCTAAATAATTATAAGGAGCAAATTTTAATGCTATTTTTTCTATTATTTAAGTCAAATAAAATATCTCCGTTAAACGGTTTCAGCAAGTTTAGGTTATAAATTTGATAGACTTAAAATCATATACTCTACTAACGAGAACTTCAAATGAGCATTAATAATAAAAATCAAAATAATTCAATAAATCAATTACAAATATTTTTCTAAAAAATAAATCCCACACATTGGGTGGGCATGACTGCTAGTAGTTTTTAATTCAACGAGCACAGACTAAATTGGTTCTTTATGCACTAGCAATTAGCCAATTAATTGCACATATTCTAGTTTCATGTTTCATTGAAGACTTCGGATATGTGCTATCCATATTCAACCACGAGCACCAAAGAGCAGTATGTGTATTCATGGTTCGACAAATCGGAATCGGATTCGGAATCGGACAGTTGGACCACGACTCGGAATCGGCTGAATCGGAAAGAATCGGCTGAATCGGATCGGAAACTCGGAATTTTTTAAAAAACACATTTTTATGCCGTTAAAAATCAGAAAAAAATCTAAAAAAATAGGAAAAAAATATGTTTTCATAAATAAGTCAAAAAAAATTAAAGATGAACCTTAAAATCAACTAAAATAACTTAATATGCCTTAAAGTCAAGTACGCAGAGTCGCAGACTACGCACATCTTCCTACAATCACTTACATACCTTAAAATAAAAGATAAATAGACTAAGAAGTACATCATATCATCTAATTATACAATAAAGAGACATAAACAACAAATATGAGATATAAAAAATCGGATTTTTTAAGGAAATCATATTTTATACATTTAAAATTAAGAAAAAAAATACAAAAAATATAAAAATTTAATAAAATAAATTTCATGATTAGTAAAATATTTTTGTCAAAAAAAAATTTAATAAGCAAACTTTCATTAAAACATCTTAATATATCAGTTAAAATCGTAGAACAAAAAAATTTATAATTTTTGGTGTCTTCGGATCGTTTTTTTAATCAATAATGTGTTTTTTAAATTTTATTTTCAATTCAGAAAATCTAGACTCTTGAAATTTTAAAACCGATCCAGTTAGAGCTTTCTTCTCCAAAGTGCTTTTTCCCGTCTGCCCCTTTCTCTATTTCGCGATATATAAAAAAAGGGGCTGATCCACCCCAACGGAGAGGGCGCCGCCGTAGTTCTAACCCCTTCCACGGCCTCGCAGGCATCTTCCTTGCCCCTAGACACCTCAGATGCCGTTCCCGACGCCCCGCCATTAATGGCGTTTTTTGATGATATCGTCCGATTCCGTTGCAAACAGCCTAAAATCGGCTCGGTCTCCGCCGATTCCGATCCGATTCGACCGATTCGAATCGGAATCGGCCGATTTTCCGAACCATGTGTGTATTTACAGCATGCTGATAGCAAGAATGCAATTTGATAGTCAAAATAGAAACCTACAAACACACAAAAAAAAAATTATTTTACCTCTAGATGGGTGGTAGAGATTTTTAATTGAAATCTCCAAAAAAAAAAAAATATATTGCAAAAAATCCCAATTTCGGTGCAATTTGATGATTTCATTTGGTCTAATTTCAAGTTATACAATGTCTGAGCTAAACCTAGACCTCGTCTACATATAGTTTATAGTCATAATTTTGCACAATTTGAGTGAGTACTGACCTTTACGTAAAGATAAGTGAGACTAGGGTTTTGCGACGTCAGATTGTGCAACAGGGAAGTGAAAATTCCAAGTGCGACACAGGGAAGCGGTGAGAAATCAATCTGCGACCTATCCATGTCTGTGAATTTGAGAGGAGAGATGGCGCCGAGTAAGGAAGGAGAAGAGGGTTTGCTATTGAGTCGATCGGAGAAGCGGAGAAAAATCAGGACAGTGAATTCTAGGTTTTCTTTGTCGCGAGAGGGAGAGAGAGAGATGGAAAGTACGGAGGAGGAGAAGCAAGCGGAACAAATTAATGGAGAGGTGCATCTTAATTTTTTAATCCAGCTATTTGATCTGCACCAATCTTGAGACATATCCAACGATCTGAATTAGCATGCATAGACAGCCAAGCAGTTTGAGCCAGGAGGGAAGTTAAGCGAGGCGCTGGCCCGACACCACTCCAGTAATCTAGACGAACTATAACGCAAGTTAAAAGTATGCACAATAGATTTTAAAAACTGCTGTTTTTGAACGATTTAGAACTAATTAGATTAACGATTTTCTAAAATCCGAAAAAAAATATTTAAAAATTTCGAAAAAATGAAAAATTTGGGTCAGCATGGAGATTTCAATAAGGAGATCATATTGGACGGTTTGGATCGGTCATTTTGAACCCGATCTAACGATTTAAAGGTCCGAAGTACGGCCCTTCTATGCTTTGCGAAGCATTTTAGCCGATCACTATATATATATAGAAAGCTTTCAATCAAAGCGCTTTGACAGGACCGGTTAAACCCTGTCAGATCTTAATTTTCACATTTCAAATGACCGATCCAAACCGCTCAATATGATCTCCATATTGAAATTTCCACGCACACCAAATTTTACATTTTTAAAAAAAATTTAAGTATTTTTTTCGGATTTTACAAAATCGTTAATCTAATTTGTTCTGAACCCTTCAAAAACTGCAGTTTTTAAAAATCCGAAAAAAATACTTAAAAATTTCAAAAAAATATAAAATTTGTGAGCAAGGAGATTTCAATATGGACATCACATTGAACGTTTTGGATCGGTCATTTGAATTTTCAATATTGAGATCTAACGGGGTTTAACCGGGATTCCGGTCAAAGCGTTTTGATTGAATCTTTTCTCTCTCTATATATATATTATAATTTAATTATTCCAAAAAGTGCTTGGGCCTTGGGGTCGCGTGAATCTCAGGTGTGGGACAATTAGTGGCGAGAGATGACGAGACCGCATTTAGCTCTTTTTATGTTACCATCGCTGTCTTTATTAATTTATTTTGTTTTTAATTTGCAATGGTATACATGCGATTCGCATGTATACATGTTGCGATTCACGGACATATACAGCACTTAGCCCGTTCAAGTATTTTTCTGACTTATCTAGTTCTGATATTATCGAAATAGTACTTTGGAATTAATCATTAATCACTCTTAAGCTTTGTTATTGTGGTCTTCAGCCCGAATTTGAATTAACTTTCATGCAGCTAATTTCTAATTTAAAGTCCAATTTTTCAAATATTAGTCGAAAAGCTTTAAATTAATTCCAATTTTATTTTGGTCGTTGTTTTGTATGTTGTGTCAGGTGAAGCAAATTGTGGTTTTTTTTTTTTTTTTTTAGAAATACTAGATAGTGACTACCTAGTTGTGCAAAGAAAAAGAAAAAAAAAAAAGTAAACAAACACAACACAAAAAGATAAAAATCAGCAATATCTCCTGAAAATGCCTGCCTCCTGTAGTATATTACCATGAACCAGCACTGTTGTTCGCCTAGTGTTTCTGAAAATTCTTCCATTACGTTCTGTCCAAAGTCCCCATAATGCTGCAGCTACTTTCACCGAAGTGAAATCATCATTTCCTCCTACCCGATTACAAATTGCAAGTAAAATCCCATGTACACTATCGAAAGGTACACTGTTTCTCCCTAGCAGCATTATCCAGATTTCTGTAGCATAAACAGAGTCACAGAAAATATGCTGAGCTGTCTCCAGAATGTTGGTATGACATAGCGGACAGTGTGCGGGGCTTATGATGTTTCTTTTGAGTAGCTGGTCTTGCGTAAGGATCCTTCCATGTGCTAGGAAGAGGAGGAAAAGTTTAATTGTTGGGGGTACTCTCAGTTTCCACAGCTTCGTGAATTTGAACTTAACTTTGCTAGAGGTTGCTAATGCTGTATAGACAGAAGTTGCAGAATAATGGCCGTGTACAGTCCATCGCCAAAACAGCTTGTCTTGCTCAGGAGAAAACGTAAGCTGTGAAGCCTTTGTTAGCAAACCTGACTGAAGCTGAGTCAAAGGTGCTGGAAAGAATTTGTAGGTCTTGAACCACTCTGTTGAGAGTGATTTTGCGATTTGCGTTTGCTATTTCTGTACAAAGTTCAAATCCAAAGAAGACTCTTGGTTGTTCTCCCTAGTTGTCATACGAAAACAAAGTGTTTGCTCCATTTCGAACCTCTGTTTTGGTAGAAAATTGAAAAATGTATCTTAAAGATTGGAGGGATTCCCAGAAGAAGGAGCCATTCTGATTCTAGACCAAAGGAGTTGTATAGGTGGAAGCTGTTCCATACAGAGTTTTAGTAATTAAAGTCCATTGCGATTGTGGTTGGCTATGCAGTCTCCAAAGCCATCTCAGCAGTAAAGCTATATTATGCAATCTTAGATTGTGTAACCCGAGTCCTCCATGTGATTTTGGCAAGCACATAGTATCCCAAGCAAGGAGATGAATACCATTTTGTCCTGAATGTCCTTTCTTCCAAACAAAATCTTGTCTGATCTTATCAATCTGATTGATTACCCAAATAGGAAGTGAAAAGACCGACATGAAAAAAATAGGGATTGTTGAAAGTACCGTACCAGCCAAAACAACTCTACCGGCTCTTGATAAGAAACTAGATTGCCAAGAAGCTAGTTTATTTCTTATTTTATCTATGAGGATTTGGAAGCAGATATCTGGTCGCTTATAGGATAGGGGCAAACCTAAATAGGTGATTGGCAGGGTAGTGGGAGTACACAACAGAATTTGTTGAACTTGACCAAGTTGAATAGCATCGATATTAAAAGGGATAAAGGAGCTCTTATGCATATTCAAACTGATGCCTGAAATCATTGAGAAAGCCTTCAGAGTAACAACAAGTCCTTTTAGTGCTCGTCCTCGTGCAGTTGAGAAAATCAGCATGTCATCCGCATATTGCAGCAAATGAAACGGGTCTGTTGTCTTCCTAGATAAGCTGAATGATATGGAGGTAGAGAGAGCATCTACCATTCTGCTTAGTACATCTGCAGCCAATATAAAGAGCGCAGGTGAGAGTGGGTCCCCTTGTCTTAAGCCTCTTTTGTGTGTGAAACGAGGGCCCACTTTTCCATTTAGAATGATGGAGGAGGAAGAAGTGGTAAGTAACAGCTTTATCCAAGAAATAAACTGCAATGGAAATGATCTGTGATGAGAACTTGGAAAAGAAAAGGCCAGGATACATAATCAAAGGCCTTATGGAAATCAAGCTTGAGCAAGACAGCAGGTTCAGTGTTCGAGGCCAAATTGTGCACGATTTCCCTTGCAGCATTGAAATTCTCCGAGACTAGCCTCCCTTTTATGAAACCAGTTTGAGAATTAGAGATAAGAGAAGAAAGAAAAATTGAAAGTCTATTTGACAAAACCTTGGAGATTAACTTTGGTATGTAGCAAATGATGCTAATTGGCCTAAACACAGTCACAAATTGCGGATTCTCTTCTTTAGGTAAGAGTACTATATGTGCTACATTAGACTCTGTTAGCTGTAAAGTCCCATTGTGAAGCGAATCAAAAATCCCCATCAAATCATACTTAACTACCTCCCAATGTAATTTGAAGAATTCATTAGCATATCCATCTGGTCCACTAGCCTTATTGTTTGCTAAACCCATGACTGCTCTTTTTATTTCTTGTTCGCTGAAGGGGATAGACAACTGGTGGAGGGGGAGAGAGTGGTGTGCATACAGGCAAGTTGGGTTGTGATTCAAAACATCAACTTCTGTACCTAGCAGCGATTTAAAAAACTCAGTGAAACTGGCGATAATATTATCAGTGCCTGTAACCTCTCGGCCATCAACTTGGATTGAATCAATGGTTTTATTTCTTAATTTTTTGGTTGTAATAGCATGAAAATAACGATTATTGCGATCTCCACATTGAATCCACTTTGTGCGGGCCCTTTGATGCCACCTTGTCAACTAAGTTTGTTAAAAAATAAGCTCTCTCCCTTAAGAAAATTCTCACCCGAAACTCCAAAGATGTTAAAGGCCTATGCTCTTCTATCCTATCCAAACACTGCACAAAAGTTTTAGTGTTTAGTAGGTAAAGATTTGGATAAGGGAAAGTTTGCTGATGCCATGCTCTCAAAGCTTTGTGCAACTCAAGTGATTTGTTATTGAACCTCTACATATGTGAAATGCCATCCTGTTGGGACCCCCAAATATCGTTAGTGATCAAAGTGCATTGATTATTAAACAACCAGAATTTCTCAATGCGAAAAGGTTTTGGTTGCGAAGCCAATTGTCTGCATTTTAAAAGGATTGGGGTGTGGTCTGAGACAGTGAGTTCAAGAGCAGTAAGAGTGATGCGTGGGTAAGCTGCGATCCAATTAGGTGACAAAAGGACCCGATCCAGTCTTGACATAATTGGATTCGGTTGTTTATTAGACCAAGTAAAAGATCTATTGGATAACGGAGTGTCAAAGAGCGAAAGTTCCATGATTAGATCATTAAACTGTCGCATAGCTTGAAAATCTAAGCATGTTGTGGATCGTTCATGCATCCAACGTACAACATTGAAATCCCCTGCAATTAACCAATGCGTATAACTGAGCTGGCTAATACCCCGCAACTCATCAAAGAAACTCAATCTAGAGTTTTGGGCCGAAGGCCATAAACACAAGTGATGAGAAAATTACATCCCGTTCTGGAATCGGCAAGCATTGCCGAGCAAGAAAACTCATGGTGCCAGGAATTAATCAAGGTGAAATATTTCTTCCAAGCTATTAAGCAACCCCCACGTGAATGCACCGCATTCAGAGCAACCGTATTATTATCAAAAAAAGAAGGGAGGAAAGAACGAACAATGGAGTAATCTAAATTAGCTAACTTAGTTTCTTGAAGGCAAACCAAATGACTTCTGGAAGTTCTAATAACATCTGCAACGAATTTTTCTTTTTGAGGCATCCCCCAAACCTCTCACATTCCAAGATAACATGTTCAAGGGTTTGAAATTCATGACAAAACATACAACCACAAAGAAGAGAACTAGAAATCATAAAGATATCTAGATTAACTAGATAGATCCTCCTCTGAGGAGGCATCTAAAATGAGGCGCTCTGAAGGATCAAACCCCATGCCGTGTGGTATCATGGCCAGATCAGATACTGTGGGCCCATAATTGAGGCCAGATCCTGCAGATCCATTCCTTTCATAGCGGCCCCTTTTTGCATAATTTTTTGTTGGGCTGTTGGGCTTATTTGCAAATTGTGGTTGTTAGTTTATTGGAATCTGAGATACATCTATATCGATGTCCGACTTGAGACTTAGAATGAAAATTTGAAGGTAGGTAATGAAATTTTACTCTAAAAAATGCAACTAAATAGGCTTGGATGGACCTATTAGTGTCAAATGTCAATCAAATGTCAATGATATTGTTATATCACAAAGATTTCTTTTATTTTCCATTTTTCCTATTTATTTGTGGTTTTTTGGGTCATGAAACTGAGATCTGGTTATTGCCAAGGCTCATTAAATCAAATCAAAATCAAAATCATCAAAATTATAAATAAATATGTGTGGGTATCAGGATCAATTAGTTAAATGTGGTTAGACACTTCAAATATTGTGAAATTACAATTTTTTCAATTTCTATAACGTGATATTCTATAACTGTTTATGTGTCGGGTATTATTGCTCATAAAATTGATCCACTTCACTAACATTCAATAATTTGACAACGCATTGTTTTGTATTTCATTTTTATGATCTCTTTTTATTTTTATTTTCATCATGTCTCCGTCTCTCTTAATTTAGTGTTGCAAGCACAACAACACATTCATAATCAACCATTATAATTTTGATATGCCTAATTTCGAGCGAAAGCTCGATAGATTAGCCCCCTAGTATAAATAAATTAGTAGGGATGTTTGTTCCTAGGAATATTATGGATGTTTTGTGCACGTTTATTGGGATAATATTCGCTACGCATGAAAAACCACCACATTTATACAAGCAAGTAACATTATAGTATATCAGTTTTTGGTGCTTGTTTGGCAGAGTCTATTTGAATTAGTATGAAATATATAATTTGGTTGTACTAATAGTGCTCACTTGTGTTTCTAATTTTTCTATGTCATAATTGTATTGTTCATTTGGATATATATATGCAGAGGCAAAGCCATTCACTATACAACTCGATGCCTGATTATATATAAATAAAAAAAAAGGAGCAATCCTTCGCAGCTCACTGGGTAATAGGAGCTGATCGAAAAATTACATGTATCGAAGAATTGCTAGCTGGAAGCTGGGTACTTCAAATAACAATATTAGAAAATATTAATATCAGTACTTCAAATACCAATATTAGAAAAAGTCAAATTAAAAAATTTGATTTTGTCTTTCTAATGTCATAGCCTATGAGAAACGACCAAATAAAGTGATTTCGAACATGGTTGGAAAATAATTTTTATAGTTTTCAATATAATCCTTATATTATTTATATTTACAAAACAAAAATCAATGATATTTAACAATTAAAAATTAAAAAAATTAATATGTATAATGTAACATATACAACTATACACATATAATATTTTTGCATATCAAAATATATTTATATGTTAAACATATATTAGCATATATATATATTAGAGTTTAGCTATGTCAGAGATCGCTCCGTCAAACCCGATTAAAAATCAAAATCAAATGCTCAAATGATTGATTTAGATTGCTCAATGTATTTTTCATATTGAAATCTCTTTCACGACCTAATTTTACATATTTCGAATGTTTAAAGTATTTTGCATTATTAGATTGGGAATCTTCTAAATTAAAAAATATATAAAAATTTGTCAACTAGAAAATTTTGATATGAAGATCACATTGAATGATTCAGATGGATCATTTTAATTTCCTAATTCGAGATAAGGTCGGTTTTGACGGACGCTTTGTCCGTATCGCATTGATTTTAGCATTTCTTTGTATTTTATATATGCCATAAAAATAAATATATATTTATATATATATTTGATATATTATATAGTTTATATGTATATATAATTTTTTTTGTAATTAATAAATTTATATTATTTTATTTTGTAAATATAAAATAGAGAAGGGCTCAATCGAAAAATGTAAAAGAAAATATATCTTTTCCATAGGCATTATGAGCCAAAGTGTCTTTTTTGTCTTTATACTTAATCTCGGTAATTATAATACAGATATCAATTTAAAAAAAAAAAATTCTGATATCGGTATTAACTTTTAGTTTTGTCTATATTAGAAATAGCGAAATTATTATTTTTTTTTCTAATATCGGTATTTGAGTTACCGATATTATTATTTTAATATTTCCAAATGTTTTGTAATTTTTTGGATTTTTAGCTAGTGTGGTTTTTTCAAAATCCGATATATTTTTTTAATATTTCTAAATGTTTTGTACGTTAGTTTTTTTTTTTTTGGATTTTTTATGTCGTCGCTTCAAAGTCGAATATTAGTTTTGGACTTCTAAGTACGATATTGCAATAATGTTTTTAAAAATCTGAATATTTTAATAATATATATAATCAAAATTCTTGATTAATATAATAATATTTTTTAATTTTCATCGTGTCCAATGAAGAAAGAGAGGGAGACTTATTATAAATCAACCCAAAATAATCTTCAACGGGATCAGTTAATCAGCCGCTCCCTCTGTACTCTCAAAGTTAAAACCCTTTTTCTAGTCTCTTCCTACTGTACGACCAAAGTAGGTGGATTAACTTGATGAAATTGAAGGGATCATCTTGATTCTTCAGACTCAATCTGTGCAGACTGTGCTAGTGCTTCGTTTTCCTTGTAAGTCTCCCACTCTCTCAACATGCAATTCGATTCAATTGCGAATATGTGAGTGTAAAGGCTCAAGGAAAAGCCCACAACTTTTTGATGATTTGAGGTTTAGTGAGAGAAAATTAGGAGGGACAGCCAAGCATAAAGTGGATTTGAGATGAAATTGCGATTTTATTTTAATTTTTGTTCTTTTTTGAGGTTCCTTAATCATTCTTTGTTTTAATTCGATTTTATTTTTATTTTTAATTTTTTTTACTGGCTTTTCCTCAAGATATTTTTTCCTTTTATTTGTTGTTTACTTTTTTTTTTTTTCTTTTGTGGCTTGCATGTCCTTCAGTATTGAACACTCTCTTTGTTATTGCAGGAACTCTTTACTGTTGAGTGCTTCAACTTCAATAGCAGTGGAAAGCACGATTTGATTGGGTAACTTTCTATGAGCATGCCTAGACAAAAATGATCTTGTAATCTGTGATCCATGTTGCTTGCTTATTTGAGTGATACTTGTCTAGCTTAGATGTTGTTTTTCTTTATTTTTAGTTAGGTTTCTTATTTTTAGATGATTGTAATTTGTTACTGGTTTTTTATTTTTTTGAAATGTAATATTACTGTTTTTCACTGACTTAGTTGCTTAATACACATGCTTGTTTTGCAATGTAATATTTTGCAATATGCTTAGTAGCTTAGTTGCATTTTTTATAAATATTTTGTTTCAATTGGATTTTCTCGAAGACTTATTAATATGGTTGTGCTGTAAAAAAATGAAAACGATTAAACAATTGAAACAGTTAAAACCGTTTTAACCGTTTAATTGAACGAAACGATTAACGCAATAAATATTTGTTTCGTTTAATGGACAGAACGAAATACGCAAACAAAAAAATTTTCCGTGACATAAACGCAACGATCAACGAAATATGTCATTTTCGTGATCGTTGTCACGTTATGCACCCCTGGTCAGATGGAGCATTGATCGGCCGGCAAAAACTTTTAGTCCAATGGGAAAAGGCCGAGTAGGAGAGATTTCGGTTTGATAAACAAGTGGAGCCGGCCCAGTGGACAAAGGTTGAATGAAATCCTCTGGACTGCAGTAGGGGCAGAATTGTCCACGGTTTCGATAGGCTGTGATTTTGACCGTAACAGAGCCAGATTAGGAGGGTTTTGCATGGCAATAATTCATTCTCCAATCTCTAGTGATGTAAGGAATCAGGAAGACAGGAACCCCATTGATTAGGCATCTAGTACCATTCAGCATAGCATCCGTTGATTAGGCATCATCAATTCAATCAAATTTTTCAGCAGCTAATTATCTAATTAAATCAAAAGCTAAGACACAAGGAGCAAATCTTCAAATTAATTTGCGAGAGGTGGAGACGTCCAGAGAGAATCTCAAAGCAATGGACGCCAGCTAGCTGTAACTCTTGCCGGCCATATTTTCTCACGGATAAGATAATTGTATTTATTTAGGTGGAAAGTTTTTTTTTTAAAAAAATTTAAACAGGATACATATCAAACTAACACGTGATGAACAAACATAATGATACATGTTCCAATGGGGATGCCTGACAGTTTTAGTCACCTTGGACTAGACATCGATCTCGGCAGATTAAACATATACAATACATAAAATTGTTTTCCTGAAAGTAATACAACATATATATAATATATAATACGATATCATTATATGTCGTAAAGCAATCCAGAGCCAGAAGTACTATTAAAATCCGCACACATACTTTACTAACCGTTTCAAATTCTCCCTTGAGCTACCATTTTCCTCGACTGCTGCAGTAACCATGTACTTGAGCTCATGCACTTTTTCTCTCATTTTCTTTCCTTCATTTGTTTTGAACACAACATCAAAAGCCTTAACAACCCCTTTTTCAGTAAAACATCTTTCATCCAGCGCAACTCCAAACTTCCAGACAAATGAAATTGACCTCGCATTTATTACTTGGTCTGCAAAGAATGGTCTACAAACCAGCGGAACCCCTCCGACAATGCTTTCAAGTACTGAATTCCACCCACAATGACTAACAAATGCACCTACTGCAGGATGTTTTAGCACACTAGTTTGTGGTGTCCAAGGAACAATTTTCCCCTTTCCTGTCTCGTTCATCCTATTTATAAATCCTGATGGAAGGAGATTTTGGACCTCTTCTTTTAAAGACCAAAGAAATGGCACATCACTTGCTTCCAAGCCCTTGGCAAGGGCAGCTAGCTCAGATGGATGAATAAATGCAATAGTACCTAAGCTGACATAAGCAACAGTCGCCTGATCATGCTGGTCAAGCCACGAGAGACAACTATATGGGTCAGTTGGAGGTTCATTTTTGGATGAATTAAGAAGATAAAATGGGCCCACAGGAAAATAATTGGAGAACTTGTCTTGAAAATAAGAGTCGAGGGTGGGTTCTAATCCTTGGATTGTGTTTAACACGACTACGTCTGAGTCTAGCAGCCTATGAGCCGAGCGATCCAATATCCTGTAGTATACAAAATTGGGATTGCCGATGTACATGTTGATGCCAGCAGGAATGTCAGTAGCACGGTGGTTGGAGAGGCATGGAAGAAAGCTGAGCAGCTTGTCACCATAGGATCTAATAGCTTTGCAAATAAAATGAAACTGTTAAGAGGCCTAGAAGCTAAATGATATGGACCGGTGTAGGGATGACATATCCCGTCTTTCATATATATGGACAGGTGTTTGACTAGTTAAGGCTTAAGGGTGTAAAACTGAACTGTTATATGGACTCAGACAAACATGATATCTACCAACCATTGCTTGACTGCTGGGACTTCCATATGTTGAAATTATTTAGTCTAATATGCGAGAGCTTTAATCAATTTATTAATCCAATGAGCTGAATATATGTATCTAAGTCACTAGTACTGTGACTCTTGTTTATTTGTACCGCTAGCTTCTTGAGTTCTTTTAAGAAAACAAACAAATAAAATAAACTAATGATCGTAAATAGAAAACTATAAGCTTAATGCATATTAATATTATGTAGAAAACCTTCTCACCATGTACGAATTTACTATAAATTTCAATTTGAAATCCGACATTAGAGGCATGATCTTTGTATATCTATATCATTCAAAAATAAAATGAAAATATTTTGAAATAAATTTTACCGTTCATTAAATCTTTATTTATATTCCTTGATGAAATATGATATTGTAATTAAATTATGTAAATGATACACAACCAAGCTAATCAGTCACACTTACACATAATATGTCTATATATCACTTTCAATCTTGTTTCTTTAATTATTTTTCAGATAAATTTTTTTATGATTGTAAAGTTAATTTGTAACTATCAGTAAAAGTCCAATGTCAATATATAGTTTTATTAGTGGCAAGTATAATATTTTATTAATTTATAATAAGAAGCACAATTAAGTCTCTCAACTTTAAATACTTACAAAAAATTAATCTTCTACCGGCAGGCCGCCTACAGTTAGGGATGTCGAACGTTTAAAACGGCATCCGAATGGTCCATTCTGTTTACCGTTCCGTTCCATCAATGATATGGCCGTTCATTTCATTTTTCATTTCGTTTAAGAAAATGAAATGCCATTTCATTTCGTCATTCGTGCCGTTTGGACGGAACGGAACGAAATAACGTGTATATATTTACACTAAAAACTGCACTAAACGTTAAACGGAATCGAAATGACCCGTTCCGTGTCGGCAACGGTATGCTCTCCTATTCTATTTAGCGTTCTGTTTTCTGAAACGAAATGAAATTTTATACAGTTTACCATTCTGTTTGGACGGAACGTCCACGAAAAACGGTAAACGGCATACCGTTAGCAGCCCTGCCTACTGACTATAATTATATAGTATTATACAGAGAAGCAAGATAGAGACTATTAGAGAGACCCACAATGCTCACATGATCTTTGTGGCCGAATGCTCACATTATTTCGTTGGTATCCATGTATCGTGGCACGTAATGAACAAAAAGATGGGACCAAATGGAGTGAACCTTTACTGAGATAACCAAGTACACGGACCAGCAATATTTTGAAACCCGGCCCGAATCGCGAACCAATGGGATCTGAAATCAGAGGGTGGTTCATTTTCGGTTCAACGATCCTTTTCCAGTTTTCCGATTCAACTGCGGTTAGACCGGTCGATGGGCCACACAATTGCTTTCCCGGTTCATTCTCCGGTTCAGTTTTAAAAATATTGCGGACCAGTGGTCTATACTGAGATATTGTCAAGTCGGGACCAAATTAATAGAGGTGCACGCATATATACTGAGATGTTGGCAAGTGATTAATTATATTTGTATCACTAATTAATCGCATTTTTGGATAAACTTACGTTATAGTTTATATTAATATTATTATACATAGAAGTATTCATGGTACTTTTAAAAATAAATTATTAATCTAATATAATTTGACGATTACATTATTTATACACAAGGAAAGATATATAGTATTATTGTTCATAATTTAAACTGCGTTCTCCTAGTATGTTGGTTATGTTATTGAGTAGTGATATCATCATTCACTAATTGATTTTTACGAATTAATTAATTATTATTATTAGCTAAGGTGCTTAAGAATAAAATTAAGTTGCAGAATTCTGTAATTCACTTTTGTCGATAGAGATTATAGGATAGTAGTACTATGGGCAGTGCTTTGGGCAATCGATTCTTTACTCAGAGCAATATTTAAGGACAACAATACCCTCATGAAATCAAACGACATTTTGTATAATTTAAAAGAAGCAAGTTATTTGAAGGGTAAATTAGTCAATTTCTAAATAAATCATGTTGCTCCAAGCAAAATGACTGCTGCCCGAAGAATTGCCCGTAGTACTATGGAGTCCGCGGCGGAATTACTTATATATATATACGAGGTGTCTATTCAAGTTTTCGGAGTATAAAATCCCTTAAAAATCAAAAGAGATTCCTTAATTAATTCAACGAGAACGACGGATTTGTAATTATCTTCTTGGATGGTGGCTCTTTCTTTCCTTTTTTAATATTTAAAATTTGAAGGATCTATTTAGTTGTTCCATACTTCTACGATTGTTTCCAACCTTTCACAGTGCTTCTATTTGAAAAAACCGGACGATCAAAATTTACTAGCTATATATTATGAACGAATGTAATTTTGATCGTTTTTTTATCTTTTACGGAGAGCATCGGCCAGCTGCTTATATAATAACAAACCATTATTTAACTAGCTAATTCTTAAACCATATATATAATCTCTAACCAAATTTTGTAATATAAAACTAAAAAACACAAATAATGAATAACAGGTTTACATAATTTATTTTTGGTAAAGCATATGCGGCTTTTTTAGACTAAATAATGGCGGTTTGTGAGGGATCGTCTATGGAGAGTCGCCAAAATATATTAAAAATCACCGTTATAAAAATGTCATTAGAAAGAGGAAATTTTCGAAATTCAATCACTTTTAATTTTTTGCCGCGGTTTTGTGGATAACCGCCGTTAAAAGTTTGAGGCAGTTTATTTATTTTTTATTTTTTGGAGAATCAGCGGCAGTTTTTTAGCTAGCTAATAATATTGTTTGTGAAAATATCCGAAATAACATCCATTATTATTATTATTATTATTATTATTATTATTATTATTATTATTTCAGGGCTGATAAGGATCATCCCAAAATTGATCATCCCCATCATCCCCTGGAATTCTCATTAATTATCCAGCGCCTTCATTAATAGAAAACATGTTTTCTGTTTTTGGAAATAATCCAGTGCCCTCATCCTCTGTTTCGCTCTCCTTCCCTACCCTTCTGTTTCACTCTCTTCAACAATTACGATATTAACTTCAACAGTTACATATTAACTTCAACATTTACGTATTAACTTCAATAGTTACATATTAACTTCAACGTTTATGTATTAACTTCAACAGTTGCATATTAACTTCAACAGTTATATATATTAACTAGAACAGTTAATTATAGAACTACAACAATTGCGATATTAACTAGAGAAGTTAATATATATAACTAGAACAATTATATATATTAACTAGAATAATTATATACATCTGTTTCCTCCCCTCCCCCTCCCCCTCCCCTGATGCTCATCCTCCCAGCGTCTCTCATCCTCTGGATTTCCAAAAATGAAAAATGCGTGCAGGGGATATGGGATGATAGACAAAAATAGAAAACGTGTTAATTATGTTGGATTTCATCCCCTGGATTCTATCATCCTATCATCCTTTGGTTTTCTATTATTGAGGATGCTGGATAATTAATAAGGATTCTAGGGAATGATGGGATGATGGGAATCATAGAGATGATGGAAAGCAATTTCGTTTTTTTTTTTTTTTTTTTTTTTTTTTGTCTCTACCCGGTATTTCTAAAAAACATCCATTATTTTTTGCAGCGGTTATTAGCTAAATCCGTTGTAATATGGTGATGTTAAAAACTAGTTATGTTATAGTGTCAAATTTTACTTTTATTAATATCATTGTGTCTTGATATTGATAAATTTTGAAATTTTAAAAATCAATGGTGTTTATCTCACAGGAATATCAAAAAAAAAAAAAGGAAAAGATACCAAACAAAAAAAATGTTTGTGAAGTTTAGGTTCCATACTCATTATGCAATCCTATCTCTAATTAATTAGTTCGGTGCTCGACTAACTGGATATTATGGTCGATTAATCAATTTAGTGGCTGACTAATTATTTTTAAGTTCGTAGCTGACTAATTATTAGTATGGTATGTAAAATACAAGCATGTATAATAATAATAATATAATAAACACACGTTAAATCTTGCTCACCACTAATAACTTAACTGCCGATTTATTGAATTTGACAACCGTATTTGGTAAGATATATTGAATAATTATGCTAGCCATATTTCTAAGGTTACCTTGAAATATATTAGAAACTAACCCAAAGGTTTAGAAGAATATATATCACCCTAAATACCATTTATAAAGGAAATAAAGTTTCAATAATCTAAAATGTGAAGGTCAGGCTGGCCTAAAATGTTAAAAGTAATTTTATCGTGCACTGAAACAAGAAAAGAAGATGCACTAAAAAAAGATGGTATTTAGATAGAATTTTTTTTGCTATACTTTTATATATATGTTGTACATTTTTTTATTGTTAGATTTATTTGATACATTAAATTTAATAATTTTTTTTGCAAGACTCAATTTTCTATTAATATGTCCTTAAAAATTTAATAATTTATTTTTTATTGATTTTTCCAAATCTTGCAATGTCTAACGTAGAAAGGATTCAATTTATTCATGTTACATTAGACATTACAAGATTTAGAAAAGTCTATCAAAAATAAATTGTTAAATTTTTAAAGACATATTAATAGAAAATTGAGTCTTGCTAAAAGTAATTACTAAATTAAGTGCATCAAGTAAGTGTAGCAATAGAATAAGATAAACACATATAGAAAAATCTTGTAAAAAAAAAATCTATCTAAAGACCATCTTTTTTTACTGATGCCATCTATTCTGGCCATGGTACGTACCTTCATCTCCAACACCTACAACTTCCCTTATCAAATCAGCATGCATATGAGCGTAGAAATGCAGAGGACCACCGGTCCTGACTGGGACCCATTTTACTGCCATCTCATCTGCCACATCAGCAGTAAACCATACAAACAAATCGCTCACAATGCATCTCACCTTACACCCCTGCGTGAGCTCTGTGGCCTTCAAGCCCTCCCTTAAGCTATCCTTGAAGGACTTGAGAAACAACTCAATCGCCTCGATATGGGACGGTACATGATCAATCACCTCGATATGGGACGGTACATGATCACGTGAGGTGATGCCATCTGAGATGGGCACGAGACTTATGTTAGAGAGAAGGTGCTGGCTGTTGAGCGACGCGAGGGAGCGTTTTGTGCTGAGGAAGGAGAAGTGAGTGGAGGGAGCGAGAGAGCTCATGGCGTGAGTGAGCGAGAAAAGGGTGCTGGTATGAGAGCTGAAGGGGAATGCCACGACAGCAACATGAGATTGAGTCATGGTGGAGTTTGCAGCGTCGGTGAAATTGGATGTTGTTTGGTTTTTTATTTTAATTTGCTGGGTTTGAAAGGCTATGTCAATTGTCAAAGGATTTCTGGTGAGTGGTGATGCTATATTAATATATTATGCTGAAGTGATTGGGGTCACTCGAATCGCATGTGGGGTACTATTAGTGGCGATGGCAAGACTGGTTCGGCAATTAGGTCTTTTTAAGTTACCATCGGTGTCCGTATTTGCCTTAAATTTGCCATGTACAAATCATGTGGCATTGCGTGTCCTCCCTGGATCCAACGAATTACGAAAGCTGATTTGCCTTTAATTTACCTTACCCCGCTGGCATTAAATACTGTGGGTCATCTAATCAACTCTCTTCTAGATAGTAGATGTTGTGCCATTGTGGTGATGCTATATATATTATGCTGAAGTGATTGGGGTCACATGAATCGCACGTGTGGGACTGTTAGGCCCCGATCAAAATGATTTTTTTTATTTTTACACGGGATTTCAATTCATTTTATTTCATCGGAATTAATTCCGTGAGACTTCGTTGGATCCAATAATATAGATATTCAACCAAATTACATGAAATCCATCCATTTTGATCAAGAATTTTCTAATAAAATGAATTGAAATGAAATCCCACGTTTATAAAAAATGACATTGTAATCAGGCCCTTAGTTTTTAGGACTTACTTTCTTTTCTTTTTCGTTTTCTTTTCTTTGTTCCTGTAATTTTGTAAATATATTTTTTAATAAAATATTTGTCGGCGTGGTGATTGTCAACTAATCCTAAAAAAATAAAAATAAAAATCAATAAATAAAACATAGTGGCGAGAGATGGCAAGACTGGTCCGGCATTTTTAGGTCTTTTTCAATTACCATCGGTGTCTTTATTTGCCTTAAATTTGCAATTATTGTAACGATCATGTGGCGTGTTGTGTGTCCTCCCTGGATCCAACAAATGGTGATGGGAATTGCTTTCTACACGTTATATTTTTAGAGATCCACTCTCTTTTATTGAAAAAATGACTCAAATGTCCTTGATCAAGATGCAGCATCTGGAAAAAATAAATATGTTAGAAGGGCATTTTCGTCTAAATAGGAGTGAATCTCAAACTGGGGGCGTGGGGAAAGCAATTCCCAACGGTGATTCGCCTTTAACTTGCCTTACCCCACTGGCATTAAAATATGCAGTGGGTCATCTAATCAACTCATTTCTAGATGTAGTGTACTAGTGTGTGTATATTTCCCCTTTGCAACTTTTGCTTGTATTCGTCTCTTTCTCTTTTGGGGAACAAGACAGAGTTGTTCTTCTTATTCTCTCATTTTAATTGGATAGATAGGATTGTCGATTGGATTTGATATGGGTACACGGATACCTTTTGACGGTACGGTGTGTTTAATTACTTACTCTTTCAAAGCTATGAAAGACATTGGTAACTTATCCTAATAATTTAAAGTAATTCATTATGTTGTTTCCGGGTCTTGATCACAATGATTTTTATGCGGTATTTCATTTCATTGGAATTGATTTTTCAAGAATTCGTTGGGTCTAATAACATATAAATTCCGATCAAATGACGTTCAATCCATCTATTTTGATCAAGAATTTTTTAATAAAATGAAACGAAATGAAATACCATGTTAAAAAAATTCCATTCTGATCAGGGCCTACATCTTTCTAATAAATTTTATTTTTATTAATTATGCGATATAATGTGTGAAATTATAATTTGTTCAGATAATATCATTTGTATGTGTTCTATTATTTTCTGGTATATTGAATAATTATTCTTTATTTTTCACTTTAACTTTGTAATATATTTACTTTTTGTTAAGAAATTTTCTGAAGAATGGTTTCCCAGCCTTCTGGTCATTTCATTTCTAATGAATTTACAACCTTGTTTATTCGGTCAATTCGCCTTGGCATTTCTTTTAATTCTCAGACCACCCTAAACAGAACTTAATAGTACACAAGGTCCCACGACTATGACAACCATGGATAGGTACGTACCATGGCCAGAATATATGGCATTTCTGCCCAACAGCGAAGCTGACAATGTTATGCATTTAAAGTTAATAATTTTCGGTGGGGTCCAAGTATAATTGAACAAATCATACATAGCTCTGCGCAACAAGGCCTCAATGCTGAGAAACTATACCGGTATTGGAATTTGGCTCTGTGCAGAGTCTCCATGCATGGGACTATAAAGTTTATATATATCGATACCAGTCACTTGTACGATTGGTAGTTGGTACCGTTATTAAGTTCTAATTTGTGTTGATTAGGCAACATCAATTCAATCAATATTTTCAACAGCATCTTGTCCAAAGAAAGCATGATCATGCTTTAACTCAAAAGCTAAGGAAAATATGGACGGATGTTTAAAAGGAACAATCCTCAAATTAATTCATGAGAAAGTGAAGGCCATGATTCTAAAACTCGGAATCAGACTCAGACTTGGAGTGTTGGATTAAGGAGTCGAATCGGATAACTCGAAAAAAATCGAGTGACTTGGATTGGAAACTCGAATTTTCATAAATAATCATTTTTAATGTCTTAAAAATAAAAAAAAATTAAAAAATAGAAAAATATTTTTTGAACAAAGATACATTTGTTCAAGCACCTTAAAATATCAGTTAGAATTATAAGGGTCGTTTGGATCCCCGAATAGCCTAATCCGGGACTAAATTTTTCATCCAAACGCAATTACCAATTTCAAAAATAGCCAATTCAAGAAATAGCACTCTTCCCAACAACACTTTTCCCAACAACACTTTTATCTCTACTTTTCACACTTCCCAACGCTATTCCTAAACTCACCATCCAAATAACATTCTTAGTTCCGGAATAGCACTCTTCCCACGCTTTCCGAAATCTCACTTTTTCCTTAAATTTAGTCCCGGAATTGCTATTCCTACCTATTCCCCACCCATCCAAACGACCCCATAGATAACAAAGTTATCAAATTTTTTATATGTTTTTAGAACGATTTTTCAATTAATTCTTGCTTAGTTCATAAAATATTTCAGTTCTTTAATAACCTGGACCGTCTCATTTCGTTCCTGTATTCGCTCGTCTCCCAACCACTCTTTTGCGATAGAGGCATGGAGCGCAGAAATGGTCTAAAGAGTGTCAACAAGCATTCACTAAAATCAAAGAATACTCAGCTACCCACCAATAATCAGACGATCAATGAAGGGGGAGATTTTGTATCTTTATGTGCGGCTTCGGACACCGCATCAGTGCTACTTTGGTTAGAGAAGAAAAAGGCACACAAAACCTGTTAATTCCGTATCTCGAGTGCTTCGAGATGCTGAAACCCGTTATCCGCATGTAGAAAAGACTGCATTTGTAGTTATGATAGCATCAATGAAGCTTAAGCCTTGGGGTTGGGGTTGGGGTTTGAGTGTGGCGGGAAGGGAGAGAAGAGAAGTGAGGAGGTGAGACGCGGGGTTCATGGAGAGAGAGAATTGGTCGAAAAATTAGAGATTGGCGCATAGCTCGAGTGAGTGAGAAAGGAAAAGAAGAAGAATGGATAATATTATGGGTTTTGGTTTGGGGAAAGAAATGAGGATAGGATGCCGTGTGGTTACCGGCCGTTGCTGTTTTGTTTCGCACGTTAGACTATAGATTCTCTTGATCTTCTCTGGTTACTTTGGGTAGTTGTTGTGTGTGGTATTTCACTGACTTGGACGTTCGGATTTTCTGCATCATTTAAGGAGCAATGATGTTGCTCTTTTCCGAAGTTATTAACAGACCCAGATAATGTATCAATGAGAGTTTCTAACTCTAACATGATAATTTTAACAATTTTTCAAATTAAAATGAAATTTACAAAATTTAACTATGCAGGCATAATTAATAGGAGAGAACTATATGGACATTTATTCTTTATTAACAACTATGACAGTCAATAAAAAAAAGTCACAAGGGGAAAAATGTAGAAATATTCTCCATAGTGTAGCTAGATATGTTACCTTACCTATCAAGTTGGTTGTAATTTTCAAATCGTTTGATCGCTGTTCTTTTGTAATTTTTTTTTTTTTAAAAAAAAAGTATGGATTTAGCTTAGCTTTTCTTTTGTCTTTTGTGGAAAAAAAAATTGTGACAATCTTATAATTCGAAATGAGACTCTAATTGGCAGAAACCTTTAATACATGAATGCAACGTACTATAGATGCCTTTAAGAATATTTTTTTATTATATTTCTATAGTTTAATTATGTTCATTGATGAGGCCTTACTCTGTTGTTTGAGATGCCTTACTGAAAATAAAAATCGATTTATACTCAATTCAACCACTAAATTAACTTAATTAGTACAGAAGGGTTGTCGAACTCAGGGACGGACTGTTCAATTACGCAAAGCGTTTGTTCTAAAATCTAAGCTAAATGAAACTAAGATAACAAGTTTGATAATAGGATTCAGATAATTGAGGGATTAAACTAAAATTATTGAACTTGCTAAACTAATGAATTCGTGAAAATTAAGATAAAAACCTGATGAGGGGATCGAGTTGTTCACTTCATGGTTTAGTTCCGGAAACGAGCGACCCATCTACTTTCGTAGCGGTCCGCTCGAATCACTAAAGGTCAACTGGACTCATGCGATCAACTTGTTTCTAAGTTTACACAGACAACAATCGAATAGTCCAAGTATAACTCCTATTCCAAACCGATAACTAAGTAGTCTAACTAGTTCTATCAGGTCATTTGTGGTGAGATAGGTAACGATTAACCGTACTTCATCCTAACTTTCGTCTAGGTTAAGATTTAACTAGCCGTTATGACTAACTCCCTATCTACCCTAAGTGTCAACTTTCGCTTCTTAACTAAGGGTCGACAGTTATCATCTTTGGGTCTTATGATATCTCTCAACTTTCGTTTATTGAGATTAGACTTCATCATTTCTCATTCTTGATCTAGGCTTTCATCTTTCGATTAGTTGCCATCTAAGGATATGTTATTGCAGAATTGTCCTAAGCTTGGTTGGGTTTAAACTCCTAGGCTTGAGTTTAGCCTAAACTCAACAGGAAAATACCAAATCTACTTGAAAACAATTCAGAACAGCAATTAAGGATAAATCGCAAAGATCAATAACACAAAAGATCAAATATAAACTAATTAAAACATACTAAATTAAACTAAACCATAGGTTCACAACTATGCCCCTAAACTGTATTTAGCCTTTACAGATAATCATTAAAACACAGGTATCAAACATCAGATCTGGATAAGTTGAAGGAAAAGAAGAGATTACAACAAATAAACTCGATTTTCCTCAGCTTTCTTCTCTGTCTCGAGCATCAAGCGGCCAACCTGGAGGCCAAGCGATCGCCTGAAAGCTCAGAAGTCGTAGTCCTGGATCTCTTAAGTGGTGTTTTCTCTCTCTTTCCAGAACTCCCTTCCTTCTTCGCCTTTTGGTCCTTTTATAATGTTGCCTTGTAACCTCCAGATAAGAAGATCGTGCCAGTTATTTCAGTTTTTGACCAGTAAGCGCATGAGAGGAAGGTTGAGAATAACTGCTCGGATTGAAAACTGTCAAATTCCATACTCGTGGTCTACTTAGACTTCAAGCTGCCCGCCTGGTTGTCAGCAGATGTGTCCTCAACTGTCCTCTTCTGTCTGTCCGCTCACACAGCAAGCTGAGTCGCTCAAATGCTCCAAAAAAAAACTTCCAGATCCAAAATAAATCCAATAAAAACTTAAAAGGGCATAGCAGTACCCATATCTAACAATTATATACAGAAATTAAGTTAGAAACATATAAAATTAACAGTAAATTAGGGCCAATTTGGGTCAAAACCTTAGTATGAAATCTTCCTAACATTTATTTTTGGATATATGGTTAAGATATATTTATCTTTAGAAATATAGTTTAGTTATTGTAGGTAATTTGATTTGATTAAATTTAAAGAGATTGATCAATTTAAAGACAAATTATATGTGTGTAAATATAGTTATAATTATAGTTATCTGAAATAATATGATTAATATGATTTATATTATGTTGATATTATTCATGAAATGTAATATCTTTATAAATGACTTATATAAAATATATATATATATATTGTAAAAGATCTGATGTTTTTTCTATTTTAAATTGAATGAATTTAATTTATATTTTGTAAACCGAAATTAAGAATGGTGATGAAGAGAAATCAAATTTGAGATTGACTCTAAGAAACACAAAAGAGATGGAGACATGATGAAAATGAAAATAGGAGGGGGTCACAAAAATCAGAAACAAAACAATGTGTTGTCAAATTATAATTTGATGGTGAACTGAGTCAGTTTTATAAGCAATAACACCCGACACACAATTAGTTACAAACTATCACATTACAGAAATCAGAAAGAATGCTATTGCACAACTTTACAATGCTTGAAGGGTCGGATGATATTTAACTAAAACATCCCGACACCAACACATCTTTATTTATAATATTGATTATTGATTATTGACGTAAACACTTTATATTGTCTAGAATATAATTCAGAGCATATTTATTGTAAATTATTTAATTATACATAGAAAATATGCATAAAATGAGCAAAGAAAGCATATTCTGAGCAATATTTGAGTAGTTTAAGTGCTTCTGCACTCATTATATGTCATTTGATTACAATAATATATTTTTCATCTATTTATGTTGTATAGAATATAATTCAGAGCTTAATCATTATAAAATATTTAGTTATACATATAAAATATACATAAACTAAGCAAATAAAGCTTATTCAGAGCAATATTTGAGCATTTTAAGCGATTCTGCACTCATTCTAAATCATCCGCTCATAATAATCTATATATAAACAATTTATAATGTCTACAATATAATTAAGAGCATATTTATTATAAAATATTTAATTATACATAAGAAAATATGCACAAAATGTGCAAATAAAGCACATTCTGGGCAATATTTGAGCATTTTAAGCAATTCTGCACTCATTCTAAGTCATCTGATCATTTATAATCTATATTCGAACACTTGATATTATCTAAAATATAATTCAGAGCATACTTAATGTAAATTATTCATTTATGCGTGGAAAATATGCATAAAAGGAGCAAATAAGCATATTCTGGTTAATATTTGAGCATTTTAAGCGATTCTACACTCATTGTAAATCATCTGATTAAAAAATCTATATTCTAGCACTTTACATTGTGCACAATATAATTCAGAACATATTTAGTGTAAATTATTTATATATATAGAAAATATGCCGAAAATGAGCAAATAAAGCATATTCTGGGCAATATTATGAGCATTTTAAGCTATTCTGCACTCATTCTAACTCATCTGATCACTATAATCTATACGTAAACACTATATACTGTCTATAATATAATTCGGAGCATATTTTTTTGTAAATTATAAATTTATACAGAGAAAATATGCATAAAATAAGAAAATAAAGCATATTCTGGTTAATATTTGAGCATTTTAAGCGATTCTACAATCATTCTAAATCATCTGATTAACATAATCTATATTTAAACACTTTATATTGTCTACAATATAATTCAGAGCATATTTATTAGAAAATATTTAATTATATATAGAAAATATGCATAAAATGAGCAAATCAAGCATATTCTGGGCAATATTTGAGCTTTTTAAGCGTTTCTGCACTCATTCTAAATCTAATGATCACAATAATCTATACTTAGAGAATTTAGATTGTCTAAAATATAATTCAAAGCATATTTATTGTAAAATATTTAATTATACATTGAATTATGCAGAAAATGTGCAAACAAAGCATATTTTGGGCAATTATAGAGCATTTTAAGCGATTCAGCACTCATTCTAAGTCATCTGATCATTATAATCTATATTCATACACTTTATATTATCTACAATATAGTTCAGAGCTTATTTATTCTAAATTATTCCTTTATGCATGGAAAATATACATAAAATTAAATAAAGCACATTCTGGTTAATATTTGAGCATTTTAAGCGATTCTACACTCATTCAAAACCATCTGATCATAATAATCTTTATTTAAACACTTTATATTCTCTACAATACATTTCAGAGTATTTATTATAAATATTTAATTATATATAGAAAATATGCATAAATTGAGCTCATAAAGCATACTCTGGGCAATATTTGAGCAGTTTAAGCGATTCTGCACTCAGTCTAAGTCATCTGATCACTATTATCTATATTTAAACACTTTATATTGTCTACAATATAATTCACAGCATATTTATTGTAAATTATAAATGTATACATAGAAATATGCATAAAAAGAGCAAATAATGCACATTCTGGTTAATATTTGAGCATTTTAAGCGATTCTACACTCATTGTAAATCATCTGATCACAATAATCTATATTTAAACACCTTATATTGTATACAATATAATGCAGAGCATATTTATTGTAAATTATTTATTTATACATAGAAAATATTCAGAAAATGAGCAAATAATGAATATTCTGGGTAATATTATGAGCATTTTAAACTATTCTGCACTCATTCTAACTCATCTGATCACTATAATCTATACGTAAACACTTTTATATTGTCTATAATATAATTCAGAGCATATTTATTGTAAATTATAAATTTATACAGAGAAAATATGGATAAAATAAGCAAATAAAGCATATTCTGGTTAATATTTGAGCATTTTAAGCAATTTTTACAATCATTCTAAATCATTTGATTAACATAATCCATATTTAAATACTTTATATTGTCTACAATATAATTCAGAGCATATTTATTAGAAAATATTTAATTATATATAGAAAATATGCATAAAACGACCTAATAAAGCATATTCTGAGCAATTTTTGAGCATTTTAAGCGTTTCTGCACTCATTCTAAATCAAATGATCAAAATAATCTGTATTAAAAGAATTTAGATTGTCTAAAATATAATTCAAAGCATATTTATTATAAAATATTTAATTATACATTGAAAATATGCATAAAATGTGCTAATAAAGCATATTTTGGGCAATATTTGAGCATTTTAAGCGATTCAGCACTTATTCTAAGTCATCTGATAATTAAAATCTATATTCGTACACTTTATATTGTCTACTGATGTGGAACAGATTGCTAATAAATATATGGTCCAGATGGACCACCAGAAGAAAGAAAGAAAGACTTATTAAGCAGTAGCAGTTATTTTATTTTCTAGCAGTTATTTTCTAGTAGTTATGTCTTTTCCTTGTTATTGTAGACAGAACCTCTTAATAGGGGATGTATCTTTTCAGTTTGTATCAGATTTTAAAAAAACTAAAAAACTTGTGTCTTTACGTGTTTCTTCTCTGGTGAGAGAAAACAGTTATTTCACGCTACTTGCTGCGTCCTCTACGATATAGTTCAGAGCATATTTATAGTAAATTATTTATTTATGCATGGAAAATATACATAAAAGTAACTAAAGCATATTCTGGTTAATATTTGAGCATTTTAAGTGATTCTACACTCATTCAAAATCATTTGATCGCAATAATCTTTATTTGAATACTTTATATTATATACAATAAAATTCGGAGCATATTTATTATAAATATTTAATTATATATAGAAAATATGCAAAGAAATGAGCCAGTAAAGCATACTAAGGACAATCTTTGAGCATTTTAAGCGATTCTGCACTCATTCTAAATCATCCGATCACTATAATCTATATTGGAATACTTTATATTGACGAAAATATAATTCAGGGTATGAAATTGATTTATACATAAAAAATATGTATATGTATAAAATGAGCAAATACAGCAAATTCAGGGCAATATTATGAGCATTATATGCTATTCTGCACTCATTCTAACTCATTTGCTTACTACAATCTATATGTAAACACTTTATATTGTCTACAATATAATTTAGAGCATATTTATTGTAAATTATTTATTTATACGGGGAAAATATGCATAAAAGCAAATAAATCATAATCTGGATAACATTTGAACACTTTAAACGATTCTACACTCATTCTAAATCATCTGATCACAATAATCTATATTGAAACACCTTATATTGTATACAATATAATGCAGAGCATATTTATTGTAAATTATTTATTTATACATAGAAAATATTCAGAAAATGAACAAATAATGAATATTCTGGGCAATATTATGAGCATTTTAAGCTATTCTGCACTCATTCTAACTCATCTGATTACTATAGTTTATATGTAAACACTTTATATTGTCTACAATATAATTCAGAGTATATTTATTGGAAATTATAAATTTAGACAGAGAAATATGCATAAAATGAGCAAATAAAGCATATTCTGGTTAATATTTGAGCATTTTAAGAGATTATACATTCATTCTAAATCATCTGATCAACATAATCTATATTTAAACACTTTATATTGTCTATAATATAATTCAGGGCCTATTTATTGTAAAATACTTAATTATACATTGAAAATATGCATAAAATATGCAAATAAAGCATATTTTGTGCAATATTAGAGCATATTAAGCGATTCAGCACTCATTCTAAGTCATCTGATAATTATAAGCTATATTCGTACATTTTATATTGTCTACAATATAGTTCAGAGCATATTTATTGTAAATTATTTATTTATGCATGGAAAATATACATAAAACTAAATAAAGCATATTCTGGTTTATATTTGAGAATTTTAAGCTATTCTACACTCATTTAAAATCATCTGATCACAATAATCTATATTTAAACACTTTATATTCTCTACAATATAATTCAGAGCATATTTATTATAAAATATATAATTATATATAGAAAATATGCATAAAATGAGCAAATAAAGCATACTCTGTGCAATATTTGAGCATTTTAAGCGATTCTGCACTCATTCTATGTGATCTTCTCACTATAATCTATATTTGAACACTTTATATTGTCTACAATATAATTCACGGCGTACTCATTGTATATTATTGATTTATACATAGAAATTATGCATAAAATGAGAAAATAAAGCATATTTTTGGCAATATTATTAGCATTTTAAGCTATTCTGCAATCATTCTAGGCCTTCTGATCACTATAAGCTATATTTGAACACTTTATATCGTCTACAATATAATTGAGAGCATATTTATTGTATAATTGATTTATACAAAGAAAATATACATAAAATGAGCAAATAAAGCATAGTCTGAGCAATATTTGAGCATTTTAAGCGATTCTGCACTCATTGTAAATCAAATAATCACAATAATCTATGTTTAAAGAATTTAGATTGACTAAAATATAATTCAAAGCATATTAAGTATAAAATATTTAATTATATATTGAAAGCATGCATAAAATGTGCAAATAAAGCATATTTTGGGCAATATTTGAGCATTTTAAGCGATTAAGCACTCATTTTAAGTCATCTGATAATTATAATCTATATTCGTACACTTTATATTGTCTACAATATATTTCAGAGAGTAGTTATTTTAAATTATAAATTTATACATAGAAAATATGCATAAAATGAGCAAATAAAGCATATTATGGTTAATATTTGAGCATTTTAAGCGATTCTAGACTTATTCTCAATTATATGATCACATTAATCTATATTTAATACTTTTTATTGTCTAAAATATAATTCAGAGCATATTTATTATAATAAATTTAATTATACAATGAAAATATGCATTAAATGAGCAAATAAAGCATATTCTGGGCAATATTTGAGCATTTTAAGCGATTCTGCACTCAATCTAAATCAAATGATCACAATAATTCAAAGCATACTTTTTATAAAATATTTAATTATAAATTGAAAATATGCATAAAATGTGCAAATATAGCATATTTTGGGCAATATTTGAGTATTTTAAGCGATTTAGCACAAATTCTAAGTCATCTAATCATTATAATCTATATTTGTACACTTTATACTGTCTACAATATAGTTCAGAGCATATTTATTGTAAATTATTTACTTATGTGTGGAAAATATGCATAGAAGTAAAGAAAGCATATTTTGGTTAATATTTGAGCATTTTAAGCGATTCTACACTCATTCTAAATCATCTGATCACAATAATCTATATTTAAACACTTTATATTGTCTAGAATAAAATTCAGAGCATATTTATTATAAAATATTTAATTATACACAGAAAATATGCATAAAATGAGCAAATAAAGCATATTCTGGGCAATATTTGAGCATTTTAAGCGATTCTGTACTTATTCTAAGTCATCTGATCACTATAAGCTATATTTGAACACTTTATATAGTCTAAAATATAATTGAGAGCATATTTATTGTATATTACTGATTTATACAAAGAAAATATGCATAAAATGAGCAAATAAAGCATATTCTGGGCAATATTATGAGCATTTTAAGCTATTCAGCACTCGTTCTAACTCAGTTGATCACTATGCTTAAAATGAGAAAATGAAGCATTTTCTGGGCAATATTTGAGCATCTTATGCGATTATGCTCTTATTCTAAGTCATCTGATCACTATAATCTATATTGGAACACTTTATATTGTTTACAATATAATTCCGAGCATATTTATTTTAAATTATTTATTTATGCGTGGAACATATGAATAAAATGAGCAAATAAAACATATTCTGGTTAATATTTGAGCATTTTAAGTGATTCTCCACTCAAATCATCTGATAACAATAATTTATATTTAAACACTTTCGAAAATATCCATAAAATCAACAATTAAAGCATATTCCGGACAATATTTGAGCATTTTAAGCCAGTATGCACTCATTCTTAGTCATCTGATTACTAAAATCTATATTGGAACATTTGACATTGTCCACAATATAATTTAGAGCATATTTATTGTAAATTATTTATTTATTCGTTGAAACTATGCATCAAAGCAAATAAAGCATATTCTGGTTTTTATTTGAGCATTTAAAGCGATTCTACACTCATTCTAAATCATCTGATCATAATAATCTTTATGTAAACAATTTATATTGTCTAAAATATAATTCAGAGCATATTTATTACAAAATATTTAATTATACAAAGAAAATATGCATAAAGTGAGCAAATAGAGCATATTCAGGGCAATATTTGAGCATTTTAAGCGATTCTGCACTCATTCTATGTCATCTGATCACTCTAATCTATATTTGTATACTTTATATTGTCTACAATATAATTCAGAGAATATTTATTGTAAATTATTTAATTATACATACAAAATATGCATAAAATGAGTAAGTAAAGCATATTTTGAGAAATATTTGAGTAGTTTAAGCGATTCAGCTCTCATTGTATGTCATTTAATTACAATAATATATATTTCATCTATTTATGATGTCTAGAATATAATTCAGAGCTTACTCATTCGAAAATATTTAGTTATACATATAAAACAGACATAAAATGAGCAAATAAAGCTTATTCTAAGCAATATTTGAGCATTTTAAGCGATTCTGCACTCATTCTAAATCAAATGATCACAATAATCTATATTCAAACAATTTATATTGTCTACAATATAATTCAGAGCATATTTATTATAAAATATTTAACTAAACATAGAAAATATGCATAAAATGAGCTAATAAAGCATATTCTGGGCAATATTATGAGCATTTTAAGTGATTCTGCACTCATTCTAAGTCATCTGATCACTATAATCTATATTTGAACACTTTATATTGTCTAGAATATAATTCTGAGCATATTTATTGTAAATTATTTAATTATAGATAGAAAACATGCATAAAATGAGCAAATAAAGCATATTTTGAGCAATATTTGAGTAGATTAAGTGATTCTGCAATCATTATATGTCATTTGATTACAATAATCTATATTTTGTCTATTTATGTTGTCTGGTATATAATTCAAAGCTTACTCATTGGAAAATATTTAGTTATACATATAAAACAGACATAAAATAATCAAATAAAGCTTATTCTGAGCAATATTTGTGCATTTTAAGCGATTCTGCACTCATTCGAAATCAAATGATCACAATAATCTATATCATTTTATATTGTCTAAAATATAATTCTGAGCAATATTTGTGCATTTTAAGCGATTCTGCACTCATTCTAAATCAAATGATCACAATAATCTATATTATTTTATATTGTCTAAAATATAATTCAGAGCATATTTATTATAAAATATTTAATTATACATTGAAAATATGCATAAAATGAGCAAATAAAACATATTTTGGGAAATATTTGAGCATTTTAAGCGATTCTGCCCTCATTCTAAGTAATCTGATCATTATAATCTATATTCTAGCACTTTATATTGTCTACAATATAATTCAGAGCATATTTATTGTAAATTATTTATTTTTTCTTGGAAAATATGCATAAAAGCAAACAAAGCATATTATGGTTAATATTTGAGCATTTTAAGCGATTTTACACTCATTATAAATCATCTGATCACAATAATCTATATTTAAATACTTTATATTGTCTATAATATAATTCAGAGCATATTTATTACAAAATATTTAACTATACATAGAAAATATGCATAAAATAAGCAAATAAAGCATATTCTGGACAATATTATGAGCATTTTAAGCTATTCTGCACACAATCTAACTCATTTGATCTAATCTATATGTAAACACTTTATATTGTCTGCAATATAATTCAGAGCCATATATACTAAAACATGACCAAAGTATAACTCAGAGCCATACCAAATCAACTTAAGATACAAAATCCAAGCCATACTAAAACATGACCAAGAAACAAATGCTATTATGCAGAGTCTGTGCACCCCCCATCCTTTTGCTAAACAGAGTTCGAAGCAACCTGCACAAGCATTAAAACAAAATAAAAATCAGTCAAAACAAATAGAGTTCAGAAAAATATCATACTCTGACCCATGTAACTCTAATTTTATACAAAGTTCTGTACATTGATTAACTAGAAACGGGCAACAAAAGAACCAAGCAATTTGTAACCAACTTATATTAGATTCAAACCAAATAGAAAACTAGACTTTACCGGCATTTCTTTTTACCAGAAAACTGATTAGAAAATAGGTAAGTAATTTTAAGGCTTAACCTAACAAGTAAACTGATCCAAAAAGTCCTGGATTTACTGGCCTTTTTTAGTCACAAGAATTTAAATATAATTATAAGAATCTCAAATCAAAGGGCTAAATCACGTTCCTTTTTCTTTCCAAGTTTTACAAGGTCTTCAATTTTGACCCTTTATTCAGAGCTAATGAATTAAAGATGAACCTTGTCCTCTTCGGCACATAATTTTGATGAGAGCAATTCCTTCGAATTTTCCATGAGATCTATCACTTCTAGGATTTTCAGTCCGTCTAGGGTTTCAATCTGTCAGCGCGTGGGGCTGGAGAGTGTAATTTTACACGTGGCGTTACGTTACCACTATACTGCGCGCCATCTGCCGCAGGGGTGGGATTGGACGAGTTTGGACCGAATATCCAGATTCGGCCCTACTTATATTAAGTTCGCCGTCCAATCTGCAGTCCGCCCTTTAAAAAATCGATTCGGTCCGTTGTTTATCCGTCAAAAACGAACCGTCCAAATAATTACGCTCGGATTTTCCAAGGAACCGCAATGAACATCAAGGAGCGCACTGTCAGCACACTGAACTTATCTAAATTATAAAATAATCAAAAGACCTATCATCTATTACCTATGTACTATTTTTACCGACTTATTCAAGTTTTTTTTTGTTAATTTGGATACATATATTCTATTCGTTTTTTTTTTTTGTTAAAATCATTTCCAAGTACGATGTTCACTGGATCTAGATATTCTATATTTTTGCATTTGAATTAGCGGAAAATAAAAATACAAATGGCAATTAGAATATATGCATCTCAGTAGCAAAATTTATTTCATAAATTGTTTGCACTTCAGACCTCAATAACATTATATATTAATACATAACCCTTAGACATTTAAAAGCATGTCCAAATTCAACAGATAAGCTTATAATGGATGTTTCAAACGACTAAAATTAAACATTTATTAGCAAGATATGAACAACGACTTCTTAACATCAACACGGCTCTAATTAAGATAGAGTGCAACTTATATCAAAATCAATCTTTAAAACACATCAATATCAAATATCAACACGGTTCTAACTAATTACTTTCATCTAACAGATGGCCAAAGCAGCTTAATATTTAGTAACCTACTGATCCACAAAGCACAAACTTTAAAACAAGATTAAAAGTTTCAAAATTAAAAATACATCGATCAACTCCATTTCCTAACTGCTAGTTAAACTCATCAGCAAAATACTCTACCAAGCGCAAATCCATGTCTTGACCCCAAGCCTTGCATTCCATCTGACATCCTTCACCTGCAACAACGTTCTTGCATTAATTTATGCTTTAGCACTTGGAAAGTTGTACCCATATAATATATTGTTAACATATAAGACCCAAAGCTTATCAAAGTTTGCAAATTAAAAAACATATAAGACCCAAAGCTTATTATTTTGCAAAATTGTCGACTAGGTATTTAACATCTCTTTTGAAAAAAAAAAGGTGAGCGCTTTTCAACAAAAGAATCAAAGTCAAGAGAAATCTGATAAACAACTAATGCACATATTTAGCCATTTTTCTTCTTACACAGTCACACCTATATATTTCTCCAACATCACTGAAGTGAAGATAATTCAAAATTTTACATTAAGATTTACAACAGTAAAGAAAATACACACTTACCATATATTTGCAGCCTATAAAAAACTAGTAACTGAAAATTTAAGCCATAAAAGAAGTAATAAATAAATAAAAGAGAAACAGAGAGACCAAGATCAATGTATTTAGACATGTCATACATATTAAATAAGAAGGTACACAATTTAACAGACTTCATGTTACTGACTGAGCGATAGTGTATTATTTTGTAGAGGGGCTCGGTGGGAGAAATGCGGCTTTGAACAGCAGTAGGGGCAGAATTGTCCACGGTTTTGATAGGCTGTGATTTTGGCCGTAACAGAGCCAGATTAGGAGCGGTTTGCAAGGCAATAATTCATTCTCCAGTCATGTTAAGGAATCAGGAACCCCATTGATTAGGCAAGTACCATTCAGTATAGCTTCCGTTTATTAGGCATCATCAATTCAATCAAATTTTCCAGCAGCTTATTATTAAATTAACTCAAAAGCTAAGACAGAAGGAGCAAATATTCAAATTAATTTGCGAGAGGTGGAGACAGTACCAGAGAGAATCTCAAAGAAATGGACGCCAGCTTGCTACAACTCTTGTCATGAGCCATATTTTCTCACGGATGAGATAATTGTATTTATTTAAGTGGAAGGTTTTTTAAAAAAAAAATATAAACAGGATACAAATCAAATTATGTTTTATCTTAAACAGGATAAATATCAAACTGACACATGTGAGGAACAAACATAATGATACATATTCCAAAGGGGATGCCTGACCATTTTAGTCACCTTGGACCAGACATCGATCTCGTCAGATTAAACATATACAATACATAAATTGTTTTCCTGAAAGTAGTACAACATATATAATATATAATACCACATCATCATATGTTGTAAAGCAATCCAGAAGTACTATTAAAATCCGCACACATACTTTACCAACCGTTTCAAATTCTCCCTTGAGCTACCATTTTCCTCTACTGCTGCAGTAACCATGTACTTGAGCTCATGCACTTTTTCTCTCATTTTCTTTCCTTCATTTGTTTTGAACACCACATCAAAAGCCTTAACAACCCCTTTCTCAGTGAAACATCTTTCATCCAGCACAACTCCAAACTTCCAGACAAATGAAACCGACCTCGCATTTATTACTTGGTCTGCAAAGAATGGTCTACAAACGAGTGGAACCCCTCCGACAATGCTTTCAAGTACTGAATTCCACCCGCAATGACTAACAAATCCACCTACTGCAGGATGTTTTAGCACACTAGTTTGTGGTGTCCATGAAACAATTTTCCCCTTTCCAGTCTCGTTCATCCTATCTATAAATCCTGATGGAAGGAGATTTTGGACCTCTTCTTTTAAAGACCAAAGAAATAGCACATCACTTGCTTCCAAGCCCTTCGCAAGGGCAGCTAGCTCAGATGGATGAATAAATGCAATAGTACCTAAGCTGACATAAGCAACAGTCGCCTGATCATGCTGGTCAAGCCACGAGAGACAGCTATATGGGTCAGTAGGAGGCTCATTTTTGGATGAATTAAGAAGATAAAATGGGCCCACAGGAAAATAATTGGAGAACTTGTCTTGAAAATAAGAGTCGAGGGTGGGTTCTAATCCTTGGATTGTGTTTAACACGACTACGTCTGAGTCTAGCAGCCTATGAGCCGAACGATCCATTATCATGAAGTACACAAAATTGGGATTGCCCATGTACATGTTGATGCCAGCAGGAATGTCAGTAGCACGGTGGTTCGAGAGGCATGGAAGAAAGCTGAGCAGCTTGTCACCATAGGATCTAATGGCTTTGCAGATAAAATGAAACAGTTAAGAGCCCTAGAAGCTAAATGATCGATATGGACCAGTGTAGGGACAACATATCCCGTCTGTCATATATTAATACAGGTATTCGACTAGTTAAGGGTGTAAAACTGGACTGTTATATGCACTCAGGCAAACATGATATCTACCAGCCATTGCTTAACTGCTGGGAGCTAGTTCCATATATATGTTGAAATTATTTAGTCTAATATGCGCGAGATCTTTAATCAATTTATTAAAGCAATGAGCTGAATGTATCTAAGTCACTAGTACTGTGACTCTTGTTTATTTGCTATAAATACCTGTACCGCTAGCTTCTTGAGTTCTTTTAAGAAAACAAACAAATAAACTAATGATCGTAAATAGAAAAGTATAAGCTTAATGTATATTAATATTATGTAGAAAACCTTCTCACCATGTACGAATTTACTATAAATTTCAATTTGAAATCCGACATTAGAGGCATGATCTTTGTATAGCTATATCATTCAAAAAATAAAATGAAAATACTTTGAAATAAATTTCACCGTTCATTAAATCTTTACTTATATTCTTTGATGAAATATGAAATTGTACTTGAATTATGTAAATGATACGTACACAACCAAGCTAAACAGTCGCACTCGCACATAATGTCTATATCACTTTCAATCTTGTTTCTTTAATTATTTTTCAGATTAAATTTTTAAGATTGTATAGTTAATTTGTAACTATCAGTAAAAGTCCAATGTCAATACATAGTGTTATTAGTGGCAAGTGTAATACTTTATTAATTTATAATAAGAAGCACAATTAAGTCTGTCAACTTTAAATACGTAAATAAATTAATCTTCTACCAGCAGGCCGCCTACAGACTATAATTATATAGTATTAGAGAAGCAAGATAGAGACTATTAGATAGACCCACAATGCTCACATGATCTTTGTGGCCGAGTGCTCACATTATTTCGTTGGTATCCATGTATCGTGGCACGTAATGAACAAAAAGATGGGACCAAATGGAGTGAACCTTTACTGAGATAACCAAGTACGGACCAGCAATGTTTTGAAAACCGGCCTGAACCGACCAGCCAAACCGGCCCGAACCTTTATTTTTGGTTCAACCATCCTTTTCTAGTTTTCCGATTCAACCGCAGTTAGACCGGTCGATGTGCCACATAATTGCTTTCCCGGTTCATTATGCGGTTCAATAAAAATATTGCGGACCAGTGGTCTATACTGAGATATTGTCAAGTCGGGACCAAATTAATAGAGGTGCACGCATATACACTGAGATGTTGGCAAGTGATTAATTATTTTTTATCATTATTCATTAATTAATCCTATTTTTGGATAAAATTACGTTATAATTTATATTATTATACATAGAAGTATTCATGGTACTTTTAAAAATACATTATTAATCTAATATAAAATGAAATAATATAATTTGACGATTAAATTATTCACACAAGGAAAGATATATAGTATTATTGTAAATAATTTATCCAAAAATATATGTTGGTTTATTATGTTCTTGATTGGTGATATCATCATTCACTAATTGATTTTTACAAATTAATTAATTATTATTATTAGCTAAGGTGCATTGCATCTAGGTCGCTTCAGAATAAAATTAAGTTGTAGAATTCTGTAATATATATATATAAAGAGAGAGAGAGAGTGGATATAGAACACTCATGTGTACAGATCGTTTCCATACACATGAGTCGTTTTTCGAGATCTAAAATTTAAACGGTCAATTCGACCGGCCCGTTCAAATTGTTCTCCATATGAAAAATCCTTGGATACCAAATTTTACATTTTTTTTTAAATTTTTGTACTATATATTATGATATTTTCAAAAAACACTACAATTGGAGTTCAGACCCTCTAATTTGAAAATATCATAATATATAGTAAAAAAATTCAAAAAAATATAAAATTTGGTCTCCAAGAGTTTTTCAATATGGAGAATAACTTGAATGGTTCGGATTGACCGTTTGAATTTTGGATCTTGAAAAACGTCTCATTTGTACGGAGAAGATCCGTACGCATGAGTGTATTTTATCCATTCACTATATATATATATAGAGAGAGAAAGTTTAATATGCACCATAGTGCGTAGGGACTTCTATGTATCACAGACTTTTTCAAGGGTATTTTTGTAAATTGACAAATCTAATTGAACCAATCTAATCTACATATTGAAATCTCATAGAAAACAAAATTTTACAATTTTTGAGATTTTATTACTATTTGTTTGAATTTTTTAAAACTTGCTATTATTGGAAACAAACAACTATTTACCACATTCCAAAAATGGCAAGTTTTAAAAAATTCAAAAAAAATAGCAATAAAATCTAAAAAATTGTAAAATTTGGTTTACTATGAGAATTCAATATGTAGATTAGATTGGTTAAATTAGATTTGTCCATTTACAAAAATATTCCGAAAAATCTGTGATGCATAGATAGCTCTATGCACTATGGTGCATATATATATATTCACTTTTGTCGATGGAGATTATAGGATAATAGTTCTATGGAGTCCGCGGCGGAATTTACTTATATATATACGAGGTGTCTATTCAAGTTTTCCGAGTATAAAATTCCTTAAAAATCAAAAGAGATTCCATATTAATTCAACGAGAAATGATGGATTTGTAATTATCTTCTTGGATAGTGGTTGTTTTGTTCCTTTTTGAATATTTAAAATTTGAAGGATCTATTTTCTATACTTCTACGATTGTTTCCAACTGTTAGGAAGATTTCATACTAAGGTTTTGACCCAAATTGATCCTTATTTACTGTTATTTTTATGTGTTTCTAACTTAATTTCTGCATATAATTGGTAGATATAGATACTTCTACGTCCTTTTAAGTTTTTATATGATTTATTTTGGATCTGGAAGTTTTTACACGATTTTTGGAGCAATTGAGCGACACAGCGTGCTATTTGAGCGGACAGACAGAAGAGGACAGTTGAGAACACATCTAGACTGACAACCAGGTGGGCAGCTTGAAGACTAAGCGGGCCGCGAGCATGGAATTTGGCAACTTTCAATCCGAGCAGTTATTCTCAACCTTACTTCCTCTCATGCGCTTTATGGACGAAAACCGCAATAACTGGCACGATCTTCATATCTGGAGATTTCAAGGCAACATTATAAAAGGACCAGAAGACGAAGAAGAAAGAGAGTTCTGGAAAGAGAGAGAAAACACCACTTAAGAGATCCAGGACTACAACTTTTGAGCCTTTAGGCGATCGTGTGGCCTCCAGGTTGGCCGCCTAATGCTCGAGGCAGGGAAGAAAGCTGTGGGAAACCGAGTTTATTTGTTATAATCTCTTCTTTTCCTTCAACTTATCCAGATTTAATGTTTGATACCTGTGTTTTGATGATGATCTGTAAAAGCTAAATACAGTTAGGGGCATAGTTGTGAACCTATGGTTTAATTTAATTTAGTATGTTTTAATTAGTTTATATTTGACCTTTTGTTGATCTTTATGATTTATCTTCAATTGCTGTTCTAAATTGTTTTCGAGTAGATTTGGAATTTTTCTGTTGAGTTTAGACCAAACTTAAGCCTAGGAGTTTAAACACAACCAAACTTAGGACAATTCTGTAACAACATATCTTTAGATGGTAATTAATCGAAAGATGAAAGCCTAGATCAAGAATCAGAAATGATGAAGTCTAATCTCAATAAACGAAAGTTAAGAGATATCATAGACTCAAAGATCATAACTGTCGACCCTTAGTTAAGAAGCGAAAGTTGACACTTAGGGTAGATAGGGAGTTAGTCATAACGGCTAGTTGAACCTTAACCTAGATGAAAGTTAGGATTAAGTACGGTTAATCATTACCTATCTCACACAAATGACCAGATTAAACTAGTCAGACTATTTAGTTATCGGTTTGGAATAGGAGTTATATACTTGGATTACTCGATTGTTGTCTGTGCAAACTTAGAAACAAGTATACCGCCTGAGTCCAGTCGACCTTTGGTGATTCGAGCGGACTTCTACGAAAGTGGACGGATCGCTCGAATCCGGAATTAAAACCATAAAGTGAACAACTCGATCCCCTAGTTTACAATTTCATCAGGTCTTTATCTCGATTTCCACGAATTCCTTAGTTTAGCAAGTTCAATAGTTTCGGTTTAATCCATCAATTATCTGAATCCTATTATCAAACTTGTTATCCTAGTTTCATTTAGCTTAAATTTTAGAGCAAACGCTCTGTGTAATTGAACAGTCCGTCCCTGAGTTCGACAACCCGTCTATACCAATTAAGTTAATTTAGTGGCTTGAATTGAGTATAAATCGGTTTTTATTTTGGTAAGGTTTCTTAAACAACAATAGAGTAAGCCCTCATCACCAACCTTCACAGTGCTTCTGTTTGAAAAACCGGACGATCAAAATTTACTAGCTAAATTAGCTTTCTTAAAGGGTAGGTATATTTTGGATGGAGTGATTTCAGCACATGAGATTTTACATTCAGTCCAACAGAACAAGGAACAAGGTATACTTTTAAAGCTAGACTTTGAAAAAGCCTTTGACTTTGTTGATTGGAGTTATCTTTTTTTTAACTTTAGAGCAAAGAGGTTTTTCTCCTTTATGGATTTCTTGGATATCTAAGATTCTCAAAGGAGGCTATACCTCACTTACAGTAAATGGTAATAGAGGAAAGTATTTTCAATGCTATAGAGGACTCAAACAGGGGGACGCTCTATCCTCCTATCTCTTTTTAATAGCTGCAAAAAGTTTAACTAAACTTCTAACAGTTGGAGTAAACACAGGTCATTTAGTAGGATTAGGACCTAGGATAAATAATGGTCATTCGATTATTTCGTTACAGTACGCAGATGATACTCTTCTTTTTCTTAAAGCCGATTCTATCATTATAGATAAATTGCAGTGGCTTCTAAAAGCCTTTGAGGGTATTTCAAGTCTTAAGATAAATTATGCCAAATCTGAACTGATCCCTCTTAATATTGATTCCACTCTAGCTGACTCTTTAGCTAGTAGGTTGAACTGTAAAAGAGGAACTCTCCCTTTGCTTTATTTAGGGTTTCCTCTCCATTGGAAGAGACCAACCAGAAGCAGTTGGCAGATTTTGATTGATAAAATTAAGAGTAAATTACCATCTTGGAAAGGAAAATTACTCTCCTTGGGTGGTAGGCTTACTTTATTAAATTCAACACTTTCAGCTATGCCTCTCTACCTTTTTTCAGCCTTTAATTGCCCTACTTGGGTAATTAAAGAAATAGATAAAATCAGAAGAGCGTTTCTTTGGTCTGGTTGTGATAGTAATACTAAAAAATATCATTTACTTAATTGGGATATTGTAACTCTTAGAAAAGAGAATGGGGGATGGGGGGTACTGAATCTCCCTCAAATGAACCTTTCTCTATTGAGCAAATGGTGTTGGAAGCTAATATCTGATCACCACAATAGCATTTGGAAAGAAATAGTTACTTCTAAATATAAGTCTTGGTGGATAAGTACTGCTTCTCCTAGTTGGAAAGATTTAATGAAAGTAATGCCTTTCATTAGATTAGGTTCATCAAAAATAGTTCATAATGGTCTTAGTACTGATTTTTGGCATGACCATTGGACTGACGGTTTATCGTTAGCTAGAGCTTATCCTGAGCTTTATAAAAAGTGTAAACAAGAACATGTTTTTGTTGCTAATGCTTGGAGCAATGGGCAGCTTAGAATCGCTTTTAAGCGGGGTGCTTCTAGAGAGTTTAGAGCTGAAAAATTCAAACTTGTTTCTTTTCTTAAGAATTATAATTTTACTCTTAATAATGATGAGGCCCAATGGCATTGGAACAAAACAGGTTTTACTGTTGCCTCTGTTTATAATTTTTTAAATTGTAGGGGGCACCTAATTAGGAAAAACGATACTATTTGGCCTTTAAAAGTGCCTTTAAAAGTTAAACTTTTTAGTTGGTTAGTTATTCATAATAAAGTCCTTACAATGGACAATTTACAAAATAAGGGTTGGATTGGTGATCATTCCTGTGTGTTTTGTGGACAGCATGAAATTGTAAACCACCTTTTTTTAACTTGTCCTTTTAGCTTGCCTTTTTGGAGAATTCTAAATAACAATAGAACTTTAAGTAACCAGTTGAGCATTACAGATATTCCTTCCCTTTAGAATTCTGCAAAATCAATTTTAGATAAAACTATGATTACTGCTTTCTTATGGGCCATTTGGTTAGAAAGAAATAGATTACTCTTTCAAGACAGCGATGGTCGATGTCGAAAGACAGTTTACTCAACTGCTTTAAGCTCCTTCCATTTTTGGACAGGTACACCAGCGGATTTTGCTGAGCAGATTAGAAACGCACAGATTATTGTGCTGCCAGACAATACTGTTCAAGATAATGATGGAGTGCATACCACTGGTACAATGGAAGATGAGGATTTATTGGGCGATTAATTCTCTTTGCATTAGTCTTTTTCTCTGAATTTGATGATAGTTGAGTGTTTTTGCTTTTCTGGGTGCATACTTGTACTTTGGATTTATGGGCGCTTGTGGATTTTTCTTGTGGGATTTATAGGTGCTTACTGTTTTTATTTGCTGTTGAAGCTAGTCTGAGTGGACTAGAATGTTAGTTGTAATAATTTTTTTTCTTAATGTGATGAGGCTCCCCTTCTTGGGGATCTGTTTTTTCAAAAAAAAAAATTTACTAGCTAATATGAACGGATTTTTTATTTTCCATGTAAATTTGATCGTTTTTTTAACTTTTACGGAGAGCATCGGCCAGCTACTTATCTAATAACAAACCATTATTTAAGTAGCTAATTCTTAAACCATATATATAATCTCCAACCAAATTTTGTAATATAAAACTAAAAAACACAAATAATGAATAACAGGTTTACATAATTTATTTTTGGTAAAGCATATGCGGCTTTTTGAGACTAAATAATGGGGGTTTGTGAGGGATCCTTAATGGAGGGTCGCTAAAATATATTAAAAATCACCGTCATAAAAATGTCATTAGAAAGAGAAAATTTTCGAAATTCAATAAATTTTAATTTTTTGCGGCGGCCGATTTTGTTGATAACCGCCATTAAAAGTTTAATTGAGGCAGTTTATTTATTTTTTATTTTTTTGGAGAATTAGCGGCAGTTTTTTAGCTAGCTAATAATGTTTGTGAAAATATCCGAAATAACATCCATTATTTTTTACAGCGGTTATTAGCTAAATCCGTTGTAATATGGTGATGTTAAAAACTAGTTATGTTATAGTGTCAAATTTTACTTTTAATAATATCATTGTGTCTTAAAATTGATAAATTTTGAAATTTTAAAAACCAATGGTGTTTATCTAACAGGAATATCAAAAAAAAGGAAAAGATACCAAATAAAAAGGTTTGTGAAGTTTAGGTTCCATACTCATTATGCAATCCTATCTCTAATTAATTAGTTCGATCGGTGCTCGACTAACTGGATATTATGGTCGATTAATCAATTTAGTGGCTGCCTAATTAATTTTAATTTCGTAGCTGACTAATTATTAGTAAGGTATGTAAAATACAAGCTTAATAATAATAATAATATAATAAATACACGTTAAATCCTTCTCACAACTAATAACTTAACGGCCGATTTATTGAATTTGACAACCGTATTTGGTAAGACATATATTGAACAATTATGCCAGCCATATTTCTTAGGTTACCTTGAAATATATTAGAAACTAACCCAAAGGTTTAGAAGAAAATATATCACCCTAAATACCATTTATAAAGGAAATAAAGTTTCAATAATCTAAAATGTGAAGGTCAGGCTAGCCTAAAATGCTAAAAAGTAATTTTATCGTGCACTATTAAAAAAAAATGCACTACAAAAAAGATGGTTTTTAGATAGTTTTTTTTTTTACTAGATTTTTATATATGTGTTGTACCTTGTTCTATTGTTAGATTTACTTGATACACTAAATCTAGTAATTTTTTTTGCAAGACTCAATTTTTTATTAATATGTCCATAAAAATCTAGTAATTTATTTTTATTGACTTTTTCAAATCTTGCAATGTCTAACGTTGCAAGGATTCAATTTATTCTTGCTACATTGTTAGATTTTTAAAAAAATATTAATAGAAAATTGAGTCTTGCTAAAAGAAATTAATAGAGTTAGTGCATCAAGTAAGTATAGCAATAGAATAAGATACAATAGATATAAAAAAATCTTGTAAAAGAAATCTATCTAAAACCATCTCTCTTGTAGTAGTGATGTCATATATTCTGACCATGGTACGTACCTTCATCTCCAACACCTACAACTTCCCTTATCAAATCAGCATGCATATGAGCGTAAAAATGCAGAGGACCCCCGGTCCTGACTGGGACCCATTTTACTGCCATCTCATCTGCCACATCAGCAGTCAACCATACAAACAAATCGCTCACAATGCATCTCACCTTACACCCCTGCGCAATCTCTGCGGCCTTCAAGCCCTCCCTTAAGCTATCCTTGAAGGACTTGAGAAACAACTCAATCGCCTCGATATGGGACGGTACATGATCAATCGCCTCAATATGGGACAATACATGATCAGGTGAGGTGATGCCATCTGAGATCGGCACGAGACTTATGTTAGAGAGAAGGTGCTGGCTGTTGAGCGACGCGAGGGAGCTTTTTGTGCTGAGGAAGGAGAAATGAGAGGAGGGAGCGAGAGAGCTCATGGCGCGGGTGAGCGAGAAAAGGGTGCTGCTATGAGAGCTGAAGGGGAATGCCACGACGGCAACATGAGATTGAGTCATGGTGGAGTTTGCAGCGTCGGTGAAATTGGATGTTGTTTGGTTTTTTATTTTAATTTGCTGGGTTTGAAAGGCTATGTCAAAGGATTTCTGGTGAGTGGTGATGCTATATTAATATATTATGCTGAAGTGATTGGGGTCACTCGAATCGCATGTGGGGTACTATTAGTGGCGAGAGATGGCAAGACTGGTCCGGCAATTAGGTCTTTTTAAGTTACCATCGGTGTCCGTATTTGCCTTAAATTTGCCATGTACAAATCATGTGGCGTTGTGTGTCCTCCCTGGATCCAACGAATTACGAATGCTGATTTGCCTTTAATTTACCTTACCCCGCTGACATTAAATACTGTGGGTCATCTAATCAACTCTCTTCTAGATGTAGTGGTGATGCATATTTTTCTTTTTCTTTTTTTTCTTTGCAACGTCCGCTTTTATTCGTCTGTTTTGGGGAACAAGACAGAATTGTTCTTCTTATTAATTCTCTCTTTTTTAATTGGATATATAGGATTGTCGATTGGATTTGATATGGGTATACGGATACCTCGACGGTACGGTGTATTTAATTAATTACTCCGTTCAAAGCTATGAAAGACATTGGTGACTTGTCCTAGTAATTTAATAAATTAATTCATTATGTTATTTCCGGTATGGCCTTGATCAAAATGATTTTTACGCAGAATTTCATTTCATTGGAATTGATTTTTCAAGATTTCGTTGCGTCTAATAACATAGAAAATTTGACCAAATGACGTTTACTCCATCCATTTTGAACAAGAATTTTTTGATGTAATGAAACGAAATGAAATCCCATGTTAAAAAAATTCCATTATGATCGGGTCTACATCTTTCTAATATTTTTTTTTTATCAATTATGCGATATAATGTGTGAAATTATAATTTGTTCTGCTAATATCATTTGTATGTGTTCTATTATTTTCTGGAATATTGAACAATTATTCTTTATTTTTCACTTTAACTTTGTTATATATTTACTTTTTGTTAAGAAATTTTTTGAAGAATTGTAATTCACCAGGCTTCTCTGGTCAGTTCATTTCTAATGAATTTCCAACCTTGTCTATTCGGTCAATTCGCCTTGGTATTTCTTTTAATTCTCAGACCACCTAAACAAAACTTAATAGACAAGGTCCCACGACTAATTATGCATTTATGCATTTAAGCCCAACTAAGTTAATAATTTTTGATGGGGTCCAAGTATAACTTAGTTGGGCTTGGTCGCATTGTTTCCCGAGTAGGTGGAGACAGCGTCAGCGAGAATCTTCAAGCAAGGGAGGAAGAGGAGAGAGCTAGCGTAGACTCCAAAAGGAGGCATCAGAGTTTTTGAGAGCCGGTAACTCATGCACTTTATTTCCAACTAGTGGAAATAAGATGAGGAAGGAAATAAAATGCCGGTAACTCTGCTCAGCCGGTAACCCTTCCTCCATCAGAGCTAGCTCATGCACTTTATCTCTCATCTTATTCCTTCCTCCATTTTAAACACCACACCACATCAAAAGCCCTAAAACCCCTTTCTCATTAAAAACTTCTTCATCCAATGCAACAATGATGAATTTGAATACTTGATTATTCAGGGAATGTCAATGTATATATGTTCTATTAAGTCTGAATAATCTAATAATTATTCATTAATCCTCAGTATAAGTTTTTAATTTGATTAATTATGCCTATTTCACTTTTTGTTGATCAATTGTAATGAATTTTCCAAAAGTAAGAGTTCAGCCTTGGCATCTCTTAAATGGCATTTTCTTTTTTAATTCTCAGATTTGGACCTATACATATTACAGATACAGGTAACAATCTAAATCATCGTTAATAATTTTGACCTACCAGCCAACAGCGAAGTTGACATATCGGTGGGGTCCAGCTCAATAAAGTATGCGAAACCACACTGATAAGAGCTAAATGCTTGGACACTGTGCCAGTTCCAGAATTTGGCTATGTACAGAGTCTCCTCCATGGGACTACAAAATTTTTCATCTATTGATTCAAGACACTTATTTTCATCAAAACTATATGTCGCAAATGCAATAGGGTTCAGTACCATTCAGTACAAGTTTGGGTTGATTAGGCATCATCAGTACCATTCAGTACAAGTTTGGGTTGATTAGGCATCATCAAGTCAATCTCAAATTAGTTGTCTAAGGTATAGATCATCATTATTAGGTAATAGACATCAGAGTGTGAGAGAATTTTTTTTTTTTTTTTTTTTTTTTTGAAAAGTAAAAACTCGTAGGTTAGAGTGTGGGGAGTTGGAATGTCGGATCCTCCGGATGTCTTCCAATGGACGTCTTTTGATCGGAGCCGTCCAATTTGATCTCGACGATTAATATTTTTCGAAACTATCAATCTGGTATTAATCACAGGACATTCATTATTGATTGAAGGGTCCAAATCAAAGACATTCACTGGACGCCCGTCCAGAGATCTCGTTTCTAGAGTGTGGGAGACACCGAAAAAATTATAACTAACCTTAATTAATTAAGAAATTTTAAAATAATCTAATTTTAATCAAAAATTTAAAAATAACCGTGCAGTATCGATACTAATTCTGCTTAGTATCGGAATTCGAAATTTCGATACAAGCTAGTATCAGAATCCCAGAATCCGATACTAACTAGTATCGGAATCTGAGATTCCGATACTAGAATGATTTACCTACTTTTATTACTATTTTATTCACTTTCTTCTTATTTTTAGTAACTAAAATTTATTAAATTCATATAAGATTCAATAAATTATATATTACTTTATTAATATCAAAATCTATATCATATAAAAATTAGTAAAAATTAAAATAATTCATATTCTTGAAGAAAAATTATCAAAATATTACAAAATTTTATTGAACTATTTTAGTTCAATATTACAAAATATTTACATCAATATTCAATATTGCCAATATTACCAATATTACCAAAATAATAATACAACTAATGTATTGACAACATTACCAATATTACATAAATATTACAAAATAATACAACTAATGTTTTGACAATATTACAAAACATTCATACAAATATTACAAAATATTCATCATATTATTACATAAATGTTCATAAAAATAGTAGGAACTAATGTTTTGACAATATTACAACATTCATACAAATATTTAAAAATATTCATCATATTATTACAAATATTAATGTCTTTCCCATCCTGGCATGTTGTTACGGATTCGCGCACCGAGCCTGGCAATTCATGTTTGTATTCCCCTTCCCCCAGCACTGCTTGTATTTTCTATTTGCCATCGCCCTCCTCTACTACTTGATGCCTGCTGACTTGGATATCATGCTGAAACGGATCGTGGGTCCGAGCTTATTGAATTGCGACGTGGTCGAATACCTTCTATTTCTAGACCGAGACGACTTTCTGTGCGAGGATCTGTACTAATGGAATTCCGGCTTGGTTGAACTAGATCGTATGATGTGTTGGCCCCCGTCCTAGAAGTTTTACATGTGTCTCGTGCCGAAGATTGAGCTCGGTTCCTTGTGCTTGTTCTTCTCGTCCTTTGGCTTGTGGTTTGGAGACCGGATTGAACGTCCTCCATAGCCGTAGGAGGTTATTTACCTCTGTTTCTTTTGTTTTTATTCTTTCGCATTGCATCCATCCACATCCAATCACGGTCCTTCTTACGCTTTCCCCGATTAATCATTCTTCTATCAAGATAAATTAAGGGTCCATCATAAACAGGCCAATTCTATTCGTCTCCGTAGCAGTGAAATTCACCGGATGACCATATTTTGAGCATATTCTCTGTGCTGTATCGATCGTCTACAAAGTCATCAACTTCCCATCTATATTTATTGCAGACTGCAATGACATGAATACACGGTATTCCCGTCAGTTGTGGCTTTCTGCATTGGCATACGGCATGCCTGGTGGGTAGTTGAGAATCAGTTGGTTGGTAATCTCGTCTGATTAAAACTTTGTACTTCCACGTTACACCTGGCTCAGATTTCTTATAGGGTACTTGAGCTTCGAATTCCCCACGCATTTGATCAATAGTCACAATGTTTATTCCCACTATAAATATGAATTTAAATGATTATACATTTATTTTGAAAATAAAAGGTAAATAAGAATTATTAATAATTAAATTTAGTACTTGCTTTTCGAGTACGCTTGGTCAACTTTTCTTGGATTGTTTTTTGCCATCGCTCTCTCTCTGCATTTCTCTCAAATGATAGGAGTTTTCTCTCATTAAACCACGCGACCATTTTGTACCAAGTCCCTTCGACAAGTCCAACAACTGGGAGTCTTCTCTCAGCCTTGCATCTACTGTTGAGACTTTCTGATCCATTACTAGTCATAAGCCCCCAACGAGGACCACCGTCATACGTTTGTGCCCACCTTTCAGGCTTGGTAGGCTCATTGTCATCTTGTTCATGCTCTTTCCCACATAAGGTATGTGATCGCTTCAGGGTGTGTTACTTTTAATTCGTCCCACATTCTTTTCAAGGCCCTCGATTTTTTCTTGTTTACCAACTTACTTCTAAATTTTTCCACTAGAGACGTGTCTCGACCACATATCTTGAACAAATTTTCGCAAACGTGCTGCATGCAATACCGATGCACAGCATACGAAGGATTAGCACTCTCTTGCCATCCGTATTGCACACCTTTGAACATGTTCCTTATTCCCCAGTGGCGATCTGAAACAACACAAATTTTTTTTCCTTCCCCAATTACTTGATCCCTGAGAAATTTCATGAACCAACTCCAACAGGCTTCATCCTCAGTTTGCACTATTGCAAATGCAAGTGGAACCAACCGCTGCTCTAGGTCATAACCAACCGCCGCTAATAATTTTTCGTTATAGCGACCTGTCAAGAAAGATGCATCAATGCTGATAACTGGTCTAAGGTATGGCACTGCTGCGATGCAAGGCCCGAATGCCCACGCTGCTGCAAGGAACATAGCTCTGTTGGGATTGCCACAAGTGGGAGCCAACTATTTGATTTGAGTCCCTGGGGTGGTGCGCTGAATGACCAATAAAAGGCTTGGTAGTTTGTTGTATACGCCCTCCCACGACCCGAAAAGTTGCTCGATTGCCTTCTCTCTCCCACGCCAAAGCTTGTTATAAGTCGGTTTTATATTTGGATATTTCAGTTCTAACATGGATTTGACGTCCTCTATGGCCGACAACACTGGTGTCAGTGAAGAACAGAACAAGGAAAATGAACATGACGAACCATGGTGGGATAAAATTCTACAATATGTGGATAAGAAAAATATCTAAGTAGTTTATTTTATCTATAAGTGTGTTTAGTGTGTTTATCTATTAGCGTGTTTCGTGTGTTTATCTATTAGTGTGGTTAGTGTGTTTATCTATTAGTGTTTTTTGTGTGTTTATCTATTATTTTAAGTGGTTTGTTTATTACTAAGTATTTTTTTTTACAATTTCAATATTAAGCAAAAAAACATAGCTCAAATATTAAATTTCATAATTTAAAAATAAGCATAAACATAACAAACCATACAATACAATATACCATACAATACAGCATACCATCACACAAATATAAAAAAATATAAGCATATAATACAACAACATAAAATACTACATTTATCAAAGATGGACAACGTTTTGAGCTGACGAATGATTTTCAAAACCAGGTGGAACTATTGGTATATAAGTGAACCACTTCCCTCTCTCTACCATATCTATAAAAAATTTTGGGCCTCTAATATGAAATTGATTTTCTTCTAGTTTCTTGACTTTAAAAGTTTCTCTTGGGTGATGAAGCAACAATAATAAAAGTAAACCACTTTCAGTTGTCTGTTGATCTACTAGGAGAATAATTCCGGAAGACACATATTGTGGTTTAGGACCCATTAACAACACCTAAAATAAAATTAAATTATATAAAAAAGGTAAGATAACGTTACTTGATATGATAAGAACTTGTAAAAACTTATTTTGAGCAAAGAAGAAATGATGAGAAGATAATGAATTTTGAGGGTTTATATAGAACGGAAAGCGAAAATTATAATGGTGGACCAACACTCAATTTATCATTAGTATCGAATTCTTATAATCCGATACTAATTAAAAATAATATAAATAAATAAAATTGCGTTTAAAAGTAGGTGAAAAGTAGGTAAAATATTGGTGGTTCTAGTATCGGAATCTCAGATTCTGATACTAGCTAGTATCGGATTCTGGGATTCCGTTACTAGTTTGTATCGGAATTTCGGATTCCGATACTAAGCTTATTTTTAAATTTTTTATTAAAATTAGATTATTTTAAAATTTCTTAACTAATTAAGGTAAGTTATAATTTTTCGAGTGGGGGACAATTATATTCGCTTATGTGTCTAACCAGGACAATAATTCAGATCTGTTTGGATCAATTATATTAGCAGCCCAAATTTTTACATGCATTGTAGGGAAAAAAAAAGCCCACTTGAAAGCCCACTGTCATCCCCAAAACGGCAAAACCTGTTTGATCTTTTGATGGGAGCAAGAATCAAAACCTTTAAATGATCCATGCCTAGTAGCAGTACTACTATTAGCACTAGCCTCACGTAACAGGCGAAAATTGGGAAGAGAAGGACAAAATATTATAAGCCAACTGATATCTCATATTTCTATATGTATTTTGACCGTACTTAGCACCTAAATATTACTCAAACCATTATAATTTTCTCATGAATTGTTGTGTTTTTCTAGATTTTGGTACTGCCGTGGCATTTGATTTGTTTTGTAGGAACTTGGTGGAACGGACATAATAATTGCATAAAAAGCAGAATTTTGGAAAAGAAAAATGACTAAATGAGTCCATAGCACTGTAGAGCTCATCCTAAGCTTTCCAACGAACTTTGAATCACCTAAATCGGAGTCCGAATGAAGAAATTACGGCCCAAATACTATCGGTGCGCAGTGCTGCCATTTCGGTGCGAAATGTACGGATTTCGGTGCGAAATGCACTTCTGGAAAGTGCGTTTTTGGTAATTTTCGAAGAAGGAAAGTGCAAACCGCCTCCCCTTTGCCCTAGCCGCCTCTTGGCCACCTGGGATGATTTTATATGCACGTTTCTACCTCCAGAGAGGCTATCGAAGCCTCCATACACCAAATTCCACCTTTTCCACCTCCGTTCTCGCGCCGAAAGGCGCGGGTTTTCACCATTCTTCATTGAGCACAACCTTGACAGCAACTTGGAGCGATTCTTGACACGTGACAGCGGCAGAACCAATCCAACCACGACTCTGTAGCCTTGCAAACAAGAGTTTAGCGGGATTATTTGGTTATATCTCTTCTTCTCTCTTTGTTTGTATCGATGATGGAGCTTGTATCTTATATTTCTTGCATGTTAGGCTAGTTTATTATGTCTTAAGGGTAGTTAGTAGATTAGTTTAGTATTTTGTGATGACTTGATGGATTTATATGATATTTTGTGGTTTATTTAGTTGTGAAATAATTGTTTGCTTGATTGAATTGGTTAATTGCTTGAACGTTAACTTATTGATGATGCGCAGCATTAATAGGATATAACTCGACCAAATAATTGATTTGATTAAAGTACATGAGATAAACCAACGCTCGAAAGAGTAGGTTAGTTAACGACCGAAAGGACTAACTTCTATTGCACCGACAGGACTTTAGATATCTCTGAAAATCCAACTAAGTATTCCTAAACAATCTGGTCTAATTACGTGAGTATAGGATTAGTTATTTTTGTGGTAAAACCCGACATCAAATCCAAACAAGAACCAAGAAGCGAAAGTTGAGGTTAGGGTTAGGGTCTGGTCGCTTAGTAACCTTCACAAAACATCCAGTAAAATTATCAAGTCGAAACAATAGGTTTAAGGCAAGTTTTAGTGTTGAACAGTACCCATTTCTCCCCGAAATGGATCTGTTTCTCCCCGAAATGACCCTCTGTCTTGGTGAAAATCGTGATAGAGTTGTCTTAAAAGCTAAACTAATTGAACACTTATCCTTAGGACATTCATTTGCATCTGTTTGAGTCCTTAAATCACCAAAAATAACCAAAAATATTTATTTGTACTTTATTTATTTGTCTTTTTAAACTACAAAACCCCAAAAAATTGTCTTGTCTAGCTTTCGTGAGGAAGTAAAGTCCGGTATTCAATTTAATCCGTCCCTGTGGGTTCGACCCTAAGCTTTACCAGAACGACTAGTGAGGAAAAGTCTTAGGTTATAAATTTATTTGACCTAGGTTTTAAGCCTTCATCAAATTGGCGCCGTTATCTCATATTTCTATATGTATTTTGACCGTACTTAGCACCTAAATATTACTCAAACCATTATAATTTTCTCATGAATTGTTGTGTTTTTCTAGATTTTGGTACTGCCGTGGCATTTGATTTGTTTTGTAGGAACTTGGTGGAACGGACATAATAATTGCATAAAAAGCAGAATTTTGGAAAAGAAAAATGACTAAATGAGTCCATAGCACTGTAGAGCTCATCCTAAGCTTTCCAACGAACTTTGAATCACCTAAATCGGAGTCCGAATGAAGAAATTACGGCCCAAATACTATCGGTGCGCAGTGCTGCCATTTCGGTGCGAAATGTACGGATTTCGGTGCGAAATGCACTTCTGGAAAGTGCGTTTTTGGTAATTTTCGAAGAAGAAAAGTGCAAACCGCCTCCCCTTTGCCCTAGCCGCCTCTTGGCCACCTGGGATGATTTTATATGCACGTTTCTACCTCCAGAGAGGCTATCGAAGCCTCCATACACCAAATTCCACCTTTTCCACCTCCGTTCTCGCGCCGAAAGGCGCGGGTTTTCACCATTCTTCATTGAGCACGACCTTGACAGCAACTTGGAGCGATTCTTGACACGTGACAGCGGGAGAACAAATCCAACCACGACTCTGTAGCCTTGCAAACAAGAGTTTAGCGGGATTATTTGGTTATATCTCTTCTTCTCTCTTTGTTTGTATCGATGATGGAGCTTGTATCTTATATTTCTTGCATGTTAGGCTAGTTTATTATGTCTTAAGGGTAGTTAGTAGATTAGTTTAGTATTTTGTGATGACTTGATGGATTTATATGATATTTTGTGGTTTATTTAGTTGTGAAATAATTGTTTGCTTGATTGAATTGGTTAATTGCTTGAACGTTAACTTATTGATGATGCGCAGCATTAATAGGATATAACTCGACCAAATAATTGATTTGATTAAAGTACATGAGATAAACCAACGCTCGAAAGAGTAGGTTAGTTAACGACCGAAAGGACTAACTTCTATTGCACCGACAGGACTTTAGATATCTCTGGAAATCCAACTAAGTATTCCTAAACAATCTGGTCTAATTACGTGAGTATAGGATTAGTTATTTTTGTGGTAAAACCCGACATCAAATCCAAACCAGAACCAAGAAGCGAAAGTTGAGGTTAGGGTTAGGGTCTGGTCGCTTAGTAACCTTCACAAAACATCCAGTAAAATTATCAAGTCGAAACAATAGGTTTAAGGCAAGTTTTAGTGTTGAACAGTACCCATTTCTCCCCGAAATGGATCTGTTTCTCCCCGAAATGACCCTCTGTCTTGGTGAAAATCGTGATAGAGTTGTCTTAAAAGCTAAACTAATTGAACACTTATCCTTAGGACATTCATTTGCATCTGTTTGAGTCCTTAAATCACCAAAAATAACCAAAAATATTAATTTGTACTTTATTTATTTGTCTTTTTAAACTACAAAACCCCAAAAAATTGTCTTGTCTAGCTTTCGTGAGGAAGTAAAGTCCGGTATTCAATTTAATCCGTCCCTGTGGGTTCGACCCTAAGCTTTACCAGAACGACTAGTGAGGAAAAGTCTTAGGTTATAAATTTATTTGACCTAGGTTTTAAGCCTTCATCAAATTGGCGCCGTTGCCGGGGACGGTGTTGATATTAGAATTTACTTTAGTAACGGGAGACTAGACATTGTATCTTTTATTTTCTTCTTATTATTATTTTTGTTAAAAAAAAAAGAAAAAAAAATCACTTGTATCACCATGTTTTATTCTTTTCAGGATTGTGAACATGAAGTTGAGAACAATTGGAGGCGACAAGGAGATCCAAAGGACACATGCATGCAACAAATATATCACCAACTCAATGTTGTTAACAACACCATAAGGGCATCATGCGAGAAAAGGCACGAAGAGTTCGAGAACTTTAGCAATCTCACTGGCTTCTATGGCCCACAAGACCACCATGTGGATCATGGAAGATTCGTCTGGAGAAAACCTGAGGCAACAACCGACGTGCAAAATTCATATCGCATGGATCGAGTCAAGCATCAACTCAATGTGGTGAACAACACGATAAGGAGAGCATGTGGGGAAGGAGAACATGATGCAAAGAACTCACACGATGCATACAACTCTGGTTTGGCTAACAACTCTTGTTTTTCTTGGTATAATCATTGTTCAATGTCTCAACCCGACTCTAGATCGACTTTCTTTTATGAAACTTATGATTCTCCATTACCTTTGCAAATGTCAAATGATGAATCAGATTTTATGGACAAGCAAAGAAAACAAAATGAGGAAACTCTTGAAAAATTCAACTCTCTATCATCTGAGTTCAAGACTTGTATCACAAAACTAGAAAAGATGTTTGAGACCATAATTCTTCAAGAAACGTGTTCCTCATATAGATCACAAGATGAGAAAATTGATAAAGTAACATTGCAAAGTAATGAAGAATTAGAAAGTTTTAGTTGTTTGAAAGAAATTGCAAATTGTTATGAGACTGACAGTGATGAGGACACACAAGTTGAAACAAATGAAGAACAAGAGAAAATAGAAAAACCAAAAGTTGTAGCACCTCAACCTAATATCCTCCCAATTTTCATTCCACTTAGATTAACTTATATTGAAAAATCTAATGAGTTGGAATTGAAGGATCCTCCAATAGTCTCTATTATTGATGAATTTGAGAAGAAGGAAGATGGTGGTAATCCTCTCAAAGTCGAGGCATCCGGCGTGACGAAAGAAAAGATCACCAAAATCGACTTGAGCCCTCAACTTGGAAAATGCTTGACGAATTGTGATGCGATGGAAGACAACAAACCACAAATTAAGTATCACATCACAATCGAGCGAAGGAAGTTGACATCCAAACAAGGAAGCGCCAAGCATATTTCAAGAGTCTTACTCAAGTACTTTTGGGTGAATTATGATGCGTTAAATGGGCGTAAAGTGAAGATAAGATGAACATGAGAGGTGGTCAAGCTCGTGACCTAAAACAAGCGCTTCTTGGGAGGCAACCCAAGTCTTAAAATTTTTAGTTATTTATTTATTTCAATTTTCTTTCAAAAAAAAAAACAAAAACAAAAAATCTCTTATGGTTGGTTTGGATTTTGTTGTTTGATATGCAGATTTGATTGATTGTGGATGTCCTACTTGCAACCCGCGCTAGAGCACCATGGGTCACATACGACTCACGCACGACCTCATGCGAGTTGCATGCCACAATAAACCAACTACGCTGTTGCCAATTTGCTACCACGTTGCTTTCAATATTGCCCCACGCCTAATAGTGCCGAATCACGCTAAATTTATGCCAATTATCATGCCAATCATTAATTTGGTGCGTTTCTCATTTCCCTTCTATTTACTTTTCTTTGTGATGTGCAGCACTGGGACAGTGCTTGATTCAATTTGGGGGGAGGGAAATAAGAGGAAAATGTGAAATATGAGACAAAATTGCATCTTTTTGGCCATTTTTGAAATTTTTTACTTTCATTTCGGACCGAAATGGGTCCATTTCGGACCGAAATCAGGCTCTTGAATTTTCGTTGAATTTTTGAACTTTTGAAATTGATTTTTTCTGATGCATGCATTATCACTGAGAGGTTTGTATTGATATATTATTCACTGTTTCACACTGGTTTGAATTTTCAAAGTGATTTTAAAATTATTTCTTAAGGATAAACGTTTGTTTAGGAAATTTTAGGTTGGTTTATGCACCAATAGATCGAATTGAGAAATTGTTTGAAAGAATAGGACCTGAATTTGGATGCTTGTAATTGTCAAAACATTTTAAGTCAATTCTCACAAGTTTTCGCCGAGTGAACGATTTTGTATTTTGTGGATTTTTGTTTAAAGGATGTTTTATCAACTTTGAAAATTTTAAAATGAGTCTAATTTGTTCTTGAACGCTTGAATCACCAACAAGCAAACTTAAATTGACTAAATCTAAATAGTTGCGAAAATGAAGGTGCGAAGGGACTTGCAATTCCAAATAAAATTCCACAAATATTGGAGAAATGAAAATTCTATGTTGCTAGGAGCTCTGGCCCAAGTATACCGTGGCCTTAGTCGTGTGACATAAGAGTTAGATCTCCCCAGTGCGGCATGTGCTGGTAGCTTGTTTACAAGCCCCAATAGCGTAAAACTTTAAGTGATGTAAATCACCGCGACTCGACTTGCACAAATTCAAATTGGTGAGAAATTCAAAATTAGACTCATTATAGAATTTTTAGTTTTGATAAAACTTTCTTTACAAATGTTTGCGACGTATGAAAAAGAACGGGCGATTGAAATTGAGTTTGCATTTGAATTGATGAAGTGAAGCTAAGGTCCTTGAGTTGATTTTGAGATTTCATGAGAACTAAGTGTTGCACAATTTAAACCAAAAAGAGAACTAAACCCTTGTCCTTGGAAATAATTTTAATTGGCTTTATTTTTGACATGTGAACCTTTGAATAAACTTGATAAATAAATTTTCATTGCATCATTGGTTTAAGACGTTTAAATTCTAAGTCTAAGTACAGTCTTACCCTTTAAGCTTAGGACGTTGTTTGAGGACAAACAAAGATTTAAGTTTGGGGGATTTGATATCTCATATTTCTATATGTATTTTGACCGTACTTAGCACCTAAATATTACTCAAACCATTATAATTTTCTCATGAATTGTTGTGTTTTTCTAGATTTTGGTACTGCCGTGGCATTTGATTTGTTTTGTAGGAACTTGGTGGAACGGACATAATAATTGCATAAAAAGCAGAATTTTGGAAAAGAAAAATGACTAAATGAGTCCATAGCACTGTAGAGCTCATCCTAAGCTTTCCAACGAACTTTGAATCACCTAAATCGGAGTCCGAATGAAGAAATTACGGCCCAAATACTATCGGTGCGCAGTGCTGCCATTTCGGTGCGAAATGTACGGATTTCGGTGCGAAATGCACTTCTGGAAAGTGCGTTTTTGGTAATTTTCGAAGAAGGAAAGTGCAAACCGCCTCCCCTTTGCCCTAGCCGCCTCTTGGCCACCTGGGATGATTTTATATGCACGTTTCTACCTCCAGAGAGGCTATCGAAGCCTCCATACACCAAATTCCACCTTTTCCACCTCCGTTCTCGCGCCGAAAGGCGCGGGTTTTCACCATTCTTCATTGAGTACGACCTTGACAGCAACTTGGAGCGATTCTTGACACGTGACAGCGGCAGAACCAATCCAACCACGACTCTGTAGCCTTGCAAACAAGAGTTTAGCGGGATTATTTGGTTATATCTCTTCTTCTCTCTTTGTTTGTATCGATGATGGAGCTTGTATCTTATATTTCTTGCATGTTAGGCTAGTTTATTATGTCTTAAGGGTAGTTAGTAGATTAGTTTAGTATTTTGTGATGACTTGATGGATTTATATGATATTTTGTGGTTTATTTAGTTGTGAAATAATTGTTTGCTTGATTGAATTGGTTAATTGCTTGAACGTTAACTTATTGATGATGCGCAGCATTAATAGGATATAACTTGACCAAATAATTGATTTGATTAAAGTACATGAGATAAACCAACGCTCGAAAGAGTAGGTTAGTTAACGACCGAAAGGACTAACTTCTATTGCACCGACAGAACTTTAGATATCTCTGGAAATCCAACTAAGTATTCCTAAACAATCTGGTCTAATTACGTGAGTATAGGATTAGTTATTTTTGTGGTAAAACCCGACATCAAATCCAAACCAGAACCAAGAAGCGAAAGTTGAGGTTAGGGTTAGGGTCTGGTCGCTTAGTAACCTTCACAAAACATCCAGTAAAATTATCAAGTCGAAACAATAGGTTTAAGGCAAGTTTTAGTGTTGAACAGTACCCATTTCTCCCCGAAATGGATCTGTTTCTCCCCGAAATAACCCTCTGTCTTGGTGAAAATCGTGATAGAGTTGTCTTAAAAGCTAAACTAATTGAACATTTATCCTTAGGACATTCATTTGCATCTGTTTGAGTCCTTAAATCACCAAAAATAACCAAAAATATTTATTTGTACTTTATTTATTTGTCTTTTTAAACTACAAAACCCCAAAAAATTGTCTTGTCTAGCTTTCGTGAGGAAGTAAGTTAGCTTTAAGCGCATATTACTTCTCATAATCACGATACACTTTGAAACTTTCAAATTTACCGTTAATGTAACCTATTGTTGCATTATGAATAAACCTGATGTTTATTCCAAGTCTATAACTTAATGATGTCATTCTATACCATATGATTAATCCGTATAAACAAATCAACTTAATGCGCAAACAACATGAATAACATCTAATCTTTATTGAAGAGATTCACTTATACAATCGTACGATTGATTTACTTCATAATAGGACCAATTCCTATTTATTGCTACACGATCCTTGAATTCCTTAATATGCATTTAATAAAAAGATCAGTTAGCATCACATTTGTATGGTTATACTTAATAACCACTTAATTCTCCTTAATGCATTCTTTCAAAACCAAACTTTTAATGCCAATCAACTTAATATGACTTTCATTTCTTAGTTACAAAGAGTGCGAGAGAATTACCACACAGAATATCTTAATGGTTTAGATATAGAACTCAAAATTCTAAACCTCCAAATAAAACTCTTCTGCCATCACGGGAATCAGACTCAAATACACAACTAATTATTCTTTATAGTTGAAGTAGCAATCAGTGCCTATCTGATACTTCTTTATATAGTTCCATTGGCTAACATAAAATATGTTCTCTTAATTCGATTCCTAAAATCAATACAGCCAATCTATATAACTTAATATCTTCAACTTGTCATTCGTTGAAACATAAGCATATTATCTTTAATACCTTAAAGATATTTCATTACTTTCTTAGTTATTTTCTAGTGGTCTATCCCCAGGATTTCAATGATATCAATGATATCAACACAACATTCTAATCAACAAAGCTATATCAGATTTTGTGCACAAATCTGATCATTCAATATGCTTTCAAACCGTCGAAATATAAAAAATGTTAACCAAATGTTCCTTTTTTTCTGAGTTGTTATGAGAATATCAATCTATACTATATCTATTATCTATTCTAAATAGGTGTAAACTTGATAAATAATATTCTATCCAGAATCTTTCTAAAACTTAATTAATATATGCTTGATAAGATAAACTTAAAATTCTTGAATGTTTATCTTTATGGATCTTTAATCCAATACGAAATATGGCTTTACCCATATTGATATCAATTTTAGAAAGAAGTTATTTCACCTTATATAATACTCATTTATCGATACTTGCAAGCAGAATATCATCTAAAACAAGAAAACAAACACGACTCCCACTGACCTTGTGGTATATACAATAGTTCATGATACTTTTCAAAACTGTATGAAAAACATACCTCATGAAACTATAAATACCTATAGCAGGATACTTGTTTTAATCCTTATGTGATTTTCTTAAAACTTGCACACTCAATGCTTACTATTACCAAAGAGAAAACTTATGGTTATTACATATAACATCTTATATATTATTACAGTCTTCACATCTATCCTATGTAACTCAAAACTAAAATGAGTTACTAATGCTAAAATCATACAAAGTGAATCCACTAGTGACAAGTCTGATATATCTTTAATGTTACAAATAAAATCCTTATTGGTTTTATGAATATAACTAACATGTTATAAAACTATCAAGTAACTTAACAAATTTCAGACTTCACTATATGTCACTAATTTCGTTGATTTTCCTTGACATTATACTATAATATGGATATACTGTAATTATCTAATTGTTCAACATTGATAACTACATTCGAGTCTTATATACTTAGCATCAGAAATAACCAACGTCATACTTAATTAGATCACTATAATGTTGAATATAATTGTTCAACTTGATCTATATTTATAAAATTAGTCAATTGAGAAATGTTTCTAATTTATCAAACGATTCGTTTGAACTTGATGGAATATGACTAAATGGATTTAACTATATTTCTCAAACGGTCCGGTTAGACCTTAAATGGTCCGTTTGAACTAAATGAAATGTTATCCAATTTTACATTAGAGGAAGTTACTATAATGATCATCAATCTGATCGCCTCCACTAACTTGATCATTTTCCAGGAACTTACATATTTAGATTCCACTATCCTGGTCATATTTCTAAAATCTCTTTTATCTGGCCTTACAATCTTTATTTGCCTATCGCATTGTGTCTCTACTTTCTCTTATGTAGAGATACATATATTGTAAGTAATCACCAACAAAAGAGATCAAAGCAAGCTTTATACTTGATGCAAATATTCTTTATATAAGCAGTCACAAGAATATGACCTTTCAACCTCATGCTTATTTAATTAATTACTTAGCTTACTTATTAAAATTTTTCTTGTTATCAAGTATTTCAACTGTATGAACACGTTCAGATTAGCCCATAACATAATCTATTATCATCCTTAATTAACACATATGGTCATAGGTTCATTGATTGACCATTTCTCTGTATATGTGTCATAACTTATATAGAAGACTCTTAATAGACTATACTTGATTAGACTAGTGTTCAAAATGAAATGTACAAAAATGACTTAGAAATATCAAATGCTAGACTCTTTAATTGAACAACCATATAAACTTAATTTTCACTACATGCTCTTGCACATCTATAATGGTAGTAAGCCTAATAGATAAATGATATAATGAGCATTATTACATTTGCCTTATCAAACAAGACAATATACTCATTTAATACCTAAATAAGGACTTTATATTATTTTGCTCATCAATCGAACCACAAATTATTGAGAAAACTTGCTCTTTATGTACATATCACACAAGCTTATTCTCAAAATTTGTTTCTGCTAGTTGATTCTCTCAAATGCAAAATTAATATCCTTTTGCTTAATGAAGAATAATACATCCTCCTAAACCTTATAATTCTCATCCACAACTTAGGAACACTAATACCTTTCATTTCTAAATGGGGATCAGCTATTCATTATGAAAGTAAACTGATACATGCTTATACTTAATTTTGAGACTAGAACTTTATACTTAAATTTACCAAATGTAAACTAAGTGTAAAACTTCATGAATCAAATTCCTGTACAATATTACTTGTGGGCTAAATATTATACTTTGACTCTATACACATCAAAATAGTATATGCCTTTATGAATCAAATTCCTTCGTAGTATTATCCGTAGGCTCAATACACGTTTTGATTCCATATACTTTATATATGTATTTATCTATATTCGTATGATATAACTAGTTAACTACATGCTTAATCTTAATCCCTGTGGGCAAATTAAGATATTATAATTAACTATTATATCCTGATAAATTATATCAATTTCAGTCAATAGTCCTGTGGGACGATATTAACTTTGTTAATATAATTTATCACAATTTATGTCTTTATAACCAAATGTGACTTTATAAGCTTTACGTATATATATCCTTAATATAATTGAAGATGTTGTGGCTACTCAACAACTATACTAAAATATACTCATCACTAGACATAATACTTCATTGTCTGTCCTAATTCAAACGAGTCCGTTTGAAATTCAAACGGTCCGATTGAAAACCAACCGACATACACAAATTACCTGTCACCAAATGAAAAGGCCCGTTCGGATTCCAAACGGTCCGTTCGAAAACCTCCTGACAGATACTTAATATAATTGTCAACTATCTTAATGTAAACACAAACCAAATAGTCCGTCTGGACTTCATCCAAAATGTCTACCCTAGTAGAAGAACTAGTTATAACAAGTTGACTTAACATAACCTAATGGATTATTTAATTATTATTATCTATATATGAATAATTACCATATGCACAATTTCCACTATATCCTATATAAATACAATTTCTGTAATATCACTATACCATATTTATAGTAATTCATATTAGTCTAATTAATGCTTGTAGTACTAACACTAATAGAGTATTCCTAAATGTATGATGGTCTGTAGACTCCATCAATACTTAACTACTATAGTATTATACAATCATAGCATTATTGACTAATATGTCTCCAACAAAGATGCCATCAAACTACACAAATTCCATATTTTAGTAACTTGTGATTATTCTATAGACTTCTATAATAATTAACTAATCCTTCAATCCTCTTAGACAGTGGAGAACCATTATTGGTCTAATTATACCTTAATTTTCATGTAAAATCTAAGTTCTGAATCATATCCAATTCAAAATGGTCGTTTGAACTCCAAACGGATCCGTTTGAATTCAAACGGGTCGTTTCAAATATGAAACGTTGCATCCAGAATTTTCTGACAGACTGCACACCTTCTGGTAAAACACCATTAACTTTTTTCATACTTGTCTGTTTTCTACGTTCTTGGTTATTCTAGAAACTAGACTTAATTCTATTTCCATCAACGGAAGTTTCAACAAAAACAAGTTTCTAGATCAAAAGTTAAGTCCCTCGAAATTCAGACATTTACTGGTATGTTCTGAAAAACTGTCAGTCCGACCCATTTTGTAAATAGCAAAACTCACTCATACTTAATCGGAATTTTGCAAATTTAGATTCTATTGATAGATCTATTAATGTACTATATACCACTAAAATTTCATACGCATCCAAATTACAGAATGAGAGTAAACTGGCCTGTACTCCAGAAAGGTCAGAAATTTCAGAACAAAAACAGACTGACATCCTTTGATTGCGACCACAATATCTCACTGTATACTTACTTGATTTCGATGATCTTGGTCTCTATGGAAAGTAGACTTAAAGATATTTCCAATCCCGAAAACCTCACTCGAATCGAATACACGAATCATGAGATATCACTTCACTAAGTCAGACAATCAAAAACAGATTCTGTTTTTCTTAATGAAAATTAGGGTTTCCCCTAATTATTTTCTTAATCACTAAATTAATCAGAAAAGACCAACAAACTACGACTAACAATCATCTAATTAATCAAAATGACAATCTTAATGGCAAGACAGAGGCATAAACCGTTCTGATACCAACTGTAAGTAATTTAGTGGATAATGCGGAAAATAAATCCCAAGAACCGTAAATTACCTCCAGCCATTGCCGTGCTTGATTGTCGATTCGATGACGTCGCAGGATCGGTTCTCTGACAGATTGGAGAGTGAGAGACAACTACTAAGCCGAGGTCACTTCCCTTGAATTGATGGCAAACTCCAGGATATCGGCCCAGACTAGTCTTCCCATGTGTTCTCTATGTTCTTCTCTCATGTACTGACCATATGAGGGATAGAGATCATCTACTCACTTCTCTCTATCAGAACAGGGGTAAATATAGCGCAGGAGATCACTAAATAGGCGCAACTAGTGGATGCAAACAAGAGATGATGAGATCAGACCGTTCTGTCCAGATTCAATGTACAGTTCAAACGGATCCGTTCGATTTCAAACGGGTCCGTTTGAAATCAACCCGAGAGCACTGCACCTTTCGTCCATTCCGAACGGATCCGTTTGAATCCAAACGGATCCGTTTGGATTTCTCTGGACAGAATACTACAGAGTGATGCTATGATGCATTGCTCTCAATGGCTTGCAATATTTTTTTTTTTTTTTTTTTTTGAAAATTAATGGCCTGCAATGTGACAAGTGAGATGGGAGCAAAATGGGTTGCGGTCTGGACTGGCGGTCCTCATGCATTGTCGGCGCATTTGCACACTTATCTGATAAGAGAAATCATCGGAGTTGGAGACGAAGGTGATGGATTATTATATCAAATTTCCTTCTCCATTCCAATTATTTACTGCTTATATAATCCAATTTGTATCTCGTATAATTATGTGTTGTGGTCGTTCATGATTTTTGAAGAACACTATTTTCAGTTTTATTGTTTTTATAAAATTTTGTGAAATTTTAAATAGTTTTTCAAGTTCGTATCATTTACATCCATTAATTGTTATGCCCTTTAAGCATTGGGCCATTAATATAAAGAAATTAAAGTGAGCTAGGTAATGGGTGTTAAGCCATAGGTTAAAGACTTGATTATACATATTGGAGGAGAGGGCCCACAAAATTATACATGCTTAATCTATAAGCCCCCCAGCTAGATTAAAGACTTGATTTAGTTATTCTTATCTTTAGTTTTTTATCTTTGGATGATTTATAACACTGACTCATCTGATCACTTGATCAAATTTGGGTTATTATTGAGTTCAAGAACTGCAATTGAGAATATTTCATTGAGTCGAACGTCTCCCATAAATGTTCAAAAATCAAGTTAGATAAACTTTTTTACCATGCCGATCAAAGTAACTGTAGCAGGTACATAGCCTTTACACTGTGTCTGGATGGTTGGCATCGGATGCGAAGGGACAGAAAATAAGAAAAAAATCAGACTTCTCCGTGTTTGGATGGTAGTGAATCGGAAAGGAAAATAAATCGTGAGGGGAACGGTTCCCTTCCAAAATTCCCCTCCTGCACAAAAAAATGGAAATTGATTCATACCATCCATCCCAGCGCCATCCAGACTCAGCGCTCCCTTCTCCTTTCCGCACTCAACTCAGCGATCCAATCCGAGCGCGCCTTCTGATCCGAGCGCACCTCTCACCTAGCGCACACGCCTTCCCCTCACCTTGTGCAACCTTCCCTTCCTTCGTTTCCAGGCACGGCTCCCCTCCCTTCTCTCTCTTCTCGCGAGTTCTCCTCCGTTCCTTCGCTCACAGGCGAGTCTCCCTCTCCGTTCCCTCTCTTTCTTCGTGGATTTCTCCTCCTCCTCCCTTCTTTTTTCTCTATTTTCCTTTCCTTTGTTCTCTTCTATCCCCTCTATTTTTCTTCCTTCTCTTTCTTACTGGTCCATCGTTTTTTTTCTCTGTTCATTTTATTTGCTATATATGTTCTATTTATTTATTATATATGATTTATATATGTTGACTTTTATTTTTTTTGCATCTAGTTAAAATTATTTGTAATATATGTTCAATTTATTGTCATATATGTTCAATTTATTTGTTAAAACTGTTCAATTTATTTGTCATTTATGTTCAATTTATTTGTTATATATGTTCAATTTATTTGTTATAACTGTTCAATTTATTTTGTCATTTATGTTCAATTTATTATGTTCAATTTATTTGTTATAACTGTTCAATTTATTTGTCATTTATGTTCAATTTATTTGTATACTTTTACTTTTTATGAGTGCACATTGTTTGTTACATATGTTCAATTAGTTGTTATATCTGTTCAGTATATATAAACTCTGATTATATGTTCATATTATCTTTGTATCTGTTCAATTTATTCTTGTATATGTTCATTTTAAAAGACGGGATAACGTGTGAGGGAGAGGAAGGGAAAATAGATCGCTAGGAATGAGGGAAGGACAGAACGGAGTGCGAGGGAGGAAGGGAAAATAGATTGCTAGGAAGGCGGGAAGGACGGAAGGTAGCGCGTAAGGACAGAAGGGGCGTGAGGGAGGGAAGGGCGCCTCACCCAGGCGCGCGGAAAAAAGAGAAAGACGGAGGGGAGGGGAGGATTGGATGACGCGGATGATTTTTCGCTGGATGACGCTTATCATCCCCGCAAAAAAATTACCCTCCGAATCGGCGGAGAATGATAGGAAAGAGAAATCGGCGAGATGCGGATTGACAGCGATTACCATCTATACCATTCTTGGCGCGCGATTTTCCCTCTTGCCGTGCAATCTTCTTTTATTTAAGCACGATTCGTTCGTGCTTGCTCTCTCTTCATTTTTATATTGCATAATATGGAGAATAAATAGGTCCAGCGCAGTCATTTTTCTGACAGTTTGTGTGGACATTAGAATTTTAGCCTTTTTTCTCTTATAAGTATTGTAAAATTTTGAACTATTTCGGTAGAAGTCCTCTTTGTAGAAATGATGAGTAGTACTTGTTCCTTTTTTTGGTGACAATAGTGCCTGTACTTGGGTATGTGGTGCTTATTTTAATTAGGCACGGTGCTTGTACCGATTGGTACAAAACTTTGGTTTTAAAATTCCAGGTTTTGCTTGCGTTCTGATTTTGAATTACAAGCATTGATCAAACCAATATCTCCTACTAGTTCATACATAAATTAGAAGTTTCATTTATATTTATACTAGACAAAACATTTTTTTTTTTCTTATGGTTTGGGCGATGAGAATAAAAGGGTATTGGTACAGGAACCGTACCAGTACTTTATAGTGATTTCCGTTGATGTTTGAGTCAATGTGCTGTAATTGCACTTTGCTTCTTTTTTTTTAAATAAAATAGAAGTGGTGGATTTATATCCACTAGTTTCCAAAAAAAAAAAAAAAAGTTTCATCAGCTGTACGGGACTCATTTAATAATGAACAACATAATGGAGCCTTAGTTCTTGCAAATTAGAAATCTCTGTTTATTTAATTTTAAGGGTACAATTGTCAATTGTTTAGTTCTAATATAATTTTACCTTTGTTAAATTGAATCATCCAAACAGAAAAATAGAAGGAAAGGAAAAAAAATATCTTTCCCTTTCATTAAATATCTGTTTAAATATCCAAACAGACAAAGATTAAAAAATTCCCTTTCCATTCTCCTCCTTGTATCCAAACACAGTGTTAGGTACCATAGGCACAGGCATGGGGAAAGTTTCTGACAGGCACGCTGATTGAGCACTTTCTTTGAATCAACATTCTGACTCATGACCCAATTAAATTATCTATCTGTTATTTTTGGACTTTGGACTGAATTATTTTGGATAATATTAAGATGCACTCATCTTATTTGAAGTACAATGAAAGCATCTTTCATTTGATATTAAATAAATACAGTGGTATATATCTCTATTGATGAATTGAAGGTCTATTTTTTTGAACTTCCATAAGAACATACCATACAAAATTATGACATTCAACAGAAACAATGAAATTGTCAAGGCTTTTACGGTTTTACCCTCTAATTGTTCCCTTTGCTCAACTTAGCTATCAAAGCCTACGGTGACAAGAACATCAACTTTGTCCCCGGCCTTTCCCACCACCACGCTAGTGATCTTCAAGAAGGCATCATTTTAGGGGATCTGAATTCGCCCTTCTCCACGATGCTTTATCAAATGGCTCATCGACTCCCCAACTCATCTGCTGTCGTGCTAAACACAGTTCATGGGCTAGATTCAACTGTTGACTACTTCTTTATGCAAAAGTTCACAAACTATTTCCCCACAGGTCACTTCCACCTCCTCAACTCAGCACATACTGAACCATTAACTGACTCGTTTGGTTGTCTCTCGTGGCTTGACCAACATGAGCCTTCCGCAGTGGCTTACATCAGCTTAGGAACTGTTGTGACTATTCCACCAGCAGAGCTTATGTCACTTGCCAATGGCTTGGCAACAAGTGGTGTGCCGTTTATTTGGCCTCTAAACGAAAAAGCACAGTCATTCCTTCCACCGGGATTTATCGATAATGTAAAAGAGACAGGAAAGGGTAAAATTGTTTCTTGGGCCCCACAAAACAGTGTTCTAAGGCATAGAGCTGTGGGTTTATTTGTTTGTCATTGCGGGTGGAACTCAGTAATGGAAAGCATTGCCGCAGGGATTCCAATCCTTTGTAGGCCATTCTTGGGGGATCAGTTGGTAAATACAAGAGCAATCTTGCATATTTGGAAGTTTGGAATTGGATTAGATGAAGTGATTTTTACAGAGCAGGGGGTTGTCAGGGCATTGGAGATGGTGCTTAAAGGAGAAGAAGGTAGGAAAATGAGAGACAAGGTGCGAGAACTGAAGGATCTGGTGAATGTTGCATTAACGCAACAAGGAAGTTTGCGGGACAATCTGAAGAGATTGATGAAGATCGTCTGTGGATGTCAGTTCGTTTATGTATGGCTAATGACAAGTTTCAGTTGGAGAGTCAAAACTTAAAATGATAGTTTAGATGTAATTTAGCAAGATGCAAGTACTTTTCTAAGATTAATTGTTTAATTTTTCTAGGTGAATGGAACTCTGATAAGATGTTATCTTGATTATAAAACCATTTAAGTTTAGCCAAATTTGTGGCTGATGCCTAAGTGATCTAAGACCTGGGCAATTTTCTAGTTGAGATTGGTAATTGAACAGATGATCAAAGAAACAAAAATTGTCATCTTAATTTTAGTACGCAAAACATAATTCCGAGTTCAATGTTGAGCCAGTTTCATTCCAGTTAGAGTTTCTAATTTCACTTTTTCTACTCTCTCCTTGTTTATGTGAACAAAAATCATGGGTTGGTTAAAACTAAACTAAATAATAAACCCAATCTAATTTATACCCTTTCTGTACTCTTAAACCATACAATTATAGTTCAGAAATTAGAAATGCTACCAATGCAACATTTAATTGACCATACAGGTTAATTTAACATCTGAACTTGGCTACAAATTAACATCCACAGAACCTTGAATGGACTAAGGCCTTGAGGCTAGGTTTCCTTTCGTTGTCAAAATATATTACAAGGCCGACATTCAATTGGGGGATCATATTGGGCCGTAAGCCCATATCATTTGTATTTTATTATGACATGGTTCATGGTTGTTTACGCAACCAATTAAATTACCAAACCAACCATCGGCTCTCCTCCTTCTCCGATCTCTCGTCTCTCAATCAAATTGAGCAAGGAATAGTAGGATCCCATTTGTATAAAATCTCTCGTAATGTCCCTTGATTCGGTGGTCCCCACCTCTCTCATCCGCCAGCTCCAGATCTCGCTCCGAGACAGCTTCTCCCTCCCCTCCAGTGACCTCTCCACTGACCCCTCCAGTTCTCCCGCGCCACCTCCCCTCCCTTCCATCCACGATGCCATTGCCTCCCTCGACCCCGCCTTGGATCGCTCCGCCCGCTGCGGCCGCTGCCGTGGAGGCCTTTTGTGTGGCGGGGTGTCTTCTCTGTGTGTCTACTGCGGGGAGGGCTTCATGGGAGGAGAAGAGGCGCCTCCTGAGATCTCCTTTGTGAATACCAATGCGTACAAGCTGTTGCTTCAATCTCTCCGCTTCGATGGATCGGTGAGTTTATTATTATTATTTTTTCGTTTTCTTTGAGGAGAAAGAATTGAACTTTTTTCCATGCAGGAAGCTGTTAACTTGGATCCTGAATCGGCTGAACCAAACAAAGAACGGGACCCCTCTAAGTCCGGCATGATATTATCTGACCTTCTGAACTTAAAACTGGTATTCTCTCCAGTAATAGTAAGTGCTACTGAAACCGAGACAACCACTGAAACTGGTTCCAGTACACAGGACCTGAATCTCTCGGGAATTAACGTTGATGCTATTTTTAAAGAAACTAAGAAAGAGACACCTCAAATTAAAGTTACACAAAGTACCCAAAATCAAATATCCTTTGCAAATCAAACAAGTGGCACCAGTTCTTTTGCTAATTGGGATGCTAATTTTGCATCCCAGCCAGTTAACCCTCCAATACCAGTTCAGGTTAGTGTTCGTGCTTCAGAAAATTTGTCAAAGGCCAATGTAAAAACGGAGGTTTCTGAAATTGAAACTCAAGCTGATGAGGAACCTGATGATTGGCAAGATTTTACTGGTTCAAGGGCTGCTCATAACACGTCTGATTCGGTACAAATACCAGTTCCCTCAGTTGAGAATAGAGAACTGCTAAAAGCTGAAGGTGAGAAATCTTTTGGTTCAAAAGATGTCGCCAGCTCAGGCTTAGATCAAAGTGGATTATCAGACCCAGGAGAAGAACCCAAAACCAGCCCGAATGATACTTTGCAAATGGAGACCAGAGAGGCATTGAATGCTGATGGCGAAGATGCATTTGGTGATTGGAATGCTTTCACCAGCTCAAGTAGCGGTCAAGAAGGGTTATCAGGTGCAGCACTTGAACCTGAATTGGGCTCACCAGAACCAGTATCTGTAAAGAATGTAGAACCATTGAATCCTGGAGATGATTTGTTTGGTGACTGGAAGAATTTTACTGATTCAGGTGTAGCTCAAAGTACATTACCAGTTACTGGAGTAAATGCTGCACCCATTTCAGGTGACTTATTTCCAGTAAACATCGAAAAGAAGACGGTCGTTGTCGAAACAGAACATGCCAATGTAGATGACTCATTTGATGACTGGAAAGATTTCACTAAATCTGGATCAAGTCAAAGCAGGTTATCTGACCTGGATGAAAAATCCACAACTAGCTTTTGGGATCCATTAACTCCAAAAAGAATAGAGGAACCTGGCAATATGGAAACATTTATCGTTGGTGGTGGTGAACTTGTTGATGATTTCCCACATTTCACGGGTTCAGGGGTAGCTCAAATTGGGATGTTGGGTCCTGAAGTGGAAACCCAACCAAGTTCACAAGACCCCTCAAATGTGAAAGAAATTGAACCATCTGATAGTGCAGAGACATCGCGTGTTGAAATGAACGACCCTTTTAGTGATTGGAATGATTTCAATAATTCAAATGCAGTTCAACCAAGGTTATGGAATGATGGAGAAAGTGCTGAACCTATATCAGGGGACCTGTTCCCAATAAGCACCACAGAACAACCATCTAATAATATTGGAACATCAAATGCAGTTGATGTTGACTCGTTTGATGATTGGAATGATTTCACCAGTTCAAGTGCAGCTCAACCCAGGTTACAGAATGATGGAGACAAAGCTGATCCTATATCAGGGGACCCGTCACCAATAAGCACCACAGAACAACCATCTAATAGTATTGGGACATCAAATCCAGTTGATGATGACTCATTTGATGATTGGAATGATTTCACAGGTTCCAGTTCTGCTGATGCATTACCTGACTCACAAGAGAAAAATGGACCTGCCATTGGAAATTCCTCTGAAAACTTTGGTGCATGGCCTATGGTTGGTGTTGAGTCAAAGAAAGATAGTTACAGTACTGATTTGTGGTCTGCTGGTGTCAATGGAGGGGTACTAAATAGTGTATCTAACAATAATGGAAATACAGAGTTATCTGATGGTTGGCTGGATTTTATGAGCCCGAGTCAAGTAACAGGAACAGGTTTGAAAGAAGGGGTGAAAATTAATGATGGTGACAAAGGCTCGTCTGACAATTGGTTGGATTTTTCTGGACTTACAGGGCAGACAAAAACTAAATCTGAAAATTTGATTCTTGAAAATAATAATCCAGATGACTTGTTTGAGGATTGGCCATTCACGGGCTCAAGTCAATCAGTGAAGCCACATTCTAATCCAATTGAAAAGAATTCCAAAGCTGGGGAACTTAAGCATGAGAATTTATCCGAGGATTGGCTAGATTTTACTGGCTCTGGTGAATCAAAAGAACGTATCAAGTCTGAGAATAACAGTACATTGGATGGCTGGTCGAATTTTAGTGGTGCAGTTGATGTAAAGAGACCTGAGAGTAAGAGATTGTCAGAGAATTGGCGAGGTTTTACTAGTACAGGTCATGTGGCAGCACCACACAATACCCAATATTTTGATTTTGGGGATTTCATTCAGTCAAGTTCTTCTGCGACCCCAACAGGCGATGTAAAGTTAGACAGGTAAAAAATACAAAGGAATAGAAAAGGATAAAAATGGCAACCTGATATCTTGGTTCTGTACCTTGAGGCCTAGTATTGCTTCCAGTTACTGTAATTTGGTTCCGACTGCTCTATAACAAACCAGACTGGAGTTTCTTTATGTGGACCACTCTATTCAGTAGTTGAATCGCAGCTTTTTTATTTTTTCAGCGGAACTCTAAAAGGCTTAACTCATTACTCTAGAAAAGTATCCATATCCATATCCAAATCTGTATCCGTATCTGACAATTTATAGTGGATACAGCTAAAGTTTGACCATTCTCTATTTGTATCTGATCCATTTGTACTCCTATCGGTCACTTTAAACTATGTGAACATAAAATATTGTTTTGGTTTGTAATTGCTTCCTATGGTAGCTGTGATAATAACCTCAATAATATGCCAAAGGGGAAAACAGTAAATACATCATGATACTGGAACATACAATCATGGTATAAAATTATCAGAACAGTGAACAATTGTTCCAAAACATTGTGTTGAATGACCATGTATGTGTTGCTTTTGAATCAAATCTGTCAATGCCCTAAATCTTTAAATTTTTCAATCTACCCATGCAGTTTAAATGGAGTGCATTCAGATCCCTTCTCAATTTTGACAACACCCAGCAATAGCATACAGTATCCAAGTTCAAATGGGGATTCAAAAACCGAAAATGTGGGTGATATCCAAAAGTACCTATCTCAAATGAATGATCTATCATTTATGCTGAAGGACGAACTTTCAATTCCAGACAAGCTTGGTTCAAAGTGATCTTGTATATTTAAGTATGCTGTCAAGTTGAATCCTTTTTTTATTTCAACTTCAGGGATGTGATTCCCTTTGAGATGTGGTTTTAAATTTGTTCTCTTTCTTATTTATTTTTGGGTTTTAGGGGTGTGTGATCATCTTATTTTTCTAATGAATAGCATATGTTTTTGGAATGCCTTACATCTTTTTAGTCTGTAAAAGGGGTTTCTAATTTTGATGTGATGCTTGTAATATTGTTCTTGAAAACAGATTATGAATGTATATTGAGAGAGTATTTAACTTGTCTTTGCAGATGCTTTCTCTTTCTGTATAGAAAATTGGGCATCCCAGTTGGTGTGAAAGCGTGATTTCTGCTCTGTGATGTGTAGTATAGACAACAGTATTTCTTTGAAATGATCTTTTAAATTAACAAAGCACATAGTGGAAGGCATAGTGGCAAACCATCTTGGCTGATAGGCTGAAACAGCAAGTACATGTTGGGTGATAGTGTGATAACTGCAGACTTTTTTTTTATTTATTTATCTATTTTTTTTTTTTTTTTTTTTTTTTGAAACAGCAGGATCACTCCTGCCACTTTCTATCACTAGTAAGCCAAAAAATACACGTCTTATGTCCTCACATTTCCCTGGAGGAAAACCCAATCAACAAAACCAGTAAGGCTACGCACTGGTACCTGCCACTTATGGTACCATTGCACTGTACCTATCTATACCCCTTCTATCTGACCTGTTACAAACAATTAAACAAAGTACCAAATCAACACAGATGCCAGATGTGATACCTGTAGTTTCCAGTTACAATTATTATTTCCTATATTTCCTTCAGGAGAAGTTTATTTTTTATTATTTTTTTAATTTTAGTTTTCTAATTTATTTACTCTTTTGACAAAATAGTAGGAATTAATACGATGTGCGAATGTAATAATAAAAAATTAAAAAAAGACATGAATTTGGAGAGGTTTACACTCGTATTAGCTTAAATCATACACTATGACATTGTTTTTCTAAATTATAAGTAAATTCTCAGGGGCTAATGTGAAATACAAGACAAAAGCTACTAATTTTCCAAAGATACAGTTTTTTCTGCAATGATGATGATAAATTCTAATTAAACATCAAGCCATCCGGATGTACAACAGTGCGTACGTAAACTGGTTGTCCTGTAAATGTACTTTTCTTTTGAAAGATAAACTGGGTCAAGCCTTATTTTAAATTAAATGTCTACGAAAAACCTCCAGCTGGGTTTTCGAACATGCGATCTTGCAATCAAGGTGCATTACTCTTTACCATTAGACCAATAGCTCTTCATTTTCACTCAAGATGCTTTATTTTTACCACTAGACCAAGAGTTATGCCTCGATCCTGATAAATACTTAGACCTGATGTACGGTTTTCATACTCGATTTTCAATCGGTTTAAGCCCTAAATTAATACCAAATACAAGTGTTTTTACTTTATTTTGCTCATTTTTAGGTTGTAGAAAGGTACAGCCGTAGCCCGACAAGTTTATTTTCAGGTTCATCACATTTTGCGGCGCGACAACAGAAGAATATGCTAAGGAAAGGAAGTTTGTGCACTGGAACGGACCGCCCCAGCTTAGAAGAGCAGACAATGTGGCATGAGCAACAAGGGCAAGCCAGCACAGCCCGCCCAACCGGCAGGACGGATCGTCCAGACCAGTCAGCCAGCCCATGCAGCAGAACCAACCAAGGCCAACTGGAATGGGTCGCCCCACCATCCAGGCGGACCGTTCCAGCAATTTCAGGACTGCCCAAAATAGCAAAGTCAATTCTGCCTGTCCGTTCTTCTAAGTATGGACCTTCCAGAAGCACGATCTCACGTTCTCCACAATTAGAAACCGCATCCCACTGAATATATAAGCGATGACCTGTCTCCAGAAGCAATCATCAAGTCAGAAGTCTAGGTTTTAGCCTCTTTTCCAACTCAGCCAGGAGACCAACTTCTTGGACGATCCAGCCTCACTGGAGTGCACCGCCCCAGATCTCAGACGGACCGTCCCAGACAGGCCAGAGCGAGAAATAGTGGAGAATTCGAGCAACTTTTGTTGTAACTCTAATTTTCTATCTTTTATGTGCTTTTATTTTATGAAACTTGATTTATTCTATATGGATTTGATAGAGTAGATTAGTTTAGGGGCTATGGTTGAGAACCTTTTCTTTTATGTTATTTGTTGAGTCGAATCTTTAAGTAATTAGTTAAGTTAAGTTTTATGTTTTATCTTCTGTGATTTGATTGCTTTACTTTGTTGATTTGCTTTATTTAATTGCCTTAATTGATTATCTCGTCAAACAAAGTACACGTTTGATAGTTTGGAATTTAAAATCAATTGAATTAACTCAAAGCTTTTCAATAAAACACTTAGGTAGATAATAGATCGAAAGATTGAATCAAAACTTGAGTAATCAACGTTTTAACTTAGGATCGAAAGATAATAAGTTTGCCTAGACCCAAAAGATAAACTAAATTTCCTAAATCAAGGAACGAAAGTTGAAGTTTAGGAGTTTAGAAGTTAAACGTTTTAAATCAAAAGAATTAACCTAAACGAAAGTTAGAGTCTAATTATTTGGTTTAGTAATCGTTTTAAACTACTTAAAACACTTAATTAATTATTTAAAGAGATGACAAGACAAGTATTGGCATCTCAGACCGTTCCAAGTTAGAACGGACCGTCCAAAAGGGGGCGTTCTAACCTAGAACGGGCAGTCCCAGTACGCCATCTGAAGTCCAGAACGGACCGTTGCCAGACATGGAACGGACCGTTCTATTTTTGACAAGTTAAAGAAATTGTTTGAAACCAGAAACCCCTAGTTTTATTAAATTGATTTTTCTCCACGTTTTGTTAATTAGGAAGTTATTTACTTAGAATTTCTGAACTGATTTTATTTTGTCTTTTAATTTAATTAATTGTTTCTTCAAAATTATTTTATTAAATCTAGGATTTAATTAAGATTGATTTGTATAACTTAGAAATTGAATATTCCGTCTCCGAGGATCGACCCTAGGCTTACTCAACGATAAATCGTACGCTTGCGATTAAAATTTGGGTAGGATTTAAGTAAAAATTAGTATAAGCAAGAACTCATCAAGACCCCTTTTATTTCTGATAATTAGGTTAAGTCTCTTTTTTGAAAGCAAAAGAGAAAATATTTTATATTTCTGAGTCGGAGCTTACTGCTGCAACATGCGAAGGATTATTACCATCCTTACCTGTACCTTTTATCACATCTGAATTGACCGATTCACAGGTCAAGAAGATTAAAATATAGCGTTTCCTTTTTTCACAGAAATATGAAGACTATTTCTAGTTGTTTCAGTTAAGTAGGCTAAAACAGTTCATCACGAATAGATTTTTCCTCTGATATATACATTTCCTATTTGATTAGTTATTATCTGATTTTATTATTTACCGAAAATAATTTTTTATTTTAATTATGTTTTTTCTATGTTTATTTTATATAGTGGTATCTTTGATTTTTTTTTTTAAAAAAAAAACGTGACAATGACAATGATTTTTTTTTATTGTTTTTAAATAACAATAGTTATGATTATTAGTGCAATCTGAATACCAAATATCATGCCAAAATCTAAAATTATGACCATTACCCACTTTATAATAGCAAGAAATATCACCTGTGGGGTTTATGGATTGAACCCCTTTCCAAAAATAAGAAAATTTACCTAAACTGTTATCAAAGTACAAAATAGATAACATGTTAAAGAAGGAAAAACAATTAGAAAAATTCTTGTGCAATTCAAGAAATTCCTTTTATGTGAAGAGTGAGTGGTTCTATTGCATAACTAAATGTCCATAATTATTAGCGTCAACGGGTAATATAGCCGGCCTATAAAACCTTCCATTTTAATTTCAAGAATTATAAGCATCACTTAAGCATTATTAAATGTCATAAATTTGAACATCTTTCCTTCAAAACTGTCCATAACTAATCAATTTCAAAACTGTCCATAGTTATCCGCATCAGCCATCAATGGGTAATAATTTAATGTAATATAGCTGTGTGACATGTAAAAACTTCACTTTTTATTTCACAAATTATAATCATCAATTTATCAGCATTAATTTAATGGGTATAATTCAGCCGCGTCTAAAATTCAGAAGAGTTACGGACGGAGTAAAATTTTATTTTTAAATTAAAATAATGTACCAAATAATTGAGTGTGTTAATCGAAACAACATTAGACGAGTAACTGTTGCCACTTGTCAGCTGTACGAAAGAACGCCTATCGTATTTGAAAAGTTGTGTTATAATTAGGAACTTCACCTAATTTGTAGTGACAAAAGAGCCAAAAAACGATATATATTATTTCCCCATTGTTGTTTAATCGAGGATCATACACTAAGTTCAATTTTCAGCTGACTTCTGATCCAGGTGCACGTTTAGAAAACTCGATTGGTATCCCTAGCATTACAAAATTTCAAACTATATTCACTTATTTTCTCTACTAGTCCAAAGCTAAAGTACTGCTCATCAATTAACCGGATCCTTGGTCTTGAGGTGGCGGTGAAACATGATGCGGCGAATCCTCCTTTGGTTTACCATCAGTGGCCTCCTCATCAGATTCAGTTCCATCCTTGTTTGGCTATGGTCCAGGTGGGCCCTTTATACCAGGGTTGAGACCGCCGAACTTCTGAAGAGGGGAGTCGCCGGGTGGGGGCTCGAGTGGCGGTGGGTTGTCTACCTTGCCATACTGCTCTTTTGATGGAGATTCCTGGTCTTTGTCAGACTCTGCATGAAGTAAAGGGTGTAGAGAGGTTATTGCTCTTATACAATGAGAAGGAATTTGAAATAGGAAGCTTGGAGTTGGAGATGGAGGCTTTATTTCAAGAATTTTGACGAGTTTTGTTAAATACATTTTTTTTTCACTACTCTTTCTCCTCTCTTCTTTGGGCTGAATCTTCTATCCTGTCCAAACCGAACAAGGAGAATTTGAAAGATATATATACCGAGTACAAGCGGTGGAGGTATTTTGTGTGCGTCAGAAATTTGTACGTGTTACAAAGGAACCAAACGGTATATTTGCTGACTGTTACTTCGCAAGATGCCATCTCGGTACCAACTACCAGGCCTCATAAATGTTTGAACCGATGGGTTTTGTCATACACATTTGTGCGATCTAAATTAATAATTCCAAAAACGAACTAAAAGACCAAATTATAACATCAGAGAGAATATTAAGACCACTAATTTGTGGTTTTCAGCTGGGTCGCATCCAAAATCTTTGTGGCAGTAAGGTTTAGGACTAGGATACAAAAACATACGAGGAAATTTCAGCATTGCTTACAGATGAGGTAGCTTTATAATGACATAATGTTCGATTATTATATTCCTTCTGTTCATATATGATTAGATAAAATAATATGAAAACTATTCATAATACAAACACTGCAACACAGACAACAGTAAGCTTGGAGGATCTGCAGTCCAAGGAAAGGAAAACCCAATTATTAACGAGATGTTACGATACATACCAGAATCTGACATCTACACAGCAACATAAATAAGCAACAGAGCGTTCCTTGGTTTTCACCAAACACAACACATGAAACCAACTAAACGAGAATTTTACACCCACCAAAGACTATGCACAAGTTTTTCACTTTTCCCTGTTAATCCCACCTGAAAACTAAAAAGAAATACCCAAACAGAGAACAACCAAATTACAGCCATCCTACCATCCAAACTCAGAAATAAAGCTGCCTGCACTGTGCAACAGTCCCCTCCTGGGGACAATACGGGCACTTGAATGCACGAGTGCTGTTCTTTGACAGCTTGAGTATGCTCTGCCGGGACAACACGTGCCCACAGGGCATCAACATTGGTGGGTTCTCCTCGCTCCCCTGTTCCCGGAGCACAGGGCACACAAATACTGAGTGGAACTGGTACTCCTTGGGCAGATCAAGCGGCACCGGCAACTGCTTCATCTCCTGCCACTCCTGCTTCTTCGCTTGCATCACTGACGCCAGCTTCAGGAGTGTAGGCAGACCCTCTGCTCCTGCTGCCACTGTAACCGCCAATGGGCTCTCATGCGACTGCCCCATCAGCCCACAAAACTGACGAACCAGTTCGCTTTCTAGTTCTTTCCATTGAGACGGTGAGGAGAGATCCCCATATGGGGATTGGTCGAGCCGATTTTCCCAAAGGAGGCATGCGAATACTTTCTGTATCTCAGCCTGGTGTTCATTGGCCCAGGGGGACAAGTGAGCCCGCGCATACTTCAAGGCATCGCCTTTTTTGCCAGCTTTCAGCATCTCGATGAATTGGAGCTCATGGAGCTTGAGTTCAAGAGATGAGCCATATTGATGGAGTTTCTCACGGTTCTTTGTGACCCAAGCTAGTGCAGGCCCAAGATCACGGGATTGTCTCATAGCCTGGAGGATTGAGTGCATTTCTAAGAAAGGGGATTTGAGAATGTCAGACTGTGACACTTGGGCCTCACTTGAAAACCTATCTCCTATCTCAAATTGGCCCTGCCGGTAAAAATGGGATGCAATGATCTCATTTATGGTGGCGGGATCCATCTCGACTTCTCGGTAAGCCTTGGAGATGTCAGAATGGAAGGTCTTTTCTAACAGCTTTGTGTACTTAGCAATTGCAAGGTTAAGTTCCTTTTGGCACCCCTCAAACTGGGCTACAGGGGTGATTTCATCAATTTTGGCTTTTAGTTGGGCTAAAACAGCAGATTGATCCAAGTTGCCATCTTGGAGCTTGGTAATAGCGAGTTCAATTTCATTAATGAGTTGGTCAATAATTTCTTGTGATCGAGATGCATATTGCTTTTGTTTCTCTTCCACCCGATCAAATGATTCTCTTATTGTGTCAACCTCCATTTTTTATTGGTTACACCCAGAAAAATCTGCATTTTGTAAATAATTTATTGTCAATTATATGAATATAGAAGTTATACAGATCCACTGAAACCTAACTGGTACACTAACAAGTTGTAGCTTAAACCTCAATGAATCCTTGGTTTCTGTCCAGCAAACCTAATTATCATTATTTATAAAGAGAAAATATGAGACTTATAAATGGCCTCCTTCCCTAATAATTGTACCTAACTGGTACACTAACAAGTTGTAGCTTAAACCTCAATGGACCCTTGGTTCTGTCCAGCAATCCTAATTATCATTATTTCTAAAGGGAAACTATGAGACTTATAAATGGCCCCCATCCCTAATAATTGTATTAAATAAAACCTGCTAAAACTATTGTCACAGATAATACTAAGTAATCCATGAAACCTTTATGGCATGGTCCTAATGTACAAGCTAAGAATAAAGTGGAAGTCAAGACTTCAGGCATAAAAATGCAAACTTGCTTATAACCAAGCACAAGAAAATAAATGATACAGCCACGGTATCAGATGGGATAACTTGGTGTTGCAAGCAATGAATTAGCAACATGCTTGGATAACTTGGTGTTGCTTAGTATTTTATACAAGTAGGAAAGATATGCACTTACAACTAAAGCTAAAAACACAAGATAAAGTTAAAACATCCAAAAGTGCTTGAAGACTAGTTTGCTAAATGGTACATCTGTTGTTTTTCCCTCATGAAATCATACACAAAGATCAAACAAATGAATCATGACAATTACAATTACTCAGTGCAAACCATGTGTACCAGAAATGTGAAACCCAAGTAAGATGCACATTCTTTCTCCCCCCTCGTGCTCAATAGGTACCACAACTGAGGAGTAAGGATGATTCGGACTAAAGAAAAATTACTCTATGAACTAAGAAGACAATTAAGGTAAACAATATCTTTAGAAATTTAAAATAACCATACCAGATTTTAAGGTTAAATTGGGTCTAATTAAAGCCTAATTGAACAAACAAGTTTTGGTTCAGATAAGAAGAGGATGATTCAGATCTAATTGGCAGTTCCAGTGACACCTAATGCAATAGTTGAGCCATTATCGTATCAATCAAAATTGGGAACAACTTACCCTTGACACCTATATGTGAAATAAATCACACAGAATTTAAAACCAGAACTGAAATACCCAAGAGCGATATTAGCATTACCAACCCAATTCTAGGTCTGAACCTCACACTAGAAAGATCTAAAATAGATAGAATCGTTATTAATTGGGGCAAAATGAAATCGAAAAAGAGGCGAACCTGGTTTGTCTTCCGCGCAAATCTAGGGTTCCTCTTTTGGTTCGAAGAGAAGGCGCCTTAACTTGTCTTCTAAAAAGGAGCTAGGGTTTCGCGTGGGAGACCAAAGAGAAAGAGAGAGGCGAAGGTCAGACGAGGGAAGAGAGATCGAGAGGTAGAGGGATGGTGGCCATCGATATTTTTTCCTTTTGTTTTCTCGATTTTATCGCTCGGAAGGAGAGACAAATAGAGGAAGGAATGGAGTCCGACTGGAGAAGGAATGAGATGGACTGGAGACTGGAGACCCCGACTTGCTTCTGCTTTCTTGTTTCTTCGCGCAATTTTTTAACACGAGGGAATAATAATGAACGTTACTTTATTTTCACAGTGACTTGCTACTAAATTCTCACGGCTCTTGACGCACATCCTAGGGTTCGCTGCTTGCACCAGTGAAGTGGCTTCGTTACCGCGTAAAGGGACGTAGTAATAGTATTACTCCTAATCTGTATCTATATTTTATATTTTATATTTATGCATCAAACATCAGTAATATATTAACGATTATAAACTTGCAAGTAAAAATAATAGTGTGCAATCGATTGTTGCTAATTTATTTAAATAATATAAAATAATACATGACATCATCAACTAAGCTTGATATTTTAAGTTTTAGTTAACTTATAAGAACAGTAGATCCGAAATAATAATAAACCCGACCATAAAAATATCAATAATAAACATAAAATATAAGATATCTAATACAATTCTATTAAAAAATTTAGAAGCTTAATCGTAATATTTTGTTGAAAATATTGGATTCACATAGCCCTTAAATATTACTATCTTTTTTTTTATAAACTTCTCACAAATTAAAGACGGATGACAGGAACAGGGTAGCGGACTTAATAATAAATAACTACAATGTTATCTAGAAACAACTAAACTAAATCTTGTTATTCTAACAATGCCGTCGTGTAACTCGTGTAAACTAAACTCCAATGTTATATGCAAACAACTAATCCTGTCATCCGTTTACCCAAAATGGCAGCTGGCATCCGATTAGAGCTTAACCTCATTTGTTAAATATCAGCCGTCAAATTGGTTAATCGTACGTTCAAGAAGCCATTTGGTCCAATAAATATCCTACCACCTCTGTTTCCTATAAATAAAAAATCTTAAAAGGACGCTTGCAACTTGCAAGTTGCATCGCTGCGGCGCTGCCGCACCCGCATAGTTTTCGGCTGCTTTATAGTCCATAAAATTGCACACAAAAGTAGTATTTTAACCGTTCATTCTAGATTGTACGGTACGGATCTAATAGCAGGATCATATTATCTTCATCCAATAATAGCACACACATCTCTCTTTTCTCTTCTCTCCGACCCGACCCGACCCGACCCGACCCGACCCGCCTACTCGGACAGTTATTAGTACTTATTACAGAGGCGTTTTGTCTGACACTGATTTGATTTGTCATTTGTGTTAATCTTCTCCCACTCCAACTCCATTCCCTCGTCTTTACTTTTTATTTAATTCAATTCAATATTTACTCGCCATTTTTGCAAGTTGCACCGCTCAATTTTTCAAATTCACACTCGACCAAGTCTTCGCCTCTCTCTCTTCACTCTAGTCTAGGGTTTCCACTTCCACTGGTGAGGATCTCTCTTCTTCTCTCTGATTGATGCTAGCGGCGGGCTCAATGACCGGACCGACCGGTTTCTCGGCGACTCAGCCGCGGCGGCTCCGGTTGCACCGGGCGGTGACGCGACTCAGGCTGTGGAGTTCTACTGCTGAGGGGCAGAGAGGGAGGAGCAGTTGGGTTGGGTGCTTCTGGTCACCAGTGGTGAAGCACAAGGAGAAAGGGAAGGAGAAGGCAAATGGGAAGGACCTTGAAGTGGAGCCCAGCCGCAGTGGTGGAGAGGACATGTGGAGTGCGGAATCTGATGCGGCTGAGACGGGCCGTTTTCCCGAGCATTTAATAATCATGGTTAACGGCTTGGTTGGGAGGTGAAACTTCTTTTTCACTGATTGAACCCTGCATTGTTATTAATTTTGCAATTAATACCTCAAAGTTTGTCAGATTGAAAGGATGACAGGATTCGTTGTTTGTACATAACATTGGAATGTTCAATAATCTGATCAGTGACGCATATCTGATATATGTAATTATTTTTTAAGATTCCATATCAACTTTTTTTCCCTTAAAACGAGACCATATTTGTTTAATCCAAGGCACATGTATTTTTTATGCTCAACTATTTGAGTTAAACCAGAATAAATGCCATTTTCTTCTTTAACAGTGCAGAAGATTGGAGATTTGCTGCAGAGCAATTTGTGAGGCGAATACCAGATAAAGTAATTGTACATCGTGAGTACCTTATTCTAATATCCTTACTATATACCTGCTATATTTAAAGTTCAACGATACCACTGATAAGTGGAAAGTGGGCATTTTATAAAAGGAATGGTTTTTCTCACAAGTATATGTCACATGTGTCCCTACTCCTATTGACTCACTAACATATGAGCCTTGTTGTAGTTGGATTTTTGGAATCAAGTTTCTGGTTTGAACAATAGTTGCCAGGCATAGTTATTGTTTTGGTTGTGAACTTCAATTTCCAAGTTGCTATTTTACTTTTGTAATTGTGTAATATTGACATAACGGTGTTAGGAAAAAGTGGCACATTTCCAAAAGATTTAGACTTGTTAACTTTCTTAAGAGGAACATTAAATAAGAACACTGCACTTATAGCTGATTATATTAATTCTCATACACAGTAGCAGATTCTCTCAACTATAGTAATAGAATAATCTAGTACGGATTGAGCATGGATTTGGTAAATGTTAACCATATTTAATCCATTCCCAAGACAAAAGTGAACACTATGGGAAATTTGGGAACTTTGTGGCAGGTATACTTTAATATTCATGGTATACCATGCACCATAATAATAAGATGAATATTCTTTATATTATCAATAAGAATGAAAAAGTTATATTACTCGTCATAGTTCAGTGACTTTGTTGAATACATTACAGTTTATTGATATTCATATCATATTAATAAAAGAAGTAATGCACTTGAACCAGAAGGTGTAGAGTACTTTCTGGGACTGAACTGCAGATCGTAAATTTCTAGGGTAAAATGTGTAGATAAAACATATAATGTCTAGCTTTCATACTGAAGAATGAAAGGTGCAACAAGAATGATAAACTTTACTATTCATATTTAATGATCACCTAGAAGGCGTGGACTCTTTGAAATGAATTTGATTAGAGCAAGCATTATTGTGTATTGAGATTTGTGAGTTCAATATGAAATTTTTTTGGAGTCAAAGTGTGGTGTTACAATTTTTCAAGGTCCCTTTTTCTCATTCAAACTTTCCAAGACAGGTAGTGAATGCAACTCAGCTATGCTAACATTTGATGGAGTTGATTTGATGGGCGAGAGGCTAGCTGATGAGGTAGTCATGTTGAATATGTACTTTTCATACTCAGTGTTTTTCTTTTCAATCATGACCAGCCTGAGTTTTGTAATTTAAAAATTAAACTTTGTGTCCCTTTAGGTGTGTTTGGCACGCATGAGGTTAGTAGGGTTAGTGGTGTAAGGTTAGTACTTTTTGGGATTTTCGAGGTACTTTTTGGAATTTCGAGGTAGAATAGTGAGGGGATGGGATTTTTGAGGGAATCCAACTAAACTCGCTAAACTCGCTAACTGGTTCAACATCAGTTCTAGCACATCCAAGTATCCAACAACTTTCTGATTGAGCTAGGTTGTTATGTAGTGAGCTATTCAGATTGACCTGTCTACCGATTCAATAAATTAAACCTCCACCAGGAATTGATCTGTTAACAAAAGTTTGGCACTGCAGATGCATATTGTCAATACACTACCTTTTGCCATATGGGCTTTGCTGATTGTGTTATTACTTTTAGATGATACTGTTGTCCTGTCGGGTTTCTTATGATCCATTTTTTTGGTTAAAAGTTCTAAACTATTTGCTCATAATTGGTTGGGTTGCTATTTATCAACTAGAACTGCAACTACCATTATAGCTGGTTCATGAATTCTTAGCCCGGTCCCTGACCTACTAACCAGATGGATATGTGTACAATAGGCTAAGTAATTTTTCTCCACCCATGCTGGTAACAGGTGAGTATATCCATGTCAGGTGAGGTTGTCAGAATTATGACCCAACTTGATCTGACCAGAATCAATAGTTTGGCATGGCTGAATGGCCAATCTGGCTGCTTTTGGCCACAGCTTGATTTAATATATTTTAAAAATGGAAATTATAAGCCAAAAGAAAGTTTGGATTCTTGTTTTAACAAAAGGTAATAAAAATGATTTTGGTTTGACCTGATGATAGCTTCCAGTGCTTGTAAAAACCTTTGCCTTGGACCTGACAAAGTAATCAATTAGTTGGCTGAAATGAGTTAGATTGGGTTAACAATTGTTCAGCACTACCTGCTAATAGATTTTTTATAGGTACGGTCAGTTGTGGTACAAAGAAGAGGCGTCCAGAAGATATCATTTGTGGCACACTCCTTAGGTGGGTTGGTGGCAAGGTATGCTATTGGTAGGCTGTATGAAGCACCTTCTCAAATTGAAAGCAGTACAAATGAGAGTGGTGGTATGAATGGCCTGATAGCAGGCCTAGCGCCTATGAATTTTATCACATTTGCCTCTCCTCACCTTGGTTCAAGAGGGAACAAACAGGTAAAACTCACAATTTTAACGTGAGGTACATTGGCTGAACTGTTTTATATTATTTGGCCCTGCCTTCTTATAAAGTTGTTAGATTAGTAAAATGTTTCACAGATTACATTCCCTGGTTTAAGATTACATTTTATCTAAAAGCAACCTGCATATCTCCTAATTCCTTTGTATCTATTTACAAACAACACCCAACTACTACAGGTAAAACACAAATAAAATATAAAAGATGGCTAGATTTTAAGTAGTTCATGGTTGGAACTCAGTGTCTTACAGGTGAATGCTTTTCTACAAAAGCCACCACACCATATATTGTCAAATTTGCAACACACAACATATCTGATATTTGCATGTACCTTCTGACATTTCGGGTCATTTGTGTATTGTACTGAGTTTTGAAATGATAATTTTGCTGTCCATCTATTTCACCTAAATTCAGCCAATTGGACCAACCTGACTGCCTGAGTAAAATTTTCTATTTGAGTATGGTTTTTCTTTTATATTCACTCACTCTGACAAACACAAAATATCATGATTTTGTTTTATATTAACAAAATAGTTTATTTACAAATTTGTCTTTTCTTTGAAAAATTGGTATTGCTGTTTTATTGTTTACAAAAACAACCACCAAGACTTCAGTCCGAAACAAGTTGGGGTCTGCTAGATATGAACCCAACCACGTCTGCGACTTGTAACAAAGGATTTGCTAGTGAGTTTTTAACAGAGGATTAAAATATTTTCCTGTGGGCTCTGTACAATATTTTTGAGATTTTCGTAGGTTGAATTTGAAAATTTCTGTAATTTTTTTCAGTGCATAGTTCTAGTCTCATGTTTAGGTTTACTGAACCAGCTACCTTTTCTTTGCGGCCTCCCATTCTTGGAAAGGAGAGCAGTAGAAACTGCCCATTTCATAGTGGGCAGAACTGGAAAGCATTTATTTCTCACTGACAGTGATGATGGGAAGCCACCTCTTCTCCTTCGCATGGTTGATGATTGTGATGACATCAAATTCAGGTTTTGATCTTCTTCAATTTTTACTTTTATTTTATTTTATTTATTTATTTATTATTATTATTTTTTTTTTTGAGGAAAGAAAAGCATTCACTTAAGTTTATACAGCAACAAGAAATGTCTTGCATATCTCATCTGTGATAAATACATATGGTAATATGGTCTGGTAGATTTTCTTTTTCTAAGAAAAGGTTACAACCAAGTAAACACCGTCGTAAGACCAAAACGAAATCAAAATCTTGATTTTCCTATGCATAATTTTGGGGTACAGATAGAAGATGATTGTTTAACCCTTATCATATTGGTTTCTCACATTTTAGGTCAGCATTGCGGTCATTCAAGAGACGAGTTGCGTATGCAAATGCAAATTTTGATCGTATCCTTCTTGAAATTATGTAAAATTAGAATACAAGTGTTTAATTGCTGTTTATCACAAATATGTATTAGCTTAACTTTTGAAAGATATGGTGGGGTGGAGAACATCATCAATTCGTCGTCAGCATGAGTTGCCAAAAGTAGGTGATACTTTTTGCTACAGTTGTAAAATTATTTCATTCCCTCTTTTCTAGTTTATATCATTGTTTTCAATCTATTTTTTGCTTTTTCGACTTCAGCATCGGCTGCTTGTACGTGATGACAAGTACCCACATATAGTACATGTTGATAAAGGAGACATAGATCTTAATAAAATAGAAGTATCCTCATCCACAGCTGGCAGGTCTCAAGTAAATGACCTAGAAGGTTTAGTTTTGAACTTCCAATATGTTATTAGTCTTATGATATATGAAATTTGTTACTGTAAAAGTGGATGTTAATGTTATATACAAACATCTATTTTAATTTTTTTTGCAGAGGAAATGATAAGAGGGCTGACACAGGTATCATGGGAACGTGTAGATGTAAGCTTTCAGAAGAGTCGCCAGAGATATGTTGCCCATAACACAATCCAGGTATATTAAAAATGAGCATTCATGAAAATGCGCCTATATAATCATCGAATTGCAGAGTTTGTCTTCTTTTTTCTAATATGCATAAGAATAAATCTTATGATGAGGAAAATCAAACTTCCCTTTGGTAGTTTATATTTCAGAATACTTTTCAAGGAAACATAGTAGCACACTATAAGAAATGAAAACAACATCAGCATTTGAACAACTGTGAGTAAAGCTATTATGAGCTTGAGCTCACCGAGGTTCATGAGTTTAACATAAAAAATTATCACATCAGCTTTAAATGACACAGTTGAACCATTGATCTTTGTCTACTTGTTGAGCTTGAATTTGTGTTGCAGTTTTTTCTTTATAATTCAAGTTGGTTTGGTGTAATATTTAGTGGTTAAAAAACAAATTATATGGTGTGTTTATTTTTTTGCAACTTGTAACATGTTGAATTTATGCAAAATATTACTAAAGATTAAAAATTTGAAAAGAAAAACTCAAAAAATATAAAAACATTTAACATGTAAATGCTTGGTTCATCAAGTAGATAAATAACAATGGTTCATTCACATTCATTATAGAGTTTTAGAATTCTGTTGGTCCTAGATGATTGGTCCTGGATGATCTTTAACTATAGCATTTTACTCAACCACTAATGCATATTCAAAACACGTGGGGAATGGTTTCATTCTAAAGCTGGGGTTAGCAGCTTACTCTCGACAAGAAGAGCTCAACCTCAAAATCATCAGATTGGGTCAAATTTTGAATTTGAATATTTATTTTAGTCTGCATAATAAGCCAAGTGTTTACATTTTAAATATTTTAATCTCCGATGGATGTTTTAAAAAATCAAGGGTTTGAAAATTAGAAACTTGGAACATATTAGTTTGTTATCAAGATGGATAATCCTAATTCAATTGTTTGATGTTGATCCGATTAAATTGGTGAGGCTAAGCTCTCCTAATTTTTCTAATTTCTGTTAACTTACCTTTGAAAATATGATGGTGATTTGAGGTTCCTTTTTTATATACCCTTGTGTTGAGAAACCAAATTTCATATTAGAAATTGTATGTAATTCCAAGTTGTCACTTACAGAAATAAACTTGCAGGTGAAAAGCTACTGGCTGAACTCTGATGGAGAAGATGTCATCTCCCATATGATAGATAATTTCCTCATCTGAATTTTTGTTAATTTAATTTATTTTTTTTTCATTTAACAAGCATGAGTCCAATTTATGAATTGTAACAAAGTTACAATTTTTTTTTTCTTTTTTGGAATAAAGGCTTTGTTGTTCTTGTTACCAAAGTAACATTTGTTTTTACAATTTTGTAGCTCAAAGACTTGATGTATATGATTTATAATGTAACGAAACAAGTAACTTCTTGTCCATTGTCCATCAAAAGTTGCTAACTTATCGTTAATAGATTATATGTTATTCTCTTGTTTTAGAAACTTCAAAATTATATTTGAAATTGAGTGCGGGCTGCTTTTTTTTTTGTTTTTTTTCGTTGGAATTTGTATCGTTAAATTTAGGTGTACTGACTGCAACCTTTGGACCTTATACATTGCGCTTGTCACTGCAACCTTTTGACTGGCCACGTATTTTCTCTCTTGCATGAGAAATCATAGACAATTTTTACTTGCGCACATCTAAAAACAAATCATTCTAACTGCATAATTAACTGACATATATTTTGGACGGAACAAATAATAATAAACATAACTTTGCTGATGCAAGAATGATTAAATATTTTATACATAACGCTATAGTAAAGAATTAACTTAAAAATAAACTAGAAAGTTCAAAGGATGTAGATATCAAACTGCAGCATTTCTTGACAAGTAATGAAAAATCATAGAGAAAAGAACCAGGTGCTGTAAATAATTCTTCAACAAAAAGTAGATAGTGGCTATTGCTTCATTGACCGAAACCAGGAACAGATTTCAAAGTTTTAACTAAAAAACTACTAAACCGATACCACATGAAACCTTGAACGAAAAGACCTGTCAGTCCCAGTTGTACCAACTATTACCAACTGGTACAACTATCTTCCTGAAAAGATAGTGCAGTAAAGTTTAATCTTCAAAATAACTGCTTTTCCACTCCAGATTATATAGTAGGAACAAACCAAGTATAGAAGTAACAGATGATGAAGCAATGGAGACCTCCAGTGAAGATAAGACTGGACAGGATTAGTGAAGTTAGTTAGGAAAATTAGTTAAGCTGATTTGTTACAGAACAGCGCTATCTATATATACACATGTAATTGTACATAACAAATTGATGAGAAATAGAAAAATATTTCTGCAATCTATCTTTCTCTTCCACATTTCTTACATGGTATCAGAGCAATTTTGAGCTTACGCTCACTGCTCGAGCTCAAATTAGCCAAGAAATGGCAGCTCCGAGCTCCGATCCTTCGTCGTCAATGGCGATTACTACTCGATCATCTCTTCCGATCACTTTCTCTCATCAAATCCTCACTCCTCTTAATTAAGACAACTTCTTGATTTGGAAATCGCAGATCTTACCAGTTCTGAAAGGGCATGGCCTAATTGGCTTCATTGATGGCTCAAAACTGCCACCACCACCTCTAATTGCAGTAGCAAGTAATGCTCAAGTTGAAAACCCAGAGTTTGTTCTCTGGCAACAACAAGATCAATTGATCTTGGCTTGGCTATTCAGCTCGATCTCAGCCTCTCTATTAGCTCAATTCACCAATTGTGAATCTTCTGCTGAGCTCTGGAGATCGATCAATCTGATGCACACCACGCAATCGACAGCCAAAATCTTGGATCTAAGGCTTCAGCTACAAACTTCGAAGAAAGGAGCAGCGAATTGCCTTCAATTTCTCCAGCATATGCAGTCGCTTGCAGATCGATTGCGTAGCATTGGATCTGAAATGACTGATCAAGACTTGGTTATGTATACTCTCCAAGGTCTTGGATCTGAATTTGAGAACTTTGCCACTGCTCTTTCTATGCGATTTCCACCTCCGTCCATGGCTGAGCTCCATAGTCTTCTTCTTGCTCATGAAGCTCGTCTTCAGACTAACCTTCGTGCTCTCTCCAATGGAGGTATACATCTCAACTCAGCAGTGGGCCAATCTGGCCCAACAACAAACCAGCCCAATGCAGATCCAGTGGTTTTCTATGCAAATGGATCCAATCAGAGGGGTCAATCGCGTCAGTCAGGCTACACACAGGGAGCTACACGCAATTCTGGCAGCAACAATCAGCAGCGTTCAAATTCAAACAGAGGACGCGGGAACTGGCGTGGTAGAGGAAGAGGAAGGAATACCAGTATGACTCAGGAGCGCAACAACACCTCAAATCAAGAAAATCCACAATGTCAGATCTGTGACAAGTGGGGTCACACTGCAATTGAGTGCTATCACAGGTTTGACATAAGATTCACTGGTCCTATCTCCTCCTCTCAGACTCAGCAGTACACTGTACCTCAGCAGCAGGTGTCAAATCAAGCCCTCATTGCTGAACCCAATGCCACTCCTCAAGCAAGCTGGTTCATTGATTCAGGTGCCACATCTCATGTGACATCTGATATCAATAATCTCTCAGCACATCAGCCGTACAATGGATCTGAAGCTGTGCATATTGGAAATGGTACTGGTCTTGTCATTGCTAATAAAGGGTCAGTTATGTTGCAAACCAGTATCAAACCACTGAAATTGACCAATGTTTTGCATGTGCCACAAATCACAAAAAATTTACTCAGTGTGTCACAATTAATTAAGGATAATGATGTTATGGTTGAATTCCACTCTTCTTTCTGTCTTATTAAGGATCAAACTACACACAAGATCCTTCTGCGTGGCATATTACATAATGGTCTGTATCAGCTTGAAGACTCAACAAATTACAATCATCAACTGCTTCACTCTTCTGTAGTTTCTCCAAATGTTTGGCATTTAAGGCTGGCACACTGCTCAGCATCTGTAATAGACAAGCTTAGGAAAACTAATGTCATTCCTATGCAAACCTCTCAATTTTCTGTTTGCTCAAGTTGTAATAAATCCAAGGCACACAAATTACCTTTTGTGAGCTCTACAAATAGAGCTACAAAACCCTTAGAGGTTATTCACTCTGACCTGTGGTGTCCCTCCCCAATTGTATCTGAAAAAGGAAATAGATACTATGTTATATTCATTGATGAATTCACCAGATTTTCCTGGATTTATCCATGTGCTTGCAAGTCAGATGTCTCAAATTTGTTCAGATTGTTTAAGGCAAAAGTAGAAAATTTACTTGGACATCAAATCAAAATTTTGCAATGTGATGGAGGCACTGAGTATAAGCCCATTATGTCTCAATTTCCTCAGATCAATGTTCAGCTTTCTTGCCCACATACCCCTGAACAAAATGGTGTATCTGAAAGAAAACATAGACATGTGGTGGAATTAGGGCTTGCTACCATCTTTCATGCCTCAATTCCCATGTCATACTGGGATGTAATTTTTGAGAGTATTGTATTTGTGATCAATAGACTGCCTTGTTCACCAAATAGCAGTGTTTCACCTTTTGAACTTCTGTTCAATCAACAACCCAATTATCAGTTTTTCCATGTACTGGGCTGTGCTTGTTACCCACTTCTCAGGCCATACAATCAAAATAAATTGCAACCAAGGTCTGAGAAGTGTGTGTTCTTGGGATACTCATCAGTCTACAAAGGTTATCAGTGCCTACACATACCTACTGGCAGAATATATGTACCCAGGCATGTAAATTTTGATGAACATGATCTACCTTTTACATATCAAACAAATCAACCCACTGATGAGGATGATGTACAACCTGTTTCTCACCAGCACCTAACAGTTCTGCCACACTCAACTGATAACAGCATACCACATACTGACACTCAAACCCCATCAACAAACCCCACCACTCCTTCTCAAAACAGGCAAGTCACTGCTTCCAAAAATGCCCCTACTCACACTATGATGACTAGAAGCAAAACTCAAACTCTGAAGCCAAGAAAATTTCCAAATTATCAGCTTCATAACACAACAGTAGACAATCATCATCCCAAACTGTCATCCCTGGAGCCCACCTGTTACACACATGCTGTCAAAGATAAAAACTGGAGACTTGCAATGGCAGCTGAGCTAGATGCACTAGCTCAGAATGGTACCTGGGAATTAGTGCCTTCTCCTGCTGATGCACATGTAGTTGGTTTAAAATGGCTATTTAGAATCAAATACAGACCAGATGGAACCATTGACAAACACAAAGCCAGACTAGTGGCCAAGGGTTATTCTCAACTGGAGGGCATTGATTACTATGAAACCTTCAGTCCTGTTGTAAAACCTACCACTATTAGAACAGTACTAAGCATTGCCTTGTCTCACAATTGGCCACTGCATCAACTGGATGTAAACAATGCCTTCCTCCATGGTGATTTGGAGGAGACAGTATACATGGAACAACCACCTGGGTTCTCAGACACACTACATCCACACTATGTTTGTGTTGACCCCTAAAAATATGCGGTCAAAATAGCACAACGGCTCAGGAAATATGTTTACCAAGTTCGTGAGATACCGCAAATAAAAAGGGAACAAATATGCAATAAACAAGGGTGTAATTTCATGAAATTAAATAAAATAATTTCGTGGACATTATTACAAGTTTGTTATTACAAGTTCGCTACAAAATCCCTGAGAACCCACAATTATCTTTCTTCAAGCCCGAGCGTTGCGCAGCCTCAGATGAATGATCAATATTTGGATCTTCATAATTCGAATATAGTTGTGGAATTTAAAAGAAAATGATATAAAATATTTCTAGAGATCAGTCAATGGAAATTTTTATATTATTACAATCTACATGATTTCTCAAGCACGTCTACAAAATTCCATCACAAAAGATTTTCGGGAAAAGGATGCCAAATAATCTCCTCAAACGGCAGCAATGAAGTCCCAATAAAAAAAAAAAAGAGATATTCTTGCAGGCCCATTGAAGCCTCTTCAAATCCCGGCCCAAGGAAACAAAAGCAAAAAAAAAAAAGGGAAAAGGAATAGAGATGTTGTGGACCCTCCCGTCAGATCTTTCTCTCCCGAATGACTCCCAAACAAATTTTCTTTCTCCGATTGGCTACTAGCCTTCGCCTCCCACCTGTCAACGCCTCAAGTCCTCACAGATGGCAGCCAATGATATGCTCTGTCCCTGGGCCCCGCACCTAACCAAGTTAACAAAGGAAGAAAAAAATCGATTAAGTAAAAAACTGAAGGAGATATAGCTTCTCCGACACAATCTGTTCCGATAAATGACAGCACCGTAATCGGAATTCTTGTATCATTGGAAAGATGAAATCAAGGAGAACATAAGAGAATCAACCTCGATCTCTGTTATGTGGTAATTAAAGCTCAATTTCGAAAATAAGTAAGCTGGCTGGTACAGGAAGCAATCCGAAATTGGGGTAGCTGAATACATCAACACCAAATTGTTTGCTCCCACATCTCTGGGAGGATGTCAGCAATGAGCTAAGCTGGTCAATTATGCCTAAAAAAAAAAAGAACAGGTGCGTGAGAACACTAATGGCAGTTGCAACCAGAGTTGAGTTTGGCTAAACAAAGAGTGACAGTGATTTGCATGATTGGTTAATGATACAAGAATATGAAGCATACCATTTAGATGCTTTAGTGATGATCCACTTGCCCTAAAGAAACTCCAAGCTGATTGAAGAACTAACAGCTCTAGGCCTAATGTGAGAGAAAACAATGGAAACATTTTAATAAAAAATACAGTCATGAATCAGCAATACAATGCAACAGGAAGCACCATAGAGCAGTGACAATAGAATTCCTATTGGACAAAGAAGAGAGAGATAGAATGCAATAAATGTTGAGAAGAGAAGGAGTCTGACAAAGATGCAGTAAAGAAGAAAGAGAGAAATACCTGAAAGAGGAGTCAATAGCGTTGGATTGATACCAAAAGAAATGAAATACATACTTAAATTGTATTGTGACCAAAATGCCCCCACCTCCCTCTATAAATGAAGAGGCAGATTGCAGAGAGAACACAGAGAAGGGAAGAGAGAGAGAATTTTGAAATACTGTTAGGCACTTCCTGAAATCACAAAAAGAAGTGTAAGAGTGAGACACCATCAAAAGAGAGCAAGAAAGGAAGAAGAGAAACTCTGTGTAAAATTAGCTTAAAAAAAAAAATAATAAAAAAAAGAGGAAGTTCTGCATAAGCTAAGAAGGAACAATCAAGTTGTAAGCACCTTTTATTTGATCAGTAAAAGCTGTTTTATCTCTTTATTTTCTGTTTTGAGAGTCATCTTGTGCTTGACCCAGCCACCAATCCATGGTGCGCATGGGTATATCAAGCCAGTTAATTTTAAAAGGTTGCTAAGTGAGGGATATATTGTTATTACTTTTTTTGTGCTTTCTTTCTCCTGTATCAGATTCATATCTACTCTCATTTGCCTCAAGTCATTATATAGCAAAAGTTTATGGCATATGTTAGTTAGTCTTGTAATTCTTCCATCCTTGTTTGCTTTCTCTGTATAAGGAAAAGAAACAGTAGGCATGTACACACCCAGCAAAAAAAAAAACAATAAAAGGGAGCATCTCACAGCATGATAGCATATCTAAATTTCATGGGTTTATAGGGTCTCTTCCCTTGCTTTCGTTTTAGTGTTGTTGCATAAGTCCTAAAAATGAAACAAAAGAGAAGTCTCAGTTATACTAGTCAGAAACTTCACTTATAAAGATATAAGCACCAGCATCCTAAGTTTGCACATCTATGTGAGTATTTGTGTTTATCTATATAGATGTATAAAAAGAGAGGGTCCTTATCATGCATATATGAGTGATTTTTATATGTCAATAAAGCATATAATAAAAAAAAACATATATATATAAAATAAAAAGATATAAAATATAAAAAAAAAAAGAGAAAGAAGGGAATACCCCATGACAGCAGATATATGTCCATGCCTTTCTGCTCTTGATAATTGATGGCCATGAAGTATTCCCATGATGCGACAACATGCTGCGGCCACCGTGAGTCCACAAACCCCTACAATCATGTCTCTCACTGTGAATAATTTACAACTCAGAATAAGTCAATGCCTACAAAAAAAGGGGGAGGAGAAACCCAACATCAAAAAAAAGGGCAAATTAAGAGGGTGCCTGAACATTAGTAACACAGGAAAGAAGTCAAAGGAGCTGTTCTATTAATATTAGATACCACTTACTTGATTAAAGTCAAACCAGGCCATACCACAGATTCTGAAAAGCTGTCACTTGTATTAGTGATAAGTTTTCTAATGCTCTCACGAGCTGCTGCCATGCTCACACAAGGTATCATACTCAAGCCTAGCCATCAGGAACAATGCCAAGTCTTGAAGAGCCTCACCTCCATTGGATCAGATCTGATTCAAAATGAAACACCAATGGAGAAGGTTATCATCAGATTGATAATACCAGTGGCCATGAAACAAAAAGGAAAGGGAAATATAAAAAAAAAAAGAGAAAGAAAATGATTCTAAGAGTAACTATGCCCAGGCCACATACTATTAAAATTGGTTGATTTGAGACTAGCGCCTCTCTGAAACAAACCAAGCAGCATAATTAACAAAGCAAGTAAACACCAAAAGTCCTCATGATATTCACACAAGATGTCACAACCTATGACAGTTATCAGATATTTTAGACTGCAGTCGGATTATAGTAAAAAAAAAAGGGCTATTTCTACCATCAACGATACCAAATTGAACCACTATAAAAAAAATGGTTCCAGAGGGAGAGCCAAGATGGTGTCATATCTTAACACAGACATGAAATCATATCAATTCTAGAAGGAAATGCAAAGGCAATTGTTTCATCCTAAAAAAAATCATCATGACCTTATGCCTAACCCCCGGGAGACACCAAGCGGCAACCAAACTCTAAGAAGCTGACACTCATTAAAATCAATTCAGATAAAAAAAAAACTCACAGCTATCGAACAAGAGTAACCAGCAGTTGGCACACGCCTACATGTCTCCTCAGAAACAAGCCAAGCTGAGACACAGCCTTTAAAACCATCAACTCACTGAGGCCACATCATGCCGTCAGACCCAATACGAGTTGAAATCAATCAATGTTTTAGAAGTAATTGTACACCAAATGAGAGTTGTGTGTCATGCCCCGACTTCTTTACAACACTCCATACACATACCCAGTGGCAGCCAGTCCACTTCCTCTCTCTCAGACATTTTGTCAAACACCTGACGAGCATACAAGAAAACAGGAGCATAGTTGAAATAAAATCCATACTAGGAAGCTCCAATCAAGCAAAGATAAACAGAGGTGCTTGCACTTACCTCTCGGAGCGTCGTTAAGCCCTCCGTCGCCATTTCCGCTTCTCAATAGCACAACAGTTTTCCCCCACGGCTGAGCACAGCGGAGAGAAACCCATATCGGGTCAATAAGACTCGCAATCCTGAGAAGCCACACAAAGCTTATGAGCTTCTCTGTCCATTGTATGTTCTGATAGCTTGAAGAAACAGCCATGGCGATTCTTCGTCCAAATCGAAGGAAAAAGAGCGAAGTGAGGAAGGAGGAGATAAAAGAAAACCCCGGGTGAACTCGGTGTATATCCCGGGAGGACTGACTGGTGGTCCCTACGGTTGGTTTATGCCATCAGCTTACCAATTGCAGGTGATCGACAAGGGAAGATTTTTGCGGCATAGTTCTTCAGGAACCTGATGCGGAAAGCACAAAGCCTGAAACAATAAACTCGTTACATAGGGGAAATAAGATTGACGGCTCAAAAAATTAATAAACGAAGATATTCTCGGTCCATGTCAGCGCACGGATCAGACTCGGATCCGTTTGGTGCGCCAGACCGTGCGTGAACTATCCTACTCAACCAATTTTCAAACTCTGCCATTCCCTGATTTTCTGTGGTCCCTAATGTGTAATGAGGATCTAACAATAAGAAATGCAGCCATGCGTGTGCATAATACGTAGCGCTGACGTGGCCCAATTGAATAATCTCAAATCTGCCGAAATTTGAAAAATACACCAAAAATCATAGAAAACTCTGAAAAATCCAAATTAAATTCCCATGAATCCATAAAAATATGGAGAATCCATTCTTACTGAATACTATGGCCAAAAATCCAACAAAAACCAGTCAAATCACCCAAATACCAAAATTATGACTGATCAGTAAAGGGCCAATTTCAGAAATTCACCAAAAATCATCAGAAGCTCATAAAAATACAAGGAAAATTCCTGTGAGCTCAGAAAAATAAAAAGAATGTGCTCGAACTGAGCAAATCCACTAAAATTTCAATAAAAAAATAAATAATAGGTTCATTTATCATGTCGGGAATTTCTGTAATTCAGAAAATCCAAAAAATGATTTAGTCTTGAAGATTTGGCTGAATTGTGATTCACTAACAATAAAGTGATGGATTTTAAATGCCTCGCATTTCATATTGATATTGAGGAAAATGTAGACCATACTCTATCAATCTTCGAGTAGAAGAAATAAATCATGATCAAGATAAAAAAAAAAAACTCCAGGACCCAGCCATCAGGCCTTAGATACGGAATCCTGATCCAAAAAAAATCAAAATCAAATAAAAAAAATATAGTCTCTTCGTGACTTAGCCATCAGGCCTAAGATACGGAATCCCAAAACAGAACCTCTTCGAGACCCAGCCACTAGGCCTCAGATATGGAGTCCCAATCTCAAAATCAAATAAACCCCTTCAGGACCCAGCCATCGAGCCTCAAGTGTGGAGTCTCAATCAAAAAAAAAAACAAGTATCAAACAAAATAAAGCAAAACCGAATCAAGTCCAATTGATGGCTAAAATTGAAACCCAAATCCAAAATAAGACAAAATCAAAATCTCGTGCCCTGAGAAGGCTTTATATTACCCTCCCAAACGTACGAGTCTCGTGGTGTTTGAGTGATCCCGTGATCTCACTCTTGATGACACCTTGTCCTGACTGTTAAAATAGTCCCGACGGCACAAAGCCCGGTTGGCAAGATATACTGAAGGACCCAAAACTCCGTGAAATCTGAGTGATCCCGCGACCTCATTTCAGATGACACACTGTCCTGGCTGTTAAAATAGTCCCGACGGCACGAAACCCGGTTGGCGAGATATACTGAAGGACCCAAAACTCCGTGAAATCCGAGTGATCCCACGACCTCACTTCAGACGACACACTGTCCTGACTGTTAAAATAGTCCTGACGGCACAAAGCCCGGTTGGCGAGATATACTGAAGGACCCAAAACTCCGTGAAATCTGAGTGATCCCACGACCTCACTTCAGATGACACACTGTCCTGACTGTTAAAATAGTCCCGACGGCACAAAGCCCGGTTGGCGAGATATACTGAAGGGCCCAAAACTCCGTGAAATCTGAGTGATCCCGCGACCTCATTTCAGACGACACACTGTCCTGACTGTTAAAATAGTCCCGACGGCACAAAGCCCGGTTGGCGAGATATACTGAAGGACGCAAAACTCCGTGAAATCTGAGTGATCCGACGACCTCACTTCAGACGACACACTGTCCTAACTGTTAAAATAGTCCCAGTGGCACAAAGCCCAGTTGGCGAGATATACTGAAGGACCCGAAACTCTGTGAAATCTGAATGACCCCGCGACTTCACTTCAGATGACACATTGTCCTAACGGTTAAAAATAGTCCCAGTAGCACAAAGCTCAGTTGGCGAGATATAATTAAGGACCTAAAATCCCGTGACATCTAAGTAACCCCGCGACCTTACTTTAGATGACACCCTATCTTCCCAAATCAAATAGTCTAGTGACTAACACTCACCTGACGAAATCATACAAAAGCTCCAAAAACTCGTGACATTTGAGTAGTCTCGCCATTCTACTTTAGATGGCACCTTGCCCTATCAGACAAAGATAGCTCCGATGGCTAAACCCACATGATGAAATCATTCTGAATAAGGCTCGAAATAATCTCCTCAAACCGAACCATATCTGAATTCGTATCAAAAAGATATAATAAGAAAGCCCTAATCAATCAAGACCATATCACATCTCTTTCATCGACAAACTGCCATATCAAATAAGAACAAAAAAAAAAGGAACAATGAACACCAAAACAGAAACATTCAAAAATAAGATAAATATCCATACGCATATGCATGGCACTAATTGTTTTATTGACAATTCTATAATAGTCTGCAGTATATGTTCTTTTCATTTTCCCGATCTAGAGGTGCCTAGGAAAGTAACCAGGGTAATTAACGGCGGGGGCTTGCGCCCGTCGGAAAGAAAGGACCTACACAAAAATAAACTCTCGTAGGAATATAAGTCCGCACGAGCGAGCATCTCTTAAGTGGGAGGCGCCCGTAGCTGAGGCTTTGACTTGCGAGGGGATAATCTGATCTGATGTTCTTTTTGCTTTCCCTCCCGAAAGTAGCTTTTAAAATGGGAAAGACGCGACAAAAAGAGCCGGACAGTTTGCAAACTCAAGAAAGCAATCTATGAATTGAAACAGGCCCCAAGGGCATGGTTTTCCAAACTCAGGACATTTCTGCTCTCACAAAAGTTCATATCCTCTCAATCTGATCACTCCCTGTTCATTCTCAAAACATCAACAACAATCATGTACCTTCTGGTATATGTTGATGATATTATTATCACAAGAAACAAATCAACTGCAATCAAAGAATTAATTAATGCCTTAGACACTCAGTTCTCAATCAAGGATTTGGGGGCCCTCAGCTACTTTTTAGGTATAGAAGTCACTCCTGTTGAAGCACAATTGCATCTGTCTCAGCACAGATATCTGCAGACAATTCTGACAAGAGCAGCAATGGCTGATGCCAAACCTTGCCAGACACCAATGCAAGCTGGCACACAACCATCCAAATTTGAAGGGCAATTGATGGACAATCCTCATATGTATAGGTCAATTGTAGGTGCATTACAATATGCAACCATTACAAGACCAGACTTAACTTTTGCAGTTAATAAAGCCTCACAATTTGTTGCTGCACCCACTGACAAGCACTGGCAACTAGTCAAAAGGATACTCAGATATATCAGGGGTACAATGCATCATGGCTTGATACTGAAACCATCAGCCGACCTGTCCATTCATGCATACTGTGATGCTGATTGGGCAGGCTGTCCAGATGACAGAAGATCCACATCAGGATATGCTGTCTACATGGGGAATAATCTCATCTCTTGGTCAGCTAAGAAGCAAGCCACAGTATCTCGCTCATCGACAGAAGCTGAATATAGAAGTCTTGCTGTCACAACGCAGGAGGTACTATGGCTGAATTATTTGCTATCTGAACTTGGATATGTTACACCACATGTGCCTACATTGTGGTGTGACAATTTGGGTGCCACCTTTCTGGCTGCAAACCCAGTTTTCCATGCCAGAACGAAACATATAGAACTTGACTTTCATTTTGTGAGGGAAAAAGTCAATGCCAAACAGTTGGCAGTGAGATTCATCTGTTCCAATGATAACTGGGTGATATATTCACCAAAAGCTTGGCTAAAGCCAGATTTAAATCAATCAGAGACAAGCTCAACGTGTTACATAACCCGTTAAGCTTGAGGGGGCCTATAGAAGTAACAGATGATGAAGCAATGGAGACCTCCAGTGAAGATAAGACTGGACAGGATTAGTGAAGTTAGTTAGGAAAATTAGTTAAGCTGATTTGTTACAGAACAGCGCTATCTATATATACACATGTAATTGTACATAACAAATTGATGAAAAATAGAAAAATATTTCTGCAATCTATCTTTCTCTTCCACATTTCTTACACCAAGCAGTATTCATCTCAAGGCTATCAAACCATGTTGGTCCAGAATGCTCTTCAATTTGGTTCAGCCCCATGTCCCACCTACCTATCACATGCTTCATTCCACCGAGCGGTTTACTACAACGAGCTGTAAAGTATATGCAATTCCCCTTAAAACCACTATATTTAGTGGCCCTCAGGCTAAAGCCGTTGAAATGATTTAGGAACAACATTAGGTCCCCAATTCCAATCAGCTTGGTACAATGGGGATTTTGGGGATAATTCTCCAGCTGGTGCACCTCAAATTGCGACTTCTTCAGGTCCTCGAAACGTGACGGTATGATGCCAATAATGGCCAACAAACTATCAGTGGTTGCGATTAGGTACATCAAAGGGTAATACAAGGGTTTAAGAAATGGTATTGATGGTAATTCGGCTCCATTGATTTTGTTGATGACTGTTACCCTGTAGGGGTTGAATATGGGAGGAACAGAGTTTGTTACCTCCAAGAGGAATAACTTGAGGTCATGGTAAGCACTGGCTTTCAAATAACAAAATTCCTTCTTGGTCCAGCCATCCGTATCTGATATCTTAAAATACAAAACATCATAGCACTGTTCAGTGACCACCACGAACTCATCAATTCTCGAGTTGATCTGAGTACTAACAAAATTGCGCGATAGCACCCCATCAGGAAAGGCTGCCTTAACCCCAACTAGAGGGTTCAGATAAAAGAGACCCATGCCAGAGCTGGATTGAATCAACACATCCCCGCCGGACGGTTCATACCATAAAGTTCTTGGGATTTCAAAGATGTGAGTTCTGCGAGAGGTAGGGGAATAGACTCGAAGAGTGGTGTCTGGATAGTGCCGGCTGTCAATGAGGCATGGAAACTGCCGAGGGCAGTTGGAGAGATCAGTGGTGGAGCGCCACCTCTTGCAGACAACACGGAACGAAATGAAGCTCCTGATGTCGCATAGCTTCCTACTGATGATGCGGAGCATGTCAGGATTTAGCTCTGCCCAATTCGCCCATTCTTTTTTGCGGCTGTTAGCCTTTCTTTCTTTGGGCATTTGAATGTCTGTGCAACAAAAACAATTTATACAAGTACATATTTAAAAATGGGAAATAGAATATGCATCATCATTTCCAGGTCTATTTCTCAATGGATTACATCTCATTATGAGTAATTGTGTTGACTCAGATTTATATTCTACAAGACTGTTATATATATAATGTTTTTTGAATGTTGAGTTATAAATAATCTTAAAATACTGCTTCAAACAACAAAAGGGAATAAAATAAATGATGTCATTGACTCACCAAATAGACTATGCCACAATGCTTGTAATCATAGAAGTTATGTATTATACCGAAGGAAACAAAGCCAATTATTTGTGCAAAATCGAAACAAAGGAATCAAAAATTTAGATTGAAGCATATTAGAAGAAAGTACTAACCAATACTATCGGTTTTTCAAAATCCTAGATAACGCCATGGTTCTTACAAAGGGTTTATTTTTATTTTGTTTTATTATGGTTAAAAGTGGAAAGGATATATATTCCCTGTGCTTTGATAAATGGATATGCATGAAATATGCAATTTTAGCATTTGCAAAAATATGGCTGTTAATTAAAAATAAGAAAAATACATACGTCTTTTCAGGATATAAGTGTCATAATTGGGTTAAGCTCAATTTAGTTAATATGTAAATTTTGATCTTGGACCTTCACAGATGATCGGTAATATAGAAGTTTTTTTTTTTTAACATAAAAGCGAAAAAATAAATATATATCAAACAAATTGTAAATTGTAATACATAATATAGTGTTTTAATCTATTGGTCACTTAGCCTATTAAAAATTGAATTAGGAAGCTTATTTTGTACATGCAAACATTACGAAATAATATGAACATTAACGATTTTATTTCGCCTTGCGAAGTTTAAATTTAAATATTTTCTTAAAAGGAAAGCGATTGTGACAATTTATATATGGTTTTCTTGCTCTGGCCTTGCTGTGCATTTGCATCCATCCATGGAACTTTAAAGATTGTCAAACGGTCCACTTATTGGAGAATTTCATCAGTATTCACAATTGAACTTGATCTCTTGAAATTTAGCACAACTAAATGTATATGAGAACTTAATTTGTCATGCTTTGTAAATTATAACAAGTATGTATTTTATTATTATCAGTTAATTCCCCTAGATTGGGTGTACGGCTAGAATTCTATTTTATTTTAAACTTATGAATTTATATTAAAGTTATGCCTACGGACATTACATACTGTTCCCTACTGTTCCCTAAACATTACATAGACAAATAAACAAAACAAAAAAGGAGAATTAATAATGACCAACAACATAAAATCTCCCTGATTTCTACATTCCAGGAGAGATCTATAAGCACCACCTATACAGGACAGCTACTGCATAAAACAGAGTCTAAAATGGTACATGAGACAAAATAAAAGAATGACCACAACTGGTGTACGTCGCAGTCAAGGCCTATATAAGCTTCCACTGCAATGGATCTAGTTAGAACTTCAGTATGAGACAGAACCGCTTCAGTAATCTTCTACAAGGAATAGGAAGGGAGGTATAAATATGTACATACGTTGTTGTTGTTTACTGTTTACTGGTCATTGATTCCAGAACATTCTGCAGCACGCTGCCTCATCATTTCGTTTACAGCAGCCCGACGCCTCGACTCAGACTGTTGCTGAAGCCTCCTCAGGTGTTTCTTCAAGTCCCTGTATATATTGATAACACAAGATAATCAAAGATAACTTCCAGTCATAAGATTATTGTAGCCCTACAAATCAAGTAAAACAACAACGTCACAGGACTCTATAAATATGAAAAAAAAAAAAAATCATATTTTCAAATAACCACTACTTGCTCACAATTATTTCCATTTTCAGGGCTCTTTATCTTCTTTCCTTGAATATATCCTCTACAACAATTTTTTAATGCATTGTAGGTGTGCAATCACTTACGATTTTACAATGTGTATGTATTCTACATCGAACAAGGTTGCACGAAGGTTAAGACAACTATCAAATCTCTCTTTTTATTATTTTTGAGAGAGGCTGATTACCTTTCTATCTCTCTCTTCCTTGTTTCTTTATCTTCAGAGAATGGTTACCAAGTTACTAGACCACTAGTATACCCATAATAACTTTGGGACAAGAGTCTACTGAACAGTAAGAGAGAAAAATCGAAAAAATAACCAACTTTCTAAAGTATTTTAAAACTTGTACACTCCCTATTAGGAATTCCTCATACTAAGAACCACTCCCTAAATGACCAGAGCAAATCAAACAAAATTTGCGAAACAAAACTTTGTGATATATAACAGTAGTTGTGATTTTTTTTTTTTTTTTCAGTAATTCGGAGAGTGTTTTAATCGATGCAGTTTGGTATTAGTAGTTCTCAAAAGGGGTTGTTTGTTTGTGATAATAATGAGGGGTTTTACTTTTCATTGGAGTGATCAGTTTAGCTAGGAAAGGGACTGAGCTCTGCTCTGTTATTTTTGTGGTTTATTTTCTGTAATTTCGGACCTTTTATTAGTGAGATTTCAGTTGGATGCTCTTCAATTAAAATGAAGAGTGGAGGGCGCTCCCCATTTATTTCCCAAAAAGAACAAAAAAAAAATGGTTCATCCAACTTGCTCAATTTGATCTACACATCAAACATTTCATAGGAACCCAAGTTACTGTTCTTTTTTAAATTTTCAAAGATGGCCCCAAAATAGTAAATAAAAAATATTTTCATACCAAAAAGCACAATCATTAGAAAAACCTGAAAAATAGTAAAATAATTCTAAATTTAGTAAAAACCTGGTTTCTCATGAGATTTTGATATGTAAATAGTATTAAGCAACTTAGATCAATTGTTTAAACACGAGCAAGCATATTTTGGCTTGTAAACCTTTCAGTTGAAATGTTTAAGGAAGCACGTTAGCAAAATTCATATAACAGAATCAATAAAAACAGCAAAACTCATTTCACTCACTTGCATCGTGGTACAGTGCACTCAGTCTCCTTGCAAGCACGGGCATGGAGTTGAAGAATGCCCCACATCCTCTTGCAGAGAGAACAACCTCCAGAGGTCCGGACTCGGCACTGCATCCCATGGCGAAACAGCCCCTTTACCTTGCGGCAATTCAGATATTGACAGTGTGGGGACCGGCACTGTGAGGCGTGCAACAGCAGGTCCAACATTTTTCTCAGCTACATTGAGAGTAACATAAATGTTTAGGCAATTTATTTTTTAATTTCTGTAAACTAATGAGGTACGATACAACCAGTTATTGTATGGAAATTAACAGAAGAATCTTCATTTTGCATCTCGTACATTAATATTTTTCTGGGGCTTCCTTTCATGGAACAGTATTTTCAGCCTGGTTTGAGCCCTGTTTTGCCGTTCGTAGTTTTGAAAGAACAGCTAACTATTTTGAGATAAAAGCCCATACATACAATTGATCCACCGCAAAAATTTTGTATTTTATATACTCACATTCCACTAGGCAAGCATATTTAGAACAACAGTCCTTAATAATACATCAAGATTTAATCCAAAGCCCGAAAATATCCTACCAACTTTACAGTAGGTCAAGATTTAATCAAAGGTGCTATGTGCGATATAAGAGCTCCCAGAAAAAGATTTGGACGCCAAAAAAATAATGTACCTGCATAACCCGCTTCTGTCGAGCCTCCTTATTCTGTGCATCCCTGTCAGCATTTGAGGGATGGTTTGTCAACTTGTGGGGATGATTAACAACCCCCTCTTTCTGATAACATGAATTACATACATCAAAGTCGGGGCAGACCTCACAGCGCAAGCCCTGGCCAGTCTCTATGTCATGGGCACAAACATTGCATGTGGTCGCAAAGGCTGGTGCTGTAGGGTTGTGAAGGTGGTAGAGCATCATCATCGAGGAGTGTTTTGCACGCCGGAGTGTGTCATACTGATAGTGGTTGCCCTGGCATAGCGAAAGGAATGATTGCCGCGTATCAAAGAACTCACTCTCGAGGATATCATCTTTGTCCTTTGTGTCAGTCGGGACACCATTTATCTCCACCTGAAAGAAGCACCACGTAGTAAGGATCTATTATAAGTTGCAACAACAATCACTATAAGTTTATCCAAACACAACATAAAAATTTTAAACAATTTAAAAAATCAAAGTCTACTAATTTTAAATTTAAAGAACAATGTCTATTTAAATAATTTAATTTTAAATATAAAAAAACTTAAAGAACCAAGAAAGAGAGCCTGAGAAAAGAGGAAACTCACTGGTCTGAAAACGTGCTTCTCCCTGCTATTGGTCGGATGCCTTTCCCTGTCCTCACTCATTTGCTCCGCATTATGACAGCTATCAAGAAAGGAGAAGATTATTCATTCATAACAACATATAAACAAATGCACAAGTAGATCAGAACAATGGGAACATCCTGTTGTCTAAAAGTTTTAACCTAAGGAATATACATATATTTTTCATGAGTACTGCTGCTATGCTTACCTGTCACAAAGGTTGAAATATCGGCAACTATTGCACACCCAGCGTGTACCAGACACCATAAGAATGCAACAGTGGTGACAGGGATGCTGCAGATGAACCATGATGAAGTCCTCCCTCATTGGATATATTGTTTCACCCAGCTTCACAAGGAATAAACAAAACAATCAGACAATAGTTATATCAATTAAATCAAGAAGCCAAGTAATTGCAACAATTACCATATCACTCTTCTACAAGATAACACTTAGGGGGTACTTTTACACAAAAAATAGTTAAAAAAGGAAAGCAGGATACCTTCTGCATCAACATGGCATCCTTGGAGGCATTACCACTTAGATCAGTGTGGCCGGCAGCCTTAAGGTCACGCTTGGTGATAGTGGTTTTCTTCATCTTACCCTTCTTCTGCTGCTTCTGATCATCCTCCTCTAGGTGCAGTTGGTTGATCATGTCCTCTGCAGCTCCGGGCCAACAGTCACCATCAAAATAAGGCAGCCGGGCTGCTGTCACCTTTGCCCCGGACTCTCCCTGTTGTGTGAAGAAGTGGTCATACAGGTTCGTTAGGTCAACCACAATGTTCTCTCTGATCCCCTTCTTCAGCATAGACAAGTACCTTCAGTATATGGACATGGATAAATATTAACTATATGTATAATAACATATACAAGGAATACAACTTTACTTGAACTTGCTGTGATAGCACACACCATTCACGTAATTTGTCAGATTTAGGGGTCTTTTGAATCTCAGGATGGCAATATAAGATGTAATCTTCGCCTTTGAGTGGGGGACAAGCCCATATATAGCAGCTTGCGAATCCACGCCTTTTGCAATATTCAAGGTACCCAATCTGGAAAAAGCATATGATCAAACATACATCAATATTTTTGTATATCATCACAGATGTTAAATAGGGAAATTATGATTAATAGATTAATATCTCAAGTCAAGCAACTATACCAGGATTTCATGATAGACAAATGTACGAAGAGCCTCTCCAGTTACAGTTCTGATCTCAGGCCTAAAGTACTTCACTGAGTCAAGGTAAGACAGATAAACACGACGTTGGTTCGGAAAGGTGCATTCTGTGCCAAACTCTTGCACATACATTCCGAAAAGGCACACCTCTACACCCTCAATCTTTTGAAACAACAATACCGCCTAAAAAACACACACACATTTAGTCGCTGAAAGCCTGAAAGTTCCATAGAAAATGAAAAATAAGAAAAACCAAATCCTCAAGAAAAAGATCTACCTTGGATTTGTAGGGAAATTCAGTCGGATAGTTTTCTTCCTGAAATATCTCCAAAAACCTTGGCTTCACCTCTAATTTCTTGTCAACTGATGAGACAACTCTAACAACAAGTCCCTCTGCTCCTGGCACCTCATCAAAGCTCTTTCCAAGATGGTTAGCACGGTCCTGCCTTTCCTGCTTCAGCCGTTTGGAAAGGCGGTTCTCTATGTGGTCACTCAAGATTGTGCGCGGTAGATCCTTGGCACCAAGCACTGCACTCTGCGGTAGTGGTTTCCTCTCACCTGTTTCTACTTCTTCAATGTAGCAGTTGGGGCACGTGTACTCAGCTTGGCCGCCATCATTTCTACGTCCATTGAACAGGGCACATATCTGGTGCTGCCATGCCTCACACTTGTCGCATTGCACCCACTGTTGGGAAGGTGAGCTCATTGGTTAGTAATTGATCAAAAGAGACAACAGAATTGAATGCTTCAAGGGATTTCCTATTGGAAAATTTAATCCCGTCCGTGAGAACCATAAAAGTCTTGTACACCACATAAAGGATACAAACACAAAATAATTAGAAATCAACTACAGCAAAGCAAAAAAAATGCTCTTACTACAATACTCAGGTAGGAACTGGATTCTCCAATTGGACTAATATGATGCAAAAGGGGTTAATTCACATGAAGCTTTCAATAAGACCTAGCTACTCTCAGAGATTCATAAAGCAATTACAAACCCAGAATAGAAACAATGTAAAAAAAATCAAAAGAAGCTATTATCGCCCAATACCATGGTGGACCGTTGTATAAATTTGGCATTCTATACTACCAAGTTGAGAGTACAAAGAATTCTACCGATTCTTCAGTCTCCTCGTCATTCCTTTTCTTCTCGAGCCTACTCTTGGCGATTACATGGCCCTCAACATCTATGGCATCACCTCTTGCTTCATTGAAGCATGGGATACAAATATAGTGCCTTTGGTCACCAGTACCAATTGTGTAGTACATTCCATTGCGCTTTATACGAGCACCGCATGGGGTGCAGTAGATAGGTGGTGGCTCAAAGGTCAGCTTTTCAACAGCACACAGTTGGCATGAGTTCTCATTCATTGAGATTGCCTGGTTCTTCTCAGCCTTTGCTTTGCTCTGCATCAGAAATCACAATATCACATAAATTGTTACTATCCAAATTATCATAAAGGATGCATATGTTTCTTAAAGAAATGAAATTCATCTGACATCTCTAAAATTTCCACATGATATAAAAATAACATACGTAGTTTTTATTTATTTATATATTTAATTTAAACTCTTTTTTTTCGATGAAGGCCCGTAGGCTAGCCACATCCACACACATGGTCCCCACCTCATGGAGGACTCGCACCCATTACCCATTACCTCTCCGCAGGGAGTTTGGAGCCTTAGCCACTGCACTATTGCAAGCTAGGCGACATTTGTAAAAATTATCCTCTCATGTTGGGAGTAATGGTAGGTTACATGCACCTCCTCTAAAGTTATTTTACAATTTTACTATTTTGTCCAGTCCAGTAAGATAGGTGGCAATGTGATTCAAAAGCAACAATACAAGTTCATTAGTGTGACAATGCCCCTCCACTCCCACACACAAAAGCCCCCTAATGGCAACACACAAAAAAAGGATCGTGCAATGTATCTATAAAAGAATAGTTTACAGTTCTATAGGCCAGTACGTTCTGAAACTCCTAATTTCAAGGCCATTTCTTATAACTGCATTCTTAAAAAGAAAACAAGAAAAGGCACATACCTGACCAACCCATTGCCTAAGACTTTTTATGTGGTCTCTAACCTGCTCCGGTGTAAAGAGCTCCATCATAGAAACACCCTTTATCTTAGGTTTCCCCGACTTACCAGCAGCCCCATCCTCCTCCATTTCCTCTTGTTTTGCATCGGCAGCATTTTCATCATTTCTCTCTTCTTTCTCAACCTCTGATGAAGCTTCCTGCTTCACCCGGTGCACCATCGCTTCGGATGGACCAGCAGGACCTGCATCAGCTTGAGAAGATCTTATCATGCTGACATCTCTATCCATACCATAACCCATACGGACTGATGGTGTGTCCGACACAGTAGAGGCAATTTGTAAGTTTTGCAATGCAGGGTCAATTTTGGCATCCATCTGCAGCTTTGCATGCATATTGCTGGTACTCTGTTTAATAGGAATTGGTTCCTGCAGGGCACTAAATGATGAGCTTGCATTTTTGACAGATACAGGAGAGATATCCATATCCATCCTTGGCCTCTTTGGTAGAGGCTGTTGGAGTGGTGGGTTAGGCTGGTGCCGCCCATTTGAAACATCCATGAAAACTGGCTCAGCATCCATCTGATCTGAGAATACTGTTGATGAGGAGTCTAACTGATTCATACCCTTCTGCGAAGGCTTCGCAGCAAGAGGAACAGAGGCAGGGGCCGGTAAAGAAACTGGTTCCTGCAGAGCGACCAAACCAGTCTCCATCTCCATCTTATTATTGACCTCCTTTCCATTAAAGCGTTTTTTTGAGCCATTCTTCGATGCCAAGGACTTCTGTTTGGCCATGATTAAAAATTTGCGGGCTGGGATACAGACCGGGCAATTGGTTTCCTGGCAATCATGAAAATGAAGAAGAGTTTTGCGTATGGTCAGACAGTGGTGGACCTGGCACGGGTTCAGGTAGCAGTTGTCAATGTGTCTGACTAGCTGTTGTGCTTTTACACAATTCTTCTCGGGACAGCGGCCAACTAGAGCAGGACAAGATTTCGCATGATGAATATATAGTATCGTTTTAATCTGGTCCATATACTGATAGTCCTGTTGGGAGGATCCTTTAATGGGAATTGCTGTAGTAGTACTGACAGTAGGACCAGGGGCCCGTTCTGATGATATTGTCAAGCTAGACTGGTCAAGTTCATTCTGTGACACATTGTTCTTCTCAATCAATGCATTGCTACTGTGACTGTTGTTATTGTCAATCATCATCTGGTTGTTGTTCCTTTGCATCGGCAGAACCTGTTGCATCTGCTGACTTGGCCTCCACTGAGACTGCTGTTGCCCTAGAAGTGCATCTGGCTGGTGGATCCCACCTCTTGATAGGCCGTTCACAATCCCATTATGAGATGAGAATTCATCAGACTGGACAGTCTGGTTGATGGTGTTGGAACCAGCCACTGGGCCAAAGAATTGTCCCTGACCTCCTTTATTGTTACCAAATTGCGCCTGGAATTCAGCAACTTGAGGGAGCATTAGCTCATTATTCGTCAGAAGGGCACTCTCAGTCATTACCTGCTCGGTATTTATGACTCCCAAAGAACCAATTGAGCCCATAGAACCGAAAGAGGATTGTCTAGAAAAAGTATTGTTCCCACCCCTAGTCATCATTGGTGGCTGTGGCTGCTGCTGCTGTGGTTGAATGCTCTGCTGGTGCAGTTCATTGCCACCAAGGTGGCTGTTCAGCTGGCTTCTCGTCTGTGCATACGGCTGGAAGTTGACCTTTTCAGGGTGGGTGAATGGCTCAGATTGCACAATCGGTTGTTGGATCGTTTGTTGGATATCTTGTTGAATTTGCTGGATGCCTGATTGGTGATTGCATGAGAGCATGTTAGGCCTGGGTTTTGATTGAAGGGACGGTGCAACAGCTGAGATCTTGTTTAAATTACTTGCTGAGGACATGTTGGATGGGCCTGCAGCGTTGTAAAAGTTCCTAGAATTTGACATGGTCATATCCGCTTGTTTCGTAATAGTGTTGTCACCCATAAGAGAAACTCGTTGAGACGATGATGCTTCAAAAAACAAACAAGAAATGAAGTGAAACATTTTTCTTCCTTTTCTAATGAATTAAAAGAAAAAAGAAATAAATGCTCCAAGGATATTACACTATAACTATTGTTTAATGTACACATTTTTAAGAGTAACAGGAAGTTCATCACGTACATATATAGTAATTTGACAAGCCTTACCGACCTGTCACCTGTAGTTAGAGTAACTATATAATCAAATCAAATGAACATGGCAAGAAGATTTACATACTTGGCATTCTTTGCTGGATCTTCTGTGAAGAGAAATTCTGCTGGAGGGGCATTGTTGAGTTCCCATATGTGCCACCAATGCCCATGTACCCTTCTGGCACACCTGGTCCATTCATCAGTTGCATATTATTGCCAAGCAACCTTAATCTATTGCTATTATTCACCATGCCATCTCCAAACCCTTGTGAAGGTTGCTTCTGGTTCATAGGAACTGACTGCATGCTGGGCCCCACTTGTCCACTGAGATTGTTGTATTGTTGTTGCTTCTGGGGTTGCTGCATGAGTGGAAGCATAGCAGAATCTGCACCTAGAATCCCAGACCCATTATTGTAGTCAGAGTTCATAGGCATGGTCTGTTGGGTTACTTGTGTACTATTGGTGGTGTTAAATCCAGGGGTTGGTATCATTTGTGGCGTAACCTGGCGTCGAACGCCTATTGATGCAGACATTGAAGTGCTTCCCGGCTGATTCATAGACATGTTCCCATGTGAGAGTTGGTATCCATTGGATATGGTCCCTAAAAAGGAAACAATGTGGTACCTCGGTAATATCACAGAGAAGAAAGGGATCCGGTTTGTCATGATTAAACATATCAAAAGTCAAATTTAGTTTATACCCGAAGTTATACCATGTAGATAATTGCAAACATAAGTGTGAAAAAACTTCTATCCCAATAGTTTACACTATCCTGCACTGTACATAATATAAATTTTCTTTGTTGGAGTTTATTGCCACTTCCATTTCACATGTAAAATGTTATTGGTTCATTTAAGGAATGGAAGGCTATTGCCAAACAAGTGGAGGAATGAAAAGAAACCTCAATAACGAGTCCAATAAGGGATCAAAGGGATTTGAACTATCCAATCATACCAGTAGGCGTGCTAGATGAATTAATTCCCTGATTGCTCTCCATTGCTGATGATATTCGCATGCCAGTCTGGTTCTGGGTTATACCAGGAGTTGGTATCATCATACCAGATGCAGAGGAATTGGACTGTATGTTATGATGCACCATAGTTTGTTGATGGTTATGCTGCTGCAACTGTTGCTGATGTAATTGCTGTTGCCGTAAGTGGTTCTGCCTTAATTGATTCAGCATATTTTCTATCGTCATCTCAATCCCACTTTGAAATTTGGTGATGTGGTCTTCCTGCTCATGAAACAAAGTTTAGGAAAAAACAGTACAACATAATCAATTGTATGGAGGGACAAAGGAATATAATTTACTCTTTGTTAAGGACTCTTTGAATATAGACTCCTCGAGCCTCTTTGCAAGATCAGCCTTTTTCTCCAACCATTAGCATCTGTATTACAAAAATAAAATAAAATTTTTGGTACAAATAAAAAGAAGTTTCAGTTAACAATAGTTTCAACATACCTAACTCAACAAAATACAATAAAACATACAGATAATAAAAAGTAACCCATGCTTTATTATAACTTATAACACGCAAAAAAAGAAAAAACATATATCCTGCTTAGTATGCAAAGAGGAATTACAGAACAGTGCTTGTTATACATGTTCCTTGTTTCAAACGACGAAAGGAAACAAATAATTGATGTTATTGACTCATCAAATACGATGCTTGTAATCATAGAAGTTATGTATTATTTGGGTAAAATAAAAAAATTTAGATTGAAGCATATAAAGAGAAATTACTAATATGCGAATTTATGCTCCGCGCGAATTGTAGAACTCTGAACGGTTTTTCCAAACCCTAGACAACGCCACGATTCTTACAAAGGGATTACCTTTATTTTGTTTTATGGTTAAAAATGGAAAGGATGTTCCGCGTGCTTTGATAAATTCATGATTCCAGTTAATTATGGATACACATAGAAATATGCAATTTGAGCATTTGCAAAATTGGCTGTTAGTTAAAATAAAAAAAATACACACCTCTTTTCAGGATTTAAGTGTCATATTTGGGTTAAACTCATTTAGTTAATTAATGTGTAAAAAAATGATCTTAGACCGCAAATGATCGGTAATATAGAAGTTTTATTAATTTTGAACATAAGAGCGAAAATAAATAAATATATATGAAATAAGTTGTAATACATAATATAGTGTTTTAATCTATTGGGCACTTAACCTATTAAATATTGAATTAGTAAACTTATAAATTTTAGTGTTTGCGAAATAATATGAACATTAACTATTTTTACGGAGCACAGGAACGTCGATTATAGGTTGGGTCCACCTGTCAGCGCACGAATATCTCGCTCCCTGTGGGAGGTTCTACCGAGTTCCCGCTTTCTTTTCCCTTCCTTTCTCTCTCGCCACCGCAACCCCTCTCAAAACCCTCCACACACTTCTCCAGTTCTTCTCCAGTTCTCCATGGAGCCCACCTCCTCCTCAGCCTCAGCCTTTCCACCTGTCCGCCGCCAAACCCCCGACGACACTCTCTTCTACGCCATCTACCCCTCGCTCCCTCAACAGCCTTCCCTCTCCTCGCTCTCCTCGCTCCACCTCCGCCTCAACTCCCTCTTCGCTCCCTTCCTCTCCTCCTACCTCTTCCACCGCGACGCCTTCCACCTCTCCCTCCCTCCCTCCCTCTCCTCCCCCTGCTCCCTCTGCCTCTCCCCTCCTCTCCCCCACCTCCACGGCAAGACCCACTTCGCCGACTCCATTTCCGACGAGTGGTTCATTGTCTCCCTCCTCTTCCTCGCCTCCCGCTCCTTTCCTGATCTCGTCATCCGAGTCTGGGACTCTGACGGCGAGTTCCTTCTCATCGAAGCCGCCTTCTCTCTCCCCCGCTGGCTCAATCCCGACACCAGCGCCAATCGCGTGTTCATTCGCAATGGCGAGGTGCATATTATTCCAATCGAGGTGTTCCCTTCGACACCCACTCTACAAGAAGCCATTGAAGCTGTCAGGAATGATGAAATTGACACGCGTGCATCCGAAGCTGTGCAGTCGGCCATCAAGAGGAGGATCGAGGGGTATCCCGAGAAGGCTAAGGAGAATTTGCATCGGGTCAGGGTTAGGGTTCCGGTGAAAGTTGCGCAGGTCTTGAAGATGGAGCCTTGTTTGATTGCATTGGCTGTTGAGGCCTTCTATGACAGGGATATTGACATGATGAAGCACGCGGCCAAGATGGAGAAGTTTTTGAAAGGGACAGATGGGGAGATCGAGATTGTTAGGATTTCGGTGACGATGACAAGAGCTATGTATGGTCAACTGGTAATGGATTCAATTATATAGTGCAGCAATTATTGTTTTTTCTTTTTTGTTATGCCATAAAATCAGTCTGATCCAACCAGAGCAATATGTTTGTTCCACAATCCTTAAATTGAATGTCAAGGGTAGTGGAATTAGTACAAGTAAGAAATATGGCTTCTGTTGAAACTATGTTTGTCTTTTTATCCAATATGACGCTAAATTGAGGGAAAAATATTACAGGTGCAGCAAAGCTTTCAGGCACCGAGATGTTATCCAATGCCTTCTAGAGAAGACCGGACAGCCTACACCGAAGCTGAGCTGGGGATGAAGATAGCTTGTGGATTTGAAATGTTGTACCAAGATAGGCTTCGGGCTGGCCAGGAAGGGAAAGGGGCTACATGGGAGGCTTTTAAGAAAAGTCTAGAGCAGAGTGGGTGCTTTGATGGGCTTCTACCTGGTTCACAAGAGTATAAAAGAGTTTTGGAGGAAGCATCCACCTATTATAAGAGCACAAGTTTGTTTTCTCGCACAAGGTATTTACTTCTCAGTGTCCTAGATGGATGATAACTAAGCCAAATTAATCTCTGGTTGTACCAGAATTTCTGGAATTATGAGTTACTTTAAGGCTTCGACTGTGTTGATTTACCCTAGCTTGTCATGGAAAGGCACAAATACTTTGGTACTGTTACATCCATTTTTGTTATAAAAAAAAAAAAACTCCCACACAAATGTGTATATTGGCCATACGCTATGCTTTGAAGTCTCTTTTATATGCAGTTTTCTTTTATATCCCTGGTTGTCCAACTGTGCTAAATCAAGTGCTATTCAGGACTCGACTTATCCTTAGACAAATGAATTTGGCACAAATAATAAACCCAAATGCTTTACCATTTTTCCTTCTCTATGTTTTGTGATGGCTATGTATTGGGCTCTTACTTTTTACTTCTTCTTATTTGAAGAGAGATCACAAGTGCACCTGTTCGAAGAATAGATGAAATCCTTTCTCTCCCATACTCAGCTGAAGACTTTAATGATGCTGACCTTCCTCCAAATGATGACGAGTCATGGCTCTACGATGGTGAGGATGAGCTTAACTCAGCCATCCTGGAGAGAGAAAAGGAGATGCAAGAGTATGAGTCAAAAAAGAAGCAGAAGAATGTGAAACAGGAGGGAGATGATGCAGGTGGATCCAGCTCATTACCAAATGAGTTTAATTTAGGTGACATTGCAGCAAGCATGCAGGAGTTTGTTCGCAAAGTCTCGAGCTTTGAAGGAGCTGAGGTTCCCGACAAAAGGTTTTCACTCCGTTTCCTCTTCTCTTTATTTTAATTTATGTTTTAGTAGAGACCTGTACCCTCTCGCCCAAAAGATACAAAATATATCATTTCACTATTTTCAGACACAGTGGTCATCTTATGATAGACACACATCTTTTCATTACGAGTAAATGCCCCATTTATGTTAGTATCCAAGGAAAAAGGCATGAAAAGTACCATTTTTCATGAAACATTTCAAATAAGGTTATTTCTATTTAAGATTTTAAGGAAGCTACTGTGGTGACTCTTTTGTTTTCTCTTGAGAAATTAGTACGGATTCTTTTTTTGTTCTAAGACGGGTTTTAGGTTTTTTTTGTGTGTGTATTGAATTATTATTTGGTGTCTTTGGCACAATCTTCTTAATTTTTTTTATTGCTCAGTACATGTGTTATACCAAATACAATGGAAAAAATAAGAAGGTATGTAATACATATTTCCCTTCTAGTGAGTAAGATATGGTTATGTGTATTAAAATTCATGGTAGGCAAATTTTCAGTTCTTGGATGTTTTGCACTGTTTTTCTTATCATATATCTTGCACTGTGTTGATATGACGCTATAGTATTGTAATGATGTAATAGTATATCCTAATTTCCTTCTTAACTGTGTTGGAAATTATAACTTGTGTTAATTGACCTAATTGCAAAATGCTTTCCTTTTTGTAAGGTCATGTCCAAGGGTATAACCATGCTTTGCTCTGAAAATTTTGTATAATCTTGTTTCTATTACACTGTTGTGTCTTTCTCACATGGCAAAATTTGTTATATTTTACCTTCTATTGTTTTCTTTACCAGCAACTCAAAAGATGTGCAACTTGATGCTGATCAATTCTTCAAGGCTATGGAATCTGTTCTTAATAGACATGGTGATGATGGAGAGGATTCAAATTCTGATGAAATGGATTTTGGTATATATATATATATATATTTTTTTTTTCTATTTCCATTTGAAGTTGAGGTGTCAGGCTTTAGAAGATATGATAGATATTAAATTTTCCTGTTGTGTTATCAAGTATCAATGAAAGTATGAAGTTGAAATTTATACTTCTGGTTGTAATCATACTTGTAAAATATTGAAAGAGGGTGTAGCAATTTGTGTTCTATAAAATTTCCTCTGGATGAATAAAATTACTAGGAAATAATGGATCCATCATTGAAGGAAGGATAGTGTGTGGTACGCTTGAATAGCATCTTGTCATTGCTTACAAGGGGTGGGCAATTTACTTATTTGCTTTAATTAATTTCAGATGAATCAGAAGGCAGTGATTTTGATGAAGAACATGGTGATGATGAAGAAATGGGGGACATGTTTATGCAGTCATATTCTGATGTATTGAATAAAGAATTAAGTTCTACTAGTATTAAGAAAAGCTTTGTTCGAGCTGAGCAGCCAAATGGCCCTGCTGAGGTAAAAATTCCTTGTTCCTCGTGCACTTACCATCTACCATTTCTCTTAAGAGTCTTGTCAACTTTTGGATTTTCTGTAAAAGTTGGTAGTGCATACTGGTCAATGCTAGTCTTGCTCTGTTAGTGCAAGTGAGCCACTATTGTATGCTGCAAAGAGCAGAAAATATAGGTGAAATATTTCTCAAGGGAATATTTTTAGTTTGTTCAACATGTGCCTTAAATGAACACAATTAGCCTTAACTAGTTTTAAGTCAAGAAGCTACAACAGAAAGTAAAATAACAAGCGTGTCAATATAAATTAATAAATAATTTACTTAGAGAACATTTATTTTTGCATACCAGGGGCCATCCAATGCTGGAGCTGAAGATGTGGATGAGGACTTGACTCCAGTGGATGTAGATTTTAACCTCATGCAAAGTTTACTTGACTCATTTTCTTCTCAGCAAGGCCTTCCAGGCCCTGCTTCTAATTTGCTCGGTCTAATGGGTTTGAAAGTACCGCCTCCTAATAAAGATAAGTAATTCCTTTTTCTTTTTCACTGCATTTTGGTCTCTATGGTTAGATATAAGTTGTCTGTTTGTGGTAGAATTAATATTTTATTTGCTGTTTATTGTAACTTAAGAAATGGATTTTGGGACACATTGTTGTACCAAAAGCATGTATTTTTTGTTTACCTTTATGTAAAATGCCCCTGTTCATTTATTTAGAGATACCTTTTCATACATAATTATACACTGCCTTTCAAACTTTTCTCCATGTTTTGCCTTTTGGATAAATTCATTTCTTTGAAATGTGAAACACATGAAAATAGTATTGGGTAGGTTCATGTCCTCAGTCTCTGTTATGATGCATGTGGTAGTCTCCCAATTGCTAGCCAACATTTATTTTACTTGATGCTTTTGTACTCCACTTTATTGTCGGATTTCCTCAACAGTTGTACGGAATAGTTTTTATAGATATTTTGATACTCGTTCGTCAGAGTGGCCAGGATGCAAGTATACTGTATACATGATTCTCTGTCACAGGTTTGTATATAACAAAGTGCTGTGAGGTGGGTCTCACATAAATAAAAAAATGTCATAGTGGCCTTTCCTTTTATTCAAAAAGGAAAGTGGGCTTCCAAAAACAATAAAGGTGTCGAACCTTACTTTTTTTTTTTTTTTAATAATTCCTTGCTCTCGGCATACCACACAATTGCAAAAGGGAAAATAAATGAGAAATAAAAACCTGTGTAATGTGATACATGCGCAATTTTGACAGAAAGTTCGCAAGATCATTGAAGATAAAAGAAAAGAAAGGAGGTCTAAGAAAAAGTTTGGAACTCTCTAAGGCCCTGATCACTATCAACTTTTTCCATAGGAATTGGATTTGGATTTCCCATGATTTCAAAATTTTCTGATCACTATCGTATAAAACAATGGATTTCAATTGATTCTGTCTGATTTTGTCGGAAAATTTGAGCCTTCCGAAATCCAGCGATTTTGGTAGAAATTTGGTCGGAATTCCGTACTCGCTTCGATCGTCTCCGGACCCACCAAGTTGTGTTAATTGGAAAAGACGAAAATACCCTCCAACTCTCCTCTTTATCTTATAAATTTTAAACCTTCGATCAGATCTAAAATCCCACTTCTCCGATCCATCTCTCTATTCGCGCACCATTTCTCCGATCGAGAGACGCGCGCCTTCTTCTCCGATCAGACCTCGCCATCACTGCTGCTTCTCTCCGCCATCGCTGCTTTCTCTCCGCCGTCGCTGCTGCTGCTCCGATCAGACCCAAGCTCAAGGTAAACCCCTCTCTATCTCTCTCGTTGTTGCTTCTTCTATCCTTTAACTGATCGAGTACCTTGATTTGATGATCTAAAACCTTGATTTCATTTTTCATTTCCGATCTCCCAAATTCTGCTTTTCTACATACAATCAATTGATGTGCGTAAGTTATAATACAAAGAGCTTGACAAATTTGAAAGAAAAAGCAAATTTTCATTCAAATTTTTCAAATCAATCGATGTAGCACATTATAGACATTTTGAACATTTTCTGAACTTCCGTCTAAGCATTTTTTGAACATTTCCTTTAGCCTTCTTCAGGTGAGATTCTCGTTCTGATCTTTCTCGATCCATCAGGTATTTCAAACTTCAAATCATTGTTGCAATGTTCGACTAATTAATTTGAGTTCTAAGTTGTCAAGTGTTGTAATCGACTGTACCTCTCCTTTCCCTTTCTTTCCGTTTGGATTTGATCAGTGAGAGGTAGAAGCTAATGGTACAAGGCAACTGAGATGGCTTGAAGGTAAGGAGACATGATATGTGACTCTGATTTGGTTTGTGTTTGCTTGTTCCAATGAAAGGGGTCAAAACACATGAAGCCATCTCAGTTGCCTTGTACCATTAGCTTCTACCTCTCACTGATATAACAATTGGCTTTCTAGTTATTTTTTTCTTTATTTCCGATACTAATTATTCATAAATGCAAAAATCCTAAGTTTCATGTTATTTCTTCCAAAACACATGTCAGACCCAGGGCATCCCAAATGGATCGAATGGGATGACAGTTTCTCAATATCTGTTTAGATGATCTTGTGAGTTTTGTTACTTACATAGTATGCTTTATTTAAGTTTGTTTCATAATAATGTCACACATATTAGTCTCTTTAGATAAGCTTGGCAAAGTTCTTTTAGAATTTAATATCAAGAAAGTGCAAGGTCTAGAGTGTAAAAATGTTACTGCCTTATTGGATCGGGTTAGGATGAGAATTGTCAATCAACATAGGAAGTGAAATTCCTTTCTCTGCATGCTTGCTGTTGTCGCCTCTTCTTTGCTTTGATAACTGTAGGGATTGCTGAAATCTGAAATATGTCTTACTAAATAAAAGGTTTTGAATAGGACAATAATAGCATAATATGTTATTAGTTGACACTATCTGTAGTTCTTTTCCTGCTTAAATTTCTGATTCTTTCATTATTATTGATAGGTAAAGATGGATGCTTTACAACAGTATAGGTCAATAGTGTTTGCTGCCTTAACTGCATATGTCGCGTACTTGGTTATTTTAATTCAAATATAGTTGTGTTGAAGAACAAGTTGCAAAATTTTTGCACGTTCTATCTCATAACATGAGGAACCGTGTTATTAAGTTCTATTTTAGACGATCTCTGGCAACCGTTAGCAAGCACTTTCGTAAGGTGTTGAGGGCAGTGATATCACTGGAAGATAGGTTCCTTGTGCAACCAAAAGATGATGGCCCAATTCCTAATGAGATTTTACTTAGACAAGGAAAATTTTATCCCTATTTTGAGGTCTGATATTTTTAATCCTTTTTATTTCAAAGTAAAATTAAATTGGTTTCTATACTTATTTTGTTCACATGACTTATTTTTGTAGAAATGTGTTGGTGCAATAGACGGAACCCATATCCGTGTAAAAGTTTCAAGTGATCAAGTACAGAGATACCGAAGCCGAAAACAATTTCCCACCCATAACAACTTAGTTGCATGTACGTTTGGCCTTCAATTTACGTACGTCTTAGCTGGTTGGGAAGGATCAGCACATGATTCAAAAGTTCTTCAAGATGCTCTAAGTCGAGACGATAGATTGTTCATACCACGAGGTATTGAATTTCGTTTCCTCTTCTTTATTGTAGCTTGTTAACACCAGCTGCTGCTTAGATCATGTTAAACAAGAAAATGTGATTCCTAAAAAAATAAAAAAAAAAAACTATGGGCTAAGTGTAAAGTACTAACAGAAGGTAATATCTTTGAATAAGTTCAATTTATGGCATCTCCTTTATTTATGCACAACTGTAAATGTATTAATTAGTAGGTCTCAGTATTTAGAGGTGACATGTCTGTATAAAACTTACATGTAATTCCTGAACATAAGTTTCTTCCTTTTGCAAATAATAGATTATGTAGGCAGTGAACATGACTTGTGTAGCATGTACACGACCTTAGCATGTACAGAGAAGTGATATAGAATTTGTGTAGCTGTGAGTTGTTAGAACCAAGTCATTCCATGTATGGTTTATATCATAAAACAAACAAACATAAATTATGTTGCCTAGCAATCTGATTTACATGACCAACATACTTGTATCTGATAAATATCGATATTGTTTCTTTCTCTTAATTGTATAGGTAGGTATTATCTAGCTGACGCTGGTTACGCGTTGACGGGGTCTTTCATCACCCCGTACCGCGGTGTTAGATACCACCTCAAGGAGTACTCAATCCACCCTCCTGAAAATGAAAGAGAGCTGTTTAATCTCCGCCATTCGTCCCTAAGAAATGCTGTAGAACGATCTATTGGTGTACTTAAAAAGAGATTCCCAATCATAGCTAGTGGCAGTGAACCACATTATAACGAGGAAACAGTATCAGATATGTTTTTGGCATGTTGTATTATCCACAATTATCTAATGGGAGTTGACCCAGACGAAGAATTAATTGCTGAAGTAGATGAGGAGATTATGCATAGTGAAATTGAAAGAAACACACTGTCAACTTCTAGTTCTAGTTCTAGGAATGATAATTATAGGCTAGGTGAAGCCATTAGGGATGATATTGCTTCGAAAATGTGGCATGATTACAATCTGAATGTTTCTTAATAGTCAATTGATGTCTTGTTTTTTATTTTAAATTTTTTTTTGTATTACAATCTGAATGTTCTACTATTCTGTAAGATTGGATATGATCTTTAATATAGTTTGAGTAATGTCTTTGCATATTAATGCCCAGTGCTCTTGCTTGTGTGTATCTATGTTGACAATTTAATATGCAAGTGATAAATGCTTAAATGTATATTACTTTGAAATTTGTTATGTCAACAGAGAATTATGGAACTAGATGGTAAGCTAGGAGAATATGCAAGCAAAGAAGTTCAACATGATGAAAAAGGATTGGATGGTTGTTACCTTGCATGGACGAAGCCGATGGATACATTTCTTCTTCAAGTTCTTAGAGACCAACAGTTGAAGGGTTTGAAGGGGGATAGTGGCTTTCAAGCAAGTGCATACAGGAAAGCCATGGAGGAAATCAACAAGAAGTTCAACCTGAAGATCAATAAGGAGAAAATCCAAAACCGCTTGAAGACTTTGAAGGAAATAATGAATCTGACTTTAGACTTCCTCAAGAAGAGTGGTCTGGAATGGGATGAGAAAACCAGCAAGGTTCAAGCCAGCGACAAAGTATGGGACGACTTAATCAAGGTACTGTGTGTTATTCTCATTGAATTAGTACATGAGATTGCAATTCGCATTTATGATTTGTTATTTATTTCTTTGTAAAATCTTATTATCTAATTGGTGGCCTTAATTTGTGTGTCCTTATTGTTTCGAGTTTGAATGCCAATGATTGTAAATCAGTGCCAAGGTTAGTTGATAGATGCCTTTAGTTTTGTTGCCACGTGCTTACTATTTGTTAGCGTGAGTAATGAAGTATAACTAGGACATGAAATATTTGGGGCTGTACGAGTTGTTCAGGCACACTGCTGAACAACTAGTGTGTATTTTTTTTACTGCAAATTGATGAAATATTGAAAATCAGTGAGTATACTTTAATATGTGGTAATGGTGATGGCAACAAATATATATACAAGAGCAAATGACCCTAAAAGCATAGATAATATTTGCACTGTGCTTCTGTGCTTGATTGCTTTTTATGGCAGTGGTTTTAGGCGTTCATTAGGACACATCAATTACTAACAGTACTTCATTTGTTTAGGCCAACCCTAAAATGAGGCGCATCCGAGACAAAGAGATATGCAATTTCGATCTTCTATGTGACATTTTTGAGAAAAACCGAGCAAGTGGTAGCACGTCTAAAACTTGCAAGGAAAGGCTCCAACAGTGGGAAGAGGAGGCGCTGACAATCAATGATGTCGACCGACTTCAAGAGGAGAATGTTGTAGTGCTGGATAATTTTGAAAATCTTACCAGTGGCACTCAAAATGGAGTTGCCAATGGAGCTTCATCCTCCACCAAGACCACAAAAAAGACTTCCAAATTGGGTGTCAAGAGGAAGGCCGATGAAATTCAGTCAAGGAGTGCATCTGAGATTGCTAAGCAATGTGATGAAGGCTTGATGATTGTAACCAACTCTATTTCTGAGATTGCTAGGCAACTTGCTGTAGCAAATGAATATTTCCTCAAGTCGACTTCCAGGGTCTATACTCCTGAAGAAATCTATGCTGAAGTGCAGAAACTGGAAATTTCTGGTGATGAGATGCTTGGTGTAGTTGATTTCCTCATGTCTGATAATAAAAAGGCTGGTAGTTTTTTCTGTTGTCCTGATGAGCTCAAGGGTCGCTGGTTGCAGCGAAATGGATTCTGATGGTGAAGACGGTATGTATCTCACTCCTTTTTCTTTTGAATGAATATGTTAACCCAAACACATTAAGCATTTCTCAGAAAAAAATACATGAAATCATGAACTTTGCTTCAGCTCTTGGAAAATGTCTTCTGACCTATTAAAAATACTGGTAAATATTTGAGCATGTAAAAAAATTAAGTGCATGTAAATCATAACATTATACTTGCCTACTTGATAGTAACATATAGTAACAGTCTGTATACACGAGACATGGCATTTGGGCTGAAGCAACTCGGTGGGAAATAACCAATTTGGCATGCTGTAAGGAAAAAAAACAATTTACATGCCAATTTGGTGGGAAATAACCTTCGTTCTATGTGTGTAACAAATTTTCATGCCAATTGAAAATAACACTGATATAAAACTGTATTCTTATATGCCACAGAGTGATGGAAATAACCTAATCATTTTTTTACTTTCTATCTTTGTAGTTTTTTGGTTGCTTACCATTATTTTTTATTGCTTTTATGTAGGTTTCTATTTGATAGCAGAAGATATTCCCTTGTAGGTAACCTCTAACATAGTTTTGATTAGGCATGATCTTCTTTATTAAATTGTTCTAGTTGAACAAATACACAGGAATCAGATTTCAGAAATAAGAACTTTCTTTAATACCTGAGACAAAGAAAAAGGGTAAGTCGGTACAAGTGGAGAGTTCATGCGAATAATGGTATTCAAAGGGATCTGGTTTTCTACTTGTCCATGTCTTCTTATTCAAATTGTAAAAAAATTTTACTTCTCCTACTGACAAGGAGTTTTACAAATTCCACTAATAAGTTTTTATAATCTTACTTTACTATTGAGCATTGTATTTGACAAGGGGGGAATGCATAGTGTTGACAAGGGGGGAAATCTATAGCTTATAGTATGTGTTACTAGGCAGAAGGTGCGATTTTCGAAACTGATAGAAGTTATAGGTCATGCTGAAGGTGCAATTTTTTTTTTTTTTTGCATTTATTATTTACTACTTTCTTACTTGTGTTATATCTTAATTGTCAGGACTCAAACATGCTGAAGGATGCTCTCATATTATCGGCACATATTAATTGTCAGGACTCGAACTATTGAGAGTCTGAGATGATTTTGTTGGATTAAAAATTCATTACTTGTTTGTGGTTTTGGCTATGAAAGTCATAAACAATATTCTTAGATATTGTTCTTTAGACATACGTGTTGTAACTTCTCCAATAAATCTAATTTCTTTTGTTTTGGACCTTGCAATTGGTAGAGAATTTTCATAACAAGTTTATCTGAATCTTAGATGAGGCATGCTCCTCTGGAATGATGATTGATAGAATGTAATTCTCTTTTTAAATTGGATTTGTTCAGAGTAAACTGAGACTATGCATGCCTTAATTTTCAATTGATTCATGGAGATCTATTGCGCACTATTATTGTGTTATCAGTGCTTTTCTATTTTTTCTGTCATTATATACAATTTTGTGATTAGTTGAAATGAGCGTTAATGGTCGATTTTGTTAATTTTTATCAATTGTTAGTCGGCTTGTGCTCATTTTATTTGGGCTACATTACTGAATATTAGTAAGGCCACATGAATCGTAAAGACTCGCTATAATGTCTTCACAATTCTTTCATTACTTGCGTGGTGGTCACATGCACCATAAAATTTAAAATTAAAAATATATCTCCATTTCTACTAATTGTGTAGTATTTAAAATGATTGGATGGTGATTTGTAGAAAGGAATTATCCTTTAGTTGGTATTCCGAAACATGAAAATATTTTGGCTCTCCAATTTATGAAATCTAGCTCCTCTGGGAAAAGCCTTAAGTAAGGCCATTAGCCGTTATTATCTTTTTAAATAATGAGCGTTACCTAGGATCCATTAGCCGTTAATTTCCTTTTTAAATAATGAGGACAAAAAGGTCAATTTTTAGAACTCAAATCATTTCCTTTCTTAATATATTATGGTTTTTGATCATGGGATTTCAATTCCTGTCAATTCTTTCATTATTAGTTATGATCATGGGATTTCATTAGAAATCATCTCCAATCAATTCCAATCCAATGAAATGAATTGAAATCCCAAGTTGGCACCATTGTGATCAGGGCCTAAATAAAATCGCTATAAAGAGAACCAGTTGCATAAAATGAAAGATTATCGCAGGGATCGGAAACAGTAAGCGCGTGGAGACTGGAGAACGATGTTTTCAGAGCAGGGATATTTTTGTCATTTATAAAATCTTAGCGTGAATTGCTGAAGCGTGCAAAAAGCAATTGCCCGATTTTGCCTATTAGATATTAAAAATTTCAAATACAATTACACAATTAGCTATGTTAGCTCCAAGCTGTCGTAATTCTTACCAAGAGTTTGTGGTATCTAATTTTGGTCTGAGGTTGTCTGAGGATATCCTGTTGGTAATATTGCGAAGATTAAGGGACAAAAAAGTTTCAGATATGCAGGATACAGTTAAATAATTAAATTACAATTATGAAAGTCTATACTGAATAATTTTCATAATTTTATAGTGTTAAATATGGAACAAAAGAGGTTGTCCTCTATTTTCTTGGATCACTCTTTGTTTTATTATTTTATTTTAGATACAACTAGATAGAGGCTATCTAGTAGTATCAACTGCTCGTTGCATCTAACAAGTGGGGAATTTCTATCAAAGTATCAATATCATCTGGACCGTTTTATGTAAAACCATATTCTCATTTAATAATTGAGAGAGGATATAATCGCTAAGAAGATCGTTCGAACGTTGTGATTGGATTCTGGTGTTGGTATTAAATTTGAATAAATGGGGCCCCTGTATGCTAGTATGAAAAGCAGCAGATACCAATACCTTGCAAATTAATTTACTCAAAGTGAACCTGGTTAACAAATCAGGGAAAGGAACGGCTTCGAGTCCCTACCATTAATAATAATAATTACATTTGCATCTTACGTTGGATAAATGGAAGTTAAAGACCATGACTTCTCCAACTTGAGTCTGTTTTTTATGGATAATTTAAATGTTAATTGTTAATCTTTCGTGGCAGCGGCCCGTGTAGTTCATAGAAAATTTCCTTCTCTAAATCGACATCGAGCGGTTTTGTTGTTTAATTGTTTGCATCTCTAATCTATTTTTTTATTATTTTAATATCTTAGCAAAGTGTTTTGGGAAGATTCTTATTTCTATTTCTCGTGCAGTCGTGCTCGTAATCTATTTTTGTAGTTAAGAAATTTATGTTCATACTTTTTTCACAACAATATTTGAAAAGCTACACTTGACAGCGGCTGTCAAGGTTTTGGAAACAACGATCTAAAAAATTCGAAATTCATTGATATTTGTATATATTGGTAATTTACTAATTTGACAAATTCTCAAATCAAACCAAAATAAAAATTTTAAAAACAAAACAAATTTGTACACATATTGTTTTCATTATAGATTTGTTCTGTCTCAAGGAATTTTAATGCTGTTTGACACTTCTATAAGATCACAAACTAGTTATGCATCAATAAAATTGCATCCAATATGTGCTAATAAAAATGGGTACATGCTTCAATTAATATGTTCTGATCATGTTTAGTACTAAAACAGTGTAGTGCAAGTGTACAACAATGATCGATTGCCCCACCGATTAAAGATCTTTTATGCTGATAGGCCGAAACGACATATACTAATTTATCGTTTATATCTCATAGATCTACATGAATAGTATATACCATCCATAAAATCAGATTCTGGAACAAGCTGTTCAATAGAAAGAACCTGATTTTAGATCTGTATGGGAGACTCCAAGTAACTTTATATATATTAAAAAAAAAAATTAGTACAAGCATGCACTCACACTTTTCATAGACATCTTCAAATTGTACCCTCGGTGGCAAACTCCGATAGCTCAATTCTGCTTTAATCAATCTAATTAATCAATGTTGACCTTGCTTAGAAGTTCATGCGGAGGCCAATCCTGGTACAAAAACGAGGTGCCGCGAAACATTTCTTAGTTTAGTAAAGAAAATAACTGAAAATGGTTATGGGTTGGTTGCGCCGCGCACCCGTCTATCCCGCTCTGTCCGACCTTAACTTACTACAAATACAAATAAACGAATCAGAATCACTCTCCATTCTCCACCTCACTCATACCCCGCTTTCCTCTCCCTCCCTCTCACTCTCCAAGCATCAATCAATCAATCAATCTACCAATGGCGCTCTCAAAGGCCTTATTCTCCTCCTCTCTCAATCCTGCCATCCCTCATCCATCCCTCCATTATTCCCGATCAACCACCCTACCTCTCCATATCGCATCAACCGCTGTTCCATCCCGTAATCTCCGGCTCTGTTGTGCCGCTTCCGACTCAAAACCGACGGTTCTGATCGCCGAGAAGCTCAGTGAGTCGGGGCTTGATCTCCTTCGCGACTCTGCTGAGGTCGACTGCTCCTACGGCCTCAGCCCCGACCAGCTCGCCGCCAAGATCGCCTCTTGTGATGCTCTCATCGTGCGAAGCGGCACCAAGGTGAGATCAGAGATCTTGAGATGTAATTGTGGGGCCCACACTTGATTTATGAAGATGTAGAAAATGTTACATGCATGATTCATGTGTTGTTGTAGCTTAATTTGCATCCTGGCGCGTTGAATTTTCTTGTATGTTAGCTGTTTAGTCAACAATTTGATGTTTCACATTTTGTCATAATTAATCCACACTATACATAATTAACAGAGCTAGTCTTCTACCTCACCTAGTAACTCTTAACTCAACGTTATAAATAAAAGCAAGGCAGCATTACAACTTCCTTTCCTTTGGTTTCTTGATCTTTAAGGTGTCAAGAGAGGTGTTTGAGGCTGCAAAGGGGCGACTCAGAGTGGTCGGCAGGGCCGGGGTTGGAATAGACAATGTAGATTTACAAGCTGCAACAGAGTTTGGTTGTTTGGTCGTAAATGCACCAACGGCGAACACAGTTGCGGCAGCTGAGCATGGGATTGCACTGCTCACCTCCATGGCAAGGAATGTCGCTCAGGCCGATGCCTCTGTTAAGGCCGGTAAGTAAAGTTACTCTGTTCTTTTTCTTATAATTGAATGTGCCTTGTAGCAAAATTAAAAAAACTTGGGAGTATAGGCTTATAGCCCTTCTATATTCGTCAGTAAGTTTCTTTTGTTCGCCCTCAAAATTACTTCACTAATTGAACTACCGGATTAGCGGATTATTTCAGGTTTTGAACGGACAAGCATGAAACGTTTATGGTATTTTCATATTGTGTGTAAATTAATGTACCGAGATGCAAATGAAATTAAGTGTCCGACAATATTGGGGGAAGGTGAGAGGGGTTTTTATGAGTTTGTACAAACATTGATTCGTGTCTTTTCAAAAGCGTTTTTAGTCTGTCCCACAAATTCTCCTTTCACCCAATGATTGTGCCCTTGCACCATGTGTTTGGTTAACTATTAAATTAGAAAAAGGCACATGCACTTGATTGGAATATTGCTTCCTCACATGAATGGTTGCTGTTGATTAAATTATGAGACCTAGACGAATTTTTATTGGGTAAAAAGTTGCCACTTTGTTATCAATAATCTAGATAATAATTATAAATTTAGGTCAATAAATATAAATATACAGACACTAAGTGAGGTGGGACCTATAAAATATCTTGAGAGATTTTATACCAGGATTACTTTTTTCCCTCTTCAGGTCTCCTGGATTTGTTGTGATAATGAAGAATATAGTATTGTAATATGAGAATTGAGAGGTAGATCTGGTCAAAGTCAAACTGAGCTCAATAAAATCTGGAATCATTTTTAATGGCAAATATTAATTCAAAGTAACTGCAGATCTATTATTTTCTCATCAATTAAGTATGAATTTGAATGATTGCCAAAGACAAAAATATATGCATTTTGAATAACTGTAAAAATCCAAATGTCATTACTTCCCAAGGATTTAATTTCTTAATAAAAACTTCCAAGATATTACTGTGCACCACTTGATTGAAACGCAAGCAAAATAGCTAGTATGGTAGCCGCGTATTATTAGTCTAGCCTTTCATGATGTCAATTATTGAGAGTAGGTTTAAGTGTCTATCAATCTGTCATCTATTGTAATTTAAATTTTATACTTAATTAAGCTCTGGTCATGATTTTTCTGTTTGTTGATTCTCTCCCATCTTTGTTGACATTAAATTCCATCTAATAATGCCTAGTGAAAATATTATTCTTATCTGTTTATGTTGTTTGCAGTAGATGATTTGTCCTCTTGTAAACCACTAATTGAGGGCAGGGAGTTTGTATTATTATAACAGGGTTGTCAAGTGGCAATGAGAATTCATTCATTGTGTTTAACAGATCAGGATTTAAAGTGGGCTTTACGCTTCTACAAGTTAAAAAAATATTTAGAATGGAATATGAAAAATAAAAAGATATAAATAAACTTTGTTAGTTTTTTAACATAACCTTGTTAACAAAAAGCAATCTATAATCTGAATCGTGGATATTTACAGTTTCTAAATTTCAATCAAAACAATGTAAAAGTGCACGCATGCATAGGAAAATTGATATAGTTTATTATGTTAAATTTAAGCAGTCCATTTTATTGTGGTAAGTTTGAATTTAAAGTTTTTAGGTTTTGAAAATTGAAGACGAAAAAACAGTATTAATCTCTTCACTTTGTAAACATCTTGCTAATTGCTATGTTCATGTGCGCGAAGTAAAAAGAGAATGGAATTAACTATTGGGCCAGAATAATTTCACCTGAAAGGAAAGCCCATAATTTCATGCCCCAATAATATCCAATAACTCAATCCTCAATGGTCAATACCTTTTGTGGAAAATAGAAACAACAAACATGACGCTCCTATCATGATTTGACCTGAGATAAGTCTTTTGATCTCTCTGGTAACTGCTGATTACTATTTAATGAGCTAGTATTGTAAGCATCCTGAAGATTCAACAATTGCTTGGATTGTATGTGAGGAAGTTGGTAACCGAAAATGGTGATAGAGTTGAACCAACAAAACCGTTGCTCAGGCATGTCATCAAATGTGCAAAAATTAAATTTGAAATTCCAGTGGTCAAAGAATGTTGTCATTCTTTTGTTTTGGCTTGTGTGTTTTTGGGTGTATCTAATTAATGGCTTGAATGAGTGATTAGTCATTGAAAAGAGGCTTAAATTCTAGTAGAAATGATCAATTCAGGCTTCAATTGAGTGTTTAAACATCTATCAGGATTTAGATGCTTAGACTCTTGAGATTTATATCTAAGGTTAACTAGGAAGGCTTGCATACTGAGGTTTAAGACTCTTGCAGTAATGAGCTTGAATTGCCATATCTTTGATAAAATTTTTTTAATAATAATATAGCTATAACCTCTTTCTTATCTACCACTTCATATGATATTCCTTCATATCTTGAAGGCAAATGGCAGCGCAACAAGTACGTGGGTGTATCCCTAGTTGGAAAGACCCTTGCTATAATGGGGTTCGGCAAGGTTGGTTCAGAGGTGGCACGGCGGGCCCGGGGCCTCGGGATGCACGTAATTGCTCATGACCCTTATGCCCCTGCCGAGAGGGCCCGTGCCCTTGGTGTTGAGTTAGTTTCTTTTGACGATGCCATAGCCACTGCTGATTTTATATCCCTACACATGCCACTGACACCAACCACCGACAAGATGTTCAATGATGAGACTTTCGCACGTATGAAGCGGGGGGTGCGAATCATTAATGTTGCCAGAGGTGGGGTCATTGACGAGGATGCCCTCGTCCAGGCTCTTGACAATGGTCAAGTTGCTCAGGTAAAGCTTAAAATTACAATTATATTATCTGGGTACAGAATTAAAAGAAAGTTTGTCTGGTGGAATCAAACAATAGTATTTTTTATTGCACCTTTTCAATTAATATATAATATAAGACACTGTTTTTGGTAGAACATAGGCATGTCATAATTATGGAATGGTGCTGGTACACTACAGATGCACTATTTGGTTTCTGGCTTGATCTATCAACCACTAGGGGCATTTTAGTGTCATATTGAGGGTTTAAGTAGTGGACACAAACAAAATAAATTGGTTTGCTTAATGATCTTTATGGGTGGAATTGTTGTAATTGGCTATATGATTAGCTTAATAACTCACACAATTAAGAATTTTAGAAAACCTCATTAGATTTTAGAAAGAGCAGACCAAACAGAAGAAAATAACTGTTGCATGAAACAGGCAGCACTTGATGTATTCACAGAGGAGCCTCCAGCAAAGGACAGCAAATTAGTTCTGCATGAAAGGGTTACAGTGACACCTCATCTAGGTGCTAGCACTGTCGAAGCTCAGGTATGTTTAATGTTTCCATATATTTTGTAACTTTTCCTTCCATCCTATAAATTTTCTCTTCATTTAATATTGTCATTCTGACAAAAAACTGCAGGAAGGAGTGGCCATAGAAATAGCCGAGGCCGTAGTCGGTGCTTTGAATGGAGAACTTGCAGCCACTGCTGTGAATGCCCCCATGGTCCCACCTGAGGTAAGCTTGAAAATCACTGTTTGGTACTGGGACTGTAATGAATCGTACCTGTCTCTGGTACCAGTAAACTCCATACATTATATGTGCTAATTCACGCTCAAGTTTTTGGCAATTCCCACTCCTTCATACATTTATGGGTACATATGCTGGTCTCGAATGTATTAGTACTGCCACAATTGACATCCTGAATCACTTCGTCTGACTCATTCTCAGGTTTTGTCTGAGCTAGCACCATATGTAATCCTAGCCGAGAAACTTGGCCGCCTAGCGGTACAGCTAGTTGCTGGTGAGTCTGGCATCAAGGGTGCCAAGGTGGTGTACACCTCCTGTCGAGACCCAGACGACCTCGACACTCGCCTCCTCAGAGCCATGGTAACAAAAGGCATTGTTGAGCCGATCTCCAGCTCTTTTGTGAATATAGTCAACGCTGACTATATAGCCAAGCAGCGAGGCCTCAACTTTGCAGAGGAGCGGATCAAGCGAGAGCAAAACGGATTGAATGGGACACCGGTTACTTCCATCCAAGTCCAAATACCTCATGTTGGGTCTTTGTTTGCAAGTGCGGTTACTGATGCAGGGGACATACAGGTTGAGGGCAAGGTCAGGGATGGGGTTCCACATCTGACAAAAATTGGGTCGTTTGCTGTGGATGTTAGTCTAGAAGGGAACCTTATCTTGTGCCGGCAGGTTGACCAACCCGGCATGATTGGCAAGGTTGGGGGTATTCTTGCAAGTCAGAATATAAATGTGAGCTTTATGAGCGTGGGCCGCACCTTCAGAGGGAAACAAGCTATTATGGCCATCGGTGTAGATGAAGAACCAAATAAGGAGACTCTTGAAAAGATTGGGACAATTCCTGCCATTGAAGAGTTTGTGTTTCTCAAGCTCTAGATAGGGCTACTAATATATCTCAATGTGCTCTCTGCCTATTTTAGTCGATTTGCAATTTAAAAATCATTTTCTTAGGAGTACTTCGCGTGTACAAGAGGGGATCCAAAATGATCTAGCAGATTGAATGACTTGTTGTTAATAGGGGAGGGTATTTTACTTGGTTGCGTACAATCTTGTAGCTTGAATTGGTATGCAAATTCTGCTCATTTAAAAAAGTAGTTTTGTATATTTTCTTTTTGCAATTATTTGCACATTTTGAGTAGAAGAGTGCAATATCAAGCTCTGAAGCTATCAACATATGGTGACAGGAACCTTACCTTTTAAAAAATAATTTTTTACTTGATTTGGCTTGATAGAATAATATTTAAGTTGTAAATTCAGCATATATGAAAATAAACTTCTTGCTGAAGTTTACAATGGAACCTATTCCGTTCAGGAAATACAATAAAATTAACAAAAGACCATCTTAAAAAATAACTAAATCTTTTTGACGTAAGTTGTGGAAACATCTTCTTTATACATAAAATAAATATTGAAGTATTATTGATTTAGCAGACTATCAGATATTCGCACGGAGTGAGTTTGTGAACTATTAACTTGTTATGGGTTCTAGGTCCACTAACAAAGATACGATGTAAAGAGTTTTATTGGGTATGAAATAGCCCGTAGGATGAATCTAAAGAAAATTAATTTTTAAATTTATATAAAGGGAGCTTACAACATTTGGGTCAGAAAAAAGAACGTCATATATCATATTTGGGGCCTTAAATGCACTAATTTGAACCTTCGTAATCTTTTATATTTCCTCTCTAATGAATTTCTAAGTTTAGTACCAATTCTTTTTATTATGTTTTAAATCTTGTTGAATGAATTATCCATTGATTTAATAAGTATCCTAATCACTGTGTCTCCAAGCGAAGCAGCATATATATATATAGAGTTTAGCTATGGTGAGTCGCGACTCACGAATCCTCCGGTGAGTCGCCATCAAAATTCCTAAATCTAGTTAAAAATGACCGATCCAAACCGTTTAATATGATCTCCCTATTGAAATCTCCATGCAAACCAAATTTTTCATTTTTTTCAAAATTTTTAAGTATTTTTTTTGAAATTTTAGAAAATCGTTAATCTAATTAGTTCTGAACCATTCAAAAATAGCAGTTTTTTTTTAAAAAAAAATACTTAAAAATTTCAAAAAAATGAAAAATTTGGTCTGCATGGAGATTTCAATAGGGAGATCATATTGGACGGTTTGGATCGGTCATTTTGAATTAGATCTAGGAGTTTTGATCACGACTCACCGGAGGATCCGTGAGTCACGACTCACCATAGCTAAACTCTCTATATATATATATATATATATATAAATGGATATTCCTACAGTTTTTTTTTTAAAACATTGGGAGGCCCATAGGCCCAAGCATAAATGTGTGGATATTCCTACAGTTGCTTCCATTATTTTTCTTTTATTCCTATTTCCATAATACAGTGACATCACTTGAAAAAGAGTGTGTAAACAGAGAAAGGGACTAGCTAATAGCAACCTTGCAAAAACATTAAATTTCCTTTTGACCAAGTTTGGATTATTATTTTTTTTTTTTTGGATAACTTGAAAAAGAATTTGAATGATTCATTTGGAGTTGGAAAAAGTACAAAAAAAAAAAGAAAAGAAAAGAAAAGAAAATAGAAAGTCTAAATTATAGTGAATACATCCTGTTAGGAAGTGTTTAATTCCATTTTTGTGCTATCAAATAGCAAGAAATCACAACTAAACACAAGGGATCTAGGTTTCAAACATCATTCACAAGCATTTCAAGATGAGAGGAGGAGATTTATACCTCTCTTTGTGTAGCAACAAAGAGGCTCGAATCCTATCATTTGGAATCGATGGGGTGCTCGCTCCACCTCCTCCACCACCGATGGTTGCCTCTAGCCCACCAAGGATTCACCACCAAGCTCAAAGAGAATGCTAGTTCTCTTGAACCTCTAGCTAATCACCTTGCTTCTCTACTTAACTATTTAATGGAGAGAAAGAGATGTGTGGTGCTCAACACATGAGCTTGGAAGAGAGATGAGAGGGGGCAGCTAGGGTGGCGCATGGGAGAGAGGAGAGAGACGGCTAGGGTTCCCAAGAGATGACCCCTTTATATAGCCAACCACTCTCATCCATCTTTCATACTATTTACAAGTATGCCACTAGGGCACCTAGCTGAAATTAAAAGAGGCTTTATTGGGCTATTTCAAATGTGCAATGGCCCAATAAACTAACCCTTTAATTGTCTTTTCATCCTTCCTTAAATCGGGCCTTTAATTAACCAATTAAATAGAAGCCCAATTAGCTCAAACTAATTAAAGTAAGTTGAACACAATTAATTATTAACTCATTAATAATTATTTTAAGATTAGCTAATGCATTAAATTGTTTCCATATGATCCTTTTAATTTAATTAATTATAACGGTTCATAACGGTATATAATTAATTAATTAACTTATCACATTCCACAATACATACTATTATGAATAAACAATAAATGCACCAAGTGGTTAGAATCCTATTTGTGCGACCCTATTTGAGGATTTATACTATGTTGGCCATGGAAATAAATCGTTATTTATTTCCAATAATCATAAGCGGTATCTAGCAACACGTTATGATTCCCAATTCGTATAAATAATGTACCGTTACAATATCTCAATCCTGCATAAGAAATATATAAGTATTTCCTTGTCTGATTCTTATGTCACTTGATATCCTTGTATAATCCAAGATAGGAATGTGTCATTCTTGCAGATTATACATTTCTTGATCTAGAGTTGATTGTACAAGTTGGCCAAACAATCCAAACTCCATCAAGGGGCCCAAACAGATATCATCACTCATCAAGTATATTAATGAGGGACATACGGTTTTCTTGATGAACAACTTTTCCCCGCACAATTCAAGAGAACATAAATAAAGTCCTTATAGCAGCCTTTATCAGGAATCAACGTTAGACGATATTTATTGAACCTATCCTCATGTGGAAAAGTTGAGCATCTCAAACTTAGAATCAAACTGATATGAAATAAACAATGACACTTAACACAATCCAAATGTTTATTTCATTGGGTCAAGTCCTGTATTATGTCCTACAACATATACATATGCAATTAAGTTGGTAACTCCTTACGTATGATTTGTAGAACTTAATCATCACTTAACTTGCATACTAATCTTTTATGATAATTAATGTTCCTTGTTAATTATCAAGATTATGGACGATTTAGGTTTATTATTGTCATTCTAATGAATGATCCACAGAGATCTACAATTCAGATCCTCAACCTGAATGATCTGTCAATAATAAACTCTAGGAACAAATGATCAAATATCATCATTAACATAAACTAAGAAAATAAGTCATTAAATATTGACTTCTAGGACATAACTCCAACAATCTCCCACTTGGCCTAGAGTCAATCAATAGTGACTTCTAGCCAATGAAGAATTTAGAACAATATCATATATCCATATATATACATGTCTCGAACCTCAAAAGATATAATACACTTAAAACAAGTTACTCATACGTCCATCACGCATGGATGCACAACTGCATCTCGTATACCGCTTAAGGTAGAGGTTAAGTTAGAGTGTTCGCTGTGTCCGCGAACCTATCCAATTTTGTTTGACCCTCTATACATATATACTCCTATATATGTGTTCTTGATCATCATCATATGAGATCAAGTGACATCGTCATAGATCTTAGTTGGATCACCAATTTAAAATTGGGTTCTTCAAGTTTAAGCTATGGTTCGAGATGCATAGAATCATATTAGCTTGACTGAGAACTTCACGATCCATACTACATTCTTTCATTGCTTCACAAGTTGCTATATATTTTGTTTTGGTGACGGAAACGGTTGTAATATCCCATTTAGAACACCTTCTAAATTTACAACACCACATTAAACAAAATATGTAGCTCAATTGTATTTATATCAATCTTTCGAAAACTAGCATCAATATAACAATTTATATGAGCTTTATTTCATCTCACCAGATGAAAAATATGTCATTCTTTCTCATAAGATACTCGAAAGATATTCTCGATTATTGTCTAAACGTGTTTTTCTTTGTATCCAGTTGACAACTGCTTGTCATATCTTTGTGTACAACACATATGGCATGTGCATAAGTATGGCGTACGTAATGAAACTCATAACAGAAGGATGCTCGAATTGTATCGTGCACTCTTCTCGAATTGAGTTGCAACATACCGAGTAGAACTCAAGTGTATGCCATACAACGTGGTTAGACATCCTTTACAGGAGTCTATCTTCTCGTGTAACCAGAACACTTTGCACATTTTGCTCAAACCTGACATCCATCATAATCTATCTCCATAGATTTTGTTTCTTTGGATTTAGGTGACTTGCCCAAATTCTCTATTGAGAAAAACATTCTCCAATGAGATCTTGACAATATTCATTTTCTTAATGTTATTCCCAATTAATGTCTTGTATCTTGTACAATACATGTAACACAATCATGCTCCCACTGAATATCTTGTCTATATAAGATACTTTTGACGAAGTGCAACTCCTTGACTTCCTTGTCAAACTGTTTATTCCAATTTCCACAATACTTTCTTCAATCCATTAATGGATCATTGAAGCATATATATGTTTCTTACAATACAACAAATCCTCGATTTGTGTCAAATACACAACAACTTCCTTCATTCAATCGAAGAAGGCGGTTTTGATGTATCTTTCCATATATCTATATATACGAAATATAACTATTGTTAGAATGATTTTTATTGACTTATACACAGCTACAAGCGAGAAGTCGTGCTTTGTACATGGTCAACTTGTTATCGACTTAGACATAGCATCAATCATGAAATTGTGCTTTGTACATAGTCGACTTGTTATCCATATCTATCTTTCCTTTAAAGATCCAAATGTTCTAGATGGATCGCTCCTTCTTGAACATCAATTAAGGTCTATACCTTATTGTTATGTATATGGATTGCACTTAAAGATCATATAGATTCAAACCATACTTGTGGAATCGGATATTTCCATCGCTTCTGTATTTATCAACGGATCCTCATATGTCAAGTACGAGGATGTTGTGAAACCTATGTACTTTTCAGTTTAGGTAATTCACTCTCGTTGATCTTTGTAGGATTGGTGCTTGTGGTCAATAAACTACTTCTATAACATCTTGTAGAGTAAGTTATTGATCCTAATATATTGCACGAGTTTCTCGAACATCATCCATTTGTGAGATGTTTGAGTACTCTTTAGAAGCAAGCGTGCTTATAAACTTCTTCCTTTCACAACTACTTGTGAATAAAGTTCCGCTCAACTCCCACTAAGCACCATGTATAGAGTGACAAGTTTCCTATAAAGGTACTTCTTGTAGTGACGCATAAACTCTTTAATGCTCACTTTACTCCCACTACTTCTTCTTGAGAATATCATTCTTCAAGATGATGAGCAACAACTACTTTGTTCTTATCATGTTTGTTGAAGTAGTACCTTTCGGTTAGTTCAAGATATCCTACATAATATTAAGCGTCTTATTTGGGTCCAAGCTTATCAATTAATCGAACTTTGAAATAAGCTTCTCAACACCAAATCTTGAGAAACAATATACCTAGAGATCGAATCTCGTAAGATATCTTTCTCAATAGACTTCGATGAAATTTTTTATTCAGTGTAAACAATATTGTCCTCAAACACAAATCTCTTACATGAGTCGAACAAGTCAATTTGATTTATTACCGATCAAACTATATCAAACAATGTTCGATACCTTCATCTTTGGATACATTTTTCAATGTTCCTCATGGAGCGAGTAGTGAAACGTATTTCATACTCTTTAGGTAATATATCAAACTATATGACTTAACTATTTACCATGATCCATCTTAAGACTTTTGTTTTTATTGAATAGTTTTTCAACTTTACTCTTGAAATCATTTTGATCTTGTCAAAAGATTCATACTTATACCATATCAAATAGATACGTTAATATCTACAATGATCGTTGGTCAAGTGGTAAAGTGTCAACAACCTTTTCAATCACACAAGTACCTATAGGTCTATATACATCAATATGTATAAGTCTTAATAAAGTTACTTGTCCTTTAAACCTTCGTAGTTCAAAGGCGCTTTTGTCTTTTAACAAACACGATTCGCATGAATTTCAATTAATTTGCAATCAAATTAATTTACGAGCTCCACGTTATGTAGACTCTCATAATGCGATTCTTGTTTATATTCGACTAAGCGACTATTTTACATAAAAGTCAAATACTTTATGTGAAGTCTTACACATTTGTCATTCAAAATTTGTTTATCTATTTCAAGCAAATTCAATCAAGATGCATGAAATCTTATACACAAATTCATAACAATAAGAGAATAATATTTCTCTATTACAAAACATGATCATCCATCATCAAATATGAAACGGAGATAAGGTTTTATGAGATGTTTGGAATAAGGTATACAACCTCAAATTCCTAAACAAACTCTTTATTTAGTAAAGATAACTCTATGTATTCAATGGTAGCGGCTTAGACGTATAAGCCATTTCCAAAACGGAGTTTACTTTACTTATCTCGAACTTTCTCTTATTCATCATTGTCTACACATTTCGTTAAATGCGAGCACATGAACTAGCACCTAATTACTAGTGTGAATTAGAGATAGTGAGACAATTTGAACGACAAATATCTTAAGGTTTAGAACATCATGGTATTTCGGACAACCTTTCAAATGCCTCCCATAAATGGCAAATGAAACATCTCATGTGACACACGGTCACTAGTGAGGGTCTCAAAGTTTCAACTCATATCTTGGTGAAGTATTCCTTTAATACTTAAACCAATTACTTTTAGCACTAACAAGTGTGCGAACAATATATCCTTTATCCATAGAAAGAAATTGTATGACAATATCAACAATCCTTGATATTGGAGATCTTAATATCTCTAGTTATCAATTAGCTACTCAAACCTTTCGGTTCGCAAGCTAATGAAATATTTATCTTCTTATAAGAAGAGTCTCTTGGTTAACTCACACTCTATTACTCGATCATAAATGATTGAGTCTATATTTACTTTCTCTAAGAACGTCTTCTTGAGTAAATGGATGAGAGTGTAGAAGTTTAGTCTAGTCCTTATGAATTCTCCAATTCAAAGGTCTAGAACTTCTAAAAGGATATAGGCATTCGCTTTATTGAATAATTTTTGTCGAAACTAATCAATAATTGCGAAGCTATGTTCGGGAAGTCGAGGAACGTTTTTGGGATTAAACATGCTCAAGTTTCTCCTTTCCAAGAACATGTCTTAGAAATCGATGTTACTTCTCCAAGTAAATACCTTAGAAACGAGCTTGTTGTTTTCAAAGATTGATCGCAACGAAATTAACATATTTAATATCTATAACAATTTCAATTTAAGGTCATTTAGTTTATGCAATGTTTTGTTTATGGAATGATATACAAAACTCCCACTACATTTATTTAAAGTCCCTAATGTAGTCGGTTTCCAAGATCCTCATTTTCGTTGAAATAGGGGACAGCGTCGGCATGACACCTAAAACAACTAGATAAGGTAGGTTCTCCAACCAATCATATCTTGTCCATATGATTCTTGGTTTGTGAGATATCATAAGTATATCCACAAACTTCGTCCCAACGTCCAATCCGAGTGGGTCCGTTGTAAAGCAACCTCTCTCTATTTGCTCCTAGTAAATCTGATTTACACCCCGACTACAATGATGGACTACGATGTCCGCATCGGCAGGAATGCATCAATAGACAATCAATTGTATTGAAGGGGATAGAGAGAAGGAGGACGATTTGGCTAAATCAAGTTAATTTGGGATAAAAGCAATTACGTGACTTTGTTTGGTGGTCGTGTAAACATAAACCCATACCTACCTATGACAATTCAAGGCATTCACAAACAATCACATAACTTAAGCATCTCAAGCATTGTCGTGGGTTTGTATGGCTCACGCTTGCATTAGTCTTCGTCGCATCTCCATGTAACGAAACTAATCTAATCAAACCCTCCCACTAATTACTAAGATCATATCTAATAATTAAGGGAAATAAATACATGTGATAAAATCCTAAAACCCACCTAGGCCTTAGGGGCATGCAAGCCTCACAAGTTACATCAAGAATTAATCAATTATTAATTATCAAGGCACCTTAGGCCACATTACAAGCAATCACATGCATTCACAACATTTTACAACACACAAGGCATTGAAGTCTTGAGTCATATCAAACCCACATCCTCCTACAAAAATACGTTAGCACAATATATAAATATATGTCTAAGTTGTTCATAACTAGTGAGCTCTTAAGTGTCTTTGCGTATTGTTTGCTAATTTGTGTTTTTCCATGCAAAGAGAGTTTAACATTCAAACAACTAATTGCTTAAACTCTTTGATAAAATCAACATTCAAAAATCCAATGAATGACAGCAAGGAGAGTTCTAATCAACTTATCAACTAATTGATTAATTAGAACGAACACCTTTCATTCAACGGGACCCGAAAAAAATAAGAAATTTTTAGGTCTCCAAAAAATTCAGAAAAAATCATGAGCAATCCTTATCAAGAGACAAACTACCTGTTCAAATTTCAGGAAGAAATCATTTATCAATCGGGAGAACCAAAATTATCAAACTTCAGGTTGTGTATTAAAACACCGGTTTGAAGTTTCAGGTTTTGACCTCAACCTTTTGGACTGTTTGACCATCTTCCAAAAACTTTTAATGCAAAACAATTTTACAGTAAACAATCACAAGTACAAGGCTAGTAACCATGAAAGATTTCCAATTTTACTCATTCAAAATCATCAAGTTTAAGGAGTTTGAATACAAGTCCTCAGTTCTGGAACAGCACGTCGACGAAATTGATTTTGAGTGGTTGGGGTATCAAAACTGGTCTGATTGACATGAAATTAATTTTCATGGATTCAGGACTTCAAAAGGAAGGAAGTTTTCTATTTAAACACTTTTTCTATAAAAAGTCTCAATCAATACCAGTTTTCAAAACAATCCAATCGGTACAGAAAACCAATCGGACCGTTCTTGTCTTTCATTGATTCAAAAAAATAGAAAGACTTCGATCCATACCATCAAATTGGTATGGAAGGAAGTACTCCAAGTCTACTTCATTCCTAGCCAATAAAATTAGGGTCTCTTTATCAAGATAACTCAGATAATGCCCACAAACTCAGATCTGGTCGCACAAGAACCAGTCCTGCGCACCGTCACGAGAAAATTCACTAAAAATCCATAACAACTCGGATTAAAGTGAAACCAGTGGGGAAACGCTCACAATTTGTCCCTCTTTCAAATCCATCAAATAGAAAAATCAAATCGAAAGCTCTGCTATGCGAAAAATACAGAAAACTTCAGAAAAAACAGAGTTCCAGATAGCAAACAAAGGCAGCAACTTAATTACTCAACTAATTATATATTTCTCATCTAATTAATGCACAAAATATATTAAAACCGACCATGTGCTCTGATACCACTGTTAGGAAGTGTTTAATTCCATTTTTGTGCTATCAAATAGCAAGAAATCACAACTAAACACAAAGGATCTAGGTTTCAAACATCATTCACAAGCATTTCAAGATGAGAGGAGGAGATTTATACCTCTCTTTGTGTAGCAACAAAGAGGCTCGAATCCTATCACTTGGAATCGATGGGGTGCTCGCTCCACCTCCTCCACCACCGATGGTTGCCTCTAGCCCACCAAGGATTCACCACCAAGCTCAAAGAGAATGCTAGTTCTCTTGAACCTCTAGCTAATCACCTTGCTTCTCTACTTAACTATTTAATGGAGAGAAAGAGATGTGTGGTGCTCAACACATGAGCTTGGAAGAGAAATGAGAGGGGGCAGCTAGGGTGGCGCATGGGAGAGAGGAGAGAGACGGCTAGGGTTCCCAAGAGGTGACCCCTTTATATAGCCAACCACTCTCATCCATCTTTCATACTATTTACAAGTATGCCACTAGGGCACCTAGCTGAAATTAAAAGAGGCTTTATTGGGCTATTTCAAATGTGCAATGGCCCAATAAACTAACCCTTTAATTGTCTTTTCATCCTTCCTTAAATCGGACCTTTAATTAACCAATTAAATAAAAGCCCAATTAGCTCAAACTAATTAAAGTAAGTTGAACACAATTAATTATTAACTCATTAATAATTAATTTAAGATTAGCTAATGCATTAAATTGTGGAATTTTTTCTTAATAATCCTAAATTAAAATGGAAATCTCACTTCCGGCCTAACGCTACTAAATAATATCACAAGTGGTCTAAATCTGGCCGCCACTTCAGTTGGCGGTCTGGTTTGCCACCTGGACGCGCCACGCGGGACGCCACCTCAGCAAGGTCTGAAAATATGGATTTTTTTCTTCCTTGGCCGCCATTTGAGATGGCGGCCAGCATTTTCTGCGCACTGTTTCGTATTTTAAGTGTATCTTTCTCATACGATGTCCGATTTGGATGATTCGAATTGCGTTGGAAACTTAAAAAAGAGATCTATAACTTTTATGTTTTGAGTATCTTTCAATTCGAAATTTATAATAATCAAAACTTTAAGTAAACATGAGACGTACGTTCTCTCCAACACTTACAACCACTTTTCAATCATCATTCATTACGAATTGGAAGATTCTCAAAATATAAGAGTTGTAGACATTTTTATTAAGATTTTAACAAAATTTGAATCATATTAATCGAGTATAGTATGAGAAAAATACACTTAAAATAAGAATACAATACGTGATAGATTGAAAACAATGAATAATTCAATTGAAATACAATATATAATCTACAAATAGTCTTATTCCAATTTAGATAATTAGTATCTAAATAACAAATATAATAATTTTTTTATAATACATATATAATATTCATATATATCTGAGATCTGTGCCATAGACCAGACCAAAAGAATCCATTTTCTTGCACTTAACATTGGATATGTCGCACAGTTTTTCTCATGCTGAAAATGACTTTCTTGGTGTTTTTTTTACAACCTATTGTGTGAAACGGCTTATCCAAAAATTTTAAAAATTTAGGATATGAAAATAGATATGCCAATGTTCATTATGTAATTTTTTTAGATTTGTTTGACTTGTCCTTCTTGATTTTCTAGTGCCAAACTTTTGTTACCTACTATAGTTTTTTGTCTGAAAATGAACTATTTAGGTATATTGTGCAATTTATTGTAATGCAACGATTTATTAAAAAAATTTCAAATTTTAGTATATGAAAATAGGTATACCAATGTGCATTACGTATGTTTTTTTAGATTGTTTCGAAATTTACTTCTCGGTTTTCTAGCGCCTTACTTTTGTTACCTAGCACAGTTTTTTCATTTAAAAATGAACTGTCTTGGTGTATTGTGTAATTTATTATGAAAAAATGGCTTGATAAAAAATTTTCGAATTTTAGTATATGAAAATATGTATGCCAATGTACATTGTATAAGTTTTTGAGATTTTTTATAACCTTCCTTTTCGTTTATCTAGAGCCCAACATTTGGTACCCAACACAGTTTTTTTTCGTTTGAAAATGAACTATCTTGGTGTATTGTGTAATTTATTGTGATAAAATGACTTGTCCAAAAAATTTCAAATTTTAGTATATAAAAATATGTATGTAAATGTGCATTGTATAAGTTTTTGAGATTTTTTAAAATCTTCCTTCTCGGTTTTCTAGAGTCCAACATTTGATACCCAACACAGTTTTTTCGTTTGAAAATGAACTATCTTAGCGTTTTCTGCAATTTATTTTGATAAAATGGCTTGTCCAAAATTTTTAAAATTTTAGTATATGAATTAAATTATGTCAATGTGCATTGTATAAATTATTTAGATTTATACAATGAACTACCATCCTTCTCGTTTTTCTAGAGCCCAACATTTACTCAACACAGTTTTTTCGTTTGAAAATGAACTATCTTGGTGTATTGTGTAATTTATTGTGATAAAATGGCTTGACCAAAAATTTTCAAATTTTAGTATATGAAATACGTATGCGAATGTGAATTGTATAAGTTTTTGAGATTTTTTTTAAATCTTCCTTCTCGGTTTTCTAGAGCCCAACATTCGGTAACCAACACAGTTTTTTCGTTTGAAAATGAACTATCCTGGTGTATCGTGCAATTTATTTTGACAAAATGGCTTGTCCAAAGTTTTTGAAATTTTAGGATATAAAAATATGTATGTCAATATGCATTGTATAAGTTCTTTAGATTTTTTTTTTAACTTTCCTTCTCGGTTTTCTAACGCCCAACATTCGGAATCCAGCATAGTTTTTGTATGAAAATAAATTATCTTAGTGTTTTGTAAAATTTATTTTGATAAAATGGCTTGTCCAAAAATTTTATGTACCTACTTATTGTTATTTGATGGTTGTTTATAGTTGATATTTTTTTATTGTCACATCCTGAGTCACTTTTGGGATATAATTAAGAGTGTCACATGGTTGTTTGTTTCATTCTTTTTTTTATCAAATTATTTTCCAAGGATCATATTTTTTTTTTCTCTTCATTTTTCCTATTTGTCACCATATAGCATTTCCATTTGAAATATTATTATAGCTACCATCCTAATGAAGTTGATTTCTGATGAACATGAAAATGACATAGTATTTGTGTCCGGTTAAGCCTAATTATTTCCCTAATTTGTGCCTTTTTCATGTTCATTTTTCTTAATTTTTCCCATTTCGCACGAAAGACAGAGATACTGTTGTTTTGCTGTTTTTGTTGCATTTCAGGTCAAAGAGTGCACCCGCATCTCAGGGCGCATCCTGGCACAGAGTTGGAAGCTATATTGTCTCAAGAATGCAGGTCAAAGAGTGCACCCGCATCTCAGGGTGCATCCTGGCGCAGATTTGGAAACAGATTCAGCTCTTCATGTTTCAAGCGACAGCTAGCTCTCCCTGATCCGATTTCTTTTATTGCAAGGCTGAAAATGGAAAAGGTTTGAAGTCCTCCAGGCTGAAGAAGAGAAATCCAAGGAGGAAATTAAGGAAAATTAAAGAAGGCTAGCAATAAAAGGAATTGAGGCTGCTGTCCAGAATATCTCTCTCTCCATTCCACATTTCAGATCCAACTTTCTTCCTCTCTCTCTGGTGGACGAATTTTGACCTAGGGCTTCGGCCCTGGTCTCTCTTGTGGCGGCGGCTACCTCTCTCTTGGTGACAGCAAGGAGGAAAAGGAGCTGCAGCACTCAATCCTACAGATGAAAGCCAAGAAGATTGGTTGCATCTTTATCTTTTTATCTCTTGTGATGTTTATGTTCAAACTTGTTGTTTTGTTTTATTTATGTTCCATGAGTAGCTAAGATAATTTAGGATTATGATGTAGCTCTTATTCTTGCTTAGATTAATGTAGTATTTACTTTAGTTATTATGGGATTTGTTGTGAATTCTTCCTATCCATAAAAATATTTTCATTACATGTGTTTTTATCAAATTCTTGACCACTTGAGATTTGTTTGTAGGAAGTTAATATGAGTAGCTAGACACAAGGGTGTAATTGATTCTCCTAATTTTCCAGCAATCCGCTTAAACTATTTATTTGTGGTTTGGGTAGCCAGATTCAAAGGGACTTTAGGATAGATTATTACCAAACGGTCCGCTTATATTAATGGAATACAAACTTAAATCAAGTAGCCAGGCACAAAAGGATTGCATAAAGTGCATGTGTTGAAAACCTATAATTCTAAGTAAATTGTTGCATTAACCTAAGTAGAGTATAGTAGTAAAATCATAATCCTAACAAAAAATATTATAGTTTCTGTTTTTCTGTTAAGAGTGCAGTTGCATCGTAGGCTGCATCCCTGGTCGCACTCAGTCCAGTGCGACTGCATACCATACTGCATTAGCATTTGCATTATTTACTTTTTTTGTTTTATCCTTGTAGTTTAAACACCATTCCGTTTACTTGCCAGGTCTAGATTATCCAAAGTTGTTAGTCCGGTAATTTCAAATCACCTCCCTGTGGGATCGACCCCTAAGTACTACACGGTTGGATAGTGCGCTTGCATTTCGACCAACTAGGGTTAGGGTATTTTTATTAGTTTTGTGTTACCCTAAAAGCGACACACCAATTTCCAATCCTTGATTTTCCTTTTGAATACATATTTTGAACGTTTGCTCTATTACATAACTTGGTCAGGACTCATGTGAAACTTATATTATCCACATAATATAAGTTAATCATGTCATAATATATACATATTAATAAACTTACAGAGGGGCGCATGGCAAGGGATTAAAGTAAAAATTGGAAATAACACCAGTGACCGAGAGATGATTGGTTCCAACTCACACATAAATTAAATTAGCCAAATGAAAACAAAAAGTAAAAATGTCGATTGATGAAACAAATAGAAACAAATACCGAACCAAAATTTCCAAGGTTGTTACACCAGGCCAAAGAACATTTAATTCAATATATTACAAATATTTTTGGTTGGAAAAGAAGCATGATTTATATCTAGACTATTACAGTAAGCCTAGTTTCAAACTAAATAAAATTGAATACAAAAAATGACTCACACACTCTTTATCACAGAAATAAATTAATTAAACCTATGAAAGCAACGAAATGTTATAAGTATGTACATCAAATTTTTGGACAAGCAATTTTATCAACACAAATTTCACAAAACATTAAGATAGTGCATTTTCATACAAAAACTATGATGGGTCCCGAATGTTGGGCATTAGAAAATCGAAAACGAAGGTTAAAAAAATCTAAATACTTTATACAATGCACATTGACATACTTTTTTTTAATATCCTAAAATTTCAAAAATTTTGAACAAGCCATTTTATCAAAATAAATTGCAGAAAACACTAAGATAGTTCATTTTCAAACAAAAAAACTGTGTTGGGTATCAAATGTTGGACTCTAGAAAACCGAGAAGGAAGATTTTAAAAAATATCAAAAACTTATACAATGCACATTTACATACATATTTTTATATACTAAAATTTAAAATTTTTTGGACAAGTCATTTTATCACAATAAATTACACAATACACCAAGATAGTTCATTTTCAAACGAAAAAAACTGTGTTGGGTACCAAATGTTGGGCTCTAGATAAACGAAAAGGAAGGTTCTAAAAAATCTCAAAAACTTATACAATGTACATTGGCATACATATTTTCATATACTAAAATTCGGAAATTTTTTATCAAGCCATTTTTTCATAATAAATTACACAATACACCAAGACAGTTCATTTTCAAATGAAAAAACTGTGCAAGGTAACAAAAGTAAGGCGCTAGAAAACCGAGAAGTAAATTTCGAAACAATCTAAAAAAACATACGTAATGCACATTGGTATACCTATTTTCATATACTAAAATTTGAAATTTTTTTAATAAATCGTTGCATCACAATAAATTGCACAATACACCTAAATAGTTCATTTTCAGACGAAAAAACTATAGTAGGTAACAAAAGTTTGGCACTAGAAAACCAAGAAGGACAAGTCAAACAAATCTCAAAAAATTACATAATGAACATTGGCATATCTATTTTCATATCCTAAATTTTTAAAATTTTTGGATAAGCCGTTTTACACAATAGGTTGCAAAAAAACACCAAGAAAGTCATTTTCAGCATGAGAAAAACTGTGCGACATATCCAATGTTAAGTGCAAGAAAATGGATTCTTTTGGTTTGGTCTATGGCGCAGATCTCAGATATATATGAATATTATATATGTATTATAAAAAAATTATTATATTTTTTTATTTAGATACTAATTATCTAAATTGGAATAAGACTATTTGTAGATTATGTATTGTATTTCAATTGAATTATTCATTGTTTTCAATCTATCACGTATTGTATTCTTATTTTAAGTGTATTTTTCTCATACTATACTCAATTAATATGATTCAAATTTTGTTAAAATCTTAATAAAAATGTCTACAACTCTTATATTTTGAGAATCTTCCAATTCGTAATGAATGATGATTGAAAAGTGGTTGTAAGTGTTGGAGAGAACGTACGTCTCATGTTTACTTAAAGTTTTGATTATTATAAATTTCGAATTGAAAGATACTCAAAACATAAAAGTTATAGATCTCGTTTTTAAGTTTCCAACGCAATTTGAATCATCCAAATCGGACATCGTATGAGTAAGATACACTTAAAATACGAAACAGTGCGCAGAAAATGCTGGCCGCCATCTCAAATGGCGGCCAAGGAAGAAAAAAATCCATATTTTCAGACCTTGCTGAGGTGGCGTCCCGCGTGGCGCATCCAGGTGGCAAACCAGGCCGCCAACTGAAGTGGCGGCCAGATTTAGGCCACTTGTGATATTATTTAGTAGCGTTAGGCCGGACGTGAAATTTCGATTTTAATTTAGGATTATTAAGAAAAAATTCCTTAAATTGTTTCCATATGATTCTTTTAATTTAATTAATTATAACGGTTCATAACGGTATATAATTAATTAATTAACTTATCACATTCCACAATACATACTATTGTGAATAAACAATAAATGCACCAAGTGGTTAGAATCCTATTTGTGCGACCCTATTTGAGGATTTATACTATGTTGGCCATGGAAATAAATCGTTATTTATTTCCAATAATCATAAGCGGTATCTAGCAACACGTTATGATTCCCAATTCGTATAAATAATGTACCGTTACAATATCTCAATCCTGCATAAGAAATATATAAGTATTTCATTGTCTGATTCTTATGTCACATGATATCCTTGTATAATCCAAGATAGAAATGTGTCATTCTTGCATATTATACATTTCTTGATCTAGAGTTGATTGTACAAGTTGGCCAAACAATCCAAACTCCATCAAGGGGCCCAAACAGATATCATCACTCATTAAGTATATTAATGAGGGACATACGATTTTCTTGATGAACAACTTTTCCCCGCACAATTCAAGAGAACATAAATAAAGTCCTTATAGCAGCCTTTATCAGGAATCAACGTTAGACGATATTTATTGAACCTATCCTCATGTGGAAAAGTTGAGCATCTCAAACTTAGAATCAAACTGATATGAAATAAACAATGACACTTAACATAATCCAAATGTTTATTTCATTGGGTCAAGTCCTGTACTATGTCCTACAACATATACATATGCAATTAAGTTGGTAACTCCTTACGTATGATTTGTAGAACTTAATCATCACTTAACTTGCATACTAATCTTTTATGATAATTAATGTTCCTTGTTAATTATCAAGATTATGGACGATTTAGGTTTATTATTCTAATGAATGATCCACAGAGATCTACAATTCAGATCCTCAACCTGAATGATCTGTCAATAATAAACTCTAGGAACAAATGATCAAATATCATCATTAACATAAACTAAGAAAATAAGTCATTAAATATTGACTTCTAGGACATAACTCCAACACATCCATCAATGACCATATTGAGCACATATAGGAAACATTGTGTTCGAAAGTGCTTATGAATTCAGAAAAATCGAAAGAGTGGATTTTGAATTTCCAGCCTAGTTTTACAATCATAGCTACATGTTTCCAATTACAGATTTCGACATATGCAAATATTGCATCTGAAAATTTGGAAACATTTTTTTTTTTGTAAATTAAGACCTTAATTTCAAAGTCCAGTCCCTTTAATTTTTTCATAATCTTTAAATTTATAATTCATTGATTCATTATCTTGATTTCACCAATTGTTTTTTAAAAAAAAAAATGTGCTGACTGCAAATTCTCCATATAATATATATTTAGAATAGGCGCAATGCAAGTTTGATAGTTGTTTAGTGGTACATATGCAATATATTGATCAACATACGTGTAACTCTGCTGTGACAATTATAATTAACTGGTATAATAAGCCAATATGTTGTGCATGAAATGATAGCTTATCAACACAATTTTATCTGACTTGGAAGCCACTTTGGGTTTGGGTGCTTTGATTTCTTGTTTGTTAGCTGCCATGCACTTTTTAATGCAGCCCATGAGTATAATAACATGCATGGCACAAACAGTAAGATTCATGAATGCACATTATGCGTCAATTCTAATGCATTATTCCACCACTAAACTACCCTTTCCGCATTCAAAGTACCTCATAATAGGATGTGTGGGCCCTACAAAGTATAAACCGCCATGCCGAACAATTGATATATAACTTAAACTAGAAAAGAGTATGATTTTGGTTGAAATATAGTCATTGATCAATTCAGCTTGTAAATTGTTTCTTTAATTAAATTCCAATATAGTTTATTCCAATTAATTAAGGAGTCTAAGTGAACAATGAATTTTTTTTTCTTTTTTGAAACAAGTGGGTTTTGACCCACCACTTTTCATTGAATTTAAGATATTAATTAAAAACCGTGGCCGCTTTTCAAAAGCAGCCACAAATAATTTTTTTTTTCTTTTTTATATTTTTTATAGTTTGTTTAAAATAAATTAAAAATAGTTGTATCAATCATTAATATTAGCAAGATTTTTTTGGGCAGAAACTTTATATCAAGTTTATATAGCGACTTTTTATGGAAGAAATTACTAATTTTGAAATTACAAATTTTTGTCTATAAATTTTAACAAGTTATTTCATTAATATTAGCAAGATTTTTTTTTGACAAAAAATTTATATCATGTTTATATAGAGAATTTTTATGGAAGAAATTACTAATTTTGAACTTACAAATTTTTATTTATAAATTTTATCGAGTTATTTCATTAATATTAGCAAGATTTTTTTGGACAGAAAATTTATATCTATAGTATATATTAAAAAGCGTGGCCGCTTTGAAAAGCGGCCAAAATTAGTTTTTTTTTTTTTTCCTTTGTTATAATTTTTTTATTTTTTATAATTTGTTTAAAATAAATTAAAAATATTCGTACCAATTAAAAATAGTCATACAATCATTAATATTAGCAAGATTTTTTTGAACAGAAAATTCATGTCAAATTTATATAGCGGCTTTATATGGAAGAAATTACTAATTTTGAACTTACAAATTTATGTCAAGTTTACTAATTTTAACAAGGGTTTTATGACAGATTTTTTTATATTTTTACCTTAGAAATATTTATATTTTACATAACGCAGCAAAGCTGCGACTGTCATGTCTAGTAACGTTTATATAGCGATTTTTTATGGAAGAAATTACTAATTTTGAACTTACAAATTTTTGTCTATAAATTTTAATAAGTTTTTTCATTAATATTAGCAAGATTTTTGTCATTAATATCTTCCTCTGTTTTGCCTCTTGCCAACACCTGGACTGGCCTAAACTGATTTTTATCTTCTATTGTTTCACTCTCCCCGTTTGGCCTAGAGTGTGGTAAAAAAAAAAAATTAGTGTTCCACATTTTTTCGAATGTCCCACTTGACTGCTTAGAGAAGAAAGGGTCTTTGAGACCATAGAATCCCCGTTTGCCGGGAGAGGTAGAGAAGAAATGGCATGTACTTGCTTCGAAACTTCCGTCAAGAAGGGGTATTCAAAGAAAAGATGCATGTCATACTCCACTAGCGGCATACCACATAAGATACAGCCTATCTGTATGGCCACACCTTGTTGCAACATGATTTATTACGTGAGAGCAATTTTCTCTAGAGTAATATTTTGAACAATCCAGATATGAATTATATTTTAGGTCATATAAACAGCTTTAATATAGATTATTGTGATCAAATAACTTCAAATGAATCAAGAATGACTTGAAATGCTCAACCGAAGCAAAAAAATTAGTTTTATTTGTACTTTATATGCGTATTCTTGATGCATGAAACGATATTTTAAATATATAAATTCTTAATTATATTGTAGATCATAAAAAGAGTTTAAATTTAAATTATTGTGACTATTGATCTTTTGAATAAATCTAGTATCACTCAAAATGCTCACTTGATGCTCATTACAAGCTTTTTTTATAATTTATATGTGTATTTGTTAAGCATAATCATTATTTCAAGTATGTAAGATCTAAATTACATTATAGACCATATATAAAGATTAAATATGGATTATCGTGATCAAATGAATTCAAATGACATTAATATCGCTTGAAATGCTCAACAGATGCTCAAAAAAATAAGCTATATTTTGCACTTTAAATGTGCAGTTATTTTATGCATAAAGTGATATTTTGAATGAGTAAGATGTGAATTCTATTAGACCATATAATAAGCTTAAATATATATTATTGTGATAAAATTATTTCGAATGAATTCAAAATCGCTTGAAATGCTAAAATGATGCCTAGAAAAAGCTTCATTTCCGCCATAAAGCATATTTTTTTTAATGTGTAATTACAATACCAACAAATTTAGTGTGTCATAAGTACCATAATTGGGAGAGAGACTCATCAAGAAAAAGATTGTATAGGAGTCATCAGGAACTGCCTTTCAATTTCGATGCTCAACTGTTGCTTGCTAAAGTTTTCATTTTTATTCACAGCAGACCAAAAATATGACACCAATAATAAATCCAAATTAATATAGAAGTATGGACATAAAATTAAGACAGACTCTTATTATCTAATACCTTTTGTGAACCTAGAGGAATTGTTTGAGATAATTAATAGGCGTTATATATTCGAAATACATTTGTCTAAACTTACCAAACTACCATATTCAAATAAAGTCCGCCATGCACGAAATCAATCAAATATAGAACATATCTGACCCAACATTATAAGTGTTTTTGTCGCTTTATACGAGCCGGGAAAGGGGTGGTTCTCTTTGTATTTCTCTCTGCTTCGAGCTAGCGAGGAGCGGAAAGGCAAGCGGCATTAGGATTTTGAGATAGCAAAATAATAATTAAGAGAAAAAAAATTACATTAGACTTAAATATGTATTGTTATACCAACATAATCTAAATCAAATCATGAGCAATAGAATTTATTCGAAACAATGGATAAATCAATAACTAAGATGCGACTGAATCGTACCAAATCATAACTTTATTCCCAAAACAAGATGCATCAATCCCATTTCTGTGAACTTATCTCTATACTACGCCCACGGAGACTTTACTAAATAAACATTAATAACAAAAAAAAAATATATAGTACTGCTCAACTGCAAAAGGAGAATAGTTTTTGTTCCTTTACTATTCACGTCATAACCCTACTGTAACAGTGCAAATACAACAACAACAGTAACATTATGTGTGAACTGCTACATGGGCCTTCTATTCATTCATTGAACCACGTCAATTACCCTTTCTCCTTTTGGGCCTTTATGCTAATTAGTTGTCCACCTGAAGGCCTATCTTCATTTCTACTCAGCAGTCTTAACAAAACTGGATTTGTCCATTTAAGTGCACAAGTTTTGAGAGTGAACTCTCCCCCCTAGAGATCATTGGACTTGATATAATTTTGAAGCTATTGAATGTTGAATGGTTGATCATACCTTTAAAATTGTTGAACTGAATAAAGTCATATGGGAATGCATGTATAAGTTTAGTTTTTTTTTTATTTATTATTATTTTTTTGCATTACATGTATAAGTTATAGAAATTATGACGGATACATCATAGGCAATATCCAATATGTTGAAAAATATATTATTTGAAGCTATCAGCAAGAAATGTATGAAGAAACAAATTATTGTTCGCGTTCAAATCATATGTAAGCTATTATTTAAGCATTACTTAAAAGTAAGGAAAAATACTAAAATGACCAAAAAACTAAAACATTCTGAAGTGTACTGATATGAGAGTAAAATGAGCTAGATTCAAGAAAAATAGAAAATATAAAATAGGAATTTAATTTTGTAAAAATTTGCATGCTCTGCATGTTTCACTTCAATTGGAAAGGAGTGGCACAATTGAAACGGGGAGAGAGTGGGAAAAAAGAAGAATAGTTGAGAAAAGACCAGGTCAAAATAGGTCGTAATCTAAATAATAGCAGTGCAGGGCATATGAGCGGCCGCTTGCCAAGTTGCCATTGCCTTGTCGGCCACCTCCTGTCCAGTGCACATCACCTCTTCTTTTTCCTTTTTACCTTTCCTAATTTAATCCCCACTGTTTCTTTTCATTCTGGTTCTTGGATTAATGAGAATAGGGAAATCACTGTTTTAGGGGATATATTCTCTTTCGTTTTAATCATTGCAAGATGTATGATTTCTAATCTTTTCAGATAAGGGAGATCACATACTATGCTCGATCTTGCTGAGACCTTTGATATGGGCTTTCAATAAGGTTAATTTGGAGCGATACGAAGGTTTTATGTTTGATTTTATATTTTGTGCGTGTTGGTTTAATATATTTTCATGTGATATGGGTGTTTTTTTAAATGGAATTATCTGGTACTTTTCTACCACTATTTATCTTAAGGCAAAATTGGATATAACCCCCATAATCTTTGCTATCCGGATATAACCCCTGTAATTTCCAAAATCGGATATAACCCCCTCCAAACATGTTTAATTTGGATATAACCCCTTAATCAAGTTTAGTTAATTTTTGACCAAACTACCCTCCTTCAAACAAGAAGATCGTCTCTCTTTCCTAATATACACACGACACCGAATTAAAAAAAAAAAATGTTCTTTTCCCTGCAATACATGACACCAGTATCTGTCCAATATAACTTCCTCATGTTTCATATCTTTAAGGAAGATTCCTAATATACACGATAACAAAGGAAATAACATTGTAACCTCAAAATATTAATTTTGTAAGAGACTAATGAATATTGATAGCATGCATTAGCGATTGGATTCTTCAGTGGACCTAAGACTAATGATGCGAGATGTCCCTGTATGCAATAATAATCAGTTGGAAATTCACACACTTGAAATGTTGTGGTCAATTACAGAATCCAAACTAATAATGTAGAAGCAAATCTTGAGTTTGGTATTATCTTGAAACTTCATTACTTTTTCCTTTTTCCATTTCATCTCACCGTTAATCTCTGATGAGGTTTTTCGCTAATCCAAAATTTCAATTTGAAAAGTTGCTTGTTGAATAATAAAGGACGAGAAAGGACATTGATTTCCTGGTCTCCATTCTTATTTAAAGCAAAAGAGAGATGGGAAAATAATTTGGTATTGCCAATTTCAAAGAGAAGATGAAATAGTTTTAGGAAAGAAGACAAAATTTGTGGTATCGCATATAGCAAAAAGGAAGTTGAAACGATCTATGGAAAGAAGGAGAAGAGGGTAATTCGGTCATTATTTTTATGCTGCTGTTTTTTTAAATTAAAAAATGTCTAAAACTGATAAAAAGGGGGTTATATCCAAATTAAACATGATTAGAGGGGGTTATATCCGGTTTTGGAAATTGAAGGGGGTTATATCCGGATAGCAAAGATTACGGGGGTTATATAATCTTAAATAAATTGGTACGATGTAACAGTTTAGTTAAGCACTTTTAAAAGTTTACAAATTCAGTGTCAAGTCGATTGTTGCCCAATTTCATGTATCGTCATTATCTCAAAAACAAATAAGAGAAGGCTAAGTTCTTTTTTTTGTTATATAATTTTTATTTAAAAAAAAACACTACTATTTGACTGCTATCAATAAAAAGTTGAGAGCTTTGACAATCATTTTCATTTAAAAGAGAAAATATATATATTTGATTGATATCTAAATACCTCAAAATTTAGTCACATTTTTGTTTAATATATCCACATAAGGAATTCGAGGTAGCGCCAAACAAATTGAGTCAAGTTCAGAATCGATGAAGGCGGAGCCAGAATTTTAAAATAAAAGAGGCCGAGAACTATAGTATTGAATTTTATTGTTTAAAGTTTTGGATCATTTTCATATTTTAGATTGCAAAGGTTCAGGTTTAGTCTCAAGTTTTTAATTGAGTTTTTAGTGAAGTTTATGCAATTGGATTGCCGTGAATTTTTGGGTTTTTTAGTTCCATATAAGGTCGTATTTTAGTTATTCTACTTCAACTTGTTGTCTCGTATTAGGTTGGTCAAATTTGGGTAATTCGATTTTTCCGAAAAATGAAAAATCAAATAAAATTCTAGTCGAATCATATGTTGCTAACTCTAGTAAAAGCTCGCATCCAATCCCTAATTCGACTAAAATGTTTAGATTTTTGGAAGATGTTATGGAGTGCTTCTTAAGCCGGGTTTCTACATTAGCAATGCAATCATCAGATTATGTGAGATCATCCTTAATGACACGTGATTAGTGGTGTCACGATTTTTCCAAAGTGGTTGTTACATTCCAGAGATCCTCTTGGGGCTCCTTATCTTTGCTTATAACGGCAGTGGACTGGCCCCACTCAGGTAGTGGTAATTCTCTTCTGCATTTTTAATTAAAAACTGGACCTGTCCGGTGCAAAGTGCACCCGTCAGGCTGTCATTGGGTGCGGAGACAGCCAATCAAGCGCCAGCATTTTGTACCGTACCAGCGCATATAGTACCGTCAATTTCTCAATATAATATCTTAATATTGGTCAATTTGTCTTTTTAGTGAAAGGAAGACAAATATTGATTCACCTAGAAAAAAATAATAATTTCACAAAAGAGTACCAACAATATTGTTACATCTGATTGTATGTTTAATTACCTTGTAATGTTAGAGTTCTTTTCCTTTTCCTACATAAAAAAGTATACATTTTCGGAGTAACACAATGGAATGGGGATGTAACCTCATTTTTGTGGGCATGATGTGCCAATAATGGAGAGGGGTGTGCACGGAGGGAATACATAGTGCCATGACGATACATAGATATAGCAACCGCAGCCGAGAATCCGAGATGCACGGCGGTGTCTCGTCTCCGTCGAATAAATGTCATTTCCCTGGCCCCACCCACTACTTCATTTCTCCCCCATCCCCATTTTACAAATCCTTGTAAAGTGAAGTTCCTAATGGTGGGCGCGGTGATGGTGCAGTGGTGAGGGTCCATAAGTGGAACCATTTCTTGGTGCCAATTCCTTGTCTAGTTATATTCATGATGTCAATAAATTACCACAATAATTTAATTTATTTTAGGCAATTTTCATGTTGTTTCCTTAACTAAGGTATGATGCATGTCTTATTCTTTAATTTTTCAAATTTCATCGTAAATAAATTATATGCTTAAAATGAACTGTTTTGGAAAGTGATATTTCGAAATAATTTTATTTTATAAATCACAACGGTAGACAAAAAAAAAAAAAAGTCATCAACGTACAAAGTTAATATTATATTCTCTGTAGTTAAGACTATGTTAAAAAAAAATTTGATGTATGAGAATCCTTTGTCCTCCAATCAAATGCTACAAATACCTAGCTAGCTGTTAATATTTAATACTAATGGATGATTAATTTTTAAATTGCGAAAATTTAATATGACATACATCATCAAAACCAATAAATCTGATTAAGAACAAATATTATCACTTCCATATACAATTGATACAACAAAAAACAAAATTGCTCCAGATGTGGCCTGCTTAATCCATCATGAAACCATTTCCCATGGATTCACACATAAATTGTATGTACTTAATTGAAGAATCTCAAATAAATTTCGGAACTTAATTCATTTTAGACCCAAAGGCTTTAATCCGATAATTAAAACCGTTTATTTGTCTGACTGATTGATCATGATGAAGTTAAAATCGAACTTGGACCTTTATTGATGGAGTGTCCAAATCTATTTTAAATCCTCCAAATCAAATCCCTACAATTTAAGTCAGGACTAGGTTTCCACTTTCAAAAAATAAGGAAAAAAAATATATATATATTAGCTTTTAATAACACTAAAATTTTATGTATACCGGAATATATCATTTCATCATCTCATAAATAAATAAATAGCCTTATTGCTGTTTAGAACAGGGAGTACAATTTTTCCAGAAAGGCACCTGTACGTCTTCCCTTTGCCCAAAACAAAATTGCATAATATGAGACTTCACTGTTTTCTGTGGTCCCTCCGGGACCAAGTCGTGGTCACGCTATGCTTGAATGCATTTGGGACTTCAGATTTCAGACTAGCCGCATCAATTTAGGATTTTGTAGGATCATCTGTGCATAAAGGAGGTGATAATTTTGTCAAGTACTTGATATTTGTTTCACTGTTAGAATTTTAAACTAATGGGCATATACTCCCTTAAAAATAAAATAAAGTTTAATCTACTACATTTATATAAATTAGACAGAGGCTTGTTATGCCTTTCACCTAGTTTATTAATATGAGCTTACAGGAAAAGAGAAAATTAAATAAATAAAATAGAGAGAGGACTCTAATCCGGTACCAAAATTTGAGATTCATTTGTTTCATGTGATAAGTTTGTATCTTCTAGCATGACAACACCGAAGATTCTATTTTATAAGCTAGCTAGGATGCAGATAATCCGGCACCAACTATTTCTTTTTCTTTGGAGGACAAGCCCGTAGGCATGAGGCATCCTGCAGACCTGCACTGCACCACTATTGCAAGATGACAGATTTACCAATAAACAGCATTACATTCCAGTATTCCCCCAGAAAATAACAAATATGCTTTAAATAAAATGAAAATGGACAAATAAATCATTATATGCTCTAACGGATATGTTCTAGTTCTGTTTCGCCGCGTCCACTCTTATGAGTACTATATATAATTTCCACCACTTGTGCTAATTAAATCTGATTCCAAAACATAAGAATAAAAATGTCACTTAGTAGCTGCCACCTCAGATTCATTTTCTTTTTTGCAGATTCTCCACTATGAAAATAAGAGAGAAACATTCTAATTTCCATTTGGAAAATTATATGATATATATTAAATATCAATTAGCACTAACTTTTCACAAAAGTTACCATCACTCCCCCTATATCATATATTCTTGTTGTATATATTATATATATCGTTGGTTATCCTGGTGAATATTTCATTGTTAGTGGGTTTTGTTATATCCAATCCAACTCTTCGTTAATGCAATGTAGAGGAAATGCAAGCAAAGTATCTGTTGTTAACTATTATTACTTTAGTCCCTGAAAATTATTATTATTATGTTTTCTCTTTTTTTTTTTAAATGTCCAAGTTTAAGGCCTGATAAAATTTAAAACTGAATCCATAAAATACAAATAAGTAAGCAAATTATGGAATTCACCGAGATATCTCATATTCATCAAAAAAAAAAAAAAATGAAGAAGCTGTAAATACAGCTATTGTCACTCCATTCCACCTCTGCAACTCGGAAATTTACAAATTCCCGCATACAAAATTTTGATCAACCCAAAAAACAAAACAAAAATCTGGCTAACCCACCCGTCCTCAGATTTCTCAAATCAAAATCATGTAGAAGAGGCCCCCAAAAAAGAAAGAAAAAATAAATTAAGATCACACCTCTTCCAAATTCTCTCTTTCACTATTTTCTTGTGTTCTTGTTGATTCACTCTCCTTTTGTGAGTCCCTACTTGGCTTTTCTTCCTGCACACTCTTTCTCCCCTCACTTTTTTGATCGGTTTCACCGCTTTTGTCAGAAAAGGATGAATTCCGACTCGACATAGGCGTGGCCAGAAAGGTTGGTTTCTCATCACCTGCCATAATAACCACAATCTTTTCTTCATAGCATACAGGCGCCATAACCATAGGTAACACTGGCTTCTCAGAGGCGGCATCGCCATCTCCGTTGCTATTATTTGATCCTTCTAGGTAACCCGATAATTTCCAGTATGAGCATGCGAGAATGAGTAGTGCAAATGCGATAAGCCCTAGCATGGCTGCGAGGCCACCAAATAGGTAAGGGACAGGTGAGTGCCATGCCGAGTGGGCTGCGCTGCTTGTTGATGGTGTAGTCACCATAGCTGCCGCCACTGCGGTCGCGGTTGCATTGAACCCAGCGCCTGGTCTCATTTTTCTTTCTGAGTTTTAGGTTTGGTTTTGATCTTTCCTTCTTTGGTTTAGCATATAAATGTGAGGTATTGATGGGGAAAAATGGGTGAAATGGAAGGGGTATATATAAGATGGATAAAGGGGCAGGGTGTAGTGGGCTTTCAAGTTTATTATCTTGTTGTTTTAGGGTTTTCACCTTTTCTTAAAAGTGATTTGATGTCACAAGTATAATAGTATTAAATAAAAAGTACTTTATGCGAAACATGTTTGTACAAATTAAAATTTTACATATTTGTGGATGTGCCACTATATATCAAATTTTCTTGGAGTATATATTCCATAGAGTAAAATTTTGCTTGCAATTTTGCATGTAAAATTTTCAGCTAACAGTTAAGACAGTTAAGCTTCTTTTTTGTTTTATTTTAAAATATTAATGCTCAATTATCTTAGAGCGCATTTCTTTCATATCCCAATACAAAGTACAAAGCCCTACTTTATTCAACTATAATTAAGTACGTTTATGCAACAGATGCATTTTTCTTTTTCTTTTTTTTTTGGTTAAGAACCTTTAAAATTAGAATGTCAACATAATTATTTTAAGAGTTATGCTAGAATCAAATATATAGAACATCAAACACGATCCAAACATCTACCGTTAAAATTTCAAACGGCCGATCTGTGCTGCTCAAATTTTATATTTTTTTTTTCAAATTTTCTAACTATCTTTTTTCAAATTTTAAAAATTTGAGGGTTCATAACTTTATAGATTGAGCATATTCAAAAATTCCAAAAAAATAGTAATTTTTTTTAAAATAAAAAATTTGGTCTCCTCGGAAAATTTATTATGGAGAATAATTTGAAGGGTTTGGATTGACCAGTTTAATCTAAAAAATTAAATTTTTATCATGTTGGACGAGTGTATGTGTTCTATATATTGGATACTAGCCACTCCCTTATTTTTAATGGTTTTGTTCTTGTACTTGTATAGTTACTTTATCATATCTCTAAATGAATCGTTAAAATTATGAAAATAAATGAGTTAAAAAGTCAATATATATGTACAAAATACAACTAACTACCAAAAATAGAAAAACAACTTGTACTATAAGTTTGAGAAGTTAATGCTTTCCAAGCACATATTTAGTACTCTGACAATATTTTCGAGCTCCATTTAGGAAGCAGAAAGAAGACTTTTGCATTGTACAAGAAATAATTGACATAAATGGGCACATATGCAAAGCACTCCTGTAGAAATGTGATTGGACGACGAGGAGCGAACTTATCCACAAAAGGGCCCCAAGTCCCAACAAATAATATAATATTTGGCAGCTTAGAACTTTAGATTGTGGATGGGGACAAAAAAAAGATGCATCTCATTCATCTAATGTGTGTGTGAGGTGACTGCTAATGATTTAGCATTACGAAAAACAATGAATGTAGCACAATATTATTAGATACAAATTATTTTAGTTTAGTTTAGGAAAAATAATTGTAATAAGTAGTTTAAATAGAATTGCTTAAAAGGTAAATAATAAAAAAAATTCAAAGAGACTATCAAGCATGAAGCGAAGAGCTAGCTAGGGAACGACCATAAAATTGTAAGAAAAATGATTGGATTATTTGAGTGAATCGTTCAATCAAGGAAAAAGAACTTATTTCCCAAAAGAAAAAAAAAAATATGTTAGAGACGTCGAACTTCTTATATTAAATAACATAAATTAGTATAATAATATAATATGATCCACCACATGCATCGACATTTAACACATGAGTTACCTTACACAAACAAGCTGCTACAATATCATCAGCATGCAATAACATTAACGCCAAACAAGGAACATTTGCGGATACATCAACATGATATACTACAATACAAAGCTTTCGGATATATTTTTTTTTTCTTGGCTTTATGTTTGTTTCTTTTTTTCAAAATATCAAGCTGAATATATATTTTTTTTTCCTTGTATGCAATTATCATTGTAATAAAGTACAGAAAATTCTTTTCCACCTTCGTCCAAGAATAGGATGGGACCTTGCCTCGACAATATATAATCTTTTTTAACGGTTAGATTCGCGGTACGCTTGATGCTATATATTGAAATTAGGCATCTATAACATAGGGGTTAGCTAGCAAATAGCAATTCGGGGTGACGGTTAGATCCGCTACATAAAAGAGATCAACATTGGATATTATGGACCAACACAAATAAACGATCAGCTCCATTTCTCGTTAAATTTGGGATTGCGAGTTGGAGAGGATCCGACTATGGATGTGTGCCCACCTGTTGAGCTGTTGAGTTGTATGATTTGCCTTAGTGGGGTTAAATCAAGAATTTTCGTTTTGGATTTCAATCGAACTTCCCCCATCCCACTATTGCAAAAATAATATCTCAACTTCCCTGGAGGTCCCACATGTCAGTCAATACTGATCAAAGAGTTTTATTATTTGTTGATGTAATTTCATAAATGATATTGGAGAGGTTTAATATGTACTATGATGCATAAGCCATTCTATGCATCACGGTTTTTTTCGTCGGAATTTTCACAAATTAAAATATCTAATTTAACCAATCTAATCTACATATTGAAATCTACTAACGAATCAAATTTTATAATTTTTAAAATTTTATTACTATTTTTTAAAAAACATGCAATTTTTTTAAGCAAACTACTATATATTTAGAATATTTCAAAAATGGTAGGTATTTAAAAATTCAAAAAAAAATAGTAATAAAATTTTAAAAATTCTAAAATTTGGGTTGTTAGGAAATTTCAACATGTAAATTAGGTTGGTTAAATTAAATTTGTTAATTTGTAGAAATTTTGATGAAATAAGTCGCGATGCATAGAACGGCCTATGCATCATAGTACATGTTAAACTTCCTCCTGATATTGATATATTAACAATTGTTTGTGGTGAATACTGTTCAAGTCATGATCAGGGGGCTGGAGTACTCCTCGGACTTTATTTTAAGTAACGAAATAGACAACTAAACATATTATTCGGTCGATTTCTTTGGTTAATAAGAAAGAGCAACAACTGAACAAGGCTGGTAATTTTCCAATAGATGCCTTCCTTTTATTTAACATGATAACTACCTTTAATTTTCTGATTCTCATTTGTCACTTTAACTTATAAGAGTTTATTTACAAAAAATAATAAATTTTATTAATGAAATAATTAATTCTATTTACTGAAAATTTTATAAAAGGTGATCTGCATTTGTAAAATTTTGTACATAAATAAAAAAATAAAATTAATTTTGAAAAATGAAATATTAACATGACAAGTTGCAATATATATATATATATATATAGATAGGCTAAAGTCCTATTGATAGGACAATGAGGTTGTCCTATTCAGTTTCTGGCCATTGGATTGTTGTAAGATTTGTGCGAAAATTTAAATAGACGGATGAGATAGAGGCGCTGAGGAGAGGCTCCGAATAAAATTCTCTCTGTTAGTTTTTTATCACTCTCGTTAACTCTCTTAATTTTCGACTCAGACCCCTTTAGCGACATCAACTTCAGCCACAAGATCTGATCAAAGCACAAATCTTACATCAATCTAATGGCCAGAAACTGAATAGGACTACCTCTCTATCCTATCCAAAGGACATTAGCCTATCTCTATATATATATATATATATATATATATATCTTCGAGGACGAATAAGAGATGTATTATTCATTTTTATATTATTTAATTGTTTATTTGCACTTTATCGTCCAAAAATGGCAAGCTTTAAAAAATTCTTAAAAAATAGTAAAAAAATAAAAAAAATTGTAAAATTTGGTTTTCTATGAGATTTCAATATATAGATTGGATTGGTTAATTTAGATTTGTCAATTTGCAAAATCACCGATCAAACAATCATGGTTCACGGAGGGCTAAATGAACCATTGTTCACAATAGATATTCTCTCTCTCTCTCTCTCTCTCTCTCTCTCTATATATATATATATATATATATATATATATACACATCTACATATATAGAAAGGCCGATGTGTCATCGATGGCACGTGCCGTCCATTTGCTATCGAGTCGTGTTTCGAGATCCAAAATTCAAACGGTCAATCCATACCATTCAAGTTGTTCACCATATTGAAATAACTTATCGACCAAATTTTACATTTTTTTCAAATTTTTTTCTATTTATTATGATATTTTCAAATTAGAGAGCCTAAAATACTCCGATTATGATGTTTTTTAAAAATATCATAATAAATAGCAAAAAAATTTGAAAAAATATAAAATTTGGTTCTATTTCAATACAATGAACAACTTGAACGATTTGGATTGACCATTTGAATTTTAAATTCGAAAAATGACTCGATGGTAAATGGATGACGCATGTCATCGATGACATATTAGCCTTTCTATATATATTCAAATAAGGTGCACGAAAATAAATTAACGAGCCACCATCCGAGCAAGATCATGATGAGATAGACACAGAATTGTCCGAATGGGGGCATATATGATTGTCACAGCTCAGAAGATTGAAAATTTAACCTATCTTTATAGAATGTAGATTAAGATCAGCACTACAAATTTCGACATTATATTAGTATTGCCGCATAAGCTCTAATATATGACGCACAAATAATCTCAAATGCAAATACTAACGCGACATTCTTATTATATAGCTAGTGATCATTTTGTCATATCGTTGTTAAATGAACTGATAAGATTTTAGTTTTTTTTAGGGTCAGGTGACAATCACCACACCGACAATAATTTCATTAAAAAAAGTAATATTTACCAGTTGAGGAAAGGAAAAAAAGTAAAAGAAGAAGAACACAAAAAATCTAAAAAAGAAATAAAAAACAAAAAAACCTAAGCATGCTTAGTCCACAGGTCGATATCCTCGCAAATATTCTTGAGCAGGAAATCTGATGGCGTAACCAAATTTGAGAAGATTAATTTGTTGCGCGCCTTCCATAAGTTCCAAGTTGTTGCAGCCCAAATAATGTCCCATTTTTCAATTGGGTACCCCTGTTAGTTAACCAGAAGTTGCATCGATCTAGGGTAAAGTTGAAGACAGGTATCTTGAATCTGACTTGTATCCTAGTCCAAATAGTTAATGCAAAAGGACAATGCAAGAAAAGGTGATCTGAGGATTCAACACTGCTTATGTTGCAATGGAGGAGTCCATTACAGAGGCGACTGGAGAAGACCAGCAAACGATGGGACTGCATTTAAATTTTGACCGTTGTCTTCTTCCTCAGTCACGCCTCTTTACTCGCGCCTTTCCATTGATCGCGCCCTCTCCTTCTCAACCCGAGCCCTATCCATAAAAGGCGAAGCACCCATCCGTTGTTAGGAAATGCTCATATTTTAATTTTTAGATCAATTACAACTAATTAATCTCCATTAAACATCAAGCAAGACAAGGATCTAGTGCTAAAGCATTCACACATCAAATCAAGAGAGAAAGTAGGAGAAATTGTACCTCTCATGAAATTGTATTCATGAGGCTCGAATCCATGGCATGGGAGTCGATGTGGTGCGTGCTCCACCACCTCCACCATCTTGATCGCCTCTAGCCCACCAAAGATAGCAACCACGACTTGAGAGAGATGCTAGTTTCTCTCAAGTCCAAGCTCTCCCCTTTTCAAATCCAAGTTTCTCTTTCTATTAAACTATTTTAATGGAGGAAGAGAGATGGGATAGGGGTGCTCAACACATGAGCTCAAGAGAGAATGAGAGGGAGAGATGGCGCATGGGAGAAGAGGAAGAGAGGGTGTGGTGGCTAGGGTTTGCTCTCTAAAAGAACCCCCTATTTATAGACCACCCATCTCTCATCCACACTTGTAGCTATTTACAAGTATGCCATCCACCCTAAGAGGCCACCTAATGGGCTTTCTTGGGCTATCTCAATAAAAGGCCTTTATTCATTAATTCACCAATTAATGAATCCCCTTTAATTCTCTTTAATTTGGACTTTTAATTTACTAACTAAATAAAACCCATTAGCTCAATATAATTCTAGAAATTATATGTGTTGTATATAATTAATTATTAACTTATTAATAATTAATTCTTGAAGAGCTTTATGCATTAAATTATTTCTAACATGATCCATTTGATATAATTAATTATTATGGTTCATAACAACATATAATTAATTAATCAACTTATCATGTCTCGTATTCTCCAATATGAATAAATAATGCACGTGTGGTCAATATCTTATTTGTGCGACCCTATTTGAGGATTTATACTATGTTGGCCATGGAAATAAATCGTTATTTATTTCCAATAATCATAAGCGGTATCTAGCAACACGTTATGATTCCCAATTCGTATAAATAATGTACCGTTACAATATCTCAATCTTGCATAAGAAATAAAAGTATTTCTTTGTTTGATTCTTATGTCACACGATATCTTTGTATAATCCAAGATAGGAATGTGTCATTCTTGCAGATTATACATTTCTTGATCTAGAGTTGATCGTCTAGTTTGCATGCATACGATCCAACTCCATCAAGGGGCCCAAACAGATATCATCACTCACTAGGTATACTAATGAGGGACATACGGTTTTCTTGATGAACAACTTTTCCCCGCACAATTCAAGAGAACATAAATAAAGTCCTTATAGCAGCCTTTATCAGGAATCAACGTTAGACGATATTTATTGAACCTATCCTCATGTGGAAAAGGTGAACATCTCAAACTCAGAATCAAACTCATATGAAATAAACAATGACACATAACACAATCCAAATGTTTATTTCATTGGGTCAAGTCCTGTACTATGTTCCAATAACATACACATATGCAATTAAGTCGGTAACTCCTTACCTATGATTTGTAGAACTTAATCATCACTTAACTTGCATACTAATCTTTTATGATAATTAATGTTCCTTGTTAATTATCAAGATTATGGACGATTTAGATTTATTATTGTCATTCTAATGAATGATCCACAGAGATCTACAATTCAGATCCTCAACCTGAATGATCTGTCAATAATAAACTCTAGGAACAAATGATCAAATATCATCATTAACATAAACTAAGAAAATAAGTCATGAAATATTGACTTCTAGGATATAACTCCAACAATCTCCCACTTGGCCTAGAGTCAATCAATAGTGACTTCTAGCCAGTGAAGAATTTAGAACAATGTTATATATCCATGTATATACATGTTCGAACCTCAAAATAAAGACACACTTAAAGCAAGTTACTCATACGTCCATCACGCATGGATGCACAACTGCATATCGTATACCGCTTAAGGTAGAGGTTAAGTTAGAGTGTTCGCTGTGTCCGCGAACCTATCAAATTTTATTTGACCCTATATACATATATACTCCTATATATGTGTTCTTGATCATCATCATGTGAGATCAAGTGACATCGTCATAGATCTTAGTTGGATCACCAATTTAATATTGGGTTCTTCAAGTTTAAGCTATGGTTCGAGATGCTTAGAACTATATTAGCTTGACTGAGAACTTCATGATCCATACTACATTCTTTCATTGCTTTCATTGCTTCACAAGTTGCTATATATTTTTGTTTTGGTGACGGAAACGGTTGTAATATCCCATTTAGAACACCTTCTAAATTTACAACACCACATTCAAATAAAATATGTAGCTCAATTGTATTTATATCACTCTTTCGAAAACTAGCATCAATATAACAATTTATATGAGCTTTCTTTCATCTTATCAGATGGAAAAACATATCATTCTTTCTCATAAGATACTCGAAGATATTCTTGATTATTGTCCAAATGTATTTTTCTTTGTATCCAGTTGACAACTGCTTGTCATACTCCTTGGGTACAACACATAGGGGCATGTGCATAAATATGGCATCCGTTATGAAACTCATAACAGAAGGATGCTCGAAATATATCGTGCACTCTTTTCGAATTGAGTTACAATACACCGAGTAGAACTCAAGTGTATGCCATACAACGTGGTTAGACATCCTTTTCAGGAGTCTATCTTTTCGTGTTACTAGAACACTTTGTCATTATATGCACATTTTCTCAAACCAGACATCCATTATAATCTATCTCCATAGATTTTGTTTCCTTGGATTTAGGTGACTTGCCCAAGTTCTCAATTGACAAAACATTCTCCAGTGAGATCTTGACAATATTTATTTTCTTAATGTTATTCCCAATTAATGTCTTGTATCTTGTACAATACATGTAACATAATAATGCTCCCACTGAATATCTTATCTATATAAGATACTTTTGACGAAGTGCAACTCCTTGACTTCCTTGTCAAAATGTTTATTCCAATTTCCACAATACTTGCTTCAATCCATTAATGGATCATTGAAGCATATATATGTTTCTAACAATACAACAAATCCTCGGTTTGTGTCAAATACACTACAACTTCCTTCATTCAATCGAAGAAGACGGTTTTGATGTATCTTTCCATATATCTATATATACGAAATATAACTATTGTTAGAATGATCTTTATTGACTTATACACAGCTACAAGCGAGAAGCCGTGCTTTGTACATGGTCAACTTGTTATCGACTTAGACATAGCATCAATCATGAAATTGTGCTTTGTACATAGTCGACTGGTTATCGACTTAGACATAGCATCAATCATGAAATTGTGCTTTGTACATAGTCGACTTGTTATCGACTTAGACATAGCATCAATCATGAAATTGTGCTTTGTACAAAGTCGACTTGTTATCCATATCTATCTTTCCTTTTAAAGATCTAAATGTTCTAGATGGATCGCTCCTTCTTGAACATCAATCAAGGTCTATACCTTGTTGTTATATATATGGATTGTACTTAAAGATCATATAGATTCAAACCATACTTGTGGAATCGGGTCTTTCCATCGCTTCTTCATTTATCAACGGATCCTCACATGTCAAGTATGAGGATGTTGTGAAACCTATGTACTTTTCAGTTTAGGCAATTCACTCTCGTTGATCTTTGTAGGATTGGTGCTTGAGGTCTACGAACTACTTCTACAACATCTTGTAGAATAGATTCTTGATCCTAATGTATTGCACGAGTTTCTCTAACATCATCCATTCGTGAGATGTTTGAGTACTCTTTAGAAGCGAGCGTGCTTATAAACTTCTTCCTTTCACAACTGCTTGTGAGTCAAGTTCCGCTCAACTCCCACTAAGCACCATGTATGGAGTGACAAGTTCCCTATAAAGGTACTTCTTGTAGTGACGCATAAACTCCTTTAATGCTCACTTTACTCCCACTACTTCTTCTTGAGAATATCATTCTTTAAGATTACGTTATGATGAGCAACAACTACCTTGTTCTTATCATGTTCATAGAAGTAGTACCTTTTGGCTAATTCAAGATATCCTACAAAATAATAAGCGTCTTATTTGGGTCCAAGCTTATCAATCAATCGAACCTTGAAATAAGCTTCTTAACACCAAATCTTGAGAAACAATATACCTAGAGATCGAATCTCGTAAGATATCTTTCTCAATAGACTTCAATGGAATTTTTATTTAGTGTAAACAATATTGTCCTCAAACACTAAGTTTGGGCATGACGAGGAAGCAAGTATGGGCAGCCCTTTGTGGGATTGACAATAACTACAAGTCGAGGCTGGTGCAGTACCCAGTCCTCAGGATTCTTCTTCGTGCCATTGCTAGCACAGTTTTTGCTCGGGGTGAGACAGTCAACCTCACCAATGAGAAAGAGACGGCCTTTTTCTACCATCTACTGCAGCCCGAGCCAGAGAAGATAAATGTTGTGAAGTTAATGGTGGAGAATTGGATTGTCCAGAGAGACATGAAGAATGCAAAGGGCAGCATCACCATGGGCGCCTTTGTCTCCATTATTGCCAGCATCTCCAGATACCTCTGCCGGCAAAGAGCAATGCAACTGGGTTTTCCCGGTACGATGATGAGCGTTTCCAGCAAGCTCATTTCATCAAGATCATGCACAGTGGGTCCGAAGTTGAGGGCAAATACATGTGGCTGCGGGAGGACAGAAGCAACTTCCTCCTGCCTTACCCTTACCCGGTGGATGTGGCTGACCCTTCTACCTGGCTCATCCCTGACAATTACCCTACCGAGCAGCCAGCAGGGGCACCAGTCCAACAGCCGGCCCAAATGGAAGTTGAGCCCCCACAAGTGCAACCATTCTTTGAGCCTCCTCCGCCGCCACATCAAGCGCCACAACAAGGGGAGGATCCTTTCTATCAAGCCCCTTCCTGGGCCCAGTCACTTTGGGAAATGATGACCAACCTCACAAGTCTCACCACAGAGACTAGAGATGAGGTGAAGAAAAATACTGCCACTCAGGTCGAGCATGGTGCTCAGCTTGGTCGTCTTTCCACTGAAGTACAGCAGTACGGGCAGCGTTTGACTCGGGTCGAGCGCTTTGTGGACACATATGAGATGGCACAACATCTCGGATACTGGCCTGGTGGCCATGATGATCCCTATGTGTCCTCCCCAGAGCCCTACACTGAAGATAAAGGGACCAGTGCCTATCCTTGGTAAGATAATCCTCTCCCCACCCCAGTTGGCTCTCACCCATGGCAAGACTTTTCTCCTCGTGCTCAGCCTGCCAGTTCTGATCCTTCCTTCTACCCTCATCTCGGCAATCAACCGGTGGCCCACACTCAGCATGGAGAAGATCTTTACATGGGCCTCTTCCCCACCTATGATACCGAGATGTACTATGGCAGCAACAGCTCGTCTCATGGCTCCCAGCAGCAAAGTGGCAGTGCCTCTCACAGTTCCACCCACCAAAGCAGCAGCAGCAACTCCCAAGCCTCTTCTCAACATGGCAGCAGCAGCTCCTCTCGAAGCTCCCACCCTTCTCACTAATCTGTAAGTTCTCTTTTTCTCCTATGATTACATTTTCTGTGTTTGATGCTTGAGGACAATGCATGATACAATTTTTGGGGGGGGGGGAGGGGGGGACATAGGAAAAAAATTAAATTTTTTTTTGGAGATTTTGAAATAAACAGGGAAAGTTTTTGAAAATTTTTCACTGCTTTGCTCAACCTGAGCATTTTCTTTGCTCAGCCTGAGTACCTTTTTAGCATGAACTTGAATTGTTGTGTTTTTGCTCAGTCCGAGCATTCTTTTGATCGATCTGAGTGACCCGTGAGGATCCGTTAGAATAGTTTCTCTCTCTTACCTCTTCGTTCAGTCTGAGTGATTTACTGCTCGACCTGAGCAGTGGATTTGTTTCTTTTAAAAATTGGTTAAGTATGACAAGAATTTGATTGATTGCGTCTAGAAGTTTGATTTCACTTGGTTTTGAAAAGATTTTCAGCTAGTACAAAATTTTTCATGAAGTATTAGAATTCTTAGCCTTGTTCTTAGTTGATTATTGCACCAATAGACTGAAATTAAAATTCTTTGGAAGGATAGAACTCGAATTTAGGATGCTTGAAATTGTTAAATCACTATAAGTCAAATCTCACAAGTAACAGCCGAGTGAACTGATTTGGAACTTAGGAACTTTTATTAAAAGAATTTGTATCAACTCTGGAACGTATAAAATGAATCTCAACTTGATCTTAATCGCTTGAATCACCAACAAGCAACCCTAAACTGGACAAATCTAAATAGTTGTGAAAATGAGGGTGCGAAGAGACTAAAAAATCCAAAAAAATCAAATAAATCCACAAATATTGGAGGGTGGTTGCGGTAAGGCGTAATTAATCCACAAGTGGACCGTAGCGGTAAGGCGTAAAAACCGGTCCGACCTCCCCAGCATGTCATGTGCTGGTAGCATATAATTGAGTCTCAATAGCGTAAAACCCTAAGTGATGCAATTCACTACAACTCGACTTGCATAAATTGAATTGGTGAAATTAAATTTATTGAGTTAGATTCATTATAAATTTTCTAATTTGATAAATCTTCTTTTGTAAAATTTTCTAAGTTGTGGAAAAGAACGGGTGGTTGAATTTGAGATTGCAAGTGAGGTAACATAGAGAAGCTAGAGTTCTTGAGATCTAAGGGATTTAATTAGGACTAAGAGGGGCAATCTTTGACTAAGGCAACGCTAGGAATCTGTGCTTGGTGATGAAAATTTGATAGCAATAAATTTGAAGCATGAAGCTAGACATAGGCAATTAATTTCTTGGTTTTCATTGCTTGGGTGTTCGGTTCTTTATTGAAAGTTTTTGTACAGTCCAAATTTCTGAACTTAGAGTGTTGCTTGAGGACAAGCAAGGTTCAAGTTTGGGGGAATTTGATGTCATTATTATTTGTAGGTATTTGGACTGTACTTGGCACTTAAATAATACCCAAACCTTTTAAATACTTAACAATTTACTATGTTTTTTCAGGATTTGGCTACGCCGTCGTGTCTTCTCTTATTTTACAGGATTTTAGGTGTTATTCATGATTTTTCGAGCTTGTAGATGGTTTTTGGCACTTGACATGCTAGATGGCTCATTCCTAGTACAGGGCACTTCCGTTCCAGCCTCTACTCGACCTGAGTAGATCTCTGCTCGGACCCAGCAAGGCACAGAGTCACAACCACCTTTTCTCTCTCTTCACTCGGACCGAATGACTCATGCTCGGACCGAGTGATTCTACTGATCAACTCGAGCGACACTGTATCCGGCACATGATTCTCCTCTTATGTACTCGGATCGAGCAATCCCTTGCTCGGGTCGAGTATGTGCCGACTTTTGCATTTTGGCAAGTTTTCAGAGAAGGAAAGGAGATTATTTGGTAAGATTCTGCCGACCTTGTGCCCTAACTTGCCCTCCAAGTGCTCCAGACCAGTATATAAGCCAAGTTCTTCAGCGAGGAAGGGATCTTCCACCAACCCTAGCCTCCAGCCACGTTTAGACCCTGTTTTGATGCGACGGCAGCAAAGGAGAGTTTGAGACACGCCTCATCACCATTCCATAGCCTTCGGAGATTGTTTTAGAGATATAGAAGGAGTATTTGGTTTATTCTTCCTATGTTTCTATTATCTATTTCTATGGACTTGTATCTTTATATTTATGCACTGTTTATTGTTGTTTGCCAAACAATGTTAGGCTAATTTTATGTAGTCTTAGGAGTAGGATATTAATGGATGTTTGCATGTGATAACTTGATATATTTTGATATGATTATGACTTGATATTTGTTGTTTTGTATTATTATTTGTTGCTTGTCTGAATTGCTTGACTAGTTTAATTTACTTCTAGTTGTCGGCCACTTCTAGTTAAGTTCCAAGGTTAAACGGGTTAGGTTAGTTCTTGCAAGTATTTGGGGTAAATTGTAGATCCGACAGGGGAGATTAGTTGACACCAAAAGTGTAGCTTTTAGCCAAGTCCAAAAGACCTCTAAATATCCCTAAGAACACAAATAAACAAATTTAGGTTGATTAAAGTCTATACCAAAAGTTGTGAGTTAATTAACCTAATTAGGGTGAGTAGAGATTAAGCCAGACCCTATTCCAACAAGCGGCAGCTGAGGATAGAAGTCTAAGATTAGCCATCGAACCCTTTATCAAGTTGTAAGGTATCAAAGGAGTCAAGTTAGAACACTTATACGATCTGCTCGAACCGAGCGGGACACTGCTCAGGCGGAACAGAGAGTATAAGTCTGGAAATTTAAATTGATGCACGAAAGTGATAAAGTTTGAGTTTCTAGATCCAAACTGAAGTGAAATCCGAATCCTAAGGCGCTCTTCTTATTGTTGAAAAAACCCAAAAATCAATTACTTGTTTATTGTTTAATTTTATTAGCAAAAAGACCAAAAATATCTACTTGCATTCTTCTAGTTACCATTTCTTTATTATTTCTTATTCCAAAATACTAAAAATCATCTGTCTAGATTTTGAGAAAGAACAAGTCTAGTATTCATAGTCCGTCCCTTGGGTTCGACCCTAGAACTTTACCATAAACGATTAGTGAGGTTTAGTCTTAGGTACAAATTTATTTGACCATAGAATTTTATTATTTCATCATCAGGGATTCCGGATTCCCTAAATCCTACTGGTCAAATTGCGGTTTATATGTTGTGGGCTACAAGGTTGTTCTTTTTTCTTTTTTTTTTCATATTTTTTTTTAGATGAAAGTGGGCTACAAGTTACGCCAGCCTTAGCATCTTTTCGATTTGATTTCAATTAATGATTGGAACGTTGAAACGGATAGCACCTGCTCAAGCCATTAAAACCCGGCCGTCTGAAGAAATGAGGAGAAATAAAAAAAAAAAAAAAAAGCACTAAAAGAGGCTATTGTCGATCCTTGTTACAGATTCTGACGTGTACTTAATGTATCCACAATTAAAAGACAATCCAAAATTTATTTTAATTGATAATTAACATGAGCGATGTGATGTAATGTAAAAAAGCTGAAAGTTTGCAACCGAATTTATTGGCGCATGTCTGAAAACATTTATATATAAAGCTTATTATGATCAAATATAAAATAACGTTAAAGATTTTGCTCTATAATTCCTAATAACAACAGTGACAAAATTAAAGAAAAAGATCTCAGTTGTCAGATTTTGATTGTAAGTCCTTATCAGTTGTGATTAGCTAGGTTGGTCCTTTTCTTGAATGAAAAATACAAAAAACATATGGATTGGATTAAAAACATAGAAACTCTTCTATTAACATTTGGTGCGCACCATACTGCTTAATCTAAAAAAGTAGCAATTATTTTTCATCCTCTTAAAAATATAATTAAATTTATTTAACTTTATTATCATTTGAATATTCGAAATTAATTTATTCATTGCGTGATAAAAATGTTACTTTATGTTGTTTTAGGTGGTGCTCTTGCATTGACAAATTATAAAATATTCTTTTCAAATGCTGATATTGTTGTAATAATTATATAAAGTTGTGATTTGTAGTTAATGGAATGGCAACAGTAATTAATGATTGCATTATTATGTAATCTATTATTAAATGCATTTATTTTTCGTAAAATTAAGTACTTCCAAGTATACTATTAAATGGAAATTGGATACGATACTTTGAGAAATAAAAGGAACCGGTATATATCGGATTTGCATCAAAATTCAAACTTCAAACTACCGCTCTGAATCATTATATTATACGATCTCTATATTAGATCTTTGTTAGACACCATTTTATTTTATTTTATTTTTTACTTTTTTCAATATCTAGAAAATCGATTGATCTGAGAACTATGCATGAATCTTTCAATAACAGTATTTTTCTAGCAAATTAAACAGATAGTCACATTAAATTTACAACAAGCTTTCAACGTATAATCGCATTGTTTAGATAAGTTGTTTAAAGAAAATCTCAAAAAATGAGTCGGAAGTTATGACCTCTAATTAATTACTTCGCAGTATTCATCACATATATTAAATACTATAAAAGTATATAATATGTATAATGAAAATATTTCATATATATATATATATATAATGCCGTCTTTGTACGTACACAAACTCATCTCTCAAATTTATATCTAAAGTATATATTAGAAGTTGTGGCCAGTTTTTCAAAAGCGATTTTTTTTCTTTTTTATATTTTTTTTTAGAGAAATGCTAGTGTCCAATATATTGGACGGATGGGTTCGTCCAATGTTTTCACATTTTTAAATTTCAAACGACCGATCCGAGCGTTCAATATGTTCTTTATATTGGACACTTGTAAGAAACCAATTTTTACTTTTTTCTGAATTTTTTTTAATTATTTTTTGGTATTTTAGAAAATTCATGATATAAAAGTTATAGACCGTCCAATAACATCGATTTTCTAAAATACCAAAACATAGTAAAAAAATTTAAAAAAAATATAAAAATTAGTTTCTTCTAAGTTTTCAATATGGAGAACATATTGAACGGTTCGAATCGGTCGTCTGAAGTTTAAAAAAATATAAAAACGAACGTATTGGACGGATGGATCCGTCCAATATATTGGACTCTAGCATTTCTCTTTTTCTTTATAGTTTGTTTAAAATAAATTAAAAAATAGGAGTACCAATTAGCAATTAAAAATAGTCGTACCATTAATATTAATAAGATTTTTTTGGACAAAAAATTTATGTCAAATTTATATAGCGATTTTCTATGAAAGAAATTACTAATTTTGAACTTACAAATTTTTGTCTATAAATTTTAACAAGTTTTTTTACAACAGATTTTTTATATTTTACATTAGAAATTTTTATATTTTACGTAACGCAACGAAGCTGCGACTAACATGTCTAATATTGATAAAATTGGAAACTACAACAGTGGCGATAATAAAATATCGGATAAGGATATCAGTATCGTATTCATAAAAGTTGAACTTAAAGGTATTATACAATTAGTTTGCTAAACCACAGCACTCGGACTCGTATCGACTGCCGAGAGCAGTCGTTTTTTTTTATATTTAAAAATTTTAAAATTTAAATGTCGAATCCAAACCGTTGATCTTGTTCAATTTAACGGATGATGCATTTTCATATAAGTTTTATAAAATTTGGCGATGCATTACGAACATACTTTTAGTCTTTTACCCAATAGTAACAATAAACACAATCCATTTCCCCACCTAATTAAAATCCATGAAAAAATTTTAGTTACCTTGCCGATAAATAGTAACAATAACACTGACATAAACAATCGCATTTAATTAAATTAAGGAATAGGTACCACAAAATAATCTTAGAGTGGGCCCCGCCAATAACACGAATCCCATACCGTACAATTTTTTGCGGCAAAAACTCAGTGCACGGGCAGGTATCATGGAGTGGAGTGGCCAGAAGAATATATACTAATATATACATATATCTAGTTATTAAAAACTATGATGTCATGGCAGTTTGCAAAATTATTATTAGTGTTCCACCTTTTATTTATCAAATCAATAACTAACATTTTGTCAAAAAAATCATGGATGTGTTATTCAGTATACTTATCGCCTAACTATGAATTTTACATTGATCTGATAATTAATCGACGATTTTAAATATATCCATCAAAGATCATGAACTATATAAATAATTCAAATAGTGAAATGTGTTTCGCACGAAGATATCTGCCCAGAAACACAAAGTTTAGAAAATTTTAAAAAGTTTTAAATGATTTTTAAATTTCTGAAGAACATATCAATTATTCTTTCAAGATTGAAGTATAATTCTGATATTCTTTCAAAATAATAAAAAATATTTGTACTTTTTTTTTTAAGAAAGTGGAATTTTTTGGTAACTTTTTTATGATTAGTTTTCTATTACATGCGAAAATATAATTATCAAAATGAAAATTTTACATAAATAACGTGCCTATGAGAGGCATGGGGATGGATTAAAAAAGTACAAAAGTTTACATCAATATCAATATTTATAAATAAAGATGTGTGGGTGTCGGGATCGTTTAGTTAAATATCATCCGACACTTCAAGTATTGTGAAATAGTTGTGCAATAGCTTTTTTTCTGATTTATGTATTATGATACTTTGTAACTAATTATGTGTCGTGTGTTATTGCTTATAAAACTGACTCGGTTCAACATCAGATAATAAATTGGCAACACATTGTTTTATTTCTGATTTTTGTGACCCCTTCCTATTTTCATTTTCATCATGTCTTCATCTTTTTTTGTGTTTCTTAGAGTCCCTCTCCGCCTGAATTTCTCTTCATCATCATTCTTAATTTCGGTTTACAAAATATAAATTAAACTCATTCATTTAAAAATAGAAAAAATATCAGATCTTGTACAATATATATTTTTTTATTTAAGTCATTTATAAACATATTACATTTCATGAATAATAACAACATAATATAAATCATATTAATCATAACTATAACTATATTTACACATATATATTTTTTCATCAAAATATTTAAATTTAATCAAATCAAAACTACAATAACTAAACTATATTTCTGAAGATAAATATATCTTAACCATATATCCAAAAATGAACATAATTAAACTATAGAAACATAATAAAAATATTCTTATTATAGATATCTACATCGTGCGAAGCTTGATATGCCCCTCTAGTTCAACTAAATTACATACACTATAAAATCCAATGTATAATAATTAATAATTGTGCAATCGTTTCCTTTCTTATTGGTACATTGTGGCAACAACTGCCGATATTCCCGGGGAAAAAAAATTCTGTTTCCTTGGTTTTTTTTTTTTTGAAACTGGAAACACCCGTAGGCTATTCTGTTTCCTTGGTTGAATGCATGGTTTCTCAGATAATTTCTCAATAAGCTTGAATTTATCTAGCAAATAAAAAAAAATCTTATTATTTTGTTTTTTTTTTAGAGAGGTAAAAACTCAGCCAAAATATGTCGTTTCCTCAGAATTGATCTGACTAATTAATACCGTCTGATATGAAACAGAGGAATTTATTATGTCTCTTCAAGAAACAATCCAATTATTTTCGAACAAATAGTAAGCAGCTGACTCATGCCACACCTGAGAGAGTGAAAGCGCAGGTCACTCTCTTGCACAGTTGCACTCGTCACTTGATGCTTTTGGAATATTCTCTCCTATTTGTCTTTCACTAACCCCTGTTGGCAGTGCAGGTCTGCAGGATTATTATGGTTCCTTCTCATCACCCTGTGTAATCACCTAAATAGTTATAGCCAATTAAACATTGCCCAATATATATATATATAATAGTTATAGCCAATTAAACATTGCCCAATATATATATATATATATAGAGGATGGCTAGTGTGCTATCCGTGGCAATGCCACCCATTTTCTATCGGGTCATTTTTCGAGATCCAAAATTCAAACGGTGAATCCCAAACCGTTCAAGTTATTCACCATATTGAAATGCCCTTGGAGACCAAATTTTATATTTTTTCGAATTTTTTTTGCTATTTATTATGATATTTCAAAATACGTTATAATCAGATTATTTCAGGCCATCCAATTTGAAGATATCATAATAAATAGCAAAAAAATTTGAAAAAATGTAAAATTTGGTCTCCAAGGGTATTTTAATATGGTGATCAACTTAAACGGTTTGGATTGACCGTTTGAATTTTGAATCTCGAAAAATAGCCCGATAGAAAATGGGTGGCATTGCCACGGATAGCACACTAGCCATCCTCTATATATATATATATATATATATATATATATATATATATATATATATATATATATATATATATATATATATATAGAGTTTTGCTATGGTGAGTTGCAACTCACGGATCCTTCCGTGAGTTGCAATCAAAACTCTTGGATATGATTCAAAATGACCGATTTAAACCGTCCAATATGATCTCCATATTGAAATCTCCTTGCAGACCAAATTTTATATTTTTTCGAAATTTTAAGTATTTTTTTCGGATTTTTAAAAACTGTTGTTTTTTAACGGTACATAATTAATTAGATTAGCAATTTTCTAAAATTCCAAAAAAATACTTAAAAAATTCAAAAAAAATATAAAATTTGGTTTACAAGGAGATTTCAATATGGAGATCATATTGGACGGTTTGGATCGGTCATTTTGAATCAGATCCACGAGTTTTGATCGCAACTCACGGAAGGCTCCGTGAGTTGCAACTCACCGAAGGCTCCGTGAGTTGCAACTCACCATAGCAAAACTCTATATATATATATATACACACACATATACACACACACACACACATTAATATGACAATCTTCTCTATATATATGAAAAATATTCGAGATAGACTAAAAATCTGCTACGACTAACGAATGGACCTGTCAGCTACGATCATATCTCAATTTTCGAAGTTCTAACGGCCGATTCAAACCGTTCAATACGTTTTCCATATTGAAATCTCATTGGAGACCAAATTTTATATTTTTTTTAAAAAAATTTGATATTTTTTTGGTATTTTACAAAATTCTTAATATAAACAATTATGGACCCTTCAATAACAACAATTTTTAAAATTCTCAAAAAAAAAATAGTAAACAAATTTGAAAAAAAATATAAAATTTGGTCTCCAATGAAATTTCAATATGGAGGACACATTGAATAGTTCCGATCGGCCGTTAGAACTTCGAAATTTGAGATATGATCGTAGCTGACGGGTCCATTCGTCAGTCGTAGCTGATTTTAGTCTATCTCAAAATATTCTGACCAGTTTAACTACTATATATTTTGTTTCCTTTAATTTTGTTAGAAAATTACTTATTTGGAAGATTAATTAGCTCACAATCCGACCGATTTGTTCATTACAATTCATTAATTTTATTTTCTTTTTATAGGACTGGATCTTCATTATTACTACATATATTTACTGGAGAAATTATCCTCTTAATTAAAAAAATATATAAATAGCGGCATCTATGTATAGAGGTGTTACACACTAGATTTAGCTCGTAAACACGTGTTTCTGTCGTTCGATCAATTTGATCTGTGGTTGGATATCAATTGCTAGATGAAGAAACAATATGTTTTGGTTTTCTGTCTAATAAAGAAACAAATTGAACAACATAGTTGTAGATATCATTGGTAGATTGAGTAACATATTTTTATTTGACCACGTATGCGTGCATTTTATATGCTATAGTATTAGAAAACAAGCGAAACTTCAATTTATATGCGTATTAAAAAAAAACTAAATAGTAAAGAAGCACTCTACCATTTTTCTAATTAGAAAAACAGTCAAACGTACATTATACTAAAAACCTCAAAGCATTTATATCCTGTACTCAAGAACAATTGCATCTAATTAATTGATATTTTTCCTTAAATCATCATCATCATTATTATTACTATTATATATTATTATAATATAAAAAATGCAGGATAGCCAAAAAAATTGCAATCTAAAGGTGGCCCACCAAGAAAAATCGTATCTCCATTATGTTTATTTTTAATCAGAACTATCCATCGTTAGTGGTTAATTGGGTCCGTCTAATCAATTTGTTAATTCACTTGTAAGAATTCATTAACATCTAAAGTGGGATTAGCACCTTTCCCTAGCTTCCATCACACTCCACACTTAACGAATACTATCACTTCATGAGTCATACGAATCTCCTAAGTCTTGCTTTTTAATTACATATACTTGAGACCATTAGTTTTCTAAGTAAAAATATTATAAATTTAAGCCCATCAGAATGTCAGTAATATTAATTCAAATCGTTAATCGACTTCAAACAAAAAAATCTTAAATATTAAATTTAATCTACATACCAAATATAAATTAACCAATAAATATTAAATTAAATTTCATAAATCAGATGGCTGAAAGCATATCTATAATTTTAGATCTGATGGTCTTTAGATCTCTCCGTCTGCAACCTCATCATAATTAATAGTAATCACTGTACAGGTCACTACGGCATTTTATTTCTTTTACACCGGTTAAATCCATATTACTAACACTGGTTGGGAAGTGGTGCTAATGCTCAGTGGTGTTAATAATATATTAAAAACCGGTGTTAAAAATCCGGTGTTAAAAACCATATGAATCCTTTGCGGGAAAATCTGAACCTCTTTAATACCGGTTTTTTATTAACAACCGGTGCTAAAGAGGTGCAGTCAAAAATCGATTTTTTTCGAAATTTTCTGTAACTCTTTAACACCGATTTTTAAACTAAAAACCGGTGTAGAAGATGTCTTTAACACCGGTTTCTAACTAAAAACCGGTGCTAAAGATCGACGTAAAAAAAATTATTTTGGGGCTAGCCCCTTTTTTTTTTTCTGTTTGTGACCTTTTAATATATCGATCCAGCAAAGAAATAAGTTGAAACATATAATATTTCACTTAAATTCAAATAAAAGCCTATCAAAAGTGCATGGACAGATAGTTCATATCAACACAAATTCAATCAATTCAACCACCGCCTCCATGCAGAGGAGCGAAGAGAGTTTTACGAAGGGAGATCGAGGATTTTATCATTCTAGAGGCGTTAAAAGTTGAGATTGTGAACTTGCGGTCATAGTTGTAGTTTTTGTTGAGTAGATCTGAATCGCAAAAAACAAAACGAGAATTAAAGATTAATGCCAGAGTAAATCAAACACTTCAAAAAAATTTATTTAGAGAGGATCTCATTCACCTTTTGCTTTTTTTTTTTTGATATCGGAGAACAACCTTGACCCGTTTATTGCCGAGTAGAGAGAGGGATGAGGGGTTGATATGAGGGGGAGAGTCGCCATGGCTGCTCAAGGTTGAGGGGGAAAGAAACAGTGAGAGGGGCGAGTGGGCTGCTTCTGGTTCAAAAGGAAGAACGATGGTGAAAGGGAGAGAAGGAAATGTGTGTGAGAGAGAATTTATAAATTTTTCGCGTAAAGGAATGAGAGATGGAGGCAGAGAACTTAGAAATTTAAAAACAAAATCGATGGATCTTTAACATCGATTTTTTATTAAATAACCGGTGTTAAAGATCGAGCCAATTTTTTTTCAAAAGGTTTTTAGCACCGATTTTTTAGAAAAACCGGTGCTAAAGATAAACTGATTTTTCTCTTCTTTTGCAACTCTTTAACACCGGTTTTTTAGAAAAACCGGTGCTAAAGATAAACCGATTTTTTTTTTTTTGGCAACTTTTTAGTAGCGGGTTTTTAAAAAAACCGGTGCTAAAGATAAATGCTTACAATTACGAAATTACCACTGACTATTTTTAAAACCGGTTTTTGTAAAAACAGGTGTTAATATGGTGGTACTAAAAATCGTTTATGCTGTAGTGGGTGGCCGTCATACCAATCATGAAATGCCACGTAACATATAGTGCGTCTCAATCAGCGACCACATCAATTGGGGAGGCACGAGGTGGTGAGAGAATCTCAGCAAATTTGATGATTCTGTTTGCCTCAATTGGGCCGGACCGTGCTGGATCCTCGATAAAATTGCATCTGCACACGCAGCAAAATAGTGAATAATGAGATGCACGTAAGTGGAGCTGCAGAAATATTATTCAAGTACCAGATCTTCTGAGGCGCAAACACAAGTGACACACTGACACTATCTCACTGATGTTATGATCTTTTAGAAGTTATCCCAATCAACTTGTTTGTTATAGGCTACAAAAAAAATGTTCAGAAAAATTAATATGATGGAAGCACAATGATACATATATTGGTATCCTATGAATTTAGTTTGTTAGATAGTATAAACGTTTTAAGGAATAATATCCAAGTGATAGCTGTCTGTAGATAACCTTGTGCTACTTGAAGCACAGAAGACACTCTTCCCTAACTAAATTCTCTTTTGACTAGAGATCGATTTGAATTTATTCACGAGGTCAAGTTGTTATTCGGATTTCATACTAAGAATACCATTGGATTTAAACTCAGCACAAGGTATCCTGATTCCTATAAACCTCTAGGAGCTTCCATATTCATTGGAAGGAATATTACAATCTACAACATATGAATGCGAAAAGAATTTTGCATCAGAGAGACAACTTGGCCAGAAACAGGATATATTGTTTAGTATCTTAAATGTGTAATTGTGAAGATATTGTGATTCATCATTTATTCTCAATATGTGGATAAGTGCTTCACACACAGATGCAAACTTAATTGACATGCTTATAAACGAATAAGATGCAAAATTCTAATATAGACGGTTAAGCTGTCCATGAATACTTTCGAACAATTCTTCTGCATTTGATCTCACAAATTTCCGTGTCTATATGAGAAAAGAATATCCTAAACTTGAAGCAACATGTCCAAGTCTCCAAGGTGTCAGTATTAAGACGATACAAACAGCATAATTCACTTACATCTTTATGGATACTTCCTATTTTTTCCATCTTAAATTAAAAATTTGAAGGACATGAAAAGGATGCATTTCAATCTCAAGAGATATATAATTATATGCCTATTTATATTTATGTACAGTGACAGATAATGAAGTAGTTAAGGAATATGGAGCTTTCGCAAGTGGATAAGTGCAATGTTCGAAGGATCAACAACGCCGAATATTGCGAGATGCAACATCAACATCTCATTTGGAAGCACAATATATATATATTTTTTTCTTAACATCGACAATATCACTGTCTATCAATCCGGCCAGATTTTTGTCGGTCTTTAGTTATTGAATCCGTTGAGCATTTTGGCAAAAAAAAAAAAAAAAAACAAAAAAATTCACGCCCCGGCATTTAAAAGGACGCTGTTGGCTCCATTAATTGATCATTATTCATAAATTGCAATCTATATCCTTGCATTATCCGTTGCATTTAACACACACCTATAATTTTAGACGAAGAGAATTGGCAAGAAGCTAGCTAGCGTACGTAGCCATACAGTAGTGTGAGTTGTGTTAAAAAAAAAAAAAAAACCTACATTAGCTAGCTAGAACAGCTTAACTGTTGATCACTTTCTAATGTAAGTGTACTTAAACTTTTTGTTGTACTTGAAGTCTTGATTTTCCTCTATGAATCATCTTTACTCAAATTTGAATTTTCTTTAGTTCGTATCTATTCACTACTCTTCTAAGATTTAGAGCCTGAAAGAGAGTAACAATCTAGTTTAGTTCTCGTGATTAAATAAAACAAAATTTCGTAATTGAAGGTAGGAAATGAAACCACAATGGTGAGCGGAAACCAAGTTAGTGACTCAACATATTAGTAAATTAAGGTTTATTAATACTGAAGCTTATTATAAAACTGAAATTTAGTTCAGCTATTGTTGTGTATTGGCAAGACTATACAGTTATTTCTGTTTCACAATGATATCATACATTTATAATTTATTTCATTTGTTTTATCTTTATCTTTTCGAAACTATATATGTATTTGTTTTTTTGCTTAGTTCTTAAAGCTAACATGATAAAATAGTACCGGTTAAATACAGCAGTTAGGGTTCGCTCCAGAACTGAGGGAGTGAGGATGATGGAATGGAATGAGACTGACCATGCTCCTACCCAGTGTTAACCTGCTCCAGGATTGAAAAAAATATAATAGAACATGAGGTGAAAGGATGGGAAAGGGGATGAACTCTATGTACAAATGTTCCCATTTGATTCACCCCAAATTTGAGGGTTAACATTTTGTTCTTTCATCCTCTTCCATTCCATCCCATCCCATTCCACTCTAATTTTTGCAGCGGACCCTAAAGGCTACGCCTTTCACCACTGAGAATGAACATGATTTTGATGACGCCACAAGTTTATTTGATTTATCCAAAAGTATCCCCAGATAAAGTGTTCGCTTTTCATTAAATCTTTCTTTTATCATGAAAATCATTGCCAATACAACACAAACAGTACTGATTATTGGATCCAACTAATCTGATATGGACATGTGCAGCGTTCAGCTTGTACAAAACAAGCACTCTTCAAATATATGTTTTATATATATATATATATATATATATATATATATATATATATAGATTGGCTAAAATGCTTTTTAAAGCATAGAGGGTCTGTGCTTTAGTGTTGTCAACCATCCGATCGAGTTATCCGATGGCTCAGATCTCTTAGAGCAAGAGCGCTACACCTTCCGTTTCTTTAATTTTTCCGTCTGTCTTCTTCTTTCTCCCGTTAACCTGTAGATGTCTATGTGCCCCTTTCAATCTATTTCTTCTTTCTCCCGTTAATCTTTCACTGCCTCCGAAGTCAGAACCTCTCTCTTTCCGCCTCCCCTTTCAGATCAGATGCCTCCGCCGTCGCTTCTTTTTCTCCTCCTCTCTCGCTCACTCGCACACCACCCCGGCCTCCCTCTCTGCCTCTCTCGCTCTCAACCTCGCCATCTCTCCCTTCTCCTTCACTCGAGTACCATTGACAACCTCAAAAAACTCGTAGCCGACGCCACCACGACGGCTGGTACGACGAGCATGACTGCCACTTCAACATCAGGGATTTGGTGCGCGAGAAAGGCCTCCACGACGGCTGGTACGACGAGCTTGACTGTCACTTCATTATTGAGGACATGGTTTGGATTTATGTCTCTTTTCTTTTTGTTATCGGTTGTCAGTGTTAAACTTAGACAGGTACAAAAATTAGGCTAATTCAGGGGTTATTAGTATCATTTTTTCTGAATTGTATGCAAGTTTGCATCGGAGTACAACTAAATTGTATGGAGTTAGTTAAACTTATTACTATCTCATTGAGTAGGGTACCAATTTTTACTGGTACTGGATTTGCAATTCTTTTTCTTTGTAAGAACAATACAATCACCAATTTTGAGATGAACTTGCAGTAAGTTAAATCTGATTTTTTTTTATTATTTATTTCAGTCAATTTTGAGATGACAAACACAGACCTGATTCTTCACTCGAGGCTGACAAAAAGCGGCTTGAAGAAATCATAAAGAGAAAACACAAGGGCAAATAGAGAAGTAGCAGATAGAACAACCATTAGACGAACCTAACGATTCTGCAAATTGCATCCAGAATTTGCTGGAAGACTTTGAATTTTGTCTCACAGATGCTTCAACCTAGATTTAATTTTTTCATCTTCTAGGTTGCTGTTATGTATTTGACATTATGTCATGGAAATGTAGAATAATGCGAACAAGCGAAATAAAAAGAAATGTGAATAATACTCTTCAATAAGAAGATATGATATCTCTTATATCACTTTAACTTCTTTATGGTGTCTAGTTCATAAATGAAATAAAAGATGAAATGTGAATAACTGCTGAAGCTTGTATGGACTCCTTTTTTTCACTAAAAATTCAGCATTCCAAAATATAACAGTATTCATTCTCAGATTTTCTATAACATTATCCCTCATTTGTCCATTATAGACCTCATATTACATTAAACCAAAATACAACAGTACAAAAATCTTTATCTTCACTTTCCAAGATACTTTCGAAAACCTCATCTGTCCATTGTGGACCTCAATACTACATAATCCCTTTGCACATGCCCATGGCCTTTTATATCTGTATAATTTTATTAAAGCATCATGTTAAAGACCAATATCAGTATTAACATTAATAGTTGATTACAACCTCTTTAACTTGACATTTTCAGCAACCAATAAATATTCAAGCATAATTTTTTATTTATAAAAAAAGAAATTACCAAACTCCATACAAGTTCACTAGTACTTGGGAACAAAGAATCACAAGAGTTAATAGCTGAGCAGAAAAATTAATTAAGACACTTGTGTACCAGTATTATATAATACAGTAATAAGCTGCTTTCCAGTAAGAACACATTCCTTTACAATATGCATCATAGAACAACCATTAAATAAAACTAAAAGTTTTTTTTTTCACTTGTACCATCTTAATTTACCACATTAACATTATAAATTGAAGCAACTGCATCTCTTTATCATCCAATCGGCTGTAAAAGCAAATTTCCATTGTTTTAGGCATCCTTGCCATCTTTGCATCATAAAGTCAGCAAGCTAATCTGAACAGGAGAGCGCAGTTGAAAATAAGTAGCAAATTGAAAATTAAAGTGAAAAATTTTAAATGACCCCAAAACTGCAGCTGAGTTGGCGTTGTTCAAATGTCAAAATTTTCACATAATCTAAACATGTTGGTTCGTAGTTGGGCTGATTGACAAATTAAGTAGGTTAAGGGTTTCTCTAACTAGTTAGAACCGAAAATACAGCACAATTTAAATTGAAATTTTAAATTCCCAAATATCGTTTAGCACAATTTGACAAGCTTTCTCTAACCAACTAGGTTAAGGGTTCTACACGGTGCTCAATCAGCATTGCATTAATGTCAAATTTTCAACATAATTAAAATATGTTCATTGGCAGATCAAAGAAACGAACTTCTCAAAAATATTTCTTTCAAACAAATTGACTGCGCCAAAGAAAAAATGACACAAATTTGGAAAAAAGATTGAAAAAAATAAACCTAATTTTACACCATTATTAACGTGAGAAGTTGAGATCGAGAGAGAGACTGACCAGATAGTCTTTCAGGCTCAGTTGGACCGTGGGTTTGTCAGGAGTTTCGAGGCGAGAGAGAGAGGGAAGGGTCCGTCTAGGCTTCCGATTCTGATGCGGGTTGGAAGAAAGGGTTAGTGGCGCCACAGTGGAGGGGAAAAAGACGAGATGGGTGAGGATAGAGACAAAGGGCTTCGCGTGCTCGAGAGAGACACAACCCCACTTGGCTTCCGAGAGGGAGGTTCTTTCTGCGTCGTGCTCGAGAGAGACATAGCTCGAGGAATGAAATCTGCCGAAATAGATTGAAAGGGGCACATAGACATCTAAAGGTTAACGGGAGAAAGAAGAAGACAGACGGAAAAATTAAAGAAACGGAAGGTGTAGCGCTCTTGCTTTAAGAGATCTGAGCCATCGGATAACTCGATCGGATGGTTGAAAACACTAAAGCACAGACCCTCTATGCTTTAAAAAGCATTTTAGCCAATCTCTATATATATATATATATATATATATATTCGTATGAACTTGATAGAGACTGTCAAGAAAGACACTCTTTCGGATATATAATTATTGTTTTATGCAGCAAAACCTAATCCACATTATACCCATATCTTTATAAAGTTGCTTTGTGAGGATTTCTTTAGGTTAATTAATAGTCATGTAGTACTTAGTGCTTTGCAATAAAACCTTTAATCTACAACGAACCTGATTCAGGTTATGTCATAACAGATCAGGGAGAATAATTTAAAATAAAACAAATGTATTGCACCTTTAGATGTTTCAGTTCTTCGAGTTGCGACATGTCTAAATCTATTACTCTTCAACTTCAATGAAATATGTTACTGTCCCACCAACAAAAGAAAAAACAAAATAAAGTACATATATTTATATTTTTGTTGTCTTCAACATGTATCCTTTCTATTTTAATTTGGAGGGAGGAGATATGCAACAGGATTACTGTATTACATATTTTACATCACATCTAGAGCGCAATATAAGAAATCAAGATTTAGCCTCTAAAGCACGAAAACAATATCATTAACAAATTTGGATGTTTAAGGTAGTGCCTTGGCTGATTTGATAGATCTAACACAAACAACGGAGCAATTTCATGGTTAAATGGCTTGAGTTGAGACTTTTAGTATCTGTATTTTGTATCAACAAAGCGTGATCCCCCCCCCCCCCCCCCCCCCCCCACCCATAACACTGAATTTAAAGCAAGGCCATTGGTATAAGAAAAATGGGCCTAAATTATCACTTGTGAATGTGGTAAGGTTTTGCAGAAGCCTATGTCTAAATTTAAGGCCTTTAAAATGTAGTACAATATACTGAAACGAGTTAATTGAAGCCATATTTGGGCTAGTGATATTCTCTTTTATAATGCCGAAAAAATTATAACTAACCTTAATTAATTAAGGATTTTAAAATAATTCAATTTTAATTAAAATTTTAAAAATACCCTTGCAGTATCGGAATCTGAAATTCCGATGCTAATTCTGCTTAGTATCGGAATCCGAAATTCTGATACAAACTAGTATTGAAATCGCAGAATCCGATACTAGAACAACCAACTTTTCACCTACTTTTCAGCGCAATTTTAATTTTATTATTTTTAATTAGTATCGGATTATAACAATCCGATACTAATGATAAATTGAGTGTTGATCCACCATTATAATTTTCGCTTTCCGTTCTATATAAACCCTCAAAATTCATTCTCTTATAATCATTTCTTCTTTGCTCAAAATAAGTTTTTAGAAGTTCTTATCATATCAGGTAACGTTATTTTTTATATAATTTAATTTAATTATACTACAAATTAGAGAATATTGTAATTGGCTAATTGAGTTGTGAAATTAAAATTTTATTTTAGGTGTTGTTAATGGGTCCTAAACCACGATGTGTGTCTTCCGGAATTATTCTGGCAGGAGATCAACAAACCACTGAAAGTGGTTTAATTTCATTATTGTTGCTTCATCACCCGAGAGAAACTTTTAAAGTCAAGAAACTAGAAGAAAATCAATTTCATTTTAGAGGCCCAAAGTTTTTTACAGATATGGTAGAGAGAAATCGAGGTATTGATCTTCAAGGAAAGTGGTTCACTTATATACCGATAGTTCCACCTGGTTTTGAAAATCATCCGTCAGCTCAAAACGTTGCCCATCTTCGATAAATGTAGTATTTTATGTTGTTGTATTATATGCTTATATTTTTTTATATTTGTGTGATGGTATGCTGTATTGTACGGTTTGTTGTGTGTATGTATTGTATTGTATTGTATGATTTTTAAATTATGAAATTTAATATGTGAGTTATTTTTTTTTGCTTAATATTGAAATTGTCAAAAAAAAATTACTTAATAATCAACAAACCACTTAATTTTATATACACACTTAAAACTAAGTAAACCATTCAATAAAACATAAATAATTTACAACGACTAAACCACAATAATAATACTACTAAAGCACAATAATAATACAACTGTAAATAATTATAACAACGACAAAACTACAATAATAAAACGACATTCTAAATCTACTTAGAGATCTTGACTATTTACATATTGCAGAATTCATCCCACCATGGTTCCTCATCTTCATCTTTCGGTTCATGTTGATTACTGGCACCGGGGTTGTCAGCGAACTGAGCGATTTCGTTCCAGAAAGTTGCCTCAGCCTCTTGCTTTTCTATCTCTGTCATACACCTTGCTGCATTTGTTTTTTCTCTTGTTCTTTCTTCCTCATAGTTCCTACGCCTTGTCTGCAATTCCTCAAGTTCATTTTGCCTTCTCTTGCTTGTCTCTTCTTCCCTTAGCTTTTTTTTACAATACACTTCTGCTTCTCTTAGCGTTTGCTGACGATACTCTTCTATTTCTCTTTCTCTATTAATTCTCTTGGTCTGTCTGTTCCGAGCATCTTTTTCTTCCTTGTCACGGCACCGGTGGTCATCGTAGTGGTCACGCAAGATGGTCTCTTTGTAATTGAAAACTTGACCACACCTTGTACAGTACAATGTGTGGTCTTTATGAAAATTAAATATTGTTTCAACAAGAGTAAATGGTGTTGGCAGTAGTATCCATGTATTTTCTCTTGTCTGTTGTTCGATGATCAGTTTAGGTGGTTTCTAATATTCTGACCAATCATATCGCTTTGGACGGTTGAGCCTTTCTCTTTCCTTTGTGCCACTTACGTGCCAATGGTAGTGCATTCTTAACTCCATGTCATAGCATGGTTCAAACACATTGTATTGAAAACTCTGAGAACATTTTTGACAGATTGCACACCATTCTCCTCTTTCTTTTTGTTAGTCGATTAGAGTATAATGGATGAATGATTTCCAACACTCACTCACAAAATTTGTCGGAGGGACCGAGTTATTATTGTTGGAGTTGGAGCTATTTCCTATCTCCATGGTGTTGAACTTCTTGTAGAGAAAATAGATGAGTGTCTGAACCTTGGTGTGGTGGTTTTATATAGATGAGTTGAAAGTAATGTCGCAAACTTTTCAGACCACGCCTACTTTTTCAGACATCTTCAGAGCATGCTTGTCCTTTTTGCCGAGCACGCTTGTCCTTTTTACAGACCACGCTTGTCCTTTTTGCAGACCACGCCTGTCCTTTTTGCATACCACGCTTGATAAAAAATTAATAATAGTTGTTATTATTTCAAAGTATTTTAAAAATTAATAATAGTTATTTTAATAAATAATATTTGTTATTATGTCCAACTTTTCTAAAAATATTTAATAAAAATATTTGTTACTTAATAATAGTTATTTTAAAAATATTATAGTTTTAATACATAATAATATTTAATAAGTAAAAATAGTAAAATAAAAGTAATAAAGTAATAAACACAAAAAAATAAAGTAATAAGTAATATAAACAAAGTAATAAAGTAATAAAAACAAAAAATAAAGTAATAAGTAATAAAAACAAAGAAATAAAGTAATAAACTGTTCTGAGCGGGAAACAGGCTAGTACCGGATTCCGATACTCGCATGTTTCACCAATATTTCAACTGTTTACGACCATTATTTCACTGTTTACACAGTGTTTCATCAATTCTTTCACTGTTTAAATAGTGTTTCATCAATTATTTCATCAATAATGGTACGAAATTTGTAATTTTGTCTCATAAGATCGGATTCTCAGAATCTAATCCAGTAGAAATAATTGAATATAATATTGATTTAACATCGATTTGACGCGCACTTTTGATTTTGTCTGTCAATATCGGATTCTCAGAATCCGATCATGAAACATAAATGTGCTATAATTGAAGCGTAGATTGATTTGAATAAAGTTGACTCCCACTTTAATTTTTGTCTGTTAATATCGGATTCTCAAAATCCGATCCTAAGGGTTATAAATAAGTGATCCGTCTTCGAGTCTGAGAATCATCATTCATTTTCACACAATCAACCAAATATGAATTCCATTCGTATTTTCGTTAATTAATCTCCCTACAATCAACCAAATAATTTCAGTTTCGATCAAAGTTTTAAAATGCGATTTATGCGGTTTAGCGATTCGGTGTCGAATTATCGATGCAGAGTTTTATCGGTGATAAAATGGCGATAATATGGTGTGTATGCGGCTGATAAAATTGCTGATCTATATATCTTTGTTATGATTTATAATTTATATAGTAGTATGCTTAGTTTAAACTTGACCGTTTATGAGAACTTAGAAGTAAATTGATGCGGACATGACTACATGTGTACTGCCAATATATTATAAAAAATATAATAGTTATGCGTTCATGAATATAGTGAGAAACCAATACAGAATATATACTCTTTCGAGAATGGATCCTATTGTCCATACAACATTTATTTTATAATTATTATTTACATTTCATGTCCTCATCACATTTTTTTTAAAAAACTTCTAATTTCAAGCCAACGTGTGTGCAGTGCATAGACAAGTGCCCTGAGATTGAACATTTGAATTATATATATTATAGTTGTGGTTAGTACGAGGCTCCAATCAGGTCGTACCAGTATTATACTTCACTTGTTCTGAAGGTTCCTGTCACTAACTTGTGCCAGTATAGTGGAGAGTCATTGTGGTTTGTAGAGTTACTGGTAAAAAAATTGAAAGCTAAAAATTTAAGCTATGATAAGCTAGATAAAGCACCAAATGGTACTTAAGATATTTAGAAACACATTGGTTCTGTAATTGGTACATGACTTGTACCAAATCAGACTTCAAAGGCTAGAACAAAAATTAAATCGAAAGAACTAGTGAAATGTATCCACAACCACAAAAACAACAAAGGCTTGAGAAACAATTGAGAAGACCAACATTGATTAAAACTTTTAAAGCTTACAACACAAATAAACAACTCATATAACTCAAATACTAGTAACAGTTTCTTTTGTCAAAACCAAAAGATAAAGCTCTTAGCCTAAAACTCATGGTACCTTCATAAAAAAATTAACCAGCAAGATTAAGATTTTAAAATGTAGCAGAAACCAAGAGATAATCAAACAAATCAGCGATTTTAAAAAGAAACTGGAAAAAGGAGGGCAATCGCAGCAGGAAAGAGAGCTTAAGTAGAGATGGAGGAAGGATGGAGACGGATTGGTGGATGCATAGAAAAATTTAGGGTTATATGGTAGAATTGCTGAATCGTTGAGATTTCTTGCCTCTTTATTTGCCTAGAAGAGCAGGAGAGACGGAGTAAACAGCGATGGGAGGAAGAGAACAGCGGAGCAAACGGCGATGGCTGACGGGAGGAAGAGAAGAGGAGAAATGGCGGAGCGATGCAAGATCGACGGAGTAGGTGGTGAGGCGGCGAGCGGTGGTGGGGGAGGAGAAGAGCGGTGCTGAGGGGTTTGGTATTAGTGTTGTTCCGCTTTTTCTTCGCTAAATCCGAATTATTTTCGCGATAAAACGTAGTTAATTCAGTTTTATCGAATGATCGCTTTTTGCAGAAATAGTTAAATGTTATCGTGCGTTGTAGCTCCAAAAACCGATATTTCTGATAATACGGCGTTAATTCGGCGAATTTTAGAAGCTTGGTTTCGATGCATCTTCACGAACTGATTATGAATCAATCAAAGATACAATTTTATCTTTACTAGGATATTATCGCGGGCATTACAATTTGAGAATTGTTTCCCGTTTTAATATGATAATTGAAGGAAGATTTCAACAGATGTAGTTGCCGGTGGACTCGGAAGATGAATGGCATTATGTATAACACGAGTGCTTCGGAACAAGACGGCTACATGGCCTTAAACTGCACATGGATTTGCTTCCAGCTAATGTACAAGGTACATTCACTCATAGAAATAATAATTATTCATTCACGTGGATTTGAAGCATAACCTCACTTTAATAATTTTGCACATATCACTTAATTTAACTTGTTGCAATAATTGTCTCCACTTGGACGAGATAGCTAAATTATGTTATCAACTTGCTCAAATAATCAACCAAATAATCAAGGACTGAAGGATCCATTCTAAATAATCACTCATATATTAGTTGAAAAGTGCATGCTAGTTTCTTGTTGATTTGATGTCAAAGATACATTAATTGCATATGGTGAAAACGTACATAAAAATGATACATTAATTGCTATAGAAATAATAATTATTTTTATGGAATTATAATAACTAATACTAATACTTTTATGTCGTTATTTAATTATAATAATTAATTATAATATTTGTTTTATTTAATTATTAATTAGGTGGGTATTTATATTATAATTATAATTATAATGAAGAAGTCGGTAATTATAATTAGTGTAGAAGTCAATAATGATGAACAAGATGAACAAATGTGGGGTACAAACCAACAACAAGAAGATTCACTTAGTTCACAAGTTCAATCTTTCACGTTGGATTGAGATCCTTGGGACCCTAATAGTATAGACCCTCATAGTTCACAACAATAACAAGAACAAATGAATTATGAATACAATAGCAGTGCAAATGTTTGGTCACCTTGGGAACAACCAGAGAGAAGTAGTAGACAACAAGAGGAAGAAGAAGAAGAACTTGAACAAGGAGGCGAAGAAGAAGAAGAAGAAAAACAAGGAGATATAGACCAACTTGACGAGGCATACGACCGTGGGCTGGGTAATCAGTTGGCATATGCCACAGGCGAGGACTTCACTGACGAAGAGGCAGAATTTTTAGAGTCATAGCTATCGTTTGGATCGTTTGGGAATAGCCTATTCCCCCGAATAGCTAATCCCAGGACTAAATTTTTCATCCAAACGCAATTACCAATTTCAGGAATAGCTAATCCCAGGAATAACACTATTTCCAACAACAATCTTCCCAACAACATTTTTCTCTCTACTTTTCACACTTCCCAACGCTATTCCTAAACTCACCATCCAAACAACATTCTTAGTCCCAGAATAGCACTCTTCCCACGCTTCCCGAAATCTCACTTTTTCCTTAAATTTAGTCCTAGGATTTGCTATTCCTACCTATTCCCTACCCATCCAAACGATCCCATAGGGTTTGGACGAAGAACATGTGGTTGTTAACCGAGGTCAAGGGTATTACATTACCGGAATAACAGACACTTACCATCATGTTACCCAATTTTTAGATACCTCTGAGTATAGAAATTCTATTACACAACCGTCCGTACCACAAAATTCGGGACCTTTAGCTGAATGAAATATTTTCTATTCTAAAGAACAATTACAACAAGCTTGTAATAATTACTCCATAGAAAATAATGTACAACCCAAAATCACTAAAAGTACGCCCCAATTGTATAGTTTGCATTGTAAGGTATATACATGTAAGTGACATTTGTATGCTCGTACAGAAAGGGAAGCTTGATTTTGGAAAATAATAAAGAATGAACATGAACATACAGATCGCCACTGGGGAATAAGGAACATGTTCAAATGCGTGCAATATGGATGGCAAGAGAGTGCTAATCCTTCGTATGCTGTGCATCGGTATTGCATGCAGCACGTTTGCGAAAATTTGTTCAAGGCATGTGGTCGAGACACGTCTCTGGTGGAAAATTTTAGAAGTAAGTTGGCAAACAAGAAAAAACCGAGGGCCTTTAAAAGAATGTGGGACGAATTAAAAGTAATACACCCTGAAGCGATCACATAACTTACAAAGTGTGGGAAAGAGCATGAACAAGATGACAACGAGCCTGCCAAGCCTGAAAGGTGGGCACAGACGTATGACGGTGGTCCTCGTTGGGGGCTTATGACTAGTAATGGATCATAAAGTTTCAACAGTAGATACAAGGTTGAGAGAAGACTCCCAGTTGTTAGACTTGTCGAAGGGACTTGGTACAAAACGGTCGTGTGATATAATAAGAGAAAACCCCTATCATTTGAGAGAAATGCAGAGGGAGAGCGATGGCCAAAAATAATCCAAGAAATGTTGACCAAGCGTACTCGAAAAGTAGGTACTAAATTTAATTACTAATAATTCTTATTTACCTTTTATTTTTAAAATAAATGTATGATCATATTAATTCATATTTATAGTGGGAATAAACGTTGCGACTATTGATCAAATGCGTGGGGAATTCGAAGCTCAAGTGCCCGACAAGAAATCTGAGCCAGGTGTAACGTGGAAGTACAAAGTTTTAATCAGACGAGATTGCCAACCAACTGATTCTCAACTACCCACCAGGCGTGCCATATGCCAATGCAGAAAGCCACAACTGACGGGAATACCGTGTATTCATGTCATTGCAGTCTGTAGTAAATATAAATGGGAAGTTGATGACTTTATAGACGACCGATACAGCACGGAGAATATGCTAAAAATATGGTCATTCGGTGAATTTCACTGCTACGGAGGCGAAGAGAATTAGCATGTTTACGATGGACACTTGATTTATCATGATAGAAGAATGATTAATCGGGGAAGGCGCAAGAAGGACCGTGATTGGATGTGGATGGATACAATGCGAAAGATTAAAAACAAAACAAACAGAGGTAAAGAACCTCATACGGCTATGGAGGACGTTCAATCCGGTCGCCAAACCACCAGCCAAAGGACGAGAAGAACAAGCATAAGGAACCGAGCTCAATCTTCGGCACGAGACACAGGTGAAACTTCTAGGGCAGGGGCCAACATGTCGCACGATCCAGTTCAACCGAAACGGAATTCCATTAGTACAGATCCTCGCACAGAAAGTCGTCTCGGTCTAGAAATAGAAGGTATTCAACCACGTCGCAATTCAATAAGCTCGGACCCACGATCCGTTTCAGCATGATATCCAAGTCAGAAGGCATCAAGTAGCAGAGGAGGGCGGGAGCCAATAGAAAGTACAAGCAGTGCTGGGGGAAGGGGAATACGAAGAGGAATTGCCAATCTCGATGCGCGAATCCGTAACAACATGCCAGGATGGGGAAGACATTAATATTTGTAATAATATGATGAATATTTTTAAATATTTTTATGAATGTTGTAATATTGTCAAAACATTAGTTCTTCCTATTTGTATGAACGTTTATGTAATAATATGATGAATATTTTGTAATATTTGTATGAATGTTTTGTAATATTGTCAAAACATTAGTTGTATTATTTTGTAATATTTATGTAATATTGGTAATGTTGTCAAAACATTAATTGTATTATTGTTTTGGTAATATTGGTAATATTTTTATGAATATTTACGTAATAATGTCATGAATATGAATTTTTTTGAATATTGATGTAAATATTTTGTAATATTTAACTAAAATAGTTCAATAATATTTTGTAATATTTTGATAATTTTTCGTCAAGAATATGAATTTTTTTAAATTTTTACTAATTTTTATATGATATAGATTTTGATATTAATAAAGTAATATATAATTTATTAAATCTTATATGAATTTAATAAATTTTAGTTAAATAGCAGGAAAGTGAATAAAATAATAATAAAAGTTTGTAAAAAAATGGCTCATCTAGTATCGGAATCCTAGCTAGTATCGGATTCTGGGATTCCGATACTAACTTGTATCGGAATTTCGGATTCCAATACTGCGAGGGTATTTTTAAATTTTTTATTAAAATTAGATTATTTAAAAATTTTTTAATTAATTAAGGTTAGTTATAATTTTTACGGTTTATAATGTCTGTGTCATACTGTCATGTGGGTCTCTTCTCAATTGGCACTTGCCACTTGGTTCATCTAGAAAAGTAAATTCCGTACTTAAAGATTTTTTTTCTTATATTTCCGGTAGGCACAAATCCACCGTTCCATCCCTCTAGAATTCATAGGATGCCTTTTCAGATCTTATCATAAGAATATGATGCCACTAATAACTGGTCTAAAATCCACATTGTCCAGCCATTTATAGATTATGTAGATTGTCAAATCCCGAAGCAAGTCACAACTTATCAAAATAAAATAAAAGTATAAAAAAGAACTTTACATTACATTATATTATATTATATTGAGAATATCTATTGTAAACCATGGTTCATTTAGGGCTCCGTGAACCATGACCGTTTGATCAATGGTTTTGCAAATTGACAAATCTAAATTAACCAATCCAATATATATATTGAAATTTCATAGCAAACCAAATTTTACAATTTTTTAAATTTTTTTACTATTTTTTTCGAATTTTTTAAAACTTGCCATTTTTGGACAATAATTAGTGAATTATCGTCCAAAAATGGAAGTTTTAAAAAATTCAACAAAAATAGTAAAAAAATTTCAAAAATTGTAAAATTTGGTTTTCTATGAGATTTCAATATATAGATTGGATTGGTAAATTTAGATTTGTCAATTTGCAAAACCATTGATCAAACGGTCATGGTTCACGGAAGGCTCTATGAACCAAGGTTCACAATAGATATTCTCATATTATATTATATTATATTATTTTATTTTATATTATTTTGTGTTAGATATTATTATTGAGCAGGAAACTATACATGCTTGGGTCAAGGAAAAATGAAAGAGAAAATTAGGTGGAGTTGAAACTTACCAGATTAAATTTAGCTGTTGAATAAAGCTTTGGTCTAAACTCTAAAGTTTTGTATTTTTTAGGGTTTAGTTAAAATCTAAAATAAATTAATACTAGTAATGAAGAATCCGTTGAAAGCACGTGATTCCGTTTTTGACAGTTTCGAGTTCTAATTGAAAGCAAAACAATAATAAAAAAAAGGTTGACATCATTGTGACATTTGAAAAAATTATCTTATTCTTGTTGCATGTGTTGTACTTCCAAATTGTTTTTTAATATGTACAAACAAACTTTGGTTAAGATAACTTAAAATGTAGGTCATGGTGGGGTTTGGTACCACTAAGGTTATTTATTTTAGGTGTCTGAGTTAGGTCATAGTGGGAATTTGGTACCACAAACTTAAATCGATTGAACCGCACCATCATAAACACATGTGAGATCTCGTGTGTAATATTTTTTAAATCCGTACGTTTATAAGGATTAGAGATGAGTCCAATATAACTATAAACGCATATTTTCATAAAACAGAGGTAATATATATTACTTGAAACTTTTAAGACAAAATTATCATCATCATCATCATCATTATTAAAGCAAGGCTAAAATTTTATGTATTAAACGAAAGAGGTTAGTTCAGTGCGTCTGTTTTCGGATTTGAACATCAAATAATTGATCAAAATGGTTCAATTTGATCTTCATATTGTAATATAATAAAGATAAAGACCAAATTATATATTTTTTTTATTTATTTTAAATGATTCTTAATTTTTTAAATCAATTGTTTTATAAAAATCTGAAAAAAGTAAAATATATAAAATTTGATACTTGTACTAGATTTAGATAGTAATATCACGTTAGATAGTTTGGATCAGTTTGTTTGAGACCTGAAACCCGAGAATGAGTGTATTAGTCTATTAGACGAACCCCTTCGGTTCAATGCATCATACTTTATTATTATTATTATTATTATTATTATTATTATTATTATTATTATATTTTTCATGATAGAAAAAAAAATTCTCAATTGTTCATCACTGAAAATTGAATTTATCTTGCATTCAAGTACTAGAAATGTGGCCACTCAGGTTGGACCCTGATCCTGTGTCGCGCGGCACATGTGTAGCGCGGCACATGAGCCGTTCGATTTTGATCGGACGGTTCATTTTTTTCGGGCCTATTAGATGCACGGGCTCCCATAGCCATCAGATTCAGATCAGACGGCCCACAACCCGCGCGGCGCCGCGCGATATATGATCTGAATCCCTGTAATCCACTCAGGTTGAGTTGTTGATACTAATGAAAGCAATACTGCCCCCGCCTCGCCAAAATTGTCAGAAAGATGTCAGTGAAGGTCAAAAAAGGTCAAGAAAAGGGTACACTTTTCTAGACTACGTTCATTTCTCTCACTCAGTCACTCTATGCATTTTCTTTCTCCATTCACACGATCAGTCTCACATAACCTTTTATCAACACTAAACTAGTTTCAAGAACATCATGAGATCGCTTCACTCCTGTTTGCTAAGGTGTGGCAGTAAATTGGCCGCGACATATATTTTTTCATTTAATTTTATTTTCAGTATCTAAAGTAAATTAAAATGTAGCATTTTCGATTAATTGAAATTACTAGTGGCCTAATTATTGACGAATACATATCAAAGTTGAAACATTTTTTTTTAACAAAATATCCATATTTAAATTGGGACAGTTCAAATCGTTCAATTATTCCTCTTACACGTTGAAGTTAGAAAACTAAAAATCAATCTAAAATGAACGCGGAATCAAGAACAGATGCACAATAATTTACATTTTTTCCTATATTTTCAAACCCTTAAAATAATCACGCTTCTTTAAATAATGCTTAGTTATTAGAAAAAAATCCTATACATATCTATTTACTTTTGTTTTATTGAAACCAAAAAATGTTATACGCTAATTTTTCTTTGTGTCTTTTTTTTTTGATCTTTTTTGTAAGCTAATTATACATGCCACATTCAGGACTTTTTTCCGAAAGGACAAAATTTCTTTTCAAATTTCCTAAAGGGCCTTGCACTGCAGAAATTTTCCAAAAGGGTCTATAATGAGTTTGTGCGCCTAAATATGGAAGAAAAAAAGTATCCTTTTGATAAATATGTGTAGTTCCCAATTGAGCAAAGTCAGATATAGACTTGGAGCACATCCACTCATGGTCAAGCATGTAAGTTTGCATTCAAAATAACTTTGTCAGAAAAAAAAGTCTAGGCTTGTGTATTTGCAACAGCGATTGAAAGATGCCGTAAATTTAATATGTTACATGAATAAAATGATGTAGGCATGTAACTCCAAAGTGTATTCATTTTATTCCTCTTAAAATTTTTCATTTTAATCAAATAGATTGCAACGCATTAATTTTTTGTTGATGAATTTTTTTTTTAATAATTAAACAATTCTTTTAAATAAATTTCTGTAAGATTATTATGTTATTATTAAGATTTCAAAAGTTGACTTCATATAATTTATTGTAATTTTATTAAAAAATAAATTTATGTAAATTTGCACTCTTAGTAATAGAATAATAATTTTACGTGTAAATTAATCACGTGCTTGTTATGAAAATTTGCATGATTATATTGATGCAATTTTCGGATAGCTTGTGCCTAGCTTTCATTGATGGCATAAAATTTTCATGAAACCTTATGGGTTCACAATGACCGAAACTAACATAATTCATGGTCAGATTGACCATCGGTGGATGTGCTCCAAGTCTATATCTGACTATGCTCAATTGGGAATGATGCGCAGAAATGAAAATTACGGTTTTTTTCTTCTCATATTTAGGCGCAAAAACTCATTTTAGGCCCTGTCAGAAAATTTCGAAAATTGATTACTGCCATCTCTCCAATTGCCATCGCGCGTCAGAAGCAGCGCTCTCTCCCCTCATCTATACTCACCCAGCGCATATTATTTTTTGTTCATTTCGTTATTATAAGTGTTCACTTTATTAGCTATAAATGTTCACTGTTTTATAAATGTTCGCTATGTTCAGTATGTTCATTCTATTTTTTTTTTAAATTTTTATCCAAATGTTCAATTGGGTCAATACAAATGTTCTGTTAATTGTTATAAATGCTCAGTTAATTGCAATAAAAAATATAAATATTATAAGAAAAAACCTTATTACTAAACCAAGCGAAGGGGTCACGAACCGGACACAAAACACATGAAAAAATTAGAAGGGGTCATGAACCGGTCCGGTTCAAATTAAATTTTTTTCGACTATGCCCCTAGCGCGCCTCTCTCCAAAACTGACGCGCAATTTTATATTAAATCATAAATTGATGCATTTAACTGAACACTTGTGATTATTAAAGTGAATACATTTTTTTATTAAACTGAACAATTGTAACAGACACAAATATTTGTTCAGCGATGACTCGCGATGGTAATTCTGCCGATGGCAGTTATAATTCCTGGAAAATTTCTGTAGTACGTGGCCCTTTAGGCCCTGATCACAATTCTCTTTTTTTTAACGTAGGATTTCAGTTCATTTTATTTCATTGGAAAATTTTTTATCACAATGAGTGGATTTGGTGTCATTTGATTGGAATTCCTATGTAATTAGGTCTAACTAAATCCTATGAAATCTTACGAACTCAATTCAAATGAAATAAAATCCCGAGTAAAAATCATTGTGATCAGGGCCTAGAAAATTTGAAATGGAATTTTAGTCCTTTAGGACAAAAGTCCCCACATTCAACCGTGTCATTTAAAATCTTTGAAGAATAACTATGCTTTTTTGAGATAATTATATGGCTTTCCGCCTTTCCCAAAGGGAACAGGTGTGAACAAAAGGGTTGAACTTAAACGGTGCTTTATCTTCGCTTCCGTCTCAGACTATAAGGGACCACACCAAGCTTTACTTTGTTGGTTTTCTGTGTCCTTTATAAAACAACCTCTGATGTCTCACCACCTGCTGAAAGCGATGATTGAGTGTCCAACCATAACTCGTTATAGGAAGTAAAACGTTTAAAAGATACGAGGAGTTCATAGTCATAGACTCATAGTGGGAATTCTAGTAGTAGACTGTAGGAGGCACTTGAAGGGAAGACAATAAAACAACACCAATGTCCTTTTCACGACCTCAGCACATGGTTTAAATTAATCTGCCCGTTGCGCCATCTCTCCCATTCCTCTCAACTCTCAACCAAAGTTTCAAGCGCAAACGCCAATCAATTTCCTTCTCCTCTCTTCGATTTCAATTTCAGGTACTTCTCTTTACTCGCTACTTGTAAATACGGAGGGAAATGGTGCTAGTTTTGTACTAGTTCAACCAGATTAATCCTGTGCTTAGTAAATTAACTTTCAGTTTTACTAGCTTGTTATTGTAAATTTAGTCAGTAAATTGAGTTAATTGTACTGGGTTGGATTGGATTTGGTTGTTTGGCGCTTATGTATTAACACTTTTGCACACATCACAACAACATTTTTATTTAGGAAATTGTGGTATAATCTTTTTTCATTAATTATTAATTTATGTTGACTTAATATTATTAGCATTTTCATTGCTTTTCTACGAGAATTTTTTTTCTTTTTTGAGTCCTCCACTCCTATGTTTTATATAAAAATATTCTGTCATTGAACTTAACAAATACAACTGTTGTCATACAAAATTTTCCTTTGGAACAATAGTATTAATTCTAAACAATGAAGAAAAGCTATGTTTATGCAATTTAGTCCCTGGTATGATAATATAGGACATTGTTCGTATGAATGGGCTATCAATGTACATTACTGTTTACATCATTTGCTTCTAATTTTTGGGAAGTGATGTTTAATATTATTAACTACATTAGTTAACTTCAACTACAAATATTTATTTTCTGCTTCACTTTTCAATCATTGTTGGTTTGCTGAAGATATTTCCATGAAGGGTTTGTAATAGCAACGTTCTTGGAGTGTATATGGTTTTCTAATTTAGCAATAAATAGTCTAATTGTACTGAGTTGTGTTGAGGGGTGTCCACATTTTTAATGTCGTCCAAAAGGAAATCTTTTTTCTATTTTGTTTTTTCACACATTAGAAGTCAAAATTAATTTGTTACTTGCAAACTTTCTTTTGATGCTTTACTTGCAAACTTGCAGGATTCTTCTTACATGGCATCCTCTCTACTCTGGCAAATATCTTTACTGTTTTCTTTCTACATCACATCTAGTCTCTCCTTAAACTCAGAAGGCCAAGCACTTCTTTCTCTCTCTAGAAACCTCACCTTACCACCTTCAATATTGTCCACATGGAACTCTGACAACCTGACTCCATGTAACTGGAGTGGTATTCAATGTAACAACCGCAATTCTGTGATCTCTGTAAACCTTTCTGGCAGTGGCATTTCTGGTACACTTGGCCCCCAGATAGGTATGCTAAGATACCTTCAAACCCTAGACATCTATAGCAACAACCTCTCAGGCCCAATCCCTCTGGAATTGGCCTATTGCACTAGGCTAGAAACTCTGGACCTATCATACAATTCCCTTACTGGAGAAATTCCTGATTTGTTTTCTAACATGAAGAGGCTTTCACTTGTTTCCCTTAATGACAATTTTCTTAATGGAAATATACCCAAGTCCTTATTTCAGTGCATTCTTCTAGATACAATATACCTTAGTGGTAATAAATTAACTGGAAATGTCGATTCTGCAATAGGGAACTTGACCAATTTGAGATATCTCTGGCTAGCGAGCAACTTCCTGTCGGGATTCATACCGGATTCAATTGGTAATTGTGCCAAGTTAGAAGATCTGTATTTGTACAATAACAACTTTAGTGGCCCTCTGCCCAAAAGTCTAAGCAATATCAAAGGATTGAAGAATATGGATATAAATACCAATAATTTTGATGGTGAAATTTTGTTTTATTTTAATGACTGCCGACTGGAAAGGTTAATTATATCCTTCAACCAATTTTATGGCATGATCCCTCCATGGTTGGGTAACTGTACCAGTCTGACAATCCTGGGAATGATTCATAATTCCCTCTCTGGTGAAATACCAGCCTCTCTTGGTCTATTAATGAATCTATCCATTCTTTATTTATCTCAGAACAATTTATCTGGTCCTATTCCACCTGAAATTGGTAACTGTATCTCTCTGACCATGCTTGAATTGTACGAAAACCAACTTCAGGGTCCAGTTCCAAAAGCATTGGGAAAGTTAGTCAATTTACAAAGGCTTTATCTATTTACAAATCAGTTAACCGGAGAGTTTCCAGTGGAGATTTGGAAAATTCAAAATCTTGAAGTGGTATTTATTTATGGTAACAAGTTTAGTGGATATATCCCTTCAGAAATTGCAGAGCTTAAGAGTTTAAAGAACGTTTCCTTGGCTGATAATCAGTTTATTGGTGTGATACCACAAAATCTGGGGATGAAGAGCAGCTTGTTAGCAGTTGATTTGACCAATAATAGCCTTGTAGGCAAAATCCCACCTTACATTTGTTTTGGTAAAAGTTTGTCAATTTTGGATTTGGGGTTTAACTTCCTTAATGGAAGCATTCCGTCAAGTCTGGGGAATTGTTCTAGCTTGGAGAGGCTGATACTCCAAAACAATAATTTAACTGGTCCAATACCTGAATTTGCAAACAATCAGAAATTGCGTTACATGGATTTAAGATTCAACAGTTTAAGTGGTTCAATACCTTCCACTATTGGAAATTGCACCGACTTAACCATGATAAATTTGTCTGGTAATAATCTCTCTGGCTTGATTCCACCTGAAATCGGTAATTTAGCAAATTTGGGAGTTCTAAATATTTCAAATAATGACTTGTTTGGCTCCCTACCCACTCAAATTTCTAATTGTACCAAGCTGTATATGCTTGACTTGAGCTTCAATGTTCTTAATGGATCGATCCCACCAAGTCTAAATAACCTAAACCTCCTCTCCCAACTAATATTACATGAGAACCGCTTTACAGGGGGGGTACCTAACCTGTCTCAACTGGAGAGGCTAATTGAGCTTCAACTTGGTGGTAATCTTCTTGGGGGGAATATACCATTGTCACTGGGAAAACTGAGTAACCTGTACATTGCTCTCAATCTTAGCGGTAACAGGTTAACAGGTCCCATACCACCTGAATTGGGGAGCTTAGTTCGTTTACAAGCGTTGGATCTCTCTCACAACAATCTCTCTGGAACCCTGGTCCCACTTGCTAGCCTAAGCTCTTTGGTTGAACTAAATGTTTCTTACAATATTTTTACAGGGCCAGTACCAAATAACTTCTTGAAATTTCTCAATTCCTCGCCCAGTTCGTTTATTGGCAATCCTGGACTCTGCGTAACTTGTTTTGGCAGTGACGACTCCACCTGTGTTAAACCTAACATCTTAAGGTCATGCAACTCCTCAAATGATAAAAAGTTAAATCAAAAACTCATAATTGCAATTATCATTCTTGGTTCGTTTTTCTTCTGTGCATTGGTTGTAGTTTTGGTGTGGTGCCTCTTGTGCATGCGTAAAAATATGAAAAGCAAGCAGCCAAATGAAGAACCATCATTACATGAGGGATCCTCTTACCTATTCAACAAAGTGATGGAGGTGACTGAAAAGTTGAATGAGAAATATTCAATTGGAAGTGGGGCCCACGGAACTGTCTACAAGGCTGATCTTGGTTCAGGTAAAGTATATGCTGTGAAAAGGATCACATTCACTGGGAAGGAAACTGTGAACCCTAGCATGGTTCGTGAAATCAAGACTGTAGGAAAAATTAAGCACCGTAACCTGGTCAAACTGGTCAACTTCTGGATTAGAACTGATTATGGCTTGCTCTTGTATGAGTACATGGAGAATGGAAGCTTGCATGATGTACTACATGAGGTTGTACCAGCACCAGTGCTGGATTGGAAAGTAAGGTACAGGATTGCTCTTGGTACGGCACAAGGGTTGGAGTATTTGCATAACGATTGTGATCCACTGATAATTCACCGGGATATCAAACCAAAGAACATATTGTTGGATAAAGAGTGGGAGCCACATATTTCAGATTTTGGGATAGCAAAGCTGATTGATCAGTCGTCAGTTTCGCCGCCTTCGACAGCTGTTGTGGGCACCATCGGGTACATGGCTCCAGGTCAGTGTTAAAAGATTTTTGCTTTTGTATATATTATAAAAATCAACAGTAAGCTTGGGGTTATTGTTGGGTTGATATGCAGGTTCTTGTGGCTAGGAATCTAGTATAATCTGGTTAGTTTGTTTGGTGGTGCTGGAACCATACTGTACTAGTAGGGTTTAATATAATCAGTGAAAAGAATTTTTCTTTGATTTTTTTATTTATTTATTTTTCCAATGGAATTATAGCGTTGTGATGTATGAACTCTCAAGAACCCATGCCGTCCTGCTTTTTGTGATTGGGTATTGAATAGTCAAACTGTAATTTAATTGCAGTCTGTTACTTAATAAGCATGCTTGGAACTATAATGAATTGGTTCAGAACCAGTGTCCATCCATATATACAACCAACAAAAAATATCAGCAGAGTATTAATTTCAGTTTACTTCTGGTCCTCAACAGTCCGATTGATGTGTTTTTACTTTCATCTTCTGTTTAGTCTAATTTTGGAATTATCTTCTTACAAACTCGATTCCAGTTAAGTCCTTCATTTTGTGTCGTTATTTACTTATTTATAAACATTTCATATTACTCATATATAATCTTATCACAGAGACTGCATTTACAACAAGGAGGAGCAAGGAATCAGACGTGTACAGCTATGGTGTTGTTCTGCTTGAACTTCTGACCCGAAAGAAGGCCCTCGACCCATCCCTTTCTGACAATGGTGACTTGGTTGGCTGGGTCCACTCAAATCTAAGAAATTTGAATGATGCTGATCAACTGGAGGTAGTCTGTGAACCGGGTCTGTTGGATGCGGTTATGGGCTTGCCCGAAATGGTGGAGGTGCACAAAGTGCTTTTACTAGCAGTAAGGTGCACGGCTAGAGAAGCAAGCGAGAGACCTTCCATGAGAGATGTTGTGAAGGAGCTGACAGATATGAAGTCAATTGCCGCTAAAAATGCTTACAAAAAATATGAATCCTTCGAGTCCATGTAAAGATGGATTCTCTTAGTATTACCTTTTTTTTTGTATTATTTAGAGTTAGAGATCTTAAACTTTTAATTCGCAAAGGAGCTTTTTGTTGTAGCTCTCTAAGGGCACACCCAGTGACCCAAAATATTTAAGTCTAACGAAGAAACATATCGGATAAAACAAATCGGAATCATAATTTTTTTTTTTTGGAATGCACATAAGATAGTACTGTGTGTGCATTATAAACAGATATTGTCTTAATCGCTGGGAACGCTCAGAACATGTACTATGCGAAATACAAGAATTTAAGAAAGTAAAAGACTACGTTAGGAAAAACATTAATTCCTCAATACCATAACGAACAAGTCATCAAAATACTAATGTGTTTCTCTGCTTTGAATATTTTTACGCAAATTTACCGGTATCTATTCTTGTTCTTTCAATTTTTATATATGTTTTTGATCCTTTTATAAAATTAAGCACATCAAACTTAAATAATGGACTTATTGAGTTTCTTATAACATTATAATATCCTTATTTAATGAACTTTTAAACAAGTATTTGAAAAGCGTAGTCACAAACAGTATTTACAATTTGCAAAGACAAATGTTACACATCATTTTTGTACCACTTCTTTACACAAGATTCAAGTATTTTATACGGTCCAAAGGTTCATCTCTCGGTTCAGGACTCGGTTGTTCCAAATCTCTCGATTCAGGACTCAATTGTTCCAACAGAAGGACTGGACAGCTATGTGCGCTCAGCTCTCTGATAAATCCGGTCCTTTTATCAGCCCATAAACTTTCTCATGTATGGGGACTGCCGGACTGGGATACATGTGGCCCAACAGAGGTAAGACTTTTCCAAGCCCCAATCTAAAGTGGATCGTTCATTGATGCTTAACTAAATGCAACCCAAAATTGTGTTCTTAACCAAGAGGTTTCGTGTAAAGATGAATGACAAATAATCTACATGGATGTTAGCATTTATATTCCAATTGAAGAATCATCATGAAAAATACTAAAAAGAGGTGGGATTTTCTTAGGTTTGAAGAAACAAATAAAATTATTTATATGTGATTTACTCGTAGTAAATTACTGGACGGAATTACGTAAAGTATTATGACACTAGTAAAGAGATATAAATGTCTCTAACGGTATCCCGGTATTCTTTTTGTTTTAAATATTTATATGAATACTTGCAAAAAAGGTAGTTTGCATTAGATATGAGACGTAATTTTGCTCTTCTTGTTCTATACGAAGTCCCAAATGTTTAAAATTTCAATTTTTGCCAACTTTTTTTCCTTTTCAAAATGTTTTCTTTTTTCATCTTTTGTAGTGTCTGTTTCTTGTCCATTTCAAACCAGTAACGATACTTTTCTACTTGGCAATGTAATTTGAACTTTGTTCCAAAGAAAGGAAGAAGTGTTTTGAACTTTTGTCCTTGTTATACATTTTTTCCTGTTCTCTCTTCTGTACTTTCAACTTTCAAGGAAGAGTGCAAATGTAATTTATACGATACCTTATTGTGTACTTACAAAACGATTTTGTGTATTGCTTCCATACATTGAAAAAATTTGAATTGCACGAAACTATCCTTATATCATGCTTCGATTTCTATATGGCCCTCAAATTTCTTTCATTTTTTATTGCATTAATATTTGAGGTCAAGTCTCCCAATATTTACAAGAGATCTAGCTTCTTACTTTGAATTTATTTATTTAAATGAATAAAATTCTTTTCTTTTTCCCTACTAACAGGAGGAGCTCCATGGACCTCTCCCCATGGGTTTGGAATTTCGATATATAACCGATTTAATACAATAATGCACCGGATTCGTAGACAAGGACTTTAAACAACTAACTGCTCTCTTAGTAAAAAAGGAGGTCAAATTATAAAACACTGAGTCTCGAATCAAGCTTAGATTGGACAAGAAGATATAATATATAGATTCTATAGGATTCTAGATCCACCAATTTAAATATTAATGAGGGCATAAATTAAAATGCCGCCCATTTTTCTTGAAAATGGAGCGACCATTTTTTTTTTTTCCAAAATGTTGTATTAAAACAGCTATAACTTTCTTCAAAAAGTAACTTCTTAATTGCTTCAATGAAAAATACAATCAAATCAAATTTTGTGAAAATTAAAATTTGAAAATCCATTTTGATTTTTATGGTTTGATGCTATTAATATATTAGAACAAATTTTCTTATATACAAAAATCTGTGAACTAAACATTGCAAAAATATATAAGAATAAATATAAAAATTTATTCAATCTCAAGTCGTCATAAAATGTTTCCACCAAAAAATGTGCAAACTGATGTGGTGGAAAAACTTTGACAAATTTCTGTTTTTTTTTATTTCACACAATTTACGTAAATGACGATACTAATTCATGATGATTAATACAATAGAAGGCCTTTATGTGATCATTGTATCGATCAATACAAGCCAACAAGGATCTTACATGCTTAATTATTCATTCTGATATTATTAAATGGCCATCTCCAGTTCATCATTAGTGGAGCAAGAATGAACAAAATTCTTGGAATGAAGTCACTAACTGTCACACCATGTACAGCTTCCAAGTCATCTGGTACTTGACTCCACGCTTTTGTAAGCAATCAATTGTATACAAAGAGAGCGACAGTGAGGTGAGGAAAAATTAGACAAATTTAATCCAAAACAAATGTGAACGGAGACTTCCAGTTTCTTAGGAGTTCTCATTCCGTTCTCAGTATAAAATGGGAAGGATGCTAAGGAAGAAAAACATAAATTAAGAGAGCAATAACAAAAGAGGAGATAGTATTTGCATTTTCACAGAAAGAGCGTTACTTGCTAATTTTCACATAAATTAAGATAGTATTTGTATTTGCATTTTCATACAAGAGAGATGGCAGGAGGAGGAATTGCACCGTTAGGAGTGAAGCAGGAGAGAGCAGCACAATACAAGGGCCGCGTGACCCTTTATGTTGTAATGGCCTGTGTGGTTGCTGCTGTTGGTGGATGCATCTTCGGTTATGATATCGGTATCTCTGGTAAGGATGCTCGGTTTATTAGTGTCTGCTATATGATTTAAGGCTTGTGGAAAGATAATTAATTGATACATAATAGCTCATGGCGATATTTTATTTGTGAAATGTATGTAACAACTGATTTAATGAGAAATCAGGAGTTCTTTTTTAAAAAAAAATTATCTAGCATAATTAACTTCATTTTAATTTGTTATTCTTTATCCTTCCTTTTGTATTTAAAAAAACACGTGAAAGAAAAGTGTTTGGTATTTTTTTTTTAAATTTAAGCTTTCATGAACATGACCAATGAGAGTGGTAATTAATTACATAAAACATAAGCTGGTACATTTACATAAGCTCGTTGTTTCACAGCTTGTATTTAATCCTCGTTTCAGGTGGTGTAACCTCAATGGATCCATTTCTGGAGAAATTCTTCCCGACAGTCTACCACCAGAAGAACTCAGGTTCGCAAAATAATTACTGCAAGTATGACAACCAAGGTCTAGCTGCTTTCACCTCATCCCTTTACCTCGCTGGCCTCGTGGCATCTCTAGCTGCCTCCCCTGTGACAAGGAACTACGGCCGAAAGACGAGCATTGTATGTGGTGGAATCAGTTTTTTCATGGGAGCAACTCTTAATGCTGTTGCAGTTAATCTAGGAATGCTCATTTTGGGACGGATCCTGCTTGGTGTTGGAATTGGATTTGGCAATCAGGTTTCTAACACTATATTAACAATTCAACGATACCAAAAATTTTAGCCATATATAATCCATCATAATATGTTCATCTAGCTGTGAAATGTGATAACCATATATTACTCTGCAGGCCGTGCCAGTGTACTTATCTGAAATGGCACCAGTGCACCTAAGAGGAGGCCTTAATATGATGTTTCAATTAGCCACAACACTTGGCATATTGACAGCTAATCTGATAAATTATGGGACACAGCACCTTGACTCATGGGGCTGGCGCCTCTCTCTCGGTCTTGCTGCTGTTCCCGCCTTGTTAATGACCATTGGTGGGTCCCTCCTGCCAGAGACCCCCAATAGTTTGATCGAGATGGGGAGAATTGATGAGGGGAGGAGAGTACTGGAGAAAATTAGAGGTACGCATGAAGTAGATGCAGAGTTCCAGGATATGGTTGAGGCCAGTGAGCTCGCAAACTCGATCGAGCACCCATTCAGGCAAGTTATCAATCTGTGAATTTGTTTGGTCTACCTCTGATTCAAGCTTGCTTCCTTGTGGAATAATTTTCTTAATTTTTCTACTGATGTGCCAACATTATAGGTTTTATAGGTCTTGTGCATGCGGATTTGGGTCATTAGAGGTTCTATTTAACTACAAGTCCTTAGATATTATCAGAGTTCGAGCAGTTAATAACAGAAGCAAAAAACTAAAGAAGAGAAAACCATTAATTGACCTGGCCTACAAGAAACAAAAATAAAGGATTTACATGGCTTGAACATATCAGCGTTTAATGTTCCAGGTGCATATGGTCATATAGATGAATGTAACGTTCTGAATTAATATTTAGTTTCAATACTTTCCATAATGCAAAACCATCTCTAGTCCAACTAACCTGAAATTATTGCGAAATAACATCAGAAACATCATAGAGAAGAGGAACTTACCTCAATTGGCAATGGCGATATTCATGCCGGCATTCCAAATCCTAGGAGGCATCAACTCTATCCTGTTTTATGCTCCAGTGCTATTTCAGAGCATGGGCTTTGGCAGCAATGCATCTCTGATTTCGTCTGTGCTGACAGGCGTGGTATTGTGTGGCTCGACTCTGATTTCAATCGCCTTGGTTGATAAGGTGGGAAGGAGAAAGCTGCTTATCAGTGGGGGAATACAGATGGTTCTGTGCCAGGTACATATGTCTATAATACAATTTTGTTTACATTTATTTATTTATTTTGCATCTCTGTTTTCCGTTGCTTCACTGCCACGTCCAGTAACCCCTCAGAAAATAGGAAGGGTTCAAATACCAGTTCTCGTCATTTTCATTGGAATCTTAGTTAATGATATAAATTTCTCATTTTAAAGTACCATTAACCTAGTGAATGAAAATTAATTATTTATTTTCTTTTTTAATCAATATTTATAAAAAAAGCAATTAATAAAATTCTTCATTATTCAATCCAGTTGGTCATTCTTGTTTCTTCTACAGAAAATACTTCAGCCACTACATATAATAGTTATCACTTTGTTGAGTCAAACTAAATTTACATAATCAACCAAAACAAATACTGCAGGTGATAGTAGCCACCATTCTTGGACTGAAATTTGGCGACGATCAGCAATTATCCAAAGGCTTCTCAATTGCGGTGGTTCTGGTTGTGTGCCTCTTTGTGCTGGCATTTGGCTGGTCATGGGGCCCACTTGGCTGGACTGTTCCTAGCGAGATATTTGCCTTAGAGACCCGCTCTGCTGGTCAGAGCATAACAGTAGCTGTCAACCTTCTCTTCACCTTTGCCATTGCTCAATCTTTTCTGTCCCTCCTCTGCGGCCTCAGATTCGGCATTTTCTTATTTTTTGCTGTGTGGATTGTGATAATGACTTTATTCGTGTACTACTTTGTGCCTGAGACAAAAGGGGTTCCAATAGAGGAAATGGTTCTTCTTTGGAGGAAGCACTGGTTCTGGCACCGGTTCGTGCCTGGTGTCTCACTCGAGGATGGTGATCTGAAACCATCTAAGAATTAACGGTGGCATGAGCTAAATATCTACCGAATGGAGGAGTATAAACTGTTGCAAACAACATATCTAAGTGTACCTATGAAGGTATCAGTTGAATATTGTTTGGTTAAGGTTGATTTTTTTATCAGTATTAATTTGCTTTGTGATGTTGCCCTTTGAGAATGTCTCAAAGGAGCTTCAGAATGTACTTCTTTACGCTTATTCTTTCATTTCATTTTGCCGCTATGCTTGAGGCAAAATGGTAATTTTTCATTGAAACAATAATATAATAATTTCTGAAAAAGAATGAAATCATTACACTAGTAATACCTCATCCCAATCTAATGGTTGTCCGTACCTACATATTTTATGCCTATTAGCATGTACAGTTTATTAGAATTATAGTTCTCTTCAATGGATTAAAAGATACAGTTTGTCTGATAGTACCGTGAGTCAATAATAATTTCGGGAGTGATAAACGTCATCCAGTGAATTGTCATCTGCATCATCCAATTCTTCCTTCCCCTCCATCTGACATTTTTTCTCTGAATTTCTTCTTGTCTCTTCTACTTTTTCTCCGCTTCTCTCTCCCTCTCTGCTTCTCTTCTCTTTTCCATCGCCTCCGCTTTTCTCCCTTCACCTCATCTCAGTGCCTCCTATGCCTCGCCTTCTCCTCTCAATTTATGCTCCTTCCTCTGTCTAATCTCCTCTCCTCTCCTGCGTCTCCTTCCGTCTTTTCTCCCTCTTTTGACTCTCGTTTCAGTTTTTTTCCCATAGACTTCAACTCTTTTCCATACCTCTGTCTCATTCTCCTCCGCCTTCAACATGTGGACTCTATCTTGCTTTCTCAAGATAAACATATACAACAATAAAGTGAACAAATACAAAAATAAAATTAACAAATAATCAAAGTGTATAAAATAAACAAAGTGAACATATACACCAAACAACGTGAACTTATATAACAGATAAAAATTAACATATATATATATATAGAGAAATGTTATTGTGCACTGTGATGTATTGAGCCTATTGTGCACTGCGATCGGGATCCGTTGGATCTTCTTTCGGATTCGCGCCGATGAGGTCGCTAGATGAGAAAGGTTTGCGTGCTCCTTTTCTTTATTTTGTTCCAGCGCTCTCTTCTCTTAACTTGCTCTCTCTCTCTCTCTCTCTCAACTTAGACAGAACAGGACCTCTGAATCTCTCTCCTCCCTCTCTTCTCTCCATGGCTTCCACAAATCTCTCCTGGAGTAAGGGAATTGCTTCCTACACTCCGAAAAATTGGAGATGCACTCCTCTTGGACAAAAATGCCCTTCTCACTCTTTCAATTTACATCTTTCAATTTATCCTAGTTGGAAATAAATTGGAAATATAAAGGACATTTTTGTCCAAGAAGAGTGCATCTCCAATTTTTAGGAGTGCAGAAAGCAATTCCCCTGGAGTAACGATTTCACCTGAGTTTCTTCTCACCCCATCCGACATCTTTCCTTCATCGTCACATATGCGATTTCGCTGTCTAGGGTTTCTGCCCAAATTCGAAGGTACCTCTCCGTCAATTTTTCCCCTTTGTGGATTTTTCTCAATTAGCAATGTTTGTTAGTTAAATCTATGCAAGAGGAAAGAATATGTTGCATTTCTAATCTAATAATATTATGTTGGAAATTATGTACGAACATTGTTGCCTTGGAGCTGTAATTTTTTCATTTTTTTTGGTCAATTTAAGAAAAATTGTTAGTTGAAACTTGTACTCAATTTTTTTTTTCTTGGAGCTTGGCAACCTTGGTTGCGCTTATTTCAGAGCATGATTGTATTTTCAAATTAGTTTTCAATTAATTTAATTATTTTGAGCAACATTAAGCTAATAAAAGCAAAATCAATATATACTTTGGAGAATTTGGTTAACGCAAGTGTAATTGGACCCTTCTAAAAAATTAAAAAAGCAAAATTAATATAAACCTTGGAGAGCTTATTTCCATGTAGCATATCCTGTATGTTCATCTTTTATATTATGTGTTTTTAATTTATAGGATGAGTGAAAGTGAGCATGTAGCAGTAGATATTGGCAACGATGTATCTGCAGATGTTAGCAAAGATGTACCAGCAGAGGTTGACAATGATGTAGGAGCAGATGTTAACACTGATGGTGCACATATCCAAGTAATAATCTACTTTTTGTGTGTTAAATAAGTTGTTTTCTTTTACAAAATAATTTGTAACTTTATTTGTTATTTTTATTGTAACAGATCAACGATCCTTATATAGATTTGGATAGAGTGATTGAAGAAGAGAGCAGAAAGTTGGAAAATATTGAGCTTTATGTTGGAAAAGAGTTCAGATCAATTGATGAGGCATACGACTTTTATAATCTCTATGCTTTAGTGAAAGGATTTAGCATCCGGTGGAATAGAAGATGCAGGAAACGGAAGAAAGAAGAACCTTTATTAGGCTACTAACTATTTATATATATATTTCATTACATTATAAAATAGAAGATGCAGGAAACAGAAGAAGAAGAAGAATACCACAAAGCGCAAACAGGAGATGTTGAAGCAAAGACAGTGTGCAAAATAGAAGATTTTGATTTTTTTTTTTTTTGTTTTTTTTTGTTTTAAGTTTGTGTTGTCTTAAATATTTTGTTGGTCTGCTATTAAGTGAATTCACTATCGTGAATTCCAATATTTTGTTGTATGAACTTATGGATGCAATGATATTATTTATCTGATGCTTGGATGTTGATTATGTGACCTTGTGCAGCCCTTTTCGAGTTGGTGCATGCCATGTACCACTCTCTGTACCACACATTAATTGTTCCTTTTCTTGTTGGATTTACAAATTAAAGGAACAGATTCATACACTAATTAATTAAAGGAGATTACATATCCAAAATAACATATTCATACACTAAAGCAAGCACATTAAAACCTACTGCCTAATTAATCTGTCCATATACTAACTAACAATACCCATATCATTAGTTGGGACATACCGCCTAAATCCTAATTACAAATGTTAAAATTCCAACAATAATTACAAATAATGCTATCACAACATAAATAGCTTGATTAATCTTCTTAATCAATATATTATTTGTCTTCTCCATTTTTTTCTAATTGCTTCCTGGTTGCTTTCAATTCTGCCAACAAGTTGCATGTTATCGCATCTTATGCAATAAGGAGTCATGCCACTAGTGTTGCATTCATGATGAGAGCTACTTGATGTACTCATTTGATATCCTATAAAAGAAAATTAAGCTTTAGTTGATGTCATATGCAACAATTGAGGTGAGACTCTATGTTGTCAATTTATACTGGTTCCATATGCATCCAAGCTAAACAATTTGGTCTGACAGCTGAGAACATAATTTCACCTCAAATACAAGCTAAACAAAATAACTTCAACATTATTTAACTTTTCTGCTTTCAAATTCAACATAATTTCACCTCAATTTATATTGGTTCCATACTCAATTTGGTCTGACACCCCAAATACTGATCTGACTCAATGTTTCAACTTTGAAAAACAAAAAAACTAGTAGCGCAAATTGACCTCATGCTTTCAACTTTTAAAAAATTACTAGTAACGCAATTCTATCAATCTTATATAAACCAAAGAAAAAACAATTAAAGAGAGAAAAATAGTACCCAAAGAAAATGAGAATGAGCACCTGGCTTCGACAGATCTAGGGTTTGGCTTCAGTCGACGAGTGAGAGCAATAAAAGGGGGGTTTCGTACTCTCTTCAGATGGTCTAAGGATGTGCTTCAAACGGCGATTTAGAAGCAAGATAAGGGGGTTCCGTACTGTCCCCGACAGATCTAGGGTTTTGCTTTCGTCGAAAAACGAGTGAGAGGCTAAAGAGATAGGCTTTCGTACAGCCTTAAACGAGAGAGATAGGCTTTCTGGTGGAGATAAAGAGGGAAGAGGGAGAGCGAGCGGTGGATATCTGAGTTGAGAGAGAGAGTATTTTTTCTTCCGTCTGAGTTGAGAGAGAGAGAGCGCAAGTTGAGAGAAGAGAGCGCTGGAACAAAATAAAGAAAAGGAGCACGCGAACCTTTCTCATCTAGCGACCTCATCGGCGCAAATCTTAAAGAAGATCCAACGGATCCCGATTGCAGTGCACAATAGGCTCAATACACCGATTGCAGTGCACAATAGGCTCAATACATCACAGTGCACAATAACATTTCTCTATATATAGATATACACATATATACAAATTGAACATATAAAATAAACAAAGTGAACATATACACCCATTAAATATTCTTTTATTATTATTATTTACTCGGTAGATATTAGATATTCCATTGTTAAACTGAATTATTGTTCATTATATACTCTCTTAGTAATACTCATCGAGTTAACATTATATACTCCTTTGTTATAATAAATAGAACTCTTATGCATTAAATAAACCCTTAGGTATTACTAAATATGGGAAAACATTATTATTTAAGAGAAAAAAAATGAAGAAACAAGAAAAAAAACGAGAAAAAAATATAAAGAGAGAAGAGAGAGATAGAGGAGGGATAGAAGAGAGGAGAGGAGAAAGGAGAGAGAAGGGGAGATGTCAGATACAAGTTCTGATAAGAATATAGTCGTTGGGGGCTCTGACCAATCATAAGAAAGGAGAAAGAGTAACGAAAGTGACGGCGTCAGCGAAACGAACGCTACTGAAAAAAGACACGCAAATAAAGGCAAACAGTTTGGGATGAAATCACCGTTGGATTTTCTTAAAGATTGGTGCTGGGAAGAGTTCCGTTAATTAAATCAAGATGTTAAGCTGAGGTGTCACATTGTAATTGGTTACATAGAAAGTCGTAATTAGGAATGGAGTAAGAATTATAATTATTTTATGTTTCTTCTTGTTTATAAATCGCATAGCTGATGTAATAGGAATTATGAAAATTATGAATAAAGATTCGATTATTTCATCTCTTTCTTCTCAATTATCTTTCTTCTTGCTTTTCTCTCCTAATTGATCCAATTCTAGTTACTCAATTGCTCAAGTTACACGCTCAATTCATCTCAGTAGCGTAACAGGAGACGTGAAAGGAAATGAGGAGAGAATGCTGAAGAGAGGGAGCGAATGGTTTGCGTGGAAAAAAAAAGAAGGAAGGGGAAAGGAGGGAAGGGAGCTGCTCACAGAAAAAGGGGAGAGGCACGCTAAGATGACGCTAGATGACATGACTGAATGGTAAGCAGTAATTACCAATAACTTATTCGATTTTTTTCACTATATGAGTGAGGTGGGTCTACATGGAAATCGCATCCTCTGGACTTCGGAGAAAGAAGTCCAGTGGTCTTCTGATAATCAGAGCCGTCCGATTTAATCTCAATGATGATGGGTGCCCCGTGAATAGTACAAGATTGATAGGCCCGAAAAAAATTTAACCGTTGAGATTATATCGCACGGCTCGGATCGCAAGAAGACCACTGGACTTCTCTCTCAGAGAAGTCCAGAGGATGCGGTTCCGGTCTACATGTATTAAAAGAAAAACAGTCCCGTCAATCCGTCATTTCGAAAATAAATAAGATGAACAAATCTGGGCTTTTCAAGACCACTTCATGGGCTGGACTTTCTTAAATCCTAACAAGATAGGCTTTCCTCAGAAGCTGCAGTTAAAACTTTTCCATGGGCACCAGCACCACGAATGAGTGGGTTAAACATCTCCGGGAACTGCTTTTGAAAGGCTCTTAAACTGAACAAAAAAATAATTAAAATTTAATTACCGTAATATTTAATTGAAATTAACCAAATACTACAACAAAAAGATAATTCTTTTAGTCCCAAACAAGTTGGATAGACTAGAAATGAAGGCCAACAAGATCAAGTTCATCAAAGTAAATAATTTCATTCGAGTACAGAACATTAATCTACACACATGATTTAATAAAAGATAACTTATATAATAATTTTTATACTACAAGAACTAATTCACATCAATTGTTAATTATTAATTAGGAAATCAACTACGTTAATTAATTCGATTACAGAACATTATTCTACACAAAAAAAACATATCAAACATGAAACAGAGTAATTAAATTCAAATTAAACCACTAATTTAATGATATAGCCTTGTTTTTGAAATAATTTCAAGATTTTGATGACATTTGTAGTTGCCAAATTGGGCAGTGATTAATTAAAACCACCAATGTCCTTTTCGTTTTATGATGAGCAGCTGACACCTGTGGCGTCACGTATGATCAAAGAATCAGTACAAAGTTAAATTTTTAATTCTAAAATTCTTGATACAAGAGTTAATTAAAAACTTGACCAGTCAGTCAACAGTCCAGTGGTTTTTGTTTCGAACTATATATATATTTTATTTTTGTGGTTGTGCAAGGAGCCAAGGACAATGGACCAACTGCACAAGTCAATTATCATTCACGGCAACGGGAAATTGGAAATTGGAATTCTTGTTATTTAGTACGGGAAGAAAGAAAATGTATAAATTGACCCAGCTTGATAGTAATGGGCCTTTCTCGAAGATTTTGACGGCTTCCAAGGATGTGGCGCTGTGAACTCTAGATTTTACTTTGTTATCTTAGGATCTTTTTTTTTCTTAACTTCTTTTTTTCTTGCTGGGAAATTTAATATGCTTACTAGTTTATATAATATAAGATCTCACTTATATGTGAAGGCATATATATAGAAATTTCAATGTTTTATTATGAAATCGAAAATATATTGACACTTAAATAAATTTCATTTTTAAAAAAACATTTTTACACTACCACAAAAAAGACCTTCTGCAACAGTCCATCCGTAACCTTTTTTTTCAAAAACGTTACAGATCCCTGGGAGGCAGTTGGCGCGAAAAACTATTTTCCAATATGTAACGTTTAAATTTATTAAACGTTAAAATTTTTGGCCCGTTTCGCAAAAAAAAAAGCTGTCTAGACATTCTGCAATGTTTTTTATGTAAAAAACGTTGCAGATCTGTAACGTTTTTTATATAAAAAATATTACAGATCTGCAACGTTTAATACTAAATAAGCGTTACAGAACCAACCCAATCTGTAACGTTTATTTAGTATTAAACGTTGCAGATTTGAATTTTGAATTTTTTTTTTGGCGGAGTTATACACACCCACGGACGAAACTGTACTACCACGCATGCACCTTCTGTAACGTTTAATACTAAATAAGCGTTACAGAACCAAGCCAATCTGTAACGTTTATTTAGTATCAAACGTTGCAGATTTGAATTTTGAATTTTTTTTTTTGGCGGAGTTATACACACCCACGGATGAAACCCTCCTCCCTCTCTCATAAAATTTTATAAGTCCCTCAAACCCTCCACCTCTCTTTCTCTTCTAAAACCCTCTTTCTCCCCTATCTCCACCCCCTCTCTCTGATCTCCACCTCGACCCGGCTCCCTCTCTCGATCAGTCTGAAAAAAACTTAAGTCCAAAACCTTCACTGCGCCTCTCCTCTCCACTCAACTCTCCACTCGATCTGCTCTGCTCACCCCTCCCCGCTCTCCATTCTAGAACTTTCACCGCCATTCTCTCGACGATCGCTGCCTCTTCATTCTCTCATCTCTCACTGTGGATGTAGCACTACATGATGAACCAAGAAAATCGTGGTCGAGCAAACGAAAGTCATCCGATGGACGAAAACCGTGGCCGAGCGAACGAAATCCATGGCGAACGATGAATGATTATGATTGTGTTTTCATAAAACATTACAGATTTTTGAATCTGATTTTTTATTTATATTATTATTTACATTATTTATATGGAAAAATTCGGGCCCATAAATAATTTTTTTTAAAAAAAAATTTAAAATTTGTAACGTTTATTACATTAAAAACGTTACAAATTATTAAATTTTTATTTTTTTTATTTTTAAATTAGATATTTTGTAACGTTTTTTATGAAAAAAACGTTACAGATTGTACCATTCTGCAACGTTTTTTTTATACAAAACGTTACAGATCTGTAACGTTTATTTTGTAAAAAACGTTACAGATCTGTAACGTTTTTTTAATCTGCAACGTGGGCTTTTGCAACGTGTCCACAAACGTTGCAGAGCCTTCTTTTGGAACGTTGCAAAATGTCAAATCTCGGGTAGTGTTAGTTATTTTACACAGTAATTGCTTAAAAAAAAAAGAAAGTATATATGAAAAAGTTAAAGTTGTGTTCATGTGGAACTCGATCGAGCTAGCTAAAATCAATATTTAATTAGTCTAACCTGAAAAGCTTTCATCGATGTTTAACTAGACCCTATTTGTTATGATTTTTTTTTTTTGAATAAAAGTAGCCCTTTAATATTTGCTATGATTTGATTATAATTAATTAATTATCTAAAATGAAATTAAAATTGCTCACTTTAACTCAAACTTCTTTTGCACAAACTCCCATTATTTATGTAATTTTAATACCACTGTTCAATGCGCAAATATTTATTGTGTTGTGTTATTATATATTTTTAACGCACATAAATAATACGTATTGAGAAAAAGGTAGTTACACAGCTTACCCGTTTCATTTATCAGAAAGGAAACAAAGCATACGACATTTAAGCAAAAACACAAGCAATTAATTACACTTAACTACCCCCTATGTAATTAAAAACCCCTTGAAGTTTGTGGCTTCCTGAGATTAACTCACCAACTCAAAAGTTGGGGCCAAATCCTCAGCGGCGTACTGTATGAAAATTTGCACCCCCAGCCTTCCAACAAAATACAATTATATTAAACCACAAAATTCGAACAGAACAAATACAATTTGTAATTATTTGAATTTTAATATATAAGGTAAGGGCCTGACCTTGCTTTTCGTAGGAAAAAAAAAACCAAAACAAGTTCTAATCACATATGATACATAAAAGAGTTAATTTAAAATGTAGTACAATTTTGTGCACTACTGTACCTACTGATATTCGAATGATTAAACTCAAGTACTCAACATGCATATTCCACAGGTTTGGGGTTGCTTTTCATGTCGGTTTAGAACAAAATGCGAACAGAATCAATTCGCCTATAGTAAACGCAGTCTTCTTTTAGAATATTATAACATTGTCACGACTTTGGGACACATTCTGGGGCCACAATGCCACTTAATATTCTGGGTCCTCCTAACCGTGTTGATTTAGGCATGTCCCTTTCGTTTGGACAATTCAGCCAATTCTAGTTAAATATATTTTTTTAAAATTTTCTCATCATGGTTGAATGGTTCAATGTTTTGCAATTGTACCCAAGACTTCAGTGACATTTTGAAAATCCATCCTTGCAATTCAAGGTTATTACTTGATTATTACTCCCAACTTAAAAAAATTGTTTTGTTGAAGAAACACAACTTAAAATTTTGTCTTTTGGTGTTGAAAAATTCACAAATGCGGTACCGGTCCTCTAATTAGGTTTACTATACAGACGATAAACGATTTATAATTAGAACTATTTTATTATTCTCTGGAGACTAACTTGTGCAACATCGAGTATTCTTTTAGGCTCGTTTGGGATGACCGGGAATAGACCAATTTTCGGAATTAGCAATTCCATTTCTAAATTTTTCATCCAAACCATTTTGGAATAGCCAATTCCATTCCTAACACAATTTCCAATAATACTCTTCCCAATAACACTTTTCTCACTACTTTTCATCTCAATTACACTCTTTCCAACGCTATTCCTAAACTCACCATCCAAATAACATTTCCAATTCCCGAAATAGCAAATTCCCACAATTCCTGTGAATAGTATTTTTCTCTAAATTTATGCTATTCCTACCCTATTCCTAACCATGCCAAACGACACCTTAAGTGAAACAAATTGAAGTAAAATTATATTAAAATATCATATCTGAGAAATAGAATTTGAAATAAAAAGTAGAATTTGATTTTAAAAGTTAATGAAACAATACCAGCATGCATATATTTCTAAGTAATAGATGAGATTGAAATAAAATAATTTTACTACAGAAATTAATTAAAACGTCACCTCTAAAAATACGGAAATCTTCGGATGAAGATTTTAGACCTAGTTCGAGCAACCTTTCCTGGATTTCAAAATATAATTATTGACCGGAGTGCGGTCATAATCACAATATACTAGTTATGTTTTGTTTAAAGGAAGAACAATTGATTATACTTTTTGTGATAGATTTTTTTTAGAAGTTGCTATTTTTTTTTTCCTGATCTATCTCACAATCTAAGATTTTTCCTTTTTTTTTTTCTTGCATCAAACATTCATAATTAAATTATTGGAAAACAGTAATTTAAAAAAAAACTTGGTTAACGTTGCAAAACTACAACATGTACAGCATACAGTTACACTTAGGGGTGTCAAACGTGGTTAACGACCACGATAGAGATACCGTTATCGTGCCACTTAAATAACGGTATGAAACAGTATGCCACTTACCGTTTTGTTTATTAAACGAAATAGATTTTCGTGCCATCAACCGTTCCACTTCATAAATTACACATAAAACGGTTTGAAATGAGGTTGAAACGGTCGAAACGGTATAATTTTCCATGCCACCTACCGTTCCACTTAGAAAACGGTATAAATTTCGATGCCACAAACTGTTCCATTTAATTTAAACGAAACGGCATAACAGTAAATGGTTTCCGTTGACACCCCTGTACTTACACTTACACATCTCCTTTATATCTACGTCTCTCCAAAACTTTTGGCTCCTAATCCAAAATTTCGCCTTCTCTCTCTAATTCACAAAAGCCTATGAGGCTTCCAACAGGACAAAATTCGTTCCCTCACCATTTCTTCCATCACCTCTTCATCATTTCTTTGCTGCTCATCACTCTGTCAACTATAACATCATCTCAGCCCATGAATGTCAAAGTAGGATTAATTTTCGACCCAGAGTCACCGCCCGGAATGATAGCCAAGACCACCGCACCGATGGCTCTGGATGACTTTTACACTGCTCATCCCAACTCTATTAACCGTATGAGCCTCCTAACTCGTACCTCCCCCGGAGGTGATATAGTCACCTCCGCGTCTGCCGGTAATTAAGTTCCTTCATACATCAATATTTTAGTGCATATTTGAACAAATTCAGATCAAAAAAATAATTTCAGTTTATTTACTCTTATTTTTCACACATTAATTATTGATTCAAATCTATTTATCCATCTAGCCCTGGAGCTAATTAGTCAGGATAAAGTGCATGTAATTCTCGGCCCTGGGACTTCAACCGAGTCGGCTTTTGTGGCTGAAATGGGTACCAAAGCAAAAGTTCCAATAATATCTATGTCATCAACAAGCCCTTCAGTGTCACACTCACACTCTCCATTTTTCATTCGTGCTGCGGCAAATGACACAACACAAGCTGGCGCCATTGCGGCTCTGGTCAAGGCATTTGGCTGGCGCCGTGTGGTACCTATTTATCAAGATGATGACTATGGTTCCTCACTAATTCCTTACCTCGTAGATGCACTTGATAATGTGGATGCTCAAATGCCATACCGTCAATCCATTTCTTTCTTGGCTAATGAAGATGAGATTGAAACTATTCTTGCAACACTTCAGAATGAACAAACCCGAGTGTTTATCGTGCATATGAGAGTTTCATTAGCCACAAAAATGCTTGCTCTTGCAAGAAACATGGGGATGATGTCGAATGGGTATGTTTGGATATTGACAGACGGGCTCACAAGTTTGCTCAGCTGGCTTCCAGAAGAGTCGGTGGAAGGGGTACTGGGCCTCACGCAATACTATCCTATGACGGAGCAGTTACGCAAGTTCAAGACGAGATGGACCCGCCGTTTCTTGAAAGATTACCCTAAAGCTGACCCAGAGGTGGCACAAACTCTCAGTCGTTATGCCATATGGGCATATGATGCTGTCTGGGCTGTGGCAATGGCTTCTGAACATTTTAAACAAATAGATAACATGTTTGCTAATTCTACAAATGGAAGCACCGATCTGTCGAGCATGGGTGCTTCAACAACTGGTGATGATCTTCTTCAAAATATTTTAAACACATCATTTGATGGCCTAGGCGGCGAGTTCAAGTTCGTGAATGGTGAGCTAGACTTGTCAGTGTTTTATATTGTGAATGTTAACGGTGGGAAGGGAAGAACTATAGGCTATTACACACCTAAATATGGCCTATCCAAGAACTTGCAAGTTGAAAGCAATGCCTCATATTCGACCTCTCGAGGCGACCTTGGGCCAGTGATATGGCCCGGTGACTCGACAGTACAGCCTAAAGGGTGGGTCCTGCCTACCATTGGTAGAAAATTAAGAATAGCTGTTCCAGGGCCAGTCCAGGAAGGGTTCAAAATGTTTTTGGACATGGAGACGGATAACACCACCAACCAGACAACAGCGACTGGATTCGCGATAGACATGTTCGAGGCGGCGGTGGAGAAGTTGCCATATGCATTGCCGTTTGAGTACATACAGGTGCTTCATGTCAAGTATGACGATCTTGTGAAGATGATTGGTAATGGGGTGAGTAAACCTTTCCCTAAACATTTGTTTCATTTTTATTTCATATAGCCTTTGCCTGCCACTAAAATTTCCACAGCTTTAATTGCTAATTTAAGGAGATACTAAAACTCCTTAATCAATTAGCGTAGAATAGATCCGAGCTTTATATATAGAACTTCATGCATGGTATAAACTGCAAGCATTCTGTTATAAATCCGATCGATATACTTACAAATAAATACATTCAGTTTTGATAGAAGTTTTAATCATAAGCACGTGTAAAATAACACCCAGGAATGATTAATTAATGTTGATAAAAATTATGATTGTATTTGCAGCAAGGGCAACATTCATTGTAACAGAAATTGCTACAGACAAATATACATACAATGTATTGCATTAAATTAGATAGTCTAACAAACCCAAATTTCGAAAGATTCAAAGTCAAACGAAATTGTCTTCCCTGTCTTTGGGGAGGGCGTGCTGTACAAAAAGTACTCTAAATTTAACGGGAAATCTAACGCATAAAATTAATCAAATTACAACATTAGCATCAGAAATTCACATACAAAGTATAATATTTGACTGTACTAGAATTAATTTAATTTTTAAATAAATTATAGGGATAAATTGAGCATTTGTTACATTTGGTCTTAGTGTCGTTAACTTAAAGATAATTATATAACTGCAACTTTCTACTATTGTGAACATATAGATGCATGTTAGTTTCTGAAAATAGATTTAGGTAATGACTACTTATTCAATAATACTTATGAGTCATATACTGTTATAATATATAACAGCCACGATCAGTAATGTAATTTTTCTATAACATGTGTTAGTTGTATATCAACATTTTGAATTAATAAAGTCCTTTCATATTCCTAACCACTTTCCCTACTTGACGGCCCTACTAGCTAGAGTAACAAATTTTGACTTGATCCGAATGCTATTAATTATATATACTTCAACAGACAGCTGCAAAATTTAAAGTAAATATAGATGATTTATAAAATAACTCAGCGGATTTGAATTGCACAAGATATTCTAGTAATGGAGTCTACCGTAAGGGGTGAATTAAAGTTTTCCAACTTTTTTGATAGTCTTAATGAGATATCCACAAGGTATTCACCAACCAGATTTGGAATCCAACATTATATGGTTAATGTACACTAAATTACAAAAGATCTGTTACCAATATATAATATGTCTGTGACATATATGCACTTCAATTAATAATAATTCTTATCGAATTCAATCGTTCTCTTAGTTTATTTTTTCCAACATAACATATATAAATTATAATTATAAGCATATTTATTTGCCTTTTTAGTTCGCATGATGCACTACAATCACTTCAATATGTATTCAATAAATAAAAAAAAATAGTTTGTTTTTTAAGGACATATGTGTAGGCTACTCAATATATAGCATTACGTTCGTTCACTTTTGGCACATGATCATGATAGATAGTGATTACTTATATAATATTATGCCAATTTCTAATGGAGTATTAGTACGTCCATTTAATCACATTCATGAAGCTTCAATATATTTATCTCTAATATGAAGGGATTCCTTATGTGTGCGTGCACACAAATAAATTACATATAGACTTGATTCTAGCTTTTGCTAAAGGCGTTGATTGAATATTTGAATTACATTCTCGAGAAACTTAGTCAAGTCTTTATAGGCCGTCTTTGAATAACGACCCATCGTAGTTAGTTCTGTTCAAACTGGTCAAAATTTACCTGTAACTATGTTTGGATGTACGTCTAATCGTTATAAATTAATGTTCACTAACCTTGCTACTTTATATAATTTATTTATATTTATTTCTTGGAGCAGCACCATTTGAAGACAATTGTTCTTTAAGAAATGGTGGAATGCTACACGTAGCGCAGATGGGCCTATGCTATGTGTTTGTTTTTCAATTTTGTTCTTCAAATGATTGATCCGAATCGTTTAATGTTTATTTCATATTGAAATCTTATTAGAAACTAAATTTTATATATTTTTTTAGAATTTATTTACTAATTTTTTCAAATTTTTTAAAATTATTGTTATTGAAGGATTTGGAATTAATTAGATGATATGTACAAGTGAGCGAGTATATTCTTTACAAAATTATAGATGTGATAATTACATCAACTGTCAACCACGTATCCGTCTCCACCAAAGCGTGGGGGCCTTGATGTTTTGCAAAATTGTTAGTTTGACTCTGAATTTTTCATTGATCACAAATTTAGTTTGAATTCTACGCTGACTTGAACTGTTCAAGTTCAAATGCCACATGCATGGGGCTGGGCCAATATTTAAAAATGTCACTTCAAGTCATTTTCGAATAATTTTAAATACTTAAAAGTCACTTCATTCATTATTTGGACTATTTGTCGAAGATATGCGTCCCTATTAATTGACGTTCAATTAAGTCAACTGCTTTTCTTTTACAATGATTTTTTTTTTTATGCTATCTCTAAAACGGTTGGGTCCTATTGGATAGCTGTAGTTTTCTATTATATTATTTATTATTAATTGGTGAACTACACTACCATTTATTTTCTTTTATATGATATACATAAGTAGTTCATGTTTTATATTAAAATATATTCCTAAGTACACTTTTTTTTTTGAATAATTTTTCCTGAGTACACTTACAAACTATTTGCTATGCTTTTCCATCAAGTATATATACTTGTGCGGAAAGGTTAGTTATTGGAATTCAAAGGACAATAATGAATTTTCGTCCATAAAAAATCAGCACCTATAAGTTGTGTGTAAATTAAGGATTAGTTGATGTGATGACGTCGAATAATCAAAAGCTTTCGCCGTACCTTGACGTCATCAGCTGAATCAGCAAAACAATCCAATGAATAAAGCAAGCCAAGACAAAAGTTCTCTTCACACGAGGGAAGCTAGCATGATGACAGCTGATTGGGATACCTACCCATCTGCCTAGGATCTGCCTACGGGCAGTTTCAAAAAAAAAAAAAAAAAAAAAAATCTGCCTAGGATCTTTAGTAAAAGAAATCTTTATATGGCATTATTATTATTTTTTTGGCAAATATATGGCTTTACGGAAGAGATTTGCTGCTTGACGTACGCATTAAATTAATTTATATAATATTATTTAATTTGCAGACTAGCTAAAACTAACACATTTGACGAGTCAGATACCTTTATATTTATTAATGATCTATTTCATTCAGGCATTAATTTGCATGCATATTACAAAATTTAGTTAAGTTTAAGTGGTAGCTACTTTTAGTTTTGAAAGTACAACTTTTATTTTTAAGTCCACAAAATCTGTTCGGAAATTTTTTTCCTTTGCCAATATATCACTTACTGTTGGGTAATTTATTGTTTTATTTATTTATTTATCAAGTCCAATTCCTTGTTCAATTTTTAGTATTTTGTTACCTCAAAATAAATTTTGATACCTGAATTAATACTCGTATTTTTTATAGACCTATGATGCAGCAGTTTCCGATATGACGATCACCAACAATAGATCAAAAGATGCTGACTTCACACTGCCATACATGGCATCAAGCTTGTCGATGGTGGTGCCGGTGAGGAATGAACGGAGTAAGAATGCGTGGATCTTCCTCAAGCCCCTCAAGGCTGACCTCTGGTTGGGTGCTTTTGCATTCTTTGTTTTCACCGGTGCTGTCATCTGGTGTTTGGAGCACCGGATCAATGATGAGTTCCGAGGACCACCATCGAACCAACTCGGCACCACCTTTTATTTTGCCTTCTCCACTCTAGTCTTCTCACATAGTAGGTTTAACAGAACTTCGAGTCAATTTTATTATTCGTTTTCAACTTTTTTTAAAAATTTCTTTTACTGTTTTTTCCACCCATAATTTAATAGAAGACAAATTATTAATCTTCTTTTTTCACCAAAGGAAATTTGAATTATAAAGGAATCATGTCACTGGGTCTGCAATTGCATCAATTAAATATGATTTAATTATGCCACACGGTATTGCAATATAAGTACCAGAGCTTAAGAATATATTAACGGATAAAGAATGCACTGCTACTTTATTAATGAATGAAGTTATATACATAAATATCAGTAGAAACAAAAAATATTTACACCTTACTGTGTGTCCAATATGCACCTAATTGCAGGGGAAACGATAGTTAGCAACCTCTCAAGATTTGTCATAATTATTTGGGTGTTCGTGGTGCTCATATTACAAGCAAGTTACACAGCGAGCTTGACCTCAACGCTGACAGTTCAGCGCCTTACTCCAACTTTTGCTGACATACACGAGCTTTTGATAAGCGGGAAAAATATTGGTTACCTAGAAGACTCCTTCACCAAAGATTTCTTGCTGAGAACAGGTTTTGTTGAAAACAGATTACTTCCTTTCAAATCCCCTGATTCATATGAAGAAGCATTGTCAAATCACACCATTGCGGCTGTTGTTGACGAGGCCCCTTACCTCCAAGTCTTTCTCAACAAGTACTGTGACAACTACACAATGGTTAATCTACCAAACAAGACAGGCGGATTTGGATTTGTAAGTCTTTCCCTCGCTCTTGTACGTCACACTAGCAAATCTACATATAAATAATAGATGCATGAAGAGTATCAAATGATTTTAAAATCTTGAAACAAAATTACAAGTATAAATGAAGTTCATAATCCTATTTTGGTTCAATCCTTTGAAATGCTAGCTGTTGTTAGTTTACAGGTCAGGTACTTAACCCAAAGTATAGTTTTCTTGGAAAGTTTGAAAAGTATAGTTATGCTAAAAAACGATAATACGTACAGGTATTCCCGAGAGGATCTTCGCTAGTGACTGACCTCTCCAGAGCAATCCTAAACATAACAGAAGGGGATGAGAGCACAAGAATAATGCAAAAGTGGTTTGGTGAGTCGCTGTCATGCCCACCACAAGATAGCCCCTTCTCTTCCCATAGCCTTGACATCGTAAGCTTTTGGGGATTATTTCTCATCACAGGCGCAACGTCATTGCTTTGTTGCTTGATCCAGTTAGCTTTATTTCTAAAAGAAAACAGACACCTCATAAGGAACATTACTTCTATAAATTCTTTCAGAACGAGACTGCGTTCAATGGCTAGGCTCTACGATGAAAAAGACCTATCTAGTCACACATTCCGAAAATCGCAACCAAGTTCCCCGTTTGGGAGTTCCCCTTACAATTTTCAGCCAGACACTCCAATGAGCATATCTAATCATAGTGGTGGGGGCCCGTTTTCATCTGAGCAGATGAGTCCTGTCACAGATGAGACGGAAATGCATGGCAATTCCACGAATGAAACTCCTGATCATGGAAGTGCTTAGGGCTTGTATAAATTGTTGTAAATTTTAGCTTGATTAGAAGGTTGGTATAGAAGAATAATTTCAAAGTAGTAGATGAATTTAAGAAGTGTCTGATCATTGGAGAATCAATAATGCTTCTTCAGTATCTGTAGTTCTGTACTATAGTCTGGTTAGATAAAAAGTTCCCTAGATAAAGTACATATTTGTACGTGTAACATACTATATTTAGAAAGAATAGAAAATTTATTGGATAAGTCACATTGCGGTTGGCAATTGAAAGAAACAACAATAATTAAGTGCCTTACTAATGTTCCTCCCAAATGATTTATTTATTAATTATAATTCTGTGTGAAGGAAAAGGTCTAATAGTGCCACAATATCCACTAGTATGCCTAATTTGAATTTAAAAAAAAAATTCTGCAAGTAGGAACTAAAAGATCATCAATACCCTAAGTAAACGAAAAAATTGCAATACATCAAAGAGTTCCACCTTGCTAGTCGGGTTGTAAGGAAGGTCAAAGAGTGCCACCTGGCCAGGATAGAACCTGTCTCAATCTTTAAAGCTAAATAGAGTTGGGTCCAGATTTGGTAAAAAGTACAAAAATGATTTGTTACCCCTCATTTTTTAATCATATAATTAAAATACTCAGCACTGAGGGAACTCTTAGACCTGGTCTTGATGACTCCCTTTTCTGCATTTCATTTGCATTAAGTCAATATTTATTGTTCGTTCTGTTCTTCTCCGTTTTATCTTGAGTTGATCTAATTAAAATTTTAAGATCTGAATTACAACACAATGCTCCGTTGATTTATATTCTCCTTTTTATGATTTCAAGAATCCCCCACAAGTTACGCCAGGGTATTCTAAACAAAAGACTGAATGATTCTATCTAGACATTGCTTCCCAGAACTGACTTATTTATTGATCTCAGGTCCAATAAGGACTTCTCATGCAGTCTTCTCATTGCATAAATCTCCCCGTTACACATTGATTATCAGGATCCCCACATTTGTGGTACGACCCATTTGTGCCCAGATATGGGAGAAAGAAACCAGAGGCAAAGAAGTCAAGAAATCCACATTTGGGTCCTAATTCTTTTACTGTTCCACATTTCAATCCCTGCATCCACACAACTAACACAGACACCAACATCATTCAAGGTGGGGTTAATCCTTGACACCAAGTATCCGATTGGTCAGGTTGCTCTGACTTCCATTCAAATAGCCATTGCTGATTTTTACACTGCTAATCCTAACTCTACCAAACATCTCATAGTTGTGCAGCGCGACTCATCAAGCAATGTCCTTAATGCTGCCTCTGCTGGTAAATGTGTCATTTTTTAATTTAATACATCAAGTTTCAGCAAAATGCATATACTAATTTAGAACATTTTATTCTTCACACAGCCTTGGAGCTGATTACAGGGGAATCAGTTCATGCCATTCTTGGCCCAGGAACTGCTCCTGAAGCTTCAGTCGTCTCTGATCTCGGCACAAAGACAAACATACCAATTATATCATTCTCAGTTACAAGCCAATCTGTTGCCCCTTGTTGTTTCCCATTCTTTGTCCGAGCTGCCCCAAGTGATGCCTTACAGGTAAGAGCCATTGCAGCACTTGTACAGGAATATGGGTGGCGTCGTGTAGTGCCAATTTATGAAGATGACGATCATGGAGTGTCACTTCTTTCATTGCTCGTTGATGCTCTAGATGATGTCGAAGCTGTCATTCCATACTCATGTGGCATTCGATTTTCAGCTACTGCCGATCATATCTCATCTGAGCTCTACCGGCTTCAGACATTACAAACTCGTGTATTTGTCATCAACACGTGTGTTGATCTTGCTGTACGCATTTTAACCACTGCAAACCAAATTGGCATGATGTCAGAAGGTTATGTTTGGATCTTGACTGAGCAGCTAACAAGTCTCCTTGGATGGATTGAAAATAAATCCATGCAAGGTGTGCTTGGAGTATCCACTCAAATCCCAGCTTCAGTGAGGCTGAATGGTTTCAAGCGAAGATGGACTCGTCAATTCTTAATCGAAAACCCAGATGTTGATCCTTTAATAGTATCATCAGGCCTAAGCAACTATGCTGTTTGGGCGTATGATGCAGCATGGGCTCTTGCCCTTGCTGCTGAGGATATAGGCCCGGTGCCAAATTCACCTATTGGAACAAATAATAGTTCTAATGGTCTGTCGACCTTGGCGGTATCTGACACCGGGGAAAGCCTTCTAGAGGCTTTATTAAGAATACAGTTTGATGGTCTTGGTGGGAAGTTTCAGTTGGTGAATGGGGAGCTAAACATGACAAGACCATGCCAAATTGTCAACGTTGTTGATGGAAGGGCACGACAAATTGGTGTTTGGACTCAGAATGGAGGATTGATGAGGCGACTTGGGACTGTGATATGGCCGGGAGATTCAACAGTCACACCCAGGGGTTGGGATCTGCCGACCAGCGGTAAGAGGCTCAAATTCGCTGTACCAGCACCAATAGATCCTGGATTCCAGTCATTCCTGAATTTGGAGGTGGAGAAAGCAACAAACCGAACCATGGCGAAGGGTTTTGTCTTTGAAATGTTTGAGGCAGCAGTACGGCAACTGCCATATGCAGTTCTGTTTGACTATGTACCGGTTGAGGATGCAAGCTATGATTCACTTGTGGAGTTAGTCGCCAATGGGGTAATTCAGCTTCTCTACTCTCCTAATTTCATATAAATAATAGGTTTATTTTCCCTTATTTCTAGTGAAATTCTATATTAGATAGTCACTACTATCCAGTTCTTCAGTTTTAGAAATACACACACAAATAAAAACCCACAGACTTTAAATTAATAAATTTATGAACTTAAAAAATTTTGTCCTGCTTCACTTATTCCTGTATATGTTGTAAATGGCATGAATAATCATTTTCTTGCATGAAGAAAATACTTTAATTTATGTTAATTTAAGATATGCCCTTTGCTACCGACGATGTACTGTACTAAGAAATCGAACTTATATTCAATCCTGCACCAAATTAAATAAACTAAATCACTGTGTAATAAAATTCTGTATTTCTTTAGAAACCATAGCGCAGCAGTAGTACAGAGAAAAAAAAAATAATTTGAAATTTGAAAGAGGTATATTATTATTTAAACTTTGTGCTTATCTCTTTTTTTTTTTATTATTATCATTATCATTATAATAATAATAATAATAATAATAATAATAATAATAATAATTATTATTATTATTATTATTATTATTATTTTGACTTGAGTCAGTAAAAGGTCCAAATAGGAGGAAGTACCTTCATTTGTAGGGCAAACACATGCAATTATATAAATTTCCTGGTGATCGCGGAAAATGAATAAGATAAATACCAAATGTAAAAGCTAAATATGGGTGTTTACCTTGACTTCCTTTTTTTCCCCCTATAAAAAAATACTTTAAAAGGTAATATTTTCATACTTGTCCATGCAAAATGTCGGAGTAACATCTAGATACCTGCAGATGAGAAATATCTTATTACACATGAAACATGAAAATATAGATTGACAACTCAATTCTCCTAATGATTCATGTTTATGAATGATGAAATTTTACATTATATATATAATTGATTTTCATGGGTTCATGCATGTGACATGATGAGAAATATTGATAGGAATTGATAACTCATGAAAAAGGGGGAAAAAAATAGGCAACTTCATTTTGAGTCCCTAACCTCCTCGTGCGTCGTTTGTTTAACCCGTCAGTACTAGAACAATCTTAAATATATCATGATAGGAAAAACAAGTTGAAAACTATTGTAGATGAGATTCCATTTTTCTGCTTTCAAAATACAAAGGTAAATAAAAGAAATAACTGGGCATGACCAGCTTAAACATTGCCAATTTTTGCGGTACTAACCCAATAAAATATGTGTTAGGTTTTGGCACGGTATACAGTTAAATAAAAAAAAAATGACAATTCCCAACCATGGAAGATATAAAATTCTTTGGACCGGTGTATGAAGAACTCTTAAGCTATCCATCAAAGCACGTGAATGCAAGAACCTTGGGAAATTATCATAAAAAAAAAAAAAAACTAGGATACTGTTCCTGGCAGTATAGCTGTAACAAATAGCACTGTAAAAAAAAAAAAAAAAAAAAAATAGAACCCATTCAACATATTTATGTTTTTCAATTTTTTTTTTCCCCTTCATTGTTGATAGTATCGCCATATTGTTTGTTTCAATTCCAGAGTTACGATGGCATTGTTGCTGATTTGACTATTACTGCTCAGCGGTCAATGTTCATTGACTTCTCTCTACCATACAAGCAATCTGGCATTGCAATCCTGGCTTTAGCAGTAAAAGACAAGCAAAGCAAAAATACCTGGGTCTTCATAAAACCACTCAAACCAAGTCTGTGGGGAATTAGCATAGCCTTCTTTGTTCTCACAGGAATAATCATCTGGTTAATGGAACGTCGGTTCAATAAAGATTTTAGAGGGCGATGGTGGAGACAATTTGGCACCATCATTGGCTTCGCATTCTCCACAGTAGTTTATGCTCACAGTAATCAATTCTCTTTATTTAATTTCTTGCAAATTATTTCCATGCCGGGTAAAAGTACTTTAATACCCCTTGGCTGGAATCACAAGTATTTCAATACATACAAATTGAGTGTGGCATGGTACTTAAACATCTTTTTATTTATTTATTTGTCTTTTTTTCATGTTTTATGTAGCGGAGAGGATTATGAACAACTTCTCAAGAGTTGCCATCATTGTGTGGTTATTTGTTGTTTTCATCTTGACCAGCAGCTATACGGCCAACTTGAGCTCTATGTTGACAGTGGAACAGCTCAGGCCATCTGTATCAAATATCAATGAACTAAAAAAGAGTGGTGCTAATGTCGGCTACCTGCAACCTTCATTTGTAAAAGATTATTTACTCAAGTTGGGGTTCAAGGAGTCGAGGCTCCTGCCATTAAAATCACCCCAGCAGTATGCAGAGGCATTAACTAGTGGTCATGTGGCTGCCATTGTGGATGAGACTCCATACCTTGGGGTGTTTCTAGATAACCATTGTGATGGTTATCAAATGTCCAGTGAGATTTGGAAGACAGGCGGGTTTGGATTTGTGAGTCTTATCTCTATTTACAAACATTTCTTTGCATATCACAGTACAAACTTGGGGATTTAGAAGTTTTCCTTGTATACAGATTGACCTGTGTAGCAGTAAGCTTTCTTAGATTTCAAGCCATATCAACCTATTATTTTAAGGCAAATTGAAGCCTCAATCCTCATAAACAGTCAAAACAATGCAAATTGATAAAAACCAAGGAAAACTGATAAGCAACCTGGATGTCAGGCAATGAAACCAAGATATATGTTAAGCTGCTGAGTTAATCCAGGCATAATAATCAATTGTATATATTATGGCCTTAAAATAGTGGTGGTATGTGAAATTTGCAAACCATGCCAATACTGCTCCTTACTGGTAATAAAACAAATCTGGTATAGTATGAACTCATATTTGGAAGCAATAATTAATTTTTGGGTATGAAGGAAAAATCGGTTGCGTAGATGGAACATACCTTCTTCTTTTACAGAAAACAGAGTGTATCTAACATATCATATAAGCATACCTTACTTTTCTGGTTCCTAATCTCACAAAAGTATTTGCATTTAATTTATCAGGCCTTTCAGAAAGGTTCAACACTGACTGCTGATCTCTCAAGAGCAATACTGAAAATAACTGAGACAGATGAGAGCTCTGCCATAGAGCAAAAATGGTTTTATCAAGACCAGTCAATTTGCTCCACCAAAGACAGCCCATACACATCAGAAAAACTCGGTTTGGAAAGTTTTGAAGCTCTTTTTTGTATCACTGGTGGACTATCAGGCCTGTGTTGTGTCATTGCTCTTATCGACTTTTACATTTTAAATAAGGACAAGCTGAGGGAAATTGTAGGTAACAACCCCTGGAAAACTTCATTGTGCAAGATTTGGGAGCTCTTCTCTCAGGAAGCTGACAGCTCAGATAATTCTTCTATAGCATCCAGTGAGTAGGGAAACAAAATATGTTTAATATGGATTGTTGTCCAACTTTATCAGGATCAAATAAGATTAGGTTCAGAAGTAATGTAGCAGAAATTCCAACATTATGAATAACATTTTTACCAGTTTTTTCATTTATTTTCTTGCAAAATCCTACACGTTAATTCTTTATTTATTTATTTATTTATTTATTTTTTCTGTTCTGATATTTTGAACCCTAAATTACTCTATGAAAAGAATCATGACGGGTATGGAAACCACAACAGGCTATAAATTAGCTTGGGATGGAGCCAAAATAAAGGAGTCCCTACAAAAAAAAAAAAAAAAAAAAAAAAAAAAAAAAAAAAAAAAAAAATCATGTGAATGTCAAACCTGCGAAACAGCAGCAAACACTCCAAAACTTTAGGGAGCAATAAAACAGGATAATTGAGGAATAATGTTTAGAGAGGAACAAGATCATCAGGCGCTGTACCATACGGCATTACTTTCTGATTATAGCATTGAGTCCCAAAATGCTTTGGTTCAGCCAGAGCTCGAGACAGCACCCATGATACAACTATACAAGCACAACCTGGCCTGGCCGTGCAAGTAAACAATTTTGCCTCCGTTCAAATTAGAAAATGGTGATGAAGCATACTGCCCAGAGTTGGCCAAGCGTAGGAGGAGACGTGGTTTCCCCATCTACATATAAATCAAAAGGTCGATCAGTTTACGTGCATTATTTAATACTTTTGTAGCTGATTACTGTACAAATCCCCGTACAAGAGAGGCCGCATTGGTCGGAATGGCTATTGGTGCCTTGGTGGCGCCGTTGCGGGCCGCAAGTGTTTGAATTTTGATGCAACTCTGACACATGGGGACAACCAATAATGGGCTTTGCATTGTTTCACCCAGGAGCAGGCCCGTATAAGGCCCATGGGCTTCTTCTCTCCCATCATCAATCATTAAACATTAACAATGAAGCACGGTCCGTGGATGATGATTGATGAGGCGTACCGAACGTATCCTTTTCTGTTCAAACGCATGACAAAAGAGAGGAGAAGAGGGACTGAGTCTGAGGGAGAGAGAAGTAGATAGGGTGTTTGGAAAGAAGCTGCTCCAGTTGCTTCTTTTGGTCGTTTTCTTCTTCCAAGTAACAACCTTTTAACATTATATTTCTCATCCCATTCTGAGTAATTGAACCAACCCGGGTGTTACCCCATAATGCTTTGAATTTACTTGGAAGTTCACTTCTTCCTGTTTGGGTTACCTGATAAGCTTGTGTAGTTTGTGTTCTTAGTGATTATTCATACTGAGTTAATTTTTATAGTTCAAGCGGAGTCTCCGTAGCTCAGGTGTTCGCTGAAATGTCTAAAAGAGATATAGTGGTCCTCGCCAATATAGCATTGTGCACATCCACCTCTTTTCTCTACATCCTACTCAAGTAAAATTCAATTCCTGTTTAACTTAAAACCACCTCTATTGCAACAGAAACTGGCATCCATGTACACTAATTTTGTTGTTGAATACATATAAAATTTTAATCCTTAAATTATAGTTGAGGTGTCATATGTATAGTTCACATCATCTGCCATAATTGAATTGATGTGATAATTGATTATTGACACGTAATAGGAAACCATTTGGTTTGAATCTAGTATGAACATCAATTTGCTCTCCTCGAAAGTCACAATGAATTCTATTCTTAATGTTCAATTAGAATGGTATGGATCAGATCATGCATCATTGTTTTAGTACCATCACCACTATGGCAGCAGCAGATATAAAATGTCTTTTTGGGCCAAAGGGCTTCTCTTCAGGTACAAGAGACTTGGCACTAAAGACGACATTATATCTTTGATCAATCCATATTTTCCATTGGTATTCTGTTATCTCTTGTATACATTCCTTAAATTTTTTCGTACACGAACCTTAAGGGCTTTGACATGCCCTGTCGGGAAAAAAGTAATGTTATTGTCCTCTTCAGCAGCTACAAAACTTTGCATATGAATGTACTTTTGTGCATTTTCAAAATATGTACAACTCGTCATCTCTCTAAAAGATATATAAAAAAGAGGCAGTATAAATTTCCTATAAGGTGCCACTTGGCACTTGGCAGGCACACTTCTTTTTACAGGATTTATGATACACAACTATAATAACATAACTGAAAGTCGGAATTATTTTGCTTTCACAGATTTATCTGTGTGGTTCATCGCTTGTCTGAGCAAGCATCTCTCCAAAGGAACGCATCTCAATCTCATTGTTGGCAATTTCACGTCCTGGTGTCCCTTCATCACTTGTAATTTCACCAAAGTTGCTTTCAGAATCAGGTGAGCCTAAGGTGAACTGCACATTATCAATTAAATGAGGTGATGTAGTTGGTGGGCTGATGGACAATTCTGTAATTGGTTCATCCTTCTCAAGAGGATTTTGTGGCGCTTCAATGTTTGTTGAACTATTCAGATGCCGATAGAGAGCAAAAAACATGTGGATGATCAGAGCTATAATAGATGAAGCTCCTGTTAACAGAAACAGTCCCATGAAGCTATGGAATGTGAGGCTGCTAGAATTTGATGTGTCTTCTTTGTCAACAAAGGTACCACTGCCATATAATATTTCATCAAATTTTGTCATGTTGGCGCTCTCCATGACATTTAAAATTTCTCTTGACACGTCTGGCACCAGTGGTGATCCTCTTGGAAAAACCTGAGCAAAGAATGACAAAAAAATAAAAAGAAAGGAAGAGTAGTCTATGAAAAGATCAAAATCAAATTAGATCATACAACTGTTCTAATGGTCAGTTTTTTTCTGCTGGAAAATTTTATTATTTTGTTGTGTCAATGTGCACTTTCTGTGCAAGCAGGTAGGATACCAGTAGTAAACACTGAATCTGAAACAGAGACCAAAATGAATGCACCATCATGGCTTCATTAGTTGGCTTTTTCTTTCATTTATTAATATAAATGGGATAATACCAAACAATATGGTATCACTGCCATCATTGGAGCGACTGCATTTGGAAGGTAGCAAAATGTGTGAACTCTTGTGTGCGTGTGGGAGATATATTACACACACACACACACACACTGAGGGAGGGAGAGAGAGAGAGAAAGAGAGAGAGGACGTACAAATCCAAACCCATCAGTCTTGTATGTGGGACCGACCATTGAATAATTTTTAGGGAACTTATTGAGAAACACTTTCAGGTACGGTATCTCATCAACAACAGCAGCGACCCTTCCAGTGGATAATGCCACATTATAATCCTCGGGTGATGATAAAACAATCATCTTAGATTCATTCACTCCCAACCGCTTGAGAAGTGCTGGCATAAAAGAATCATCCAAGTACCCCACGTAACTCCCTTCTTTGATAACCTGGTCTATGCTTGTCACTGTAGCTTGAAGTTGTTCAACAGTCAGCTTCGAGGTCAAGCTTGCAGTGTAGCTCTGCTGTAGGATGAGCACAACGAAGACCCATATTATCACCACTAGGCGTGACAAATTGCTTACCAACCTTTCTCTATGGGCAAAAACTACTGTGGAAAAAGCAAAGTAGAAGATGGAACCCATTTGGTTTGCCGGGTTTCCTCTGAACTCATGGTTTACTCGGTGCTCTATGAACCAGACTGTGATGCCAGTGAGGATGAAGAAGGCACCACTGGTGAGCCATAATTTGGCAGTCAGGGGTTCCAGGAATGTCCATGGGGATTTCTTGTTCACGTCCTTTATCGGGACCAGCATGCGCACTCCTGATTCGGTATAAGGAAGAGTGAAATCAGCATACATGGAGCGATTGGCCAAGATGGTAACATCACCAACCACCGCATCAAACTTCTGTAAATTTGAAGTAACAAGTCAGGAGGTGGGCTGGTATGAATTATCTTTCCACAAAGTAGCACTACCATAAGCCAAGTTGTCTTTCTTTAAAAAAATAAAATAAAAAATAGATACCAATTTTGTCTGTCATGTTAATAAGAGATTAGCTATGCTATTTTTCTTTAGCATTTTATACCTATATGTTTTTTAATTTTGTAATAAAATGTGACTAAATGGATCAGGCTACATGCTGTTGGCTCTATTAAGGCCTAATATGGGTTAGTCTTGCGTTCTTGATTGTTTCATTGGACAAGGTGAAGTCCAATTAAGTCAGAAATTTTATAGTCTTAATTGTTACCAAATTCTTTCCGGACTGTCTAAATAAGAAATACTGGCACTTGCTTAGGGTAAAACTAATTTAATGATTTTTGGTTAAATAAAATCTGAACTCATCACCAACAAATGAAAACAAAAGTAGAAAAAAAGAACAAGAAGCAGACCTTTAGATAAACCTGGTAAACAAGGTCATCATAAGGCCCGTTGTACTCCACAAAATTATATGGGACTTGGTAAGGCAGTGCATCCATCGCTGCTTCAAACACCTTTATGCAAAAGCCAGAGAAATTGTGTCGGGCTGTTTTGTCCGGCTTCACAAACTCAGAAAATCCAGGTTTACTGGGAACACCTATCAGGAGTGTCTTGTTGGCCGTTGGCCATTGCCATCCCCTAGGAAGAGACTGGTTGTTACCTGGCCAATTAATTGAAACATTATCCCTAGTCAACAGGGGCCCCAATGCCTTGTTATAGCTGCCATTCACGTAGGTTATCTCATAGGTTCCAGATTGTAATTGGCCATTAACCAATTTAAAAGAACCACTTATCCCGCTGAAATCGATAGATTCTATTGAAGACTTCAGATTCTGTCCTATCTCAGAAACCCCGATGTTTGAAAAATCAGTCGAGTTATACAATGCATTAGAGGTTTTAAACGATAATTTTGCATATTTTACATGTTGAACTGCCTTGGCCAACATCCACACCGTGTCGTATGCCCGTAAACCAAAAGCAATAGGCCTGGTGGGAAGGTGAAGTCCATTCAATTTGAATTTCTTTCCGAGTCTCATGGAAACATTCTGAACTCTTTTTGTATTTGGTATAGACGGCCTTATACCCAGCACACCTTGCATCACATTACTTGCATTAGACCCATATATATCTACAATGTCTGTCAATCCATAGGTTGTAATCCAAACAAAATCATCACTGCCCATATTTCTCTGTTTAACAAGGGAGAAAAACTTTAGAGCTAATTCGTACGACATGTGAACCACAAAGACTCTGGTTCTGTTGGACTCCAAATAGTCGAGCGTTGCATTTATTTCTGTATTACTTGCAACAGATGGAATTTTGCACCGGTATGGAACGTAGGCCTCGATTCCTTGTAAGGTGTCAACTAGGTATGGGACAAACATATTGCCAGAGTCGGTATCCTCAAATACTGGTACCACCTCCCTCCAATTGAAATGTTTAGCAATAGAGGCAATGGCGATGGCTTGGGATGAGTAATTCCAAGTGGTACGAATGAAATAAGGAGTTTGACTGTGAGAAATTGATGGGCTTTTTGCACAAAATGAAATGATCGGTACATTTGATTTGTTGCCAAGTGCGACAACAAATTTCGCTTGATTTGATGTTTGTGGTCCAATGATTGCTTGAACTCTGACATTTTTCAGCAGATCAACAGCTGCATAAATATTAAACAATAAGTAACTTCTTAATTTGTTGCAATAATGAATAGTGTGGATTGCTTATGGTACTAAAAAATTGGAATGAAACTTTGAGGTCATAGAATAAAATACTTTTGTTTTTGAAGGAAAAATATGCGTCAAGCTCCCATCTTTCAATTTATATAAAATACAGAATGCAAGTTTGGCTAAAAGTTAAAATGACATTAGATGTACTATTAGTACAAAAACCTCTAGACATTAGCATCGCAAATATTCAATAAAATAATATAGGAAAGATGAGAGCTAGTGATCATTTTAAAGTCTGAAACGGTTGATCTTCAAATTTCTTCAAATAGGATTAGAAGTTTCAACTCTGAATTTTCAACATTGATATACAAGAGCGTTTGGATACAAAACTCTTTTAACTCCATTGATTAATAAATAAGGAGGGAAGAAGCTAGAAATATCTCCCTAATTGTTGTAAGGTTTGATTAATTAACCATATATAAATTTTTGGGACTGCAGCTAGCTAATGACCTTCAAAAATGTAAAAGAAAAACAAGGAAAGATGACAAACCGGCAACCGCTGCACCAAAGGCATCAGCATCTCCGTTATGACCGCTGAGATGGTCACTCCTCAAATCCCGCAACACGAGCGAGATTCTTGAGGTGTAGTTTGGATGTGATGTATAAAAATCCTCCATTGCCATTTGCATGTAGCTCCAGCTGATGCCACCTATCCATGATGAAGTATCCAAAATAACACCAACTTTTACAGTTGTGACATTGTTCCTTTCACTACTGTTCTCAACTCCAAGAGCAAGTGGAGAATAGCTCAATAAGAAAAGGAGAAAGGTGAGGTGTGATAGATGGTGACGCGATGCCATTAATCTGTGTGTGTTTATTCCAAAGTTTTGGGTGGTTCTCTTTGTTCTATGCCTTGCAATAAAGCAATCCTCTGTCGGATATTACATCTCCATTTTATATAAGATACTAGACAAGTCGTATGTAAACTTGACCAAAAAGAAACGGAATCTATGCACAATTTAGGATAATAAGTAATAAAATCAATATATATAGGGATATAATGATAGGTCTTTAAACCGAAACAAAATTTACGAAACAATTTCTTTATTGGAAAAAAAAATTAAGATGTAAATTGAACTCACCGAGTTAATCTATCGATCGAAGGAATGGCGGATAATTAAGCAAATCTATCAACAAAGATGAAAATCAAATTTTATTTTATTTTATTTTTTACTATTTGATTCATTAAAATTTGGAAAATCTCGGTTTTCAAGTAACAATAAAGTCAATTATTCAATAAGTTAAGCAATAATAAGTGTACTATTAAAATATAAATATAGTACATATATAAATACTAAAATTTTTTTTTACTAATTTGGATTAAATTATTTTTTAATAAAAAACAAAGAACCGAAGTATCATAAATTACTAACTTTTTGAACCGAAAGAAATGAAATAAAGTATAAAATCAAAGGAGAGTATACGCATGTTCGACAATCCTACGCTGGAAATTCATCTTCTATTCACCACTTAAACTACCAGATATACAAAAAATAATATTCTTTTTTTGCATTTTCCTTATAAATACAAGATCTGCATCACTTGATCAATTTTAATAAATCTATGTATGTTTGTTGCGCAAAATCACATATACATTCATGCTTGCCAAAATTAATTTAGATAAAACTTTTAATTTGAAAATATTAATTCGAAACATATATAGTTTGATGAATAAAACTTGAAAATTTTCAACACTGACTTACTGGTCAAATACGTTTTCTCATGAACTAATTGGTCACAGTTTCTAAGCTTTCTATTCTCCATTTTTCAAATAAATGGAGATGATTCTCGAGCCAAGTAAGTTGACCTCACAACTAGACTCGAAATCTAGTCAATGATAACGTGTTGTGGTCTAGTACTGTAACGGGCAGGTAAGGACTTTTCAGTACTATTAGTTTCCTTTCAAACCTATAAACAGAAATTAGATTTAACTTATAATTAATTAACGTACAGCCTTTTAAGGATATTGATTAGATGATTTATACTTCAAAATTAATCGTCGTTAAACAAACATTAAGTTAGGTTAATAGATGCACGTATATATACTTCTATATTTCAACTCACAAATATATGTACATTCATCCAAAAAAATCACTAAAATATACCACATGCGCAAACGACAAGATCACTTAGTAATTATTTGTGCAACCAAGAAATTCCAATTAATGTTTGGAATTCTTCTTCGGCCTTGTACGCGCTTTAAGGGCTTCCGGGTAATTTCCGGTTGCTACCAACGTTCTGGTGATTCAATATATAAATAATTAAATATACGTGCAACTTTAAGAAACACACAAGTGGGCCATCTGATGATAAATATACGTGCAATATAAATCGCACAAGTGGACCTGCTGATAATGACCGCGTTATTTACTTATTTATTTATATTTTTTTGACTGAAGCATAAGAAACTTGTTGAATAAGTTACAAATTAATTAAAACATTACATAAACACTTATTACAAATAAAATAAAAATTACATATATCAACAAATTGAACTTAAAAGACACTCGAAATATTTGAAGGGTTGAATTAATATATGTTTTTTGGAATGTTTTGACCACCAGAGGGTAGTATCTATGTTACTATGTATACCTTTAATTGGTTTGATCACATACTCACATGGCGTTCCTCATAAAAATAAATTATATTTTAATATATTTGATGATTTTCCATTATTGCATAACTACCAGATCTAGAACAACATTAACTTGCAAATAATTTGTATAGCAACCAATTATTTTTTATTGGGTTTTCTTCCTTTGTTTTTATTTTCAAACAAAAAGCAAAGTCAGTTTGCAAAATTAGATTGAAAAGTAGTCCAATGAGCATATCTTTGATTTTTTTTTTAAAATAATCTAATTTAGTTATCCGAATGCATCTTTCCATTCCTTCGTAAATTATTATATAATGGAGGTTATAATTTTAAATCAAGTCTCCCTAAAATTTTGTAATGGGCATTATAATTTATAACAAGTAACAAGTCTCCCTAAAATTTTACCATCTGGCTTAGATTAATTAAACATTCCATGAGTATTATATTTTGAATGATGACAATGGTGCCACAGTTGTTTTATTATTTTCGTTATTTACAGATTATCTTTCCACTCATATTTCAAGAGCTATCACCAAAACATTTATAAGAGCATTATATTGTAATATCGGAGAATATCGTTGTATAATTACGTTACTTTTCTTGTTCAACAATGCAGATGCAGCTCTCTTGTGTTCTTTTTGCAGCACAATGGGCCGGCCTTTGTTTTGTGTACAGCCTTCAGGTTTCGGGATTTCAATATACTAGCAAATGCATCCACAAATGTAGTTCAGAATTTTAACAAATTAAAAATTGTCAAAATAAATTTATATAATATTTTTTAATACATATAATGAAAAGATTTCGCAAATCATCTAAATTTCCAAAACATATTCTCTTTATTTATATTATGTCTTTTTTGCTTTAATTGAGATTGACCAAAAAAGAAATTATATTAATAAGATGTTTTCACCCAACGCTTGGACATTTTTTAGATAAAGGTCAATCTTTTATCCGTTATACAAATCTAAGTCATATATCATATCAGATTAACAAAATCAATGGTCCATATTTGATATTACGGGTTGCTAACACCTTTTATCTGACATGTTTACGTCTTTTTAATGGATGCTTTTATTAATAGAGATGTCCGACTTTTGAAATTTCATAAAATTGGCCTTACCTATGACATTAATTTATTCATGGAAAAATTATTTGAAAAATTACTATTTGTCATCTCTCCATGCGTCATCCATTATGTGTTATCTCGTTTGTATTTGTTCACTTTATTTATTTATATATCCAGTTTGTGTACTATGTATTCACTTTATACAATTATGAGTTAGATTTCATTTTGAGTATTGTTGTTAAGATTTTTAATTATATGCATATTCATACTCATTTTTATTGAACTTATTTATTTGTATGTATTCACTTTGTTTGTTTAAATGTTCATTTTGTCTATTTTATATGTTCATTTTGTTCCAGCGATGGAAAAATTTATTTTGCTATTTTCGTTCTCATATGCTATTCAAATTAAAACTGGGCACGAGGTTCGGTTGGCCACACTCGCTTCTATAGGCATTTTATTTATTTTTTTAGAAAGCAAAATATTCATTTTTGACGAGCGTGCAGGATGGCAGTTTATTTATTTAATTATTTATTTTTTTGCCCCCAATGCCCTTATTAATAGTAACCGTAATCTTGCTTTTGAAATTTCTAATGTTTTTTTAGTTTTTTTAGAGAGATTGATAACGGCTGTGACATTTCTCAAGTTTTACCACACACTGCTGCGGTTACTCTTATAATTTCCATCTCCATTCCAGATAAGATCCATTTCTTGAAGAAAGTATGGTATTTCGTTTTTTTTTTTTTGTCGAGCAAGACCATGCCTCTAGCTCTCTTCTCACTCTTTTTCTTGCCCACCTCCTTTTTTCCCCATTTTTCCTTCTGTGGAACATGGCAAACCTATTTTTTAAATTAATTCATCAAATTTGAACACAATTTTTTACAGAACTAAAGTCAGAGGATCCCCAACGAAAAGAAGATCACGAATGAATATACTCTATATATGATTCTTACAGGATAAATGGATTTATTTTCTTAGGTAATACAATATACGGGCAATTTTTTTTAAATATATTGAAATTAAACTAGATCATTCGTTTGAAACTAATCAAGGCTTCAACCGGCCGGTTGAAAATTAGAACGTCTCATTTTTAAAAGTTTAGTATAAAAAAAGGTCTTATTTGTTTATTTCTCCATGTACTTTTATGTATTTCTTTTTTGACACTAAACTCTTCTAAATGATTTTTTTTTTTTTGCTATTTGTTTAGGACCAAGCTCGTTGTTTTGAAATGCAGTAGGTGTGTTTGTCTATATTTGACCGTGCAAATTATTTTTGGTATTTAAGAGTGTCAACGTTCTTAAATCTTACCAACAATGCCATCACTTTTATTACAAAACCGAAATATTTTAATTTGTTAATTAATTCAATGCAATATAATTGACACTCATGATTTCATTGTTAATGGCGAAAATCAATAGCTTGAGTTAAATAAAACTTAGTATATGGTTCTCTTTGCAGTAACACTTACTTTTGTTGGGAGCAAAATACTTCGAAATAATCAAATAGAAAATAATCAAAAAGAGTAAAAACACACATCTTATGAGAGAGGGAGTAGAGAAAACACTCATCTTACATGCTAAGAAATTCTCTTCAAACGATGAAGTTTTTGCTAATTCATTATATTTATCATCAAAGGTAAACTATTTTATTATTAACTTAATTATTTGGCAAGATCATATAACAATATTGATCATACATTCCTACTGTTGCTAACTTGTTTTCAGTCCACTACGTCACATTTCCCCTTCTGCAACGTTTTATAAAATGGATCTATGACGTTTATCGAGACGTTATAGTAGACCTGTTACAGATTGGAAAAAACGTCATAGATGATTGAGCTTTTGTGACGTTTATTATATAAAAAAAACGTCATAAAGGAAGGAATATGTGACGTTTATTAACTTAAAAAGGGTCATAGATGGAAGGAGTCCATGACGTTTTATTTCAAAAAAATGTCATAGATTAAAATTTAATTTCTAAATGCACCTTTTTTGGACTATTCTGCCTGGACTATTCTGTGACGTTTTATTTTTAATAAAACGTCACAAATCCAAAATAAAAAAAAAAATTTCAAAATTGTACGGTTTCATTATAAAACCCCGTTACAATTTTATGTATAATTATTTTTAAATAAAAATCATATACCATACCAACAGATAAAACATTCCAACTAACAAAAATCATCAGATTATAATATCTTTTATCTCCTAACAAAACAAAGAAAAACTCATCATATAAAAATCATTCACCACAGCCGCCACAGCCATAGCTTTTGTCCCTCGGCCATGCTTTCAATCTCTTGACACGGCTTTTGTTTCGTTGGTCACTTCGGCCATGACTTACTTTCAAACCTTATCGTCGGGACAGCAAAGAGAAGCATGTTTTGCAACAAGTCTATGGATAAAGATGTACAAGTAGGACCTCAGTGAAAACTCTGAGCTGCATGAAAACAAAAGACGGTAAGATTGTAGAATTTCCTAAGAGTTATTGTATATACGTGGCTACCAATGGTGTTTTGGTGTTCTGAACTGAATAAAACATTAATGACATTCAGTTTGGTTCGTTTTTCTAGTTCAACCAAATTAGAATCAGATTTTAAATATTCATCTAATAATTATTATGTAAATGAGCAAAAAAGTACAAACTGTACATTTGGCCCATGCAAGTACTGCCTCAGTAACAACTGTTATGTCCATTGATACTCATGAAATTGTTTACCAAAATATTTATTTGAGCAAAGTACCTTGTTAATTTGTTCTGTACGGCCATTGGTAGGACGAGAAATTTCATCTTGACCACATGTGATGGTTCCATCCTTGCAAAAAGGAAATGAAAGCTAAGAATTAAGTTTTCAAAAGATAGAGAAGCATCAAAATTCTAAATTTGATAAAAAAGAATTGGACAATTCTAGATACAACAAACAAGATTCAGAAATTATGAATACCATTAAGGTAAATTATCAATCCAAACTGCTATAAATTCAAATTCCTCTAGAAAATAACATAATCATATATGTTAAGGAAAAAGAAAATACCAGTAATAGATCCTTGAATTTCCTCCATCCGTGATTTCTTAGCTGGAGTAACTTTCATCCTGCAAACAGATCAAATTTGCACCTCAATCAACAGATCAGATGTTAAGAAGCAAATAAGAAATCATGAAAGAAAAATACCAACGAAAATTACAAATAAAGAAGCACCAGTTAATGAATTTGACAATCTTGTGCTCCTCGGTTAGAATATTAACCAGCCACTGTCTACCATTAATACCACACCAGTTAGAATACAGTGATGCATAGCCAGTGGTTAAACCCAAAATTTTTGTGAAATATAGTGACTTGGCATCCTCTCATGGGTTAAATCTAATATGTGATAGGAGACATTTGCAACTCCATTGAAATCACAAAGAGTATTTGTTAATATTTTTAAAAATTCAGACTGCTTTTCCTTTATATGAATAAATTAACAAGACAAATTGGAAGTACACTGCAACACTTTGCATTAACTAGGAATCTATTTGAAGATTAAAACTATCAAATGCAACGTGCTTACAATAAAAAAACCCCATTCGATCAAATCTGTCTACACAGTTATCGAGACTGCACATGCTAATCAAAGCATAGTAACTATAACAAGAAACGGAGTCGACGAATCATAATCTAATTATATTGTTTTAACAAGAAATTACGCACATTAATCTACAAGGGAGCAATTAACCAATAGGAAATGGCAGAAAACACATCCCTAAAGGAGAAAATCGCACATTTCATGATCGAATTTCGATCACGAATTCGAACTGAAAGCATGAAAAGGAAAGATAAACAACAAGCAATCGACGACAAATTAAATTGAGTACCTGATGTCGTTCAAATTCGAAACGAGAAGAACAATCCGAGTGAGATCAATTCTCTTCGGAGAGATTAAAAAAGAAGGGACGTGGGAGATGGAGCGGGGAGAGTTAAAGGGAGAGAGCGGAGGAGAGGGAAGAGGGAACGAACCCTGAACGGAAGAGAAAAGGTGAATGCGCGCAAGATCGGCGGCGATTGGCGCGGAACGACTCCATGCATCCCCTGACTTAGCGTCGACAGGTTGTGAAAGAGAGACGAGAGGATCGGAGGGGGCAGTGGAGGTCGACGGTGGGTTGTTGGCCGGCTTGGGGAGGCGAGCGGCAGAGGAAGTTTGCGAGTAGAGAAAGGGTATTGAGGGTTTGTCGGAGAAGAAGAGGAAAGGGCTAGGGTTTTGAGGAGGAGTTTTCGGACTTAGAATCGATTCTGAATATCTTGAGAGAGATGCGGCGTAGACAAAAAATATCTCGGACATTATGACGTTTTTTATTTAAAAAACGTCATAGAAAAAAATTCAAATTCTGTGATAGATTGATCATTTTTCTATAACGTTTTATTTAAATAAACGTCACAGATTGTATGACAATTTTTTTTTTTTGGTGACGGAAAATCTATAACGTTTAATATATAAAAAATGTTACAGATCAAATGCATTTTTTTTTTTCGCACCAGACCTCCGAGTGATCTGTGACGGGTTTTAGTAAAAACGTCACAGATGACCCGTTACAGAAAGATTTTTTTGTGGTAGTGGTCCCACCTTTTTTTGTTACTTCTTTTGCTGTCCTTTTTGAGCAAATCAATCAGTCCTGAACTCCATTTTTGGAAAGGAGACAAAGTTCAATGTAGGAAAAATGAAAAATTGATGGAAAAATAGGTACCACGACAGTAATTTGCAAGAAATATGAGTTCAACGATTCTGATTAATACATAGCATTAGTTAAACAATTCAACTTCCCCATGCAGTCCTGGTACAAAAAATAATATAAGTGGCACCTCCCGTGGACACATGGTCTCTCAAACCAAAGAAACAGAGAAGAAAGAGAGTGAAAACGGATGTTCCATTTACAGAAAATTAGTGAATATGTTATCCGACACCTTTGGAGATAATGGTGTCAATACAAATGAACAGACAAAAATTAAGGTATGATGATATTGTTTAAATAGTTTGGCTTAAGGGATGTGTATGTGTTTTTTTAATATACATTCATTTTCAATTCAAAATTTAATTTGCATACAGTATTACATCGTACACTAAGACTAGGGAGACGTTAAGGTCGCTGGAAGAAGTGCCCTATGAGCCTATGAGTCCATGACTGGGAGCAAGAAGATCAAATGTGGATGCTAGCTATTTAAAAATCTTCATTCGAATATTTTTCTCTTTATCATTATTATTTTTTTTTCTGAAATATATAGTTGTCCTCTGTATCCAATAATAATATAATAACTCATGAAGTACTTAAAGGTTTAAGAAATATTCTTAATTGTACATAAATGAGAGATTTATAATATGCCATAGAGACTTCTATACTATATCAAATAGCATCTCTACGAGATGAAAATGCGCTATATTGCCTACCATGATCAATTTATTTTAGTAATAGCCCACATATATAATAGATAAATTCTAGAAAGGCCCTCTAAGATATTAATGAATAATATTGATTAATTAATTAAGTTATAGTTTACTAGCATTCAATAAATTGGTTGAATTTTTTTCACCGGAACCAACTATGTTCTTACCACTGGTAATTCACAACAAAAATAATGGTTTATTTTCTCTATGTATACGCGATTTATTTTGTGACTTGGATGAAAGATAATTCTTCTTCTCCTTCTCCTTTTCCTTCTCTTTTCTCCTTCTCCTTCTCTTCTTTTTCTCTCTTCTCCTTCTCTTTTTTTTTTCCTTCTTTTTTTTTTTTCTCTCTTTCTCTTCTCCACGGTGCTCTCTCTCTTGCTCTCTTCTGTCTCAACCGAGAAGAAGCATTAAAAGACGCAACAAAGAGAAAAAAGATTCGCCTCCTAACGCGCTCGTTGGAAATTCTGTCCGGAAAACTAACGTGATTTTTGACCGCGTTAGGACTTTTTCCATATTAAAAAAAATAATAACGTTTTTCTTATTAAAATTTCCGAAGGAAATATATTTATTATTAAAAATACCACAAAAAATAACTTAAGACTCTTGCGGGGATATGTATCTGTACGTTAAAACAACATTGTGGAAATCTAAAGGGTTTAATTTTTTGACATGCGACCTTCTTTTAGGCAGCCATATCATTAAAATCGTAATATCAAACGCCAAATTAATTTGCCAAAATTAATAACTATAGTGTCGTTTGGGATGCATGAGAATTGGCCAATTCCCGGAATTGACAATTCCATTCTCCAATTTTTCATCCAAATGGTTTTGGAATAGCCAATTCCATTCCTAACACAATTTTCAATAACACTCTTCCCAATAATACTTTTCCCTCTACTTTTCACACTTCCCAACTTTATTCCTAAACTCACCATCCAAACAACATTTCCAATTCCCAGAATAGCCAATTTCCACAATTCTTGTGAATAGTGTTTTTCCCTAATATGATAATAATGCTGTCACTTAAAATAGAATGATAGTGATATATTTTGATTCGTTTAATTATGTAGGATGTGCTGATCGGGCAAACACATAGATCTACCTCTCTTCTCTCACTCCTCTCTCCATGCTTGAAAATCATCAAAATACTTCCTCGCTCCTTTATCATCTATGGAGGGCTCGATCAAAAAATGTAGCATGGAACTCTCTTTTACTGGCTATTAGGTGGCTCGATCTAGAAATGGGGAGAAAGTTAGATATGTACTAGAAAATCTCTACCTATTTGTGTTCAATGTTAATACATTATATATTGAAGTAGTAGATGCACATATCTAGAGATTCATGTTTGTAAAATATATCTAATCGATCTGTAGGAGGTATTAATATTTTTTAAGGCATTTTGTCTTTCTAGTAATTAAGTTCCTTACGGTATATCAAATATATATATATAGGCAAATTCTACCATGCGGTCAAAATTGTCTTTTTTATTAATTATGCGGGTCTAATTAGAGGATGAGATGGACCCGATTCAGACCGCACGGCAGAATTCCCCACACACATATATATATATAGTGGACACATTTAATATTTTTTAGGTGATATCTTTACTTGGTTTTGTGAGGCCTCCATTGCACCGGGCATTCTGCTAGGGACTCATTTTTCATGGAAAGTCGTGCATCTCAACAATTAGCGGACACATATATGGTGGGTCCAACCTTTCAGTGGATATGTGCATGGATTTTTCATGTACATGTGTTACGAAACTAAGCTTAAAACCCAATCTAACCCCCCAACCAAAGTATATGAATACTTCCAAGTGTGTTGTGTAACGGAAACTTCAGTTTCTCTGTCACCCCCACCAACCAAGGATATAGCTACTCTAGCTATACAGAAAACCATATGCTATTAATCCCGTTTCAGTGTATATTATGGTGTTTATCTATTTATCTAAACAAGATTCAAATTTTAGTATATCTTTTGCGTGTTAATTTAATGATTACATCGTTCCTTTTTTTACATATGTTCAAATTTTCTTTGGCAAAAATTACAGCATTCCACTTGAACTTCCCCATTTCTTCCACGTGGACTGCGCTATGGGACACGCATTGAAACTGCCGAAAATTGCATAGCTTAGACGTGCACAAGATGTGGCATTTGTAAGGCATGCTATATTATCCTACTGGAGGGATGACCCTTATGCCCTATACCTCCATTTTCTCCTAAACAATTAATTTCCTTCTCTATATATATCCTCCTCAACTGCAAAGAAAGGAGGTACAAAGAGAGAATTTTCATCGTCTTAGGTAAGGTGTTTTAAAGAATCTATAATTCTAAGTTTACATCTCCTTATCTAGTTGTTCCACAATTTGTACAATCCATGTATATAGCATCCTATAGGGGATTAATTTTCATTCTAAACAATGGTTGGGAAGACAAACTTAACGAATGCTAGCTTATCTTGTTAAATCTGTCCCGTAAACATGGATGGCGTTATACGTGTCGCAATCTACACTTGCGGGATAAAAAATTTACAATATATAATTCCTTAATCAAGGAAAAATAATCTGTAATTGCAGTGATAATTACTGACAGTTAAATACATTGTTATTCCATAGCCTGTTTTATTAAGGATTTAATATTTGATAATACTTTATATTTGAAAATTTTGCAGGTCCTTAAGGATATCGATCACCAACAGCAGCTTTACCTTTATTTATGTATGTGTTTTTACTCACGTTTATTTTCCTTATTGTATAATGAATTTCCGTGTATTTGCTAGGCACCGTCCCCAATTAGCCTATTCTTTCCTTTTCTAATAAGAGAGCAAGAAGAGGGAGGAATTATAGGAACAAGCATGAATCGATAATGTCTTGCTGTTTTTCCTTAAAAAGGGTCATAGATTTGGATGAAACGAACATGAGATCCATATATGTGTACCTCAAAATTACTTGTGTAATAGAATGTCTTGCTGATTTAGAACACTACAATGTTAGTAAATTTTGAGGTAAAATCAATTTATTATACATGTTATCAGCAATAGAATGTCATGTATTCTATGAATTACATGCCATGTATGGATCTCATGTAATCGAATGTCCGTATGATAAATTGATTTTATCTCTGCTGTTAACATGTCATGCTGATTACATTATAATAAATTTTGGCATCTTTCCAATGTTAGGTTCTCAGGATAGACTCATTTCTTCTGATAACATGTTCCATTCCTGATTTTACAACTACCAGCTCAAATATAAATAGGAGCAATCTAGCTGTTTTGTTATGCACCTGGTGTACTTTCTATTAGTGATTGTGCCAATATTTTTCTGAACGCCAAATATCCCACAATTTTACCACTTTTAATTAAATCTAACCAACAGCACTGCCACTCCCGCTAAAAGAGAAAATTAATTTTTGAGATTATATGACAGATGGCACTTATGATTTATTTTTTAACAGCTGAGATTTGTCGTTTCTAGCTATAAATACATATATGTGGGATAGGGTTCCTATTGCAGTAACATAAATTTTTGTCGGCGCAAAGTACCTAGGGGAAAATCATATAGAGCGAAATTACGATCATCTTTTGAGAAAGCGAGAAAGAGAGCGAATTTCAACTTTCAATCGCATGCTTGGAAAATCTTTTCAAATCATGGAAGTTTTTGCTTTTTCGTTATTTGGTGAGCAGAGGTAAAATCAATTTACTATACATTTATTTTTATGCTAAATTTTATACAAAATTGAAGTCCAGCTCTTATTTGTTATTATATGACTTCTCTTAAGTATACTGAATTTCTAATTTTCAATATTAACTTTATTCTATTTCATATATGACCTAATCCTTCTACCAATTTTTTCTTGAGGAAACTAGGCGATTTTTTTTACAGATTTTGATGCACATGGCATACTTTCTCTTTTATTCTTTGTTGAGTTCTTTTGTTGTTTCCTACTATAAGATTTTATATCCTTACATAAAATCTCATTTTTCTTCCCTTTTTTTATTTCGGAGTTTTCAGATGGATGTTCACACCCCACAGCATCTGTCAGAGATTTTTGAGGATCCGAAGGACTCACTGTTAGGAGAGTTCGACACAAATTGCACACCGACTGAAAGAATGGAGTTCTACTTATGCGACACGTCCTTCGTACTTTGCCAGACATCTCGATCAGAGGAGAAGACGCTTGTAGTTATGCGAAATGCTGGCACCTTCATTCTGTGGGACCAGTCACAGGAACGAGAAGGCACCTCTGACAAAGTCTCAGTGGATCCCATTATTGATGGGATGTTAGAACTCAGAAGCTTCGAAGAGGTGACCAGTGGACAGCAGCTTGACGACGCTGCATCTCAAACAGGTCTAGCGCCTAGCGAACAAACTTAACTTAATTTTTCGTTAATTTAGTAAAACAATAATCTGAACAAATGTATTATTATTCTAAGTCTAAGATAATTCATAGAATGACAGACAACCACTTTCATGCATAATTTAGTTGCAGACATCAATAAAGTATACTAATTAAACACAAAATGATACATCTATAAAAGAGTCAAATATATGAGGTATATGTAGTAAATATAGACAACTATACATGTTGGATCTCATAAATCCACATAGGTATCTCTCATAAATCATATAGTATCTGGCACTCATGAATAGGATCTGAATGTGTTTGCTACTTAATTGATATGGACATATGTTAGTAATATGTGATTAGCTGGCATGGATCGTACATAATGTTCCTTAGAAAACATAATTGATATAGCCTAGTCACTGCACTGATTGCTAATATTTTCAGAGGCCCGCCTTTTATTTTACTTCTTAATTTTGCTGTCTTTTTTGTGCAAAATTGATCTGTCTTATAATTTAATAGACTTGTATACAATGATTGAACAATTCAACTTTCCCCGTGTGCAGATCTTGTTGATAATGCAATATTGGAGGTGCCTCCCGTGGACACAAATTTTGACAAACCAAAGAAACAGGGAAGAAAAAGAGTGAATAAGATGGTCCCGTTTACAGGACCAAGGCCAGATTGGTTGTCTGACATCTGGGAGATAATGGTGTCAATGCGAAAGAACGGGCATAAGGACAAGGTACTTATTATCTCATTATTGTTTAAAACTTTAAATAGTTTTGCTCAAGTAATGTGTATATATTTCCGGACTATTTTCTAAATCAATTAAAAATTTTGCAGTATTACATCAACACTGAGACCAGAGAGAAGTTAAGGTCGCTGGAAGAAGTAAAGCGCTATGAGGCCAAGACGGGAGATAGATCAAATGTGGAGCCTAATTACAGATCTTCATCATGTATACAAATGTCTACATTTTTCTATTTTTTTTTTCCTCCAGAATAGTTTTCTAAAACAAGTTCTCCTTCGTATTCAATAGGAATATAAAATCATGGAGTACTTAAAATTCATTTAAGAGATAATCTATCTGTACATGGAAAATTAATGTGCATAAATGAAAGATTTATCATTTAAGTAACGAAATAGAAGTGCTATATATTGTGTATAAAGTAGCGCCACAGAGACCACTATAATGGGATGATAAATGCTATAGTAGCGGTTGATTTTTTTTTTTAAGGCTAATTTAGCGCCTTATTACACAGAACTAGCCCACATAACGGATAGATCTGCCTTACCCAACCCCCAATCCATGCCAGAAATGGTACCGATCTGAAATTTCAAAATCCTTATATCTTCTTTTTTTTTTTCCCCCTAACAAAATGACCCATCCATAAATGCAAATAAAACCTATTACAAATCTCCACAGCTTTATTGCAGTTACCATCAAATTAATTTTCCCAACTCCTCAAAACTAATCAGAAATTCAGAATATATAAGAAGATTGCATGTACACCGCTGGTAGTTTCTACATCTGGCGGTGGGCCCCTGTATAAGAGACCAAAATACCAAAACGGCCCATACGTACTGTTTTAAATCTTGGAACCATAGCCCTAAAACCCTGACTCAAAATAAAGGGAGATTTTGTCCGTCAATATTAGCTATGCAGAAATGACAGCCGCAATTAAAAACACAAAGATATATAGAGCAGAAATGATAATTGTACGTAATTTGTAGTTTTATCATCGGTTATAATCACTTGAACAAAAGTGAACTTATAAGATAGACAAAGTGAATATTTAAATAATCAAAATAAAACACATACAAAACAAAATAAATTCAATAAAAATAAATCTAATATGCATATAAAAATATGAATAAAAATAAAAAAATAAAATCTAACTCATAATTAAAACGATGGCAAAATTGCAAATTGTTCAAACGATGACATAACTGCAAGAGTTATCATTTCTGAAACAAAAGAAGCAATACATGCATATTAAGCTTTTGGAGCTCTCTATTTTGTTTTCTCTTTTTTACCCTTTAACAATGAAGAAAATTACACAACCAAGAAGTTGACCTGAGTACTGGACATGTCTAGTCATTGAACTCGTTTAGATGTTAGTGTTATAGTGTAGTATACGTAGATGTTCGGCTCTTTTTTCTTTAAAATCTCCTTGCCATCGATTTTTCATCAAATTATTTTTCAAAATCCAAAATTCAAAAGGTCAATCCGAACTGTTCAAATTGATCACTATATTGAAATTTTCTTGGAGACCAAATTATATATTTTTCGATTTTTTTCTATTTATTATGATATTTTCAAATTTGAGGGTATAAAATACTCCAATTATAATATTTTTAAAAATATACTAGCAAGTAATAAATTGCATTTGGAGTATTTTTTTTTTGATGCGCGGTATGAGGAGGATTCTAGTGTACATATTTTTTGTGCCCCTAAATGTTCATATTTCATTATTTTATGATTTTTTTCAAAATTTAAAATGTAAATGCCTAATCCAAACCGTTGATCTTGAATAAGATCAGCGATGGGTTTTTACATAGTTTTTATAAATTTTGAAATTTATATAATATTCAAGCAAGAGGTAGAAAAACGAATGAATCTTAATTATTAACTATGATAGATTTGATCGAGTATCAAAGGAACTCCAAAAATTACAAAAGCTATATAAAATTACATCGCTCATTAAATTGGATAAAATCAACTGTTTAGATTTGACATTTACATTTTAAATTTAAAAAAATCATAAAATATCGACATTTATGGACATAAAAAAATTGTGAATACTAAAACCCTCTTCATATATAATATATACGTGCATGCATCCAAAGTGATGAATACCTGAAAATTATTAGGATAAGTGCATGCAAATTAATTACCACATCAGATCATAATTAATGATTAATTGACGATATCTGACTTACTCAATCTACACGCGCGATGTCTGGGACTTCCAGTTATTATTATTATTATTATTTTGTCAGTAATTTAAAGCCCCTTAGGCTACTTACAATTCATGTAATTTCTGCAGTAGACAATATATAATTTTATGATAATTTAATTCTACAAATATTAAATCACGTCGTTCCTTATCCTAGAACAGGGAACAAGATCCTCTGATCTGCAGACCAGGTGGTCGGATCAATCTGGGCTGTGTGATTTAATCTCAACAGTTAAAGATGTTCCGTGCATAATACCATGATTTATAGGCCCGAAAAAATGAACCGTTGAGATTAAATTGGACGGTTCAGATAGGACGCCGACTACCTGTTCGTAAAAAACACGCCAACCAGAGAATCTGGATGCCCTAGCACAGTTAGGCAACAATATTAACAATAGTGGCTTTAATTTGTTGTTTGCGGAGAAAGTATAACGAATAAAATGAAATGCTTTCCATATAAATAATATGATCTTCACTTAGGGTGTGTTTGGATGACTTGGAATAAGCCTTCTTCCGGGAAGAGCTATATTCCTAAAGAAAACCTCATCCAAACACATAGGAATAAGTTAGAAATAAGGGTGCTCTAATGGCGGATAAATGATTTATAGGTATATATTAAGCATTTTTCACATGCACTACTATATATAAATATTTTTACTATTATTTTTATAACTAGTGAAGAAAAATGTTCAATCAAAGATGACAAAATTAATAAGAAAAGATAAGTTATATTTATTAAAATATTTCTTAACAACAATCGCTGCTGATTCAATCGTTGTAACAATAAATCAAAATCTGAGACAAATTATGTATTTGTTAGGTGTGTATATAATTATATTCGATTTGAAAAATTATTTATCACGGATCAAAAAATTAGAAAACGAACGAAACAGTGAGCAAATATCTCCCATATTCATAAGATTAAAGTAAATTCTATCAAATAATGGAAAGCTTATTAATAGTTTTTTTTTTCCCAAGACAATTGCATTAAATGTCAATGTTTCTAAAGTTATGTACGCATGCATCTTTCAGTCTCTTTCGGAACTTGTGTGCAGTCATGTCTTAAGTTGTCTACGCCTACAATATTCCCTTTTGATAGTGGCGGAGCCAGAAAATTTTATAATGGGTTCAATAAATTCATAATACTAATATAATTATATTAAATTAAAATAATTATGTAAAAATATGTCTGTGATCTAAATATGGGGTTCAACAATGGCAATTTGAAATATATTTATGGGTTCATATTAGTATAAATATAAAGTAAAGCATGTTATAAATATAATTTTTCATATACACAGAAGTATATTTTTAAAACAATGGGGGACATTTGACCCCCTTTCACATAACGTATCTCCGCCACTGCCTTCTGACGTAATGGGAGCGCACCACCTAGGCCCTGATCACAATGATTTTTACTCGGGATTTCATTTCATTTCATTTCATTTGAATTGATTTCGTAAGATTTCATAGGATTTCGTTAAACCTAATTACATAGGAATCCCAATCAAATGACACCAAATCCGCTCATTGTGATCAAGAATTTTCCAATGAAATGAAATGAATTGAAATCCTACGTTAAAAAAAAGGGATTGTGATCAGGGCCCTAAAAAAAAAAATCATCCAAAACAAAATTTTTTTTTTTTTTAAAAAAAAAGATGAGAGATCACCGTGCAGACATCGGCAAGCTATAATTAATCAATTGATGCACTCAAAGTCGTGATTATTGTTGCCGAGAAGTTGTTCGAAGGTCGGTCAATTAATTAGCTGAATATTAATCAAGCTTATCGCGCATAATCCGCTATTAATTAACTTAATTGCTGACATAACTTAACCTAGGACTATACAAACATAAGCCAAATGTCATGATTTTGATACTTACGGAACTGACGACACTGAGGGTATTACAATTCAAAACTTCTCAATATGACCAAGCAATTCAAATAAAACTGCAGCAAATAACATTTTTATGGACGAAAAGCAAATAAACCTGAGCATCTTTTAGGTTGATGATTAATTTCTTTTAATATTTTTTTCCTTCATTTTTTTCTAAATTTATTTAACCTAGAGGATACATCAAGCTTCGCTCAATTTTCAAATTTATACTGACATTTAATTATCAAATTTTTTTACAAAAATCAAGTTTCATTATAATCATTTTTAAATTATAGAAAATATAAAAAAATAAATTTATTTTTAACTAAAAATATATAGTGGCCACGACTTTTAATATATAATATACTATAGATGCACTTATATAATAATGTTTATTTTTCTTGACATATTAATTGTCAAAAATTATACGCGTTAAAGGTGTCACAAAAGAGAAACACAAAAGAGAGATTGAGTTATGTTAAAAACAAAACATATGAAGGGGTAAAAAAAAAAAATCAGAAATAAAACAATACATTGTCAATTTTCTTTTTCTGCCGGTGAAGCAAGTCAATTTTATGAGCAATAATAACTGACACACGAATAATGATAGAGTATCATGTTACAGAACAAGGAAAAAAAATGCTATTTCACAATGTTTGAAGTGTCGGACTAATTTTAACCAAATGATTCCGACACCCACACATCTTTATTTATATTTTTTTCTTTTTGGATGAGTTGGTTCGTCTTCACTATCAAAATGCAGGTCACAACCTTTCTTCACTAAAAATTTAAATTTTAAGTTTTAAACAGTAAATGTGACCCTTAATTGTTTTCTTCATAAAGTTTGAAGTTTGTTTTGTATGACATCAAAGACGAGGAAAACATAGAAACATCTCTTGCTTTAGTGGCAAAGAGTAATGCATCTCGAATGAAAGGTTGCAGGATCGAAACCCAAGTGAAGGGGTCTTTCATAAACATTTAATTTAAAAATAAATTGGGAGGTTTATCCCAATTTATATTAAAAAAAGACGAAGAAAACATCAATTATATACTAATAACCACAATAGATTGTTGTTCTTAGTTTATTGCTATTTTATGGAACGGAAATTATATATATTTTTAATTCTTTGCACTGAGATATTATTACAAAAAAATAACATAAATCTACTGGTCACACTTTGTGGCGCTACAAATGCCATAATTTACTTTTTTATTTTAAATTTTAAAATTTAAAATATAATCATCCGATCAGAACCGTTGTTTTTTTTATGTTAAAGATAGATGCGTTGTCATAAAATTTTATTATTTTTAAATTTATTTGGTACTTCATCAAGAGGTCGAAAACGAACGAATCAAAATAACTATAATAGATTAATTCTAATATATTCATTTTTCAACCTCTTGATCAAGTATCAAATAAACTTAAAAAATATAAAATTTTATGACAGCGCATTCGTCATTAAAAGTAAACAAGATCAACTATTCGGATCGGATGATTATATTTAAAATTTAAAAAATCAAAATAAAAAAAGTAAAGTGTGGCATTTGTGGCAGCAAAACCTTTCTTTTTATATATACTATTAATAAAAAAAAAACAGTATCAACTAAATTTGATATAATTGAATCACTCTTTAAAGTTTTTAAGTTTGCTTTAATTGGTAATCATTGATAGTCACCACAATTAGATTTTTTAAGAAGGATTAACCTAACAACTTTTAGGTGTCTCAACTCTCAAAATATTGCAACCTCATATATTCTTTAATATTTCATAATTTAAAATTCAAATGTCGAATATAAATTATTGTGCGTTTAATAATATATTAAAGATGTGTTGCTACAAAACTTCTAATTTATAAATTTAAAATTCATTTGATACTTAAAAGTTAAAATATGAATATATATAGAGGATGACTAATGTGCTATCGATGGCACAGAAGGGTCTGTGCCATCCATTTTTCTGCCGTCTGATTTCTTTAATATTCGTGCTGCCGATTTAGATCTGAGGCTCTGATTGAGTTCGTCAGGAGAGGCGAGTTTTAATTCTTCTCCGTTAACGTTTACAATTTCCGTCGTCGCCTTCTTCCACTCGCGTACAGACCCTAAGTACGAAATTTTATTCTATCATCTTCTCTGTCGATTTCTCTGAGAAACTAACGCACGAAGCCGAATTTCATCTCAGCGCCCAAATCAGAGATTCTCCTGCGGAATCCTTTCATCTCTATGTATATCCCAAAATCAAAACCCCTCTCTCTATATTGCAAAATCAAATTCTTTCTCTCTCAGCGATCTAGAGAGGAGCACAGCTTTAGAGCAATTGTTACTTAGTTTGCATTTAATTGGTCTGTAATATGTTACCGCACCTTTTCCTATTTTTTTAAATTTTTATTTTATTATTATTATTATTATTTTTTTTTTGCTTTACTGTTTGGTACCACCATGGGCGAAATGATGCTTAGCTCAAAGTTGGTACCGACGTACCGTCCATGCTTTGTAAGTGGATCATTGTCATAGAAATTACAAGGCTAATTGAAAATGAGTTGATTTATATAATGTCCCCCCGGCCAAGTAATTCTGAACATTCAAATCACTGCAAGCAACAATTCTGACCATGGATTGCACAATTCTGACAATAGATTGCACAATCTGCGAGATGAGGGAGAAAGGATTTGGTTTTGCGATACAGAAGAGGGGTTTTGATTTTGGGATTTCTTCGAATTTCACTGATTCTGACTTCTGAGAGAGGAAGAAAGAAGCCAAGTCGGCTAGAGGGTTTACGGAGAAAAGGAAGAGAGATTTTATGTGCTTTGACGGAGATCCAAACCAGGCTTTCTGTTTAATTTTGACAGAAAAATTAAACTCAGCGCTCCCCTAGCGAACTCACTCTAAGCCATCAGATTTAATCTCGGAGCGAATCGTAAGGCGATCGAACGGACAGAAAATGGATGGCACAATAGCCTACCTATATATATATATATATATATATGAGGATGGCTAACGTGCTATCCGTGGCACGTGCCACCCATTTTCTATTTACTCGTTTTTCAAGATCCAAAATTCAAACGACCAATTCAAACAGTTCAAGTTGATCATCATATCGAAATACCCTTCGAGATCAAATTTTATATTTTTTCGAGTTTTTTTAGTGTTTATTATGATATTTTCAAATTGGAGGGCCTGAAATACTCTGATTATAACTTTTTTTGAAAATATCATAATAAATAGCAAAAAAAACTCTAAAAAATGTAAAATTTGGTCTCCAAGGGTATTTCAATATGGCAAATAACTTGAACGGTTTGGATTGACAATTTGAATTTTGGATCTCGAAAAATAAGTAAATAGAAAATGGGTGGCATTGCCACGGATAGCACGTTAGCCATCATTTGAATATTAAATATGCAATTAACTGATACCAACTCAAGATTAAATTCTTTATAAAATCCTTAATACAAAATTTAGAAGTTGGAAACTTTAAACTTTTTTTAACACCGCACATGAGAAAACTAAACAGCAAAATTAATTAGGTCCTCTTATTCATTCTTCTAGTGGAAATTTCGCTGCTGCTCCTAATTTCCACTGATCTTAACTTGAAAGTCCTCCACAGATAGTAACTGCGCCAGTTTGACTGTGTGGAAAATTCGACCATCCCGTTCATATATATATATATATCTGAAAGAGATTCTAAAGGCCATGAATCCTGTTGCTCCACGTTGATTCGAAATACTCATGAAGATACCTTGCACACACCTTTATCAGTGCTTATCACTTTGCTTCATCATCCTAACATGTCAGCATGGTCTCATCGAAGCGCAGAGAACAATTGATGTAGGAGCACTACTCGATTTTACATCTCCGAGAGGAAGAGCAGGACGAGCAGCAATTGCACTTGCACTCGAAGATTTCTATGCTTTTAATGCAAATTATTCGACCAGGCTCGCTGTTCATGTCAGGGATTGCAAGCAAGACGATATTAGTGCTGCATCTGCAGGTATGTATAGATCAATTGCTGATTATTATGACTTAATGAGTACTTAATTTTTTGTAGAAAAAAATATTAGCGGGATTCGTCTTCAAAATGGTTACATTTTTCAAGCTGTAATATGCTATAATAACAAAGTGTATAATTGAAGGTTTCACAGCCAAATTACACACTAAAATCTGATATATATACTCGAATAATTTCATTGAATGTACATATAAACTCGATGCTTGCTAGAAATATATTCTAGTGAATGATTCAGGAATAATTTCACTGTATTGTCAGCACCACATTTTGGATGCACGTAAATAATTAAAACACAAGTTAAATGGTTAAAATAGTGATTCGGCCTTAAACTCGTTGCTAAATTATCATATAAGCATAATTGATATATATTAGTTATCGAATAATATTAGTCATCACGCATTGTGCATATATTCAAATTAATTGGTTTGGGCGATCGATATGACTAGGTTTTACAAGAACTTATTAATTTGTAGGGTTATAAGGGCATACAACACAGGTCCTTTTTAAATTTGACATTTTTATCCCACTTGTTGAAACGATAATTAATCGGAAAAAAAAAACTAGCTAAAAAATCGGGCAACCATATATTCTTCCGGAATATGTAGAAACTAAAATTAAAATTCTATATTTAATATGGGTGATTGTCCGGGCAACATATTTTTTCTTGCGAGCAACTCTCAAAAAATTATTTGGACAAAATTGCCCTGCTGCTATTATCTGTCTATTTTTTTAGTTTAATTTTTTTCAAAACATCCTTTTCCATTTCAACCAATAAAAAAAAATCTTAGTAAAAGTTACTAAAATAATTGTGAAATCATATTTCATAAAAATAAGAGTTTTTATTAAAGTTTCTCGTGGCAACAAGTCCAAAAAGCCTATACACATTAGATTTATGATCACGTCCTGTCTCATCGAGTTCATGCATAACAAACCCTTTTATTTCAGCTAAATTATTTTTGGCCGATATTTCACTCAATTGACCATTTTTAAAATACACCTCGCAGAGAATGAAAGGTCTTCACTGCAGTGAGTAATTGAAAAATTAAAAGAAAAAAAAAAAAACTAAAATCACAATTTCCACGCTAATGTAAGAGCAAAGTACAAGGCCGAAGAATTCATAGTTATTCGGAATTCAGAAAAGATACATATGTTCGCAATAGGCTAGGGACAAATTTGTCTAAAAAGATTGATTGGACTTTTTTTTTTTAAAAAAAAAAAGCCAATATATAGTGCCCTGTTCACTCCGTTATACTTCGCCTTGGACTTAGTCAAATCATGTTGACTTGACAAAATCAAATTTATAAGTCATCACCAAGCTGACTTTGCCAAAGATTCCAAAGAATTAATAAGACTGGTATTTTAGTTATTTTTTTAAATTTGTTTTTACTGATTGAACTCAGTAGGTTCCATGCACCTCCAACAGATGACAGTAACATCTCTGCTAGTGCTTGTCCATGTACTTCATTATAACTAACATGTATGAAGTATTTGAAAAAAAAAAAAGAAAACACACACACACAGATCTATACCTGTCTTCCTTTTTAAGTGACACAAGGACGGGAGCGGCGGACCAGTATCAACATGGGCACTCTGTCCATCTCTATTAAGATGGGCCCATCTCATCACGACCATCCAATCTAATCTCGATGGTTAATTTTTTTCGGACCTATCAATCTGATATTAATCACGGAGCACCCATTTATGATTGGACGGTTATGATGCCCGATGGGCACTCTGCACGACGGGTAGAGGATGTGATTCCCGGGAGCGGCCACCGCACCACCATGCTGCCTGCACCTCCTGTGGGAAAAAAAAACAATTAGTTAATTTTATGAGATTACTGTAATAATGTTGTAGAAAATATCTCAAACTTCAGAAATATATAAGGAAGATATATACATTTTAGGAAGTATACAAATTTAGTGCATGGTCCGTCGAAATCGAGGTGTCTTATATTCATATATATGGAAGAAATTAGAGATGTGTCCTATAACTTGAGAAATAACTAACAACAAACCATCCAATTAGCAAAAAAGAAAAAAAAAGATATTTCAAGCATACTTTCGTATCACTTATCTGCTCCACGTTTATTAATTATTATTACAGATTGAACTAAACAAGTGAACATAAATATGAATTTAATTACTATTTTAATTTGCTTAAAAAATGAATTTAACTACTATTGACTCCACCATGAATTAATCATAGTTTCACTCAAAATATCATAATTCCTGATCATCCTATCTTCTTGCCCTCCTCTCCACCTCACCCTCTTGTCCAAGTTCTCTTTTTTTTTTTTTTTTTTTTTTTTTTTTTTTAAGTGTGGTAGCTCTCTGATTGTTGGTATGGTAGGAAACAGGTTTTGGTGTGGTAGCTCTCAGATTGTGCCGGCGGTTTGGACGCCATTAATTTTTGTTTTATAGTTTGTCCTTGTGTGGTATTGCCCAGATTTCAGTATTTTCCATTTATTCGGTCCTAGCTTTGTTTGGAAAGGTATCCAAACATAAAATCTGATCTTACTACAGTTGTATTGACCCACTTACCCCAATTTCTTGACTTTTTTTTTCACTTCCTTTTCTATATTTCAGCAATAGATTTGCTGAAGAACATCAGAGTGCAAGCTATAATTGGCCCCAGAACATCAACCCAAGCCAAATTTGTCTCTGATCTTGGCAACCAGACACATATTCCCATCATCTCATACAGTGCCACAAGCCCAACTCTCTCATCTGACCATAACCCATTCTTCCTGCGTACCACTGTGAATGACTCTTCTCAAGTCGGTGCAATCACTGCCATTGTCTCCCATTTTGGATGGCATGAGGTTGTACCAGTGTACGAGGACTCTGACTTCGGCATGGGAATGATCCCATACCTAGTAGATTCCTTTCAAGAGATCAATACACAGGTTCCTTATCGCAGTGTTATCCACTCATATGCCACAGACGAACAGATCAATCTTGAGCTATTAAAATTAAAGAGCATGCCAACAAGAGTGTTTATTGTACATATGATGTCTGATTTAGCAGCGAGAGTTTTTTCAAAGGCCTTTGAAAATGATATGATGAGTGCAGGCTATATTTGGATAATCACGGATAGTGTAGCAAATGTGATTGACTCTATTGGACCTCTCGCTATAAGTTCAATGCAGGGGGTGATTGGTGTTCGACCATATATTGAATCAACCAAGAAGATTTCAGATTTTACCGGCTCACTAAAATATAGACTCAGACAAGAAAACCCAAATATTGATCCACCTGAGCCGACCGTGTATGAATTGTGGGCTTATGACACAATATGGGCAGTTGCTATCGCTGTTGAGAATGCTCAACTACCAAACCAAAACGAGTGGTTTTCTCAAATTGGTGATAACTCCACTGATTTGGGTCGGCTTGGTGTTAGCAAAACTGGGACAAGGCTACTCAATGTAATATTGAACACAGCGTTTGATGGGATTGCTGGTAAATTCCACCTGGTAGATAGGCAACTTCAATCTTCTAATTTTGAGATAGTGAATGTAATTGGGAAATCCTATCAACAATTAGGATTCTGGACTCCACAAGTTGGCTTTGCAAGTACACCAACTTTCACTGCTAGTAGTGTCATGAAGCCGGTTATCTGGCCGGGACACTCAACAGCAACACCAAAAGGGTGGCAGATTCCAACAGCTGGGAAAAAACTTAGAGTTGGTGTTCCAATGAAAGATGGATTTCAACAATTTGTCAAAATAGAAAGAAACAAAGTTACCAACCAAACAATTGTTACTGGTTATTGCATCGATATGTTTGATGCTGTTATGCAGTCCCTGCCATATTATGTGCCCTATGAATATGTGGTGCTTGAGGATGTTGATGGTCCTAGCAATTTAACATATACACAGATGGTTGAAGGGGTGTACCTAAGGGTTAGTACATTTGACCAGCCTTTTTTTTTTTTTTTTTTCCTTTTTCTTCTTTATGTTTTCTTTTTTTTCTTTTTTTTTTGTTTCTTTTTTGCTAAATATTGTTTTAAAATGATTATATGTATGGCAGAAAATATGTTTCAACTTACAAAAAATAATTCTAGTTAACACCAGAATGGATAAGTTTTGACTTCAATTGATTTTTTGAAATTATATTTTCGATTTTGATTTCAAACTGTGTTCTTACAACAGAAATATGATGCTTTTGTTGGAGATACAACGATCATAGCAAACCGATCACTGTATGTGGACTTCACTCTGCCATACACTGATACAGGAGTTCAAATGGTTGTTCCCATAAGGGACAAACGAAGTACAAGCATGTGGATTTTCTTGAAGCCACTAGCGGATGATCTTTGGCTAGCAATCGTACTATTATTTTTTTACACTGGATTTGTGGTTTGGCTAATTGAGCATGGAAGCAATGTGGAGTTCGGTGGAACGCGCAGACAACAACTTCTCAATATTTCCTTTTTCTCCTTCTTCACATTCCTTGGCATACCAAGTTCAGTAATGTTACATACATTTGTTATTGTATTTTTACTTATTTTTATGGAATTTCAACTTGTATGAAATGGCAGATGTGACCCTATATTTTTGCTTTGGAGTAATGTGACATATGTACGTTGAACATTAATGATAATAGCAGCATTGTACTTATGTAATCTTCTGAATTTCTTGTTGCAGAGGAGAGGGTATTGAACAATCTATCCAAATTTGCGGTGATTAATTGGATGCTTGTGGCTTGGTTACTAGAGAAGAACTACAGTGCGAGCCTAACATCAATGATGACTGTTCAAAGGCTTCAGCCAACAGTCTCAGACATGAATGAGCTCCTAAAAAATGGCGAGTTCATAGGATATCAACACCAATCTTTTGTAGAAGATCTCCTCAAGAGCCTTAACTTTGATGAGAACAAACTGAGGAGTTACAGCTCATCCGAACAGTATGCGGAAGCACTCAGCAAAGGAAGCGCAAATGGAGGCGTTGCGGCCATTTTTGACGAAATACCATTTCTGAAACTACTTCTTTCTGAGCATTGTAATCAATATGCCATGGTCGGCCGCATCTACAAAACTGGTGGATTTGGCTTTGTAAGTATCTCAGGGGGCGTTTGGATCATCAAAAAATAAAATTAGAATTAGTTATTCGGAGTAAAAAATATTATTCCTAAATTATCAAGAATAAGTTTTTCGGAATCTAGAGTGTTATTTATAAGTAGTCCAACATCTAGATTAAATTACTCCTAGGATGCTTGCATCATCTTTTTAATATGAATTTTCTTAATCCACATTAAGAAGATGATCCAAACATTCTAGGAATAAAAATTTAATCAAGATGTTGGACTACTTAAATATAAAACTTTAAATGCCAAAAATCTTATTCTTGATTGTTTAGGAATAATATTTTATACTCCGAATAACTAATTGTAATTTTATTCTTAAACAATCCAAACGGACCCTCATACTTTAATTTATTCAATTAGCAAGCCTGGTCCAGATCTTAGGTAGTTGTGAACTTGTAATAATTTTGCAAACATCCAATAGTTTTACCATTTTGTAGGTATTTCCTAAGGGGTCCCCACTTGTGCCAGATGTTTCAAGGGCAATTCTGAATGTAACAGAAGGAGACAAAATTGTGGAAATTAACAGAGCATGGTTCGGTGACGAAGTCTCATGCTCTACTCAGGAAAATACATTTAATTATGAAAGACTTAGTTTTCATAGCTTTCGAGGTGTGTTCTTGATTACTGCAGTTCTATGGGGTCTTGCTCTTTTCATCTCTGTTGCTCTATTTTTTGTCAAGAAAATCTCTGCCAACAACATTTCTACAAAGGTCAGTAATGTCGAAGCCTTCCCTACAGATAAAGAAGGTGATCAAGTTGCTAGTAGTATGGAAGTTATAAACTGTACTCATGAGGAAGAGGTGGTGACAATTGGGGAACCAATAATCAATGTTTACACAGAAAGTGGCTTTCCCAGTGGAAGGGTTGTCTTCTCCTGAAGTGAACTGTCTCAATCATTACAAGATATTTTAAAATGAAGAATAATGCCAATTTAGTAGTGTGCATTGCCGGAGACTTAATATTAAGTGCTGGATGACAATTAATCGTCCCATCGGTGTATTAGTTGTACATGTATGTCTAGTAATACTTCTTGTGTGTACTGTTTATTACGTACGTGTTTTATAAGGCGAAAACATTTGGTTCTTTACTGTAAATCTGTAATGTATACTATGTTTTTAAACGAGCTCACCACAGAAGAAAGAAGACAATATTAACTGCTTTGTAAAGAAGTCCAATTGAACGTGCAAATGACTTTATTCCATGCCCAGTGTGCAATCTGTCAATATTGGGCTGAACTGAAGCATCAAAATTTGTCCTCAGGGGCGAACCACGCCGGTATAATATATATTAGGATATATTTATAGTGGTTAGCGCGTTGCGCGATTTTTTTTTTTTTATAAGTAATAGCACATGGTAACTAAAATAAATTTTCTGGCGCAAATTGAAGATTTGAGAAGATGAATAGGATTAAGAACAAATTATTGTGTGACAAAAGATCATAAATTAGTATAAATAAATTAAGCAAAGCCCTCAACCAATCAAAAATCCAAATACATTCTTTAATTTATATGAAAAAAATTCATGTGCTTTAAATATGGCAAAACCCTCAACCAAACAAAAATCTAAATACATTCTTTAATTTTAAATACCTTTATATCCTTCATTTGTTTTTCAATATGATTTCCACCAACTAAATCTGCAAAGACTCGTGGTAAACATTTGAGATTATCATCTCTAGCTGAAAATCTAATTACAAAGAGCGTATAGGAAAAAGCAAGGAAATTAAGCTAAGTGTGATGAATACCTGATTTAAATGCCATGTTTTTTACATAGGTCACAAGGCAATAGGTTTTCAATCTGCACAATATTTAAGATAAAAAGTTCAATTAATTATTCTGGTAGTTGAAATTGAGATATTATTCCATTCTGATAGCTGAAACACATAGATACTCTTAACTGAAATTGATTTTAACGGGTGAAATACAGCTGAACTTTTGATATTTTGTTCTAATCTTTGATTAAGAAAAGATATTGACCCAACCATCATTTTTCATACAATAACTGTAAATAATAATATTAAATTACAAAATAAAAGCAACATCTTTGAATCGATGCAGAAAAGTTAAAGCCTCAAATGCAACTTAGAGTGATTTGGCCCAGTGTTGTTACATCTTCATATAATAGTTCCTATCAGTAGTATATTTAACAATTCATCCCTCACTATGACAGAAAACAAAGCTTGTTTTACATTGGTCCATTTTTGCCTTCGTATACAATTATGCGGCACATATGGACCAATGCAAAAAGGTGAATGTGCATTTACTTAAAACACGAACACATTGCATGCAAAACTTTGAAGTCCAAACATGCGGCACTGTCTATGCACTACATTCTTCCTTTTTTGCCGTGCTTCGAAAAGGCATTAATTATTTTTAGAACAGGAAATAATATCAGAGTACAATAAAGAAATTACCATCCATCTTACTTTGCCAATGCATCAGCTGAAAACCATGACCAAGTTAATTCAATCCTTCCACAGTTTCACCAGATAAGATATATGCATATGAAACCACATCTGCAGCCTAGAAAAAGAAGAAACCATTATATAGAAAATGGTTAAGGAACGGATAGAAAAACTGCACACGCTCAAAATTGAGTTATAAATAGAATTCAATAATAAGTATTCAATTAGTAAAATTTAGATATTGTACTATGCTTAGTAAGAATATATAACAGTATTAAGACCATTTCAGTAGGTATCAACACTACTTAATCTTACTAAGATTCACATTGTTTTATGTCAATAAATTATATGCTAAGCATAGTGAATCATACTGGCACAGCATCATTCTGAAAAACACAAGGAAAAAAGAAATGAATGAAAAGATAAGGAAATAGCTCCAAATTGTAGGGAACCAAGCTGAGTGGTAATAGAACATAATATATCTTTTAACACTGTAAACCTTGATATATATCTAAAGTTGCATATTGAAGATAAAGGACTGTTTTTGTGAACAGGGAAATAAAACAAACTTTTTGGGTTTGCAAATAAGACTTATCATTTCTATCAAATAACGGCTAACTGTTGACTTCTTGTAAAGGTGCATATCCACTGCGATATTGACAGCCTTCCCTGTTCTGAATCTTTCTCAATGTCAAGAAAGTTGAAATAACAATAATAATCATGCCAACAGGATTCATACATTGATTGAACTAATATAAAAAGGAAAATTCAGTCACATTTTCATTAACCTTAGCACAAAGGTAAGATTGTACCTAAAAATTAAGACTAATATAGACATGTCTCACATTAACAATACCTTCAAATGGTGATCTAGCAGCAAAACTATCTGTAATCGTGCACACAATCGGCATCTGCAGAGCCATAATAAGGAAATCAGATAAAAATAAATTTTTCTATGGAAATAAAATGAAGTAAAATTAAATTAGGACTATACAAAAATTCTCAACTGAAAGGATTTGATATGCTTGATTGGAATTGGTCAGGGAGCATGGAAAGAAACCACGTGTTATTTTATTAGATTACTTTTTTTAATTTATGTCTGGACTACCCGCTTTTCACTCATTGAGGAACCTCTAAGCTGAATTGAAGGTACTTATACCTTAAATCTTTGTGAAGTGAAGAAATTTAAAGGAAATAAGAATTAACAGAGATAATCACAGAAAAAATAAAAGATATGCAAAAGCTAAAAAATGGAAGTTCATAAAGAAGTACAAATTAGAAACACAGTCAGGTACAAAGTACAAAGGCAAAAGAAATGGAAGTTAATTATTGTGGCCTAATCACATTTTTTAATTCCATTTATAATTATTGAAAATATTACTCTTAATGACCGAAGAGAGGGAGACCGAATAATGAAAATATGAATCATAAATCGTATAAAGCTTAAAATAAGATATTACTTGTACATATATGGGTTTAGAAATATAAAATGTAGTTCCTGATTATTGTCAAGATCATATGATAGAAAAGATGCTGCTGGACAATAAATAGTTTAGGTTAGCTCATCCTATAGATTTGTTGGATATTTGTCAAACGACCTCCATAACATAATACAATTTAATAGGTATTTTATCATCGTATAAACGTTTAAGCAATTATGATAGACAGAAACTATACAAATAGAATATTTAGGACAAAGAACAAACCTTATTTTTTTTTTAGTGAAGTCTATAATGAAATTTATCTTGCTATCTAGCATCAAAATAAAATTAATTGCTCATCAACAATATCAATCTTATTATATCAACTGCAATGCAATAAAAAAAAAAACTATTTCATTTAAACTAAAATAAGGAAGCTTTTATGACACTAACAAAATTGTAATCAAAAGTACCTCATTTGCCCAAGGAAATTCTTCTTCCATTTGATAGGTCATTGAAGCACATGAAGAAGCCATCTGAAGTCCAAAAAGCACAAAGTTATTAGAGAAATTGAAATCATGAGAGGTATTACCTCCAAAAAAGATATGAAGGCAGCTTTACATGTAGCAACTTTAATAACAGATCAATAGACAATCCAGATATTGCGTAAAGAATCGACGAGCAAAAGAAAATTGGAAAAAAAAAAATCAGAGATACTTGAAAATCTGACCTAAATACCACAAATTGACCTTTCACTGACAGTGTGTTCTATCTGTCATTCACTGAAATGAAGGTGAATGGACCTTGATGGCAAGTATTAGAAGTTGCAAGCAATTGAAAGGCACACATAAATTTGAGCAGCAAGGGCGCAAGAACTGAAATCGAATGAGTCTGGCGATTAAGAAGCATACTGTTGCTATAAAGCTGAAAAGGGAGCCACGACAACGACCAACAAAAGCCTTGCCACTGCAAACAGGAAAAAGGAGGAGATTAGGCGACCGCTCGGTGCGACCATTGCCAGAGAAAAGGTCACGCGAGGCCTAGCTGCTGGCTCGTCCACCCATTCCTCCGATTTGCCAACAGAAAGGAGATGAAAAAGTAAGGTGGCTGTGGCGATCAGTAAGAGAACAGGCTTAAAAGGGCAATGCACAAAAAAAGGGAAGCACGCACCAGAAGCAGCCGTCGGACAGGTTTCCGTACGCGACCACATTCCTCATGGTCGATAGTAGGGGTGGGGTGGTTTCTGAGTCGAGTCATGATCGAGTTAGTATCAACTCGAAATCAAGTCGCTACATTTCAAGTTAACTCGTGAGTTGATCGTGACACACTTTTGAGTTCACTTGACTTACTCGAAATCAACTCGTGGCAACTCGAGTTAACTCGCGAGTTAACTCGTGACTCGGCATTTCTACTCGAAATTGGATTTAGCTATTATGGAAAACTAATATATTACTATGTAGTACACTAGTACTTTTCTTATTATTCATCATAAAAGACACCAAAGTTAAACTTATCTTGAGATATTATTGTATAGTATATTGGTATATAAGTGGAAATGTTTGGGAGTAATTTTTAGGCCGCTACACTTTGATGTATCCGAGTCGGGATTATTTTTTTGGGGTATACTGATTACTCGAGTTAGTGCCGATCGAGTTGGATCCAACTCGAAATCACCTCGTTTCATTTCGAGTTGCTTCTAACCGAGTTGTGAAAATCGAGTTATATCCGAATTTTTTTTGAAGCGAGTTCGAGTAATTCATGAGTTACGAATTTTTTGCCCACCCCTAGTCGATAGTATGTGGAGAGCACGGAGCACCTCATAAGAAGAAAGGACCAAGATCGAAAGTCACTCCAAACTCCAAAGTCTTTCGATAATTCAAAAAAAAAAAACTCCAGAGTCTTTCTGTCACTCCAAAGAATATCGAGAAGAAATAAATCAGACGGTAAAAAGGAAATGAATCGGACGGCGAGGATACAACAGAACGAAACGGACGGTCCGGATGTCGGGAGAACTGTAGAGCTGCATAACTACAGGGACGCTGGAAACTGCGGATTCAATTATTTTCTTTTGATGATGTCAATATCAATATCAATATCAATATTATAAATAAAGATATGTGGGTGTCGGGATTCCTTAGTTAAATATCATCCGACACTCTAATTATTGTGAAATCAATATTATAAATAAAGATGTGTGGGTGTCGGATCCTTTAGTTTTATCATACGACACTCCAAGCATTATGAAATAGTTGTGCAATAGCATTTTTTTTTATTTCTGTAATGTGATATTTTGTAACTAATTGTGTGTCGGGTGTTATTGCTCATAAAACTGACTTGGTTCAACATCAGATAATAATTTGGAAACACATTGTTTTGTTTCTGATTTTTGTCACCCCTTCCTATTTTCATTTTTATCATGTCTTCATCTCTTTTGTTGCTTAAAATCCCTCTCCACCTTAATTTCTCTTCATCACCATTCTTAATTTCGGTTTACAAAATATAAATTAAATTCATTCAATTGGAAATAGAAAAAAAACATCAAATCTTTTACGATATATATTTTTTTTATTTAAGTCATTTATAAACATATTACATGTCAGGAATATTATCAACATAATATAAATCATATTATTTCAGATAACTATAACTATATTTACAATTTTACACACATAAAATTTTTCTTTAAATTGATCAAACTCTTTAACTTTAATCAAATCAAATTACCTACAATAACTAAACTATATTTCTAAAGATAAATATATCTTAACCATATATCCAAAAATGAACATAATTAAACTATAGAAACATAATAAAAATATTTTTATTTTAGATATCTACATCGAGCGAAGCTCTATATTCCCCTCTAGTTTAAATAAAGATGTATGAGTGTCGGAATCTTTTAGTTAAATATCATTCGACACTTCAATTATTGTGAAATAGTTGTGCAATAGCATTTTTTCTTATTTCTGTAATGTGATACTTTGTAACTAATTGTGTGTTGGGCGTTATTGCTCATAAAACTTACTCGATTCAATATCAGGTAATAATTTATCAACATATTATTTTATTTTTTATTTTTGTGACCTATTTCTATTTTCATTTTCATCATGTCTCCATCTCTTTTGTGTTACTTAGAGTCTCTCTTCACCTTAATTTATCTTCATCGCCATTCTTAATTTCGATTTACAAAATATAAATTAAATTCATTCAATTGAAATAGAAAAAACATCAAATATTTACGATATATATTTTTTATTTAAGTCATTTATAAACATATTACATTTTATTAATAATATCAACATAATATAAATCATATTAATCATATTATTTCAAATAACTATAATTGTATTTACACACATAATTTTTTTTAAAATTGATCAAACTCTTTAAATTTAATCAAATCAAATTACCCACAATAACTAAACTATACTTCTAAACATAAATATATCTTAACCATATATCCAAAAAAGAACATAATTAAACTATAGAAACATAATAAAAATATTCTTATTATAGATATCTACATCGAGCGAAACTCGATATGCCCCTCTAGTATATATTTGTATGTGTTGACTTTGATTATATAATATTTTAAGTTTTTTTTTCAGATTTTTAAAAACTGCTGTTTTTGAACGGTACATAATTAATTAGATTAGCAATTTTCTAAAATTCCAAAAATATACTTAAAAATTTTAAAAAAAATATAAAATTTGGTATGCAAGGAGATTTCAATATGAAGATCATATTGAAAGGTTTGGATCGGTCATTTCAAATCAGATCTAAGACTTTTGATCGCGACTCACGGAATGCTCTGTGAGTTGCAACTAACATTAGAATATATATATATATATATATATATATATATATATATATATATATATATATATATATATATATATATATATATAATATCTATTGTGAACCATGGTTCATTTAGAGCTCCGTGAACCATGACCGTTTGATCAATGATTTTGCAAATTGGCAAATCTTAATTAACCAATCCAATATATATATTGAAATCTCATAGCAAATCAACTTTTACAATTTTTAAAATTTTTTTACTATTTTTTTCGAATTTTTTAAAACTTGCCATTTTTGGACGATAATTAGTGAATTATCGTCCAAAAATGGCAAGTTTTAAAAAATTTTAAAAAAATAGTAAAAAAATTTCAAAAATTGTAAAATTTGGTTTGCTATGAGATTTCAATATATATATTGGATTGGTTAATTTAGATTTGTCAATTTGCAAAATCATTGATCAAACGGTCATGGTTCACGGAAGCTCTATGAACCAAGGTTCACAATAGATATTCTCTCTCTCTCTCTCTCTATATATATATATATATATATATATATATATATATATATGTATGTATGTAGAGAGAGAGAGAGAGAGAGAAAAGAATGCTAATGCGCCATTGATGGCACGGAGGGTCCCCGTGCCATCCAGTCGTCTCTCAAGATCTAAAATTCAAACGCTCAATCTGAACTGTTCAAGTTGATCACTATATTGAAATATCCTTAGAGACCAAATTTTACATTTTTTCGAATTTTTTTGCTATTTATTATGATATTTTCAAAAATATTATAATTGGAGTATTTCAGACCCTCCAATTTGAAAATATCATAATAAATAGCAAAAAAAAAAATCGAAAAAATGTAAAATTTGATTTCCAAGGATATTTCAATATAGTGATCAATTTAAACAGTTTGGATTGACTGTTTGAATTTTGGATCTTGAAAAATGACTCAATGAAAAATCGATGGTATGTGCCATCAATGGCATGTTAACATTCCCCTCTCTCTATATATATAATAATAAAGAGAGAATATTTATATTTTACTGATTTCACTACGCAAGGAACTTTCCAAGTACTTAACATTTTATTTTTGTTATTTTTTGTATAGATAATAACGGTCCAATTGATACCTTTAGTGTATCACAAATTAATAGTCAACGCCTTGACCTTTACATTTAGTTGTAAAACGTTTCGTAATCACCACCACTCTTGAGTAGAATGGTTCAACAACAATAATATATTTTATTTAATCTGAAACGAGCAAAGTCCTACGCCTTATTAGGCGCATTAAGTTGAGCACACGCTCAGTTGCTACCTTTTCCATGTTTGACTTTGTCAAAGTAAACTCCTGCAGGTATGAATTATATTTTTTTGTTGGTTCTTTGTTTTCTTGGCAGTAAAGCCCAAAAGCAGAAGGTATAATAAATAGGTACAGCCCCACAAAAAGAAAGGACATACCGAGAATAGTGTACTTCCCAAAAAGATGGAGAGACCAACTATACTTGCTTTTTACATCTTTGTTGTCTTATTTTCAGTTGCTACAGCTCAAAATTCAAAGAAACACATTCCAGTTGGAGTTGTACTCGATTTGGACACCCTTGTCGGCAAAATTGCTCAAACCAGCATTGCAATGGCAGTGGAAGATTTCTATTCAGTACATTCAAATTATAGTACCAGACTTCAGCTATATACTAGAGATTCCAACAAGGACGATGTTCAGGCTACATTAGCAGGTGATTAATCAATTTAAAATGTACCATTTATTTAGTGATTGTATTAAGGAATATACTTTCATCAATACATTAAGAACCCTTAATTAATAAAATTAGACATCAAACAATTGGTTGTTCGCATTATGGCCATCTGAAAGTAAATTAGTGCTGCCAATTTTTGTGCACTTATCTGTGATCCTCCCCTTTAAATTTTTCTCCTGTGTTTTCCTATCTGAAAGGTCAAATACTCCAATTAGAATATTAATTCATCTGATTTCTGGGCTTGCCTGATTTAGTACGAGTATGAAAATTGTATTTAGCAGTACTCTAGCTTGCCTTATTTCTGGGCTTCCCTGGAGATGATGTGCCACTTCATAAACAAACGCTCCGACTTCTCTCTCTCGGTTCTTATCACGTCCAACACTGGTCATGCAAACAAATGTGCATGAAAACTGGAAACTAATAATACAATTTTGGTAGAGAAGAATCAATTGATGTTACAACTAATTAAAAAAAATGTACGGAGTTAATTGATGCAGAAACTATTCTGCCGTTCAAAATCATTAATTCTAGAGAATGCTTCTTTTCCCCTATTTTCTGTATTGTTCGCACAATTTATTATATTGTCTTCACTGTGATGCTCATACCAATTTATTAACAAATGTAAATTAGATTCAATTTTATTTTATTTTATTTTAGTTCCCCATAAACTAACGCTATAATAATCTTCAAATTTATTGCAGCACTAGACTTGCTACAAAACTTCAAGACTGAAGTCGTCATAGGACCTCAGAAATCGTCACAAGCTGTCATCGTCTCAGAAATTGGTAATAAAAGCCATGTACCGGTCATTTCATTCTCAGCTACCAGCCCCACCCTTTCATCCATGCATGTGCCCTACTTTATAAGGACAACAATAAACGATGCAGCTCAGGTAAATACCATAACTGCTCTCATAAAAGCCTATGGATGGGCAGAGGTAGTTCCAATCTATGAAGATTCTGATTTTGGACGGGACATGGTCCCCTTCCTTGCTGATGCCCTTGAAGAGATAAATGTGCGAATCCCTTACCGTTGCTTAATACCCGAATTGTCAACTGATGAGCAAATCAAGGAAGAGCTCTACAAGTTACAGACCATGCAAACAAGGGTTTTTGTTGTACACATGTCATCTTCCAAAGGCTCTACCTTATTTATGAGGGCTAAAGAAGTTGGCATGATGAGTGTAGGGTATGTATGGATCATGACAAATGGAGTGACAAACATGGTCGACTCCTTCAATTCCAGTGTTACCAGTGCAATGAACGGGGCTCTTGGTGTGCGACTATATGTACCGAAGACTGTCAAGTTGACTAATTTCTCAACCAGGTGGAAAAAGAGATTCCACGAAGAGAATCCCCAATACATGTATAGTGAACCAAGCATCTTTGGGTTATGGGCTTATGATACCATGCATGCAATAGCAATGTCAGTAGAAAAAATAGGTGTACAGACAATCAAAATTGAAAACTCTACAGTTTCACAGCCATTGCCTGTCTTTCCCAATGGAGAACAACTTCTTAAGGCAATTATCAATATCAAATTTCGAGGTTTGAGCGGAAACTTTGATTTAATGAATGGACAGCTACAGTACTCTGTGTTTGAAATAATTAACGTTGTTGGACATGGGACAAGAGGAGTTGGGTACTGGAGAAAAGAACAAGGACTATCAACAGTAGTAGATGAAAGCAACAACAAGACTTATTCAACTTCACCAGAAGATTTGAATCCAGTAATTTGGCCTGGGGAATCAATTGTAGTGCCAAAGGGTTGGGAACTCCCAGTCAGTGGGGCAAAATTACGTGTTGGGCTGACAATTAGTCGGTATCCAGAGTTCATGAAGGTTAAGATAGATCCTGAGACGAATGCAACAACAGCTAGTGGATACTCAATTGATGTGTTTGAAGAAGCAGTAAAACGATTACCTTATACAGTTCCATATGAATATGAGCTTTTTGGAGGGGTGCCTCCAGCCAGCTCAGAATCCTACAATGATTTTGTTTATCAAGTTTATCTTGGGGTATGTATCTTTTTATTTAATAGATAACTCTTTGTTGTCAGTATAATATGTTCAGTAATCAAGGGACAGCCGGTATAATATGTATTATTGCATTCCCTTCAACCTTTTCTGCCTTTGTCATCTGTTTTTAAACAATGGGACAATGCAAATTTTTTGACTAAAGTAATTTTCTTGTATTGCAGAAATATGATTTGGTGATAGGAGATATTACAATAAGATACAACCGTACCCGTTATGCTGATTTCACAATACCATACACTGAGTCAGGAATAGCAATGATTGTGCCTGTTGAGAAAGCTGTGAATAAAAACACATTCATTTTCTTAATGCCTTTAACTACTGACCTATGGCTAGGAAGCATCTTGTTTTTTATCTACACAGGGATTATCATATTAATATTGGAGCCAAATATCAGGGATTCCCTCGATGGTTCATTATCAGGGCTTCTTGGAGCTATAATGTATCTATCATTGTTCGCATACCGTAAGTAGAACTTTTTTTAATTAAAATTACTTAATGCCTAAATATTTTTTTTCTTTAATCGCTTAGTTACTAGAATTAGTAGATATACAATTACTTAATCAGTGTACCAATTTCGCAAAACAAATGCAGAAGAGAAGCTAGAAAACATCCTATCAAAGATTGTTGCTATAGTACAGGTCTTCGTTCTCCTAGTACTGGCATCTAGTTACACTGCTAGCTTAACCTCGATGCTAACAGTACAACAACTTCAACCAACAGTAACTGACATACATGATCTGCAAAAGAACGGTGAATATGTAGGATATCCAATAGGTTCTTTTGTGGAAGGCTTGCTTCAGGAGCTAAAATTCGACAAATCAAGGATGAAAGCATACCAACCTGAGGAATTTTCTGCAGCACTCGACAAAGGAAGTGCTAATGGTGGAGTTGCTGCCATAGTTCATGAAATACCCTACATCAAGTTGTTCCTTTCCAAAAATTGCAAGTCATATACTATGGTTGGACCAATTTATAAGACTGCCGGGTTTGGATTTGTAAGTCTGTTGTTACTTACAAGTTTATTTGGTAGAAATAATGTAACTATAGAGACATGCATGCACAAGAAAAAGATCTTTAAAAGGAAAACTAGAGTTTGATGATGAAACCCTGATACTTGAAAAGCATGGGTTGTCTCTCAGCAGACAAGCAGGAGTTGGTATCATCACCATATTTTTCAATTACCCATTGAAAGGAACTACAAAGAATTATAAATTTTTCAAGTTGTTCATTACATCTCATATTAATTACGGATACCAGCTTTACCGTTTGGATCTCTAATTGGTGGACAGGCTTTCCCCAAAGGATCTCCACTAGTCCCAGACATTTCAAGAGCAATCCTCAACATAACAGATGGGGATGATATACTCGAATTGGAGAAGAAATGGATTGGAGATGAAAAGTGCCTAAACAATGGTGGCATCACTGTCGAATCAAACAGCCTCAACTTTCTCAGCTTTTGGCAGCTTTTCCTCATCTCAGGAGTTGTTTCCACCATCTGTCTACTAATATTTGCAATCAAATCATTCTATAAAAAATGGCAAAGGAACATTCAGGTAACGAGCCTCATGATACGCTCTGACGAGATAAACAGTATCGAAGACTTACCCACTATTAACCAAGAGGAAAATGAAGTACCTCCCAATGTTGGCCCATCATCAGCTGAAAATGGAACTGACCCTTCACCACCATTAACTAACACATAATCATATATAAGTTTCAAGAAAGTTTTATTCGATTATTTATATTTTTTTGTTTTATTTTTAGGTTGCATCAGTAGATTGTAAACACCTATGTTAATAAATAGAAGATTTGGGCAGTTTCTTTTGTTGTTGACAGTAATGGTTGGTAATGAGAATAGTAGAAGTACTACAGTCTCTTGTTACTTAGCATGTTCAGATAATTTTTTTTCTAACATAATGAATACGTACTCTGAAGTTGACACATACATGCCTTATATTAGCCAATCTATGAAAATTATTTATAGTGATTTATATTTTTTTTAATTCCATTTAATCTCAAAGACATAATACTGGCATAGAAATGGATGGAAATTGTCAGAACGATATTTCAACACAAGATCTGATAATATGTTAGACAACTGGTGGAAATATAAAACAATAATGTAAAAGGTCAATTTTTACTGTTGACATTGTCTCCCTATGCCAGATACTGTACCTAGTAATATGGCCAATTTAACACCAAATTGCAATAACTCCATAAGTTTTCTGTAAAGTACTAATTCATAATGAGAGGGAATCCAACGTCACTTGGATTAACCAAGCAGAGCAATCCCAATCGGCGGTTGAAGTTAATTAAAATACATCTATACAGATCCTTTCCACTCTGTTGCGCTTAGCTTAATAATCAAATTCAGTCGGTTCTACTAATCAAAACACGATTACCGTGGATCTAAACTGGGTGAGCACTGATGCGGTGCGAGCCTCCTAGCTCTTCTCTCGGCTGAGCATTTTTTCCGGAGAAGCTCAAAGAGGAAGCTTCTTCTGGAGCCCATTTTCTTCGTGGCCGTTCAGCTCAGTACTGAAAAGGCCGACAGGTGCAAGGCCCATTTGGACCTGTAATGGGCTTCAGCTTTAACGATCTTCTAAAAGACTTCCAACTCCTTTCTAATGAAAACAAATAGAAATGATAACTATAAATCTGTAACAGAGCTGATATACGGAATCCCTAACTATCCCATCCAGCGCCATCCAGCGCCATTCAATGGGCTAGATTGGGCTTTCGGAAATCGGAAACCCAAAATCCAGCGCCATCCAGCGACATTTCCGCGTCTTTTTCCGCGTGAAGTGTCATTCCGCGTGATGACGTCACCATGTCGTCGCGTGATGACGTCATAAAATTTTTTAGCGATTCAGCGAACATTGCGCGCATGATGACGTCAGCAAAATTCTGTCTATCTAAGTGTTTTAAATGTTCATTTAATTGTTTCAAATGTTCAGTTAGTTTCATGTTTTTTCCTTTTTCTGTTCAGCTAAGTGTTTTAAATGTTCATTTAATTATTTCAACTGTTCAGTTAGTTACATGTTTTTTTTCCATTTTTTTGTTCAGCTAAGTGTTTTAAATGTTCATTTAATTGTTTCAAATGTTCAGCTAGTTTCATGTTTTTTTCATTTTTTGTTCAGATAAATGTTTTAAATGTTTTCGTATTTTTGTGTTCAGTTTAATACAGCAAAGGTTGAACTAAAAATTTTATTTGTTCAATTAGTTGCAGCGGAAATTTGATTTCGTATTTAACATTTACAATATACAAAGTGAACAAGTATAACAATATAGTTAACATCTACAATAAACAAAGTGAACACATTCAATATTCAATATACAAAGTGAACATATATAATAATATAATTAACATTTACAATAAACAAAGTGAACACATATGCAATGAAGTGAACACTTGATCTAGAATAATATCCATTATTTCAACAAACTGAACAATTATATTAACAATAACATCCATTATTACAAAAAACATAACAATTCGCTGGAGCAATCACATCCGAAGACTTGCACACGGATCAACACTGGAGCAACATCTCCTTTGCTGGTGCAGAAAGATAGAAAAATATTTTGTCAAGGCAATAGAATTGTTAATATATTATCAAAACAAACAATAATTTATCACCAGAATCAAGCACTTAATTCTTTTTTGGATTAACCAAAAGTTACCATTCGACCAACAAAACCAATAATTAATCAGTGAGAACGCACAAAGTTTTTTTTTAAAAAAAAGCAAATGTACAAAAAGAGGTAGGCTTAAGCTATGAACAAAACCTAAGCTTTACTACTAAGCCGATCGAGCAAGTAATACACTTTTAAAAGCAGATCTAACACAAACCTAAGCACCATGCATCGTTTATAACTTCTAAGTTCAAAGAGGAAGCAGTAATGAAATAGATCTGAGGAAAACACTTACACCTCTGTTGAATCTTCGATTTGACCATAGATAAAGAAAAGGAACCGCCTTCCCAGTGCTAAAGAGAAGTTTCTTAGGTGTTGTCGCGGCCTCCCCCGCCGCCTCACGCTGCTTCACAACGATTGGAGTGTTGGCGACCTTGGACACGATGTCTTCGTTGTTGTCTTCATTGTCGCCATCGCTGGAGCAATAGGGAAGAGAGGCGAAGCCCGTGGTGGTCGGGTTGGCGCAGGCGACACTATCGGCGTAGATCTGATGGAGGGAGAGAGTAATGGAGAAAAAGTGTGGCTGCGGCTAGGGTTGATGTGAGATGGGAAGACTAGAGGGATATAAATAGACTGGGCCAAATCGCTGGGCCCAATCCGGCCTGTTTAAAGTCTATGGATGGTTGGATGGGAAAAGAGTGGATGATAGGTACCAATTCTTATGCAGTTTTGCAATTGTTTGAATAAAATAAACATATAAAATAGACAAGTGAAAATTTAAATAATCAAAATCAACACGTACAAATAAAGAAGTTAAATAAAAATAAGTTGAATATGTTTATAAAAATAAAAATCTGAACAACAATTTAAAAAGTAAAATCTAACTCATAATTGAATAAAGTGAACACACATAAACAAACTAGACATATATATAAATAAAGTGAACAAATACAAACGTGATGGCACGAGATGGCGTCTAGAGAAATGATATATAGTAATTTCTGAAAATAATATGTGTTGTGAAGTAAGAAACGTTTGTTTACTCAATCTTATCAAATCAAGGGAAAAAATAAATTCAGGAGTTTATTCATGGTGGTGATGGTAAAAGAATTGAAAATCACGGATAGTGATAGCTAGACATTTGACCTACACATGAGATGTGACCCAAGCAAGCTAGCTCCATACGGTATTATAATTTTGATGGTATTGAAATGCTGAAATTTCTGTTTTGCTACATGAATTTCTTAGCCTTTTAACGATTGAGTACTCATGTGTGAGGAAGTTTACTATTTCATAAGGCATTACTTGTTGAGACAATAATAGCAAGTGTATAGTGACAGGAGTTTGATCTCACTAGAATAAGTATAAGCAGAATTTCTCGGAAACGGTTGGCCATGTTCAGGGAAAAGGTTTGTAACAAACAAACAAAACATCTAGCCTACCATTAAATTGTTTATGTTGCAACTGCAATGTGTTGTCCTTTTTCAATCAAGTCTCTATGAATTTATAAGAAGCCCGTATCACTATTTTACTTGTAAACTAGTGGTCTTGTCGTCGCGGCTTCGCCGCGACCAACCCCCATAATGTATTTCTATAACGTTTAATTTACATTTAGTGAATAGTTATCTCAATATCCTTTATTTAGAATGTTTTCGGATTGTACCAGTACCGGTACCAATACCAGGTTAATGGGTTTATTACTTTTTTATCCTATGTTCATTAAAGCTGTTGAGTCTGTGTAAGTAAGATTCTAGAATATCAAGGCTGAGTAATTAGTTGCAATACCACTTGGTACACGTACATAAATAACATTTGAAAATCTTATAGTTGAACATCATGCCAACTACTGAATCAATGCCCTTAGAAAAACACACATTGTTTGTTTTGCATTTTTATGAGAGATTATAAGTTAAATATGGTAGCATTAACCTTTTTGTGTTAACATTCAATTGCATCTTATGCATATTTAGTTTTTTTATCAACATGAGTTAAAAAAAAAGAGTTAAAAAAAAGAAGATAGATTTGCTTTAGATAATTAAAACATTAATAGGAGAAGGGATTTTCAAGTTCATATTCTGTCTAAAAAATTTATAGTAGTAGTCATACGTGTTTTGCAAACAATATTATATATCACTTATAAAGCTTAAATAAGTCATTATCTCAACATACATAACAACAAAATATCACTTAAAGACTATATAATTAATTTGAAACTTTGAGAGGAACTCAAAACATCTCATATCAGATGCATCTTGTGTCTAACTTCGTAGAAACTCGAAACACCTCAATCAGATATATCTTGTGCTCAACTTCAAAAAAAATCATGGAGAGACATTTTCCGAGTTACTGTAAAATTTTCAAAACAAAAAAGCAAATTAAAGGATCAGAAATAAGCATGTGGGTTAGCCTCGTGCTCCATATCTTGTTAGTGCTCTTTCATCAAGAGTATACTGGTAAGAAATTTCAATTAACAATCTTAGCAAGTATTATGGATAAGAGAATCCAAACAGCTTGCTATGAACAATTTCTGATAAGTATAGCTACTGGCTATCAGTATTACCATATCGAATTTCCAGCTTTCATTGAGGTAGAGTTTCTAGACCAGGTAGTAAGCAAGGTAGTAAGCATTACAGAAAAACTCTTGAATTTAAATATTGCATAAAGGTGGTTTTCTTTTAAGTATAAAAATGGAATAGAAAGTATCTCCACAACCTAGTGGTTTTCTGAGAATCTGAAATTTTTTTGGGGGTTCAGAAGAAGATCAACACATCAGCTGTACTTTAGTAGTTATTATTAATCAATTATCATTTCATTTCTAGTAATAATTCTTTTGGACCAGTAACATCCATTTCGCTAAATCTTTTAAAATCTCTAGTAACCATGACGCAAAAAAAAAAAAAAAAAATTGTCATACACGACTATTTTACCTTTTTATACAATCATTTAGCAAACTTAGAACCATTTAATAATCATGTATGATGTATCATAAAAGTTTAGTAGAAGAATAAATTTCTAGACAAACTGTATATAGTGGTTATTGATTTAAATTGAAATTTCCATTTAATTCAATACTCATATTGGTCACTGACTTGCCTTTGGCTTTTCTGTTGCCCTCCACTCAGTTTCAAAACCCTCCTGTCCCTCCTTCACCGCACTACTTGTACTTGCCCCCCTACATAAAATCTGCAAGTACATTTATATTACACATGCAAGCAAAAAAATTATACATAACATCTAAACATTATAGAATTGAATACAAATAATGAAAACTAATATCTAAATAGCTCGTTGCTATCTGAGCATCAATGTGCCAGATTCTCAAAAATGTTAGAGATGCAGAGAGAGAGTGTTAGCTTTTGACTATGGTGCGTTCACAAAAACGACATCAGTAATTAGAATATCCTTACCCAGCTTGAATGCAGAGGCCACTTTTAGTATATTTATTTATCACGTGTAAAATTTAGAAAACTACCTACATCGCTAAATAAGATCACCATTCGAGTTATAGATCCAACTCCAATTATACAAAAAAGATAATTTGTATTTATTTATTTTTCATGTAAGCACATCAACTAAGTAGAACAGTTATTTAGCCATGACACATATTTAGCAAATGAACAATACAGTATAGCGCAAGAGAGTATTGCCACTTACCTTCTGTAATTGAGTTCCAGATCAGAATCCACTATAAGGTCATGATCATGAAAAGTTAAAGGACAGAGACTGTCTGCAGTTTGCACAATAGCTGCATGAAAATTCAAGTTAGAAGGTTCACATAGTATCATAAATTTCCTGCACATATCCTGTAAAAATATTGACATCTAAAATGTTATACTGATGATGGTCCTTAATAATGACAGCTCTATATATAGGTTTCATAGAGATGTCAATCTCTGTAGAAAGAACAACATTCAACAAAGTAGGATCATCATTACACATGAGCCATTTTCATACTAAATAAAAAATGGCTTTGAGTGCTGTTTTTCATTCCAAAGCACGAAAAGACATATATGACATTTTTTTCAAAGGTGATTGCCACCGGCTTGCCAGCATCTCCTGGAGTGATTTAGATAAAGTTGTTACCATAAAATTCCAAAGCACAGAAAGACAAATATGACATTTTTTTCATGGTGTTTTCATACCAATTATTTTCTTCTTAGTTTCAAGCAAAATATTGTAAAAATAATACCAAAATATAATTAGAACTATGCCATTAATAAATAAAAAATTAAGGTGAGTTCTTTGTTGAAGTTTATGGTGAAAAAAACATCATTTTCGACAGATGTCTTTTCATTTTCGATCAATGTACAATTGACTTTCCATAAACGATCAGATATGTAGTTGGATAGAATCTTCCATGGTGCTTTGAAGGCCTCATTTTGCCATTTTTGTTTCATCAGGTTTCTAATATTGATTAATGAAAATAAAAATAAAAGAAGAAATACTTGCAGGGAGTATTACCACCAAATTTCTCCTGGTTGACATACCCAGAAAGAAGCTTGATGTAGCCCCACCACACTCGATATCTTGCTCAAACTTGATCGATTATTGCACTGCTAAGGAGCGGCTTTCGTAGCTGAACTAAGAAATTTTTTCTGATATGGCAAAATGCCTGGTATCTGTCGTTGTCTGGATACCTGGACTATATTATTGCAAGTGAACAACATCAATAAATACTGAAGGGGTAATCATTTCAATCGTTAATTATTGCCAGTATGAATAAATTTCATATAATTGATTAACAAAAGGAATTTATATGCTCCTTTGGAGGGAACAGGTAGGCCAGGTGGGAACTTCCAATTTCCTCTAGAGTTGACTGTTCCAACTATCTGATTTTTCAAATAATAAAAAAATAAAAAAAAGTAATTGAAAAATACCATTGTCATCAGGGTCACCAGACCATTTACCAGAAGTATGCCTGAATTATCTAGCTTTTCCTTCGCTTCTCTTCGAGTCTGATTTTACCCATCTGGCATTAAAAAAAAGTACATTGAAAATTAGGATAAATAGCTAATAAACCAAACGATCTGAATAAACTCTATATGCTATTTAGGTGACTTATTTAGAAATGTATTATAAGTTAGTCTCTGTTGATCAAACTCAGCAATTCTTTCAATGAGAATTAATGCTTACTGAGATTGTATAGAATCTTCCAAAAATGCCCTTAGCTCTTACACTTGACAATTAGAGAATTCACAGAATATTTAAAAAATGTCCATATCTCTTACAAAGAGTATTACTGCTTACTTTCCTAAAACATAAATTAGCTAGAATTTGGTTATAACCTTTCCTGAAATGAGCTTTTGATCCAGATGTTCAGAAAATGAGGATATCTTTGGTCACAAAAAAAGTATTCTTTTTTCTCTAACAAAGTGATACATGAACGATATTTCTATTACAAAATAGAAGCACACAACAAACCATTGAAACACAACACAATTGCAAAAGAGGACCACATAGCAAGCAAACAGAAAGCACAATGCCAAAAATAGAAACCAAAAATTAAGAAGCACAGCTCACCCGACAACAAACTGAGAAGAGAAGAAAGCAAACCATTTGCTAGGAGACCTCGAGTACCGCCGTCATAAAATCAAGAGGCTGAAAATCACCATGTTTATATCCAAGATAAATATATATTACCAATTATTATGTCTATTATTACATTAATATTTTCAAACCTGATTTCAAGGGTGGTTGCATTTGTAATTCATGTGGTTGTTCAGTGTGGTACAGGTGAAGCAACAAATTGGTCAATAGGCCCAATGCATCATACATCACACACACTAATCGCTCTTGACTGATCGGAGAAGTATTCAGACGTAGATGTTGTGCTATGTATGGTGAATCGTATCCACTACCATATCTAAATTACCTGCAGAGACATTCAGATATCACAATTCTTATTTCGATCCAAATACTTTTGATGCTTATAGCCTGAAAAAAGTAGTTATGTGAAAACCTAAACCCTCTCTGTATATGTATATTTATTTCAAAATTATTTGACTTCTGGTTTTATTAAAAGCATAAAAGTTTATAGTTACCGAAAGAGACGAAATAACAAATTGTAGTGGACTCTTGTACCTCTTGGCTTCCCAATAAATTGAATACTTAAATAAAATAAAATAAAAACAACTAATATAATGTCAGAAGAGGCCCAAATTTAAAATATGTGTGAACTTGATGGCTGTTATCCATCTATATATATGAATCAGATTAAATAAAAAAAATTAAACTGAAACTTGCAATTTTTTTGTCAGGATTGAGAAGAAGAAACAACTTCTATAGAGAATTTTGGTTGTTTACTCTAGACAAATTATAATAGACGAACAAAATTCCCCATACCCATCATTGAATCGGGGACGCACTGGAGATTTTCTATCCCCGCTCGAATCCATGCGACATTCACATTCACTAAAAACGAATTTTTTTCTTCGAGATTTTTTTTCCAGCAATTATATTACTATATAAAAACGTATACAATGTTACATGCTCTTGCTCATCTTTTTAAGCATCTACAAATTATAATTGTTTGGTTATATCAGTTCTTATTTAGTCTTGAACAATAGAACCATTTAGTTCAAACTCAACAATTTCCCATCCAAAATGGAGTCAGTAATATAAAAATGAAGTATGAATGATTGCTCCAAAATGTAGTATCCTTCTTCTTCCAAAAATCAAGATCAAGACTATCGACTGTCGACACATTTCAGCTTTATCCAGTTTCTCCACCTCTAATTCGAAACCAATCTATAGTTGTATCAGATGTCCCATAACTCAATAGGCTTGCTGGTACCAATCATGTACCAGAAATAATAATTACGGGTACAATTTGGATGAATAATTGGCCACTGAGAATACAAAATTGATTAGAATAAAAAAAAATTAATTATGTGATCAAGGAATATACTTATGACATCAGCTCAATTATTTTATATAATAAGAAAATATTAAAAAAAAAAGCTATTACATAAGAGTTAAAGTTGAGAAAAAAAATCAATCATATTTTAAAACATAGGATAACATGGTATTAGCTTACTGGCCTAAAAAATATAATAAGCCAAATGCATGTTTCACGTATACATCTTTATAAGAATTTAGAATATATAAAAGCTCAAATTCAAGAATACAAAACTCACTCGCCTCTTTATTTAGTATTTGATAAAAAAAAAGACGTGTACTCTCTCTCTCTATAAATTCTATTCAATTTGAATATTACTTTTATTTGCACTCAAAGATGTCACAGCACACTAACAAAAATTTTAAAATAAATAAAGACGCAAAAATGCACAACTTTCAATTCTGAATGTTCTTAATAACGTCCATAGTAAAGGGAAAAACAGTGAAAAGATTTATAGGAAGAGATTTTTCATTTCCTAATTTTGCAAAACAAATTCCTTTTTTTTTTTTGAAATAATTCCCAAATTATGCAAGTTTGATACTCCACTGACTTTTATCGTCAATGAGGTAAGTTTTTATCTTCCTCTTAAATCCCTCCCCACCCCCTAATCCTTTGAAATATCATAAAAACACAATCCTTTTTACAGTACCAATTGCTTAAATACATAACCATGAAAATCAAATATGAAATTAGTATATCAGAAAAATTCATACACTTAAAAATGAGGGGAATGAGAACATATGGCAGAAAATTAGAAAGAAGGAGAGAGGTTGTAAGAGCCAAGAGGAAAGAGCAACAAAAAGATTAAGCATACAAGATGTTTCTTAATCCTTCTCCGTAGATCTCTGGCTTCCTCCAGCATAACAAAAAAAAGAACAAAAAATGAAAATGAGCTACCTAGATGAATTACGGAGAAGAGCGATCAGCGACGGCATGAGTTGATTTGAGGGAGCAAAAATCAAAATTTCTTCAATTCTCATCTCTCAGCGCAGTGAGGTTCTCTCTCGTGCTCGAAGGGCGACGCAGCGGACGCGACAGGAGAGCACGACGGTGGCCTGGAAGTCAAATTCAAGGAGGAAGCGGTTGGCAGCGAGGTTCTTGACACGGCCGCAGTGGCCGAGAGAGTGGAAGCGAGCAAACGGACTGAGGGGAGAGGCGATCGGTATGAGGCGGCGGCGACTGGGCTAAGGTGCGAGGTGAGTGGCGATGCCCCGTGGTCTTCTTGGGATGAGGTGGTGGGAAAGAGGATTGCAAGAAGGGAAAAAAAAAAAAGAGATCGGTGGAAGGAAGTAGAGGAAGAAGGCATACCGAACAGTAGAAAAAGAAAAAAGGGGAGCACCATTTAATTCCGTGGACCAAGATCGTTCGTACACCCACGGAGAATGACTGAATGAAATACCGGCGCACATTAATGTATACACCAGATTCGCACAAAAATGAAAAGGCACTTGTCTCCAAACTCTCAGCCGCTCAGCGTACGGGACAAATAATTTCGACAGCACAGGCGCTGACTTTTTTCACGGTAATTCATCTGGAAATCCAATCCAAAAAAAAAAAAAATGGTACTGTAGATAAGGAAGTTGAAGGGGGTATCAAGGATTACTATGTTCAAATGTCTTTGGAAATGATCTAAACCGACAAAAGTTGGTAGTGATTTCGTAATGTAATGGTCACTCCACATTTCCAGTGTCCATCATGCAGTTATAATCGCAAGGAATGTGAACTCTCATAATTAGTACAAATTACAAAATATCTAGGACAGGAGTATATTGCTGGAAATACAAAATTGAAAGTCAATGAGAATCATGTCGCATAGTGATGATATTTATATTTCGGTTCTCCAGAAGAATCATTCAAAGGTAGATTAAAGAAAAGAGTACTGAATCAAGCTAGCAGTCAATTGACGGTATTAATTAACCGTTTGGTCATTCCCTGGAACTTATTCAATACGACTTCAAGGTCCATGAGTCAAGTCAATTCCTCCAAATAAACTATAATAAGCTTGAATTCAACTGATTCACACCATAGTTATTAATTTCTACCATCTGCAAGTTTTTATATATGACCCTTTAAATGAAAACAAACTCTTATTACCACATTACCTTTGGAACCACAAATCCAGGACACGCTTTCTACAATTGACAGAACCACGTATAGTTCTGAAAAGTTCCATGAGTCAAGTCAATTCCTCCAATAAACTATAAGCTTGAATTCAACTGATTTACACCATAGTTAATAATTTCTACCATCTGCAAGTTGTTATGACCCTTTAAATGAAAACAAACTCTTATTATCACATTACCTTGGAAGCACAAATCCAGGACATGTACACGTACGCTTTCTCCAATTGACAGAACCATATTGTTCTGAAGGAATTAGGTTGGAAAATCATGTAACGGTCCGTTTGGCAAATCATAGAAAACGTCCACTCGCGCCATACACTCTTTTTTTCTTTTTTGTTTTGTTTTGTTTTTTTTTTTTAATTGGCATCAAGTTCAGTACTTAGCATGCATGTAACGTTTTATTTTAGGAATTTTGGTGAAGATCACTAATCCCAAAATATGGTAGTTTTAGTAGAGGGGTGATATTGCTACTGCTACTTATGCCGACTTCCATTATAAAAAACTAAATAGCTAATCGTGAAAATTTTCTTTCTCAAGGTTTAATTGAATCAATTCAAGCCTTTCGGTGTGGTGATTGCCAACTGGCCTAAAAAAAAATAATAAATAAAATAAAAAATCAAGCCGAACAGTCCAAAAATAATACATTTTTTTTTAAAGACTGGGTGGCACCACGCCACCAATATTTATGTTAAAAGTTACAGAAGTTAATTAAGAATTACAAGTAAATGTAGAAAATAACAGGAAAAAAAAAAAAAAAAAAACGTTTTAAATGCAACTCACAACTTCGTGGGGGGAGGACTCAGGGAACCATGAATCTTGAAAATAGTCTCCTACGGGTGACTACTCCTTAGCAAGTGCACACCCCTTCCAAATAAAATTAATGTTTTAACAAACAAGCAATATTATCAAATCGATAAAGTTCAATTTAAATTTAACTTTGAGAACCTTTCTTTTGTTTTGTTTTTCTTATTTATTAACTTTGAGATTTAATTTTGTTCTTTACAGAGCTGTGAAGGTTTTCGAAAAAAATAATAATAACTTTGGATATTTATTGAACCTTGCTAAAATATTGTACCTGACTTTGATTGTAATTTTAAAGATTTATCAAAATTAAATATATGAAACTGAAAATTAACAGATTTTATTACTTGAACTCCCTAAACTGAATAACATCATAAATATTTTAGCAATAAATATGTTTTTAAACATAAGATTCTCATCAAGTAAAAACGAGTTTATTGACACATTCAAGTAAATTTATAATAATTTCAATTATATCTCTGTTTATATAAAATAAACAGGCAACTATGCATGACTTGAAAATGCAACAGTAAAAATGCTTAGATACTTGGCAACAGACAAACTCGCACCTCTCCCCAGCCCCCAAGCAACTTAAAAAAAAGCTTACCCACCACTGAATTTTTCTTTTCTTTTTCTTTTTAGCATAACCTACCACCCAAATGGGTCCTAGAAAACTGCCCACACAGGCACACAGCCACAGGCCACGGCCTTTGATTCCAAAAATAAAAATAAATAAATTGAGCCGGTTGCAAACACCTGATTATAGAAAAGTGTTATCCTCTGTTCCAACTTCCAAGCATGCCTGTCAGTCAATCTAAGTCTGTGTCGGAGAGTACTTTGACCGATAGGCTTGGTACGAGTAACACGCGCTATTTGCGTGAGGCACCGAACCGAATTGAATGTGTTTCGTCTTTTTTTTTTTTTTTTTTTTTAAGCTCAAACAGACGATTTTTCAGTTCGTTACACTAAGTCGTGTCAAATATGATTATGTTAGAGTCACGATTCGTGTTGTATTCATTACACTAAGTTTCAATCGTATTGTGTTTAATATAATAATATTAAAGTCTCGAGTCGTGTTGAATTAATACAGATCGAGTACTGCTTTTCGAATTGTGTCGTATCATGTCATGATGACTGGTGACAGTAAGCTATACAACACGCATTCTCATACGACTCGGCTGACACACATCATTAGTTGTGTTGCATTCTTTTATTATTATTTTTTTAAAAATATAAAATAATTATTAAAATAAAAAGGAAAATATTTTAATAATTAGATAAGAAAAATATGAGTGAACTGATGGTAAATAATATAATGTATATTTACAAATTGAGTTTAAAATTTTAGTTTTTTAATTAATCAATATTAAATGATAACTTTTTGTTGATGTGTTGTGTTAATCGATGTTCGTCTTGTATTGCGTATTAAATCGTGTCATGTTTTTAATCTCTTTGATAAATTAATGTGGAATATTAATCTGGTACTTTTAGAATCTTACCCTATAGGACTAGTGTTCGATTTAATTTAATGCTCAAAAGTAATAATAGATACAGAGAAGAGTAGTTAGCTTTCAATAATAATTTACAATGTTAGATTTGTATTATTCTTATCATTTAGAAAAAGGTTATGCATTCATGCATAGTCAATCCTCGTTACCTTATTTAAATACATCATCTTTGCGGTTTTAATTTGATAGCTAATTTTCATACTAGCAATGTTATTAATACGCTTTTTTTTTTTTTAATCAAATGCATTCTAGTTTGTCCGCAGGTTTGGCTTCTTATAAATTTTGTAAATTTGGTAATTTCAACGCCCGTCTTTTACTTAGGTGGCATTTGATTAAAAAAAACAAAAAGAACTCAGAATGAATAACTTATGCCAATATATTTTTCTCAATGGGTCGTGTACAGTACGTTAGTGGACGCATAAGAAGAAACGTGAAAAAAAAAAAAATGTAAAGTTAAAAAGGCAGGCCATATTTTTTTGGTTGTATAATAAAAAATTTAAAATAATAATAATAATAGCAATTATTATTTTTATTATTATTATTAATCAGTAACAACGACGATAACAATAATAACAACAATAATAGAAATTAACAAATTAATGTAGAAATATCACGTCCACCTCACAAATGCAATATCGTCAAGACTCTATCGTTTGATTTAGTCAAAGTAAACCATGCAAGCTATATACTCTTGGACAGTTCTACAAGTAAACCACATATCTACGAACATAATGCAGCATTTTCTGAAGCAAAACATGAAGAGATCTTTAAATTTAACGTTTCTCCTCTATTAACATCTTATTTTCGGTTGTTAAATCTCAAAATTCAAAAACTCACACACCGGCTCAATTTCATGTTGGAGTTGTACTTGATTCTGCAACATTAGTAGGTAAAATGGGCCTGACAAGCATTGCAATGGCTATGGAAGATTTCTACACGATAAATGGAAATTATAGTACCAGACTTATGCTACATACCAGAGATTCCAACGGAGACAACTATCAAGCAGCAGAAGCAGGTGATAAATCATTTATATCTACATCTACCTAGTTAAAACTTTTTGACATTAATTGAATCACAATTTTTAGCTAGTCGATTGACTTCATAATATTTTAATAAAGTAGTCATCGCACATATATGTACGTAGCTCCACATCAAAATTCCATTTTTTGCCTTTTAATTTTAAACGCATGAAGTGAAGATATGAATGCAGGTATATATACTATATATATTTAAATAATCTGGTAAAGAGTTCACTAAAAAAATATTAACCTGGTAAAGAGAGTTTAAAAGCACGCAAGGCAAACACCATAAACATATCAAAACCAAGGACTGATTTTATTTGCTTTAAATTATAAAATAATGGTTACATGCGCAGAAACTTGAAATCTGAATCTTGTTCGATAAAAAAACGTAGCAAGACCAAACAAATAAGGGGAAAAATGGCAAATTGAAGACAAAGCTGTACCAAAGTTGACTTGACTGTTCCAACAGGACTATCAATGGTACGGTTCGGAACTGTAGAAGATAATTTCATACTCGTATCCATTAAATTTTTTTTTATTCATACTCTATCCGTATCTGTTAAAATGGCTACCCATACTGATTAAGAATTAATGATAAGAATAACGTAATAGACTAACAGTATAATTAATTTAATAAAAAATATATTATGCGCTAAATAAATAACATCAAATAAATATACATATAAATATAAAATTTGGAAAATACTTTAGATATTCATATAACAAAAATCTTGAAATTTATTCTCATGTTCTCACACCACGTATTTGAAATACGAGGCGTCAGGTGAGACAGTATCTTTCGCATCCATTCGACGACCCGTCAACCTACGCCACAAGAAATAAAAGCAAAATGGAGTCAACTACAAAGCCGAGTAACCGGTTAATTTAACGACGCAACTTGTCTATAATCAATTTATATAACCAACATTTCAACCGATCCTATTAATACACACATCAATAACAAATAAATAAAAGTATATCTTAAAGAGATCAACGGGTCTAGGTTTTCTTAAATCAATTTCTCTTATCACTTTTGCATTAGCGTGAATCCTTCTCTAGTCGATTCCGCTTCACATTCCATATCACTTTTTCATTAAAATTCACATCACATTAGAGACACTTTGACTCATAATACATCAGTTAAAATTCTCATATCTCAATCAATTCATTCAAATAAACAAATGAGTTTTAAATCTATCAATGTGAAAATTAAATTATAAAAATATCTGATTACCTGACGAGTGATAGAACGATAATTAATGAACACGACGTAGAACTTGAATTTAAATCGGATGGAGAATCAAATTTTCAATTGGTTCGATAACATAGCTTCTTTTAAATCGAGAAAGAAGTGCAGGGATATAAAATAGAAAATACTTGAGATTTTGATCCCATCAAGTAACGAAAATGTATAGGCCGGTTCACAATGCATCCGGATCCTCTGGTCGACGCGTTAAAAACGACCAGGTGGTCGACGTCCGATCCGAGCCGTTCGATTTAATCTCGACGGTTCATTTTTTTGGGCCTATCAATTCTGGTATTATGCACGGGGCATCCATAACCGTTAGAATTAAATCACACAGCCTAAATTGAACTGACCACCTAATCTGCCGACCAAAGAATCTTGTTCCGGTTCACCATTGGTGGTAAATAAAAATGTGCCAATTGGAAGGAGATAACAATGCCGTCTCATTTGAAAAGCGTAAGAAATTAAACGGGATCATAATCAGATTCTCAAACGGATGATTTAATAATTCACTTTTCCCTTCAAACTTAAGACGAGGAGCAACAGTTTATTTTAATCGAAAATGTTGGGTGGGGGTTATGCATATGTGCATAACTAAATAAAGTTGGAGAGAGAGGAGCATGTGCGTGACGGTTATAAAAAGTATCAGATTTTAAAAGGAAATAATGGGCTGCGATTTAGGGAAACAAATGTGAAAACATAATTAAGATTTAGGGCCTGATGAATGAAATATTGGTAGCTCCAACGTCAAATGGATTTCGCGAGAAACTGTTTCTCCCAATCGGAACGGACGTAAGATCACAAATTCAATTCATTTGGCGTGATTCTGAAGGAAAATTTAGAGCTGCCGAAATCACAAGAAAAAGGTTGAAATTTGACACGATTTGGCTTGGCTGCGAGACGCTCGAAAATTTCAGACTTTTATACCCTTACCCAGTGGCGGAGCCAGAAATTTTTGCAATGGGTTCAACAAATTTATGATATTAATATTTTTTATTAAAATAAATTCGTACACCATTATATATTTTTATCTCTTTTTTAAATACCAAAATTCCAAAATTTAAAGATTAGAAAATTAAAAATTAATTTTACTCAATTACTACATGGAAAAAAAAATTAGAAATAAAAATATAACACATTTCACTTCACTTCTATGTTTGTCATAAAAAGAAATTACATAAATTAAATAACAAAGTTATTATATGCTTGTCCTAAAAGTAATGAGGATAATTGCTAACTTAACTTGAAATTATTGTCTCAAAATGTGTTTTTAATGGAAGAATTGCTTACTTTACATAATATAACACTCATGAGAATGCAACCATGCATGAACCAAATGGGGTTCATATATTTCTATTTTTATGGGGTTCAAATTTAAGATAATTATAAAAATATTCATTTTATAAGTATAAATTGTAATGTATGGTATTATTTTTTTAAATTGAATGGGGTCAATTGACCCCCATTTGATGAATGTACGTATCTCCGCCACTGTCTTACCCCTTCTTTCTAACTCTCTCGAGTAAAACTGCACTAGAATTTTTTTGTCATCTTTCTCTCTCTAGAGCGGTCATGACAAACACCAGACCCTTTCCATAAGGTATTCTTTTAATTATTTTTTTTCGTTTGTTCCAATCTATAGTTGCTCTACTTAATTTGATATCCATGTTTTATTGCTTCATAGGTCGAAGTTATTTTCTTAATAAGTTTTCAACTACTTTACAAGATATTATAATTGCCATCGCTAAATTTGCCATCGTTAAATATGTCATCGTGTGCCATCCCTAAACAATGGTGTGCACTGTAGATGTTCGTCATATATTTTCAGCTTAATAACCAATGTGTTCAGTTTAATAAATTAAAGTGTTAAGTTAAATGAGTCACCTGATGATTTTATAACATACTAATTGATGCATCTTCTCTGTCTAATTTATATGTAATAAACTGAACATTTATACTTATTAAACTGCGCATATATACAAACAAATTGAACACTTCTACTAGGTATAGAGTCGCCGAATTTGTGTGCTAGGGGCAGATTCGAAAATAAATTTAGTTGAACTGGACCGGTTCATGACCCCTTCTAATTTTTTTCATACATTTTTTTTTCGGTTAATGACCTCTTCAGTTTTCATGCGCACTCTTAAACAAACGAAAATTAATACTTAATAAATTGAACATTTATATGTATGAACTGAACTTTTCTAGTTACTAACAGAACATTATACTTACTCAGTTGAATATTTGGTTAAGAAATAAAAAAACAAACTAAACATATTGAACATAATGAACAATTATAATGGAAAGTGAACATTTACATCTAATAAACTGTACACTTATAACAATGGAGTGAACAAAAAAACAGACATTCGGTGAGCGAGCGAATGCACTGCTCAACGATGACACAGGATGAGATTTCTTCTGATAACATTAATCAATTTCCAAAAAGAAAGACTCTTATATGCTGCTAACAGACTTCTATTTTGTTTACATCTAGATATCTGGAATATGGCCCAACTTGGATAAGGTCTAGTTAAATATCTTAGTAAAAGACAAAACAATCGGGTCGGATTTTAATGAAATGGACTCAACGAGTTTGGATGGATTTAAGATGGACCAAGTTAGACGGATTAATTGTTTGTTAGATAAAAAATATCGGCCCTTTTGAAAATTCATCCCTTTTAATTTCTTGGTCCTTGTCCTTCTAGAGCAATACCAACACTTCTTTTAATATTTTTATGATGATCAAATAATCTTTACGATTGATGGATTAGGTTGAACCTGATCGAACACGGCCCTTCAAAATCCGTCTTTTAACAAAAAAAAAATAGATTTATCTCTTTCGAAACTTGGCCCATCCAGATACTTATTCGTCGTAAGTCCTTCAAATTTACGAAAGACCAGCCGATCTAGATTTTTAAGACAATTTTCCAAAAGACATGTCAAGGATAAAAAATTAATGATAGTAATATTATATTTAACGATCATAAGTACCTTAATAAATTGGACCGCAAATTCTAAATAGAAGGGGAAAAGTGAAATTTAAAATCTCGGTCCATTAATTTGAAGTCAAATTTTTTCCTTCCTTTTTCGAACAAGTAGATAATTGCGAGATGTTCCTTAATTTCATTTAAGAAACAAGAATAAATTCACAAGTTACAGCATTATACAGCGAGTCCTAGAGAAAAATAAATAAATCCAAATACAAATAAAATTCCCTAGCTCGCTGTAATTCCATTCATCCATTTGCAATTACATAATTGTGGATCTATGTGAGATGAAGGGTGCAAATTTTTTTTCATGAAAGATCAACCTTTAGATCACTTTTCTCACACTGTATGCACTTCCTATAAGAAACAATGCTGACAACATTTTATCTTCTTGCAGCAATAGACTTACTGCAAAACATGAAGATTCAAGCCATCATAGGACCTGAGAAATCATCACAGACTGTCTTTGTCTCTGAAATAGGTAACAAAAGCCAGGTACCGGTCATTTCTTTCTCAGCAACAAGCCCAACTCTTTCTTCCATGCATTTGCCTTTCTTTATAAGGACAACAATAAATGATGCAGCTCAAGTATGTACAATTACCGCTCTCATTAAAGCCTTTGGTTGGCGAGAAGTTGTCCCAATTTATGAAGATACTGAGTTTGGACGGGGTATTATACCCTTCCTTACTGATGCACTTGATGAGATTGATGTCCGAATTCCTTATCGTAGCTTAATAAGTGAATCATCCACAGATGACCAAATCCAAAAGGAGCTCTACAAATTACAGACAAAGCAAACAAGGGTGTTTGTTGTACACATGGCACCATCAAGGGGCTCAACCCTATTTTTAAATGCTAAAGAGGCAGGGATGATGAGCAAAGGGTATGTATGGATCATGACAAATGGAGTGACCAATGTCATCGGATCTCTCAACCCAAGTGTAATCAGTGCAATGAGTGGAGTCCTTGGGATACAAACTTATGTACCACAGACAGAGAAGTTGGAGAACTTTGCAACGAGGTGGAGAAAGAGATTTCAAGAAGTCCACCCCAATGATGAACCTTGCAAAGTAAGTACCTTTGCCCTGTGGGCTTATGATACAATCTATGCACTGGCAATGGCAGTAGCAGAAGTTGGTGTTCAAAATACCAAAATTGACAAGAACATCACGAGTTCTTGTCACTTGCCTGTCTTTTATGATGGACCAAAGCTGCTCGATGCAATTTACAATGTAAAGTTTCAAGGTTTGAGTGGCAGCTATCAATTAAAAGATGGGCAGATGCAAAACTCTGGTTTCGATGTAATAAATGTGGTGAAAGAGGGGATAAGAAAAGTTGGATATTGGAGAGAAGGACAAAATTTAGCAAGACAACCAGATTTGAGCACCATCGTTTGGCCAGGGGAGACAAATATAATCCCAAAGGGTTGAGAGTTTCCAGTTAGCGGCAGAAAACTACGGGTTGGTGTGATGAAGGCTTCATTTACAGAGTTTGTGAAAGTGGAGATAGATCTTGTGACAAATGATATCAGAGTCAGTGGGCGGTCTGTTGATGTTTTTGAGGCAGCAATAAAGAGAATGCCTTATGCAGTCCCATATGAGTATCATCTTTTTGGAGCTGTGTCTGAGGCTCAGTCACTGACCTACAATGATTTTGTCTACCAAGTTTATCTTCAGGTATGTATTTACTGGTAAAAAGTAGTTGAAACAATATATAGTTTCTTATGCTACTTCTTTCTATTTTTTTCATGTTTTATTTATTTATTTATTTTATTTTCTCAGAACTCTGGGGATCTTAGCAATTTTTAAACATCATAGATTAATAGTTTTAATTGCAGTCAATTGCTTATGTTTGCAGAACTATGATGTTGCAATAGGAGACATTACAATAAGATACAACCGTACTCTTTATGCAATTATGCTGATTTCACAGTACCATACACCGAGTCTGGAGTAGCAATGATTGTGCTTGTCAAGGAATCTGTAAATAAAAACACATTGATTTTTCTCAGGCCATTAAGTCGTGATCTTTGGATTGCAAGCTTTGTGTTTTTCATCTATACCGGCATTGCTTTATTGCTATTGGAGCCCAAATTGAGGGCATCTCTCAGGGGTTCTATATCAGGGCATTTTGGTACCATAATCCACTTATCTGTGTTTGCATATCGTAAGTAATATTTATTTATAGAAAATTGTCTCTAAATAATATATAAACTTCTTCACAATAGACAAAGTCAATGAGCTTTATGGAATTACTAATTATGGTCAGAAACTAATAATTGTACTAATGTATTGCAGAAGAGAAGCTAAAGAGCATCCTATCAAGAGTAGTTGTTATTGTATGGGTGTTTGTTATGCTTGTATTGACCTCGAGCTATACTGCTAGTCTCTCTTCAATGCTTACAGTACAACAGCTCCAACCTACAGTAACTGACTTCCACGATCTCATAAGAAATGGTGATTATGTTGGATACGGGGCAGGTTCTTTTGTTGGGGACTTGCTTCAACAGCTAAATTTTGAAAAATCAAAGATAAGGAGCTATAAATTTGTTAACTTTGATGAGGCACTCAGAAAAGGAAGTGCAAATGGTGGTGTTTCCGCCATTGTTGACGAAATACCATACATAAAATCGTTTCTTGCCAAGCATTGCAAGTCATACACGATGATTGAAATTTATAAAAGTGCAGGGTTCGGATTTGTACGTCTGTACTACCACAATTTCATTTACAAAATATTATAATTCTGTTGATATAAAATTAAATTAAATTAAATATATTTTCTATTTCAAACAGAATTATCAATATTAGCTTTATGGTTTGATCTGCCTAATTTGGTGTTCTTGGACAGGCTTTTCCAAAGGGTTCACCATTAGTACCAGACATCTCAAGAGCGATCATAAACATAACCGATGGGGATGACATAATCCAAATTGAAAAGAAATGGAGTGGAGACCAGAACTGCCATAACAACGGAGACATCATTGAATCAAACGGCCTAAGCTTTCTTAGCTTCTGGGGGCTTTTTCTCATGACAGGAGTTGTTTCCACTGTTAGCCTACTGATATGTGTGATCATTTCACTATGCCAAACACATAGAAAAATGAGCAACATAACAAGTGTTGAAACAAGTACTTCTGATGAATTAAATTATATTGAAGCTTTTCCCACAATGAACCAAGAAGAAAATCAAGAGGGTGACGGTGAAATAGCCAGGCCATCAACTGAAGATCACACTGACCCCTCACTATAAAACAATTGCAGAAAGTAGATTTTTAATTTTAGGTTTAATTATTGTTATACTTCGCAAACTGATAGTATTTAATTGTGTTGGTTATATCAAACATTAGTTACTCAAATTGTGGGCATGTTTTATTACAAGAAGTAATTGCGGAGCCTGAGAGGTAATGACGTCCCTTGCATTGTAATAGTGTAGATGCTAGTGGCTCGCGACTTAAGAATTATTAATATGTAATGTAATGTGAGGTTTAAGCAGCTAAGAAAGCTCTGCTCAACTATCAAATTTATGACAATTATGAAGAGTGCATGTTCTTGACTTTCAAGTCTCTGTTGAAACTTGAAAGTCATTGCTTTCCTCCTCACATGAGCTCGAGTAAGACCTATGTATTACATGACAATATCATTGACAAATTCAAAAAAGAAAAGAAACGAGGCAACTCGAAGACAAATATGGGAGTTCTGTTCTTTTTAATAGTGCATAATTCTATTTGAAGTTTCATCTGATTTGTGAGTATGATGTATGACCGCACAATTTGAAGCTCCAGCCAGTTACATTGAACTTTATGGATGAAAAATTGGAAATATAATTTTGGGGTCTGATAATATAGATCAATAGTTTTTAAATTATTATTTATTCAATTATTTTTACAATTTTTTTTATGGTCTTCATATCTTTCGAGGTGTGTTCTTGATCACTGCAGTTTCTATGGGGTTCTTGCTCTTATCATTTCCACTGTTCTTCTTTTGTGCAAGAAGTTGTCTGCCAACAACGTATCTACAAAAATTAGTAATGTTGGCGAAGCCTTTCCTGCACAAAAAGAAGGTTACATGCAAATTGCTAGTAGTATGCTTATGAGGAAGAGATGGTGACAAACTGACAATTAAGAAACCAATTAATCAGTGGAAGGATTAATTGTTAGTTCCTGAAGCAAGCCATCTCAATCACCACCCAGAGATGTTGTAATATGAAAAAGAGTGCCAATTTAGAGATAATTAATTAATCACAAATAAGTGTCCGAGAAAATTTATCCTGGATGACAATTGATCGTCCCAGACTCCCATATGTATAGTCGTACCTACTTTACCTTGTCTGTATATATTATTTTACTACCGTGTAGTGCGTCAGAAGGAACAAAAAAAAAAAAAAAAAAAAAAAAAAAAAAAAAAAAAAAAAGCCCATTTTGATGTCTAGTTCTTAGAAATGATGTATATTTTTTAATATTGCTTTTGTTACGACTTTTTTTTTTTTGAAGAAAAATAGGGTTCCAGCCCCTATCTTAATTAATAATTAATAAAGAAGGTTTACAACAAAAAGATTAGCAAGCAGCTATGTTACGACTTTTTGAATTTTAATGAAACTGATGGCACTTTTTCAACAAAAGGAAGCAGCAGATCGTAATTAGTAACATATTTGACGCATAAGTTTTCATATTTTGCAATGAGTTCACAAAATTAATTAACAAGTTGTTGGATCGAGTACAATACTGAAAATCGATATATAATCTGTTACACTCTTTAATTTTATAACAAATTTTACAAATTCAATGAGAAAAAAAAAATAATTTGTACAATTCATCTTCAACTCCCGTTAGATATTGTGATGGAAGTATAATTATAATAATATTTAAAATAAAATTCTTATTAAATAACAATGATTTACTTAAAATTTCAAATCAATAATGGAATTACAAAGTAAAATTTAATAATAAGAGTAAAAAATAAAAAAAAAACTTTTCATTAAACTGGTGTTCTTCTTGTGTACTACGGTCTACGGTATTACCTCGTTCCTTAGGTAGCCTATGCCTTGCCCTCCTCGCTCCTAAAAAACTCTTAGATGCAGTGGTGGTGACTCAATAATTCCCTGTCCACTTCTCTAAGAGATCTAGTGCTTTTAATTGTTTGAACTTCTAATCCGTAATCACATATTTATTAGTCATATACTCAGCGCATTATCTCTAATAAAACAATGAAAACATGGCAATTTCTCCTTCTTTTTATTGACTCTATATCAAACTACAATTTACATCTTGCAACGGTTCGGGGAGAGAGAAGCATTTAAAAAGGTTGATTATCGAGAATTGTACTTTGAATCTAATTTTATTTAGTTTTGTATTTATTAATACATCACGTACCTGGCATCATCTGCGAAGCTTTCACCCAGAGTGACACTGATATATAAGAACGTAGAGAAATATGTAGAGAGTATATTTATATTTGCCAACCACTGGCAAGCTTATATGAAAGAAAAATTAAGATAATATAAATTACTAATTACCAATGATGCCAATGACCCAAGGAGCTTTCCATGTACTTAGCTTATCAATTTTTTTGTATAGATAATAGTGGTCCATTGGTCCATTGTATATCTTTAATTGGTCAAATTTAATTTGTTTATTAAATAGTGAACTACCTAAATATTTACATTTAATTGTAACGTCAGCAAGCACCAACACTCTTCAGAATAATGTCTCATAAGGTGCGATACATTGAGCACAAGCTCAGGGCTACCTTTTCCACGTTTGACTTTGTCTAAGTAAACACCTGTAGGTACAATTATATGTATTTTTTATTTTGGCAGTAAAGGCATGGGAAGAAGGTATAATATATGTACAGCTCCATGAAGTAAAGAGCATACTGAGACCAGAATATTACCCATGAAAATGGCGAGACCAACTACACTTATCCTTTTCCTCTCTGTTGTCTTAATTTCAGTTGTTACAGCTCAAAATTCAAAGAAACACATACCAATTGGAGTTATACTCGATTTAGATACCCGTGTTGGCAAAATTGCTCAGACCAGCATTGCAATGGCAGTGGAAGATTTCTACACAGTACATTCAAATTTCAGTACCAGACTTGAGCTATATACCAGAGATTCCAGCAAGGACGATGTCAAGGCCACATTAGTAGGTGATTAATCAATTTAACATGTATCATTTATTTTAGTGATTGTATGAAGGAATAAGCGATTGGTCATTCAGATTATGGCCATCTGAAAATCTGTTAGCGAAATTCTGTACACTTATCCCCGCACCCTCAAAATTTTCGTACTCTGTTTTCAAATCAAACAGTTCCAATTAGATGTACCCTATTTAACAGATAATTTATCTGTACATAATACAACTACAAATAATGGTCGACATCTTCTGAAACTGAGATAAACACTAATTCAAGCTTGAATAAAGATAGTGAACATACTTAGGTAGAGAAAAAAGAAAAGGAACACAAAAATCCAATATGTTTGTAGGTATATTTATTATATACATACTTTCATAATATTGTCCAACTTGTAAAACTATCAATATCGATAAAACACACCAGTTGTTGAAACAGCACAATGGAAATAGTTAATTATTCGTTATAATATAATGAACTTATTCTAAAGTTATAGCAGATTGAGTGTCTCTCCTGGTTTTAGACGATACTAAATTACCAAGTTTGGACCTGCACTCCGGAGTAATAATATACTGAAAATTGTATTCACGGAGTAGTCCAGTTTGCCTAATCACTGGGCTTCCCTGGAGATGAAGTGGCCTTCATAGAAAAGGGCTTGAAGTTGTTTCGCATAGTTCACGTGGCATCCAAACCTGATCAAGCAAATATATGTGGATGAACAAGGGAAAATAATAAACAATTTGGTAAAGAAGAATCAATTGGAATTTCCAACTTATTTACAAAATGCACTGACGAATTAGTGCAAGGACTGTTCTACCCTTCAATATCGTTTATTCTAGCAATGATGTTTTTTCCCCTTCATTTTCTGTATTGTTCACACAAATTATCATATTTCACTATGATACGTAGGTCACTTTATCAACAAATTGTACACTAGAATTTTTTTTCATTATAAATTACTGCTATAATGAGATTAAAACTTATTGCAGCACTAGACTTGCTACAGAACTTCAAGACTGAAGTCGTCATAGGACCTCAGAAATCCTCGCAAGCTGCCATTGTCTCCGAAATTGGTAACAAAAGTCATGTACCGGTCATTTCATTCTCAGCTACCAGCCCCACCCTTTCATCGATGCAAGTGCCCTACTTTATAAGGACAACAATAAATGATGTGGCTCAGATAAACACCATAACTGCTCTCATAAAAGCTTATGGATGGCGAGAGGTCGTTCCAATCTACGAAGATTCCAATTTTGGATGGGACATTGTGCCCTTTCTTGCCGATGCCCTTGAAGAGATCCATGTGCGAATCCCTTACCGCAGCATAATACCTGAACAGTCAACTGATGACCAAATCAGGGAAGAGCTCTACAAGTTACAGACCATGCAAACCAGGGTTTTTGTCGTACACATGTCATCTTCCACAGGCTCTACCCTATTTCTGAGGGCTAAAGAAGTTGGCATGATGAGTGAAGGGTATGTATGGATCATGACAAATGGAATGACAAACATGGTTGACTCCTACAATTCTAGTGTTACAAAAGCAATGAAGGGGGCTCTCGGTGTACGACTATATGTACCCAAGACTGATGAGTTGAATAAATTCATAACCAGGTGGAAAAAGAGATTCCATGACGAGAACCCCCAAGACATGTACAGTGAACCAAGCATCTTCGGGTTGTGGGCTTATGATACCATCCACGCAATAGCAATGGCGGTCGAAAAAGTAGGCGTTCAAAGTGCAAAATTAGGTCACAATAGCATCTTTGATAACTCTACAGTTCCACAGTTGTTGCATATCTTTCCCAATGGACCACAATTACTTGAGACAATTTCCAATATAAGGTTTCAAGGTTTGAGTGGAAACTTTGAATTAATAAAAGGACAGTTGCAGTACTCTGTGTTTGAAGTAATTAACGTTGTTGGACAGGGGATAAGAGAAGTTGGTTACTGGAGAAAACAACAAGGATTATCAAAGGAAGTAGAAGAACACAATAACAAGACTTATTCAACTACAACAGAAGATTTGAATCCTGTAATTTGGCCTGGGGAATCAATTGTAGTTCCCAAGGGTTGGGAAATCCCAGTCAGTGGGAGAAAATTACGTGTTGGGGTGAAGCAGATTCTATATCCTGAGTTCATGAATGTGAAAATAGATCCTGAGACAAATGCAACAAAAGCAAGTGGATACTCCGTTGATGTGTTTGAAGCAGCAGTTAAACGATTGCCATATGCAGTCCCCTATGAATATGAACTTTTCGGAGGGGATTCTGTGGATAGCTCACTCACTTACAATGATTTGGTCTATCAAGTTTATCTTGGGGTATGTATCTCTGAAAGAAATAGCTAAATCTTTTGTTGCTATAGCATATTTAGTAACTAAACGAAAGCTTTTATTCATTCAGTTAAAAGTGTTGACGTCTATATATCTATTTTACAACACTATACTTCAATGTTCTTTGCTTGGAAAAATAAATTCCATTCAACAGTTAATTTTAGTAGTGATACTGTTACGATTATACTGCATTTCTAGTCAAATGTCATGAAATTATTTTTATGTACTAGTAGTTCCCTAATGACAATTAAACAATTATTTCTATGTCTATAAGATGGTATTTTCTCATATTTGCAGAAATATGATGTGGCGATAGGGGACATTACAATAAGATACAACCGTACACGTTATGCTGATTTCTCAATACCATACACTGAATCAGGAGTAGCAATGATTGTGCCTGTCAAGGAAGCTGCCAATAAAAATACATTTATTTTTATAAAGCCATTAACTACTGACCTATGGCTAGGAAGCATTGTGTTTTTTATCTACACAGGCATTGTTATATTAATATTGGAGCCTAATATGAGGGCTTCCTTAAAGGGTTCATTACCAGGACATCTTGGAACTATAGTGCATCTATCAGTGTTTGCATATCGTAAGTTTTATTACTTCTATTTTTTCTTTTCACTGAGGTTTTAAGAAACAAGAGAGTTTCTTAAATCTCTAGATTTTTTTTTTTCCTAGATATTATCATCTGCCACAAATAGAAGATTTTGATTTACTAAGTGACAATGTGTACTTATTTAAACAAAATGCAGAAGAGAAACTAGAGATCATCCTATCAAAGATAGTTGTTATAGTATGGGTCTTTGTTCTCCTTGTACTGACATCGAGTTACACCGCTAGCCTAACCTCAATGCTAACAGTGCAAAAGCTTCAACCAACAGTAACTGACATCCATGATCTGCAAAAGACTGGTGAATATGTTGGATATAAAAGAGCTTCTTTTGTGGAAGGCTTGCTTCAAGAGCTAAATTTTGACAGATCAAGGATGAGAGGTTACTACCCTGAGGAATTTGCTGAGGCACTGGACAAAGGAAGTGCAAATGGTGGAGTCGCTGCCATAGTTCACGAAATACCCTATATCAAGTTGTTCCTTGCCAAAAATTGCAAGTCATATACTATGGTTGGACCGATTTATAAGACTGCAGGGTTCGGATTTGTAAGTTTATTGTTACTTTTAAAAGTTTATTTGCCAGATAGTAACTACAGTGACATCCATACACAAACAAAAAGTTCTAAAAAGAAATAAACCTGTATTTGAAGAGGAAACTCTTCAAACTTAATAAGCATGGCATTGTGTCTCAGAAGATAAGCAATGGTTGACTTTATCACCATAATCTTTAATTACCACTTGAAAGGAACTACAACAAAAGAAGCATTATTTTAGTTTTCAATTTATACATTAATTCTCATATTAAGCTGCCATAACAGCTTTATCTTCCCTATATCTAATTGATGGACAGGCTTTCCCCAAGGAATCTCCACTAGTCCCAGACATTTCAAGAGCAATCCTCAACATAACAGACGGGGATGACATAATCCAAATTGAGAAGAAATGGATTGGAGATGAGAAGTGCCTAAACAATGGTGGCATCACAGTCGAGTCAAACAACCTCAACTTTCACAGTTTTTGGGGGCTTTTCCTCATCACAGGAGCAGTTTCCACCATCTGTCTACTAATATTTGCTATCCTATCATTCTATAAAAAATGGAAAAAGAAGGTTAAGGTGACGAGCGTTCCAACTAGCTCAGATGACATAAACAGTATTGAAGAGTTACCCACTGTGATCCAAGAGGAAGAGCAAGTATTTACACGAGCAAGTATTTACACAGTTGGCCAAGCATCAGCTGAAAGTGACACCGAGACTTCACCAACAACAACTGACAGGATGAATTAGTTTTCAACAAAGTTTAATTCTATTAATTATAATGCTTCATTTTTCAATTGCATCAAACAGATTGTAAGCAGCTTTGTTAATACATGGAAGTTTGGGTACTCTCTTTTGTTCCTGGTAGTAATGCATAGGAAATGAGGATAGTAGAAGTAATAAATATCTGGTTAGTCTGTATTTACAAAAGAAATCTTATGTCCTAATGTAAATACATATGTTCTGTAAAGTTCAAATGTATCTACGTTATATTAATCAAATTATTAAAACTATTTGTAGAAATTTTAACTGTTATTCCCTTTAATCTCAGAGAGTCGACCAAATCACAGAGTTTACCAATCATATCCATAATCCTCTCTTTCAATGTCATGTTGGTCACTTTTGTATCAGTGATCCAGGTTGAAATGACAGGACAACATGAAAAGTAGGTACATCCTAACACCAATCTATCTGTGCATGAATTGAGGTGACTGCTACTGAAGCAAATACTATGGAGTCCAGTTTCATTTTTAGATGTGAGATTACATAATGAGATCCTAATATACCAATTTTCCATTCTTCAGTTGTAGGAAATCTTGTGAGACAACAACTGAAATCAAGGCAGAAACAGCAGTGCAATTAAGCCCAAAAGTTATAATACAGTTAATACTGACATACAAATAAATAGAAACTGTCAGAACAGTAAACTGGGCTTAACATTATTTGGACTGGAGATCTGATAAATATGTTAAATAACGGACGGGACTATAAAATAATAATTTAAAAGGTTACTTTTATTATTTACCATGTCTCCCAGTGCCAAGTACTGTACTTAGTATTATAAACAAAATTAAAGCAACAGTCTAATAAACTTCTCATAGACAACATTATGAGATATCAATCCAATCAAGAACTAGGCAGCAGCAGGACAGTACTTTTGGGATAAAACTATTATAAAAATAAACAAGTACTTAACAATTGAGGAATAGTAAGTAGGTCAGTGAAGCTAAAACCCTAGCCGGGCCAAGTCTCAATCAGGCCCATGTAATTGGTAGTGGTACTACCAGATATTGTCTTAGTGTACCATATCAACATAAAATTTATTGAGTTTTATGCCTGCCAAGACAAAAGCATTGCTTAATTAGAAATCTCAATTTTGGTATATCACCAAACATTTGTGAATTTTATCAGAAAAGTTTTGCAATTTAACACCAAATTGCAATAACACCATAAGTTTTTCAGACAAGAATCCCAATTGGACCAAAAAGAACCTAGTTCAGATTTGGGAAGCAGAAGTGAGCAATCCCAATCGGCGACATATGTTAAAAAATAGACCCGTTCGTATCCTTCTCCACTGTGCTGCGCTTGGATTAATAATCAAACTCAGTCCGTTCTACTAATCTAAAAACGATTAAACAAAGAAATAGAAAATACCATGGATTTGAACTGGCTGAGCGCTGATGCCGGGAGCCACAGACCACAGTAGCTCCTTCCTCCAGCGAAGAGTGCCTTTTGAGTGCAGCGGCGACCGCTAGTGAATTTATTTTTTAAACCAAATTTGGAAAAAAAGGGTTTTAGACTTTTAGTAGTATGAAAATAAAGAGACTGTCACTGTCCTTACATGCTAAGCCCATGGGCTCCACAGGTCAGAGAGCAATTGGTTTTGACCACCTTTGAATTTGCAATACAGATCTTATTTTTTATCTAAAATGACCAAATTACCCCTGTTTTTATTCCTTTTTTCTCTTCTTTTTTTTTGGCTCATCAATAATAGGGCACAATTTCAAAAATATTTTATTCGTTATAAAAATTGAAAGTGTACTGCAAAATCATTAATATTATTTATTCATAATATTATGGTGTTGTATTTTGATTTCAAAGGTTAATTAATTTGTTTAAGGTATTTAATCATGGTGAGGTATTCATTTAATGGATTCCAGCATCAAATTATCAAAATCTATAATATTTATTATATATTTATATGCGACATTCAGAGTAGCCATCTCACATATCATTCACATTTATCGCAACAATTGTAAACCTTTTGGTTTACTATTTTGCCTTTTGTATACGATACAGTTTAAGTTTTCTTTTTTTTTTTGTCTATTCTTTTTCTTCATATATACGACTACATAATTTTACAATTTGGTAATTAACTAAGAACTTACAATTGATATTTCAAGTGAACAGAAAAAGGTTGGATGGGATAAAATTAATGTTGCAGTGAAATGACTTGGATTTCCTCTGTGTCAACACATGTACATGAACTCTGTGCCCCATTTTTTTCCCCCTTCAATTAATATTTTTGTATGTACTTTATGGTAGACTTTTCATGAGAAATAAAATATTTAAACATTATAAAAATAAAGAACATAATTATATTGTTGACCCCATTTAATTAATATTGTTTCTCCTATCTCTATTACTATTATTACAAAATTATTTACTAATTAATCTTTTCAACTAACTTTTTCCGATTAACCCGTATAAAAATTTTCTGCCTCATGGCCTTTGAAGTAGATAAGAAATGCATGCTCCTTTCTTTGAGGAGCCATGGACATGGAGAAACAATTTATAAAATTTCCCATCTTATTGAATCTAATTAGTAGCAACGTGACTGTCACCTCAAGCTTCAATTTGACTGAGAACATTATTTTAGAAATTCGAACATTAAATAATTCCAAAAAAAATTAAGCAGATCATGCTAAGCTCACATACAAGTTGTGCAACCAACTTATAATGAAATCAGCGAAGCATGTTAATTTATTCTCATTTGTTCAATTTAGAGGTATGTAAGGTGGCTAAGGTTCATGTTATTTGTCTAATTTGCTTTTTTGTGGACTTATCATTAATGGGCATCAACATCGCAAACATTTTCTGCTTGAGCAATAACTTGAGGTGAGTTTGGATGTAACAGGAATAGCTATTTTAAGAATTAGAGCAAATAATAGCTTTTTGTTTTTTTTTTTTTTTTTGCATCCAAACACACATCAAGAACAGTTGGAAGAGCTCCTTTTTTTTCACCTATAACAATAAAAAATTTGAATAGGAGTGCATGTTGTAGAAAATATAATTTGACTACTCTCAACATAAACCATCTAAATATAATTTGTTATGTTTTGGATAACATTATACTTCATTATCTAAAAAAAAAAGATCGGGACCGATAAATATCATCCCTAATATTTCTCATCCTCGTCATCCCCTGAGAATCATTAATGACGAAAACACTTCATTAATGAGAAAAAACATGTGATCCTTAGTTCTCATCCTCACCGGCGCTAATTACTCCCTCTCTCCCATATGTTTCACTCCTTCCCCTTTCCCCCTAACGTCATGCTTTCCCCTTCCCTCTCCTACATATTATTTTTTTAATTATTCTAGTTCTGGATACTAGTTGTTCTAGTTAATATAAGTAATTGTTCTTCTTAAAAAAAAGACAATCAACAAACATAATTAGAACAGTTATGTTAAAAAAACTAGAACAATTATGTTACATAACTATGATAATTAGCTTTTTTTTATGGGACAATTAATATTTTTTTCCCCTAGACAATATTTTTTTCCAAAACAAAACGAATACATTTAGCAAACAAAATTATGACAATTATGTTAAAAAACTAGGACAATTACTTTTTTTTCTTGGGTGAACATATTTTCCAAAAAAAAAACTATGACAATTATATTACATAACTAGAACAATTAGTTTTTTTTTTCATATCAAATTGTTCTGAAAAATGGAGAGTTCAAAACTAATTGTTATAATACTAATTGTCCTAGTTTCGGTTCCTAATTATCCAAGTTCTACACGAAAGGAGTACACTAGTTGAGGAAGAGAAACAAAGGGAAGAGAGAAGTGAGTACTTTGGCTGATTGGTAAAAATATAAAGTTAGTTAATGAGGATGCGTCATTAAGAAGGATGATGGATAATTAGTGATTTTCTTTTTTTTGGCACTCATTCTCTCTTCACTAGACTTTTTATTAATGAAGGCACTGGATAATTAAAGAGGACTTTGGGATGAAGGGGTAATGAAATCTATGGGACGATGGTAAACAATTCCAAAAAATAGCACTATTTTGAATCACAATTCTTATTATAAATTTGTAATGGTGATAATCGATAATTTTTTCATTTTTAGCGGATGCCTTATCCACAAAATACGATGTGCAAACATGACCGAACAGATTTAACAAGCAACCAGTATAAAAAGAACTAGTGCTAATCTTGTCCGTTGCGCGATTCATTCCTATACGAATACGTTATCAAATAGTTTCTTAACGAAATGATCAACCGTGCGATCAAGGTTGATAACTAATTAACTATAGAGTGAACATCGCGCATATAAATTTTTTTTACGAAATTCAGAACACTATATAAAAAATGTCATAAAAAATTGAGAATACTATTGAAATATTATACGAAAGTTGCCACAAAAAATTCAGACCAGAAAATCATGTCCCACAAATATTCCAGTCGAATGGCCACAAAAGATCCACGCGAAGGTACAAATATATATATTGACTCCATCTTAACTATTTCTAAAACATAATCTTATTCGATTAATCATTAATTCCATCAATCTGGCCTTAAATTAGTCTAAAGCGTTCCTATCCATTCCATCCAAATAATATATGATGAGGGCTTACTCTATCGTTGTTTAAGAAGCCTTACCGAAATAAAAAAATGATTTATACTCAATTCAGCCACTAAATAAACTTAATTAGTATAGACGGGTTGTCGAACTCAGGGACGGACTGTTCAATTACACAGAGCATTTGCTCTCAAATCTAAGTTAAATGAAACTAGGATAATAAGTTTGATAATATGATTCAGATAATTGATGGATTAAACCGAAACTATTGAGCTTGCTAAACTAGGAATTCGTGGAAATCGAGATAAAAACCTGATGAAATTGTAAACTAGGGGGTCGAGTTGTTCACTTTCTAGTTTAATTTCGGATCCGAGCGACCCGTCTACTTTCGTAGAGGTCCGCTTGAATCACCAAAGGTCGACTGGACTCAGGCGGTCTACTTGTTTCTAAGTTTGCACAGACAACAATCGAATAGTCCAAGTATAACTCCTATTCCAAACCGATAACTAAGTAGTCTAACTAGTTAGATCTGGTCATTTGTGTGAGATAAGTAACGATTAACCGTACTTTCATCTAGGTTAAGGTTTAACTAGCCGTTATAACTAACTCCCTATCTACCCTAAGTGTCAACTTTCGCTTCTTAACTAAGGGTCGACAGTTATGATCTTTGGGTCTATGATATCTCTCAACTTTCGTTTATTGAGATTAGACTTCATCATTTCTGATTCTTGATCTAGGCTTTCATCTTTCGATTAATTGCCATCTAAGGATAATTAAGTTGTTGTAGAATTGTCCTAAGCTTGGTTGGGTTTAAACTCCTAGACTTGAGTTTGGCCTAAACTCAACAGGAAAATACCAAATCTACTCGAAAGCAATTCAGAACAACAAGTAAAGATAAATCACAAAGATCGATAACACAAAAGATCAAATATAAACTAATTAAAACATACTAAATTAAAAAGAAAGACAGTATAAACTAATAGGTACCAACGAGGTCTCTGATTTGAGGGTCTTTCCATGTAGTTACTGATGAAGGGTTTTTAAGACCTAAGTATCAAATAAATTTGTACCTAGAACCTACTTCACTAGTCGTTTGGAGTAAGGTTTAGGGTCGAACCCAAGGGACGGATTTCTGAGTACCGGACTTACTGGTTCTCAAAAGCTAGACAGATAAAAGGGATGTTTTTGAATGAAATAAATAACTAAAAGAAAGGTGCAGAAATATAGATGTTTTTGGGTGTTTGGAACTCAAATAACAAGACTAAAATAGTTAAACAAACACTGGATAAAATTGGGGTTTTTCTAAAGATAAAAAGGCGTCCTAGGGATCAGGTTTCACTAGGTTTAGCCTCCAGAGAAATCAAAATCAATTGCTTTCACAATCAACTCGAAGTCTTGGAAATCCTACCTTCAGTTCGGTTCGAACCAGACAAGTTCGGTCCGAACTGAAGGCATGGATCTGAGTTCTTGAGTGGTACACTTGACTTTGACAATGCCACAAGTCTGGACTGGCTGTAACTACAATCCCTAACCCTCAACTTTCGCCTTTTGGGCCAGAAACTAGTACAGGACTCTACCAAACTTGCCCAAGTTCACAAGACCTAAACTTTCGTGTTGGTACAAGCTTACAAGGGTTTTACTATTTGTTTTCTTTAGTTATCCAAACTCTCTTTCAAGCAGTTCAGAAGTTCTGCCTTTCGGCACAACTAACCTATCCTTTCAGATCTAAGGCTTAACCTAAACGCTTAACTTACAACTATTGTTCATTTAAATTTGTAACTTAACCAAACCCTGCAGTAGATTCAGAAGCAAGATAAATCAAACAACAGCAAATAAACTAAGCAACAATTAGTTCCAAATAGAAAAATAGCATGTCAAGTATCAAGCATAACATAACAACAACATGAAACTAAACCTAAGCTACATCTTACCCTAAGACTAAAGTAACTACCCAGACATAGAACTAAAACAACAATTAACAACAGTAATAAAGCAATAAAGATACATGTTCAGCAATAGAGAAGCAATAAGCATGAAAAGAAATAACCAACTACTCCTTTGCAATTTAAACTTTACTATATAGAACTATGAAGGTGGATGAGCGTGAGATCTAGTGGTCGTCGCTGCCGTTGCCTCGAAAACAATAGAAAGAGCACAGGAATCGATGAAGAACTCTAAGGGGATGTGCAAAATCGTCCAGAGCCAAGAGAGTCTGCCGCTAGGGCAGAAGAGACCTTATATAGGAGCTTCAGGTACTTGGGGAGCAAGCTAGGTCGTCCAGGGCATGAGATTTGCCAAAATCAACTTTCCAATGTAGAAAAACTTGCCAAAAGTATCAGTTCGGGACCAGCTAGGGGTCAGATCGACCCGGAGAGATGCGCTGCTTCGGACTGGAGTGGAATGTGAGCTGCTGTGCCCAGTTCGACCCGAACAGGATGGACTTCGGTCCGAACTGGCCACATGTAGTCCGAAGTGAACTGCTATAATGGCTAAGTCCGATGCAGAGCCTGGTGTTTACCTCTAAATTTTGCCATATAAAAAAAAATCTCAGCAATTCACGAGGCAATGAAAATGAAGCCCACAAAGACATGACGGATCCATATTCTCAGAGATGGGGTCAATTTTTGAAACAGAACACGAGCCTGTGCCAAAGACGACATGATGTTGATATTAATGTTAATATTATTGTGACACCTCAAATGTTACATTAATTTAATATTTAATATTCAATATTCATAAAAAGGAATGTGACGCAAACATCATAGATGATTTTGCAAAACAAGAAGCTAGAAGACGTGGGTGATTGATGCTCGAATTTATTAATTATATGAATTATTCTAGTGAGATTAGAAAATTTATTTAATTAACTTGGAGTCACCATAATTGGAAAATCTACTACAATGGGGTCTTTCAGATTTTTATGAACATGTGCACAAGATTTCATATCAAGGAGACCCCAAGAAATGCTCCAATTAAAACCGAAATATATTGAGCCTTTGAAAATACATCACAAATGGACATGTCCATTCAAATGGGTAATGGAGATCGGCCAAAACAAAAAAGAAAGGATGTGTATTTTTATTGTTGCATTTATATATGCATATGGGTCGTTCAAAGGAAATAGCGCAATGGGCTATTGTAGCAACAAATGAAAAAAAAGAGGTTTTGATTATGCCGCTGGAGCAAAACAAAAAAACGCAAGCCCATTCATTCTCCTCTTCACTCCTGTTACGGACCCCATTTCTCTTCCCTGGACCCCACCTCAAACAGAAGGAAAAGAAAGAAAAGAAATCGCAGGGGAAATGAAGCTGTCGCCTCCGACAAAACCCGTTCCGGCGATCCCCTGCGCCATTTCCAGAGAATAAGATACCGCTGGAAAGCCCATGATGAGGAGAACACAATGGTACCATTCTCAACCCCTCTCGCAATCGAAAACCTAGCCAATTTTGATGAAGAAGTTTGAGGCAGTGAGACGGGGAGGGTGAAATTGAAGCCATCGAAGACATGTTAACTCAGTTTGCTTGTGCATACATGTTTGTGATGGTCCTGAGAGTGCGAATGTGCATTCAATCTGATCTGAAACCGAACAACAGGGTGGGAGCACCAATTGGTGCCATGGCACGGTCAAACGCTAGTCAGACATGGGTTAACTGTGATTAGTGGGTTCAATTGATAATTATAACATATTAAACATGGGTTTAAGATACTCCAGAGATTGAGGTTAAGTACTGAAACACTCAAGACCGATTAGAAATCAAGGGGAAATGAAATGGCAGCTGCACACTAGGAGAAGTGAAAATGTGGAACTGATGCAAGCTAACTCACTGAATCCTTCCTCTCTTCACAAAATGCTCTTTGATAAATACTTCCTGCACAGGGAATATATGAACCAAATGAAAATGAATGAATGAGGCCCCACATGGCAGTTTGATATAAAAGAAAAGCCAAGTATAATAAGCACAAATATGCTGGATAAAAAGAGATGTAACAATGGGTTCGTGATTCCTTCAGTGTCACAGTCTGGCTGGTTCAACAAAATGAAGTTTGAAGAGGTCATAAGCCGAAAACTAAATCAAAGAGCCCTGATTGATCGAGATACAGGGACCCACCTTTTATTCCTCTTCCCATTGGCTCTCAACATAGGAGTTCAATTCGGTTCAGTCAAGCAAAACCGAAGTCACTGTTCATCTCCTTCTCCAACTCAGCAAAATACGAAAACTGAAGGGTAAAAAGGAAAATACAACACCTCCATGGTCCCCTCCTTCCATATACATTCTCCACGTCTACAAGATGACAAACCAGAGATACTTGGCCCCCAAAGCTTCTCTCACAACCATCAGATGGCAGAATGGAGAGTTGAGATGCAATCAAGAAGAAAAATGAAAAATCAGCACTACACACGCCATTGGATCAACACCATGCCTCCATGGCTCAATCCCCTCCACAAGATGAAAACCGCCAACAGAATGGCAATACCGGCCCACGGTTTCACAAAGGGACTTGCTCCCCACGCATCTACAGTAACCGTTGGATCAAGATGAACGGCAAGATCTCCAAACATGCCTCCATGGAAACCCTAGCTCAAATGGCTATAAAAGAAGCTCAAGACAGAAGATCAAGGGCGCCTCCACGACCCCATAGGTTGAGTCTTAGTATAGAAGCTCTGTTTCTGTGTTAGGTGATAGTATAAGGGGTGTTTTGGTGGAGGCGTTTCATCGAACAGCTTGTAGGCATTAGGAAGTTAAGTAAAAAAAGCAACAGAAAAGGAAGTTCTAGGTAAGCCAACTTGTAAACCATCCTTTTTACATATCAATAAAGTGATTTCAATTGTTTAATTGCTGTTTTGAAGTTCCTTTTTCTTTGCTCGGCCACCAAGTCATGGTGTGCTTGAGCTTGCACGTGCATTGCAGATTTTATTTTTGCATAGTCTTGCATCTTTCTTCTTCTTTTGCATAAAATTGTTGATGCTTGTTCTCATGGAGGTTATGACTAGCATTGGTGGGGTACGTGACATTAGACTCCGTCTTCACCCATGCTAGCCATGTCCTCCGCGAGATTGAGTAACAAAAGTTCCTTTCCAAAAATAAAGTTTTGCATCGTCTATATTTTGTTTCGTCTTGTTTGAGTTTCTGGATTGTGAACCATTGGCTTCTCAGAGTGCGTGACACTAGACTCCGCCTCTATAGACGCCATGTGGGTCCCTCGGTTCAGAATCACTAGCGGGATGTAGTTTAATGTTCATGAAATGTCATACTGCATTAATATCGCATTTAGGTAATTAATGCATCCAGGTCTTTTGCTTTCTTTCTTTCAAGTTATTTTGGCATTGTCAAGAGTATGGTCTCGTTTTATGTTTTATTGTTATATTATGTTTTTTATTAGGCACCTTTGAACCTTTTTGTTCGTCGAGGCCACTGGTTGGGCTGAAGCATGGGGTGCGTGACATTAGACTCCGCCCTCATGATTAAGTTTGATTTGTGGATTAGACGGCTAATCAAGGTTTAAATGGGCCGAAATAATAATATTAGTTCAAGTAAAAATAAAAGTTATGTTGTCAAAAATTAATTTTGGGCCTTGCCATGCTTTCTGGAATAGAAATTACTTTAATTCTGAGGTGTGTGACTTAGACTCCACCCTCTTAATTTGATTTAGTTTCTGTTTTGGACAGTAAGTTAAGGTTCAGGTGGGTTTGAATAAAGTTCTCATTAAGCTAGTAATTAAACTGTTAAAATAAAAAATGAACTTGGGGTCCAAGTAGACGTACTGGTATTCAAACCAAGTCCTGAAAGTATGTGTTCAAGTTTTATTCCTTAAAAAAAAAAAAAAAAAAAGAAGTTGTGTTTGCATTTTAGTTCAATTAGTGTTCCAGTAAAGTTATTTAAGAAAAATCTTTGACTCTGGTTTAAGATATCTTCAAAATCTTGCATTCTAAAATTTTGTCCTTCTTAAAATATGTACTTATGTTATTTTCAGTAGAAATAAATTTGCATCCAGTTACAAGGATTAGGTTACAGAGGTGAAGCTTGATGTGTCTTAAGAATTTCAAGAATAAGTTTAGTGAATCTCTCTTTTGTTTCACAAAAAAGGAAGTCCAGTAAGCATAACCATGAAATAAGTTAGTATATTACTTAATCCTTAGATCATGATGTATAACAGTATATCCATAGCGCATAGTCACCAATTGCTTGAGTCTAAGTTGCATATGTAAATAAAGTTCCATAGGATCAGTAATAGGAAAGTTTGTGCATAAGTTCATACGTTGCACAGTCCCATGTCTTGAGTTATAAAACATTTGTCCTTAATACCAAAGTCAATTTGATAGTATTAGTAAGTAAGCTTGCATAGTCTTGTTATTCTCCATGGCATTGTTACTTTGTTAGTAAGTATGGGTTCTGTATAAAAAAATGAGATAAAGATTACATAGGTTATGCCTTTTCAATACAGCATATACGAGTCTGTGCACAAGTAGTTCAGTTGCATTTTAATTATATCTGCATCCTATTTTAAGTTATGAGTGAAACAAGTTTTAAAATAAAAAGATCCATCTTCATGTCCAGGTTTTTACAATAAAGTGTTATCGGCTAAAGGCTTTTCATATAAAAAAATGTTATGTAAACATGAATAAGTACTCCATTTGGCCATCTTAGAAACAAAAACAGATTTGAAATCCAAGTAGGTGTACTAATTTTCTTGAGTCAAACCTTAGTTTCTAGTTAAAGCTTAAATGAAAAATATGAAAATCTTTAAAATCATGATTGTGTTTGTTTGCATTTCAGTCCAGTTTGTCCTTCAGTAAAAATAAAACAAAATACATCTTTGAACGATGGCATATTTATTCTTGCTTTTCCTATTTTTCCCTTCGTCATCTTGATTTTTGCATAAAAGTTATTTTCATGTGTTAGATTATGCGTGTGCATTTAGAATAGTCAAATAAAGGAGAAGATAACAATATAAAAAAAAAAAGAGATGATTAGAAAAGAAAAATCAGCATTCTCATTAAAAAAAAAAAAAAAAAGAGTTTACAACACTTTGACTTAATCACGTCATGATTAAAAAAAAAACGCACATTTACTTGGTATAAGAAGATAAGTTAGCATTGGTCTCTGTTGAGTCCACGTAAACAAGCATATTAACATCCTTGAGTTATAAAAAATAAATAAATAAATAAAAGTATGTCATACAAGAGTTAGTCACGTACAGTACACATCAAAAGCAAAGAGTGTTAAGTACATATGAGGTATTTGAGTTCATCAACTGATCCATTGTCCTGTCTACAATACAAGCTGCACACTGAGTTATGATCATAACATGGAATATCAAGTAATATGGAACAAATGAAAACAAAATATGTGAAAGATAAACTCCAACAGAGGGTATGATGCGTGCACAAGGGCCAGCTCCATTGAGTGAGTTCTGACTTGTGTACACATTCACGCCTTCGACACACTAAAAACAATAAATAAAAAATGGAATGAAACAATAACCAAAGGCAAAGGACAGCCATGGTATGACCTTGGTGCTCAACCAGAACAGAAATGGAGAAGATCTCAACCGACAAATTGGCAAACTCAGAGGCATCCACATGCCCTCACCATGCTCAGGGGGTCGTCCACCGTCGACAGATCATCGCCGAAAGCCATCAGCACCATGGTCTCAGTCGCTTGTCAGACCAAGAACAAAACCGAAGTCAAACCCACCAAATTGAAGAACGCAACCTCAATTGAATCCGTACACGAACTCATGGTGCTCCCACGGTGCTTTAAAAGTCATTTTGGGCGAGGAAGTCGCCGCCGACGGCCGTGGATTGCTGCCTCAAACCGTCGTCAGCCACAACCTGAGGTGGAAGCGAAACACTTCAAACCAGACGACGCGACTCAAATAGACAGTAGAGAGGGACTTAGATGACGTCCACGACGCTCTAAAACCTAGGCAAAGCTGTTGCGGCCGCCGGAATCGCTACTGGCACCTTAACGGATCAACGTGAAGCGGGTGAGAACCCGCTAACCCAACACGCAGAGGAGGGAGACGAGTTTCAGATGAAATGGAAGGTGAATGTACTCGGCGTACGAATCCTATGATACTGATCTGTGGGACCGCTAGTCGAACTCAAATCTAACTCGAATCCACCCGGCGCACAAGCTAGCGCGTGAACCAAGCGACTAAGTCAGCTCAGATTCCGGCGATCTCCTGATCTTCTGTGGCACCTGTGGTGTAGCAGATCGCTAACGACCAAACACGAAACAGCCTTCAACCAGACCAATCAAAATTTTCCCAAATGGCTGAAACTTCAAAAATACATTAAAAATAGCCAGAAAATCTAAAAAATTCCCATAAAATATCAAAATGTCCAGAAAATTATGAAAAACATTTACATACAACACTTCAAGGTCAAATTCTTGACGAAAAGGGAAGTTAATATTGAAACAACAAAGTCCTTAAAAATGAAAGGTGCAAAATACTTCAAAGTCAGCCCACACCATAAATTAATAAAAGTGGAAGGGTATGAACCCCTTTGACAACTGGTACACATGACGAACATGAACAATAAAATGAAATCTGTCTTCCTCCCCTATCCCGAATACAAGTCCATAATGAGAAAATCCAAATCCAGAATACAAATTCGGATTCAGGCAATCCAGAACCAGAATATAAGTCCAGAGCCAGAAATCCCAAACCCAAAATATAAATCTAGAACCAGAAGTTCTAGGTCCAGAACCAAAATTTAGAAAACCCAAATCCAGAAATAGACTCTTAACCCAGATCCAATGAACAATCTCCAAGATCCAGACTCCAGGGGCCAAACTTTAAATATGTCTGAAAGCCAGGTTTAAGTATGGTAAAATACCCAAAGCCCTACAATACAAACGGACTTAAGTTTGAATATGTCCAAAATGTCCAAACTGACCAGAACTTTAGATACGTCCTAACACCGGAGTTTAAAAATATTTTAATAACCAAACTCTAGCACGTCACAGGACAAAAAGTTCAACACGTCAATAGTTGACTAAAACTTAAATACATTCTAATGCCAGAGTTTCAACACGCCAGAATGCCTGAAACTCTAAACACGCCAGAGAATCATAGTTTTGACACGTCAACAATAGATTTAAATCTTAAGACCCCTGATTCAGAAATCTGAACAAAGGCTCCATGCCTAATTCAGCATAACTCCAGAAATGTTGAAATAAAAGAAATACAGAAAATGTTTAAGTGATACGGTTTTAGTGAAATCACACTCTTTGCACACATAAGCATGCATCATGACAGTTTTACAGGCATTCATGTCATCCCTTTTGCATCCATAGTGCATGTGTTCTCTTCTAAACTGTATCATATTTTCGTTCCTCGATATATACACTCTATTTAATGTTAGCCACTTGCAAAATAATAAGATTGACTCCTTGTATCTTATCGTGCCTAATCCAATGACTTTCCCGATCTAGAGGTGCTCTTGACTTGGCTCAGAGGTAATTAACAGTAGGGGCTTGCGCCTACTGGAAGGAAAGGACCTGCAACAAACAATCAAACTCTCGAGAGACTTGAGACCACGTGAGTACCCTCATCCTTTGTCAGGTGGGTATTGATGTTTGAGTCTTAAGGTGCTTGAGGGGTATCTGATCCGTATTCTTTTCACCCCCACGGAGGTATCCTTAAATCCTATCCGAGGTGCGGACCCGAAAAAGTGCGAGACACCTGGTTCGGTCCGAACTGGAGGTGTTCGACCCGGACTGAGGCCTGGACTTAGCGTCTAAGGTGGCAAGTGACCCGCATGACGGTCTGGAGCGTGTGCCTAGCGCCAGGAATGAGTCGTCTGGCCTAAAAGCAAGCATCCTGAGCTTCTCTGAGTCTATTTTCCTCTTGTTCTTCATCAAAACCTGTATACAATGAGAAAGAGCGACGGCAAAGCCGAATCCTGGAAAAACACAAGGAAATGTCAAATAATAACAAGGTTTGGGTCAAATTTAGGTGCCAAGTACGGTCCAAATACCAACAAATAAATGAGATATGAGTTACCTTTTCAATGTTGTTGTATAGATAATCGTGGCCCAACTATTTCGAGTCAACAAAATTTTATAATTTATTAATTATGCTTATCCGATGTCAACGACTTGAAATTTACATTAAAATGGATCATTTCGTAATGATCACCACACTTCAGTGGAATGGTTCAACAATAATATGTATTTATAGTTTATATAGCAAAGTGATATGCCTTATAATTAGGCGCATTAAGTTAAGCACAAGCTCAAGCCTACCTTTTCCACGTTTGACTTTGTCAAAGTAAACTCCTTAAGGGAAAATATATTCTTTCTTTTTTATTATTATTGCTTGGCAATAAAGCCCGTAGGCAGGAGGCATAATGCACGTACAGGCTCTTGAAAGAAGAAACGTAGCAAAATCAGTATACTAAGCATAAAAATGGAGAGACCAACAACATTTATGTTTTTCCTCTATATTATCTTCTTTTCAGTTGTAACAGCTCAAAATTCAAAGAAAAAATGTTAGCGATAGCTGTACAAGTGAGGCAGCGTAGATGTGTCACAGGAGATCAGATACGGAAAAGATTAAAAGGAAGGCTATATGCGTGATTAGGAGGAAAGCTGTATATGCGTTATACTACTTTCCAATTGTAATAGATTTGTTTGTATAAGGAAATAGATATTAGACTGATAACAAAAATGCTTTCTTTAGAAAGAATGTATGCGCTGTATATACAGAGCTTCTCTCCATCTTCTCTGTATCAAACAATTTTTCCATGAAATAAAATCTGGGAGGGAAGGGAGCTTCACGGGAGTTGTGTGTTCTTGTGTTATTTTTCATTTAGTTTTGTTATTATGGTATCAGAGCATGGTAGCCTGGTGGTATAGTTAAGAAAATTGTTGATCTTCTTGTCTTTAACTTCAATTTTCTGTACTATATCGCTCTAAGGAGCTATTCATTCTCTATTCAACATGGTGAACACACCTCCCGAGAACGACAACGACAGTGAGCCTATTGACATGGCTGCTGTTTTGCAACAACTCACCAAATTGGTGACTCTTCAACAATCTCAGATAGCAATAATATCGAGTTCTCAGCCTTGTTCAAACCCTCCAAGTGAAGGAATTAACCATCCTAATCCGATCGACGTAAAAATGGATGGCACTAATTTTACATATTGGTGCCAAGTAGTCGAGAGGTATGTCAAAGGTCGAGAAAGGATGAGACATCTGACAGGAGATCCTGCACCATCGAAAAAAGGAGATCTTGAATTTAACAAATGGGAAGTAAATGATGTTGTTGTAAAGAGTTGGCTCATCAATTCTCTAGATCCACGGTTGAGAAGCAAATACATCCGTCATCCTACTGCAAGAGATGTTTGGAAGCTAGCAACAACCTACTATGATGGGAGTGATGAGGCACAAATCTTTGCACTGAACCGAAAAGTCACACGACTCAAGCAAGAGGGAAAATCTCTAGAAGAACTGTATGACGAGCTTCAAGCAATTTGGCAAGAGATTGATTTTCGATGTCCTAATCCTATGGACACTCCAGGTGATATTGAGAAATTCAATCTTTTTATTCAAAAACATCGGGTTTATACTTTTCTTGATGCGCTTGAAGATAAATATGATGCAGTTAGGGCTCAGGTTTTGCAAATTAAACCCTTTCCTTCTGTTGAAGAAGCATATGGGCATATAAGACATGAAGCTAATAGGCAAAGTGTTATGGTTAAAGGAGACACAACAAGTATGCAGGGTTCTTTTGCTATGGTGTCAAAAGGCTCTAAATTTAATGAAGGAAATTTGGTAAGAACTGATCAATCGCAGGGAAAACCGAAGAAGGGAGATTGTCCTCACTGTCCTGGAGCGAAACACTCAAAGGAAGGGTGCTATAGAGCAATTGGATACCCGACTTGGTGGAAGGGCCCAAAGAAACCGCTTATAAATCAATATGGACAGAATATGAAGGGAATCGGTGCCTTAGCGGTTCAAGAAAACCAGGCTCCTGTGCTGGCATGGCAACCATGATCTGTACAAGGGCCAGGAGAGGTGCTTCCTACACAGAACGGGCAGCAACACTTGATCGGGTCTGGTGGGCAACAACAAATGATACCTGTGCAGTTCGGGCAGCAGCTTGTGCCAGGATCTGGTGCGCAACACCCCAACTCTTGTGCGCAACCACTTCTCACAATGTCTCCCAGCGTGCAGCAACTTTCTGGTGTGCAACAAAATATGGTGCAACAATCATCTGGTGCGCAACTTTCTCAAGTACCTCCTGGATACACTTTAGCGACTACTGGATATTTGTCAGATGGTAAAAATTCACAGAAAGGTAATGGGGCTGAAGAAGGTATGCACTATACGATCTCTCACAAAAATAATTGGGTAATTGATTCTGGAGCCTCTGATCACATGACCTTCACAACATCCGATCTGATTAATTTTGTGGAACCAAGAAAAAACGGGATCTTAAATGCAAATGGAATAGAGCACCCTGTTACTTGTGCTGGTGATGTTAAAATTTCAGAGTCCATAACCTTAAAAAATACACTAGTTGTACCTTCTTTGACAAATCGACTCTTGTCTGTTAGTCAACTCACAAAAGACCTAAATTGTGTTGTGCTTATGTTCTCTGATTTTTGTATATTTCAGGATGTTCTTACGAAAAGGATAATTGGCCGTGGTATTAGGCGGGACGGATTGTATCATTTAGAAGAAATGGAACTTGGAAAGGCATGTCTCATGAATGAAAAACTTTTGGAATTAGAAGATAAAGTGTGGTTGTGGCATAGAAGATTAGGACACCCGTCATTTGGGTATATGAAACAACTATCTCCTTGGTTATTTTTGGGATTAGAAAATAAAAAGTTTGAATGTGAAACATGTATTCGAGCCAAGAGTCATCGTGTAACCTATCCCTTGAGTTCGAGTAAAAAACATGTTCCTTTTGAATTGATTCACACAGACGTTTGGGGTCCATCTCCTATAGTGTCCAAGTCTGGTAGTAAATGGTTCATTTTATTTTTAATCATTTTAAAAAAAATACAAACCGTTATTGTGTTTTGTCACAGAAAAACTGCGCACTGTTTGTTGTTTTGCCTTTGTGACGAAATTTCATAAAACTTTTGTATAGGAAAGTTTTATTATTTAAAAACTAGACTTCAATATCTAAATTTAGAAACTGGTTTCATCAAAATATGTTAATCTATTTGAGAGAAAACATTATTTTGATTTCAGCAAAAACTGCTAATGCTGCTGAAAAATTCCAGCAGCGCACTATTTTCTTTATTTTTGTTTAATCTCATAGATCTGTCCAAAAACCATGATCTATATAATTATCCTATTCTAAACTTCTTCTACTGTAGTAAGAATTTTAGAAAATATAAAAATAATTAACCAGTTATCTTATTACAATATTGCGAAACGTGTAACAAAAATTCATCACGAATTTAGAACCGCAAAACAAAAGAACAATTAACTAAGCACTTATGTAATTAAAATTACATAATAAAATAGTCTAATTAGTGATAATAAATAACCTATGCTCTGATACCAATTGAAGGATTTCATGATGCGAATCGGGTAATTTTAAAATTTTTATTAACCGATAACATCTAGGATCGTTCTTCTTATTGCTAACTTTCTTTATTTTATTTGCATCGCAATCAAATATATTCCTATAAGAAGGATTGTAGAACCATACCTATGGTCTTTAACGAAGCTCTATTCCTCTTCGGTTCACCTTGAATCCGAAACAAGAACGACAGTTGAATCCGTGCTAGCGAATTTCTGTCAACACCTAGCTCCGTTACCCGTATCTTAATCGATTGCTTAATCGATAGAATATTTTAACAAATATCTAGAAGAAAATAAGAACAAAGCTTCAACACATGAAGACTTACTTGTACACAAATTTTCTGATCTGTTTTACCTTTAAAACACAAGAAGAAACCTTTCAATTTCATATAGCATTTAAAGCCACTAAGCAGAAATTAAAACAGCACTTTAATTTCTGACGTTGCAGCACTAAAACCTTGATAACTCTCTGTAGGAAACACCAAACGTCCTGAAACTTGGACCATAGGATTCTACACTTCAAGGGCTATAATTTTCATATATCATTTGCCCAAAATGGTTATCGTTTGCTATACTAATTTTCTGTTTAAAGTTGGCTCAAATTCTGACCCGAATTTAGGGCCTTCTTTCTTCTTCATTTGTTAAAATAATTGGGCTTGGGCTTCAAATAAATTTATACATTTCATAATAATATTCATATATTATTATAATATGTGAAACTTATATTCTCCTTATAATATACACATATTAATAAATTTATTCTTTGCTAGTTAATCACGTCACGTGATATAATTTTCTATTTGTACTTTATTTCATACAACATGAAACCTTGTACATAGAAAATTTATTTCTCGTTTCCCATTCAGTTGGTGTGACCTATATTGAGGATCCATATTATGTTGGCAATGGAATAATTATTTTATTCCATAAACTGTAAGCGGTACTCTAGCATACATTACAGCTACCCAAATAATATAGATGTTTAGCAAATATTTTTACGAAACACGATCCTTCTAGTAATGTTATTATCATTACTTGTGTCTATTCCTTGCGATATGATATTTTGATTATTATACAAAGTAGGACTGTGTCATCCTCGTATTATAATCTTTTCTTGGTCTCTAATAAGTAGGATTATATAGTTATAACTGCACTTCAGTTATATTGGATCCATTTATAATCTCACTTTACCAAGGGGCCCTTTATAATATCATTCCTCAATTAATGAGTGGCAATTAGCTATTGACATATATATTTTCCTCCTACACAAGTTATATACAAAGAACTATTACTTTTATCACCACTTGCTTCAAATGGCTTTTAAAAATAATTACGTTGCATATTTCTTATGTGAAAAATATATCATATCAATCTTAGAATTAACGACACGATAAAAATATTAATGACACAAACACAATCCATATAATATTTTTATCAATTAGGTCTGTTCAATATATGAAACTTTTCATATACTCGTGTTATTAAATGATAATCCTTTATCAACGTTTACAGAACTACAACGTACTTTTAATCAACACGACAGTCTTATATGGCATATTAGTGTTCTTGCTAATATCCAAGACCTGTGAACATTTTAGAGATATATATTCATTTTATTTAGAGTTCTGCGGTTCAAGACCAAGAGCATCTTCCTGAACACTTCTAAATATGAATATAAACTCATGGAACAAAATGTAATAACATCCAATTCATAAATATAACATATAAAAGTAATCACTATAAGATAACTTTTAGAACACAATTCCAACAGTAACTTATTTCTTGATTTCTACTATTATTTGATTCAAAGTCGTTTCAAATTTTCCCACACATTGGGTGGGCGCTTTTTGCTAGTTTTCTATAATAATCAAGCTTTTAAAATGCGTTTTTTCAGTATGACGGTCCTGAGTTGATTTAACGGTGCGGTATTTTTTCGGTGAAAAAATGGCGAAAAAACGGTGATAATGATCTTGTTTAAATATTCTTCTTTTGGGTCTATATTCTTCATATATTGATAATATTGTATGTATTATATTCTTCAAATTTGAGCTAACAATGATAAATTGTCATTTTCACCATTATTATTTACTGATATTGAAGTACAAAACTTTATTTGTTGTATAAAATATTCCGAAATGCACATGTCAACAAAAAAGGTTTATGATCATGAGAAAAACTAGAATATTTTTGTCTCCGAAAAAACAGAAATGACGGAAATGACGCGTTTAATTGCCAAAAAAACGGAAATGACGCATTACGTTATAATGTCGCTTTTTTTTTGTGACGATCATGCGGTTGGATACAAAATACCATTTTTTTGGAAAAAAAAACAGCGTTAAAACAGTGTTTTTTAAAAGCTTGATAATAATACATTCAAACATTCAAACAGTTGCCATAAAAAAAATTTGCATGCAAACCCTAGCAGCTAAAACCAGTTCATCTGATCTTCTCTTTTTGACATTGTAAAACTCAATTAGTATTCAATGAAATTTTTATTGGTGCGCCTAATTTTTTTTTGTGCGCGCTAGATTTTTAGTTAGCAACTTAATAGAAGAAGGAAGCTTGTTAAAACTATATAATTAATTGAAAATATCTCTCAATATAAACTAATTAATATTATGTTTAATCGTATAACTGATTTAGCGATCCAAAATCATTTCTATTATCTCTAACACTCAAACGTGTTATGCTCATCCATCCCATACCTTCATAAAACAATCAAAAGTTATCAAGAAAACAAAAAAAGAATTTTGGTAGTCCGATGGGTAAAATAGTCATTTAAAAAATATTAATGTTGTTCCAAGTGAAAAAACATGTTGCCCAAAACACCTCCCCGTATATTGTTGTATGCATATTAGTATGTGAGTATGTGATTATCTGTGAAAAATCTGATGAGAAATGTCAATCGGGAAAGAATTAGGCAATTAGCCGAATTAGCGACAGCTGGAAGTCCTCTTGGGATTTTTTATTCATAGGTCAAGTCGACTCATTCGGATGTTATGTAATACATTACAAAATGTACAATCGTTAAGGACAAACGCAATCAATGTACTCTTGAAAGAATGAAATTAAGTCCTTAATATATACTCCAAATACATTGACGATATCGTTTTAATTTTTATATTTTGTTTTAATTCAAGAGGGAAGACTTTGAATTGGAGATGTTTGAATCGACTCCAAAGTTACCATATCTGACGACCTTGCAAAATGAACATGGCCACATATTTACATATATACACTCACCTACATAGATGTAAAGAAAGTGGGAAAAATTTGTTAATCAATAATATTCAAGTGGATTATAAAGCAATGTTTTAAAAACCGAACAAAACATTGAACCGGTGAAAATAATTAGTTTGATGGTTCAACCGGTCCGATCAATTTTAAAAACCGGATGACATCATAATTTTATTGTTATAAAAATATTAATATTTCCAGCAAAAGTATATATATTTGTATAATTCTAAAACATTAACTGTTACTTGTTTGCTCCTTTGTATTCTTTCGTTCACTGAGGTTAAAAAAAACTAAAGTACACTACCTTGTTTTGAATTTTCACAGGGCACCACTTTTGTCAAAGAAACATTTAGAACATAATAAGAACTATATATATAATCTTTCGTGGTATAGATAAAAATTATCTTTGTAATCTATTTTTATAAACTCATGCTATATATAAAAAGCCACAGAAGATCTTTACAGATAACCCAAAGTCCCAAACATGTGCATTGTGGAGTCCACCCTCCTTCAGGAAAAGCAACAGACACCTTCCAATTAATTCCAAATAGGCCTGTCAACGGCATTAAATACCACGTTATGCCGTTCCGCATAAGCGAAACAGAACAGTTAACGACATTCATTTTTGTTTCGTTCCAATAACGAAACGGCAAACAGAATAAGAAATTGTGTCGTTTCGAACCGTTTCGCCTCGTTTCCAACCAAAATCAATGTAAAATGCGAAACAGAATGGTTAATGGAACGAAGTTATGTGCCGTTTTGAAAACGAAATGGTTAACGGAATAACATCTCGTTTCGTTTTCCTAAACAGAACGGCAAATGGTAAGGGATGTTCCGTGCTTTTTTTCAATGTTTGACAGGCCTAATTCCAAAGCAAGAAACTTGGTTCATGTCTACAGCTGGTTCGAATATTTTTAAAAAACAAAAACCGACGGTTCAGATTTGATTGTTCAAATGAAACACGGACCGAACTCGCTGGTTTGTTGTAGTTGGCTAACAGCCGGTTTATTGGATCAGTTTGGACTCGAGTGGCTGTCGGTTCGCGGTTGAACTAGTCTGATCAGCCGATCTAGTCCGGTTTTCAAAACATCGATTATAAGACAGGTAATGAACTACTAAAAATATATAATATGAAAGAAAAGTTATTTTTATTCATGTCTTTATTTCATATTATATATAAAAAATAATTATAAAGCATTCGAACATTCTATATGCAAAAAATTAAAATGATACGAAATACTTTAAAAAGTTTTAAATTTCATTATCAAACATTAGTATTGTTACAAGGTCTCCTAAAGCATCGAAAAAAGTTTGGAATCAATAATATGTGGTTATGAAATTCGCTACCACGACACAGAATATTTTTCATCATTAACGAACCGTGCTGTTCCTCCGAGCGCTGAGTTGTGTGACAGTTGCAAAAAAAAATAATAATAATAATAATAAATAAATAAGCACCGGAACCTTAACTATTTTTAATCCATACGTGAGTCAAATTTCTTTTTCCATAATCATGTGTAAATAGGTTAAAACTATGTGCAAAATATTATATCGGATCAGAAAGGTACCTTTACTTTTAGTTTGGGTGTTTGTGCATTTGAAACGTTCGATTATTTTTTCTCTCCAAATGTAACAAAACTAAGGAATCACACCATGGGCCCGGTTGTAAGTTGAGAAATCATATCTTTAACAAAAACAAAAAAGAAAAAAAAAAAAAAAAAAAAAAAAAACAGTTGAGAGTTCTAAATATAGAAAACCTGAGAGATAGAGAGAGGGGTACTGAATAGGTCCACTACGAGATCGGCTTTACGCTTAGTATTATCATTATCATCATCAATATATTCATCTCGGGTGGTATGCCCCACACGTGAGTTATTATTGTTAGAACAATAACTCGTGCGGATCTTCTGTGGCAGCATTCGTATAATATTTCAATAGTATTCTCAATTTTTATGACATTTTTTATATAGTGTTCTGAATTTCGTAAAAAAATTATATGCGCGATATTCACTCTATAGTTATCAATCTTGACCACTGTCTCTTAGTTTTTTCGGGTCCGCACCTCGGATAGGATTTAGGGATACCTCCGTGGGGGTGAAAAAAATACGGATCAGATACCCCTCGAACGTCTCGAAACTCAAACATCAATACCCACCTGACAAAGGATGAGGGTACCGACGTGGTTTCAGGTCTCTCGAGAGTTTGATTGTTTGTTGCAGGTCCTTTCTGTTGGAGTTATGTCCTACAAGTCAATATTTAATGACTTATTTTCTTAGTTTATGTTAATGATGATATTTGATCATTTGTTCCTAGAGTTTATTATTGACAGATCATTCAGGTTGAGGATCTGAATTGTAGATCTCTGTGGATCATTCATTAGAATGACAATAATAAACCTAAATCGTCCATAATCTTGATAATTAACAAGGAACATTAATTATCATAAAAGATTAGTATGCAAGTTAAGTGATGATTAAGTTCTACAAATCATACGTAAGGAGTTACCAACTTAATTGCATATGTGTATGTTATTAGAACATAGTACACGACTTGACCCAATGAAATAAACATTTGGATTGTGTTAAGTGTCATTGTTTATTTCATATTAGTTTGATTCTAAGATTGAGATGCTCAACTTTTCCACATGAGGATAGGTTCAATAAATATCGTCTAACGTTGATTCCTGATAAAGGCTGCTATAAGGACTTTATTTATGTTCTCTTGAATTGTGCGGGGAAAAGTTGTTCATCAAGAAAATCGTATGTCCCTCATTAATATACTTAATGAGTGATGATATCTGTTTGGGCCCCTTGATGGAGTTTGGATTGTTTGGCCAACTTGTACAATCAACTTTAGATCAAGAAATGTATAATCTGCAAGAATGACACATTCCTATCTTGGATTATACAAGGATATCATGTGACATAAGAATCAGACAAGGAAATACTTATATTTCTTATGCAGGATTGAGATATTGTAACAGTACATTATTTATACGAATTGGGAGTCATAACGTGTTGCTAGATACCGCTTATGATTATTGGAAATAAATGACGATTTATTTCCATGGCCAACATAGTATAAATCCTCAAATAGGGTCGCACAAATAGGATTCTAACCACTTGGTGCATTTATTGTTTATTCACAATAGTATGTATTGTGAAATGTGATAAGTTAATTAATTAATTATATACCGTTATGAACCGTTATAATTAATTAAATTAAAATGATCATATGGAAACAATTTAATGCATTAGCTAATCCCAAATTAATTATTAATGAGTTAATAATTAATTATGTTCGACTTACGTTAATTAGTTTGAGCTAATTGGGCTTCTATTTAACTGGTTAATTAAAGGCCCGATTTAAGGAAGAATGAAGGGGTAATTAAAAGAATAGTTTATTGGGCCATTGCACATTTGAAATAGCCCAATAAAGTCTCTTTTAATTTCAGCTAGGTGCCCTAGTGGCATACTTGTAAATAGTATGAAAGATGGATGAGAGTGATTGGCTATATAGAGGGGTCATCTCTTGGAAAATCCTAGCCTCTCTTTTTCTCTCTCCATGCGCCACCCTAGCCGCCCCCCTCTCATCTCCCTTCCCAAGCTCATGTGTTGAGCAACATACATCTCTTTCTCTCCATTAAATAGTTAAGTAGAGAAACAAGTTGATTAGCAAGAGGTTTAAGAGAACTAGCATTCTCTTGAGCTTGGTGGTGGATCCTTGGTGGGCTAGAGGCAACCTTTGGTGGTGGAGGAGGTGGAGAGCACCCCATCGATTCCTAGAGCCCTTGGATTCGAGCCTCACAAGAACATTTGTGAGAGGTATAATTCTTCCTACACTCTCATCTTGAAATGCTTGTGAATGTTGATTGAAACCTAGATCCCTTGTGTTTAGTTGTGATTTCTTGCTATTTGATGGCACAAAAACGGAATTAAACACTTCCTAACAGTGGTATCAGAGCACATGGTCTGTTTTAATACATTTTGTGCATTAATTAGATGAGAAATGTGTAATTAGTTGAGTAATTAATTTGCTGCCTTTGTTTGCTATCTCGAACTCTGTTTTTTCCGAGGTTTTCTGTGTTTTTCGCATAGCAGAGCTTTCGATTTGATTTTTCTTTTTGATGGATTTGAAAGAGGGATAAATTGTGAGCATTTCCCCACTGGTTTCACTTTAATCCGAGTTGTTACGGATTTTTAGTGAATTTTCTCGTGACAGTGCGTAGGACTGGTTCTTGTGCGACCAGATCTAAGTTTTGTGGGCATTAACTGAGTTATCTTAATAAAGAGACCCTAATTTTATTAGCTAGGAATGAAGTTGACTTGGAGTACTTCCTTCCATACCAATTTGATGGTATGGATCAAAGCCTTTCTATTTTTTTGAAGCAATGAAAAACAAGAACGGTCTGATTGGTTTTCTGTACCAATTGGATTATTTTGAAAACTGGTATTGATTGAGACTTTTTATAGAAAAAGTGTTTAAATAGAAAACTTCCTTTTGAAGTCCTGAATCCATGAAAATTAATTTCATGTCAATCGGACCAGTTTTGGTACCCCAACCACTCAAAATCAATTTCGTCGACGTGATGTTCCAGAACAGGGGACTTGTATTCAAACTCCTTAAATTTGATGATTTTGAATGAGTAAAATTGGAAATCTTTCATGGTTACTAGCCTTGTACTTGTGATTGTTTACTGTAAAATTGTTTTGCATTAAAAGTTTTTGGAAGATGGTCAAACAGTCCAAAAGGTTGAGGCCAAAACCTGAAACTGCAAACCGGTATTTTAATACACAACCTGAAGTTTGATAATTTTGGTTCTCCCGATTGGTAAATGATTTCTTCCTGAAATTTGAACAGGTAATTTGTCTCTTAATAAGGATTTCTCATGATTTTTTCTGGAATTTTTGGAGACCGAAAAATTTCTTGATTTTTTCGGGTCCCGTTGAATGAAAGGTGTTCGTTCTAATTAATCAATTAGTTGATAAGTTGATTAGAACTCTCCCTGCTGTCATCCATTGAATTTTTGAATGTTGATTTTATCAAAGAGTTTAAGCAATTAGTTGTTTGAATGTTAAACTCTCTTTGCATGGAAAACTACAAATTAGCAAACAATACGCAAAGACACTTAATAGCTCACTAGTTATGAACAACTTAGACATATATTTGTATATTGTGCTAACTTGTTTTTGTAGGAGGATGTGGGTTTGATATGGCTCAAGATGTCAATGCCTTGTGTGTTGTAAAATGTTGTGAATGCATGTGATTGCTTGTAATGTGGCCTAAGGTGCCTTGATAATTAATAATTGATTAATTCTTGATGTCACTTGTGAGGCTTGCATGCCCCTAAGGCCTAGGCGGGTTTTAGGATTTTATCACATGTATTTATTTCTCTTAATTATTAGTTAGGATCTTAGTAATTAGTGGGAGGGTTTAATTAGATTAGTTTCGTTACATGGAGATGCGACGAAAACTAATGCAAGCAGGAGCCATACAAACCCACGACAATGCTTGAGATGCTTATTATTATGTGATTGTTTGTGAATGCCTTGAATTGTGATAGGTAGGTATGGGTGTATGCTTACACGACCACCAAACAAAGTCACGTAATTGCTTTTGTCCCAAATTAACTTGATTTAGCCAAATCGTCCTCCTTCTCTCTATCCCCTTCAATACAATTGATTGTCTATTGATGCATTCCTGCCGACGCGGACATCGTAGTCCATCATTGTAGTCGGGGTGTAAATCAGATTTACTAGGAGCAAATAGAGAGAGGTTGCTTCACAACGGACCCACTCGGATTGGACGTTGGGACGAAGTTTGTGGATATACATATGATATCTCACAAACCAAGAATCATATGGACAAGATATGATTGGTTGGAGAACCTACCTTATCTAGTTATTTTAGGTGTCATGCCGACGTTGTCCCCTATTTCAACGAAAATGAGGATCTTGGAAACCGACTACATTAGGGACTTCAAATAAATGTAGTGGGAGTTTTGTTTATCATTCCATAAACAAAACATTGCATAAACTAAATGACCTTAAATTGAAATTGTTATAGATATTAAATATGTTATTTTCGTTGCGATCAATCTTTGAAAACAGCAAGCTCGTTTCTAACATATTTACTTGGAGAAGTAACGTCGATTTCTAAGACATGTTCTTGGAAATGAGAAACTTGAGCAAGTTTAATCCCAAAAACGTTCCTCGACTTCCCGAACATAGCTTCGCAATGATTAATTAGTTTCGACGAAAATTATTCAATAAAGAGAATGCTTATATCCTTTTAGGAGTTCTAGACCTTTGAATTGAAGAATTCATAAGGACTAGACTAGACTTCTACACTCTCATCCATTTACTCAAGAAGACGTTCTTAGAGAAAGTAAAGATAGACTCAATCATTTATGATCGAGTAATGGAGTGTGAGTTAACCAAGAGACTCTTCTTATAAGAAAATAAATATTTCATTAGCTTGCGAACCGAAAGGTTTGAATAGCTAATTGACAACTAGAGATATTAAGATCTCCAATATCAAGGATTGTTGATATTGTCACAAAATCTCTTTCTATGGATAAAGAATATATTGTTCGCACACTTGTTAGTGCTAAAAGTAATTGGTTAAGTATTAAAGGAATACTTCACCAAGATATGAGTTGAAACTTTGAGACCCTCACTAGTGACCGTGTGTCACATGAGATGTTTCATTTGCCATTTATGGGAGGCATTTGAAAGGTTGTCCGAAATACCATGATGTTCTAAACCTTAAGATATTTGTCGTTATCTCACTGTCTCTAATTCACACTAGTAATTAGGTGCTAGTTCATGTGCTCGCATTTAACGAAATGTGTAGGCAATGATGAATAAGAGAAAGTTCGAGATAAGTAAAGTAAACTCCGTTTTGGAAATGGCTTATACGTCTAAACCGCTACCATTGAATACGTAGAGTTATCTTTACTAAATAAAGAGTTTGTTTAGGAATTTGAGATTGTATACCTTATTCCAAACATCTCATAAAACCTTATCTCCGTTTCATATTTGATGATGGATGATCATGTTTTGTAATAGAAAAATGTTGTTCTCTTATTGTTATGAATTTGTATATAAGATTTCATGCATCTTGATTGAATTTGCTTGAAATAGATAAACAAATTTTTGAATGACAAATATGTAAGACTTCACATAAAGTATTTGACTTTTATGTAAAATAGTCGCTTAGTCGAATATAAACAAGAATCGCATTATGAGAGTCTACGTAACGTGGAGCTCGTAAATCAATTCCATTGCAAATCAGTTGAAATTTATGCGAATCGTGTTTGTTAAATGACAAAAGCGCCTTTGAACTACGAAGGTTTAAAGGACAAGTAACTTTATTAAGACTTATACATATTGATGTATATAGACCTATAGGACTTGTGCAATTGAAAGGTTGTTGACACTTTACCACTTGACCAACGATCATTGTAGATATTAACGTATCTATTTGATATGGTATAAGTATGAATCTTTTGACAAGATCAAAATGATTTCAAGAGTAAAGTTGAAAAACTATTCAATAAAAGCAAAAGTCTTAAGATGGATCATGGTAAATAGTTAAGTCATATAGTTTGATATATTACCTAAAGAGTATGAAAGACGTTTCACTACTCACTCCATGAGGAACATTGAAAAATGTATCCAAGGATGAAGGTATCGAACATTGTTTGATATAGTTCGATCGGTAATAAATCAAATTGACTTGTTCGACTCATGTAAGGGATTTGTATTTGAGGACAATATTGTTTACACTGAATAAAAATTCCATCGAAGTCTATTGAGAAAGATATCTTACGAGATTCGATCTCTAGATACATTATTTCTCAAGATTTGGTGTTGAGAAGCTTATTTCAAGGTTCGATTGATTGATAAGCTTGGATGCAAATAAGACGCTTAATATTATGTAGGATATCTTGAACTAACCGAAAGGTACTACTTCAACGAACATGATAAGAACAAAGTAGTTGTTGCTCATCATAACGTAATCTTGAAGAATGATATTCTCAAGAAGAAGTAGTGGGAGTGAAGTGAGCATTAAAGGAGTTTATGAGTCACTACAAGAAGTACCTTTATGGGAAACTTGTCACTCCATACATGGTGCTTAGTGGGAGTTGAGCGGAACTAAATTCACAAGCAGTTGTGAAAGGAAGAAGTTTATAAGCACGCTCGCTTCTAAAGAGTACTCAAACATCTCACGAATGGATGATGTTAGAGAAACTCATGCAATACATTAGGATCAAGAACTTATTCTACAAGATGTTGTAGAAGTAGTTCATCGACCTCAAGCACCAATCCTACAAAGATCAACGAGAGTGAATTGCCTAAACTGAAAAGTGCATAGGCTTCACAACATCCTCGTACTTGACCTATGAAGATCCGTTGATAAATAAAGAAGCGATGGAAAGACCCGATTCCACAAGTATGGTTTGAATCTATATGATCTTTAAGTGCAATCCATATATATAACAACAAGGTATAGACCTTGATTGATGTTCATGAAGGAGCGATCCATCAAGAACATTTAGATCTTTAAAGGAAAGATAGATATGGATAGCAAGTCGACTATGTGCAAAGCACAATTTCATGATTGATGCTATGTCTAAGTCGATAACAAGTTGACCATGTACAAAGTACGGCTTCTCGCTTTTTGCTGTATATAGGTCGATAAAGATCATTCTAGCAATAGTTATATTTCGTATATATAGATATATAGAAAGTTACATCAAAACCGCTTTCTTCGATGGAATGAAGGAAGTTGTTGTGTATTTGACACAAACCGAGGATTTGTTGTATTGCTAGAAATGTATATATGATTCAAGGATCAATTGATGAATTGAAGCAAGTGTTGTGGAAACTGGAATAAACATTTTGACAAGTAAGTCAAGGAGTTGAACTTCGTCAAAAGTATCTTGTATAGAAAAGATATTCAGTGGGAGCATTATTATGTTACATGTATTGTACAAGATACAAGACATTAATTGGGAATAAAATTAAAGAAATGAATATTGTCAAGATCTCATTGGAGAATGTTTTCTCAATAGAGAACTTGGGAAAATCACCTAAATCCAAGGAAACAAAATCTATGGAGATAGATTATGATGGATGTCAGGTTTGAGAAAATGTGCATATAATGACAAAGTGTTCTAGTAACACGAAAAGAAGACTCCTAGAAAGGATGTCTAACCACGTTGTATGGCATACACTTGAGCTCGACTCGGTGTGTTGCAACTCAATTCAAGAAGAGTGCACGATATAATTCGAGCATTATTCTGTTATGAGTTCATTATGTAAGCCATATTTATGCACATGCCCCTATGTGTTGTACCCAAGGAGTATGACAAGCAGTTGTCAACTGGATATAAAGAAAAAACACATTTGGACAATAATCAAGAATGTCCTCGAGTATCTTATGAGAAAGAGAGATATGTTTTTCATCTGATAAGATGAAAGAAAGCTCATATAAATTGATATATTGATGCTAGTTTTCGAAAGGTTGATATAAATACAATTGAGCTACATATTTTGTTTAAATGTGGTGTTGTAAATTTAGAAGGTGTTCTAAATGGGATATTACAACCGTTTCCGTCACCAAAACAAAATATATAGTAACTTGTGAAGCAATGAAAGAATATAGTATGAATCGAGAAGTTCTCAGTCAAGCTAATATGGTTCTGTGCATCTCGAACCATAGCTTAAACTTAAAGAACCCAATATTAAATTGGTGATTCAACTAAGATCTATGACGATGTCACTTGATCTCATATGATGATGATCAAGAACACATATATAGGAGTATATATGTATATAGGGTCAAACAAAATTGGATAGGTTTGCGGACACAGCGAACACTCTAACTTAACCTCTACCTTAAGCGATGTACGAGATGCAATTGTGCATCCATGCGTGATGGACGTATGAGTAACTTGCTTTAAGTGTATTATATCTTTTGAGGTTCGAGACATGTATATATATGGATATATGACATTGTTTTAAATTCTTCACTGGCTAGAAGTCACTATTGATTGACTCTAGGCCAAGTGGGAGATTGTTGGAGTTATGTCCTAGAAGTCAATATTTAATGACTTATTTTCTTAGTTTATGTTAATGATGATATTTGATCATTTGTTCCTAGAGTTTATTATTGACAGATCATTCAGGTTAAGGATCTGAATTGTAGATCTCTGTGGATCATTCATTAGAATGACAATAATAAACCTAAATCGTCCATAATCTTGATAATTAACAAGGAACATTAATTATCATAAAAGATTAGTATGCAAGTTAAGTGATGATTAAGTTCTACAAATCATACGTAAGGAGTTACCAACTTAATTGCATATGTGTATATTATTAGAACATAGTACATGACTTGACCCAATGAAATAAACATTTGGATTGTGTTAAGTGTCATTGTTTATTTCATATCAGTTTGATTCTAAGTTTGAGATGCTCAACTTTTCCACATGAGGATAGGTTCAATAAATATCGTCTAACGTTGATTCCTGATAAAGGCTGCTATAAGGACTTTATTTATGTTCTCTTGAATTGTGCGGGGAAAAATTGTTCATCAAGAAAACCGTATGTCCCTCATTAATATACTTAATGAGTGATGATATCTCTTTGGGCCCCTTGATGGAGTTTGGATTGTTTGGCCAACTTGTACAATCAACTCTAGATCAAGAAATGTATAATCTGCAAGAATGACACATTCCTATCTTGGATTATACAAGGATATCATGTGACATAAGAATCAGACAAGGAAATACTTATATTTCTTATGCAGGATTGAGATATTGTAACAGTACATTATTTATACGAATTGGGAGTCATAACGTGTTGCTAGATACCGCTTATGATTATTGGAAATAAATGACGATTTATTTCCATGGCCAACATAGTACAAATCCTCAAATAGGGTCGCACAAATAGGATTCTAACCACTTTGTGCATTTATTGTTTATTCACAATAGTATGTATTGTGAAATGTGATAAGTTAATTAATTAATTATATACCGTTATGAACCGTTATAATTAATTAAATTAAAAGGATCATATGGAAACAATTTAATGCATTAGCTAATCCCAAATTAATTATTAATGAGTTAATAATTAATTATGTTCGACTTACTTTAATTAGTTTGAGCTAATTGGGCTTCTATTTAATTGGTTAATTAAAGGCCCGATTTAAGGAAGAATGAAGAGGTAATTAAAAGGATGGTTTATTGGGCCATTGCACATTTGAAATAGCCCAATAAAGCCTCTTTTAATTTCAGCTAGGTGCCCTAGTGGCATACTTGTAAATAGTATGAAAGATGGATGAGAGTGGTTGGCTATATAAAGGGGTCATCTCTTGGGAAACCCTAGCCTCTCTTTTTCTCTCTCCATGCGCCACCCTAGCCGCCCCCCTCTCATCTCCCTTCCCAAGCTCATGTGTTGAGCACCATACATCTCTTTCTCTCCATTAAATAGTTAAGTAGAGAAACAATGTGATTAGCAAGAGGTTTAAGAGAACTAGCATTCTCTTGAGCTTGGTGGTGGATCCTTGGTGGGCTAGAGGCAACCTTTGGTGGTGGAGGAGGTGGAGAGCACCCATCGATTCCTAGAGCCGTTGGATTCGAGCCTCACAAGAACATTTGTGAGAGGTATAATTCTTCCTACACTCTCATCTTGAAATGCTTGTGAATGTTGATTGAAACCTAGATCCCTTGTGTTTAGTTGTGATTTCTTGCTATTTGATGGCACAAAAATAGAATTAAACACTTCCTAACACTTTCCTTCCAGTAGGCGCAAGCTCCTACTGTTAATTACCTCTGAACCTAGTCAAGAGCACCTCTAGATCGGGATAGTCAATGGATTAGGCACGATAAGTTTACAAGGAGTCAATTTTGTTATTTCACAAGTGGCTAACATTAAATGGAGTGTATATATATCGAGGAGCGAGAAAGGGATACAGTTCAGGAGAGAAACACATACACTATGGATGCAAATGGATGACATGAATGCCTATAAAACTGTCATGATATGTGTGCAAAGAGTGTAACTTCGCTAAAACCGTATCACTTAACATTTTCTAAATTTTATTTTAACATTCACAGAGTTTTGTTGAATTAGGCATGAAACCATTGTTCAGATTTTTGAGTTTGGGGCTGAAACGTCTGGAGTTCAGGATCAGAGTTCAGTCGTTCTGGGATACAAGAATTTGGGGTTTAGTTCAAGTCTCGAGTAAAGATGCGCTATGCCTTCTCTCGACGAGAACATTAGTGACGATCATCGGTTGACTCTTCATCTGGCCACCTATTCGTCAAGATTCCGCTCACTCCGCTCACCACCTATTCGAAGGAACAGATATAGACATGCAAAGTCTCGGTTTTCCGATGTATCAAAGCTCTGGTGTATCAAACGTGTGAGAGCTTCGGTCTTCTGATGTGTTTAAGACTTAGGTCTGTTGTTGACGTGTCAAAACTATGATTCTCTAGCGTGTTAGAGTTTCAGGCATTTTGACGTGTAGAAACTCCGGCATTAGAATGTGTTTAAGTTTTAGTCAACTATTGACGTGTTGAACTTTCTATCCCGTGACGCGTGAGAGTTTGGTTATTAAAACATTTTTAAACTCCGGTATAAGGACGTGTTTAACGTTCTGGTCAGTTTGGACGTATTTAAACTTAGATCTGTTTGCATTCTTGGACTTTGACTATTTTACAATACTTAAACCCTGGCTTTCAGACATATTTACAGTTCTGGTCATTTTGGGCATACTTAAACTTTAGTCTGTTTGCATTCTAGGGCTTTAGCTATCTTGTCGTACTTAAACCCTGGCTTTCAGACATATTTACAGTTCTGGTCATTTTGGTCATTTTGGATTCTGGATTCTGGAGATTGTCATTGGATATGGGTTAAAATTCTATTCTGGATTTAGGTTCTAGACCTGGAGTTTCTGGTTCTGGATTTATATTTTGGGTTTAGAATTTCTGGCTCTGGACTTATATTCTGGTTCTAGATTGTTTGATTCCATACTTGTATTCCGGATTTGGATTTTCTGGTTCTGGACTTGTATTATGGGTCTGGATTTCTGGTTCCAGGTCCTAGCCTGTCATTTTAGCTTTTAGGAGTTGGCAGGGTTTTTGGAGGTTACGGTTTTGAGAGATTTGATGACAGACTTTATTTTATTGCTCATGTTCATCGAGTGTATATGTTGTCCCGATGTACATGCGTCAAAGGAGTTCATACCCTTCCACTTTTATTAATTTCTGGTGTGGGCTGGACTTTGAGATATTTTGCACCTTTAATTTTTTTTTAGGGACTTTGTTGTTTTAATTTTAACTTCTCTTTTTGTTGAGAATTTGGCCTTCAAGTGTCATATGAAAATGTCCTTCATAATTTTCTAGACATTTTAGTATTTTATGAGAATTTTCTGGATTTTTGCTATTTTTTATGTATTTTTGAAGTTTTTGCGTTTTCTGGAAATTCTGATTGGTCCTGTCTCATGCTATTCTGTGTTTAGCTGTCAGGGACTCGCTACATCGCTGGACGTCACAGGAGATCCATCGAGTCGCTGGGGTAAGAGTTGATTGGACCACTTGGTCCACGCTCACGTCTGTGTATCGGGTGAGCTTGAGTCCGACTCGGATTCAGCCTTTGGATCTCATGAGCCGTGTCTATCCATTTCCTTCTTCATTCGATCTTCATCTCCCTCGTTTGTTCGCTGGGTTAACGGGTTAAGACCCGTTCAGACAAGACCCGACATGATGCCGGCAGCTATTCCGACGGCCGTTTCGATTGAAGTAGGTTGAGGGACATCATACTGGCGCTGTTAGTTCGCATGTGGGATCAGCTCGAGTCGCGTCCATCGATTTGAGGTGCTTTGGCCTCGTCTCAGTCGTGGTCTGATAATGGTTGAAGCAACGGCGAATTGACGGCCTTTGACGCAGGTTCTTTGCCAGAAACTGTTCCTTGAGTATCGTGGGAGTCCCATCAGTCTGTCTATGGTGGCAATTGAAGTTGCATTCTCCAATTGGGAGGAGTTTAGCCTCGAGTTCATATCAGGTCTTTTCCTTTATTTGTTTCATTTTTAAGTTTTGTATGGAAATCCTTTTAATGTCGAGTCAACTAATCCTTTGATTATTGTTTCATCCATCAAGTTCATATCTAAGTCCAGAGGAGCACACTTCATATTGCTGCACGTTTTCGTTTGTTGTCATGTTTTTGAGTTCATAACTCATGATGTTGATGCTTATGCTAATATACCATGCAGCATATGAATTTGTTTACTTTTTTTGAAAGGACGTGACTAAGGGCACAAAAGTACTGTATTAAAAAAATTGCTACTGATGCAACCTTAACTCCAATTCTTATTCACTGGACTCGTCTATTATCAAATTCAGACTCATTTTTTATACTTTATGTTTTGCAAAGTATATACATGGGACTGTATTATCTTATGTAACTTCTGACGTGATGCTACTATTAACACAACAGAGATCATGTAAAATTCACTTATTAATGCAACAGAGGCTTAACTATGCATTCTTTAAATGTGAAAACTTGAACTAAGAACACAAAACCAGCTAGCAGCACTTTTCTTCTTTTTCTATTATCTTTTCCTTAACTTGACTACTCACAATGCATATGAAAATGATTTTTTATGTAAAGATGAACATCACAACAGAAGGGTAAAATGGGAAAAGCAAGATGAAATATGCCATGATTCAAAGATGCCGTTTGTTTTATTTTTACTGAAGGATACAAACAGTATAGAAAAACTTCAGAAATATGATTTATGCAAGATATGTACTCGTAAGACTTTGTTATACTTTAAAGGACCAGAAGTTAATATGACATGCAAACATGATGCTTTTCTTTTCTTTTTTTATGTTGAACTCTGAATAAAATAATAGAAGGAAATTTATTGAAATTTTTTTTGAGCATATGTACTTTCTCACTAGAAATAATATTAGTACCAATGAGCGCGGATTTCCTGTCACGCAACCCACCAATACCAACACGACCTCTGGGGAACAAGCACATCTACACAAACTTTTAGAGGAAACGACGAAGACAAACCAGTTTTGAAGAACCAAAATACCATTAATAAAATATGCTATTTCATGAAAGACGTGAACCTATGAGACCTTATTACGCCTAATTAGTAACCAGAAGCTAGCACGACACCCATGGAGGTGGATTATCTGTCACACACTCCATGGAACCAGCCGCCTTTAGTTCAAAACACTCAAGCATGACACTTCTCTTTTTTTTTTGAAATCGAGATGCAGCTTTTATTAAAAGCGGTTTTAATATATATATTCCCTTCTCAAAACTGAAATTAGCGTTAGTGAACATGGATTATCTGTCACACAATCCACTAATGCTAGCACAGCCTTTGAGAAATGAACATGTCTTCAAAATAAGGAAACTGACTCTTTTTTTTTTTTTTTTTTTTTTGAAAAGGGCTATAGATTTTAATGAAAGGAAACTTTGATACACACACCCTCCTCTCAAAGTTGAAATTGGCACTAGTAGGCATGGATTATCTGTCACACAACCCACTAATACCAGCACAACCTTGAGAAATGGATATGCTTTCAAAAATAAAGAAACTGACTCAAAAAAGTTATAGATTGTAATAAAAGCCTTTTTGTATACACACCCTCTCCTCTAAATTGAAACTAACACTAGTGAGCATGGATTATCTGTCACACAACCCATTAGTGCCAGCACATCCTTTTGAGAAATGGATATGCCTTAAAAACAAAGGAACTGACTTCAAAACATTTATAGATATTAATAAAAAGCTTTTTTTGTATGCACGCCCCTTCCTCAGAATTGAGACTAGCACTAGTGAGCATGGATTATCTGTCACACAACCAACTAGTGTTAGAACCAATCTTAAGAAGAAAGCATGTTAAAACAAACAAAGAAAATAAGAAAAGATGCAAGACTATGCAAGATAAAATCTGCTATGCACGTGCAAGCTCAGGCACACCATGGCTTGGTGGCCGAGCTGAAGAAAAAAACTTCCAGCGATTAAACGTTCAAAATCTCTTTATTGATATATAATATAGGTGATTTACAAAGATTTTACTCAAACGTACCTACAAAATTTCTTAACTTGGCACTTCTCTTCTTCTTCTTTTTTTTTACAGAAATTACTAAGAAAAAGAAACAACAGCAATTCAACTAAAGAAGAGAAGGTCCCTTTTTCTTCTGTCTTGAGCTTGTTATATAGGCAGAGGCGCTAGGGTTTCCATGGGACATCCTTGCTTATCTTGTTCCTCTTACATGGCATCCATCCAAAGGCTTCAATTGATCCGGCGGTTGTGGGTTAATGCTTACTCTTCAAGCAAGTAATATTGTGCCTTCAATTTCACTAAGTTGTTCCAATGCTTTCTCACAGATAAACTCAAGTTGGAGGCGCAATTAGGGTCTGTATGGAGGGGGTTTTCCTTCTTGATGCATCTTCACCATTTAATCATCATCTGGTGGCTGGAAGAGATTCTTTGGGGAGCAAGTTTGCTCAATTTTTTCCTTATTTGGCATGGAGCCAGCACATGGAGGGAGGGACCAGAGAATGGGGACCATGGAAAGAGGTTTGTTTTCCATTCTGCCCTTCATCTTGCGTTTCAGCTGAGCTGGAGAAGAAGATAAACAGTGAACCGGTTTTGTTTGACTGAACCCAATTGAACCATATATTGAGAGCCAATGGGAAAGGAAATAAAAGGTGGGGGCCATTGTATGAGCCAACCAGAGCCTTTCATTTTGAATTTCTGGTTTATGACCTGTTTGGTTTATACTGTACAAAACCAGTCTAAACTAAACACTGATGGGGTCGAAAACCACCTCGCAATATTGTGTGCACTTGATTATTTTTCTTTGCCCACTGCCTTGTGGGACCATATTTATTCTTTTTGACTGGCTCATGTGTTCCTGGCGCAAACAGAACTAATCAAGAGAAATTGAATTCAGCTTAGTGCATCTTCATCTCCTTTTGATTTCTCATGTGTAGCCGAGTGCAATTCTATCTCTATTTGATTTTAGATAGTTTCAGCACTTGCCTTTAAGCTTGTTTAGCATCTAAGCATCATGTTTAATATGCTTATATCATCAATTAAGTTTGCTGATAACTGTTATTTAGAGTTTGACCAACCCTATAGCCAAGTCGTGGCATCAAATAGGACTTACACCAATTGGTTGCTTCTCAGTTCATATTAACAGAGCAATATTGTTGCCATCACCTCCACGAAGCTACAAGTGCAAACAGCTTGAGCTATCGTGCCTTCCATGGCCTCAATTTGATCCTCCTCTTTGCACTGCCTCCAACATTCTTCAGCAAAATTGACTGTGTTTCAGGTCATGAGAGAGGTCGAGAATGGTACTGCTGTGCTTTCCTTGGTATGGGCTTTCCAGCAACACCAAGAAATCCGAAAATGGTGGCGGAGATCGCCGGATTCCGTTTTATCAGAGAGGCGAAGCTTCTCTTCTTTCTTTGACTTCTTTTTTTCACTTCCTTTTTCTGTTAAGTGTGGTTCCCAAGCGGTGTCGACTAACCAGCTTGTGGCATGTGGGCAGAGCTCACTAAGCTGGCAGGTGGGGTCGATGGTCCCAGCCAATCGCTCGATGCCATTTGTGTGCGAGATGGACAACGCTAGCTCTTGGGATCGTGAGCGGATCAGGGAGGAGTAGGCCTGAAAACGCCACCTGTTTCGACCATTTAACCGTTTCGTTTCGTCCGAAACGGAACGGTAACGGTTAGAGATTTTGGTTTCGTTTTATGGACGAAACGATTAACGCAAATATAGTATAGTTTCGTCATACCAACGAAACGGTTAACGAAACGGACCTGTTTCGTGATCGTTTGTTTCGTCCGTTTCGTTTTATAATTCTACGGGAGTGCAATTACTGGATTGTAGATGAAAGAATGAAGAAAAACCCTATTCTACAGCGACGCTTACCCTCTTCACGCCTCTGTCTCTTCTTCATCTCTTTCTCCGCCTCACATCTCTCCCCTCCGTGTCTCTCTCTCGCAAAATCCGCGCCTATTCACCGCTCGTTCTCACTCGCCCCTCTTTCCACTGTCGATATGGCAAGAATAACTTTCCTGATTCGTGAAGATATCAATTAGATTGTAATCTATTGAATATTTAGGAATTTATATTGTGTAATTTTTTTGAAGATATGTTGTAGATTGTAGTAGGATATTTTCTGGGTTGTACAAAAGAGCATAGGCTCTGTAGAGAAAAGACACACAAAAGTTTTTCTTAAATAAAATTCATCTTTCATAATTTGTTATGGTATCAGAGCCAGGTTAGAAAACCTAATTAGTGTGCAGCCCAAGAACCATGGCAGGTGACGGCGATAGCACCAAAGATGAGGGTGAACAACCGATCAATGAAGTTATCGATGGGTCCTCTTCACTTTTCCTTCCATCCGCGAGGTGTGGATATGCATATGCTGTCCATGGCACATCTCAAGCAAGTGCAGGTGTTGTCGAGGGCGCATTCCAAGCAAGTGCAGGCGCATCCCAGCAGAAACAACATATCTCAATTCCTGGCCTCACAAACGTCCAGGTCCAACAACTGCTGGCCATTATAGCTAGCAAAACAGATGCAGGTGCATCTAAACGGGGTGCAGGTGCATTCGGTAAGAAGTTGAATGGTAAGAAATCTAGATTAGATTGGATACTTGACAGCGGTGCGTCTCACCACATGACGGGTAATTTGACATGTCTTAGAAATGTTTGTGATGCAACTCCAACAATAGTTGGACTTCCAAATGGAGAGCAAACTGTGGCTCAACATGTAGGAGATGTGGTGCTCAATGAAGGACTTGTGCTTGAGAAAGTTTTATATGTGCCTAGTTTGGACTGCAACCTCATTTCTATAAACCAATTGATCAAAACCAGTGGTTGTTTTGTTATATTTACTAATGAGCTTTGTGTTATACAGGATCATAATACGAGGATGCTGATTGGTGTGGGTGAGCAAAGAAATGGGGTATACTACTATCATGAAGTTGCATCAACAAAGGTCTTTTATGTGCAAGTTTGTGAAGTTTGCATGCGAGCAAAACAAACTAGAGAAATGTTTTCTATTAGTTCCAATAAAGCAAGTGAATCTTTTGACCTTATACATTGTGATATTTGGGGTCCATATAGTGTTAGTACACATTGTGGTGCACACTATTTTTTGACAATTGTGGATGATTTCACCCGAGCTGTTTGGATTTATTTGATGGCTGAAAAGAGTGAGACCTATCATTTATTGAAGTCTTTTTGTAAGATGGTTCAGACACAATTTGGAAAATCTGTTAAATGTGTTAGAAGTGATAATGGGTTAGAATTCAAATCTCGTCAAATGAATCAATTTTATACAGAATGTGGAATATTGCATCAAACCTCATGTGTGTACACTCCTCAACAGAATGGGAGAGTGGAAAGAAAACACCGGCACATCCTAAATGTGGCAAGAGCCTTGCGTTTTCAATCTGGGTTACCACTTGAATTTTGGGGAGAGTGTGTTCTCACTGCTTCCCATCTTATCAATAGAACACCTACCTCACTGTTGGAGAATAGAACCCCTTATGAAATGTTGTTTGGGAAACCACCGAGTTATAGTTCTATGCGTATCTTTGGATGTTTGTGTTACATCAAGTCACACACTTCAGATAAATTTGAGACTAGAAGTAGGAAGTGTGTATTTGTTGGATACCCGTTTGGGAAAAAGGGATGGCGAGTGTATGATTTGGAGACAAGAGAATTCATTGTTTCTCGAGATGTGGTATTTTGTGAGGATAATTTTCCATTTGTTTCATCCATCTCTGAACATGGGCAATCTCAAGCAAGTGTGATGCAAGAAAACTGGTATAGTGATGATGTATTTCTTGTGGAATTTGGGAGTGCACCGAAATCAGCGAGGGGGAGTGCACCCACATCAGGTCAAGAAATAAGGGAAAGTTATTCTTGCCATAGTCGACCACATCACCTCTCTCATCTCTCGTCTCCGACCACCCACCTGACAAAACCCCCACAACACCTCTCTTTCCCGATCACATCACCTCTTCTCCGACCCCAATACCTCTCTTCTCCGAGCACCCACCTCTCCACTACCTCCTCTCACACCCAAGCTCAACACCTCTCCCTGTCCTTCACCTCACAAGCCTTACCTCTCTCTCCCCCTCTCATCCTTCATCTTTCCCTCTGAGATAGCCGACGGGAAGCTAGTGACCCGAGCTCACGACTATAGAAGCTCACTCCTTTCCCTCTCAGACCCGAGCTCACAGCCATGGAAGCTAGTGGCGACCTTTGGCGGCTGAAGATAGCCGACAGGAGCTAAGCCCTCACTCAACCTCCCTCTTTCTCTATTGAGCTTGGCTGACTTTGGCGAAAGTTGGTGGCTAATGGTGGTGGCCGACGACTCAATAAGTTTTTCTGGTATACTTCCATTGAGATCACATTTTTATTGAATTTGGATTTAGATCAGATTTTGTATTGAATTTGAATTTGGATTTTTCTGGTGGCTAATGTTTGTATTGAATTTGGATTTTAAATCAGATTTTTCTAGTACACAAAAAGAATGTTATTAGTTGAATTTTTCTCAATTTTCAATTTTGAGTTGATGGACTTTATCATCGTTTTTGAGTTATGGCACAAATGTCACTTTAGTTGGATGGCTGAAGGGAGGCATGAATGTCAGCAAAAGAGAGGGCAGACACGACTGCAGTTCCAACAAGAATACTTACTAATAGCTCTTTGTGTTTTTGTAATAATGTGTTGTTTTCTGGTGCGCTTTGATTTAAAGCTTTCAGAATAAATTGTTGGCTGATAGTATTTTGGGATTTATCAGGGTTTTTAGTGAATAAAAAAAGTTTGTTGGTAGCTTCTGTTAGACATGAAAAAATAAGAGTAGATTGTTTAGATGGGTTAGTTGAGTTGGTTTTAATTGTGATGTAAACGTTGCTTTTAGTTGAGTTAGCTATTGTTAGAAATTTTAATTTTTTTCTCTCTGTATAATCTGAATCGATGAGATCAATTAGTACAATTTATGTTTGAGAAACGGTCAAAAATTTTAAACGGTTAAAATCGTTTTGATCGTGCAATTAAACGCAACGATCAACGAAAAAAAAATTTCTTGCATTAAAAGGACATAACGCAAGACGCAATAGAGAAAAAATTTTCGTCCCAGAACGAAACGATTAGCGCAAGGCATGATTTTCGTCTTTGTTTTGCACGTTATGCAGGCCTAGGGAGGAGATAAAAAATGGAATTGGTTATGGGCCTTGAATCCTTTAGTTTGTATGCGGCCCAAACCCTTTCCTTTTTTTTTTTCTTTGCAATTTCCTTTGCACAGGCCCAAGTATATTTCTTTTAATTAGCAAATTTGCTAATGAAATAATGAAATGATTAAGTTTAGCCATGTCATATTTCATTCCTTCAATGATACCACGCCATTTTGTCAATCTCAATTTTATGATTTAATTGTCATGCATAGAGACCATGCACGATCTCCTTTGTTTTGATATGGCGGCTAGTGCGTGCATGTATTACTCCTTGACACAGCACCATCTTTCTTGGCCGATCTCCATTCCGCTCCCAATGGACAGATCCATTTATAGTGTATTTGATCAAATACCAAAGGTGCAACATACTGCGGTTTTAATTAGAGCATTTCTCGATATCCTTTTGAGCTGAAATTTTGTACACCTTCTCATAAAAATATAAGGGATTTGGTGGTCATGGATTTTCCATTTTTAGGGCCTTTTATGTTAATTAAACGAATTTTCTAAGATTCATAGAACAATCCATATAATTAATTCATTCAAGCACCATTTGTGCACATCTCCTAGTTTCTTGGTTTGCAAAATCATCCATGATGTTTGCGTTACATTCCTTTTGATGAATATTGAATATTAAATAAAATTAATGCAACATATGAGGTGTCACAATAATATTAACATTAATGTCAACATCATGTTGTCTTTGATGCAGGCTCGTGTTCTGCTTCAAAAATTGACCCCCGTTTTTGGAATCTTGATCTGTCATGCCTTTATGGGTTCCATTTTCATCGCCTTGTGCATTGTTGAGATTTTTCCTATATGGCAAAAATTAGAGGTAAACAACCACACGGTTGCTCATTTCATTAAAGAATCATTTAATAACATATTCGTATAGGAATGAATCGCGCAACGCGTGAGATTAGCACTAGTTTATATTAGGACCAGCCCCATAGGTAGTATTCCTTTTTATAATTCCCTTTTAGATTTTCTTATACAAATAAAAAAGTTACTACCAATTAAATATGAAAAAAAAAACGTTGGCCTTTGTTCCCACCTTTACAAAGTTTTAACAAGCTACATCAATCGTAATATATGTATAATTAATATGAAACTAGATGTAAACATCTTTTTGCCATCAAATTGCAATATCTATTTAAAACAAATTCTTTGAAGGTTAGGTGGCAAGGTCCACACCAGCAATTTCATTAAAGAAAAAATATATATATGTTACAAGGAGTGATAAAAGAAAAGAGTATACAATAATAAACATTTTTAGTTTGATTCCGGTAATTTTTATACATCAAATTCTAAAGAGTGATTACTAGATACGTACCCATTCTAAGATTGTTGCAAAGGATTGAAGCCACGATTTGAGGGCTACGGATTTGCATAAAATATGATGATTTTCTTTTATTTGAGGTAGTTGATGCTAGGAATAATGATTACAAAAGAATAAAAGTTGCTATAAATTTAGTGGATGAGATTCACACAGCAACAGCTCTTTTGAGGAAGCTGATAAACATGATTAACTATCTGCCACTAAAAATAAATTAGCACAGTTTGAATCGAGTAACTAAACAAAGCTCAAAAAATAACATAAAGAAAAAAGTGAGTAACTAGACTTTCATCGCTCGAATTATCTGCACCAATGGCTAGGTTACGCGTTAAAAGAGATTGGTCCTAGAAATTCTTCTGCAACATCTGATGTTAACCTTGACGTCTTTGCTAGTTTGCTTTGTTTGTCAAAGTAAAAGTAAACCATGATGGGTACATTTTCTCTAAAAAACATCCTATAAATAAACAACAATCACTGCATTTCTTTAGTTATGCTAAAAATGATGAGCCCAATCAAGCTAACAATTGTTCTTCTTTTTATCTTGTTTACCGTTGTTCCAGCTCAGAATTCGAACCAACACACACCAGCTCAGTTTCATGTTGGAGTTATACTTGATTTGACCACCCTTGAAGGAAAAATTGGTCAAACAAGCATTAAAATGGCTATAGAAGATTTCTACACGAAAAATGCAAATTATAGTACCAGACTTGAGCTACATTTCAGAGATGCTAATGGTGATGACTTTCAAGCTACGACTGCAGGTTAACACCATCCCCTCTCTACTAAATTAAACAAAATAGCTAGACCCATACAGACTAAACCAGTAGGGTAAAGTGAGGGGAAGCCTGACATTGAAGCATCTCACTATGCAATACATAAAGATCTGTGTTTTCTGTTGAAATAGACAAGCCTGGACTTATAGAAAGTCTTAAGTACCAGATGGAATGTGAACCCTTACCTATCACACAAACACACACAAGGAAAGGAGAAACTAATTAATAATTATACAAGAATACTACTTAGTACTTAAGTCAACAAAATGAACTCAATTCCAAATCAACCGACCTCGTAATACTAATACAGCAATCATAGACTTATGCATGATGAAGGGTGCACTCTGTCCATTAGTGTAAATTAATCTCTCTTGGCATGTTTCTTTTTAATACTTCTGACTTTGCTGTATTGTGGACACGAAAAATTATCTTATTGCATTGCGATACCTAGCTGGTACATTTAAACCTATATTAAAAATTTGTAATCAACTTAATTAGTTTCATGCCAAAATCTATACCAGATATTGTATTCCACAACAACCACTTCTTTACGAATTAGGATATTAAGAAGCTTCTATCTTCTTGCAGTACTAGACTTACTCCAAAACATGAAGACCCAAGCAATAGTAGGACCACAGAAATCTTCACAAGCTGTCATGGTGTCTGAAATCGGTTGCAAATGCCAGGTACCAGTTATTTCATTCTCAGCATCGAGCCCCACCCTTTCCTCCATGGATATGCCCTATTTTGTAAGGACAACTATAAATGATGCTGCTCAAGTGTATACTATTGCCACTCTCATCAAAGCCTATGGATGGCGTGAGGTAGTTCCGGTCTACGAAGATACTGATTTTGGACGTGACATTATACCATACCTTGCCGATGCACTCCAAGAGATTGATGTACGAATTCCATACCGAAGCTTAATAAATGAATCATCAACTAATGACCAAATCCAAAAAGAGCTCTACAAGTTGCAGACTATGCAAACAAGGGTATTCATTGTACACATGACACCTTCCAGGGGTTCTACTCTATTTCTAAATGCTCAAGAAGTAGGGATGATGAGCAAAGGGTATGTTTGGATCATGACAAATGGCATCACAAATGTCATCGACTCTCTTGATCCAAGTGTAACCAGTGCAATGAAGGGCATTGTTGGGGTGCGACCACATGTACCCAAGTCGAAGAAGTTGGAGAAATTCGCAACAATGTGGAGAAAAAGATTTCAAGAAGACAACCCCAGTGACAAACCTTGTGAAGTTAGTGCTATTGCCCTGTGGGCTTATGATACAATCCATGCACTGGTATTGGCAGTAGAAAAAGTTGGGGTTCAAAAGACTAAACTTCAAAAGAACTCAAAACAATTTCCCACGTCCAGTTTTGAGCACTTGCCTGTCTTTTCCAATGGACCGCAGCTTCTTAAAACAATTTCCCACATCCAGTATCGAGGTTTGAGTGGCAATTTTGAATTGAAAGATGGGCAGTTGCAGTACTCTACATTTGAAATAATAAATGTGGTCAACAAGGGGATCACAGAAATTGGATATTGGAAGGAAAAACATGGAATATCAAAACAAGTCGATGCAAGTGAGGACAAGACGTATTTGACTTCACCGTCAAATTTGAATTCCATCATTTGGCCTGGGGAATCCACTGTAGTACCAAAGGGTTGGGAGATCCCAGTGGAAGAAAACTGCGTGTTGGTGTGATGAATTCATATTCAGCGTTCGTGAAGGTGGAGACAGATCCTGTAACAAATGCTGTAACAGTAAGTGGGCTCTCTGTTGATGTGTTTGAGGCTGCAATAAAGAGATTGCCTTATGCAGTCTCCTACGAGTACGAATATGTAGGATTGGGGTCCAAGGCAAATTCTATGTCCTATAACGATTTGGTCTACCAAATTTATCTTAAGGTAATTATCTACTTCACTGAGCCTTTTTTTTTCATTGCAAATTTGTTTCAATTGTTCCTTTTATATAATTTACAACTGCTTATGTTAATTTATGGTCTAATATAGTTCTCAGGCAGCTCCTTGAACCGAGTTATCTTTTTTTCTCTTTTTAATTTTTGAAACAATTTGAACTATGTTTCTAACCTTCCTTTATTATTATTTTTATTTTGACTTCCTTACTTTTCACCTTTCCTCTAAAAATCTGTTGTTTAACGCTTTGAAAGACGAGATTTGACTCCGGCCAATAACTTATGATTTGCAGAACTATGACGTGGCAATTGGGGACATTACAATGACATACAACCGTACGCTCTATGTTGATTTCTCAGTACCATACACTGAGTCCGGAGTAGCTATGATTGTGCCTGTCAAGGAAGCTGTGAATAGAAACACATTAATTTTCCTTAGGCCATTAACTGTTCAACTATGGCTTGCGAGCTTGGCCTTCTTCATCTACACAGGCATTGTCATTTTGATACTGGAGCCTAAATTGAGGTCGTCCCTTGGGGGCTCAATAACAGGACATTTTGGGACCATAGTGCACTTGTCTGTGTTTGCATACCGTAAGTAAAGTATTTTTAGAATATTAATTGTGTTAGAATTTAAAAAAATAAATTTGTTTACTATCAAAAGAATAAATGAGCTTAACAGCTTACTAATTATTTGGGTAACAATTTTACAAATGAACTGCAGAAGAGAAGCTAGAGAGCATTCTATCAAAAATAGTTGTACTTGTATGGTACTTTGTTCTGCTTGTATTGACGTCGAGCTATACTGCTAGTCTCTCCTCAATGCTTACAGTACAGCAGCTCCAACCAACAGTAGCTGACGTCCATGATCTTATAAATAACGGTGATTATGTTGGATATCACAGAGGTTCATTTGTGGAGGGTTTGCTTCAACAGCTCAATTTTGACAAATCAAAGATAAGGAGCTACAATAGTGACAATTATGAAGAGGCAATCATGAAAGGAAGTGCAAATGGTGGTGTTGCCGCCATGGTTGATGAAATACCATACATCAAGTTGTTCCTTGCCAAACATTGCAAGTCATACACAATGGTAGAAATTTATAGGAGTGCTGGGTTTGGATTCGTAAGTTGGCCACTACAATAATTTTATTAAAAAGAAACTAGATCCCCTAAGACACAGTTAACAAGTCTTTGAAAAGGTTGGGAACTCATAACTTTAAGGATTCAAAACCTTCCTAGTATTTACAAACTGGACCCTTAGCAGTGAAATCTAGAATTTTTCCACTAAGACCACAATTTTAACATATATACAACCTTTTGTTTCAAAAAGAATGGTGTGTGTGAGTGTGTCAGTTAGCATTTACACTTTAGGTATCTCTATCTGCTTGAGAGTTTCATCTTGCCTAATTTGGTGTTCTTGGACAGGCTTTTCCAAAGGGATCACCATTAGTCCCAGACATCTCAAGAGCGATCATAAACATAACCAATGGGGATGACATGATCCAAATGGAAAAGAAATGGATTGGAGAACAGAACTGCCAGAACAATGGCAACATTATTGGATCAAACAACCTTAGCTTTGTCAGCTTTTGGGGAATTTTTCTCATGACAGGAGTTGTTTCCACTGTCAGCCTACTAATATCTGTGATTATTTCACTCTGCAAGAAATGGAGAGAAAGGAACAACGTAATGAGCACTGAAACAAATTCTGACGAGTCAAATGCATTTGAAGTCATGCCCAACATGAGCACTGAAACATATTCTGACGAGTCAAATGCATTCGAAGCCATGTCCAACATGAACCAAGAGGATCAAGAGGGTGAAATAGTCAGGCCATCAACTGAAGGTGAACCTGAACCATCCCTATAAAGCAATTTATTGCGAAAAGTAAATTCTGCTTTCAGAATAATTTTCAGTTTATACTTAGTAAATTAATATTAGTTAATTCTGTTCGGGGGCAGGAGCTTCGTGTCCCCTCAAGAATCTACTTTTGTTGTAATTACTAAGCTAATTAAGCTGTAACATATTATATATAAATATAACAATTTGTCCCCTCTGAAATAGAAAAAAAAATTGCAAATTAGCCCCTTTCAATTTCTTTTTCCTAGTTCCATCGCTGTTGATTACATCAAAAGATCATAAAAACAGTTAATAAATAGTGGGAATGTTGTATTACAGTCAGTAATTATGGAGGGGTAATATGAGGTTAAATATGAGTGTTCAATCGAGAAGACCCAGCTGGTAGCAAGTTTTTGGGGAATAATTAATAAGAATGAATTATAATGTGAGGTTTACCCAAGCTGTATTCAACAATCCAATCTATGAAAATGAAAATTATGAAGAGAGGTCTTACCTTTGAAATATCTATTTACTAGTCATTTGTCTTCCTCATATCATATCTCCCACTTGCGGTGGGTTCCTTTATTACTGCATCAGAGATCTAGAAAGAACTGTGTGTAGAGTAAATGACAAATCAATCCATAAAATTAAAAGATTGAGGCAATTCGTCAACCCAGAAGACAAATATTTGAGGTATTATGTTCAAGTCAACACAAACTGGTACTACAAGTAAGAGACAGGTTCAGTACTAATATTGTCAACAAACAAACAAACAAAAAAGAATAAATATTTGGCATCTAAATGGTGCCACCTTAGTCTTTATCTTGGAAATAGCGAGGTCATTTCACAAATAGCTCACAAGATCAAACAATTCCCAGCTGACGACTCGGACGATTCAAGGTGAAATCAGACGAGACGATTTCAAACCGATTTACACGTCTAGGCGACTTTTATATACAAACTTCGTCGACACATGAGAGCAGTTCCAGTTTCGCACTGAAACGCAGCGGAATCTGTACAAATTTTAGCGATTTTGGGATTTGGGTGTACCTATCAAAATATGGCGCTGTTGGAGGAAAATTCGAAGAAATTGTGCTCTGACTCTTGAGCACAGTTGGGACTTGGGAGAGAGAGGTCTCATAGTGGGTAAATTCTGTCAGTGATTCAGTGTTAATTAAAGTATTAATTAAAAGTCGTGGACCGCTTTTGGTCGTTCAATAACGCGGTCGATCTAACCATTCGTTTAGCGATTCGCGATCTGAGTCGTTCGTTCTCTTCTTCCTCTTCCAGCAATATCATCGCCTCTCTCTCCCTTACTCTCCGTCGCCTCTTCCCCGTCGCCTCTTTCCTGCCTCACCTTCTCCCTCCACCTCTCCTATTTTACCTTTTGTATTTTCTACCTTTCTGATGGGCTTAGTATCCAAAAGAAAGTCAGAGAAAGGCATAGACTCTCTTCTTTCCTTGAACAGTGTAGCATGAAACTAAGCAGAACCTTCCCCCACTAAACCGCATGACCGCTGCCGCCTCTCTTGGCTGATCGATCTCCGTCTCCACCTGCGCCAAGTCTCCGCCTCACCCCTAGCCACATCTCCTCCTCAGTCGACTTTCCCCATCTCTCCTCCACCGGCCAAAAGATTTGAGAAATCTTGCCTGGCCGCTTATCTCAGCCGATTGACGAGTTACAGCCACGGAACTATCATAAGGATTTCATGGCACAAAGCACATGTGAGCACCTATAGTTTCATGATTTTGAAAATTTACAAATATTTGGTAACTGGGTCTACTTTAATAACATGACTACCACAATTAACGACTAAAGAGAATGATTTTTGTTTTTATGACATGAAGGCGATTGATTTGGTTAATTAATAGAGATAGATTTTAGTTTTACTGGCATGAAAGGCAATCAATTTCAAACTATATTTTGAAAATTTGGTACCACTTTGTTTAATACCAGGAGTTCGAGCAATTGGCAGATGAAGTGAGAGCTGAAATAGCGTACACAGTGTCAAAGACAAGAGGCCACCTGAGCTCAAGCCTTGGTGTGGTCGAGCTCTCTGTTGCCATAATTCACGCTTTCAATACCCTAGAAGACAAGATCATTTGGGATGTTGGCCATCAGGTCAAACAACACTGTCTCTTTCTATCTTTTACTCTTCCACCACCTAATTTTGACCCCTTGACTTTGACAGTAAAAATTTTAGTTCATGAACTAAACATTTATTGAAAACTCAAAAATAATTTCAAAAGGATTTAATGAAAATACATCTTAAATTCTTAATGTTATAGGACTACAGAATACTGACAAGATGGATTTAAGTATTTTGCTAAATTGTGACATGTTTTTGTTGACATGTTCACTTATTTTGTTTTTCAAAAAATTTAGAACGTGGATAACATGGGTGGTTTATGAAACTCATAGGTGTAACTTATATAATGAAAATGACATTTCACATCTTTTGGCTATTTTAAAATTTTATTTAGCTCTCTTCTTTCTCATATGTATCCTTGCCATACTAATCATTTTGAGTATACCAAATCATGTCATGTTAAACAAAATCTTCCAAAAAAAAGAAAGTAACGAAACAACAAACATGAAAGCACTACCAAATAACAAATCGTACTCGATAGATCAAGACCCAATTTGTGCATAATTTTTTTTTAAACAAATCAAACTTAATATATCTACTTAATTGATGTACACTAATTTTTTTTAGGCTTACACACATAAGATACTGACAGGGAGGAGGTCAAGGATAAACACAATAAGGCAAATCTCTGGCCTCACTGGTTTTCCCAAAAGAGATGAGAGCATTTATGATGCTTTTGGTGAATTTGGCTTCTCTATTGGATGCAAGTCCTCACCTGTGATGATGATGCGCAGATTTACGACTACGCAGATATAACACAGTTAGTTATCCTTTTCCATTTTTCTTTTCTTTTTCTTGGAAAGTGCAGGGATTTCTTTTTTTCTGTTATTAATGGAGTTGACAGAAAGTCATCCCTTTTCAGAATCAAAGACACCTGATGAGGCTGCCGAATCAGTATCATCCACCAATTTAGAGGGACAAGCAAGTTCTTGATGGGAAGTAGGAAATTTCTGATTAAGATTTGTATTGGTTTGTCCAGGAAAAGGCCCTAATTACTATATGGATTAATTTACAGATTTGGGTTATAAAGGTGAATCATCCATAATATTGAGAGAGGTAAAACCAAAGTATATTACTGCCCTATTCTTTACTGACAACAATTTGCACCAAAATAAGAAATCATCATATCGTAGGAAATATGATTGCACACTGACACTGTCCAATCATGGTTGCTTTGAGCCTTTGCTATGTCTTACTTGCTTCCCAAATAATTTTCTCACTGGTCACTTCTATTAAAATTATTATTATGAAATTATTATTTTCATATTTATGACACTATTAACGGTTCAATTGGACCAAACAATTCATCTCCTCCTCAACAATGGATTCTGTGAAATGCCAAAAGTGATTATTTCTCTTAAATTAAATAATGATTATTTTTCATAAAAAAAAAAACTATCACATTGTGACACTGTTACATAGAACAACTAATCTACTGCTGTACACCTCTTTGTTAAAAGGCACGCTTAATACATAAAGGTCAGACCACTCAATTTTTGTGGGGAATTTGGTACCTGTTGTCACAGATTTCATATTACAGGTAAGGATATAAAACATCAGTGTTTACCAATGCATCTGAATCCAAGAGACTTTTAATCTGTAAATTATATAATCATTACATAGCACACTCATATCATGCCAGCCAGGTTCATGGAAGTACTTTCGAATTATCTGTAAATTGTTTGTTGTTTGAATTGCTAAACTGAGACTTTTTGTGAGACTTAATTGATACCTTGACAATTTATTGATCTTTTTCCTTTTTCTGACGAGAACTTCTTTAAATTTCCTTTAGTAATTAATACAACCTTTACACAATTTACCTAAATGCGGTTTGTTTAATCTTGATGGAGCAGCATTTGCATATACAAAGCCCCTGACTGAATTTTTTTTTTCTTAATAAACGAGTTCATTTTCTGATAACATGGTGATCAAAAGATTATGGTTTTGTCAAATTTGCAGATGAGAATGAAAAGAACCGAGCTATGACTGATATAAATGGCATGTATTGTTCCAGCAGGGCTATGTGTATCAGAAATGCAATACCAAAGAAACCCACTGCAAAGTCCTAAATGCTGATGTTATTGTGAATTAAAAGAATCCTCATGCTAATGTTACTGATCTCATCTGACAGCTGCTTATCTGGCAACACTTCCTGCCGTTATTCCAGACCCAAATGTCACAAATACAACTGTAAGTTTTCTCCAGTTCCTTCTACATGTTTTTATTTTTGTTCTGTTTTCAAGTTCATCATACACTTGCAAGGCCTTTGACTGTCAGTTAACTTTATTAGAGATGGGTTGGCAACAAATAACGTATTGTTTGGTCCATCTAATTAGTTCATTACTTTTTCTTTGGATGCTCATATCGTACAACAATTCAGCTGGTTCGTTAGCAACGTTGAGATGGTACTATGGCACCATCAGGTACTGGCTTCAGTGAAGGTGGAAAGAAGGGGCTAAGACTGATGTCAAGGGGAGAGAGTGTAAGAGACATTGTTGAAATATTCATGTAAATAAGTCTCAATGGACTTTTGGTAGATCACATATAAAAGCATATATGCTCGAAAAGTTTTAAGAGTTCAAAGAGAAATATAGTGCTGGCTATCTACAACTTTAAGCAAACAGTAATTATGGAAATGTTTATATGTACTCAAGGTTTATGCCCATTTTTCTCTAATTTTTTTGTGTCCAATTTCGAATCTTATAGAAGTTTAGATCTTGACATTCAGAATTTGGATGTTCTGAACTCTAACATGGCAAGAACAATAGGGAAAAATAATGTAGTATTTGATATTCAATTCTCGACTTAATTTGTTAAAAACAACTTAATTAGAGATAATGAAAAACGTTCTCTTCTCTCTGATGTAGGAAAAAATGTAGGTGACTATTAAAGGGATATATATCACGAAGCATCTACGAAGTTAATTTAAAATTCACATCTGATTACACGAAATCGAGTAGACAGAGCATTAATTAAAATTTTTATCTTATTTCAGTTTCAATGGATATAGAAAACAAATAGGCACTGATTTATAAATAAAAATTTTAAAAGAATAATAAATGAAAACAAAATAGACAGTTTCAAATGAGAATTGGAAATGAAAAGCGACGAACACATATACTCATATAGCGTCTGCAAAAACAAGCAAGGTGCCATTTAATTGACCAATTTTTATCTTTTTATTACTTCTGGCTTGATAATAGTTTTTTAGCAATCAAATGGCGGCGAACTACTTCAAAAAATTCAAATTTAGAAGAGAGACTTTCAAAGGATGAACTACTTCAAAAAATTTTATAATAAAAAAAAGGATCTTGATTTTATATATATTCATTAATGCAAATTGTTTCCCATTAATTATAAAAATGGTAATGTTTTTTTGCATTTTCTAATTTTTTAATTGTGATAAATTAATTCTTGGAAAATTAGATGCTACCAAATAAAACAAACAATTTGGCAAATTTTTTAAATTCTTATTCATCTAAAATAATCATAACGCAGCGAAGCTGCGACTTCTATAACTAGTTATATATAATGTTGATTTATGTGCTATTTTTTTTTTTTTTTGTTAAATTTTGTGAAATGCTGGGTCCGATTTATTCTTCAGCTTTTTTAGTTAGATTTATAAAAGTAAAGGATTTGAATAATTTGGGATACCCATATGACACCATATATGTCTACATAGTTATACTCGAAAATTAATTATAGGTAAAATTGAATATAACCCTGCAAACTTTGGCAACTACAAATAACCCCTATAAACATTGAAATTGGATAAAACACCCTACAATCTTTGTAGTGAAGGAAATAACCCTTTCTGATTAAATTCAAGCTTTTTCTATTGTGAAAAAAATCATTTTTGAAAACACATGACATAAATGCCCTCGTCTTTCTACCCAGAACTTAGTCCTTTTGTTTTTTTATTCCTTCCTAAGTTCCTCTGGAATCTAGATCCATCGAAAGAACACAGACAACATCCATATTTACTGATCCGTTCTCTCTCTCTCAACACCAAAACATAATAAATTATTTTATAAAATTGAGATAATCACTTGATGTTAATCTATTGCAGAGCCTTAGTTGGACTTGCTCTATTTTGCACTGTAGCCTTTCAAAATCAAAATATATTGTCATTATTTCTTGATAAAATAGAATAATATTCCACTTTTTTCATCAAATTAGGATTATTTACATTGTTATCAAAGTATTAGCTTTATGCTTCTACATAATTTTGTCATTTTTGCTTTTGAAACAAACAATGTCCTTTTTGTTTGTTAATACAAACACTTATGGTATCGTCTGGTGAAAGAAAGAGAGTTCTTTTGTGATCAAGGAAACGAGATGGAGAGAGAGGTAAATCCTATTGATTCAGAAAAAAAAAAAATTCGTCATTTTCACGGAGAATGTCAAAATTGTATGTCTATTTTTTAATGGTGCTGGAGGCAAAATACGAAGTTTGAATGGATACAATAGAAAAGACAAGGTCATTTCTGTCATATTCTATAAAAAATGATTCAATCAAAAGGGTTATTTCCTTGACTACAAAGATTGTAGGGTGTTTTATCTAATTTCAATGTTCATAGAGGTTATTTCATGTTGCCAAAGTTTACAAGGGATTGTATCCAATTTTGCATAAATTAAAAATATATAAAAATCGGCTGCTCCATTTACTTGGGTGGGTGCTAAGAATACTTGGATTCCTAAAAAAAATATTATTTATCCTTACTAAAAAATTGCTAAATTTATTGCATCAAGTAAATATAGCAATAGTAACAAGGTATACATAAAAAAGTTTAGTAAAAACAATCTATCTAAAAACCACCTTTCTTGTAGTGTCAATTCTTTTTATTATGTCCTTTAAAGTCTAGTAATAAAAGCTTGCACTTTTATTAACCTTAGGTTTCATATTTGTTTTGGAGCTTTTATTTTGAATTTGTGAAATAATAGACATAAGATATGTTTTAAAGTCATATAAGCGCCACACTTATGGATATATTTCTTCCTTAACCAGAATATTTGCATATTCATTGGTCAATTTTGTGAAATTTCAGGTTGAATGAACAAGTTTTTCAGTTTATTTCTAACGTGACTGAGCTTCATCTCCAATTGAACATGCTTGAAAGATGGCCGATTTGGAGTGGGACTGTGCGAGTGGGCCGAGTGGCATCCCTAGAACAAGTGGGGTATCGGATAAATGCTACTTATTTATTGATTTTTAAAGTTTTCTTTTAGATTTTATTTGTGTGTTGCAATTGTTATATGCGATCTTATGTAGTTATTATTGGTTTAATGTGCAATAATCAATGAAGGAGCGTTGATGGCATATGTTGGTACCGGTGTAAGTCGGGGTACGGTTATTTTTCTTTTCTTCTTTTTTCGTAATAAGAGTAGACATTTTTTGTTAGTTTTCATCAACGAAAGTGGTAGAGCATTAAGCTCTACTTGTTAAAAATATATATAAAAAAAATATATAGATTAGAGTTACCTAGTCTACCCATACCTTTTTGTTTGTTTTGCAGTAGATATATAGCCTATCTATAGTAGACTTTAGTTAACGTTACAAGTTACAGCTATAAGCCCAATAAAATTAAGGAGGCGTCATTTATACGCACCCCAATATAATGCATGTTCCTTATCATAAAAAATGGAGGGACCAACTCAATTCGACGGAGATGCTTGGGCTAATGCTGCATCAGAGGTAGGGTTGCATGTCGTGTCGTGTCGTGTCGTGTCGTGTCAAATACGATCGTGTTAGAGTCTCGTGTCGTGTCGTGTTAAATGGTGAGAATAGGCAACACGACACGCATTATGACACGACACGACTAACACGATCGTGTCGTGTCGTGTCGTGTTAGACGTGTCAAATAGTGTCATAATATTTTATTATTTTTAAAAATAAAAAAATATTAAAAAATTAAAGTATAGGAAAAAATTACTAAATAATAATTAGATTAGAACGATATGAGTCAAATGTTGGTAAATAATATGATATAGTATTATAAATCAAATTTAAATTATTAATTTTGTTTAAATAATTAACATTAATAATTAAATTTGTGTTAATGTGTTGTGTTAATTTGTGTCCGTGTCGTGTTGCGTGTCAAATCATGTCGTGTTGGATTGTGTTAAACTTTCTAATATCCTAACATAACACGATAGCATAATCGTGTCGTGTCATTTTGGAGAACACTAATAAGAGGTGATGACGCATTAATTACAAGGGGAATTCTATGTTTCTCAAATTCTCAATAGATTTTCACTGTAATTCAGATCAGCTAAAAGATGTGTGATTACCAAAATAATTGTAATATAGTGTTTAATTATTATTTATAATTAACCTAAGTACACTAAACCGAATATTATTTTTTTTTACAAGAACCATATTAAATTTCTTGTCTATAAATAATATGAATTTTATTTTTTAGATCCAAATAAAACATAAAATAGAAATATTAAAAAACACAATTTAAGTGTCATTTTTGTTGCCAGTACATATGAATATGATACAATGCTAATATTATTACAGTTAAATTTTCGTATTGTACTAACAACGAAGACACCTAATTTGTGTGTTTACTTTTCAACTTTTTCTATTTAAATTTGTAAAAGTAAAGGATCCGGATAATATTGGGTACCCAAATAAATTTTTATTTAGCTTTTTGTGGTACCCAAATGTGCCTACGGCCGGCGTTTCACTCAAAGAAAAACAAATAAAATGGATCGGCAGCTCCATTTGCTTAGGTGGGTACCCTACTTTACGGCTTAAGCCTTTTTTTTTTTCTTATTTTCTTCCGTATGGTGGTTTTAAAAAGAACATATATATCTCTACTACTTATTAAAAATACGAATTCAAGACTATAAACGTTTCTCCGCCACTTGCAGCCACCGTTAAGTTTTTCCAAAAAAATAAATAAATAAATAAAATAGAGACATTTCAATTGAAAGGTGCAACAAAACTTTTTGGTTTCAAATGGAAAAACTTAAATGTGCAAAAATTAGACAATATTTATCAAATGAAAAAAATGGAAAATCTATTACAATTTTTACATCATAATGAAATACAAATTTATTTATTAAATAATTTTATTTGATATTCAACATTACGTAGAGAGAAAATTTTAATAAATTGAATCATAACACGTCCACTATGATGCCACATATTCGGTAGACGTGCACATTTTCTAAAAATATATATTCTATATATGGATGATTAAAAATACATATAATTCCTTCCCGTTCTTTTTTTGTTTGTCTTTTCCTACTCCACCGCGCTAAACGCCATGTTGCAGAAGAAAACTTATTTTTCCATTAAAATTCAAGTGGGTGTTCTAGGTCAGCCTACTTGCACATTACACTAAAAAAACAACCTTAGTCTTCAACGGGTTCTCAAAACTCTGCAACATAACGGGAAAGCTTATGATGTGCACGAATTCAATTAATGTTTATTTTGTAAATTAGGGAACCTAGGATATGCACATCTAAGAACACTCCTTTTTTTGTACTTTATTTGTTCGTACTAAATTTGTGAGTTTAGTTTTGGGCTAGCAATATACGACTATTAATGAATAAATAGTACTAGTTGACTAGTCGAGCTTTTTTATGTTAAAATACAAACTACATTTTATGACTATTATTGAATAAAATAGTACTAGTTGAGCTCTTTTATTAAGTTAAAATACTAACTACATTTTATGTATAACAAACTTAGTATGTAGCTGCTAAAAGAAAGAATACTTTTGAAAGGAGTGAAATCCATGAGACTACTACCCAAAATTTTAGTTTGAAGATAGTGCAGACCATTAGCTTGCCAAAAGAAAAGAATGAACATTGACTTGGAGATTGAGTTCCTATAGGGTCTGCTCCAGAAGAGCTTTATTAATGGAAAGAAGAGGGAAGTAGAGGAAAGGTTGCCCAAGTTTGTTACCTCCCAAATTGAGGGGTAGATATGGAGAGTAAACTCTTTATAAAATCACTCTATGTCTTACTCTCTCTTCTCTTCCTTTCCATCCTCAAACTTCTTTTATGGAGCAAGTAACTCTTTGGGCAGAGTAAAGTATTTAATTGTTTACGTTACTCTCCTTTCCTCTATCGTGCTGGAGCAGACCCATAGGGTACACCAGACTAATCATGTCCATTATTTTATTCTGATCAGGATTTCGTATTGTCAAGTATAGTTTTACATCAAATCAAGTTCTCCAATTAATTTCGTTGCAATTTCACTCCTCATTAACGAATCGGGGTGATAAACATCTTCTCAGATTTTACCATTGCATCATCCTTTAAAAAAATAATTAATTAAGCATTAACTACCTTGCTATTTTTAGAATATGATTAATTAAAAAATTAACAGCCTTACAATTTTTGTCGCTTACCCCCTCATTCCTCGATTTATCATCTAGAGCAATTAAGCGCTAACTTCCTCTTAATTACCACCTCCTTTTTTCCAGAACAATTAACATGTTTTTTCAGGACAATTATTTTTTTTCCAAGACAGTTAGTAATATTTTTCAAGACAATTAGTTTTTATTTTCTAGGACAATTAGCTTCTTCCAGGGCGAACATTTTTTTCCGACATAGTTAGTAACATTAGACAATTAGTTTTTTTTAGGACAATTAATTTTTTTTTTACTATGACAACTAGGTATTATTTTTGTAAGACAATTAGCTTTTTTTCTCAGATCAAACATTTTTTTTTCAAAACAATTAACATTTGCCATTTTTTAAAGGACAATTGGTATCTTAAATTAGGACAATTAGCTTTTTTTTCTAGGACAAATATTATTTTTTTTTTCTCAGTTCAAACATTTTTTCCATAACAATTAATATTTTTTCTGGACAATTAGTATTATTTTACTGGAGAGTTTAGATATTTATGAGAACATTTAATATCATAATATAGGACAAATTTGCGCTGAAGGGGTGAGTAAGCGTTGGATGAGAGATATTATATGTGTTAGTAAGTGTCTAATTTTCATTTTTGTGCCATCAAATAGAAAGAAACAACAATAAAAGACACTAGATCTAGGCTTAAAGCCATTCGCAAGCATTTCATGAGATGAGAGTAGGAAGATTTATTCCTCTCACAAATGTTCTTGTGAGGCTCGAATCCAACGGCACTTGGAGTCGGTGGGGTGCTCTCCTCTTCTCCTAGGTCGACCTCAAGTCCACCAAGGAGTATTAACCAATCCCTTTTCAACTTATGCTAGTATGGATAAGGGAGAAGCTAATCCAACTCGTGTCTCTCTTCAATCAATCAACTATTTAATTGAGTAGAGAATTTTGTTCAACACATGAACTAGATTAAGAAGCAAGAGGATGGTTTAATCAATGGAGAAAATCTGAAATTTTCTCCAATGAAGGTGGCGGCTAGGAGAGGTGCAAAGAGAGAGAAAGCAACTAGGGTTTGAGGCCATCTTAAGTGGTCCTTATATAGTGCTTAATCTCTACCTAACCCTATTTGTAACTAATTACAAATATGCCATGGAGTGGCCGGCCAAGAAATGGGCCCAAATGGGCTATTTCAATTTGACATTTTCTCTTAATTAAAGCCATTAAACTAATTATTTAATGGGCCAATTAACTTGCTTCTTATTTCGGCTCAAATAGACTAATTAATAAAAGTCTATATATATTCAATATAATTCCTATAATTATATTAAATATTGTTGAACAAAATAATTATCAATTTATTGATAATTATTAACGGATTAGCATATGCATTAATTTATTCTAACATGATCCCTTTTTGATATAATTAATTATAACGGTTCGCAACGATATATAATTAATTAATCAACTCATCAAGTTTTGTATTCCCCAATACAAATAAATAATGCAAGTTTGGTTAAAGTCCTATTTGTGTGACCCTTTGAGGATTTATGCTATGTTGTCCATGGAGAATAAATCATCATTTATTTCCAATAATCATAAGCGGTATCTAGCAACACGTTATGATTCCCAATTCGCATAAATAGTGTACCGTTACAATACCTCAATCCTGCATAAGAAATATTAGTATTTCCTTATCTGATTCTTATGTCACATGATATCCTTGTATAATCCAAGATAGGAATGTGTCATTCTTGCAGATTATACATTTCTTAATCTAGAGTTGATTGTACAAATTGGCCAAACAATCCAAACTCCATAAAGGGGCCCAAACAGATATCATCACTCACTAAGTATATTAATGAGGGTCATACGGTTTTCTTGATGAAGAACTTTTCCCCGCACAATTCAAGAGAACATAAATAAAGTCCGTATAGCAGCCTTTATCAGGAATCAACGTTAGATGATATTTATTGAACCTATCCTCATGTGGAAAAGGTGAACATCTCAAACTTAGAATCAAACATGTATGAAATAAATAATGACACTTAACACAATCCATATGTTTATTTCATTGGGTCAAGTCCTGTACTATGTTCTATAACAAACACATATGCAATTAAGTTGGTAACTCCTTACCTATGATTTGTAGAACTTAATCATCACTTAACTTGTATACTAATCTTATCAGATAATTAATGTTCCTTGTTAATTATCAAGATTATGGACATCTCAGATTTATTATTATCATTTAAGAATAAATGAGCTATAGAGATCTACAATTCAGATCCTCAACCTGAATGATCTATCAATAAATAAATCAAGGAACAAATGATAAAATATCATCAATAATATAAACCATAGAAGTAACCAAAATGATTGGCTTCTAGGACACATCTCCAACAATATGGACATAAATGGAAAGGGATGATAAGGATATTGTTGCGAATTCCGAAAATAAAAAAAAAAAAGATAACGTGCGTGTCACCTAGAGATGAGGAGATGATGCTGAGGAGCCGATGATCGTAAGTAATTTTCATAACGAATATGGTATTTTATGAGGGCATTTAGCATCAACTTTCAATTGTATTTTACTTGTTTTAAAACAATAATACTTCTTAAAAGAAAAATATTAAAAAAATTCGCGCTATCACGAGTTCACAACTAGGGAGGAAATGATATGAAAAAATATTGCTTAAAGCCGACTTATGACGTCCATCATGGCATCCTGATGTGACGTAACAATTAACATACATAAAAGATAATCTAGTAAAAAAAATAAAATGATGAAACATTAAGAATGATCTAGTAAAAGATTATAGATCAATATCACTGATTCTTATCATCACCATCATCACAATGTAAAAAAATATATATTTTTTTAATTTTAGAAGTTTCCATTTAAAATGTGTTTTTATTTTTACGGTCCTCACCCTATCTCATTCATGCTTCTCAAGTTGTGCCCTTTCTCCTCGACCTCCCCAGACCCTCGGCCTATTGAAATTGTTCATCTTTGTTATCCTAATAATACTATTAATTGTCTTAGTAATACCGTTAACTTCTCATAGTACTGCTTTATTTCAATAGGCCAAGAAGTGGGAGAACCGACTGCCTTAGCCTCTCACCCTATTGAAATTGTCCATCTCTATTATTCTAGAAATTATACAATTAATTGTTCTAATAATACCATTAAGTTATCATAATATTGTTGTATTTTAATAGGCCAAGAGGCACGAGGAGAGATCCTCCGACCCCTTGGCATATTGAAATTGTCCATTTCTATTATCCTAATAATGCATTATTCTCTTATTAGTACCATTAAATTTCCTAGTAATGTTATATTTTAATAGGTCAAGCGGCGGAAAGGAGCTAATCCCTCCTCCGGCCCCTCGACCTATTGAAATTGTCCATTTCTAGTTTCTTAGTTATATCAGTTGGTAGGGCGAGAGGGGAGAGGTGGGCTGGCGAGGGAGGGTGATCGACCTCGCGGTGGCAGGATATACTCTGATGTAGGCGCTAGAATAAGGGATAGAGTGAAGATAATTATGTAAAGGTGATGACGATCATGATTAATTAAAAGATGGTGATGATCTTAATTAAATAATTTCAATTAAATAAAGCAGATTAGAGTTGTCTAGTCTAACTATATTTATACATAGAGAGAGAGGGGATTGCTAACGAGCCATCGATGGCACGTGCCATCGATTTTTCATTTAATCATTTTTCAAGATCTAAAGTTCAAACGACCAATCCGAACCATTCAAATTGATCACCTTATTGAAATACCTTGGACACCAAATTTTACATTTTTCGAATTTTTTTGCTATTTATTATGATATTTTTACATTGAAGAGCTTGAAATACTTCAATTATAATATTTTTGAAAATATCATAATAAATAGCAAAAAAATTCGAAAAAATATAGAATTTGGTGTCCAAGGGTATTTCAATATGGTGATCAACTTGAACGGTTCGGATTGAACGTTTAAATTTTGGATCTTGAAAAACGACTCGATGGCACGGAGGGTCCGTGCCATCGATGGCGCGTTAACATTCCTATATATATATAGAGAGTTTTGCTATGGTGAGTTGCGATCAAAACAGTTAGATCTGATTCGAAATGACCGATCCAAATCGTCCAATATGATCACCATATTGAAATCTCCTTACAGACCAAATTTTATATTTTTCTGAAAATTTTAATTATTTTTTTCGAATTTTTAAAAACTCCTGTTTTTGAACGGTACATAATTAATTAGATTAGCGATTTTCTAAAATTCCAAAAAAATACTTAAAAATTTCGAAAAAATATAAAATTTGGTCTGCAAGGAGATTTCAATATGGAGATCATATTGGACGGTTTGGATCAGTCATTTCGAATCAGATCTAACGGTTTTGATCACAACTCACGGAAGGCTCCGTGAGTTGCCACTCACCGTAGCAAAACTCTCTCTCTCTCTCTCTCTCTCTCTCTCTATATATATATATATATATATATATATATATATATTGAATGGATAAAATATACTGATGTGTACGGATCGTCCCCGTACACATGAGTCCTTTTTCGAGATCGAAAATTCAAACGGCCGATCCGAACCGTTCAAGTTGTTCTCCATATTGAAAAACCCTCGAAGACCAAATTTTACATTTTTTCGACTTTTTTTACTATATATTATGGTATTTTCAAATTGGAGGGCCTGAAATACTCCAATTGTAGTGTTTTTTGAAAATATCATAATATATAATAAAAAATTCAAAAAATATATAAAATTTGGTCTCCGAGAGATTTTCAATATGGAGAACAACTTGAACGGTTCGGTTCGACCGTTTGAATTTTGGATCTCGAAAACGACTCTGTGTACGGGGACGATCCGTACACCTTAGTGTTGTATATTCATTCTCTATTCATATATAACCTACCCATAGTTGACTTAATTTATTTAAGGAAAAATTGGATATAACCCCTCCAATTTTGATTCTTAAGAAATAACCCTTTTGACTAATTTAAAATATATTTTAAGTAAAATAAAATAATTTCTACAATCTCTGACCAATATACCCTCGAACCTGCTTCTCTTCATCTTGTCGCCTAATCTTTTCATTTCTTACTACTGTTTACTAAAAAACATCAAATACAAAATCTGATTAATCTTTTGTCATCTTCCCACTGTTGAATAATATAATAATTTTTTACAATTTCTTCAAGAAAGTATGCAAGTATGGTGTTTCTTGAGAATCTTTAAGTTGGTAATTTTTTTTTTTTAGCCATATGGACCAGTGATATCAAGGCCGCTCCAACAAGTACGAAACATGCTATTTCTGAATCTTTACCCACAAATAAAAAAGCAAATCAAATAATCCCACCAAGCCAATCTCAAATTTTTATCATAAGATCATTCATGTGAGTTTTGGAATTACTTCATCAAATGGATTTATAGGAAAAGGTGTGATTCGTAAAAACAGTGAAAATAAGAGAGAAAGTTAATTTAATTTAAAGAGAGATGAGAAGGGACAACCAAGAGAGAACGAGACTTTAGATAAGAATAATCTAGTCATTTAAAAAGAGATGAATCAGAATTTATTGTCTTTTGTTTATAAACGCAAGTGAGAAGATGAAAGATCCAGCGTGAAGAAAGAGCATTGGCAGGAGGGTATATTGGTCAGATATTATAAAAATTATTTTCTTTTACTTAAGATATGATTTAAATTAAACAAAAGGGGTTATATCCTTATCAAACAAGATTAGAGGGGGTTATATCCAAATTTAAGGATTTGAGGGGATTATATCCAATTTTCTCTTTATTTAAAGTTGAACGGTACAATTGTAAGACCTATAAAAGGAGGCGACATTCTACAAACGAAAATATATGCAATATTCCTTATCAAAAACAATGGAGGAACAAACTAAACTAATGGTTTTCCTTTTGGTTATCTTATTTCCATTTGTTAGAGCTCAGAGTTCAAACACAAAAACACCAGCTTTATTTCAGGTCGGAATTATACTTGATTTGGACACCGCTGTAGGCAAAATGGCTCAAACAAGCATCGAATTGGCTATAGAAGATTTCTACACGGTACATTCGAATTATACTACCCGTCTTGTTCTTCACACCAAAGATGGAAACCATGATGATGTTCAAGCTTCTTTTGCAGGTGATTAATGCACAAATTAGCATTGTGTACAATTTGTTTAGTGAACCTAGCTAGCTAGGTTGAAATTACCATTCTCTTGTAAGCAGCTTCTGATTGTGTTTTAACTTTTTTGAAGATAAATTGAGAGTGTCGCAGGTTCGAAATTCGGCTGAAGGTTTTTTATAAACATTTAATTTAAAAATAAGTTGGGAGACTTTCACCCCAATTTATCTTAAAAAAGGATTGTGTTTTAACTTTTAAGTAGTCATCAACAAATAAGGTGTTTCCAAATAGCCTCCTAGAAATGAAAATTCTGTTTTATTGGCCTATTCTTATATTGATATATATGCGAAAATACTACGTACTTTTCTAATATTATTAAATCAAAGAAAAAGTTTGCAGAGTACAGTAAACGATGTACAATATTCAAATTATATATATTCCTTATCTTTACGTAAATATGTTTATCGCTTCGTGTTCCACCCTACCTATGCAATATGTCTACTAGCTATATCTTGACTTCACATAAAATAATTTAAAAGACCAGACTGTTAACGCAAATTAAATTACAAAAAGGTTGACGGGCTATTCTAACTACGAGAAACACAGCTTGTACTTTGCTTAAATAATGATATTCATCATGAAGTACAAAAAAAAAAAAAAAAAAATTTCTGGTAAAAAGATATCCAGACTATGGGATAAGTGCATAATTTATACAGGTCAATCTAGTATATATTAAAGCAAGTAGTGACGTTATATAATCCAAAACATAAGTCTCTTTTTTATGAAAAAAAATTATGTTCCTTATGTAATAAATACAAAGAAAGAAACAAATTAACATAATTAACAGAACCAAATCATATCCATATATTGTTGCCCCAAAAATCTATTGAGACTTCTCATTTTAAACTTAATTTCTCCCACATATTGGGATAGAAAGACTTTCAAATTTGGGCAAATGCATCATGTAGCATTCAATTCACTCAAAGAAAAGAATTGTTGCAATTCCGAGATGCCCATGTCACTCCTCCCATGCATTGCACAAGCATCCAATTGCTCCAAACATCTATATTAAAAGCATCCTCTGGGCAATTTTCTATAAAATACCACAAAATAGCAATTGGTTTTAAACATGATCAGATGCACAATATGGTCTTAATTACATAAATTAAAAGCGCAACAATATTTTTGTTCTGTTTTGATTTATACAATAAGAGTGCTGCAAACTGTATGCTATACTTGGTACATAAATTAAAAGCGCAACAATATTTTTGTTCTGTTTTGATTTATACAATAAGAGTGCTGCAAACTGTATGCTATACTTGGTCTATTTTTATAAAAAAAAAAAAGAAGAATCCAAAAAAAAGATATAATAATGGATTTTTGAAGGGTATGAGCACATGTTGTTCATGGCATGCAGAAGAATTTCGGTGAAAGAGCTTTGACACCAAATTTTCAACAATTTCAACAACTGATCAGACAATTGTTGGAAATAAATCAATAATTATTGTGTATTGGCAAAAAGAAAAAAAAGGTATAAGATAAACGAAAATGTACTCAGAAATTAATCACATTGCAATCCTTAATATAGGCCTCTCAAAACTTATAGATTTTTTAAGTAATGTAAAAATTCACAATATAAGAGCCAGAGATTGATCATTGCTCCTGTTTGTAAAGAAATAACACTGATGTATGCTGCAACAACAACACCCAAATTAGCCATGATATAGTAAATGTGGGACTCTATATATTGTAATTCCCCTCACCAAGCACAGTCAATTACCGCATATCAATACAAATTATTAAGTTTAGCCCTTCTATATATCTAGCTTTTGTTGTTGTCGTCGTCGTCGTCGTCGTCACAAATGTGTAATATCTTCTTTGAGTGTTTCGTACTTTTTATCTTTTTGAACTATTGAACACCTTGCTTCCATCATTCCCTTAGAAGTCCTAACTTCAGAGGCTTTATTCACATTGCAGCACAAGATTTTCTACAAAACATGACTGTTGAAGCAATCATGGGACCCCAGAAATCCACACAAGCAGTCATCGTCTCACAGATAGGTAACAAAAGTCAAGTACCAGTTATTTCATTCTCCGCAACAAGTCCGACACTTTCCTCTTTGAATGTCCCTTATTTTGTAAGGGCAACAATAAATGACACAACTCAAGTAAAAACCATTACCTCTCTCATCAAAGCTTATGGATGGCGAGAGGTAGTACCTATCTATGAAGATACTGATTTTGGACGAGGTGTTATCCCATATCTTGCTGACAGCCTCCAAGAGATCGATGTGCAGATTCCATACCGTAGCTTTATATCCATATCATCAACCAATGACCAAATCCAAAAGGAGTTGTACAAGTTACAAACAATGCAAACAAGGGTTTTTATTGTGCACATGTCATCTTCTATGGGCTCTGCCCTATTTTTGAATGCTAAAAAAGTAGGGATGATGAGTGAAGGATACGTATGGATCATGACAAATGGTGTTACAAACATGATCGACTCCTTCAATTCAAGTGTAATCAGAGCAATGAGTGGAGCTCTAGGTGTACGACTATATGTGCCAGAGACAGAGGAGTTGGATAATTTCACAACCAGATGGAAAACTAGGTTCCAAGAAAACAATCCGCAAGAAATATCTAGTGAACCTAGTATCTATGTGTTTTGGGCATATGATACCATCTATGCCCTAGCAATGGCAGTAGAAAATGTTGGTGTTCAAACCCAAAGTGGAAACTTCACGACTTCAGGGCACTTGCCAGTGTTTCCCAATGGACCTCAGCTTCTTCAAGCACTCCTCCATATCAAGTTCGCAGGTTTGAGTGGGAAGTTTGAATTAATAGATGGGCAGTTGCAGTACTCATCCTTTGAAATAATTAACGTGATAGGACAGGGGATAAGGAATATTGGATATTGGAGAGAAAAACAGGGGTTATCAAAGCAATTGATGGATGCAGATAACAAAACTTACTCAACATTGCTGCAAGATTTGAACCCGGTCATTTGGCCTGGTGAATCAATCATAGTGCCAAAGGGTTGGGAGATTCCGGTCAGTGGGAGAAAACTACGTGTCGGTGTTGTTAATTCATTTTCAGAGTTCATCCAAGTGGATAAAGATCCGCTGACTGGTGCCACGAAAGCAAGTGGTTATGCAGTTGATGTGTTTGAAGAGGCCATCAAAAAATTACCTTATTCAGTTCCCTTCGAGTATCAACAATTTGGAGCAGGGTTGCCAGCCACCTTGGTGACCTACAATGATTTTGTCTACCAAGTGTACCTCGGGGTAAGTATAAATATAAGTTCATATACGATTATGGTGATTGAGTTAACAGAATATTCAAATGATTTGAAATTTATTTATTTATTTGTTCATCTAGATAGTTACCTTTTCGTGTAGAATAATATGTTCACTACAAAACTATATGATTCCTGTTACTATAACTACAATTGATCAACTCTTAGCAAGAATGTGAAATTGTTTTGTGTTATAGTAGGACTTCAGTAATTGAAAGTGCATGAATTAATTCATATTTGCCTCCTTTTACCTTCGAATTGCACCTGTAATGAACAAAACAATTTTAATTTGTTCTTACAAAGACAATTGTAATTCTGACCCTCAAGTCCTTTAATTGCTTATGATCATAGAACTATGACGTGGCTATTGGAGACATTACCATAAGATACAACCGTACGCTTTATGTAGATTTCTCAATGCCATACACCGACTCAGGAGTAGCAATGATTGTTCCGGTCAAGCAAGTTGAACACAAAAATGCATTGATTTTTTTTAAGCCATTCAGTATTTACCTATGGCTAGCGTGCTTTGGATTTGTCATCATCACTGGCATAATTATATGGATATTGGAGCCTGACATCAGGAAACCCCTCAGGGATTCAAAATCAAAGCATCTTGAAGTCATACTGCAATTATCCTTGTTTGCATATCGTAAGTGAAAGTATTATTTATCGCTAAGGACATGTGTCTACAGACAATATGCTACATGCTATATCAAACTAAAAGATAACTATTTTCTCTATCACAAACTAACAAATTTTCAAATAAATTATAGAGAGAGAAAATCTTAGCGTCTACTCAAGGATTGTTGCTATTGCATCAGCCGGTTTTCTGCTTATATTGACTTCGAGCTACACTGCTAATCTATCGTCAATGTTAACAGTACAGAATCTCCAACCAACAGTAACTGACATCAATGACCTCATAAAGAATGGTGATTATGTTGGATATGAAGGTGGTTCTTTTGTAGAAGGCTTGCTTCTGCAGCTCCATTTTGACAAATCAAAAATCAGAAGCCTCAGTTTAGACAATTTTGCCCAGGCACTTGACAAGGGAAGTGCAAATGGTGGTGTTGCTGCGATAGTTGATGAAGTACCATACATCAAGTTATTTTTGGCTAAACATTGCAACTTGTACACAATGATTCCGATTCATAAGAGTGCAGGCTTTGGATTTGTAAGTGGCTACTGTTATAATTTTTGCTTAAAATTTCAAAAATCTTTAGAGACTGTATTGAAAGTATGAACTTTAAATTCCTTTTTATTTATATGAACATGAAAATGAACCTCAGTACAAAGAATAATGCTTATATTCTTTAACAACATATATACTCTTATACTCTCTATTATTGTCATTCAGGAAGAACTTAGAACAGGGTGTATTTTATTAATCTTTGATTTGTACATTCTTATAGTCTTATTATAAGTATGAATATATAGTAGTTTCATCTTCCTAATTTCTGTCCTTATTTTAGACAACTTAGCACTGGCTGCTAAGGAACTAATTTCTAGTAATTGGACAGGCGTTTAAGAAGGGCTCTCCATTAGTCCCAGACATCTCACAAGCAATCCTAAACATGAGTGATGGAGACGAGATGATGCGCATTGAGAAAACATGGTTTGAAGACCAGAACTGTCAGAATAGCAGCAGCAACAATGTCGGGTCAAACAGCTTACACTTTCTCAGCTTCTGGGAGCTTTTTACCTTAAACGGAGCTATTTCTATCATCTCCCTCTTAGTTTTCGCAATTATTTTTCTCTACAAGAACTGGCACAAGTCAACCGAGGTGACACACTTTGAATCCGGCTCAAGCCAAGATGGAAATGAAACTGTCAACCCGTCTCCACCTTAAGGTGCTAGCAGCTAATTCATTAATCATTGAATAACCCCCCCCCCCCCCCACCCCCCCAAAGTAGTTTCATTATCTCAATATTGCGACTCCTATGTTAGTTATTTCGACCAGTCATGCCAATATATAAAGTGCCCTTATTTTTAACTCGAATTATTTTAATGCACTATATATATATTTAACATCAAAAAATTATTATAAATAATTTTCTAAAAGAACTACTAATTATTCATGCTTATAAAATTGGTCTGCTACGACGGTGCTTGTCTGATACCAAAGCAGAATCAGAATATGCCTGAATGTAAAATCTATGCACACTGAATTCACAACTAGTGAATTTCCTAATAAATATTTTTAACAGTAAAGTTAATTATATGATTTCCTGAGTAACTCTTCATAAGTCCTATATAGCATGATAAATATTTATAACAAAAAAGTCTTTATTTTTTTGTGGCTTATTGACTATGTTTTATGTCAGGTGGTAATGTGAGTTCTAACGGAACTACAGCTATCAGAGGACGCACATTCTCTTGGTAATTGGAGTATCTTGCTTCCTACTGATCACTTGGTTATTAATTCAATGGTGGTTTTCTTTCTTACATGATATTTATTTGGATTCGTATTTATGTAGTTCAATCAACGCAATGTAGAATATGATGTGATGTTTAGTTTTTTGAAACAAATGTGGTTCAAATAGTTGGACAATTTTATTCCACGTATTAATTTGGTCCCTTAAACAATTTTGGAATTACTATCTCATTCGTTGTCCTTTTATTTACTTAACGTAGACTGAGACAGAATAAGCAAAGCTATTATATTCAACAATTACAACTGCCTGTACTTTTCGGCCTCTTGTTTGATGAGAGGGAATAACTGTTAAATTTTAAGTAGTAGCATTTTGTGCTTTAAGTATAAGCAGCCTAAGAATGATAACTGTAAGATTAAAGCTCAAAAAGCGTTGCATCATCCTTAACTGATACAATTTTCCAGTTAATTGTTGAGAGGCGTTCGAGCCTGATTCAGTAAATTTTTAGGTTAAACTCACAAATCTTTATGCAAGCATAAGGTCATACTAGGAATTTAATTGTATCCATAATTTATTTAGATAATTAATTTGCAGAATACATTTTTCATCTTATAAAATTTAAATTTAGGCCAATGTGTGGCTCAGTATTTTATGCACGTTAAAAGTTGAATATGTTAAAACTCAAAACAAATTATAGATGTCTCACTCTTTGTGTAGAGAAGCAAGAATCGAGGGTTTACGTCGCAAGTATATGGGTACTTGGGTAGTACAATATATATATATATATATATATATATATATATATATATATATATATAAAGGGAAAAAAATTACGTATAGGATTTTTCCTATATGATATGGGTAAAAACTTTAGGATTTTTCCACAATATATATAAAGGAAAAACAATTTCACTATAATTACGCATTCTCTCAAGAACCCGAACCCCCGATCTGCACAAATATTTATCGAAATCTCTCTAGCTGGCGAAATTATCAGGTGTAAAAACGAAGCCAGTAATAGGACTATAGGAGAGCTATTGCTATTGCAACAACAAATTGTCTTTTACAGTTCAATTGCAATGATATTTGTGCAGACATCAAATGTAGGGATCACCAATCTAACAAAACTTGCCATCAGATGTGGTAGCTTAGGATCAGACCCTGGTCATAAGCGTGGAACGTCGGATTAAGTTATGATGGAAAAGTCTTGGGTTAAGCTTGCTCAGAGACTCGAGAATATAGCATAACACAAATTAGTAATATTCTGGAAGCTTTAGCAAGGCCAAAAAGAAAGGTTTAGCAAGGAACTATATATTACAATGGTTAGGTATACCATTAGAACAAAAAAAATGAAAAACTAACTAAATCTGGCAACTTCAATTAAGACAAATCCAGTCTATTATAACACAATATACTGTATCATTTGATTGATCATATACTATGTCCATCTTGGTTCAGTTAACATGTTTCTAAATAGAGTAAAACATGATTAGTTGTCTTGCGTAATTTGGAAAATCTTCAGAGAGCACTGCTAACAAAACTAATTCCTACCATAATAGCCAGAATGATTCAACCATTTATATATTCTAACAGCGTATTCACATTCTTACTCCTGGGTAACTGAACTTACCAAAAATAGAGAACTACAAAAATATGGCTTGAACTTACTACCAAATACCATACTAAATTAAGAACTAATTGATGGAACTAGAAATACAAAATAAGCCAATGGTGCAAAAGTTCAGGTGTTCTGTTATCTAACACTATCTCTGTGTGCCAAACAACTGTGCCTCTTTTTGTTTGCAAAATCAGGGTGAACGTTAGCCTTTTCAACTACAATATTCAAGTTCTCATCAATTCGGTATGAAACATCAATTCCTTCAAGGATCAGGTGGTACACCACTTCATTTGGATGGTCTGTAGATTGGGGATAAATCTCTTCTTTGAAATTGACCTCCTCTATTTCGTCACAAACCGTATCACTACTTTTTATAGCTACAGGGTGGGGCCGAGTGCGCTGAGAAACTGACCTTATATCCCAAGTTAGAACCTCCTTTATTAGACTTTCAAACTGCTCTGAAGTGTCATAAAGTGATTGTTTTTCCTGAATAGATAAAAAAAATACACAATTAGTGTTGTCTTAGTCATGCTTGCATTTGAGGTATAATAGGTTCTTCAAATAAATTATTTATTTTAGCCTCAACACAATTAGTTGAAATGGCTTTACCCCCAAAGAAATATGTTGGCAAATACCATTTTTAAAAATTACATTACATTTTAGATAAATAAATAGCTTACTACATGCACCCAACAACTGGAAAGGGAAGAAGCAAAATCTGAAGAGAAGCTGATTGAGCCAACAGCCAGAGTGGCATCTTCCTGTTATAATAGGTAATGGTTAATGTAATAGAAAGAGGTAGATCTTCAGAAGGGATCAAGAGAGACAAATTTATGTCCAAAGAAACAATAAAATGCTAAGAAACAAATGCACCTGAACCCAAGTAGGAACAGTTGCACCTTTCACTGAATCTGAATATGGGAGGTACGGTTTAATGTCAAGTATTGGCTGTTGACACAAAAAAGTGAGACAAAATTTCAGTTGAATAAAGCAGTCAAACAAAAGAGATAAAACTCACTAGAACAATGCAAACAGTATGGTCAAGAGTCTGACAGAATACAAATGCTACAAAATTGATCTCCTCAAAACATTTTTTTTTCACTTTGCAGTATTAAAGTCTTTGAGCAATTTTCAGAATATTCCTTATTGTAAACAGCGCAAGGGTGATGGGGAGGAGAGAGAGGAGAGTACTGTGCCATCAACTAAATCAACCCCAGAAAGCCAAATAGCTTCTCCATCTACTGCCTCTATCTGTAAAGCATTGTTAAAAAATAATCTAAAATAACTGTAAACTATAATACAATATTGTTTAATGCGATGGTCTTTGATTCATTAGTCTTTTACCTTTGCAACACTTAGACCTATGGGACAAGGTCTGTGAGGCGACCTAGTCGCAAGAACCCCCATCTTGCCACCTTTCAGCCTAGGCACTCTAACCTATCATTAAAATAGTAATATAAAATTATAGAATCCTTAAGAACAACAAAAAAATGCACATGGGTATAACGTGATTACTTGTAGCCTATTGATCAAGTGTATGTTTGTACCTCTATTGCATATGTGTGGTTCTTTGCACAGTTGAAGGAGAGCAACAAATCAAAAGTTTAGTTAAATGTGGTCTTAATTGTTGGCTTTTTGTATCTAATTACACTGGAATATGTAAAGAGAGATCAAATTTTATGTTGTAGAATTTATGTTCAAACTGAAGCACATTGGTACCACCATAAAATACCATGTGGCACAGTACCAATCAGGTTCAATATCTACATTCTACAGTCATAAATGGAAGAGCAATTAAGAAGTTTCACCTTAGCCTTTATCTTGGATCGAGCAGGGTCTTTCCACATTTTCTCAAGATCCGTATTCAGATGAAACACATAAAGAATCCAACAATGCGAGTAGTCTGAGAATCCTTCAAGTGCCTCCGCCGATGCCCTAGCCGGATCAAGTACTAAACAGGCTCTTGCAAGTGGTACCACTAGGGGCTGTCTTGGAGTACCATTTCTACATCAGTAGTATGAGTTTACAGGGTTCAACACCATAACTGACAGTAATGTCAAAGCCAAATGGGTTTAACATAGGTTTAATCAAAACACAAGATTTTAGTAGATGGTTAATTAAGCTAAATCATGTTTTGCAATAAAGCACTTAATGTGCAGTGCAGCAATATTTGCAAATTAATCCTCCCAGAGTGCTATTTTGATATCTCAAATCTAAATTGCTTCAAATGAAATGTGTTTTTTTTTTTTTTTTTTTTTTTTTTTTTTAAAGTAAAAACTTGCAGTTAAGTACTCGCAAATGGACGATTTGAATTTGAGACAAGTTGGGGTTGCAGATATGTGAGTTGAAACTAAAAAGTTCCAAAAAATACAAAGAATTAGGTGAAGCAAATATACCTAGTAGAGAAGCATGACCGAACCGTACCGATTGGTACCATGGGATACACTTCTTTCGATCCATCCCCACTCTTTTGAGTCACAACTTTTCTCAATGCCTAACAATTTCGCAAAACCAAATTTGGACTTATATCAGATGGAATCCGAGAGTATGTTTGAATAAAAAATTCAATTAATAATAGTAAGATACTAATCGAACCTGCTGAGCCCTGACCCGGCCCCGCCTCTCAGCAGCCCCTTTCTCCACTGAAGACTCCAGGGAGGCCTCAAGCTCTCTAATCCGAACCTCCAGTCGTTTGCATCTTCTCCTATATAAAAAACCTGCAGAAAATTAATGTCACAAGTGGGGTTTAGGTTTATCACTTGTGCTTATTAATTATCTCAAAAGTATTGATGAAAAACAGAAAAAAGAGAGACTGAGAGAAAGAGGGAGTTACTACTTACTAGAGAGAAACAGTGTGGTGACGGAGATTGCCACGGTGGCAAAGGCGAGTGTGATGTGCGCCTCCTTTACGCGAGCAGGGATCGCCATTGGATCCTTTGGAGGTTTGAGATTGAGAGAGAACGTGAGCGTTTGCGCTGAAAATTTTTGATCTTTTAAAAATCTGCGTAGGCTGGCGATCCAAGCCCAATATCGGCCTTTTAGGCCCGCACGTGGTGGAAATTTGGGTATACGCTTTGGTAATTACTATCTACCATCCACCGAATTACCATCCAGCGTCATCCAATTTTCCGCGTGCTAAAGTCAGCATGACGCGTGCTGACGTCAGCCAAAAATTTTTGACCAATTTTCGAAAAATTTTTGTGCTGACGTCATCAAATATGCTGATTTAAGGGTTCTGTTAAATATTTTAAGGGTTCAGTTAAATGTTTTAAGGGTTGAATTAAAGTGTATAAGTGTTAAGTTAGATGCACCAATAATTTTTGACCAATTTTCGAAAAATTTTTGTGCTGACGTCATCAAATATGCTGATTTAAAGGTTCTGTTAAATGTTTTAAGGGTTGAATTAAAGTGTGTAAGTGTTCAGTTAGATGCAACAATAATTTATTTCACTTTGTATGTTGAATATGATCATTTATTTCTTACTTACGAAATTTGTATATATGTTCAGTTTATTGTTGTAAATGTTCATATTGTTATGGTAAATGTTTGCTATGTTTGTTGTATCTGTTCATTTTGTTTTTTTATTTAACCAGTTTAATTGAACACAAAAACTACGAAATCAAATTTCTGCTGCAACTAACTGAACACATAGACACTTTAAGTTCATCCCTTAACGTATTTAACTGAACACAAAACACTAAAATTCTAAATTATTGCTGCATCTAATTGAACACATACATACTTTTAAATAATCCCTTAACGTATGTAACTGAACAGAAAACACTAAAATTTCAAATTATTGGTGCATCTAACTGAACACTTATACACTTTAATTCAACTCTTAAGACATTTAACTGAACTCTTAAATCATTTAACTGAACCCAACATATTTGATGACGTCAGCAAAAAAAAAATTTCGGAAATTGGTCAAAAAATTTTGCTGACGTCAGCACGCAGAAAAAAAGCTTTTTTGGCTTGTTGGATGGCACTGGTTCAATTAGATGGTATTGGATGGTTTTTTGTTGGATGGCGTATATAATTTCTGATAGTGAGCAGCATAAATTTCAAAAATATAATTGGGAGCTAATGGAGTCAATGTATATAGAATAATGAACATATTTATGGGGTTCATATATGTACTTTGGAGCCTTTGGAGGCTTGAGATTTAGAGAGAGCGTCTGAGCGTGTCCGCTAAAATTTTTTTAGAATTTGAAAAATTTGAGTAGGCTGTTCCAAGCCCAATATCGGCCTCTTAGGCCTCCACATGGTGCAAATTCGGTTATAACCTTTCATTTCAGAAAATTTGCTTTTCATCTGTACGAACTACGAAAGAATATGCATTCAGCCTATAAAAAAAAAAAAAAAAAAAAAAAAACTTCGACAGTACGGAGGACATGTTACTTGTCTGACAAAATATGACTATAAAATAAAACTTTGCTTCCAAAAATTAATGTAGAATCCAATCTCGCTCTCACTCTCGCTGGCTTTTAAACGCAATTTATTCAATTATTTTAGTACATCGCGCTATTGAAAAAAAAAGATATTTTCTTTTCAAGAGATGCAACATAAGAACTTTCTAAAAGGTGACCCATCATAGTATTACTCCTGCCCAAGCACTTTTAAACTCTATATTACAGAACTATATATATTTATTTTTCCGCATCCTCGACAGTCGTTATAACGACTGTCCCGAGCGGTCGTTTCCGTCCGTCCGTCCGATCGCAATCCAACGACGCGAAAGAGATGTTCATCTATCTATCTTGCTCGACCTGCCCGATGTCGATCTGATATAGAAATCAAGAGAGAAATCGAGCGACAAATTAGAAAAGGATCTCTCGCTCTCTCTTTCGTTTCCTCCATTAGCAAATCCTAGATCGAGATCGAGCGATCAATCAGCAAACCTGTCCACTCCAAGGTGCTGCTGCCATCGGCTCCTTGTTCTCCTCCGTGTAGGTGCTGCCATCAATCCGTGTAATCGCTCTTCGTTCTTGAAGGTACGCTGCGGTTCCTAGATCCCTTTTTACTTTTTGGCCCTGAAAAGAATAAGCTCAATTTTTACTGTATGTGAAACTTTCTGTTGAATTTCATTTATTATTCATCACAAAATGTTGTATTTGCCTTTGTGAGGTAAGTCTGCTCTTTCTTTATTTTTCATCAGTGTGAAGAAAGAAGTGGATTTAACTTAATTCAATTCTTTCTGTTTCATTTATTATTGCTCAATTTCTGTCTGATACGAGATCACAAGCTGATAAAGTAGTAGGGGCTATTGTACCATAGGGGGCTGTTGTAAAGTAAATTGCTATCAGATATTGAACAATTCTGGTACATGTTGATAACAAATCTGACCTGTACCGGCGAAGCACAAGTATGCTTCCATTTTGAGATTAGTATTTCGCCTATAATATGTACTTGGAAATTTTCCAGGAACTAGAATGAGCACTCAAAATCACAGCTCTTGGAATCAATGAGCAAACCCTCCTTCTTGGAAATGTGGTGCATACACAGTTGTGAAGGTGTCGAAATCTTCGAGTAATCCCAATCGAGAATATTTTAAATGTAATACTTTGGGTTGTAAAGAATTTAATGGATGGTGCCATCCATATGAAGTCCTCGTGATGTTGAAAAATATAAAATTTCTAATTTGGGTTTTAGTTATAGTTTGCTTCTTAAATTTGGTTTGTAATTTGGTCATGTAAGCTAGTCAGTAGCTAGATGTTTCAAATGCTTGTACTATGAATGTTCTGTTAGCTATTTTTTTTTTTTTATATATTCTTGTACTATGAATACTGGTACGATGCTTGCGTTGTATAGAAGTGATTGAAATATATGGAAATTTCTTTGCACTGTATAGAATTGATCTATGAATAACAAACTTGTACCTCACTTTGAGGCTGGTAAATTATTGAGATTTTAGTTAGTCTAGGACATTTCTCAAGCAGTCAACTTGTTGATAGGTAATACCAAAAGCATGCAACCGTGACCATGTCAAGGGCATTTTTTTTCATGCGTTCAAACTAAACATATACCATGCGTTCAAACTAAATGTAAAGCTCACATGTAAAATGCAACAGAATTAAGGCTCATAACTAAATATCAATAAAAGAAAGATCCGACCCGTTAGCAAGTTTCTAAATTCACTTACACCCATAGAAGTTTATAAATTCATACATTGCAATTTTTTCTATCCCCATTTCTTTCATCTACAAAATGTTGCCAAGTAACTATTCCCTATTCCTTTTCTTTACAAAATGTTGCCAACTAACTATCCCACTATTTCTTTCATCTACAAAATGTTGCCAAAATAAGAAATTCATCTAAAACTTGACGTCTTCTACAATTGACACATTGCTGCAAAAAAAAAATAATAATAAATTACATAGACATCATTTTAAACTTTATTTTAAATTACATAGATATCATTTTAATGAACTTATTGTATGTGTTCAATGTCATCATAGCACCCAAAGTTCTCCTCCGATATAACTTGTGACAAATTGTTACTCGGCCTATAATTAAAAAAAAAAGATATAATTAATTGAATGATATTCCACAATTAACCATTAACCAATAATACTTCAAGTTACTGGTCTATGATGACACTGGTTTTATAATGACAAATTATTACTTGAAGTTACTGGTTTTACTGGACTAACCAAATGGCGCAACCATTAATGGTTAATAATGGTGATACTTGAAGTTACTGGTTTTACTGGACTAACCAAATGGCGCAAGCATGGTAACTGGTCTAATAAAAATAAGGGAAAATTAGTCATATACCCCTCTAATCATAGTCAATTGGAAATATCCCCCTCTAATCTTTAAATTTGGAAATATCCTCCTCCAATCATCACTATTATAGATATTTACCCTTTTCTCTATTTTCAATGATTTTTTAGTTCTGAAATTTTTCTTTAAAGATTTTTGGACAGAAATACCCTCAGCCCCTGACTATTCACCATATCGCTCTGTATATGAGAAAAAATAGTACATATCAGATATTTTCTTTCACTAGACACTAATTTTCCGTTCTACTCCATAGTAACATGAAATATTTACTTCATAGTAACAGGAAATTTTTTACTGCCCTTAAACGGTTGTGACCCCAATCCAAACTTTTAAACAAATTTCATCATATATCGCGTGTCAGTATTTTTAAAAAACTTAATCAAGCAATCTAAATTAATACATTATTTAAAGATTTTAATACTCATCTCCCTACCTCCCTCTTTGTATGAGATACTGGTAAACACCATTGTAAACTAAAGTATTTATTTCTCCCAATGGTGATAATTGATAACACATCACTTTCAAAACATGGGATTGAAACGAAACAGATGATCAATATGCTAACGGTTGAAGGGACAAAAATTCCATTAATTAATGCAAAGATTTTTGGAATTTAATACTAGAACCAAACATACATGATCTATTTACCTCTTCTTTACTAGGCAAAATCAGTGCACCTAATAGCATTATGTGTAATTTAGATCAACATATAAGTAAAAAAATTTTAAAAAAAAAAAGTATTTCCTGGCTGGAATCAGTGATGGGGTCAGAAGCAATTGCTGTCCGATTATTTCTATGCACAAAACAAAAACGAGTTTGAGTCAGCTTTTCGTACAGGAGATGTGCCTCATGGAAGGGAAATTGTTCATTCAAAAAAAAAAAAAAAAATGGAAGGGAAATTGAAGGCATCATTGAAGAGGAAATAATAGGCAGAGGCGTACTACGAGATCGCTAAGGCCGCTAAGGGAAAAGTAATTTTTAATATGATACTCGCCCCATTTCAATCTCATATCTCATTGAAAGATCAATATGCCTATTAAATCATTTAATTTCAGTGTAAAGTTATAGGAAACAACGGGAATAGGAATCGTCAGGGGCTGCTCCTAAGGGTCCGCTCCAGAGGGGAGTACTCGGGAGAGGAGGAATGGAGGAAGACCCTTCAGTACCCTCCGATTTTGGGAGTAACCGAGTTCCTCCGTTGATTCTCCCCTCTCCTTCCTTTCCTTCGTTCCGATTCCCACCCTCTGGAGCGGACCCTAAGGGCATTTCTGTCCGATTATTTTAGAAAATAAATTTTCAGAATTAAAAACCATTAGTGTGATAAATTGTGTGAAATTAAATGGTGTATATGTAAAGATTGAGTGTATTTGGTGTTTTAGGAAATAGATTAAATAGAAATATTTGGGAAGATAGGATAGAGTTTTATATAGAAAGATATTTGATTGTGTTGTATAAAATGAGAAACCTGAGGTAAGAAACGAAGAGAGAAGAAATCATTTTTCCCTTTCCAATTTTCTTATCGTTTCTTGTGTTTCACGCAAATTTGATCATGGTATCAGAGCACACCCTGGTTCTGGCGCCGCTGTTCTAAATCTGCTGCTATTCTCTGAGTCTTTCGCGTTTCCTCTTCTCTTCTCTAAATCCCGCTTGTCCTGATGGGTGATTCCGGTTCAGACAAACCTACAGGTGACAAAACTGTCAAGAAGGTCATTGACAGTACTTCTCCTTTCTATTTGAATTCCTCCGACAATCCAGGTATGTCAATCAGTTCATGCATCCTGAAGGAAAATAATTATGATTTGTGGGTCAAAGCCATGAAGAACTCATTGAGGGCAAAGAATAAGTTGGGATTTCTTGATGGTACAGTTGTTAAACCTACTACAGCGCCTGAATCTGACTTATGGGAAATTTGTAATCACATGTTAGTATCTTGGTTGTTTAATTCTATTGCTCCAAAACTTCAACCAAGTGTAGCTTATTTTGAAACTGCTAAAGAACTCTGGGATGATTTAAGAGATCGGTTTTCTGTTGGAAATGCTACCAGAATACATCAGTTAAAATCAGATCTAGCTGCTGCCAAACAACAAGGACAGTATGTTGTGACCTATTATACTCGTCTCAAGGGTATGTGGGATGAATTGAGTAGTTATATCCGAATTCCGACCTGTACGTGCTCAGGTTGCACGTGCAATGTGGCTGGACATTTTCTGAAACAACAGGAAGAAGAAAAAGTTCATCAATTCTTAATGGGCCTTGATGATACTGTCTTTGGTACTGTCAGGACTCAGATTTTAAGTATGGATCCTCTTCCTAACTTAAGTCGGGTTTACTCTATGATCATACAGGAAGAAAGGCACAGATCTGTTGTGCGCAGTCATGAAGACAGAAGAGATGCTGTTGGCTTTGCTGTACAACTTAACAAAGGAGATTCATCTTCTTTCAAAGGTGGATCTAGTGATCGAGTGTGCACTCACTGCCGCAAGCCTGGGCATGAAGTGTCACGCTGTTTTGAGCTGATTGGCTATCCTGAAGGTTGGGTGCGTGGTGGTCGTGGTGCGCGTGGCAGAGGAGGCGGCAGAGGCAGGGGGAGAGGACGTATGTCAGCCAATGTCGTGCATGCCAACTCAGCTGAACCATCAACCAATGATGCTGCAGCACCCAAACTTGGTAACCTATCCGATGCACAAGTTCAGCAGCTGGTTGCTCTTTTGCAAAGCTCAAAGTTCAATGGTTCTAGTGATTCAGAGAAGTTGCAAGGTAATATCACTCCTACAAATTGGCTACTGGACAGTGGTGCTTCGCACCATATGACAGGAAATTTTTCTTGCTTAAAGAATGTTCATAAAATTGTGCCATCATCAGTTGTGTTGCCGAATGGATACCAAACCATGGTTGAATTAGAAGGAACGGTCTATTTAAATGGAGGATTGATACTTAATAGAGTTTTGTATGTGCCTTGTCTAAGTTGCAATCTGTTGTCTGTTAGCAAATTGCTTAAAGAGAACAACTGATTTGCCACATTTGCTCATGGAGTTTGTGTTATACAGGACCTCACTTCGAGGATGCTGATTGGTCTGGGTAAAATGGAGGATGGAATTTACTACTATCATGAAGTAACATCAGGACAAGCACATCATATTAAAAAGCAGAAGGACTCAATGTTGTGGCATCGACGTATGGGACATCCTTCAAAGAATGTGACAAATATGCTTGCTGGTGTTGATAATGATAGTTGTAATGATGTTTGTGAGATATGTTTAAAAGCGAAACAGACTAGGGATATGTTTCCAGTTAGTCAGAATAAAGCTGTTGAACATTTTGATTTGATACATTGTGATATTTGGGGCCCATATCGTGTGGCTTCTAAATCTGGTGCTCATTATTTTTTAACAATAGTTGATGATTTTTCTCGATCTGTTTGGGTATATTTGATGGCAGAAAAGAAGGAGACTTCACATTTATTGATATCTTTTTACAAAATGGTGCACACACAGTTTGGAAAAAATGTGAAATGCGTGAGAAGTGACAATGGCCTTGAATTTAAAACAAATAACATCATGATTTTTTATGCTGAAAATGGTATTTTGCATCAGACTTCATGTGTGTATACACCTCAACAAAATGGTCGGGTGGAGAGAAAGCATCGTCACATTCTCAATGTGGCCAGGGCATTAAGATTTCAAGCACATCTGCCTCTTGAATTCTGGGGTGAATGTGTGCTGACTGCAGCATATTTAATCAATAGAACACCCACACAAGTTTTGCAGCATAAAACACCATATGAGATGTTGTTTGGTAAGCCACCATTGTATTCTCAAGTGCGAGTATTTGGTTGTCTCTGTTATATTTCTCACAAATCACAAATGTCAGACAAGTTTGAGACTAGAAGCAGAAAATGCATTTTTCTAGGCTATCCATTTGGAAAGAAAGGTTGGAGAGTGTATGATTTGGAAACGTCAGAATTTGCTGCGTCAAGGGATGTGATATTTAGTGAAAATGAGTTTCCTTTTGACAAGAAATCTGATTTGCTTGCTGTACCCAGAAATGGATTTATGTCACAAGAAATGATCATGCATGGTGTTGATGATGAAGCGCCATATGTATGGGAAAACAGTGAAGAAAGGGGGAGTCATTGTGAAAATAATCACCCATCTAAGGTTGAAGTTGAAGGATTGGAACAACATGTGGATGGAGAGGCGCAAGCTCAGACACCAGGGCATGAGGTGCAGGCTCAGCCAGCAGGGCGTAAGCAGAGAGTAAGAAGGCCATCAACCAGACTTAATGACTATATATGTTACACAGCCAGAGTTGGTTCTTCAGCTGTGGATGATGAACTAAACAGGATGTCAAATACTCCATATCCCATTGCTAAATATGTGAATTGTGACAGATTTTCTGAGTCACACAAAGGATTCCTAGCTGTGGTGACCAAAGAAAAGGAACCCGAACATTATGGTGAAGCAATGAAGAGCAAAAGTTGGCGTGATGCCATGCAAAATGAAATAGATGCACTTGAAAGGAATGAAACATGGACTTTAGAGGATCTTCCAGTTGGTAAGACTGCAATAGGGTGTAAATGGGTGTATCGTATAAAATATCATGCAGATGGAAAAGTTGAGCGGTACAAAGCACGTCTGGTTGCGCTTGGAAATAGGCAAGTGGAAGGAATAGACTATAATGAGACCTTTGCGCCTGTGGCTAAGATGGTGAGTGTGCGTACATTTCTTGCGGTTGCAGCCATCAAGGGCTGGATTTTGCATCAGATGGATGTTCATAATGCGTTTTTGCATGGTGATTTGCATGAGGAGGTGTATATGAAACTACCACCTGGTTTTACTCATTCACAGACAGGGAAAGTGTGTCGACTTCGGAAGTCGATATACGGATTGCGACAAGCACCGAGTATGTGGTTCTCCAAATTGACATCAGCACTTGAGTCATATGGGTTTGTTCAGTCTAAGGCTGATTATTCTCTATTTACTTGGCACAAAGGCAATGCATTTCTGGCTATTTTGGTCTACGTTGATGATCTAGTAATTGCAGGGAATTCAGAATGTGCAATATGTGAGTTCAAACAATATATGAGCTCGATGTTTCATATGAAGGATCTGGGTAAATTGAAATATTTTTTGGGTATAGAAATAGCAAGAGGACCATTGGGATTGTTTCTATGTCAACGCAAGTATGTTCTTGATATACTTGCTGAGTGTGGACTCCTAGGTGCAAAACCAGCGCCAACTCCCATGGAGCAAAATCATTCTTTGGCTAAATCAATGAGTGATAAATTTCAAGACCCAGAGAAGTATAGGAGGTTGATTGGTCGGCTCATATATCTGAAAATTACAAGGCCAGAGTTGTGCTACTCAGTGCACATATTGGCGCAGTTCATGCAAGATCCAAGTCAGACACATTATGAGGCTGCACTTCGTGTTGTTCGATTTTTAAAAGGGAATCCAGGTCAGGGATTGTTGCTTCGAGCTGATGGAGATTTGCAATTGAATGCATTTTGTGACTCAGATTGGGCTAGTTGCCCATTAACTCGCAGATCTCTGTCGGGTTATTTTGTGATGCTTGGGACTTCTCCTATCTCTTGGAAAACTAAGAAGCAACAGACAGTGTCTAGATCATCTGCAGAGGCCGAATATAGATCCATGGCAAATGCTACAGCTGAGCTGTTGTGGTTAAAATCCTTTTTACAATCACTTGATGTGATTCATTCTCAGCCTATGCGACTTTGGTGTGACAGTCAAGCAGCTCTTCATATTGCAACTAATCCTGTCTTTCATGAAAGAACAAAGCACATCGAGTTGGATTGTCACTTTGTACGTGATCAAATTCGAACAAGGTGTATTGCTGCTGTGTACACTCGATCTTCAGAACAACTGGCAGATATCTTCACTAAGGCGCTTGGAAAACAACAATTTAATTATCTGTTAGGCAAGTTGGGCATTTGTGATTTGCATGCTCCAACTTGAGGGGGAGTGTGATAAATTGTGTGAAATTAAATGGTGTATATGTAAAGATTGAGTGTATTTGGTGTTTTAGGAAATAGATTAAATAGAAATATTTGGGAAGATAGGATAGAGTTTTATATAGAAAGATATTTGGTTGTGTTGTATAAAATGAGGAACCTGATGTAAGAAACGAAGATAGAAGAAATCATTTTTCCCTTTCCAATTTTCTTATCGTTTCTTGTGTTTCACGCAAATTTGATCAATTAGAGATAAGGAAAAGGACAAATATCTATATAAATGATGATTAAAAGGGGATATTTCTAATTTTAAAAATTAGAGAGGGATATTTCCAATTGGCTATGATTAGAGGGGGATATAACTAATTTTCCCTAAAAATAATAATGGCTAATCAAATGGCGCAACCATTAAACTTTCACCAACGTTAACCAAATCATTTACCTAATCAAAGGTTGGCTAGTTGAGACACTTCCACCATTGCCCTTCTTTCTTCTTGACAATTTCTCATTCCAAGGTTTTGTTCGTTTTGAATGATTGTCGCCATCTTTCTTCTTTAGACGGAGTGAATTCTCGGGTTGGCTATTTGAGTTGTCTTCACCATGATCATTGGTTTGTTTAGATGAAATCCCATATCTCTCTTCCACTCGCTCTCGAACGGAACGCAATTCATTGTACAAAAATTGGGTTTGACCTTCATCACGGGCCACTATAGCAGATGTTGATGCTAGGTCACACATCAATTGTGCGTGACGGTTTCTAACTTCCAACATAGCATCCTCAATGACAACTCTTCCTTCTCTATCCACAACGATGTCATCATTTGCATCTTGCCTCCAACGTTTAAGAATGTACCTCAGGAGTATTGGGTGGACTTTTTCGTCATTTCTCGAAGAACGATTGGGTTTCCTCTAGAACGAGAATAAGTCTTAGATTCACCCCTCACGAGCCTGGGTTCAAGTACTGATGCCTCTTAACGACCAGAGAACATCGACTAGAATCCATTCTCATAAGGGTTTATTAATTTGTGGATCCTTTCTTTCCAATAGGCGCAAGCCCCTATTGTTAATTACCCCGCGGTTTCCCACGAGAACCTCTGATTAAGAGATTCAAGAAATTAAATGTAATAGGCTAGAAAAGTCATTGTTTAAATGATTTTTGGTATTTAACAAGTAATTTAATTCTTTTGATTTAAGCAAGACTCAATTGATGGCACCAAACCTAATTAACGGGGGCACAATTGAGAATACCAGTGACTCGTTTCTTTTGACTTAAACCTGACTCAATTGATGGTACCAGACCTAATTGACAGGGCCCAATTGAGGAAAGATATACAACCAAGAATATCAAAACTAAGCTAGCTATTTAAAGCATTTAAGGACATCCAAAGCTAAAACCATTTATTTGAAATGTTATATATTTTTTTATTAAGGGATTTGGATTTTAATTTAATTTAATTTATATTGATTTATATTGATTTATTTGGGATTGTCTTAATTTTTTAAATTATTATTATTATTTTTTATTTTTTTTTATTTATCATTATTTAGTTTTGGATTTTTAATTTGTTTTATATGGATTTGATATGAATTTATATTGTCTTTATTTAATTTAAACTTCTTTTTAAACTTTGATTTGATTTTTTATTATTGAATTTTAATTTGAATTAGACTTTTAATTTTTAATTTTGATTTTTTTTTTTTTGGTTTTAGATTTCAATATGTTTTCAATTTTGATTTTGATTGATTTTTTTATTTAGGATTTAGAATAATTGGTAAGAAAATCAATTTTGATTATGAATTTAACCTAAAATTTATTTTTGAAATTTTACTAAGATATTTTATTATTTTTCTAGAGTTTATATAATTTATTCTTCATACTAAAAAAGCTTCAAAAATAAGAAACTCTTGATTTTATCAAAATTTAATATAAAATAATATTGGATCTGGTTTCTTTGGGTTTTTAGAAATTTTTAGATATTTTATTTAGATTTTTCTGAGATTCCTACTATTTTTAATGAATTTTCAAAGTTTTTGACAATTTATAAAACTCATTTTTAAGGGAAAATACTTTGAAAATAAAAAAGGGGCACATTTTAGCATAATTTCATATCAAAATATTAGTAAATCTAGTTTCTACAGATTTTTAGGATTTTATGGATATTTTATTTGAATTTTTCTGAGTTTCCTATTATTTTTAATGAATTTTCGTGGAAAATGGTGATTGGACCACGTGGGCGTTGACTGGGCTATTGGCGCTGACTCAACCCTGGATTTGGTGTAGCGAATGAAATGACCTGCCGCACGTTATCCGCCCCAGACGATCCGGAATGGCGCGAGTTTGAATCACCTTCTTCTCCGACAGGGTTGTATTTTTGCAGAAAGGCCCTTGTCCTTCCTCCGACAAAATTACGGCGGCTCAGGCCACCGTTCCTGTCGAATTTAAGTTCATTGGAATCGTTAAGTGAGGAGAAGAGAATGGTGGGCCCCATTTATGCTGAGATGACGTGTGCTATTATGTGAGACCTGAGGAAGCTCCGGCCTCCATTAATGGAGTGCGTCACATTTTGAGCCTCTTTCCTTGCCAGATTTAGGTGTTTTGTATTCTTGTAGGATCATGGAAGACGATGGTGACGCTAATTTTTCATGGAGGAGCCTAGGAGAGGTCGAACTGAGCTGAGGCGCCTCGGTTTGACTTCGGTCTGATCTGGGTCTGTATTGTGGAGCCCACAGAAGGTTCATCTTGTGCCAGCAGTTGCTCAAGTAGCTCCAGGGGATCGATTATATGAATTCTATGCCTTTAATTTAATTTGGAGTATTGTGATTTGACGGATGAAGCACATGGCAGAAAGGGGTATTTTTTCATACCTTTATTTAATTTTGAGTTGCATGTAAGTCAATAATCAATAACTGAGTTTGATTTGATGATTAATTTAAGTCAATTTAGATGTGTTTTAGATGCACGAACCACTACAGAAAGCAAGAACGAACTTGATTGCACTTTATTCAATTTTTTCACTCTTTACTTCTATGCGATTATTTTGCTGTTTTTGATGATTCATCTTTTGAGTTGCTTAAACGCATGGAAAATCACTTACAGAAGTTGCTATGTACAAGAAGGAACAATGTGCTTCAACCAGTAGAGAGTAATGTGAAATATGTGAATATTTATGTGATTTTCTGCCTAAATAAACAAATAGTGAGAAAACTGCTCTATACTAACTCTAAAATCATGAGGATTTGCAAAAACATCCACAAAGACAGTTATAATTTCTCTATGTAAGCAAAATTGTAGTAGGGTTCAAGATTTTGTAAAATAACATATTTATTTAGAAAATACCCCTGCAGCCTTCATTAATTCATATAAAATCAAATAAAATGCCCAAAAATGAAAAATCAAGTTTCCTGCTGTCCACATAGTCCAGTACCTGCTGTCCAAAGATTTTTTTATATTTTTATGCAAATAGAACCCTACATTTTCTATTTTTCTTTACTGGACAGATTGGGGCAATTGATGTATTTATGCATTTTTTGTTAAAACAACAAACTGAACACTTAAAGCATATGTTATTATTGTTATACTATTCTCTGGACTCAAATTATGATGAAGCTATGTTCTAAAAGAATTTGGGCAGCATCTTCCCCTCTTCTTTGTTCGATGAGATCTCTTGGGAGGGAGATGCAACCCGGGAATGAAGATACTCCATCCGAGGTAAAAAGGCCAGGGTTGAGGAATCCCCAATCGAGGCAAAAAAAAGAGCTAGACCTGAGCAAAACCTCAGGCGAAGCTTGAGACTAAGTGGACTTGAGAAGGAAGAAAGAATAGAGTAAAATAGAAGGTGTTAGAGATCAAATTGATGCTTCAAAACGATTCATTTCATTCATATTTCCATCTTTACAAATAGATAGCACTCAATTTTTACCTTTCCCTCTACTTTTTGGAGTGTTCGATCAATTGTCTCTCACAAACCTATACCAATTCTACTAATTAAGAAAAATTTACAGAAATTTAACCCTATACTATCTTGCGGCTGCTCTCCTCCCTCTTCTAGTGGCTTCAATTGAGGTTTATATAGGCTAGGTCTTAGGGTTTCACTTCATAACCCGAAAGCAATCACAACCTTCTAATTTCCATCTACGGCTCAAATTGAGCTGCGCCTAGGGCCTTGTTTGGCAAAACCATGGGCGGAAGAGAGTGGTTTTGCTGCTTGTGGAGCTGGAGGTGGCCACGTCGTCGAATTCACCGTTTTCACCCGACGTCGCGCGGTAAGTATTGCGTTCTCTTTTTTTTTACCAAGGAAGGAGACAGAGCTGACAAGCGGGCCCTCATCCAACGGGTAGTAAGGAACAGTGAGATAGGTAGGCTCGGTCTTTGGTGAGCCAGTGAAGATCTACAGCATATAGTCCATGCACCGAGTGCACGCGAAGTTTCAAACAGAGGGGTAAATTTTTCGCTGGGGCAGCGATGTCTTCTCTACTCTGGATCCCCTGCAACTGGTCGCACGCGCCCAGGTTTTCTGATTTTTGTGGGATTTCTTTGGTTTTCTATTTAAATTTCTATTAATTATTTGCTACTAATTGAAAATAAATGATTTGAAGGCCTTTCCAAGAGTATTTTTGGATAAAATTTTATGGATAGACTCAGAAAAATATGAGGAATCTACTGGTCCAAATATTTTTATGAAATTCCTCATGGATTTATTTTATTAATTTTATAGGTTTTGTGGGTTTCTTTGCAAAGTGGAGGGTTTCTGTTGATATTTTTGGCATTTTGAAACTATGATAATTCATCATAATTCATGGGGGATTTTTGGGTATTTTTTGGGAATTTTTGGAGTTTGTTTGGTATTTTTCGTGTTTTTTTTTTTAGCTTTCTTGCATTTATTCACCATGAACTGGGTATTTATTTCATGCAATTTGGCACAATATTTTGGAGTCAAACAGGTATATTCTTAATGTCTTCTCTATCCAACACCTTTATTGCATGACAACACAAAATTTCAACTCTCTCAAACTTCTTGCAAGAACACGAAATGCTTTGGTCATCCCGATTCCAAACAACTTGTCTACTTTTGAGGGAACATTCTTCATTATTAATGTTACACATACCAACCGTGTATGTGTTACCATCTATGGATTCTATGTATGCCGAACCGGAGAGCTCACACTCCTTATGGAATAACTCAAAGATTTTGGGCGTATACAACTTTCCGGCTTCACATAGAATTGGAATATTATACCTAATTCTAGGTATTTTTTTTTTCTCATCTCATACTCGGATTTGACCTCTTTCTCACGCTTTGCATGAACAACCCTATCAAATTACTCCATAAACCAGTTTGCATCCAACTTAGAACTTAAATAGTTCTTCAAATCCGAGTTAATACTCTCACTAGATTGTGTGCTACGGATCCCTAAAGTGTAAACATCCTTCATAAAACAATTTGCCCACATTTCTTTACAAGCATATATGCCCCTTTTCCATCTTTCATCTTCCTCGTGCAACTTTCCCGCTAGTTCTTCAAAGGCTTTCTCAAACTCTTCTTCCACCTCGTACTTAAACATATAATCACAAAACTCTCCCATTAACCCTTTATTTTCATTCTTCTTATCATTCTTCTTGTTATATTTAGACAACTTTTTTTGAGCACTTTTCATTATACGCCAAATACATAATCCATGCTTTGTATCCGGCAATACTTGCTCTAAAGCGTTACCCATTGCCATATCTTGATCCGTAAACATGGTTATGGGTCTTTTGCCACCATTCGCCTCCACAAACTTTGTGAACACCCATGCAAAAGACTCGGTAGTTTGGTCACATATGAGAGCTGCACCAAAACTGACAATTTTTCTAAAGTTATTAAAGCCAACAAAAGTTCCAAGGGCCCATTTTTCATTATTAGTTCCAAAAGTTGTATCAAAGATCACTACATCTCCAAACCGGGCATAAGCCGCAATCATTCTACCATCCATCCAAAGAATATTAGCAATCTCTTCATTTTCGATGATATCTTCAAAGTGTTGGAAAGAAGGATTCTCTGAAACCCGCTTTTGAAAGTACTTTGTGATAGCAATGACTGCCCCATATTCCATTGCTTTCTTTCGCATATCCTTTAAGGAATTATTAAGGTCATCTTTGGTGTAACCAACACTTCTAACTCCACCGGCTTGTCTACTTAGTAACTCATGTGATTCTTTCGGTCGGATTCTTGAAATTTCAGCTAGGTTGATGTCAATGAGGGATATTTCAAGGACTTCACGTTGGGTAGGTATTAGATAACAAGCTTCGGATTTTTGGAGAGTGTGGTTGTGATCGAGATGACATCTTTTAACTTTGTATCCTTGGCAATGTTTTTCAAATTTAATTGCCAAAAGAACTTGGCAGCCCGTTCGGGTCTCAGCTCGGGGTGTCTTCGTGAGATGATCTCTCTTGTCCTTTTTTCTCTCCCCTTCACATGAGCACACAAAAGTGTATGAAGAATGAGTATTATCTTTTCTCTTTCTTCCATAAAATTTTTTAACCCCAAAACCATTTCTTCCACCAAAGTTTTTCCAATATGTCCATGCTTCATCAACGGTTGCAAATGTCATACCAACATGAGGCGTGTTATTCGAATTCTCCATATCCTTCATAAAGAACAGGAAAAAAAATTAAACTGTGAGCATTTAAAATTAACATGAAAAATAATTAAACTATCAGTTGTACAGAATAAGAGATATTGGAAGTGCCAGATAAAGAGGCAATCTGGTTTACAAGTGGGTATTTTGTGCACACAACTCAAAACTTGTGAATTGCCAGATAAACACTGATTCCTGATGGAATTATACCATATCCACTTATCCAGCCTCATTTCTGTAACCTGGACCTCAAAATTCAGTACGCCAATTCAATGTCAGGTTATTCCATTTGGTGACTCTACCTCAAAAATTCAGAAGGCAATATAAATATCTCAATATTGATTCCTAATGAATGTATTGTTCCAACATAATGAATGTTGTATTTACACCAAGAGTCAGTAAACAAATTTAGTTGTCAAATTATTAATTTAGTACAGGAAACAACTAAACCAAGAGTCAAATCCTAACACCTCTCTGAAAGCATCAATTTAGTTCTCGAATTATTAAATTAGTACACGAAACAAATTTTAGAATAAATTGTAGAAATTCTAGCATCAAATTAGTTCTCTGAAAGCATCAATTTAGTGTATGGTTCACAAATTCTAGTAGAGATATTAGTTCTCTCTAATTAGTTATCATTTTTTCCCAAACACATTCTAGCATCAAAATTGAACTGTAGAATAAATTCCAATGAAGGGAACAAACCTTGACAGTTCGAGATCATCTCCTTCCAGCCTAAGTAAACTCTATTCTATTCATGAGCTTCGTCTTCAGCTACAGGTCGAGAGAGAAGAAGATTGAGAGGGATGCGGATGCGACTTGATGAGACAGGCGCAGCGATTGTTGTTTTTGGCGGGAACTCGACTAGTATGGACAGCGATTTTGCATTTTGCTTGTTTTTTCGACAAAAAATCGAGGGACGGGCAAGAGGGGGTAGTGAGGAGAGAGGCGAAATACTGAGGTTTTCCATCCGCGTCGTTGGATTGCGATCGGACGGACGGACATAAATGACCGCTCGGGACAGTCGTTTTAAACGACTGTCGAGGATGCGGTTCCGTCCTAGGTCTGCCTACTTAAACACTAAAAAACCAAAAGAAAAGAAAAACAAGAAATCTTAAATTTTCAACGGATTTCCAAAACTGTTTAACATAACGGTAAAGCTTATGGTCTGCACGAATTGATGTTTTTTTTTTTTTTTTTTTTGTCTTTTGACAGTTAGGAAACCTAGGATATACAGACTAAGAATACTTTTTTGTGTACTAACTTAATTGTTCGTACAAAATTTGTGAGTTTAGTTTTGTATAAGTAATGGACGACTTTAAATGAATAAAATATATAGTACTAATTGAGCTTTTTTTAAGTAAAGATTCTAACTGCATTTATGTATTATAACAAACTTAGTACGTAGCTGTAAACAAAATAATACTTTTTAAATGAGTGGAACCCATGAGACTTAAACCATCTAATTTTGAAGATAGTGCAGATATAGCCTGCCAAAATAAAAGAACGGACATTGACTTGAGGAGTTATATATTATAATGTCAACTAATCATATCCAAATTATCCTGATCAGGATTTCATTCGTCAAGTATTAGGTTTGAATCAAATCAAATTCTTCGATTTGTGCCAATCCTAACAAAAAAGACGAATTTCAATCCAACTAATTACAAACTTCTTAATTTGGAATATATATCGAAGATCTACATAATCTGTCACAAAAGATTACGGGTGCTGATCCGGACAACAAACAATCTAGTCTGAACAACATTTTTAAACTCTTATGACTAAAATACCCTATTTATTCTGTTATCCTATTTATTCTGTTATATTGTGTTTCCTAAAATAATCTAATAACTTTCTTTAAATATAGCCTTCAGAAATTAATATAGAGTAATTAATTATTGGATATATAAAATATATATATATGATAATTTATTTGTGCAATCATTGGTTGTATATGTTTTTTAATCTCCTAAAATTCACGTGGCATTTTGTTATAATTTCTATTTATTTATTAGAACAAATTTCGATTGATTAAGAATCTCCTTTTACTAGTGGTCAATTTGTATCCAAAAGACCAAAATTCATGTTTATTTAATATTACAAGATTGATACTGCTTCTAAGTCATCGAGCAAAGATATCAAACCTTTGGATGTATGAAAGACTAGTATATTTCTTTTTATTCTATTCATTCCAAATTCAAATTCAAATTCGCATCGTCAGAAAAAAAAAAAACAAAAAAGAAAAAGAGGATTGAGTAAAACAGTGGTGATATCAAAGATTCAAGTCTGATTGATGAGGTTCCGTACTTGATATTGAAAAAAAAAAGTTGTCGACCAAACAAAAAGAAAAGAGTTCAAAGAAAGCAATGAAAAAGGTACGAAGTTGTCCGTCCAATAGAAGGGCATTATTGTCATTTTTAAAATATGTTGTTGCTCCGATCAATTTATTTGTTGCCCGGATCAGCACCCAAAGATTACATGCTCGAATGTGAGAGTCCAGTAAAGATATATAGTCAATGATTTTGCACTACAACAAAAAAGATTTTTGAAAACACCTCATTAGAAACGGTTTTTAAAAACTCTGTTTCTAAAAATAGCCAGTGGCATTTTGAAAATTGTCAGAGATTATTTTTAGAAACAGTTTTTTAAGTTTTTTATAAAAAACCGTTTCTAAACTTTTTGTAAAAAAAAAAACGCGGTTCATTTTTAGAAACGGTTTGGAAATAAAACCATTTCTACTAATCACATTTTTAGAAACGGTTTTTAGTTAAAAATCGTTTCTAAGAATTATTGATGTGGTGAATTCGCTCTTAAATTTATACCCAATTATACCTAAAAATCAGTTGCAATCGTACAACAATGGTCTAAGTATTATCGGGGTCGAACCACATGGACGGTTTTTCAATTAATTAAGTTTATTAAACTTTGATAATTAGATTTGAGATACAAAAGAATGATAATTGGAACAGATCAAAAGTAAATGTTGCAATTAAGTAAAATTCCTAAGTTAACAGTTCAATGAGTTAAAAATGCTTAAAATATTAATTAATAATTAGGGGTTTAATTAACAGCTAATACTTTTCAGTTTACTCCAGAATCAGCGGCCCGCTGAGAACTCAGGTCGTTGACTCCTAAGTGGGTCGCTGAAGGCAGGGGGCACAGACAACCCGCTGGATCTTCCTGCGGCCCGCTAGGATTAGCATAGACTCAACTTTTTGGTTATTTTAGATGTTACTTTGTGTAAGGAACGAATTCTAACTAAGGCTCCTCAATCCCACTTCCGTTTAAGGCCAGGTTTCCTATAGTTAACCTTAATTCCCTCGAATACAACCTAGATTTCAGCTTTCGTTTCTTGGTCTAAGTTATACAAGTTTATGCTTTTCGATATACGACTCCCTATACTTCCGTAATCGGGAAGGGCTTCAACTTTCGTTTCTTGACCCTAGTCTAACATTCCGGTATCAACTCTCGTGTTAATCATACTTTAACTTAGTTACTTGAAAACGTTTAGATTTAACCACCTAACGATTAAGCGACGTCTAACTTAATGGGTGCAAGCAATTCAATTCAAGCAATTAGTTAAAGTAATCTAAACAATTCAATCAAAGCATAAAACACAACATGCAAACAAAGAAAATAATCTCAAAGCATATTATCAATCATAAACTAAAAAGGTTCACTACTATGGCCCCTAATAAACTACCACTCACGAGTATACATAACAAAACAAACAAAGGTATCTAAGTAATTAAAGAACATAAAGAAAGAAATCAGAAATCAGATTACAACCGATTGTATCCATAACTCCTCCCTTTTCTGCTCTCTGCTACTCAATTCCAACGCGTCGCCGTCGCGGATGCTCCGGCGACCCGCTGACAATCCTTGGTTGCGCTCTCGATTAGCAGAATTTGCTCTCAACTCACGAACTTACAAACTCCTGATGTCTTCTGCTGCTTATATAGGCGTGGGATGGCTCATTATTAGAAACGATTTTTCTAAAAACCGTTTCTAAAAATGGTTGATTTTTAGAAACGATTTTTTAGGAAAAATTGTTTCTAAAAATGAACCGCATTTTTTTTGCAACTTATTAGAAATGATTTTCCTAAAAACCATTTCTAAAAATTAACCGCGTTTAATTTTTTTGCAACTTATTAGAAACGGTTTTTTTTTTTACTAAAAACCATTTCTAAATATCAAACCAAATTTTTAAATAAAGTCGATCTGCTCTCTCCCTTTTCATTCTACCTCCGAAAATTTCTAACTCCTGAAAAATTTTCTAACCCACCATCCGCCTCTCCACTTCACTGCTCCAACTAAATCCCCCCTCTCTCCTCTCCAGTGCCGAAACCCCATCTCTCCCCTCCTCTCTCCTCCGCCTTACTGCCCCCCTATCACTCTGCTCCGGCTGACCACCCCACCCCTCTCTCCTCTCATTGCTTCGACCGCCTCACAAAGGTAACTCTCTCAACCCCTTTGGATTAATTTATATTGGTACTTTGATGCTAGATGTAGATCTTGCTCCCATCCGAAATATATTTGCAAATCTTATTCATATCTATTTGCAACTTATTTTTGTTTTTGACTCAAGTCAATCAACCGACCAAATTTCTTTCCAAATAATATTTGTGTCTTTTTGAATATTAGCACAAATTATGTTCCCTAACTATGTTATTTTAGAGGCCGCATATTATGTGATATATGAAATATTTATTATTGATAAATATTTATTTTGATATATGAATTATTTGTTTTGATATATTAACTGTGTTTGTTGTGATATACCAATTGGTACAAAAGAGTTCCGTCAATTAGTCCATTTTCTGCATATTTTTAGAAAGTTTTTTGTTAAAAAACCGGAGAAATTTTAATATGCTCCATAGTGCATAGGGAGTATTTTTATAAATTGACAAATCTAATTTAACCAATCTAATCTACATATTGAAATCTCATAGGAAACAAAATTTTACAATTTTTTAGATTTTATTACTATTTTTTCGAATTATTTTAACTTGTCATTTTTGGAAACAAACTACTATTTACAACATTCCAAAAATGGCAAGTTATAAAAAATTTAAAAAAATAGTAATAAAATCTCAAAAATTGTAAAAATTGGTGTCCTATGAGATTTCAATATGTAGATTAGATTCGTTAAATTAGATTTGTCAATTTACAAAAATATTTTCGAAAAAGTCCGTGGTGCATAGAATGCCCTATGCACTATGGTGCATATTAAACTTTCTCTAAAAAAAAATCGTTGCTAATAATGTATTTTTACAAAAACCGTTTTTAAAGATGGTCCACATTTTCTGACAGAATCTGGCTTCCTGTTAACAATGCCATTTTTAGAAACGGTTTTTTACAACTTTTTAGCACCACCTATTTTTAGCACCGCTGCCAAACCGTTGCTAAAAACTTATAATTAACCGTTTCTAAAAATAAAAAGTGACGTAGTGTCATCGTAATCTTATCATGTATTTTACATAGTGAACTGCCAAACCGTTTTCTAACGCGCCATCGATGGCACGTGCCATCGATTTTTCATTTAGTCATTTTTCAAGATTCAAAATTCAAACGATCAATCTGAACCATTCAAATTGATTACCATATTGAAATATCCTTGGAGACCAAATTTTAGATTTTTTTCAAATTTTTTTGCTATTTATTATGATATTTTCAAATTGGAGGTCCTGAAATACTCCAATTATAATGTTTTTACAAATAACATAATAAATAGCAAAAGAATTCGAAATAATGTAAAATTTGGTGTCCAAGGGTATCTCAAAAAATAACTCGATGGCACGGGACCCTCCGTGCCATCGATGGCGCGTTAGCATTCCTATATATATAGAGAGAGAGAGAGAGTTTAGCTACGGTGAGTCGCGACTCCCAGACCCTCCGGTGAGTCGCGATCAAAACTCCTAGATCTAGTTCAAAATGACCGATCCAAACCGCCCAATATGATCTCCCTATTGAAATTTCCATGCAGACCAAATTTTTTATTTTTTTGAAATTTTGAAGTATTCTTTTTGAAATTTTAGAAAATCGTTAATCTAATTAGTTCTGAACCATTAAAAAACAGCAGTTTTTAAAATCCAAAAAAAAAACTTAAAAATTTCGAAAAAAATTAAAAATTTGGTCTACATGGAGATTTCAATAGGGAGATCATATTGAACGGTTTGGATCAGTCATTTTGAAGTAGATCTAGGAGTTTTGATCAAGACTCACCGTAGCTAAACTCTATATATATATATATATATATATATATATATTTGTTACGTGCTTCCTTATAATATGTAGAATTCATTTGTTTGGACACATATTGTAATTAAACTTGAGATTATATATAAGTTTTTAATGCACTGCCAAGTTCTCAACAGACATGCATTTTGGGTGTGAAGACAACTTGTTCACCAAGCGACGTGTGACTTGCTCGTCAAGTACGATGTTTCTTGCTGGCCAAGCAAGAGGTTACTTGTTAATCAAGTAGGAAGATATGTTTCTTGGTTGTAAAGAAAGTATATTGTGGTAGATTATTTCTACGCCCCTAAGTAACTCTAGGCTATATAAAGGACCTAGACCCTCCTGTAATCAACACACAAAATAACAGAAAAGCTTCAAGCTTGTAATTCTTTCTCTTCTATAAACAATATTAGGCAGGTGGTGTTTTGTGATTTTTCACCACCCATCTGGTTTTCCACAAATTCCTCGTGTCTTGTTCTTTCTCTCTTTATCTTTTGCTATTGTGCTGTGATATTGTGTGGCTACCTCTATCTTTACCAACTGGTATCATAGCCTAAGGTTACAGCCCAAGGTTACGGAGAGGTTATGTTGGTGTGCAAAATCCAATCGAACGCTTGCGAAGATGGAAGTGTTGCTCAAACAACAAGGAAGGATAGCAGGGCCGATATCCGATGTTTTAATGGTGTGCATTTTGATTATTGAAAATTACAAATAACTAACATGTTGTATGCCAAAGAACTAGAGAATGCTTTATAAAAGAAGAAATCTCGAGGCATAGACGATAGCGCATCGAAGAAGCTGGATCGACGCGCACTCGGTTTCATTCGAAACACCATCACCATGGATGTGGCTTCGCATGTTGCAGATGAGACCACAACTTTTGGATTCATGAAGAGACTGTCTGACTTGTATGAGAAGCCCTCGAGTTCCAACAAGATTCATCGTCTATGACAACTGTTCCAGCTTCATATGGCTGAAGGTGCTTCCGTGACAGATCATGTAGTGGAGTTCAACAACATCGTCAATCAACTGAAGACAATCAAATATTCCTTGGATGACAAGTTGCTCGTGCACTGTCTATTGATCTCTATGCTAGATAGCCGGTCGAATACTATAGAGGTGATTTCTGGCCAAGAAAAGATGACTCTCGACTTTGTTCGTGACCGCATTGTCAACGAAGGCATTCGTAGAAATGAGCGAGGCGAAACAAGTGGGGTGGTCCTAACTGTTCAAATGGGTCGGGATGGTCAAAAGGTCGAGAACCGAGGCAGACCTAAGTCGAGAGGACAAAGCAAGTCTCGAACCAAAGGTGAGGCGGAGTACTGGAATTGTGGAAGGAAGGGTCACCTGAAGCGTGACTGCAAGGCCCCTAAAAAGGAGAAAAAGAGTGGAGATGAGTCTAACTCGGTGAATGCAGCAACAAATGAGGACTCAGATGATGCTCTGGTGTTATGTCTCGACAGTCCAATCGAATCATGGATTCTTAATTCAGGTACTTCTTTTCATTCTATCTCTTGCAATGAATTGATAAAGAATTTTGTATCTGGACAATATGGAAAGGTGTTCTTAACAGATGGTAAACCTTTAATAACTACGGGCAAAGGTGATGTCGACATTAAGTCAAGCAATGGCTGCAGATGGACATTACATGATGTTCGTTATGTTTCTAGATTGAAGAAGAATTTAATTTCTGCGGGTCAATTGGATCGTGGTATAAGATCATCTTTGGAGAAGGTTCTTGGATGATAGTAAAATGAGCAATCGTCATCGCACGAGGCACCAAGGTGGATACACTCTATTTGACTGACAACAGTGGAGACTTTGTGACATTGGCGGGGGCTGAGACTAATCCAATCTATTGGCACAACAGATTGGCTCACATGAGTGATAAAGGCTTGAAGGTGCTAGCTTCAAAGGGGTTACTACCGGCTATGCAGTCGGTAGAAACCGGATTATGTGAAGATTGCGTGCTTAGTAAGCTGAAGCGGGTCAGTTTATCAAAGGTCGGGCGAAAACACAAGGAAGAGAAGCTAGAACTTGTGCACACGGACGTGTGGGGACCGGCACCGGTCCAATCCCAAGGTGGCTTGAGGTACTGTGTCACATTCATCGACGATTCCACTCGCAAGATATGGGTTTACTTTCTCAAACACAAGTCTAAAGTGTTCGCAGTGTTTAAGAAATGGAAGGCGGAGGTCGAGAATGAGACCAGTCAAAAGCTAAAGTGCTTGAGATCGGACAATGATAGCGAGTATGATGGAGCCAATTTCAAGGCGTATTGTGCGGAGCATGAAGTCAAGCTAGTGCGAACAATCCCAAACCGACCACAACAAAATGAGATTGTAGAGAGGATGAATCGAACCCTTAATGATCGCGCTAGGGCAATGCGACTTCACGTAGGTCTGCCTATGATGTTTTGGGGAGAGATAATTAACACGGCAGCTTATCTCATCAATCGAAGTCCCTCGGTGGCCTCAGAATTCGAGTTACGTGAAGATAAGTGGTCGAGTAAAAAGATATCTCTATCTCACTTGAAAACATTTGGATGTACTGTATATGTGCACGTGAACTCAAACAAAAGGGACAAGTTGGATACAAAGGCCAAGAAATGTATTTTCATTGGGTATGGGACTAATTATTTTGGTTATAGATTTTAGGATGAGAAAAATCAAAAAGTAATTAGGTCTAAGGATGCTACCTTCAATGAAAATGAGTTATACAAGAAGTCTGAATCTAATGAAGATGAAATGAGAGAGATTGATTTAGGTGATACTAAAGTTCCAAATGTTACGCCGGCAATGATTGGATCGAAGGTGACACGGTCCAAGAAGACAATGAAGCCGATGATGTTGCGACCGGAGATGCAGCCGACGGTGAAGAAAAGCCCAACCCACAAGAACCGGTGTTGAGAAGGTCTACTCGGGTTCGTAAACCTAACACGCGGTATTTATCTTCCATCAACTATTTACTTTTGACCGACTCGGGTGAGCCTGAAGACTATAGTGAGGCGATAAGCTCGGGTCGTTCGGTCAAGCGGGAGCATGCCATGCAAAAGGAGCTAAGGTCCTTGGAGAAAAACATGATATGGGTCCTAATTCGGTTGCCAGAAATGAAGAAGGCGCTACAAAACAAGTAGGTGTATCGAGTTAAAGAAGAAACTGATGGTAGTAAGCGGTACAAGACAAGGTTGGTGGTCAAAAGTTTCTTGCAAAAGAAAAGAATTGATTACAGTGAAGTTTTCTCACCGATGGTGAAGCTTACAACCATTTGAATGATTCTCGGCATTGTAGCAACCGAGAATTTGCACCTAGAACAACTCAATGTGAAGACGGCTTTCCTTCATTGTGATTTGGAAGAGGAAATCTACATGGTGCAACCTGAGGGATTCGGAACTCAGGGTAAGAAGGGTCTTGTGTGCAAGTTGAATAAAAGCCTATATGGTTTGAAGCAAGCTCCTAGACAGTGGTACAAGAAGTTCGACAAATTCATGTGTAGTCGTGGATTTAGGCGAGGAGACACGGACCATTGATGTTACTTCAAAGATTTTGGTGGCTCATATGTTATATTGCTTTTGTATGTCGATGACATGCTCATTGCAGGTGCAAGTATGAATGAAATCAACATACTAAAGCAGGAGTTAGCAAAAGAGTTCGAGATGAAGGACTTGGGTCCAGCAAGTCAAATTCTAGGCATGTGCATTTCTCGAGATCGTGTGGCAGGTACTCTGACTCTGTCACAAGAGAAGTACATCAACAAGGTGTTGGATCGATTTCGAGTGCAAGATGTTAAGCCAAGAATCACACCGCTAGGGGTACAACTCAAGTTATCGAAGGCTCAAGCACCAAAGATGAAGGAGCGTGACTACATGGTGATTGTGCCCTATTCCTCGGCGGTTGGCAGTCTCTGTATGCTATGGTGTGCACCAGATCGGACATTGCTCATGCAGTGGGAGTAGTAAGCCGTTACATGGCAAATCCAGGTACTGCACATTGGGAGGCGGTGAAATGGTTGCTAAGATACTTGAAAGGGACTTCAAGTATGGCACTGTGCTTCAAGAAAGGCAGTGTTGGCATAGAAGGATCCGTTGATGCGGACCTTGATGGTGATGTGGATAGTCACTTCCGATTATGTTTACATGAGGAGGTACGACTATAAGATGGATGTCGAGATTGCAAAAATGCGTAGCTCTTTCTATAACAGAAGCAGATTACGTGGCGATTCGGAGGTCGGGAAAGAGGTGGTTTGGTTACTCAATTTTCTAGAGGAGATTGGGAAGAACCAAGGTTGCAGAGCACTCTACACCGACAGTCAAAGTGCTTTGTGTCTCGCGAAGAATCTGGTGTTTCATTCAAGGATGAAACACATCCCGCTAAAGTATCACTACATTCATCAATTGATAGAAGATGAGACCTTGTTGTTGAGAAAGATCGTAGATGCAGCAAATCTTGCGGACATGCTCACGAAAGTTGTCACAACGGATAAACTGAGACTGAGGCTGTGCATTGACTCAGTTGGTGTAACATAGTAGAAAATACCAGACTGGAGTGAATCAGTTGAGTTAATTTAAAATAAAATAAAATAAAATAAAATAAAATTTAGAAATTTAATCTATGAAAATAGTAATATTTTAAAGAAATAAATCTGAAGCAACATGAAAATCGATTCGAATTCAAAATCTTGACTTAGTATAGTATCCAAAAAAAAATTATTTACATAATTCTAGCAAAATCAAAGTTTAATTTATTACGACCATTAAGTGTAAATTGAATTGTATCTTAATAAAAGAAATTAATTAAATCATTTATTTGAGTTGCCACACCCTTGACCATATAAACTTTGCCACAGAAAATCCAAGGAAGAAAGTTTCGATAAAAAAAAAGAGAGAGAGAGAGTCGGATGGTGCGCTGGCACCATCTTCTTCCCCGTTTCTCTTATGTTCTCTTCTTCGATCCGTTCGATCGCCACCTCTCTTCTTCGATGAAACGAAGCACGCATTTCAAGGATGGACGTGGTGAGGCAAACCAATAGGCAGAGGCCACCTCTCCTTTGTTCTTAATTTTTGCTTCCGATCTTATCCGTGAGAGGCAATAAGGAGGTGAGCTCAATCTTTGAGAACGGTGAAATTCTTGATAGATTAATCATCGTCGTCCCTTTTCAATCGTTATCTTCTTCTCTTCTCTCTTTTGAGTGCTGCCTATAAAAAGGGGTCGGAAAAAAAAATGGGATCTCTTTGGTTGGCTTTTGGGTTAGAAAATCCAGAAAAAAAAAGAGTGAGAGCAGAAGAAAACTACAGAGAAGGAATTTAGAGAGGAGATTAAGGTACAACACTTCTCTTTTTTTTTCAATTTCGGTTAACAAATGAGATTTTTGGGATTTCGGATTTGTTTTGAAATTTGAGTTAACCACGAAATTGAGGTGAATCATAGGTTAATATGAATTTAATTAGGAGTATAAAGTATAACGGTAAAGAAATTTGTTTGGTTTTGTAACTGTTTTTGATATTGAAGTTGAGCCGATTTCTTGAAATGTTAGAAAATAGGATTATTAACAAAGTAATAAGGGTTTTTGTGGTTTGCCTTGATTGAGGACCTTAATCAGAAGTTAGAGGCTCAATTTAGAAGTTAAGTGGAGTAGATAAGGTGTTTAAATTGATGGATACAACAAATGAAATGAATATATGCATTTCGGGTTAGAAAAAAAAATGGAAATTGAAGAAAATTATGAGTTATAGATGTTCTGATTAATTTGATGGTTTAGATCGCTAATAGAGATGTTGTGCAGGTGTGTTGTGAGGTGGTACCCGCCTCTGTACCGCTGGTTCTCCCTTTGGCACTGTTCTGGTACGACCTGTGGTTGTGTCGGGACTAATCTGTGAAAAAAAAGGGGTCTGAGGACCTATTTGTAAGAAAAAAAGGACCTAAAAGTTATTAAAAAGGACCTTTTCATAAAGAAAAAGGGTCTGGTTGAGAAATAAATTGATCTAGGGTCCTTTTCGGAATTTTGGATGAGGTTGCGGATCGAATCCGTAGCTGGGGTTAGCGGATCCTGTCGGAAGTGGGTCGGACCCGTTATGGTTGGCTCAGGTCAACTGGCCACGTTGACCTGGCTCAACCAGTTCACGAGATGGGTTTTTGGGCTGTGTGTTGTTTTGGGTTGAGCCGAGAGGAAGAAAAAAAATATATGGGCTTGAGCCCAATGCGGATTTTTGTTGGATTTGGATTTAGGTCGAGATTTTGAAGTTGAGATTTAATTAAAACTTAATCAAAGATTAAGTTAAATAAATTGTGGGCTTAAAAAAATAAATAACTAAAGGAAAGGCCACTTAAATGTCGGGTATTCCTTTAGTTAGTCGCGGCTTTTGGAAAATGATGAGTATAGTCCGAGTGAATCTAGAACTGATACAAATCCTCGACTTTCTGATCCCAAATAACAACAAAATCAAATAACTTTCGAATTTTTCCAATTTGTTTTATGATTTTTGATTTTGGATTTGTAATTTATATTTAATTAATGATATAAACTACTTAATAAACATAAGGGATTAATATTAAACAAAGTATTTAAAATAAAAAAATAGATTAATTAATTAGTAAATTCTTAACAAATTAATAAGAAAGAAAATATTAAAAGTAACACTATAAACATAAACTAAATAGATAATTATTAATAATAGATTAAGAAATAAATAAAATAATTTAATTAAGAAATCAAGTAAAAAAAAAACTTAAACTAAAAACTAAAATTTACCGAAAACACAAGCAATTACTATAATAAATAATAAAGTACTGGTCAGTCAGATAGCATAAGCCGGACCACATTTAAGGGAATTAAGTTAGGTTGATTTAAGAAACCGTTTAGTCAAATCTTAACAGTTCTTGACTAATATACAGGAAACTTGGCGGAGACTGAACTCAATCCATCAACAGGTGCGGATACGTGGATTTTTATAGAGATCCAGTCCTGGTAACTTTAAATTAAACATGGCATGTTGTTGATTCCGTTGGATGCATTATACAATGATCATGTAGATTTAGGAACAGATATTACAACTCAAAAACTCATGTTGAAAAGATCTCATTTGTTAAAATGGTTATAATAGCCAGGCAAGTTTGCATATTCATTTGTTATAAATGAGCTAAGTTGTGTCAGCTCATCTTAATCTTGCCTGATGATTTAGAATTATAATTGAGCATGAATGATACTGTGTGGAGATTGAGATTGATATGGTAATGATGTTCCGAATGATAATCAAAGCCACTCTCCGGAGTCGGTCGGCCACCGGCTTCGGCCAGTTCGATAGTACTATACGGATATGGAATCCCTACCGCCTGTCAGGGTCATAGATTATATCTCTACCGCCTGCCCTGTCCAGGGAAGATCTCTCTCCGCCTGCTCATACTAGTTGAGTTGGGAGATCTGAGTGAGTTTTTGGTGTCATACTGATATGGACTGATATGCTTATATGATATGCTTATATTTCTTTTTGCCACCTGGTCTAGGGATACGTCTCTTTTTATGGTCAGGTAAGGATAAAGTTCTTGAAATCTACATATGTTTGTATGCATGATCATGGAAAAATTATAAAGGATTATTCTTGATTCGTCGCTCGTTATAGAATTGATTGGAAATTCGCATTTGTATTGCATGGATAATTTAACCAAGTTTAGTTATAGATTCATGTTGACTATTACGGGTGTGACTTTCGGGCTAAGATTTCAACTAGAAATCTACGTCTGGAACTAAAACCCGCACTGAGAATTCTATTCTCACTCCGTATTTGTTTTGCATGTTCTCCGGTGGATGGGGGTTGACGTATTGTTTACACATGAAGACTGCATTTAGTGAATTGCGACAGAGATCACCTTTACATAGGAGGATATTGGTTATATTTTCTTATGGTGCAGTAGAGAATATTGTTAAGGTATATATGTACTAACCTGTACAATTTGCGATCGACTGCGAGTCGATATACTGTATTTTATGCTTTATTTTATTTGTATCCTTAGCTTGATAATATTTGATTATATTGTCAGAAGGGAAAAAAAAAAAAAAACTCACTGTCACTTTAGGTTTAGTTTTCAGGTTAAGCCTTACGAAAGTACAATTATCTGTACTTTCGTGGCGGGAGCTATCACGTCTGGCTGCGGGATGTGACAGTTGGGCTCAACCACTAGTCAAGTGGGAGCTGCTGCCTGCCTATGGAACTTTGATTGGAGTAAAGGAGATGCGGAAGATATTTGGGACACTGGGATAATAGTGTTACCAACCTGTCTTCGAGTGGGAGATTGTTGGGTGTGAAGACAACTTGTTCACCAAGCAACGTGTGACTTGCTCTTTAAGTACAGTGTTTCTTGCTGGCCAAGCAAGAGGTTACTTGTTAATCAAGCAGGAAGATATATTTTTTGGTTGTAAAGAAAGTATCTTGCGGTAGATTGTTTTTTCCTTTAAGTAACTCTAGACTATATAAATGACCTAGACCCTCATATAATCAACACATAGAACAACAGAAAAGTTTCAAGCTTGTAATTCTTTCTCTTCTATAAACAATATTAGACAGGCGGTGTTTGTGATTTTTCACCACCCGTCTGGTTTTTCACAAATTCCTCGTGTCTTGTTCTTTCTCTATTTTATCTCTTGATATTGTGTTGTTATATTGTGTGGCTACCTGACTTTACAATACATTCATATCCCTTCTAAATTAATTAAGTCCCGATGCATGATGAGAGGCAATATCATTAGTATTTTACTTAATGAACAATGGCTATAAAAAGCAAATGCATTTACACTTTCAATTAATTAATTCAGTTCCTGTCAAGGTTTTAAAATGCTCTGTTTTATCACCGATTAAACTGAATTATCTATGTTTTTAGCCATTCCGCATGACCGTTTTATCACCGCATAACTGTTTTATCACCGTTTTATCACAAATCATCATCAACCACTAAAACCGCACAAATTATATTTTAAAACCTTGGACTTCCTGTTGAACTCCCAGCCTCACATAAATAACTTAACCTACAATTTAGTTTCAGGAACAACAATAAATATTTCAGTACTGAGTTCAGAATGATTAAATAATTTGTCATGATCTAAATCTCGTGATTTAAATATAATTTGAGAGTATGTCATTTTTCAATATGCGAAATTCTACTCTATAAAAAATCATGCCAAATTTAGAGAATTTAGCCATTTCGGCGTATTTGTCAGTTAAAATTGCTCTTGTACTTTTTGTCGGATCTTCTGTGACGAAAAGCAAAGGTGTAACGGGTCCAACAGGATTAGATTTTTAAGGAAATAATACTTGATAGATACATGATGTACTACAAAATTTAGACCACATAATATATTGTTAAAACTCTAATTTTTTGGATATTCTGTGCATGCGGCCAACGTATGCTAGTCATTAGGAGTAGGATTTATGTTTCGATTCTACTAATTACACGGATAGATATATGCGGGAAGCTTATAAAATCACCCTAGCTACCTTTTTAAGCATTTAGACAACCTTTTGGACTATTCATCATTCCAAATTAAAAAAAAAAATTGGGCTATTCGGTTTAATCATAAAGAAGTGCCAAGGAAAAACGTACAGTTTGCTTACAATTAAACTGCCCAGTACGTGTACTGATTAACACGCGCCACCCATAGATTTTCTTCTATGTTTGGTGTATAAAAAATTGTCGACTATATGCTTAGAATTTTTTTTCGAAAATTGACCAAAAAATGTTAGTAATATTTACCTTTCATTAAGAAATGTGTTATTTCATAACGGCATTTGCGCGCATCAACATAATCTACCAATTTTTTTTTTTTTTTTTTTGTTCAGAAGTACATAATATCATATTTATTTGACTTTGTTAAAGATAACGGCACAAATATAAGTACATTAAGTTCTTGACAGCTGTGGTCATGGTTTCCCAACAAAACTAATAATAATAATAATAATAATAATAATAATAATAATAATAATAATAATAAATAAATACTATAAGCCTAGCTATAAAAGGAGTCGACACACTACGTACGTAATAAAATATAACGCAATATTGTTCCTTAACATAAAAATGGAGGGACCAACTGAACTAATGGTCTTCCTCTTTGTTATCTTTCTTCTGTTTGGTAGAGCTCAGAGTTCAAACACGAAAACACCAGCTCCATTTCATGTCGGAGTTATTCTTGATTTGAATACCTCTGTAGGCAAAATGGCTCAAACCAGCATTGCATTGGCAATAGAAGATTTCTACACGGTACATTTGAATTACACTACCCGTCTTGTTCTTCACACCAAAGATGCCAACCAGGATGACGTTCAAGCTAATTTTGCAGGTAATTTTAATGCACAAATTAACATAGTGTACAAATTGTTTAATTAGTGAACCTAGGTTGAAATTACCGTTCTCTTGTAAGCCGTTCCTGATTGTGTTTTGAGTAGTCATCAACAAATAAGGTGTTTCCAAGTAGCCTACCAGAAATGAAAATCCTGTTTTCTTGGCCTATTTTTATATTGATATATATATATATATATATATATATATATATATATATATATATATATATATATATATATATATATATATATATATATATATATATATATATATATATATGCGAAGTTATTACTTATCTAATATATTAAGTCAAAGAAAAACCTTTGTCGAGTACAGTAAAAGATCCACAATATTCAAATATTAGAAAATGCTATATGTTCTAATAACAAAGAGTAACTGTTTCACAAATTAATCACGCACTATTTGCAGATTTATTTAAAATTCATATCTGTTTATATTCCTTAATTATATTTACATAAGCACGTTTATAGCTTTGTGTTCCACATTACCTATGTAATATGTACTATATTTCTTGACATAATATAATTTGAAACACCAGCCGGTTAATATAAATTAAATTAACGGAAAGGTTGACGAGCTCTTCTAATACGAGAACACAGCTTGTCCTTAGCTTGTCTAATAATCATGAAGAAGTAAAACCAACAAAATAGAAATGTTTTGGGCATAAAGTATCTAGACAAATGGATAAATCCATAAAATATACAGGCTATGTTACCCCGTACGAACTGGGTATGGGTACACGTCCGGTACAGCACCGGTATGTACCGAATACGTCACGTGACGTAACGAATATTTTAATCTGGTCAAACCAACTTGTACGGTCAGCTGTACGGATCGGTACGCGTGCCGGATCCACTTCTACACCCACGTGAAATCTGGTATATTTCATTTTGTGTTTAGGATCTCTACTTCGGCCACAAAAAATCGAGCGCACACATTCAAATTCCCATGTGCTATTGTCCACACCCAAGCATTTAATTGAGCGCACGCCATTCATTCAAATGTCATTTCGTGCTCTGACTCCCATCTTTGATATATATACCTATATTTGGATGGAGTGATAATAGGAAATTTGAACATAGACATTCTTATTCCTTATTCCATATTCAAATATCAAAGTTTTGTTAGAATATGAATAAGGGTCCGAATAAGTTCAAATTTCTTATTCTTATATTGTTTGATTTTCACCCGAATAAAGAAATAAGCTCCTTATTACTTATTCACCCCACTTCCAAACACACCCTATAGAGTATTATGGGCTCGTTTGGATGGGATGGAATTGGCCAATTTCTAGGAATTGGCAATTCCATTCCTAGGAATTGGCAATTCCATCCAAACAATATTTCCAATTCCTAGGAATAGCTAATTCCCACAATTCCTGTGAATAGTATTTTTCCCTAAATTTATGCTATTCCTACCCAATTCCTAACCCATCCAAACGACACCTAGAGGAATATTCAAGATATTGTGGGACTAAAGGAGCGGAGCAAACAGGACAAACAATCCATCCACCCATAGCTTTGTTCTCCATTGCTCAATTTATGGATGTCTCAATTTCATAAATTTCAGAAAAAATTATATTATGTTTTTATTTGTTTGAAGGCTTTTAAATAATCATTTGGGTATGAAAATTTATATACTTGCTCAATAGATATATTGAAAATTCAATGGTATAAAATTTTCTAATTATAGACTTATAAAATATTTTAGACATTTTTTTGAATCTCATAAAATTTAATTTGTATAATAGTTTAGATTTTTAATTGTTTGAAGACATTTAAAATTCATTTGGCTATGAAAATTTATGCGCTTAATCACATATATGTGAAAATTTTCGTAATATAAAATTTTATAATCATACACTTATAAATAAAATATTACATATGATTCATCATATTTAAAAATAATAAAATATATACATATACCGTCGTATCCATACAGAGATTTTTGAAAATTTTCGTACCGCCGTACACATACCGTACCGGATACAGTACTCGAATCCGAACCCGTGCAACATAGTATACAGGTCAAGCTAGCTAGTACATGTATAGTTACATACTAAAGCAAGTAGTGACATATATAATCAAAATGATAGCTTTTTTTTTTAATTGGAAGAAAAAATGCTTTTTTGTATGTATTAATTACAAAAAACTGAAGAAGAAACAAATTAATATGATTAACAGGACCAAATCAAAGCCATGTGTTATTGCCCCGAAAATCTTTTTGAGAAATCTGATTTTCTCCCTCATGTTGGCATCGAAAGACTTCAATTGGATTCAATGTAAGAACTTTAACGACCTTGAATGTGGAATTAAACCAAGATCAAATGTTACCTCCAGCTTTGCTTTCAATTGTGAATGGCATAAAAAAAATTCCTGCAAAGAACAATGCCTAGAAGAGCACTACATAACCGAACCGCTTCCCTTGTTTTGATGGTGAACTCCGGAATATCGGTCCTGACCTTGTCTCTCTTCTTCCCTCTCTATTCCTCTCAAGAATGATGCCTTATTTGAGAAAGAGAGAAATACTCGAGATGTTATCCATCAGAACAAGAGAAGTATATAAAGGGATCATCAATCACTTATTAAATGCAAATCTAACTGTCCATAATTAATACTGAGATCATATTCTAAAGGGTGCAAAAAAGTTCATAGTATCTAGTCAATTAATTAAACTATTAGTTTAATTAATTTTGCCGACTCAACTGAGTACGTCCGACTCTCGTTTATAAACGAAATACAATCGTTTATAAACGATATGCTCGGATAAATTTCTTTTTCCCGATTCAATATGCGTAGCATCCACTCATCAATATAATGATATATTTGGACAAATTGCCCAATCCTTGATGACCAATAATTCGGTTCCACATGTGCACGCATATTGCATTGATCCATTTATTTAAATATAGTAATGAAGTACTTGGTCCATTAAATAAACAAAAGTCAACCATTTCCTTGCACCAATATTAGACTTTCTTAATTAGATTAATTAATATACATTAATTAATCTAATAACGCACTATTTGGGAAATACCTTTATAATGTAATTTGCACCAATAATATTACATTCAATTCATTAATTCAAAGAAAAAATTGTTGCGATTCCGAGATGCCCACACCACAAGTTCCATACTTTGCACAAGCATCCAATGTTTCAGACATCTAAATTCCGTCTTAATATTTTAAGACTGTGGCCCACACTTCATTCTTTTTTTTTCTTTTTTTTGATGAGCACACTTCATCTTTGTACCGCTTATACATTGCAAAATGTAGATCCAGATAAGCAGAAATATTCTCATTCTAAATTTCTAGCTACCTTAACTTGACAGCCTCTGTCAAGCATTTCGAAAAAAAATTCAAGCTACCTTTGTCAGGTCCACATGATGTGGCCGATGAAAAAGAAAAAGAAAAAAACAGACAACACGAGCATCTATACAAAAAGCATCCTCTATGCAGTTTTATATCAAATGCCACAAAAATCTGTTAAATCTTTTGCTGATTTAACAACAACATCAGACAGTTTTACTAGTTTTTAAATTGAAAAACATTTGCAAGCAACTTAAGATGCACAATATGCAGGGCGGGGTTGATCTGAGGGGGGCCGGCATAGGGCTCGCCTTTGCCGAGAATTTTTTTTTAAATGTGAAATATTATAAAATACGGTGCTAATATAGTTATCTGATGTGTCTGACCTACTCTAATATTGAAAATTCAACGGCTCGTTTGGATTGGGGTGGAATAGCCAATTCCTAGGAATTGGCAATTCTATTCCTAAATTTTTCATCCAAACGGTTTTAGAATAGCCAATTCCATTCCTAACACAATTTTCAATAACACTCTTCCCAACAACACTTTTCTCTCTACTTTTTCACACTTCCCAACGCTATTCCTAAACTCACCATCCAAACAACATTTCTAATTCTCGGAATAGCCAATTCCTCCACTCTTCCCACTCTTCCCACTCTTCCTACTCTTCCCACTCTTCCCACTATTCCCAACCCATCCAAACGAGCCCCAAGTTACTAAAATCTAATTGGAGTCGGATTTCAACGACTCGACCTACTTTATACTCTAATACTGGTTTTACCCTGACAATTTATATGGTCACATCAATTAAGGTAGGAACCATATTTCTGTGATGTTTTGATTTGTACAATAGGAGTAGTGCGAACTGTTATACTCTCTCTTTTTGTAACCAGAGGAGCTCAAAAAGACGTAATAATGGATTTTTGAAAGGTATGAGCCCTTGTTCATGGCATGGAGAAGAATTGTGATGAAAGAGCTTTGACACCAAAGTTTCAACTATTCCAACAACTGATCAGACAATGATTTGGAAATAATTATCGTATATTGACAAAAAGAAAGAAGTAAATAAAAATTGTACTCAGGAATTAATCATATTCCAATCCCAATATAGGCCTCAAAATTTATCGATTTTAAAGTTATGTAAAAAAATTCACAATATAAGAGCCACAGATTGATCACTACTATTTGTAAAGAAATAAGCACTGATGTGACCTACAACAACAACACCCGAATTAGGATGATAATAGATGTGGACTCTATCAACAGTTCAACACAAATAAATTTAGCCCTTTCATATATTATTGCTATTATTACTATTATTATTATATTATTATTTTTGTTATTTTATATTATTGTTATTGTTCTTGTTGTTGTTGTTTTTTTTATATTTTATATTTTTAAGCTCTCTTATTGATTGTAATATTGGCACAAACGTATCAATTCGTCTTTGAGTGTTACTCTTATCATTTTGAACCATTGAACACCTAGATTCCATCATTCCCTTGGAAATCCTAAATTAAAAGGCTTTATTCAATTGCAGCACAAGATTTTCTACAAAACATGACCGTCGAAGCAATCATAGGACCCCAGAAATCCACACAAGCAGTCATTGTCTCACAGATAGGTAATAAAAGTCAAGTGCCAGTTATTACATTCTCCGCAACAAGTCCAACACTTTCCTCCTTGAATGTGCCTTATTTTGTAAGGACAACAATAAATGACACAGCTCAAGTAAAAACCATTACCTCGCTCATCCAAGCCTATGGATGGCGAGAGGTAGTACCTATTTATGAAGATACCGATTTTGGACGGGGCATTATCTCATATCTTACTGACAGCCTCCAAGAGATCGATGTGCAGATTCCATACCGTAGCTTTATATCCATATCATCAACCAATGACCAAATCCAAAAGGAGTTGTACAAGTTACAAACAATGCAAACAAGGGTTTTTATCGTACACATGTCATCTTCTATGGGCTCTGCCCTATTTTTGAATGCTAAAAAAGTACGGATGATGAGTGAAGGATATGTATGGATCATGACAAATGGTGTTACAAACATGATCGACTCCTTCAATTCAAGTGTAATCAGAGCAATGAGTGGAGCTCTTGGTATACGACTATATATGCCAGAGACAGAGGAGTTGGATAACTTCACAACCAGATGGAAAAATAGTTTCCAAGAAAACAATCCGCAAGAAATATCTAGTGAACCTAGTATCTATGTGTTTTGGGCTTATGATACCATCTATGCTCTAGCAATGGCAGTAGAAAATGTAGGTGTTCAAGCCCAAAGTGGAAACTCCACGACTTCAGGGCACTTGCCAGTGTTTCCCAATGGACCTCAGCTTCTTCAAGCACTCCTCCATATCAAGTTCCCAGGTTTGAGTGGGAATTTTCAATTAATAGACGGGCAGTTGCAGTACTCAGCCTTTGAAATAATTAATGTGATAGGACGGGGGATAAGGAATATTGGATATTGGAGAGAAAAACAGGGGCTATCAAAGCAATTGCTGGATGCTGATAACAAAACTTACTCAACATCACCGCAAGATTTGAACCCGGTCATTTGGCCCGGTGAATCAATCATAGTGCCAAAGGGTTGGGAGATTCCTGTCAGTGGGAGAAAACTGCGTGTCGGTGTTGTAAATATTTCATTTTCAGAGTTCATCCGAGTGGATAAAGATCCACTGACAGGTGCCAATAAAGCAATTGGGTATGCAGTTGATGTGTTTGAAGAGGCCATCAAAAAATTACCTTATTCAGTTCCCTTCGAGTATGAACAATTTGGAGAAGGGTTGCAAGCCAGCATGGTGACCTTCAATGATTTTGTCTTCCAAGTGTACATTGGAGTAAGTATAAATACAAGTCATACACGAATATGGTGATTGAGTTAACAGAATATTTTAACAATTTAGTTAGATGTGGTTGAAATTTTAAACATAGTATTTATTTATTAATTTATTTATTTATTTATTCATCTAGATAGTTACTTTTTTGTGAAAAATAATATATTCACTAGTCACTACAAAACTATATGATTCCTGTTAGTATTACTACAATTGATCAACTCTAGCAAGAATGCGAAGGGTGTCCAGGTGATGTGAAATTGTTTCGTGTTCTAGTAGGACTTCAGTAATTAAAAGCGCTTGAACCAATTCATATTTGCCTAGTTTTATGATCTTCGAAATTAAATGCACCTATAACGATCAAAACAATTTTAATTTGTTCTTATAAACACAATTGTAATGCTGACTCTCAAGTCCTTTAATTTGCTTATTATTGTAGAACTATGACGTGGCTATAGGAGATATTACCATAAGATACAACCGTACGCTTTATGTAGATTTCTCAATGCCATACACTGACTCAGGAGTTGCAATGATTGTTCCAGTCAAGCAGGCTGAACACAAAAATGCCTTGATTTTCTTTAAGCCATTAGGTATTCACCTATGGCTAGCGTGCTTTGGATTTGTCATCTCCACTGGCATAATTATATGGATATTAGAGCCTAAAATCAGGAAATCCCTCGGGGATTCAAAATCAAAGCATCTAGGAGTCATACTGCAATTATCCCTGTTTGCATATCGTAAGTAAAAGTAGTACTTCTCTTAAGTAAATATGTCTACAGACATTATGCTACATCAAACTAAAAGTTAACTATATATGTTCTTTATCACAAATTAACATATTTTCAAATAAATTATAGAGAGAGAAGATCTTAGCGTCTACTCAAGGATTGTAGCTATTGCATCAGCTGGTTTTCTGCTTATATTGACTTCGAGCTACACTGCTAATCTAACGTCAATGTTAACAGTACAGAATCTCCAACCAACAGTAACTGACATCAATGACCTCATAAAGAATGGTGATTATGTTGGATATGAAGAAGGTTCTTTTGTCCAGGGCTTGCTTCTGCAGCTCCATTTTGACAAATCAAAAATCAAGAGCCTCAGTTTCGACAATTTTACCCAGGAGCTTGACAAGGGAAGTGCAAATGGTGGTGTTGCTGCGATAGTTGATGAAGTACCATACATCAAGTTATTTTTGGCCAAACATTGCAACTTATACACAATGATTCCGATTCATAAGAGTGCAGGCTTTGGATTTGTAAGTTGGCTATACTGTTATAATTTTTTCTTAAAATTTCAAAAATCTTTAGAGGCTGTATTGAACGTATAAAATTTTTTAATTCTTTTTTATTTAGTAGAAGAATATTGCTCATATAAATATTCTTTTAACATCATACTCTTATTATTGTCATTCAGAAAGAACTTAGGACGGTGTATATTATTAATCTTGTATTTGTACATTCTAATAATCTTATTATTAGTATGTAACTATGTATACATAGCGGTATCATCTTCCTAATTTCTAGTCCTTATTTTAGACAACTCAACAGTGGCTGGCTGGCTGCTAAGGAACTAATTTCAACATGGACAGGCTTTTAAGAAGGGCTCTCCATTAGTCCCAGACATCTCACAAGCAATCCTAAACATGATTGATGGAGACGAGATGATGCGCATTGAGAAAACATGGATTGAAGACCAGAACTGTCAGGATAGCAGCAACAACAACAACGTCGGGTCAAACAGCTTACACTTTCTCAGTTTCTGGGAGCTTTTTACCTTCAACGGAGCTATTTCTATCATCTCCCTATTTGTTTTTGCAATTATTTTACTCTACAAGAAATGGCATACTACAACGAGGGTGACGAACCTTGAATCAGGCTCAAGCCAAGAGGGAAATGAAACTGTCAACCCGTCTCCACCTGAAGGTGCTATCAGCTAATCATTAATCGTTGAATTGAATAACCCCCAACTTGTTTCATTATCTCAATATTGCGACTCCTATGTTAGTTATTTCAACCAGTCATGCCAATATAAACTGCACTTATTTAACACGAATTATTTTAATGTACTACACATATATTTAACATAAAAAATTTATTATAAATAATTTTCTGAAAGAATTAAAAAGTGATCTACTACATGCTTGGTGCCTGTCTGATACCAAAGCAGAATCAGAATATATATGCCTGAACGTAAAACCTATGCACCGAATCCACAACAATTATCAAGAGTGAATTTCCAAATAAAATTTTTAAGAATAAAGCTAATTTCAAAGTAACTATTTCCGAGTCCTATATATTATATAACATAAGAACTATATATAAAAAAAATTTCTTGATTATTTTTTTCTGGTGATTTATATCAGGTGATCATGTGAGGTCTAGCGGAACTGCAGTAATCAGAGCACGCACATGCTCTTGGTAAATGGAGTCTCTTGTTTCCTGCTAATTTAGGTTCACAATTCAACGGTGGCTTTCTTTCTTGTTTGCATTATTTATTTTGCATTAGTGTTTATAAAGTTCAATCATCGGTCATGTAGAATATGATCTGGTAAGGTGATGTTCAATTTTTGAGACAAATGTAGTTTAAATTGTAAGACATTTTTGTTCCACACATTAATTTGGTCCCTTAATTCAATTGTGTAATAAAAAAATACTTCATTGTTGGGGCATTTTCAGATGTCTGTTATCTAACACTATCTTTGTGTGCCAAATAACTGTGCCTCTTTTTGTTTGCAAAATCAGGGTGAACATTAGCCTTTTCAACTACAACTTTCAAGTTCTCATCAATTCGGTATGAAACATCAATGCCTTCAAGGATCAGGTGGTACACCACTTCATTTGAATGGTCTGTAGATTGGGGATAAATCTCTTCTTTGAAACTGACCTCATCATCTATTTCCTCACAAACTGTATCACTACTTTTCGTAGCTACAGGGTGGGGCCGAGTGCGCTGAGAAACTGACCTTATATCCCAAGTTAGAACCTCCTTTATTAGACTTTCAAACTGCTCTGAAGAGTCGTAAAGTGATTGTTTTGTTGGATTATTTCTAGATCATGCGCAGATTTAGAAATAATCTAGAAGGTGGGCTAATTCTGGCTTAGTAATTCTGCTAATTATGAATATTGTTAAGTATGGTAATATGCTAAACGTGACTGTATTAGAAAAGTATGGTTTTGTACAAAAGATGTGTTGCCTTTAATAGGTGGTTAATTTAGGAAAGTCATGTTCTATATTTGTGATGGATGAATATAGAAGATGAGTGCATGCCAAGTTACCTTGGCTTATATATATGGGATTGGTCTCCAAGGGACAAGACATCCACGAATTCTGCTACATACATGTGTTGATAGCAGCAATTCTGCCTCTCTCCCTAATACTTCCATCAATTAGAGAGAGATAGTGCTTTTGTTTAGGCTAAAGGCATTAAAGGGCAAGTCTTGAACTCTTGGAAGACCTTCTCCCCACCTTGGTGGCTTTCTCACGACATCAAGGATCTCAACAATCAAGCAAGACGTGCTCTACATCAAGATCCTGGCCATAGCAATGGATTCAGGTATGCTTCCGCTCAAGAATTTAGTTTCGGTGTTTTGGAACGGTTTGTTCCACTGCTGGTTCTGCGAGTTCTTTAGTTGTTTTTTTTGTTTGCTATTTGATTTGTTAGAATTGTTATTTCTTTGGATTTAAAGCAAACCCAACAAGTGGTATCAGAGCCACTCGTCATGAGCCAGTAGAATAAACACAAATTTTGGTTTTGATTATTTGATTTGGTGATTTTTTGGATTGATCGAAAATTATTTTTTCTAAAAAAACTATTTTCGATTAGTTTTGTTTCAAATTGTTTTGAAATTAGTTATTTGGAGAGATTTTGAAAATATAGTTAAAGCTTTATGGAATTTCAAAATCGTTTTGTTTCAAATCGATTTGATATTGCATTTTTTTTTGTCTAAAAAAAAAAAAAAAATTTTGCATATTTGGATTCTAAAATTGAACCTTCAATTTTAGTGTTTATTTTTGGCATGGTAAATAGTTATTGATTTCGATCTTTTTTTGTATTTTTTTTTTTTTACCATGTATTATTTTTTAATAAGCTATTTTTGTACGGTTAAAATTAAGTTAGCTTATTAAAGTATTTAAGTAAATATTTGATTATATTTTAGTATTTCTTTTTTGGGCATTTAACCCTTTATTCTATATGGTTAATTATGATTGGAAATTTTAATATAATCAATATTTAAATTTGGATATAATTGACATGGTTGGTTATTTATGGATTTGGTAACTAAGAAGATCGAAATACCAATCATTAAAAATCTGATCTACTAAAATTGGATGATTTAGAATTAGAGTAGATTATTTGGTTAGGAGAGAAATCTTTAGGGTTTCTCGATTTAGATTAGGACGTTTTCTTCTACTCTATCTACGGTCCATCAACGATTTGTTTCACTCCGAGACAATCGTTCTACTTCAGTTTTGGTTGCAAACTTTTAGGTTATGACCAGAATCGAGTTGAGGGCCTACTAGATGCCATAGTGGCCCGCTAGGAAAGATTTGTATGGTTTTGTTAGAAACTGACCAAAATTCGGTTTAACAACCCTCTTAGATGGTATGTACAGGTTTTGTACATTCCGTTTTTGTCCAGTTTTCTCTCCTCTTCTTATCTCTGCCATGATTTTCATTAGTAAGAGCTGTAAGCGTTGGATTACTCCATGTTGTCATGAGGACAAGTTCTGTCGCAGAAAATAAGGTCGGCGCCTAAGTGTCCATATGACCCTGACCTTTTCTGGGAATCTTGCCTGGATGTGGTGTAATTTTAATGGCTGCTGGCTGAAGAGGAAACCATCGCTTTCTTTTCTTACCTTAATGTAATGCATACTAGTTTGTATGGTTACATATTTCTATGGTTCTCTTTCTGGTCTCTTTGGGTAGTTTGTTACTTACCAAAACAAACTACATAAGGTTTAGTAGTCTATATAAGTACTATATGGTCTATTGTATGTATACCTTAAGGTTTCGCAACCGAGTCTTAAGTCTAAATCATCCTAGGTCAGTATTTAGTTAGGCTTTTCATATTAGGATTGATGTGCATAATGAAAAGTCTAGGTTAAGGTATATTTTAAATCGAATATAAAGGTAACTTTAGTTGTATTTGAGAAGTTGGGCCAGCCCTAATGTCATCCCACTAATGGGCTCTCACATTAACGGTTGTCTCAAAGGCCCAAATACAAGTGTATTAAGGTGCATGTGACTTTTAAATTATGGATCGGCCCAAAGGAAGGACATAATTTAAAAGGCTACATGTACAATGTTTGGGTAGAATCAAATGGGTAATGATTGTAAGGTTTTACATATAATTAATTAATCGGCCCAAAGGAAGGTTAATTAATTGATATGTTATGAATCGTTACATTTGATACTACACCTAGTTGATTGAAGTTTGTAAGAAGATCTCTCAGAGCACTTGCAAATGGATAAAGACTAGTAGATGGGATTAAGACCTTTATATCTATCTTATGATTTATCTTATACATTTCAGTTATTAATTAGTGTATTTTCTCTTTGGTTTATTTTAGCAAATATTCCAGCTAGCATTAACAGCATACCCATGCTAAATGGTTCCAACTTTAAGGAATGGAAAGAGAACTTATTGATAGTTCTCGGTTGTCTAGATCTAGACTTTGCATTAAGGGAGGATAAATCATCTGAGATTGTTGCTAAGAGCACACAACAGCATATTCAAAATGTTGCTCAGTGGAATCGCTCCAATCGCATGGTCCTTATGATCATTAAGAAGACAATTCCAGAGGCATTCAGGGGTGCCATTTCTGATTCCGATCCGGCTAAAGTTTACTTGGAAGAAATTGAGAAGAGATTTGCCAAGAGTGAGAAATCGGAGATTTGCACACTCATGGCTAAACTCACCTCTATGAAGTATAACGGGAAAGGCAACATTCGTGAGTACACTTTGGAAGTGTCAAATCTAGCTTCAAAATTACAAGCCCTCAAGTTAGACATATCTGAAGAAATTCAGGTGTGTCTAGTGCTTAACTCTCTCCCTAGTCAGTATAACCATTTCAAGGTTACTTATAACTGCACTAAGGACAAGTGGACTCTGAATGAACTGATTTCGCATCTAGTTCAAGAAGAGGAAAGGTTGAAGCTAGATAAGACACATAGTGCTAACGTTGCATCCACTTCCAAGAATCAAGGGAAGAAGAAACAAAATAAGAAAAAGGCTGCTAATTCGGATGCAAAGAAAGAACCCAATAAGGGGAAGACTGGCAAGAAAGCTAGAAATCCAAATGGGTGTTTCTTCTGCAATGAGGAGGGACATAAGAAGTTTGAATGCGAAGGCTACATAGCCTGGCGCAAGAAGAAAGGTATGTCTCTATCTTTGGTTTGTTCAGAAGTTAATTTAACTTCAGTACAAAATGATACTTGGTGGGTTGATTCAGGTGCTACAACTCACATAAGTGTCTCTATGCAGGGCTGCCTGAGTTGCCGAAAGCCAAGTGATGGTGAAAGATACATCTATGTGGGCGATGGTAAGAAGGCACAAGTTGAAGCAATTGGGCATTTTAGATTGTTATTAAAAACTGGATTATATTTAGATTTGTATGAGACTTTTATTGTACCGTCTTTTAGACGAAATTTGGTTTCTATTTCTGTATTGGACAAATTTGGTTACTCTTGTTCTTTTGGAAATGGAAAATTTAGTTTATCTCATAATTCTAAATGTGTTGGATCTGGTTTTCTTTCTGTGTATGACAATCTATATTCTTTGGAAATTATTGCTTCAAGTAATGAAAACTTGCATATAAGTACTAGAAGTGTTAAGCGTAAATTAACTCATGAAAATTCAGGTGCACTTTGGCATAAGCGATTAGGTCACATTTCTCAAAAGAGAATTGAAAGACTTGTGCAAAGTGAAATTTTAGATCCTTTAGACATGACAGATTTAGGCCCATGTATTAGTTGTGTTAAAGGAAAACAAACCAATCAAAAGAGATATGATGCCATTAGATCGAATGATGTCTTAGAACTGATTCATACGGATATATGTGGACCATTTCCTACACCTACTAGGAATGGTCAAACATACTTTATCAGTTTCATAGACGATTATTCAAGGTTTGGTCATCTATATCTATTAAGTGAAAAAGCGCAAGCTTTGGACGCGTTCAAATCTTTTAAAGCTGAAGTTGAGTTACAACTCAACAAAAGGATTAAGCAAGTCAAGTCTGACCGTGGTGGTGAATACTATGGTAGATATGACGGTTCAGGTGAACAACGTCCAGGGCCTTTTGCTAAGTTCCTAGAGGAAAATGGCATTGTCCCTCAATATACCATGCCAGGGTCGCCTAGCATGAATGGAGTAGCCGAAAGGCGAAACAGAACATTGAAGGACATGGTTAGGAGTATGCTTAGTCATACTAATCTGCCATTATCTCTTTGGGGAGAAGCGCTTAAAACAGCAGGCTATTTACTTAATCGTGTACCAACTAGAGCAAATAACAACAAAACTCCCTATGAAATGTGGACTAGTAAGAAACCTAGTTTATTACATTGTCGCATTTGGGGATGTCCAGCTGAAGCTCGGCCTTACAAGCCTAATGAGAAGAAATTGGACGAAAGGACAGTTAGTTGTTATTTTATAGGATATGCCGAACGATCTAGGGGTTACAAATTTTACGATCCCACTAATAGGATAATATTTGAGACGATTATAGCTAAGTTCTTTGAGAATGTTTTGGTTGTGGGGGGAGAAATGACACATCAGGATATTATCTTCGAAGAGGAAACTATTGATCTTCAAACGGTTAATGAAGATAATAACGATCCATTGAGGACTCAATCGGATCACTTGATTCAGGAAATAGATCATGTTCCAAATCCTATGGACTTGGATGTTGGAAATAATCAAGTAGAAGATAATGATGTCATTGAACAACTGCAAACAACTCAAGAACATGTGCGTAGAAAATCCACTAGAGAGAAAAGACCAGCAATACCTAAAGATTATGTGGTCTATCTCCAAGAACATGAGTATGACATTGGGATGAACGAAGATCCTCATGATCTTCGTTCTGCTTTGGATAGTCAAAACTCACAAAAGTGGATTGAAGCCATGAATGAGGAGATAAAGTCAATGTATGACAATGATGTATGGGACTTAGTACCATTACCAGAAGGAAAGAAACCTATTGGTTGCAAATGGATATTTAAAACCAAAAAGGATTCTAAGGGTAATGTGGAAAGATATAAGGCACGTCTTGTCGCTAAGGGCTTTACTCAAAAGGAAGGTATTGATTACAAAGAGACTTTCTCTCCAGTTTCATCGAAAGACTCTTTTAGGGTAATCATGGCACTAGTGGCACATTTAGATCTTGAGCTTCATCAAATGGATGTTAAGACTGCGTTTCTCAATGGAGACATTGATGAAACCATTTATATGGTGCAACCACCCCACTTTGTATCGGATGATCCAAAGAAAATGGTTTGCAAACTCAAGAAATCCATTTATGGGCTCAAACAAGCGTCTCGACAATGGTATCACAAATTCCATCGAGTGATTCTCTCATTTGGTTTCGAGAGTAACCCGGCGGATGATTGTATATACCATAAGTTCAGTGGGAGTAAATATTCTTTCTTGGTTTTGTATGTAGATGATATACTGCTTGCCACAAATGATAAGGATATGTTGCATGAAACTAAGAAATTTCTATTTAGGCATTTTGAAATGAAAGATCTTGGTGATGCATCATACGTGTTAGGCCTAAAGATAATTAGAGATCGTTCTCAAGGTATCTTGGGTCTATCACAAAAGGCCTATATCGATCAAGTACTCAAGCGGTATGATTTGGAAAAATGCAAACCAACAGAAACCCCTGTTGCTAAAGGGGATAAGTTCAGTCTTGAACAATGTCCTAAAACAGAGTTGGAAAAAGGGCAAGTAAAGGACAATAAGTATTCTTCCATGGTTGGAAGCATAATGTATGCCCAAGTGTGTACACGTCCAGATATTGCCTTTATTACAGGAATGCTAGGAAGATATTTACATAATCCAGGTGTTCAGCACATTCAGGCAGCAAAACGAGTTTTAAGATATCTTCAGAAAACCAAAGACTATATGCTAGTATATCGGAGATCAGATAGGCTGGAGGTCATAGGATATTCTGATTCCGATTTTGCGGGATGTCGAGATAGCTTGAAGTCAACCACGGGGTTCATCTTTATGATGGCTGGTGGAGCTGTTTCATGGAAAAGTGCCAAACAATCCCTTGTGGCACCTTCAACCATGGCAGCAGAATGTATAGCTTGTTATGAGGCATCATTATTTGGGACATGGTTGCGAAATTTTGTCACTGCGCTGCGTGTAGTGGACTCTATCAAGACTCCACTAAGGATTTATTGTGACAATAACTCAGCAGTCATGTATGCTAACAACAACAGAAGCTCAGCCAACTCGAAGCACATCGACATTAAGTTTCTGTCTGTTAAGCAAAAGGTTGAGAATGACGAATTATCTATCGAGCACATTGGAACAAACTCAATGATTGCGGATCCACTCACTAAAGCATTAATACCCAAACAGTTTCTGAAACATGTAACAAGTATGGGTGTAATTTCAGTTGAGGATTCTAGGCTTTAGTGGGAGTTTTGTTCAGTGGGAGTGCTAGATTAGATAATGGTTTCAGTTTATTCAGTTTCAGTGTATTATGTAAAGAATTTCTGCAGAAATGAATAAAGTTTCAGTTTTCAGTTTCAGTTTTTCATTCTCAATCTATTTAAGTTGACCTCACTTCAGTTTCGGGGTGACCAATAAAGTTGGAAAATTGACACGTTACAGTCACATTTACGTGTATTTTCCACACCACTTATACACATTTAAATTCAATGTCATTCATTTATTGTGATATTGAGATCATTGTGGGTTGAGTTACGACGGCTTTACAGGATTAGAAACATGTAATGGCTATAATGTGACAAAAGCTTCCTTGGTCCTTTATCATTATGAATGATGGACGGAATTGGAGTACAAAATTTATTACCATAAATCAGGAGCTCATTTAAATTAAGCATAATTAGATAACACTAAGCATAATTGCCCAAGTGGGAGATTGTTGGATTATTTCTAGATCATGCGCAGATTTAGAAATAATCTAGAAGGTGGGCTAATTCTGGCTTAGTAATTCTGCTAATTATGAATATTGTTAAGTATGGTAATATGCTAAACGTGACTGTATTAGAAAAGTATGGTTTTGTACAAAAGATGTGTTGCCTTTAATAGGTGGTTAATTTAGGAAAGTCATGTTCTATATTTGTGATGGATGAATATAGAAGATGAGTGCATGCCAAGTTACCTTGGCTTATATATATGGGATTGGTCTCCAAGGGACAAGACATCCACGAATTCTGCTACATACATGTGTTGATAGCAGCAATTCTGCCTCTCTCCCTAATACTTCCATCAATTAGAGAGAGATAGTGCTTTTGTTTAGGCTAAAGGCATTAAAGGGCAAGTCTTGAACTCTTGGAAGACCTTCTCCCCACCTTGGTGGCTTTCTCACGACATCAAGGATCTCAACAATCAAGCAAGACGTGCTCTACATCAAGATCCTGGCCATAGCAATGGATTCAGGTATGCTTCCGCTCAAGAATTTAGTTTCGGTGTTTTGGAACGGTTTGTTCCACTGCTGGTTCTGCGAGTTCTTTAGTTGTTTTTTTTGTTTGCTATTTGATTTGTTAGAATTGTTATTTCTTTGGATTTAAAGCAAACCCAACATGTTTTTCCTTAATAGATAAAAAAAATATATACACAATTAGAGTTGTCTTAGTCATGCTTGCATTTGAGGTATATTAGGTGCTTCAAATAAATTATTTATTATAGCCTCAACACAATTAGTTGAAATGGCTTTACCCCAAAGAAATATGTTTGCAAATACCATTTTTAAATATGATATTACATTTTAGATAAATAAATAGCTTACACATGCACCCAACAACTGGAAAGGGAAGAAGCAAAATCTGAAGAGAAGGTGATTGAGCCAACAGCCAGTGTGGCATCTTCCTGTTATAATAGGTAATAGTTAAAATAATAGAAAGAGGTAGATGACTTCAGAAGGGATCAAGAGAGAAAAATTTATGTCCAAAGAAATAATAAAATGCTAAGGAACAAATGCACCTGAACCCAACTAGGAACAGTTGCACCTTTCACTGAATCTGAATATGGGAGGTACGGTTTAATGTCGAGTATTGGTTGTTGGCGCAAAAAAGGGAGGCAAAATTTGAGTTCAATAAAGCAGTCAAACAAAAAAGAAAAACTCACTAGAACAATGCAAACAGTATGGTCAAGACTCAAGAGTCTGACAGCATCCAAATGCTACAGAATTGATCTCCTCAAATCATTTTTTTTTTCACTTTGCAGTATTAAAGTCTTTGAGCAATGCTCAGAATGTTCCTTATTGTAAATAGCGCAAGGGTGATGGCAGGAGAGAGAGGAGAGTACCGTGCCATCAACTAAATTAACCCCAGAAAGCCAAATTGCTTCTCCATCTGCCACCTCTATTTTACGTCTTTGTGCCAGTAAAATATGAAACATATCCGTCTCTGGATAAAAGTTGCTCTTTTTTTAAATCTGGGATATTTAAATTTTAATTTTTCAATGTACACTGAATCGGATGCATACGGAAATTCAAATGCACGCCACCACGAATGTCCATGGGATTATTGATATGTTGTGTGGTTGATAAAAAGCGTATGAGTTCAACAATGAGGGAATGGAAAATATATGAACTTCATTTTCAACTGTAACCTTCCCATCAACAGGTACGGAAGGTCCATGTCAGTTGATCTGAGTAAAATGTATAATTTCTTTTCAGTTTTGAAGGAAAATATTTCATCTTTTTTTATTTGTTTTTTTTCTCTCTCTTTCTTTCTTTTCATATTAAGAGGGAATCACTTGGTCTCGCTTGTTCTGCTGGCTCTTCTTAGGATGCAAAATTGTTGGATTCTAGCTTTTAATAGCTTGTAAATGCATCAAAAAGATCAGATATTTCTGCGTGATATTTTTAGAAAGCGAGAAAGAGAAGTACATTTTGACAAACAAATTCACCACAGATATCCCTGAAAATATGGGTCTAGAACAACATTGCCACCCTTTTGACTCAATTTCAAGAATTCGTTAATACTGACAAGAAAATAAGAAGAGAAACACAGAAAATGAGTCTAAACATTAAACAGAAAGTGCACTTACAATATCAGAAACTATATCATGCTATCAGAAAGGCATATATAGTAACCGAATTAGAAGGGTAATCTCAATTACCAGTACAACAAAAGGTACCAGTTACATCCTTTATGTTTTGAATGTACTGATTATCTGATACCAACCAGCCAAGTCAGGTGCTTCACCAATTTGAATGCCATCAAACAATACATTTATCATAAAAAATACTTTGTTATAGAAGTTCAAAATTTCAGTAAACTGCAGTGAAACTTGAAAATTATATTGTGTTATGTTAAATAAGAAATAATAATTGGAACCTGTTGAGGAATTAAAATAGATTATGGGGCAGTTTCAAAGAAATTGGAACATTAGTATGATGAAAACACAAGTGTCTCTGTTAACACAAGGCACTCACCTTCGATCAAAATTAAAATGCGAGGAAAACACAAATTTGAAGCAGTACTCTCTCCATTCACCTCTCACCTTTCTTCTCGTCCCGCCTTCAAAGATACTTCCAAATATGCGAACAATGCAGAAAACTGCTCAGGAAAAACACCCCACAAGATACCAAAACTCAAAGCACAAGGAAAACAAGCTACCACAAGCAAGAGTTGCAGATCATCCAGCCATGAAAACAATATTATTCTACTTCCAATTTATAAACACATTCTATTCTACCAGAGTCACAAAAAGAAAGCATTACTATGGGCAGCAGAAATAGCCTTATTGCAACATTGAATTTACTATTAGAAAGTTTAGACAAGCCTAAAATAAAAAATTCACCACAGCTAGTGCTATAGATCATCCAAGCAGTAACAAATTCTCTTTTGCTTGCAGAAAATTACAATTAAGATTTTCATCTGATGAAGCCATATTAGTAGAGCCTGCCCCGGCACTCTGATGACCCACAGTAGCACTCTTTAACTTTCTCTTTGCCTTCAGAGTCACGCACCTGCCCAATGGTGTAATTATAATGATATGTTAGCTCTTGCAATCGTGGTATGTTCTCAGCTGCAAAGAACATAACATGCGGCATTTGCCTATCATCATGATCAAATAAGACATTCTGCGCATAAAGATTTGGTGAGCAGCTGTGGTTTATGAACCGCCCCACATTCCCCATTTCAGCAGCGTCAATTGTGAACCCTTCTGACTCGCTGGCCTCACTATCAGATTTTGTGCATGGTACAAAACCTGCAAGCCCTTCCCACAGGGCAGCATCATCATAATTGTGCCCGATATCAAACAAGTATACATCATTATGCTTCCTCCTCTCTGCTTCCTCATCCTTCAAAAGCTCTCCCACGTATTCACACACGAAACTGCCCGAGGGAATGGAACTCTGAGAGCGGACCCCCCAACCTCGAGTTTCAGTCTTGAATATCTCCAGAGGGATTCTAATCCCACTCTGGCTAACCCGGTTGTAGCAGGAAGGGGGGCACTGGCACGCTGGTCCACACTCAAATATCAATGGCATTGCTTGAACAATTGCTCCATCAAAATTAAATGGTATTTCACCCCCATTTCTCTGGGCACATGCACACCTCTTCGAAGAACATCTTCTGTTGCATTCACAACCTTTTGGAGTAGTCTTCTCATACCAGGAAGGGTATATCATGCTGGTGATGTACTTGAAATGTGGAGGCTTCTCATTATCAACTGTATTGATGGCACAAATAGGCATTTTTTCCAGCCCCTGAGAGATATCAGCAATACAAAGACCCTCTCTGACTGCAGATGCAATAAGTAGACCAACCTTGGGTTGACCCGGCATTCTTATCAACTTGAATTTAAAAACCATAGCAGTGTACTCAGTCCCATCGATCTTGTACTTCTCTGGTTCTTCCTTGAATTCCTCTACTGTATAAAGACCGTCATATGTGAATTTCATCACTGACCTGCTGGTTTCACTGTTATTATGCCCATAAATAACCCGCACTGGTGTTTTCATATCCATACTGTTCTTCAATGCAAGGTTACCTCTCTCGAGCTTTTGATCTTGCGGTAAAGTCATCTGGCCTTTCTTGCCAGTAGGCTGTCCACCAGAGCCAATGTAATTCAGCACACCAGAGCCATCCATGTTGTCAGAGTACCCGCCTGATGAGACAATACTAGTTGCCAGTGGAACACCATTGACTCTGGTCCAGGCAATGCCACCCTGAGGAGGCCGATGGAGGCCAATCAGATGGAGCTCCACCCGGTAGCGGAACTCATCTCCTATTTCCACACCAGACACATGACCCACAACATCATCACCAGGTTTAACATACTCATCAAACCCCTTAATAATTTCAGCAGCAGTTAGGTCTATTCTGTTGCCGCCCTTTAATTTTGGCAGGCACTCCTTGTGCGGTTCTTGACTAGAAGCACCAGATTCCTCCTTCTGTAAAAGCACTCTACACACCGTATGAAACAGACGGAGGGTTTTTTTCACCTTACCACGTGCATTGGAAGGTGCTTCTTCGACGTCAGAGGGAGTAACAGGGGGTAAGGTAAGAGTCAGGACATTATTCACCTTTGCACCTGAGCCATCCTTCTTCAGGGATCGGACACTCTTCTTGGCAACTCTGCTTCCTTTCTTCTTTGTATTGCCATGTGTTAGACTCAGACGAGGCCGTAGAACAACCCCAACAGACTTCTTCGCGCAAACACGGCGCCGTTTGTGAAGCGGTGATGTTGTCCTGCTGTCGCCAGCCGCTTCACCAGTGAAGGGAACGATTGCGGTGTCTAGGCTCTCAGGAATTTCATCAGTTACTGATAGGGTCGCCTCAAGATCTTCACCTTTTGGTTTGTTGATAGTAACATCTTCACTAAGATCAGGTTCATCTACTTTCCCCACAACTGTCAGTTTTTCTACTTGATTGGTTTGGTTAAGAGGAGGTTGGTTGGAGTTGGTATCAGAAAGAGGAACAGAGACAGTATTGCTAACAGTAGTAGTAGGAGGAGGAGGAGGAGGAGGAGGAGAGGAGGAGCGGCCGCAGTGGGGTGGCCAACGGCGGACGGCGGAGACACGGCGAGGCGTCAGGCCGCGAGCGGATGGCGCATCGGAGATTCGGCGGGGAGGCGTCGTTTCCGACTCAGAAACCATTGCTTTCAAAATTGGATGAATTGAAGTGAACGAAAGGAAATGAAATGGGAAAGAAAAACAATGAATAGTGAGAGAGAGAGAGTATTGCTCTATTTGTTTTGTTTGTTATCTATTATCTATATAATGGAAACTGGAAAGGGATCGGAATGGATCGGTTTTTGATTTGAGAGGGAACCCGACCGAGAAATGAGTACGTGCGACGAGTGGGTCCCGTCACGTTCCATAATCATCGGAGAGAGGGAGGGAAGGAAAGCTCAGGAACGACACCTGTCATGGACAGACAACTGTCAGATGCAATTTATTATTATTTTATTCCTTTTATCGGCCCTCTTAAAATTGCAATGGAACGTTTGATTTCATATAAGGATAGGAATTTCATACTTCTTTCGTCTTCGCCAGCTCAAAGCCATGAATCCTTCAAGCCTGTATTGTGTTTGCTCATTGGTGCTTCCATTTTAGAAGATTTCACAAGTGGATATCTTATTCTGTTATTCATACTTGTTACATGCTTTTTTTCCACATAATAACAGTTGGTGCTTCTAAATAAATGAATCATAAAATGCAAACATTATTTTACCTTGTTTTGATTAATAGATGACACATCTTCTGCATTTTAACTACATTTAATAATAAAATGAAACTCAAGGGGTCTGTCGGCAAAAGTTGTAAGGGCCTTGTCAGATTCACAGATTAGAATATAATTAACCCTTTTAGTTTATTCATATATCCGTAACGATTTTTTTTTCAAGTCTCGTGATGTTAAGAAAATAAATCTAGATTTAATCTCACAATAAATCTCTTTATTGATCCAATAAAAAACAAACCAATTCAGAATCGCATATTTCCAGCCAATCAACTAGCCGTTATAATCAGATTAAGCAACAAATAAATTATCTAGTTAATTTTTTTCTATTAATATATGATAATAAGGCAAGTATGCAACGGCTACTAGAACAAACTATTAGGTATATCTGAAATAAAAATGACAATACTCAATTTCATGGATATAAGGTGTAAAGGTGCATCATTGTAAAGTGTTTATGTTGGCTCTCTTTTCTTTTAAATTATATTAGAGTTTGTTGCTGTCAGATCGATTGAACAAGAGAATGAAATACCCTTTTACTTCCATCTCTGGTGTGTACACCCACAGATATAGTCAAAAGAATATTAAAAATGTGAAAATAAGTCTCTGGACTGTTCCTAAAAAAGTAAATCTCACTAACTTGATTGAATAAGTTTATAGGTTATGTGATTGCCATAATGTATTTTCCAAAAACAATGAGGACTTGATGGTAAAATGGTAAGTCTTCCTTGTCAAAATTGAAAGAATTCCATTTCTAAGTGCAATAGTTTGTCAGGAATGGTTCCTTTGAATTACTCAGCACAGCTCAGCTGGACATGGTTGTGTTGTAACGAAACACAGTTCAGGTTTACAAACGTCTTTTAACAATGTTTGAGCATGAAAACATGTATTATTATGTTGATTTGCACGAACCAATTGCTGTAAACAAGCTGAATGATGAAATCAATTGTATAAATTAAAATTAAGGTGTAATGACTATTCAATCGGTTAGTAACGACATGTATAAAGCCCAGAAAATTGTAGCTATTATGTACTTCCTAATCCATAGAACTCCAACTGGTACCAAGACAATCCGATGTCATACCGGTACCATGGTTACCCTATCTAATCAAGCCCCTTCATGACAAATTGACCCCAGCAAGGCAGCAACATCTTTTCCTTCTACTTCGAGATGCTGAGGAACCCAGTCCCATAAGCTGCCATGGCTGGAATTTGATGAAATCTCAGAGAAACTTAACAGGTAAGCACTGGAAAAGGGCTTTAATAAAGAAGAGAGCTTCTTTTGAACCCCTCACATACCCTTTCAGATGCCCCGTGGCGAAATACATTTGGAATTGAACAAACAAATAAACAAAGGCAACCCGGCCGACAGAAAAGAATTGAACAAAGTACCAGTTTAACTTCCCTGTATTCACGTTACTAAACAGAACATTATAAGAACTTAATAATTTTTTTTTTTTTTTTTTTTTTTTTTTTTTTTTTTTTTTTTTTTGCCAGTTCATGCATACTCTGCATATCCCATTTACCTGGAAGCAACCTTTTGAGTTTTGAAACTAACCAATCCCAATGTTTAAGTTTTTAACTAAGCATAATGGACACGTTTTGTCATTCTGCAAGTAGCATTTTATTGACGTACTTTGGGCCCAATTAATAAAAAAATTTAGCTCATTTGTGAAAAACACCAACATTAACGGCGCAAAGAAAAGGGAAAGAGTCGCTTACCATTCGGAACCGTGCATGACAGTTCAGTTAACACCCTCAATAATGTTTACCTGGAAGCAACCTTTTGAAATTAACCAACCCCAATGTTAAGTTTAACCGTGCATGACAGTTTACTGTTAACACCTTCAATAACAATATAAGCTGATAATATAACTGTGGAAGGTAAATCCAATGCTGCATCTCCCATGTAACAAAATGAAAATGAACTTCTGCTCATGGCAACAACACTACAGATTTATAAAGGGAAATAGAAGACAAAACAAAAAGATCCATCTATAGATTAAGCTTACGACTTGCCTCAAAAAAAAATGATTAAAACATAAGAAAACATCAGTACAAAAATATTGCGGGGCCACATAGAACATCAACACATGCTACATGCTAGAGCAATTCAGCCAACTCTCTTTATTGATCAACTGCAACTGGAGGTGGATAAAACCTAAAAAATCCCTTCACCGGTTTATAGGAGTGTGCATGCGCTCCACAATTCTATTGACAGCATCTCGTGTCATAACAAGTGTGTCATGTTGCAAGATGCTGTATACATTCAAACCCTGCATGAAATGTACGAGCAGACAGCACTGAGTTGAGAAATCGGTCTTTTATCACAGGACAAAGGGAAATAGCCAAAAGTTTTAAATACCTGGCATGGCTGTGTTTTGGACAAAACCAACAAGTAACTTGTCAATTTGTCATTTTAGGACAAATACGACCAGCTTGGCTTAGACAAGTTATGTTTTTAGAGTTGCAAGTCATAACAGTAAGTATTGACTAACACAAATCCATACTGCACTGAAAAGGTTTTATAGTACAGTTGATACAAAGTATTATTGCATTAAAAAAATCACAACAAATAATGCACACTGATAAGAAGTGGGAGAATATTAAATCCCAAAAGAACATATGACTTGTGCCTCTAATCCAGATTTCTTTAAATATACTTGAAAAACCACACTGTACAAATCCCCTGATTTTCTACTAAAAGTACTATTGTGTTTTACACAGACAATAAATCCTGATCTTATATAACATAGTGAGTGAAATTTCTTGGTTTGCCGGGAAGGATGTGATAATTACATGATAATATGGAGTTTTTGCAGGGGTTATACAACATCACTTTATTAAGAGCAATAGCCAACAACTGACAACATAATTATTGGTTTTACTTACAATAGAAGGCAACACATTGACGTAGTGAAGGTTGCGGGTAGCCAATTTTAATTTATCATCCAATGGACCACCATCAACCAACAAAACTTTCTTTGCATCTGTCATTTCAGAAACATAGTTCACGATGTTCTTCGTCTTGTGACTCGGTAGCTCCAAATCCTCAAAAACTAAAAGCTGCTCACAACATCCAAATAAACCCCAGCAATAAAATACATGCAGCAGGAAAGTATTAATATAGCAAAGAGAAACCTAAGAAACCCAGTTGGAATGTTCAGTTTATCTATGCTAGCAAGAATATACCTTGGATACTCCAGAAACCATCCAACTCTACTGAAAATCATTTGTCATTTGCATAATAGCATCAAAGCATTGAAATCTAAGATCCTATAATTACCAATTAACCCATCAATTGCTCGTATTAACTCAGATAATAGCTTCACACTGTTGTGAACCTGGAATCATCTTAAACCTATTAGTTAGTCCTTTGGTTAAATCTAAGAAATACTTGCAAGCATGTTAGAGTTGTTCAGTTCTAGCTAGCAAATACAGTAACATGTCGAATAATATGTGCAACCAAAACAGGTAATACTCAGTTTATGGGTCCATAGAAGCTTATTTCCCAACACACCAAAGAAGCCCTCAAGTATATGGCAAGAACAAAATAAAGTAAATCACCTTGCCCTCAGCCGTCCTAGCAGATAAGGCAACTTTGAGGCCAAGACGCCTGACCTTCTTCTGCAACTTGATGGCATGGCTCCTTGGTTTTGGTCCATGGCAAGCAGCACCGTGCCTGAACTGCCAAGTTTGATTTTAAACTATGATCAGAAGTCGGTGACCTCACAACACTAGAAATATATGTGATTGTGTACCAAATAAACTAACATAAAATAGGGGGGAAGTTTTACTCAAGTCACTGAAACCCAATTTAAGGTTTTAATCTGCCTAAACCCAAAGTTTTTGAATAATTGTTGTTCTTTATATATAACGAAGCAAGCTGGCTGTGCTCACAATTTTCAATTGGAAACTAAAAGAATTTTATGTCAATAACCGTGTTTGTCTCAAGAACATACTATATAAGCAATTAAGGGAAAGTAAAATGTATTCACTACAAAATTAATCTACCACATAACATTGGTTACTACATATATATCCAATTGGCTTGTATAACCCAGAGAAGAATGTATAATCTAGTTGTTTGATTGTAAAATCAACGAACTATATATGTGCAAAGTGCAGCCTCCAGAAAGTTTGGTTGTGTCCATGTTACAGATAAATCAGAACCACTAAGAAAACAATTTAATGAAAAATAAGCAAACCTGAGGGCCACGCAAAGTTCCATGACGTGCTCGACCTGTTCCCTTCTGTCGCCAAGGCTTTCTCCCAGTACCACTCACTTCACTAATAGTTTTTGTTGAATGTGTACCCTGCCAACAAAAGGTGATCCACATTTAATTTCACGATAAAGAAATTGGTAATACATGTAAGAAAAAGACTGCAAAATCTACAAAATCATTTAGAACCTTACAAGTTACAACATAAAAAAAAAACCAAAAAAAAAACTTACTCCTCTTCTCCCCAGATGTCTGACTAATCATCTAGTAAATAATTGTCAAACATTAAACTTAAACATTTTGTTTGATACATGCCAGGATTTAGCGGCTGCTTTCTCCCCCTTTTATTAAGAAAATAGGAGCTAACTCCAATGAATGGGACGCTGCTCTGATATCAGTAACATACATAAACTTGATGGAATGCAGTAGTCTACTAAACCTCTAATCAGTAACATACATTATATATGAAGAACTTTTAATTGCTAGCTCATACTAAACCTCTAACCAACTCCAGATTTCCAACCTCTTATACCCTCATCATCATACTAACTAGCCCAAATCATAATGGTAACAGTAACTCTTGGTTAAGACTGAACCTGACGCCGCTTCGCAAGCTGCCACTTGACGACTCGGTGGATGATATCAGTCCTAATGGGAACATCAAAGACATCTCCAGCCAAAACCATGAAGCCTCTGTCTTCTCCTCTGAAGTTTGTCACCCTTGTAACCAAATCCTCATACTCACCTACAATAGTGCTTTTTTTTTTTAGTTAATAATGTTTTGTGCATATGATAAAGCTCAGGAGTAACCATAGAACAATATTTTAACCAGTGTAGTCTCTGTTTTCATGCAGCATTCCATGTTTCCAATGTATTTAGTTACTCCCATCATGATGGTTGAAAATAGAAATATTTTCATCCCTAGTCCCAACTATTATACTTGTGAAAGTTTTTTCATTTAGTCCAATATGAATTAAAATAAAATTAATTGATTTTGGCATTGGAAAGAAAATTCTTATGTGTATGCAGCAATTGACTTATATTAGAATCAATTATTTTTACTCAAGAATGGCTTTTTTCGCTATTGGGATCTACTTCAAGAGCTCGCCATAAGTTAGTTACTAGTTGCAGGTACAAGAAATACCAAGGTCATGCTTGAAAAAAGTAAGTCTGGAAGAACCAGCTGGTCCTCGCAACTGCAGGCACTAGCCAATACAGATGCTGTAATGCCTAACATATCATATTAGTTTTAGTTGTAAACAAACGACACACCAGTTTAACTGAATATTTTTTTTGTCTGGGACCGAATGCTTATGAGTCAAGCAGGCAGCCAAACATATGAAGCAACAAAGAGCCAACGTTAAGGTTCAAAATGAACTTCAAAAATCTAAATTACAAACTATATAGGATTGGCAAAAACCAAGTTCCATTTATTTCAGTATCATTTTGATTCTTAATAGAAATAACCACTAAGTACTAACCAATAACAACACTAGTCAAAACTAAATGAGGTACCGATTCTTCTATCTGGAGTCAGGACGGAACGGCTTGATAAAAGCTCTGGTGGAATCAGCACTTCAGTTTCATGAGTCTCCAGAGTTGAATATAGTTTGTAGGAAGAAAATGGGCTCACATGCTGCACATATAAAGCATGCATTCGTAGATGAACACAGAGCACAAAACAATAATTACATTACAATGATATCATAGTACACACAATCAGAAAGACCCATAAAGAAATTCAATTAATTCTATAAAATCAATTAAAAGACTTACATATAATGTCAGCTATATTATAGACTGAGATTAATCAACGCATGAATAACGTATGTAACAGGTCAGACAAGAAATAACTGAAACCACACATACCAATTATTGCAATGTATGCACAAATGCACTCAGATTATCACACTCCTCAGCATAAACCCCCGCAAAACCCACCATTCAAAAAAAAAGTATAAACTTGACGGAAAGTAATGAAATTCGACCCAGAGGAATTACCTTAGAGATCCATGAGACGAGAGGCTTCTCGATCGAGGCTGGCTGGGGGAGCCAGGTGCGAGACTGAGACTGCCTCAGAAGCGCCGCCGCTCGGATGAGACCACGCATGAGTACAGATTTCACCCGATCGATGAAAAAAGAAGAAGATCGACGTGGCGCCGCCTGAGCTCCGACACAGCGGCCGCGGTGGTGGTGGTGGTGACGGGCACTTGGTCTGTGTTTCTACTCAAGTGGGGTTTTGGTTTTGGTTTTGGTTTTGGTAGGGATTGCGCGAGATCGGTGTCGAGCACGACTGTGGTTAAGCCACCGGCCTCCATATAATCTGATCTCACCATTTGGGCTTCAATTCGGCCCAAATAAACATTATTTAAATCAATCCGTCGTTTCTGGACTTCATGAAGTCTTCATGTAGACTCTGTATTCAGAAATGATACACACCATCCATCAATTTACCATCCAATACCATCCAACAGGCTTCAACAGGCCAAATTGGGCTTCAGCCATCATTTCCCGCGAGATGACGTCACCAAAACCGCGTGATGACATCATCAATTTTTTCGAAAAAAAAAAATTTTCAAAATTTTTTTTTGCGCTGAAGTCATCAAATTGACAGATTTTTCTGTTCAGTTAGATGCATCTTAAAATCGAATTTTCGTATTTTTTTTGTTCAGTAAAACACGTTAAGAGATGAACTTAAAGTGTTTATGTGTTCAGTTAGTTGTAGCAGAAATTTGATTTCGTAGTTTTTGTGTTCAATTAAACTAGTTAAGGGATCAATTAACATTGTTTATGTGTTCAGTTAGTTGTGATCAAATACGTTTTAATAACCATGCAACAAAGTGAACACTAATCAGTTATTATGAATGATATCCATTATTACAATAAACTGAATCATTCTATTAATAATAGTATCCATTACAAATAATTCTCTATTACAATGCATAAATTAACAAATTAGTGTTCAGTTTAACAAATTACATACTATGATCTGAATAAATGAAAAAATTAACAAAGCTTGCAGTACATAGTACAGAGTATTGACACAACTAGCAAAATTCATTCAAAAAATTTCCAACAAATTACAAATCGATTGTAAACTAGGAATTCATCTTCAATCTCACGCGCTCCGACGCACGAGTCCAAATTTTCAATGTAAACTTGAGCCTTCCCAACTGAGATCTATAGAAATTATTAAGCAACCATGTTAATATTTCAATTAGAGTTAAAAAAAAAAGAGACGAGACAAAAATAAAAATTTTCAAAATTTTACATACAAGTGAATTATTGATTTTACATACTGTAGTTGTACACGGATAGACCTGTCAAACGTTCCAACGGAACACGGAACAGGCCTGTTCCGTTTCCGTTCCGTTTCAGCAACGTAACAAAATTCAATTTTCATTTCCGTTCCGTTTCGCAAAACGAAACAGATTTTCGATTCCGTTTCCGTTCCGTTCTCCATTTTCTACTAAAATTCCATATTTACGTGTTCCGTTTCGGTAAACGGTATAGATTTCTTGTTCCGTTTCCGTTCCGTTTTTTAAAACGAAACTCATTTCCTCTTTCATTTCCGTTCCGTTTGGACGGAACGACACGGAAAAACGGAACGGACGGTACAATTGACAGGCCTATACACGGAGATTACAAATAAACAAAGATTTGATTCCTTTTGCTGTGTTCGACAACAAACAATTGGATAAGGAAATTACAAATAAACAAGATGAAATTTGCACCAAACCAGAGAGCAATCGAGAGGTCTAACCTCTGGAGGTTATCATTAACTTTATACTTAACAGGGACGAACTCATAATTCACCACAAAAATGCGACATAAACTCTAATTTGCAATAATTAAAAAAAAAGAGAGATCTACATAAATCAAATCTTTAAGAAATAGGAGCAAAACCTCGTCGAGTGCTGGTCGAGGAGGGTTCTCAACGGCGAGAGGAGGCGGAGGAGTGACGGGTGGGGAAGGGTGATGGCCGTGCGGGTAAGGCGAGCCCCACGGCTGGTGGTGGTACAGGTGGATCGATAGTTTTTCTGGGGAAGAGCTTGAAAGAGGGTGATGCAGTCAGTAGCTTTTCGTTCCTCTTGCATTGCGGCTAGGGTTTGCTGGAGTGAAAGAAGTGGTTTAGAGGATATAAATAAACTGGACCAGTCGCTGGGCCCAATCTGGCCTGTTTGGAGCCTGTGAATGGTGTGGATGGTAATCAGTTGGATAGAGAGTAGTAATTACCCTCTGTATTTGTATATATATAAAATTATAAATAAATAAAACACTTTACCAAAAGATTCTCTTTTACTTTTAATCCATACATCTCAAGAGTAATCCTAAACATAATCGGCATTGAGAAGAGATGGATTGGACATTGGAGTCTTGGAGACCAGACCTGTCCAGATAACAGAGACATTAGCGGCCAATCAAACAAGCTAGCATTTACTGCTTCGTCACACTAATTTACGGGATACTGACGAATGGAACCAATACTGTAACATAACTAGCAAATTTAGAATTTATTAAGTTAATTAGGAAATTTATTAAAGAAATTTAAATTAATAAAATAAGAATTTATGCATATAATTGACATTAAACTCATATGTATAAATTGATCCGAGTTCGAAATCGTTGATTTTGTGTAATATTCAAGCATAAATTTATTATTCTAGTAAAATCAAAGTTTAATTTAAACTCAAATCTAATACTAACTTTATTCAAAAATTCAACAAAACAATAGTTATTAACAAACTATATGAGTAGCAGCATCTTTGATCATACAAACTTGGTCACACAAAGCCATAGAAAATCCGAAGGACTCAAATAAAAGAAAAAAAAAATTTCGGAGAAGACTTCTCTCTTCCTCTCCGTTTCATTTCGCTGTCTCTCTCTCTTTCTTCTTTTCTCTTCTTCTTCGTTCTCTCCGATCAAGCAGCTCGCCTCCTTTTATTTTTCGGTGCGGTAAATAGTAAAAATGGAGGCGGAGGAAAGAGCTGAGCCTGGCCAATCCTCCTCCGCCATGTACCCCTTTCTCCTTCGTTCTTATCCGATTCAGTCGGATTTGAGACGAGTTGGACTTTAAGGTTGGTGAAAATCGCGATGGGAAAATCGTTACCGTTCTCTTTTCTCTCTTCTTTATTTTATTTTCTGAGAACTTGGGGTATATAAGAGGGGTTTCTCTGTTGATGTCGGTTTGGTTGGCTTTGAGAAAAATCCGAGAGAAAAAGAGAGAGGGAAAGAGGAAGAAAGAGTAAAGGAAAAACCTAGAGATCGAAGGTATAACTCTATGTTTTCTATTTTGGTTTTCTCGAATTTTTGAGGAATTATTCCGGGAATTTCTTTGGGAATTTTTCTATGTTTAAAATCTGATAAAAGGGGTTTATGGGAGTTGTTAATTTGTTTAGAAGAGGTCGTTGATGCTTACTGTTAAGAAGAAAACGTGGATGTGTGGTTTAATGTTAAAAACTAGGGTTTTCTCGGATGATTATCGTTAATCATGGGGTTTTGCTTAATAACAGTGGGAGATGAACCTTTTAGATGCATTAAAATGATGGATTTGAGTTAGAAACTGGAGAAATTTGCTGTGATTAGGGTTATAATAGGAAGTATTGAGGTATGGGCATTCGGGTTAATTGGGATAGTGCTAATCTGATGAAATTCTTGAGTTTTCGATAAAACTGTTAATTAGGATGTGTTTGTGATGTTGTATATAGGTATTCAAACCTGTGGTACCGGTTTTTGTGTTACTGGTACTTGTTCTGGTACCTGTCTGGTATGGCGACGGGGTTACAGGGACTGATTTGTGAAAAATATTTGGGTCTGAGGACTTATTTGTGAGAGAAAAGGGCCTAAGTGTGATGAAAAAGGGCCTGGTTGTAAAATAAAATGATTTGAGGTTGTTTTTGGAAGTTTTTCCGCTGAGTTGCGGGGTTAGGTTGTCGGAAATGAGTTCGGATCCGTTTGGCTGGCTCAGGTCAAATGGGTCAGTTTGACCTGGCTCAGCTGGTTCGCCTTTTTGGGCTGGTTTTCGTTTGGGCTTGTTGCGCGAAAAAAAAAAAAAGAGGAAGCTGGGCTTCTCTCTCTGTTGGCCCAGTGCGAAGAAAAAAAAAAAAAATTGGAGTGATTTTGGCCCGAATATTTATATCTTTAAATCTAATTTAATTAGATTTAATAATTAATCATAAATAACTTAATCTATGATTAAGTTAAAACTAATGTGGCTTAATAAATTAATTAAAGGAAAGGCCAACGAAACGTTTGGGTATACCTTTAATTAGTCGGTTTCGGGAAATGATGAAAACAGTTCGCGTGAAAATCTAGAACAGATACAAAATCACCGACTATCTGATCCCAACAAATGAATAACAAAAATTTTCATCTTAAATTTTCGTATTTCTTATTTTAAATTAAGTTAAGGTTTTATAATTTTCTTATTTCTTATTAATTAAATTTTTGGAAATTTAAAACAATTTAATTAAATAAAATTTAAATATACTTGTTTTAATAAAAATAAACAACAATTTAATTAAATTAAGTCCTTTAAATTATTTTTAATTTATTTTACTTTCTTTAAAAAAAAAAAAAAAAAAATTCCAAAATTCTATTTAGTTTTATATTATTTATTTATTTAATTGTTTATTTAAAAAAAAATAATAAAAAATAAAAAAATATAAATATAATAATATTAATATATATATATATATATATATCTATAGTGAACTAATTTAAATGAATAGTAATAGATGTTAAATCATATTAAAATAAATAATCTACTAAATTATGTTAACATAACCAATAAAGAATCAATCGATAAAACTCTAAAGAACTACTGGAAATATAAATAAATGTTATAACTAAATACTAAAAACCATAAATAAATATTATAATTAAATATCTTTTAATGTAAGGATTTTTAGTATAGTGGGGTATTAGAAAATTTGAATTTTTCCAAGTTAGTTAGTTAATTGAAACCGTTAGTTAATTCTCAACGGTTTTCTGATTTCTTTACAGGAGATTGGACGGGTTCCGAAGCAGACAACGATAAAGGTGCGGAACGTGGATATCTATAGAAATTTTTGTTCGGTAAATTTTAAATTTATGCATTGCATGTTGAATACCGACTTAAATGCATTAATGATTGGTCATATTAGTTCTAGACACAGATATTATAACTCAAATATAATTATCATGTTGAATTAAGTTCCCACCATTGGAAATTTGAATAATTATGAGTCAGGCAAGTTTGTTTATCAATTGATTTATTGAACAGCATTGTATCGGTTCAATTAATGAGTATTGCCTGTTATGAGGAATTCTAAAAGTCTTGTGAAGTTAATAATAATGGATGGAATTTAAAAGAGATTAAACCACTCTCCAAAGTCGGTCGGCCACCGGCTTTGGCCAGTTCGATAGTACTATACGGATATGGAATCCCTTCCGCTTGTCAGGGCCCGGGATTTTTAAATCTCTACCGCCTGCCCTGTCTGGGGAAGATCTCTCTCCGCCTGCTCATACTAGTTGAGTTGGGAGATCTGAGTGTGTATTTAATTATCTTTATATGACTTATGATTTGACGGATCAGACTTTGCTGATGATTCTTGACTTATCTGTTGTGCATGTGTTATACAGATGGTGCCGATAGGTCCGGTTTTACTTCGTTGCACGGTAGGTTATTAGAATATATTATATTGCATTTTTTTTTTATACAACCCTTTTTAAAGTTCCAAACAATTAAATATTTATTTATTATGTTATTAATTTCATATTATATTACGGGATTTATTCCGGACTTAGATTTCAATTAGAAATCCACGTCTGGAACTAAAACCCGCACTGAGAGTTTATCTCACTCCGTTTGTTTTGCATGTACCTCGATTGGTTGGGGGTTCCAGGGTACTCACAGGCCGCTGAGGGGTCCTCCGCTCTTCGTGATTGATGGGTCGCATGTTCATCTTCATACTTTTGTTCCTCATATGCACACTTCCCTTACGTACCATGTTTCTATGTCTCCTGACGGTGTATATTTTTACCTCGAGTATACTCCTCCTCCACCTCCTGCGCCTGCTTCACCTCCAGTTCCAGAGCCTTCGGTACCTCCCACCCCAGTGATAGTTGTTAGTGACTCCAATGACGAGGGTATCGTCTTGGAGTAGTTTGTGTGTTGGTGTGTTTATGACTTACTAGTTAGTTTGGTGGCGAGATGGACTAAATTTTGGTACACTAGTCTAGACTTTGTACATGTGAGCTAGACTAAGTGTTGTAGTTATTGAGTCCATTCTCAGGGCTTGTGGTCCTCTGTTATGTGTGTGCCGGTTTCTGATGGTGATGATGGTGATGTGACTTTGTACCATATGTATTTTATATGTTAGTGTGAGAGTGTGCTTTTGGGACTTGATTTGCTTATGTTGTGATTTGTGTTGATATGTTCAAATCACTTTATGTCTCTTATTACTCTTTATGTAAAAAAAAAAAAAATGGTCGTTAATGTTAGGTTAAGTTTTTAAACTAAAGCCTTACGATAACACAAGTTTTGTGTTATCGTGGCGGGAGCTGTCATATTTAGAGCTGGGATGTGACAGTCTCTTTGTGGTGGTATCAGAGAGTAGGTTTGGTTTAAGCCCTAACCAGCATCACGCAACGTGGGTAGAAGATGGGCTAAGACGATCTTTGGAATTACATTAAAGATAAGCATGCATGCATTGCATATATTTACCCATTATTTGCAAGAAATGCATTTTTATGTTCTATTTTGATATTTTCTATTTTACACTAACCCTGCATAATTATATTAATTTAAAAAGTGAGTTGAATAGCAGAGTTAAGTAATGGAAAATGCACGCGGACGACGTGGACGACGGGGTGGCCGTCGCGCCCCGGAGCCAGAAAGGCAAGAACGTGTAGAATTGGAGGATGAAGAAGTAAATCGATTGTTGCAAGCTTATGAACGAGGGCGTCGAGCTACTGAACAAGATAACCAAGGTCCTAGGGATCGAGAAGAAGCAAATTTCAGAAAATTTGAGGCGTTTGCCCGATTGACACCACCCAAATTTAACGGAGAAAGCGGTTTTAAAGCCGCAGAAGAATGGTTGGCTGCTATGAAAGCCCGATTGGAGGTTTGTCAAGCCCCAGCGGAACAACAGGTGAATCTAGTAACTTACTATCTTGAAAATGCAGCCAGGTTTTGGTGGGAAGGTGTGAAACGGGGTTATGAGGGCGACGTGACGCAAATTCCGTGGGCCTGGTTTGAGAAAAGGTTTGAACAGAGGTTTATGAGCACTGTACATAAAGAAGCTATGAGAAATCGGTTCGTGACTTTGAAACAAATGGGACGGACAGTGGCAGAATACAACACCCAATTTCTTAGCTTGTCCCAATATGCCCCTGATATCTTTAATGATCCATACCGACAAAGGCGACAATACTTGGATGGTTTGGATCCTGATATTGCCACGACGGTGGATATACGAGCAAATCAAGGGTTACAACAATTGATGGATGCGGCGGAGCAAGTTGATGTGTATCAAAAGCGAAAAGCTCAGCAGCGAATGAATCAAGCTAGGAATGTGCGGGGACGAGGAACGGTAGTAACTGGACGGGGAATGCCAGCCTCACCAACTACAAGAACGTTTTCAAGACCAGTAGGACTGCCTACACCCCCTGTGGCAAAGCCGCCTTTGCCTTTGGCTAGTCGAACATCTCAACCTGTTAATTCTAACTGGTGTAGAAGGTGTCAACAACCACATTCTGAAGCTGAGTGTCGTCAAATAAATCGAGTTTGTTTTGGTTGCGGGAGTTCAGATCATTGGGTCCGAGATTGCCCAAAGTCGTGGATAAATCAACAGAGAGGAATGAATGCGGGAACAAGCACTGGGCGAGGAGCCGGAGTAGTCCCAAGAGGTCGTGGTAATGCACGAGGTGGACAGACTAACAGAACTACCATTGTTCACGCCCTAGATGCAACAACTGAGACGCCTAACGAAGAAGAAATAGTAGAGTTAGAGAATCTGGAGGAAGAAATGATTGATCCAGAAACTGGAGTAGCGGCGGACCCAGATGAAGGGGCAACGGATCTTCTGGCAGGTATTTTACTTGTTTCTGGAAACCCTGCATATATTTTGCTAGACACAGGATGTAATCATTCAGTTGTGTCCAATTCTTTTGCGGAAAAGTGTGGATGGGTTATAGAAACAAGTGAAAAGACTTTACAAATTCAAACACCTTTAGGACAAGCAACCCAACCCTCTGCACATTGCTGGAATCGTGAAGTTCGTGTAGGAGGACGGGATTTAAGAGTAAATTTGTTGGTTATGGATATAGCAAATTATGACATATTATTGGGATTGGATTGGCTCACTCAACACTCTGCTGTTATAAATTGTGCAAAAAGAGAAGTAACTTTTGAACTTCCAAACCAAACCATATGCACTTTGAAATGTCGGAAGGCTGATGATGTAATACCTTATATTTCGGCACTTAAAACTAAACATTTAATAGAAGCCGGTTGTTCAGCCTATTTAATTACGGTGGTAAAATTGATGTCTATAACTCCAGATTTAGCTTCCATACCTATAGTGTCAGAATATTCTGATATATTTCCAGAAGAAATCCCTGGATTACCACCTGAAAGGGAAATTGAATTTCCAATTGAGCTGATACCAGGTACTACTCCTATTTTTAAAACTCCATATCGAATGGCTCCTGCTGAATTGAAAGAACTTAAAATACAACTGGAAGAGTTGCTAGAAAAGGGATTTATTAGACCTAGTTCTTCTCCTTGGGGCGCACCTGTTTTATTTGTTCGGAAAAAAGATGGATCTTTACGATTATGCATTGATTATCGGGAACTTAACAAGGTAACCATTAAAAATCGATATCCTTTACCTCGAATTGATGACTTATTTGTTCAACTTCAAGGATCTTCAGTTTATTCAAAAATAGATTTAAGAACTGGATATCATCAGTTGCGCATTCGACCAAGTGATATTGATAAAACTGCATTTCGTACCCGATATGGACATTATGAATATCTGGTAATGCCTTTTGGATTAACTAATGCCCCTGCAGCTTTTATGGATCTGATGAATCGAGTTTTTCATGATTTGCTAGATTCTTGTGTGGTAGTATTTATTGACGACATCCTTATTTATTCAAAGACAAAGGAGGAACATGGGGAACATCTCCGATTGGTATTAGATAGACTTCGCCAACATCAATTATATGCCAAATTGTCTAAATGTGAATTTTGGTTGGAGCAAATCGCTTTTCTTGGGCATATCATATCTAGAAAGGGCTTAGCTGTGGATCCCGATAAAATTAAAGCTGTGATGGAATGGAAACCACCGAAGAAGGTGACTGAGGTAAGAAGTTTCCTTGGATTAGCAGGTTATTACCGGCGATTTGTGCTAGATTTTGCCAAAATAGCTCGACCACTTACCAAATTATTACAAAAAGATATAAAATTTGAGTGGGGTGAAGATCAGGAAAAGAGTTTTCAGGAACTGAAACAGAGGTTAGTAACTGCTCCTATTCTTGCCATGCCAATTTCGGGACAAGAATATACTGTACATACGGATGCATCTCAATATGGGCTAGGATGTGTTCTTACTCAGGGTGGACATGTTATCGCCTATGGGTCAAGACAACTGAGAAGTCATGAACAAAACTATCCTACTCATGATTTAGAACTTGCAGCGGTGGTATTTGCACTTAAAATTTGGCGACATTATTTATATGGAGTTAAGTGCAAAATATATACCGATCATCAAAGTCTCAAATACATTTTTACCCAGAAAGAATTGAATTTGAGACAAAGAAGATGGTTAGAACTAATTAAAGATTATGATCTCGATATACAGTACTATGCTGGAAAAGCAAATCGCGTGGCTGATGCTCTGAGTCGGAAAGGTCAAATCAACTTGATTACATTCTTTACTCAAGAACCAAAACTTTTGGAAGAAATAAGACAAATGAAATTGTTTGCAAGTTTTTCCCAAGAAACAATACAAACGTTTTCTTCCAAAATTTTTGAAAATGGAAATCAGCCAGAAATAACCACGGTGATTACGGGGATGTTAGCTTCTTTATCTATACAGACTGATCTACAAAGTAAATTAAAAGAAGCTCAAGAAAAGGATTCCAAGTTTGAGAAGTTTCGGGAATTGGCTAAGAATAAACCTGATTCATTTTTCAAGACCGATGACATGGGAATGTTGAAATTTAAGGACAGAATTTGTATACCCAATAGTTCCGAGATTAAAACGATAATATTATCAGAGGCTCATGATTCAGGGTATACCATTCATCCTGGAGAAGTTAAAATGTATCAGGATTTGAAAAGAGCATTTTGGTGGCCGAATATGAAGAATGATATAAAAGAATATATCAAAAAGTGCCAAATTTGTCAACAAGTAAAAGCCGATAGACAGAGACCTGCTGGACTTTTACAGTTACCTTGGATACCGAGACATAAATTTGAGTCGATTACAATGGATTTTGTCACCGGATTCCCAAGAACTATGGGAAAGTATGACTCAATTTGGGTTATAGTGGATCGATTAACTAAGATAGCCCATTTTATTCCAATTCGGACCGACTTCACAGGTAAGGAGTTAGCCGAAATATTCATGAAAATACAATTCAAATATCATGGTTGTCCAAAAGAAATCATTTCTGATAGAGATACAAGGTTTACATCTCGATTTTGGACAAGTTTTCAAGAACAAATGGGTACCAAGGTTATGTTTAGCTCTGCACACCATCCTCAAACGGATGGACAGTCTGAAAGAACGATTCAAACTTTAGAAGATATGTTGCGAGCTTGTGCACTTAGTTTTGGTGGGTCTTGGTTAGAACATTTACATTTGGTGGAATTTGCCTATAATAACAGTTATCATTCAAGTATAGGCATGTCACCCTTTGAAGCGTTATACGGAGAACCATGTCGAACTCCGTTATGGTGGAAACCACAAGGAACAATAGACCCAACAGGACCTCAGCTTATTGCTGAAAGCGAAGAAAAAGTTAAAATCGCCTTAAAAAGGTTAAAAGCTGCTCAAGACCGATATAAAAAGAGTGCTGATGCAAAAAGGCGGAATGTGGAATTCAATGTGGGAGAAGAAGTGTGGTTAAAAGTGTCTCCGGTAAAAGGAATAAGACGGTTTGGAATGACAGGAAAATTAAGCCCTCGCTATATTGGACCCTTTCCAATTCAAAAGCGAATCGGACAAGTAGCTTATGAATTGAAATTATCCGATCAACTATCTCAAGTGCATCCTGTATTTCATGTGTCACAACTCAGACAATATATAAAAGATCCCACACATAAAATACCGGATTATTCAGATATGCAAATAGAAGAGGATTTGACGTATGAGGAAGAACCAATGCAGATACTGGACCGGAAAATACAGCAATTAAGGAATAAAATTATTCCCTTAGTATTGGTTCATTGGGGAAAACATTCGACCAAAGAAGCTACGTGGGAATTAGAAGACACTATGCGAAAACAATACCCAAATTTATTCGGTAAGTATCGTTTCGGAGACCGAACGATCTTTTTAAGGGGGGTGGGATGTAACATAACTAGCAAATTTAGAATTTATTAAGTTAATTAGGAAATTTATTAAAGAAATTTAAATTAATAAAATAAGAATTTATGCATATAATTGACATTAAACTCATATGTATAAATTGATCCGAGTTCGAAATCGTTGATTTTGTGTAATATTCAAGCATAAATTTATTATTCTAGTAAAATCAAAGTTTAATTTAAACTCAAATCTAATACTAACTTTATTCAAAAATTCAACAAAACAATAGTTATTAACAAACTATATGAGTAGCAGCATCTTTGATCATACAAACTTGGTCACACAAAGCCATAGAAAATCCGAAGGACTCAAATAAAAGAAAAAAAAAATTTCGGAGAAGACTTCTCTCTTCCTCTCCGTTTCATTTCGCTGTCTCTCTCTCTTTCTTCTTTTCTCTTCTTCTTCGTTCTCTCCGATCAAGCAGCTCGCCTCCTTTTATTTTTCGGTGCGGTAAATAGTAAAAATGGAGGCGGAGGAAAGAGCTGAGCCTGGCCAATCCTCCTCCGCCATGTACCCCTTTCTCCTTCGTTCTTATCCGATTCAGTCGGATTTGAGACGAGTTGGACTTTAAGGTTGGTGAAAATCGCGATGGGAAAATCGTTACCGTTCTCTTTTCTCTCTTCTTTATTTTATTTTCTGAGAACTTGGGGTATATAAGAGGGGTTTCTCTGTTGATGTCGGTTTGGTTGGCTTTGAGAAAAATCCGAGAGAAAAAGAGAGAGGGAAAGAGGAAGAAAGAGTAAAGGAAAAACCTAGAGATCGAAGGTATAACTCTATGTTTTCTATTTTGGTTTTCTCGAATTTTTGAGGAATTATTCCGGGAATTTCTTTGGGAATTTTTCTATGTTTAAAATCTGATAAAAGGGGTTTATGGGAGTTGTTAATTTGTTTAGAAGAGGTCGTTGATGCTTACTGTTAAGAAGAAAACGTGGATGTGTGGTTTAATGTTAAAAACTAGGGTTTTCTCGGATGATTATCGTTAATCATGGGGTTTTGCTTAATAACAGTGGGAGATGAACCTTTTAGATGCATTAAAATGATGGATTTGAGTTAGAAACTGGAGAAATTTGCTGTGATTAGGGTTATAATAGGAAGTATTGAGGTACGGGCATTCGGGTTAATTGGGATAGTGCTAATCTGATGAAATTCTTGAGTTTTCGATAAAACTGTTAATTAGGATGTGTTTGTGATGTTGTATATAGGTATTCAAACCTGTGGTACCGGTTTTTGTGTTACTGGTACTTGTTCTGGTACCTGTCTGGTATGGCGACGGGGTTACAGGGACTGATTTGTGAAAAATATTTGGGTCTGAGGACTTATTTGTGAGAGAAAAGGGCCTAAGTGTGATGAAAAAGGGCCTGGTTGTAAAATAAAATGATTTGAGGTTGTTTTTGGAAGTTTTTCCGCTGAGTTGCGGGGTTAGGTTGTCGGAAATGAGTTCGGATCCGTTTGGCTGGCTCAGGTCAAATGGGTCAGTTTGACCTGGCTCAGCTGGTTCGCCTTTTTGGGCTGGTTTTCGTTTGGGCTTGTTGCGCGAAAAAAAAAAAAAAGAGGAAGCTGGGCTTCTCTCTCTGTTGGCCCAGTGCGAAGAAAAAAAAAAAATTGGAGTGATTTTGGCCCGAATATTTATATCTTTAAATCTAATTTAATTAGATTTAATAATTAATCATAAATAACTTAATCTATGATTAAGTTAAAACTAATGTGGCTTAATAAATTAATTAAAGGAAAGGCCAACGAAACGTTTGGGTATACCTTTAATTAGTCGGTTTCGGGAAATGATGAAAACAGTTCGCGTGAAAATCTAGAACAGATACAAAATCACCGACTATCTGATCCCAACAAATGAATAACAAAAATTTTCATCTTAAATTTTCGTATTTCTTATTTTAAATTAAGTTAAGGTTTTATAATTTTCTTATTTCTTATTAATTAAATTTTTGGAAATTTAAAACAATTTAATTAAATAAAATTTAAATATACTTGTTTTAATAAAAATAAACAACAATTTAATTAAATTAAGTCCTTTAAATTATTTTTAATTTATTTTACTTTCTTTAAAAAAAAAAAAAAAATTCCAAAATTCTATTTAGTTTTATATTATTTATTTATTTAATTGTTTATTTAAAAAAAAAATAATAAAAAATAAAAAAATATAAATATAATAATATTAATATATATATATATATATATCTATAGTGAACTAATTTAAATGAATAGTAATAGATGTTAAATCATATTAAAATAAATAATCTACTAAATTATGTTAACATAACCAATAAAGAATCAATCGATAAAACTCTAAAGAACTACTGGAAATATAAATAAATGTTATAACTAAATACTAAAAACCATAAATAAATATTATAATTAAATATCTTTTAATGTAAGGATTTTTAGTATAGTGGGGTATTAGAAAATTTGAATTTTTCCAAGTTAGTTAGTTAATTGAAACCGTTAGTTAATTCTCAACGGTTTTCTGATTTCTTTACAGGAGATTGGACGGGTTCCGAAGCAGACAACGATAAAGGTGCGGAACGTGGATATCTATAGAAATTTTTGTTCGGTAAATTTTAAATTTATGCATTGCATGTTGAATACCGACTTAAATGCATTAATGATTGGTCATATTAGTTCTAGACACAGATATTATAACTCAAATATAATTATCATGTTGAATTAAGTTCCCACCATTGGAAATTTGAATAATTATGAGTCAGGCAAGTTTGTTTATCAATTGATTTATTGAACAGCATTGTATCGGTTCAATTAATGAGTATTGCCTGTTATGAGGAATTCTAAAAGTCTTGTGAAGTTAATAATAATGGATGGAATTTAAAAGAGATTAAACCACTCTCCAAAGTCGGTCGGCCACCGGCTTTGGCCAGTTCGATAGTACTATACGGATATGGAATCCCTTCCGCTTGTCAGGGCCCGGGATTTTTAAATCTCTACCGCCTGCCCTGTCTGGGGAAGATCTCTCTCCGCCTGCTCATACTAGTTGAGTTGGGAGATCTGAGTGTGTATTTAATTATCTTTATATGACTTATGATTTGACGGATCAGACTTTGCTGATGATTCTTGACTTATCTGTTGTGCATGTGTTATACAGATGGTGCTGATAGGTCCGGTTTTACTTCGTTGCACGGTAGGTTATTAGAATATATTATATTGCATTTTTTTTTTATACAACCCTTTTTAAAGTTCCAAACAATTAAATATTTATTTATTATGTTATTAATTTCATATTATATTACGGGATTTATTCCGGACTTAGATTTCAATTAGAAATCCACGTCTGGAACTAAAACCCGCACTGAGAGTTTATCTCACTCCGTTTGTTTTGCATGTACCTCGATTGGTTGGGGGTTCCAGGGTACTCACAGGCCGCTGAGGGGTCCTCCGCTCTTCGTGATTGATGGGTCGCATGTTCATCTTCATACTTTTGTTCCTCATATGCACACTTCCCTTACGTACCATGTTTCTATGTCTCCTGACGGTGTATATTTTTACCTCGAGTATACTCCTCCTCCACCTCCTGCGCCTGCTTCACCTCCAGTTCCAGAGCCTTCGGTACCTCCCACCCCAGTGATAGTTGTTAGTGACTCCAATGACGAGGGTATCGTCTTGGAGTAGTTTGTGTGTTGGTGTGTTTATGACTTACTAGTTAGTTTGGTGGCGAGATGGACTAAATTTTGGTACACTAGTCTAGACTTTGTACATGTGAGCTAGACTAAGTGTTGTAGTTATTGAGTCCATTCTCAGGGCTTGTGGTCCTCTGTTATGTGTGTGCCGGTTTCTGATGGTGATGATGGTGATGTGACTTTGTACCATATGTATTTTATATGTTAGTGTGAGAGTGTGCTTTTGGGACTTGATTTGCTTATGTTGTGATTTGTGTTGATATGTTCAAATCACTTTATGTCTCTTATTACTCTTTATGTAAAAAAAAAAAAAATGGTCGTTAATGTTAGGTTAAGTTTTTAAACTAAAGCCTTACGATAACACAAGTTTTGTGTTATCGTGGCGGGAGCTGTCATATTTAGAGCTGGGATGTGACAAATACTAATAATGGAAGTAAGCCTGATGCAAACCAAGAGGGAAGTAAAAATAATGATGCAAATGAACCCAATTCAAACAAAAAGGGAAGTAATAATAATGATGGAAATGAACCCAGGGCAAACCAAAAGGGATGTGAAACTAGCAGCCAAGCATCATCTGAAGCTGCTGTCAACTGATTTATCATTGCATAATACTAAACATAATTTCAATATTTGTTAAATTAATAACTTCCACAATAATGACAGCTTGAAAACTGAACTTGAATGTAATACAAAGCCTTCTAGATTTACTAGTCTGAACAGTCTTCAACGTTTAAAAATTTTATTTTGTAAATAAAACTGATGATCAGAACTAGTTGAACATAAAAAGGTGAGGTCAGATCATTGCCACAGTAGAAAGGAATTTGGGAAAAAATGAAAAATAAAAAAATAAAAAATAAAAAATAAAAAATGCACACACACACATACACGGACCCTGATCCTGTGTCGCGCGGCACCTGCGCTATACGCATCCTGAGCCGTTCGATTTTGATCGGGCGGTTCATTTTTTTCGGGCCTATTAGATTCACGGGGCTCCCTTATCCATCAGATTCAGATCAGATGACCCACAGCCTACGCTACACGCTGTGCCGCGCAACAGCAGACCTAAATTCCACATACACAATGGTTGGGTCATTGCCATAATAGAAAGACTTTGGAAAATTTTTCCAACACACATGTTATTGAAGGCCATGCGTATCTAACCCCCTCTGTCCTTTTGGCAGATGACGGTCCCAAACGAGAACATGTGATGGGATGATAAAGGGAGACAGCAGCACAAAACAATGATATCACTTGTAGGGTTCAGTTTAGTTTTGCAAGTATTTGTTTCGTTTAATTTGTGCCATTTGCTTTATTTGCGACTTGTGATTTCTAATATATATTGTGCTATGTGCTTTATGTTTTTGTGGGCCGGTAGCTTTGAACAGCATTTTTATGAGGTGTAACTTATCTATGTGTTGATTTATTTCACATTAATAAGATATTGGTGCTACAAAAGTACAAATATTATAATTTAAAAATTTTAATAATAAAGCTAATAATTATAACTCATTACGCCATTTGTCCAGGTACACCATTGCTCTTGCCACTTACAGGACTTCACAACAGATCGAGATTTGTCCAAATAATAAATTTATACATTGGATCCATTGACATCTCCTATACCAGGCTTTTATGAAATAGGAAGGCAAAAAAAAAAAAAAAAAGCCTGAAATGAAGATGAATTTTCAGATTTTTTGTATTTTGATTCTTACACTCACTACCCATGCAATACTGCCAAACCCCTGGACTGTTTTTTTTCTATTCCTCTTCAAAATAGGGATATTGCTTCAATTCTTTTACAAGATCAGTATACACAGAATAAGAAATCCACCAGTACAGTCACTCTCGTCCATCCGCTATGTGGCCCTTTGTATATGACCTCTATCTAGATTATTGAACTAACTTGATAGAATCAAAATAGTAACAATAAGTCTTGGTTAAGAATGTAACCTGATGCCACTTGGCAAGCTGCTGTACCAGGGTTAAACTGAGGGGACCGTCAAAGACATCTCCAAGCCAAATCATGAAGCCCATCTAAACCAAATCTGTATATTTACCCACAGTTTTATTATTTTCTTTCTAGAATTTAATTATGTCTTTTTCAAACGATCAAGTTTCGAATCAGAGGAAATACGTCGAAGCATCAGTACATATCACCCAAACTTTGAACCAAAACTGTGATACGCAAATACTTTCTAATCAGAATTGGTACTCTCCATCCCACCTTATCCCATCCAATCCATCCACAGGCCCTTCATGGGCCAATCCCTGGCCCAGTCTATATATATCTATCTAAACCTCCTATCTCTCCCAAGCCCTAGCCGCACAGCCAGAAAAAGAGAGAGAGAGAGAGGCGCTGGTGGAGCGACGCCGATGATCGTCTGGGGCTTCCTCTTCCTCCGACTCTCTCCGCCCGTCACCACCTTTCTCCACCCCCTCGCCTCCTCTGCCATGTGCCTTCATTCTTGTCCCCATCAAGGTCAGATATTAAACAATTTCGTAGATTATTATTTGAAATTTCTAATATTTCGTAGATTATTATTTGAAATTACAACAAACGAGTACGAAAATTCCAAATATTAAATCTGATTGAAATCTGAAAGGAGAAGAAATTCGAAATCTGATTGATTTTTGGACTTTATCTCCTTTGTTTGATTGAAATCTGAAAGGAGAAGAAATTCGAAACTTAATTTATGCAATATTTGCTTCCTTTTCAACTTTTTTATGTAATAGTTCACTTGTTGATAATTAATTGTATTTTGTTGTGTTTGTGTAGGAACTACAAGACATGGTGAGAAGAGTTGTGCGGAAGGAATCGAAGGAGTTGATGAATTGTATTAGCTTATAGTCGTTAAAACTATGTAGGATTTGTGTTATTATTGATGGATGTTATTGTTAATGGAATTGTTCAGTTTGTTGCAATAATAGATTAGTTAGTCATTACAAGTGTTAAGTTAGTATTGGTAAGGGATCATCTTGTTTCATGGTGTATGTATTGTTTTATTATTAATGGTTGATTTTATTATTACAATTGTTCAGTTTGTTGTAATAATGGATATTATTAACAGAAATACAAAAATTTCATTTTCAGATGCAACTAATTGAACATATAAACACGAAAATTTCAACCTTTATAGCATTTAACTGAACACTTCATACATATAGTTCAACCCTTAACGTATCTAAATGAACACAAAAATACAAAATTGTATTTTTCACACTCAACTAACTGAACAGTTAAAACATTTAGTTCAACCAATACAACACTTAAAAGAACAAAAAAAGTACGAAAATTGTATTTTCGTATGAAACTAACTGAACAATTAAGACACTTAGTTCAACCCTTAAAACACTTAAACCAACAAAATTTGATGACGTCAGCAACCGATTCGATGATGTCATCACGCGCTGGAAGATCGCTGAATCGCTGAAAAAATTTTACTGACGTCATCCCGCGGGATGATGACGTCATCACGCGCCAATTGGATCTGAATCTTTCAAAAGCCCAGTCCAAGCCCATGGATGGGATGGATGGGAAATCACTGGATGGTGTGTATCACACCTGCTTTCTAATTGGGCTGTAAAAACTGGGCTTTAAAAGCACTCAATTGAAAATAATAGGTCGACACAATAATGGGCCTTGAAGATGCTGGATCTTCATTCTTCAGGTACAAATATTCACTCTTTCAAGATGATAGATCGTCTGTTGCTGAATTCTAAGAGAATTACATGTGACGGATGACTGATGAAGAGTCAGAAGAATGTTCCAGTCAGTCACATGTGTTGGCCGTGGACTGTGGTTTAGAGAAGAACGAAGAATCCACACGCTGTGCCCAAGGCTTTGTACCGGAGAAGGTTATCCAATTACGTCACGACACGCGGTTCACTAGGAACGCATGCTGCTGTCCGATTCCACCACCTCTCTGCAGGGAATCAATTCAACACATCATTCTACCGTGTTGAATAAAAACAAAAGATGCTATTTCAGCTTCTCTCCAGTTTGACGTAATGGACATGTTAGTACTTCATTCCAGATGGCTTGGCTTGAATTGATGGGTTTTAAGGGAAAATGCCGATATAATCATGTAATCATGTTATTTGTGTAAAAGTCAGAATCTTTGTAATTTTGTTCGACTAGAGTCAGCGCGGACGTTTTTCTTGATTTAATAACAAAATCTGCAATTGAAACAATTAAAAATTTATCCGTCATTAAACAACAGATTTTAATCAGAGTGACATTAATTATTATTTAGGGTGAATTTTTTTTAGCCTAAGCCACCCACCAATCCAAGATGCATGTTATTCTACACTTATGTCCCTAATTATGAGTCACCTGGAAACTTAAATTCATATACCATTATTCATAATTAACAGCAGTTAACATAAGATAATTAACATTCACACTTGGCGAGATTAAATTTGTAAAATGATCTGCCTTGAATGTAGGATACTGGACACAATGGAATAAAATTCTCATTCACAAAGAATTACAACTTTAATAAGTGTTGGACTAAACAATTTAATCCGTTATTTTCCGATTTGCAAAACAACACCAAACTCTATAATAACATCTCAATTTAAGTCATTTATAGATAATTATTTGAAGAAATGCTCAAGGCATAAATTGCACAAGTTGTGGAGCATCAAGATATGTTTATAGGACAATTAGAGTCATTAGTTTAAGGTTAATTTCATTCTAAACTAATCCCAATCAGTTTGCTGTTTAAAATGCTCAAATTATTGTCCTGCGTTGCTTAACGCCATGTAGCGTCACACAACGCAAGCCTTTTAGTTTGAAATTTCGTTTGAAAATTGCAAAATCTCTGACAAGCAGTGAAACAGCGTTGCACAACGCTATCCAACGTCAGGCAACGCTGAATCAATGCTTACCCCCAGTCAAGCATTATGCAACGCTTTTTGGCGTTGTAAAACGATCCAAAAACTAAAAGTTGTATAACGTTTGCCTTCTGTTATACGATGTTTTAGCTCTGACTCCCTGGACGTTTTGGGGTGTTTCTGAGCTCAGATTTATTTAACGTTACATAACGTTGTAAAACGTTTGGTTTTTTATTTGTTTCTTAACGCAATCAAACGTTCTGCAACGCTTCTGCTCAGCGTTGTGTGATGGTGTCTGGCATCGTGTAACGCCAGGCTTAGTTGGTCAAACCAGCCTTTCGTTTTTCAACTCAGTTTGACCAGGGTTGTGCAACTCTACCCAGCGTTGCACAACGTTCTGACAATGACAGGTGTCAGATAAACTAGCCGTTGGAATTTATAACGGTAACTTGGGCGTTGCACAATGCTGTCTGGCGTTAGGCAACGCCCTAGAGGAAATTAGTTTGTTTTGGAGCTGTTTGCGCGCTCTATATATATCAGCCATTATTGAGCTGTTTCTCTCTGTTGAATACATTGCAAAACTCTTTCCTTTGAGCTCCAAACAGCTAGTTCTCATATTTGACTTGTTTGAGCATTATTTTAGCAAAATCATTGAGATTAGTTAGCCTCAATCAAACTCCAAGTTCATTAGTGCAAGAATCTTTGAGTGTTTTGGTTGTGAGCATCAATCTTGAGTTGTAGGAAGCTTGTGTATTGCTTTCCTTTGAGTTAGGCCGATCCACCTCAAGGTCTATTGTGACGGGGCGATTCGGTTCGAATTTGTAGACACGTTCTTGTTGGAATTGAACGGAGCTCACCCTTTGAGTGGTAGCGAAACTCCCGGAGACGTACGACTAAGGCTAGCACTTCCTAGCGGGTCGTAATCAAGTTTGCGTATCTCTTCTCTATTGCTTATTTACTCTTATTACTTGCTTGTGTGAACCATTGAATTGTTGTTTTAATTTATTCCGCAAAATTGTTAAAACCGATTTATAGTGTGTTTGTGTGCCTATTCACCCCCCTCTAGGCCGTACTTAGGGACAACAATAAGTAAATATTTTACAATCTGACAACAAACTGAGTGTGTGCAAAATTATCTCCACTAGAGGGGCATATCGAGCTTCGCTCCATGTAGATATCTATAATAAGAATATTTTTATTATGTTTCTATAGTTTAATTATGTTCATTTTTGGATATATGGTTAAGATATATTTATCTTGAGAAATATAGTTTAGTTATTGTAGGTTTGATTTGATAAATTTAAAGAGTTTGATCAATTTAAAGAAAAAATTATATGTGCGTAAATACAGTTATAGTTATGTGAAATAATATGATTTATATTATGTTGATATTATTCATAAAATATAATATTTTTATTAATGACTTAAATAAAAAAATATATATCGTAAAAGATCTGATGTTTTTTCTATTTTCTAATGAATGGATTTAATTTATATTTTGTAAATCGAAATTAAGAATGGTGATGAAGAAAAATTAAGGTGGAGAGGGACTCTAAGCAACACAAAAGAGATGGAGACATGATGAAAATGAAAATAGGAAGGGGTCACAAAAATCAGAAACAAAATAATGTGTTGCCAAATTATTATCCGATATTGAACCGAGTCAGTTTTATTAGCAATAATACCCGACACACAATTAGTTACAAAGTATCACATTACAGAAATCAGAAAAAATGATATTACACAATTATTTCACAATGTTTGGAGTGTCGGATGATATTTAACTAAAGAATCCCGACACCCACACATCTTTATTTATAATATTGATTACTTATTTTCTTTTGAGTAAAAATGGGGGTCAGCCGGTCAGGCCCTCATCTTTTCATTGAACAAAATAATGATACAAAAGATTAGCCAGAAGCTAATCTCCATTACTTATTTTCTTTTCCTAAGACCAGAGAAGATATGATTTAAAAACACTTTTTATGGAGGTTGGGAAGTCTATTCTTAGAAGAGAATGCACAAACATAAGAATTAAGTAGGTGGTCTCACTTTCATGACAAAATAGATTGGATATCGCAGCCCCACATTTATATGATTGCCAGCTATGTAATTTTGGAATTTCATGCGTCCACAAATTTGAATAGAGACCTAGACTAATTTTTTTGATCCGTGGTTGGTTACAACTTGCAAACCTATCTCATCCATATTACATGACCATTCTCTTCCCAAAAAGGTGAGCACTTGATCAATTTATAGGTCGTCTTGCCAAATTAGACTAGCTTGTAGATAAGAGAGTTAAAACTAAAAAATATTAATTATTTGGTTAGTTATGTTGTGGACTGAATTTATACTCAGATCGTAAATTTAAAACTTCAGTCCACCACAAAATTTGTCCTAATTGCTTTAATATAATTAACCTTCATAAATATATTTTAAGCATAGTTACTTACAAATTTCAATATAATCAATTGATGGCTTCTTTTAATATAATCAACGAGTGCGCAATTTGTGCCAAAATTGAATTTTAAACAATAGAACATAACACTTTTTTTTTTACTGAAATATCACTTGACAGCTGCTGTCAAGGTTTCGAAACAAAAACTTTTTTTTTTCTGAAATAAAAGTTTACCGGGTTGTCTGAGCCAAGTTGGAATGACCAAATTAAAAGATATCCTTTCATTTAATGAAACTTTATTATATGCTAATCCATGAGAACTTGTTTGGTACAAGTATTATCTTGTATCACATTCCAAACTTTCTTGGCAATTTTTTGGACGGTTTACTCTTTTAGTTTGAAGAAAATATGAAGTTAATTAGCATCACATCTATCTGAATAAAGGAAGCCATCACATTTTATAAGGGTGAAATTTTTTTTTAGCCTAAGTCACCCATCTATACAAATAATTGATTTAATTATATTTGTCAATTTACAAAAATATCACGAAATAAGTTCATTATGCACAAAAAAATAATATATATATATATGCTTCACGAAATAATATATATATACTTCACATAACATTGCTTAATGATAAATGTATATTTCCAATGTAATAATTTTTTAAATGTCGACACAGACGTCACAATTCAGATATAAACAGTTGATCTTGTTTTAGCTGTTCGAGAGAGATATAAAAAATTGTGATGTGGGATAAAGCATTTTTGGTATAAAAATTATGACATTGGAAACTTTTCGTACTTTAATATATGCATCCAATGTATCAGTAGGAAATCTTGAGTTGGTATTTTACTTGAGCCGGGGGATGAAGAAAATGCCTCAAACAGAAAAATTGTGATCATCTGAAACAAAGAACTGTGTGACTGCGTATGGCCATCATTTTTGGTCCCTCTGTAACTGTAAGTGTAACCATTTTGTGGCAAGTGGCAGCACAGACTATAACGCTTCTAGCTGCAGACAATCATAGTCATTAACCTATGTCGTATAAATAGTGTTTTTTCTATTTTTTTTAGAAAATAAAATAAAATAAAAAGCAGTTTAACTGCTTAATGACACGAACTCCCCCCACCTGCTAGAGTAATTCAATTTCAACCAAAGCAATGTACGGGTATGAGTAAGTGACTTGAATAAATATAGTTCCCGTGACTCGCCATTCATTCTGAACAAAATCGATACATGCTCTTTAATTCTTACGTGGTTATGATTTTCTACACTTCTCTCTCTATGGTATGATATGCTGTCAATATAAATGCATTCGCTGGGAGCCTGGTAGTTAGTAATAACATGTTAATGTTTGGTACCAACTTACCCAGACAACTATCCCGGTCCAAAAAGATTTATTATTGTGTTTGATAATAATAATAATAATAATAATAATAATAATAATATTATTATTATTATTATTATTATTATTTATTCCATATATTTCCGCAGTAAATGTAAATTAGACAATATGCATGCTAGCCATCTTAAATATCAATCGCAAAAAAACAGGGAGAATTTATGCGGCAATCATTAAGTAATGCACTAACTACTAATGATGCCTAGCTAAGTGAGCAGCTAGCCTCTTCCCGTTGTAATATTATAGCTCCATGTAATGTAATATACTAAAATAATGATGTGACTAAATGAGGACCGTCCATATGCATTTATTATAAAAAGTGAGACAATATACAAAAACGGAAAGATAATATAATATAATGTACAAACTAGAAATTGAAAACGCGGTCAATGCTTGCATAATTCAGATTGTAATTTGGTTAAATAAATGACTAATCAATATTATAAATAAAGATGTGTGGGTGTCGGAATCCTTTAATTAAATATGATCTGACACTCCAAGCATTGTAAATAGTTGTGCAATAGTATTTTTACTGATTTCTGTAATGTGATACTTTGTAATTAATTGTGTGTCGGGTGTTATTACTCATAAAACTGACTCGGTACAACATCAGATAATAATTTGGCAACACATTATTTCGTTTCTAATTTTTGTGACCCCTTCATATTTTTATTTTCATCATGTCTCCATCTCTTTAGTGTTGCTTAGAGTCCCTATCCACCTTAATTTCTCTTCCTCACCATTCTTAATTTTGTTTTACAAAATATAAATTAAATTCATTCATTTGAAAATAGAAAAAACATCAGATCTTTTACGATATATAGTTTTTTATTTAATCCATTTATAAACATATTACAATTCATGAATAATATCAATATAATATAAGTCATATTAATCACATTATTTTAGATAACTATAACTATATTTACACACATATATATTTTTTTTAATTTAATGAAATCAAATTACCTATAATAACTAAACTATATTTTTAAAGATAAATATATCTTAACCATATATCAAAAATATTCTTATTAGAGATTTGATAACTCTTATATTCTTATATTACTTTTGAGTGGAGATTTGATAACTCTCCCATTTATTGCCTTCAGGGAATTATTGTGCTTTATCTGTGTAGTTCCAACAATTTTATAGCTTTATAGCACATTTACTGCGAATGAAAACATCATTATTTAGACACGTTTCACCACCTTTTCGTTCTTCGAATAGCAGAACTGCAAGGAACTTTTCTGGCTTGATCTAAATTAAGGGGAAAAAACTCTCCATAACATCTGAATATTAAATCTGATATATTTTATTATAGATTAACCATACAGTTTTTAGATAGCAGGATTCTACTTCTGAAGTAATAAACATTAATAAATATATGCTCAAATTATTGATAGCATACCGAGGCATTGATACGATACATACACAAAATTCAGTTAAATTTTGGACGATATAAACATTTGAATACGAGAGAGGTTTTTACAAATGAGAAAATGAATACAATTTTATTTTTTTCTAATCAATATTATAAATAAAGATGTGTGGGTGTCGGGATTCTTTTGTTAAATATGATTCGACACTCCAAGCATTATAAATAGTTATGCAATAGCATTTTTTCGGATTTCTGTAATGTGATACTTTGTAACTAATTGTGTGTCGGGTGTTATTGCTCATAAAACTGACTCCGTTCAACATCAGATAATAATTTGGCCATACATTATTTTGTATCTGATTTTTGTGACCCCTTCATATTTTCATTTTCATCATGTCTCCATTTCTTTTGTGTTGCTTAGAGTCCCTCTCCACCTTAATTTCTCTTCATCACCATTCTTAATTTTGGTTTACAAAATATAAATTAAATTCATTCAATTGAAAATAGAAAAAAAAAACATCAGATCTTTTACAATATATAGTTTTTTATTTAAGTCATTTATAAATATATTATATTTCATGAATAATATCAATATAATATAAGTCATATTAATCACATTATTTCAGATAACTATAACAATATTTACACATATATAATTTTTTCTTTAAATTGATCAAACTCTTTAAATTTAATCAAATCAAAATACCTACAATAACTAAACTATATTTCTAAAGATAAATATATATGAACCATATATAAAAAAAAATGAACATAATTAAACTATATAAACATAATAAAAATATTCTTATTAGAGATATCTACATCGAGCGAAGCTCGATATGCCCCTCTAGTTAATTATAAACAGGTGAGATACTACTGTCAGGATTTAGATCCAATTCAAATATCCAATTTCCAAGTTCAAAATTTTGAATTGTATTCAAACAATCATTTTCCAAGCCCAAATTATTGAAGTTTGGATTTCATATTTGATTTGTCCTTTGGATTGCCAAGTTCCATTCTTGAACGCCAGGAATCGGAACCTAATTTTTCATTCCTAAAGTTTTATTGACTTTTAATTTGAAAATATGTTGAGAGTCTTGATCACTAATTTATCATAAAAAATTGCATTGCCATTTTATTAAAACTATATAGTTGTTCTATTTAAGCGACATCTAAAATCTAAAATATAGATAAAGATGTGTGGGTGTCGGTTCCTGTTTTAGTTAGTATTAGTGTGACACGTCATCAAGACTTTTGATTTTTCTGCTCCGACTTAATCTGGTCCATTTTTTTAGATGCATGTTAATTTTTTATGTGTTATCTATTGTGTTGTCATATGTGTTGTTCAGAGTTGTGTTTTCTTTTATGTTGCATTATTGAGATCCATTTTGATTGTACTGCGTCATTTTTGTCACATAATTTATTTCAACATCTCTCTTAGTTGCTTCTATGAGAAATGATGAAATAACGTTTTTTATTTGTGATAGTTAATTATAAAATATTTCAACATATGGAGATATAATTTATTATTTTTATCCTACCAGTTATTAAACTTTAAATTAATTACAAACATAACAACCTAATTACAATAAACATTTATTAAATGATAACATATTTAATTTTTATAACTATGTGAAATATCGAGCGAAGCTCGATTAATCCCTCTAGTATCATAATAAAATTGCTTCATAATATATATGTTTCCCATAAGTTTGTAACTCTTGTCACTTGTCATGAGGGGTCTTGTCTTAGATTATTTCAACGTAATTCCATTTATACACGTCTTTCAATTCCAAATAATATTATCTCGCAAATCATTTGTAGATAAATGTAATTCCTTGAAGGCTTGAACACGTAAAAGTAGCTTTCAAAAATTTGTAATGAAAGGAATATTTTACATATTTCTAATATAATATCTAAATAGATAATAGAATACCATTTATAAAGGATATTTTTTATCCAATCTCCCACAGAAATGGACACATACGAGTTGATCTATAAATTATCCAGGGAAAAGATTTGAGATCCATAACTTATTCTTAAAATTTAAATGCCAATGAAATTTATTTAACCATTGTTGTTACAATCATCAGTTATAACGTTGGTGTCAATTGCTTACCTGTGATTTCTTTCCGAATAGAAATTGCAGCAAATTTGTCCAATAGCAATAGGAGCTGTCAAATTCATGGGTCGCCGTGCTGTCAAAGACTCAAAAGTATTAACAATCTTGTACTTCCATAATTTCTTAAGTAGGATTTAATCAATTTCTACCATTTGGACAATTTTTTCGACTAGAAAAATTTTATAATATTGTTTAAGAAGTAGCAAATAGTACAGATAAAATAAATAAACGTTTTTGGGCAGAAGTTATATTACTTTCAATTCTGACTCAAATGTCATGTTATATTGACATTTCAGAAAATCTGTGTTAACATATGTGTTATTGATAAGTTGATATATGACTTAATTCCTATATTCATATTTGATACTTTCCCATTATTTTTAAGTATTGTTTTTTTTTTCTTTTTTTCCGTTTTAAATTGTAATTTTTTGATGAAACATTTTTTCTACTTTTAGCAGTGAAAATTCTACCAACAGAAGTAAGGTTTGCTTTATTTTCATTGGAAAAGTATCTATAAATATACAGAAAAATGAGTAAATAAAATACCATAAAGTTTTTTTTTTTTTTTTGAAGTATCAAATCAACATCCCACGGATTGTTAAAGTGTTGTGATGTTCATCCGATCAATGTAAATTGTCAAAGGTTGATGATGTTTTGAAATAATGCACCACACTTTATTTATTTATTTATTTATTGTCACAACACACTAGTTGACATTGTATTAGACGCAGAAATCTTCATGATCCCTGGCCCCACCAAAAGGACGCCTCTATTTTTATGCAATAAGATAATGTGACGGTCGAACAAAAGTTTCTTGGAAGTTTCATAGTTATCGCCGCAGTGAATCTAAAAACTTCACCTGTCAGTGCCATGTGTCAGCGGGAGTTGCATGCTTGCTCTGTGCTGAACGACCCCACCATTACTGGGAAAGACGAAATGATATTTGATTGTTTGAGACATATTTCCTGTAATAATAAATCTGGGAGCAAAAAAGAGTGACACGATTTGGCCGTACAATAAAAAAGGATGCACGAATTATCCGACGGATGAGCATGAGATGCTCATGCTCTTATGACTTTTGAGCTTACCAGGTTTTAAGGGTTATAAATTTGTAACAAGAGCATTGTTGTTGGTACTTGAACTCACATCCTCCGCCGCACCGCGATTGGCAGCGGTGCGCCCCAATCGTTTGATCTGAATCTGATGGATAAAGGAGCCCCGTGAATCTAATAGGCCGAAAAAAAAAATTAACCGTCCGAACAAATCTGAACGGCTCGAAAAAATTCGCTGCAAGCAGCATTGCTGCAGAGGATTTTGGTCCGTTGGTACTTGGTCCGGATCCTCTGGTCGGCGCGATAAAAACGACCATGTGGTCGGCGTCCGATCCGAGCCACCTGATTTAATCTGAACGGTTTCATTTTTTTCGGGTCAATATTTTTTTCGGGTCAATATTTTTTTTCGGGAGTGGTAGAATTCACGGGGCTCCCTTTTAGCCGTTGAGATTAAATCAAACGGTCCGGATCGTGCCGAACAGAGAATCTGGTTCCGTTGGTACTTAGTGCAAGGATTTTGGGTAAAGATTGTATCATGATAAAATGGATAAGATGGTATACTCTGCAACTATTTTTCAAAACAGTGCAAACTTTAGAACTATTATTCTTCATCATAATATGAAAAGAAATTAGAATGCATTGCTGGTTAGTTAATTTGACAATTTTGATAACTTATAGCGAGGTATTAATATCATGTATACAAAGCTTCTTATATATGAATATTTAACGAGCTAATTTAGCAATATTTACTACATTAAAATTTAAAATCACACAAACCTTAATGCCCGCCTTGTTTATCTGTTCAACAAAGATTCTCAACTTGGATTTTTTTTTTCCTATACATTTTCAACTTAATTTGATACAAAAATATCAAAATTTCAAAACTATTTTTGTTATTTTCTCAGTGTAAAGCATCAAGAGATATTTGGTGAATTATGTCGAATATCAGAAAATTAGTAAGTGCTTGCTTATTTGACTTTGTGTTTGTAGGTGTCATAATAGCATCCCACGGGTGACGGGTTGGTAGCGCACTTTTGGTACTGTTCTTCCTCCCATGAATTTATAAAACAGAATTGCATACTTTTCTCTATTCGGCGATAAAGATGTATCTCCTACTAATAAGACTCCCCAAACAAATACGCTTGAAGAACTGACCGTTCAAACTTCAAACGTGAAACTTCAAGCATAAAGGTTTTGAAAGGATATAACAGAAAGTGAAGCTCAATGCCTGTCAAAATCATTATTATGTTTGTTTTTGAAAACTTCATTATTATGGTAGTTAAAAAAGAATCATATATTTTTGCTTTAACAATACAGTTAATAATCTAGGTTATTTGCAAAATGACGAATGCATGACATTCCTGGCAATCAAACTGTGAATTAAGATTTCTACTAATATCATGACCATCCAATTAAAATCAAACGGTCAATATTTGCTTTAAAATATTCTAAAGTTCTTTTTCCCGAGTTAAACTTTCTTAATTTATTATACGATTTATAAACAGAGAGATGTGGGCCCTTGGAAATTGTCTTATATTAACCTTAACGAACCAAGAAATTTTCATTTTTTGTTCTAGTAGTCTTTTTCGGCGGGAAAATAATTTAAAAGGAGCTCAATAGCAGACTAGCAGTAAAATTTTAGGTGGTGTTTGGTAAAGGAATAACTTAAGAAGAATAAATTAAGGAGGAATAACTTATGTCAAGTTATGTCATAATTGTTTGGTTATCGAAAGCAAAGGAATAAGAAGATATAATAATAAGTGTAATTATTTAAATATTAATAGTTATTATTATTATTAAACTAGTAGTAATCATAATATTAATTAATCCTAATTTCAATAATAAACCGATAATAATAAATCATGATAATTTAACACTGTAATTATAATTATTATTATTATTATTATCGGTAATCAAAATGTAATTAATATTATAATAATGGTAATTATAATAATATAATAATAATAATAATACATTTAATTAAAATAATAATATTTATAATTTTTATTATAACACAAATTTATCATTATAGATTATGCTAGTAGCTAGTATTATATTAATGATAAATATAAATATAATTTATATAATAATATCATTTTTATTATATAAATTAATAATACTATTCATTATTTATACTTATAATCATAATATTAATTATAATTTAAGCTACAAACTTACGTGATAGAATATTGCTTATTATATTATAAATATAATATTTATTTTTTATTGTACATAATAATTATTAAATAATTTATAATCAGTGATTAAATATAATAAATGGTAAATTATTCAAAATTATGACTAATCTTTGACGAACAATTGTGGAAGAACTTATTCCACCAATTTTGGTGGAAGAAACAATTCTTCCTTAAGGAAGCTTATTCCTTCTTTGTTTGGTGTGCTAAAGATGCTTAAAGAAGCTTAAGGAAGCTTAAAGAAGCTACCAAACAAGTCCTTAGGGTTTTGTAACGGTTATTTCGTTGTTACTATGTTCTGATATCGGTTATTTTTTTTTAATCGTTTTAGTGAATTTTCGGATAATTTGTGCAAAGTTATTCAGAAAGATACTTAGACAATATAAAAAATATTCAAGGTGTTCCTTGTAATTTAGTTACTGTCAGCAAATGTTAGTTAAGTAAAATAATAATTCTTCCAAAAGGTGAAATTTATTCTTTGCTTGCTAAAAGCTCTTTTAAGAAACCAAAAGGGAAAATAAAGAAGCTCTTTGGACAGTTGTGCCCCAGTTGGCTCGGTTCCAATTTAGCACCCTCAGTATCCCTGTACTACAAAAGGAGCATAGTTTTACAAAAGCACACCCAATCTTTGTTTAATTCACATTCATCTTCTGCAAAAAGTATTTACGTACTATTGAGTATTGACAGGAAGTCAGGAACCAAATCCTCGGCAGTCATTTTAAACGACTGCTAGCAGCCGAAATTTTTCTTTTTTATTATTTAAAATTTTAAAATTCAAATACCGAATCCAAATCGTTGATCTTGTTCAATTTTACGGGCGATGCGTTTTCATATAAGTTTTATAAAATTTGGAGTCAATTTGATAATTGATTAAGTGCTTAAATTATGAACGTATTAGAATTAATCAAACCGGGTTCGTTCATTTGTTGACCACCTAATCAATTATCAAATCGACTCCAAATTTTATAAAACTTATATGAAAACACATCGTCCGTAAAATTGAACAAGTTCAACGGTTTGAATTCGGTATTTGAATTTTGAAATTTTTAAATATTTAAAAAAAAAATTCGACTGCTGAGGATCCGGTTCCAGTATTGACAAGCAACAAAATTGAAAATTATTTTCTAACCTTCTAAAGTATAAAAGTTATTATCCATTCTCAGTTTAAAACAAGAAATAAAATAATATAATAAGTAGTTAGCTGGTTATTTTCAGATACCGGTTGAGATGAGAAGAGGGGTCAGAATCAACAAATTTCTCAACGACTAATTCCTGAATTATGATTTGCGAGACTTGTGAAGTGAGAAAATGTTAAAATATTGACGGAGTGAAACAATTAGTTCAAAATTATTCAGAGATTAATATCGTTTAGCGACTTTTGTTTGAAAATGAAATCTTGTTTTATAAGGGCTTTACTGATATTTCTCATAAACATAACAGTAAAAATTTGAAAGAAATATTTAAATCCATGCTCTGCTGGACACTCAGTTGATAATAAACCATCATAAATTTGTAACTTCAAGGTTCCTCCATGAAATGTTCTATTGACGCCAAATTCCCCCTCCTATTTATTGCACTTGTATTTCTACAAAAGGAGCATAGATTTACAAAAGCACACCAAGCTTTTTTGTACTTTACATTGTCCTTCTGCAAATTGTATATTCGTACTATTGATGAGAAACAAAGTTTACATATTATTTATTTTTTTACCTTCGAAAGTACGCAAAAATATGCAAGTTATTTTCCATTCTCTGTGAAAAACTTGAAATGAAATAACATTAATAAGTAGCTATCTGGTTATTTTCACGTACCGGTTGAGGTCAAGATCAACAAATTTCTTCACGTACCTGGTTAATAAATTATGAATTATGATTTGTAAAGACTTGGGACGTGTCAAAATGTTGAAATATTGACGAAGTAAAAGAGTTGGTTCACACTCATCAAAGATTACTACCGTTCGGCGGCTTCTGTTTGAAAATGAAATCCAGTTATTATAAGGGCTTTACTGATATTTCCCATAAACGTAACGAGTTAAAAAATAAATTAAATACTTGCTCTGCTGGACTCTCAGTTGATAATAACCCATCATAAAATTGTAACTTCAAAGTGCCACCAAGAAATGTTCCATTGGCGCCAATATTTTCTATTTATTGCTCTTGTATTACTTTCCTTGTTCAGAAATAAAAAAAATATGTCACCTTCCTTCCAAAGGATCCTCTCTCTGTGCAACACAACATTTTCTTTTCACTCAAGCTTCCAGCTTTTATCTCTCCAGACCTGACTGACTGACGCAGTGCTCTGTTTCCTCCCTGTCCTTATCCCTTGCTTGGCCCCAAAATCCCAATTACACTCCTCGAATCTTCTTACATCTCTCTCTCTCTCTCTCTCTCTCTCTCTCTCTCTCCACCCATGTACAGATGTACTTGATGCAAAAGTTTTGACTAAACAGAGTTAGTAAATGGTAAAGTGGTAAAAGCTAGGAAGGAAAGAAAACGAGACTATATTGTTTTCTTGGGGCGACATTAAATTATCCCCACATGGTCTTGTGCTTTACAACTAGCAATAGCAACACTGATTCCTTACCTCTGCTATGCCATCTTGAGGAAGCCATGAGAGCAAGCCAAGCACCAAAACCCTAGCACCTCTTAAAATCTGCTCCACCATTGAAGTGAAAAGCTTCAACCTCTTGCGCCTTTGAAATTCTGGGTATTTAGTAGCTTTGTCCATAGAAGTAGGGAAACAGAGAGATGCCACCTCATTTGGGTTTCTCTGACTGGTGGGGCCGGGAGGCGAGAAAGGGAACTCCGGTAGTGGTAACAATGGAGAACCCGAACTACTCGGTTGTGGAGATTGAAGGTCCCGAAATGGAGGAGTTCAGCTCAGCCGAGAAAGGGAGAGGAAAGAATGCTAAGCAATTCACATGGGTGTTGCTCCTGAGAGCTCACCGTGCGGCCAATTGCGTAGCGTGGCTGGCCAATGCCATGTTGGCCTTGCCAAGAGCAGTTAGTAAGCGACTCGCAAACCGATCAGAGGAGAAGCCCGAGAAAAGCCGGCTTCTATACAAGTTCATAAGGGCATTTGTGGTACTTTCTCTTGCTGTGCTGTGCCTTGAGCTGGTGGCTTACTGGAAGGGATGGCATTTCCAGAGACCCGACTTGGATTTGCACTTGCCGGAGAAGCTGGAGATCTCCAGTTGGGCCCATGGGGTTTATATATCCTGGCTCGGATTTCGGGCTGTTTATATTGCATATCCAATCCAAATTCTTTCTAAATTCTGTATAGTTTTGTTTGTTATTCAATCGCTCGATCGACTTGTTCTCTGTCTCGGGTGCTTTTGGATCAAGTTTAAGAGAATTAAGCCAACAGCTGAATCCGACCCGCTTAAAGAAGGATCCGATTACAAGTATCCCATGGTTCTTGTACAGATTCCCATGTGTAATGAAAAAGAGGTAATATGCAATTTTATTATATATTTACTCCTTTCTTATTCAGACAAACTGTTTTTATTTCCTCCCAATTTTAAACTAATATTAATTTAGAAAGATCACATAACTGCTTGACTCCAATTTTCACTCCAAACGTATATTCCTGATTTTCTTTTGAAATATTAAAGCTTAACTTTCCAATGTGAATGCTAGGCTGGATTCTTTTGTTCTCCTTTCTCTAGTTTGTGTATCTAAGTATTTCTGTGATCATGGATATCTTTGATTATTCTGCATTTCAATTTCTCTCTAATGATGGTGATGGTCCATTACTATAATAATTACTCTTATCACTACTTTTGCTATCATGATAATAATCATTTATTGCTTAGAACTTATATAATTGAGTTTTAGAACTTTAGTACGACAACTATAGAAGTAAAGTTTTAACTGCATTCTCTGTTTTAATCCCCCTCAAAAAATTATAGGTGTACGACCAGTCTATCTCAGCCGCATGTCAGCTGGATTGGCCTCGAGATCGGCTTCTCATCCAAGTGCTTGATGACTCTGATGATGAGTCGATTCGAACTTTAATAAGGGCCGAAGTTGCCAAATGGAGCCAACAAGGCGTGAATATTGTGTACCGACACAGGTTGGTACGCACTGGATACAAGGCTGGGAACCTCAAATCAGCCATGAGTTGTGATTATGTAAAGGATTATGAGTTCGTGGCTATTTTTGATGCCGATTTTCAACCAAGTCCTGATTTCCTTAAACGAACAGTGCCACATTTTGAGGTAGGTTCTTTCTTTTTTCTCTTGTAGAACTGTGCCAGGTTGGTAGTATTTTAATTTAATTGTATTGGTCTTACTACAGATGTCGGTTCCAATAATTAACAAATCACTTAGTAATAGTAAAATCTGTACCATCCATTACAAAATAGTATAATCTGTTAAATGTTATAAATTTGTGGCTAAAACTTAACAAAAGCACTATTAACCACACCTGTCAGTAGAAATAATGTACCTAGCTTTGTTTGTTAGGAATTCTGGGATATTTATATTAGTTGGTAAGGTTGTAAGTTCGTCATTTCACATGGGTCCCAAGGTAGTTCTGGTTTAAGTACTTCGCGAGGGTTTGATTTTGAGATTAATTGCTACTTTAGGATAACTTACTTTCATCAGTTCAAATGTACTTCCTATAATTACAAAGATGAGACTTGACATGGAAGAAATACTCTTGTTTGATTTTTTTTTTTTCAAATTTATTATTTATTGGCAATATAAATATTTCAGGGAAACCCTGATCTTGGACTGGTACAAGCAAGATGGAGCTTTGTAAATAAAGATGAAAACCTTCTGACGAGGCTTCAAAACATAAACCTCTGCTTCCACTTCGAGGTGGAGCAGCAGGTGAATGGTGTCTTTCTCAATTTCTTTGGGTTTAACGGAACTGCTGGTGTGTGGAGAATAAAAGCACTAGAGACTTCCGGTGGTTGGCTGGAAAGGACAACTGTGGAGGACATGGATATTGCTGTGCGGGCCCACTTGAATGGATGGAAGTTCATTTACTTAAATGACGTCAAGGTATTGATTCGAACAAAAAATTTGTCATCCTGTTTTACTCATCCAATTAATTATTTCATTTCTTTTTAATTAAGAGGCAAAAATGTTGATACCATATCATTCCATGCACCTTATGGTTTCATAGTTGGCTTGTATCTGTAGTGTGTATATAGGTAACTATCAAGTACTGGTTTAGTGGTTTGTGCTAACTGTATCATGTACCTTCACTGGTACTCTACTGGAATGGTGTTAGCTAGATCTCCCTTTTTATATTTATACTTGTTATTTGTCTTCGAAAAAATTAGGTACACATTAAGAAAACAATTTTTCTTTTTATAATTATTCAGGTACTTTGTGAGGTACCTGAATCATATGAGGCATACCGAAAGCAACAACACCGGTGGCATTCTGGGCCAATGCACCTATTTCGCGTCTGTCTCCCTGCTATTCTTACTTCCAAGGTCCAATTCTGCTATTTTAAAAGAAATTCTAGAATTTTTAAAATACTATGATACAGCTGGATGCTTACTTAAAAGTTTGAAAAACATTGGGAAGCGGCTACCTAAACATATAACTATTTAGAATCAATTATATTTTCCTCCTTTGACTGTGCCCCTATTACAGATTTCTGCATGGAAGAAGGCAAACTTAATCCTACTATTCTTTCTCCTTCGCAAACTAATTCTCCCATTTTACTCCTTCACACTATTTTGTGTGATTCTGCCACTGACTATGTTTGTACCAGAGGCTGAGCTACCCATATGGGTCATTTGCTATATACCGGTCTTCATGTCCTTTTTAAACATCTTACCAGCACCTGGTTCATTCCCTTTCATTGTACCATATCTACTTTTTGAAAATACCATGTCAATCACGAAGTTCAATGCCATGGTATCGGGCCTTTTTAAACTTGGAAGCGCATATGAATGGGTTGTTACAAAAAAGGCCGGCAGATCGTCAGAACCCGATTTTCAGAAAAGTATAGAGGGATTGCCACAGTTTCATAAGCAAGTATCAGATAGTGCATTGACTGAGTTGAGTAAGGAAGTAAAGAAGAATTCGACGCCTAGAGGTAAAAGGGTAAATAAGATCTATAAAAAAGAGCTTGCATTGGCATTGCTTTTACTTACTGCTGCCGTAAGAAGTCTTTTGTCGGCTCAAGGGATTCATTTTTACTATCTCCTCTTTCAAGGGGTCTCATTTTTACTCGTCGGACTCGACCTTATTGGGGAACAGATGTAGATAACTAAAACAAATTGAAGGTTACACTTCTTTTTTTTGTTCAAAATATATTTATGGGTTTTTTTTTGGGGAAAAAAAGGAAGCAGTTGTATTTAGTAATTATGGTAGATTCTTTATTTCTTTTGTTGTTTTTTCATTGTTCATTTGTTCTATTTTTTTTACATGTTTCCACTTCATATATGTATACAGTGTTTACGCAATGGTTAATTCATAGTTGTATATGTATGTGAATTCATTTTGTTCTTTAATTAAGTTAAATGGTATTTATTGCTATATATTCTCTAAAGATATTAGACTGTAATTTCCATTTTATTTTCCCTTTTGTGCGATCAATTTCTGACTTCATACAATTGTTACTGGTATGTTAAATGGCATTTGTATGTCACCGGTCAGAGATATTTTTGAAAATGAACAGGATAAAATTCTGGCTAGAATTCTTGTTGCATTTCACGCGACTTATTCCTACTTGGATCATATCTTTAAAAACTATAGAAGGCACAGAAATATTAAAAAAAATTTAAATGGCAAGTTGTCCGGTCTCAAGCTAAATATGGGTCAAGAAAATTTTTTTTTCTTTGGATAGAAAAAAATAAGCATAAATTCACACTGCTAAATTGAAAATGACATAATTTGGAACTTCAAAAAAAAATTGGATGCGGAAGTCTGACTATGCTTTAAGGAATTTTGAAATTACAGCTTTGATAACATGTATGAAATCATAACCTGAAATGATTTAACTAATTTTAAGGCAGAACAATAAAATATCCCTTAAATAATATATGTTTTTTCAACTTGAAAATATGATTGTTTGACTTTGACATGTCTTGAAGGTTTTACATTCAATATAAGGGCTTAAAAATACTACGTATTCTATTAATTAAGAGCATAAAAACCTTTTTCCAATTTCAAAAAGTAATACTTTCAATAAGGCTATATTCATTTCAAATTCTTTAAGAATCAGCTCTATTTGAATTTTGAAAGATGTTAGATGTCGTAATTTACAAGTCTGGTCATTAATACACGATGGGATTTTCAAAGTTGAGTCCACATTTTAAAACTGGCTGCTATCACACAACCGATTTTCAAGGTCTGGTTTTCTTAACGTTCAATCTTTCTCACTTTAAATTTCACAATGTCAATTTTGATTTGTCTTAGCAAAAAAAAATAAATAAATAAATAAATAAACGATCAAGAATTTCCATCGATCCAAAGTTACGCAGTGCGCTGTGCGCATTTCTAGGTCAACGTCAACATTCTAGAAACAAAAAGTGGAAGGAACGGTGGTTTCATAAAAACCCCTTTAGTGATGATAGTGACCAAAACTTAGTTATGGTTGAAAGAGACGAGATGAGGTAATTGGTTTATGGAATAATTCCAATGTTGTATAGAAGTGTCGGTAGAGACAGAATAATTGAAGCAAATAGTGCGTGGTTTTGCATTTTAATTTGCAACATACTTACCACCGGTTCCTCCACTTTCAATTATCACCATATAATAATAGAGCGTTTTAATGGACCCAATTATGATGTCTTAGATCCTCCTCATTCATGTATCATGACCAACAACATCAAAGATTATGCCATGTAGTCACTCTATAGAGCATATCACTTTTCTAGCTTGTGATTTGTTTTGTGTTCTGGAAGAGTGACGTAATATGACAATGGACTATTGTCATTGTACGGAGACTTTGGCCATTGCAAAGATTTTGTTTTTCCCTTTTTTTTTGTTTTAATTAGATTTATAGAGGTTCTGTTTCGTTGTTATTTTCGAATCATGCAATCTGCTTTAAAAAAAGACTCAGAGATTTCGAATTTGATCTCAAGGATCATTATCAGACAAGTTGCACATTTTGTTGTTACAAACTATCATATGCTATGTAATTATGTTTTAGCTATACTTAGTTCATTACTTGTCAATTTGAAAATTTGAACTTCTTTTTGTGTAAGCTTGATTAGAATAAAAGAAAAGTATGAGAAAAAGTAAATGATCATCCTTAACCATCTTTTACTTCTGATGGGTGTGTTTGGATGTTGTTGGAATAGGAAATAAGAATAAGAAATTTCTGAATTCGTGCTTGTCCCTATTCTTATTCTTATTCCTTAGTTTTGTTGGTATAGGAATAAGATCCGGAACTGGTCCAAATTTTTTATTCCTATGGTGTTTGGTTTGACACCGGAATAAGGAATAAGGGACTTATTCCTATCCATCCCCTTATTCTCATGCATCCAAACACACCAGGAAGAAATGAATGTCATGGCATTTTTAGTCCCATTTAATTTAATCTTCTCATCTGTAATAATGATTTGAAGCACGTTATTTGTTGGGCTGCGCAGAATTTTAGTCCATTTTTCAGGCTCTGATTGCTATCAACTATCCCACTCAATCTCTTATAATTTGTCGAACTATATGTCTACGTATATTGTTCAATAAACCTCTCGCTTTCAAAAGAGGAATATTTGTTATGTATTCGGTCACTACATGCTACCACCAGAATGACTGATTGAATAAATCCGGACTACATAATTGACAATCAAAAACCAAAGGCCGAACAAAAATTTCCGCTGTAATATTTTACCTTTTAGAGCAAAAATTTAAAGGTTACGCATTAAATTAGACTCATTAATCTTAATTGTTCCTTAGTTTGCATGGCACATGACATATGCCAAAAAACTTTATCTAAGAAAATGATAGACATGACCCATACTTTTTCAAGCGGCCATTATAATTCTAGCTTCAATTGAGTAATTGTCTCATTTAAAGCACGAGGGAAAAAAATATATTTATTATGACCAAACACGTGGGTTGCATGATCACTAACAAGTGATGCACGGATTCATAAATATAAAATCAAATATAGAATAGGTGCATTGTATGTTAAATGCCTACAATAAAAAGCGGTAGAGCTTTGTCATATTAGGTGGCATATTTATTAGAAGCTTAACTTCTTTTTGATAAGTGAAGTAAAGTTAATGCAAAATAGATATTAAGTTATTTTAAAGTTTTAATATTTAATAGTAGACCGGTAGTAAAATAAATAGATTAAGCCATGGTTGATATAAAAAGTATCAAATTACTTTCCATATTAGTGACTGAAGTAGTAGGAAAATAAATATAAAAGATTCATAGGTTTGGTGTTTAAATATATATTTTGTAACTTATTATTTTTATTTTTTGAATTTGATATACATTTTGGTTACTTGTAAGACACGTGGAGTCAAAAATCACAATTTTTTAAAATTTAAATATTCATAAGAAATCTCCAGCCAAATTTCGAATTCTTAAAGTTTTTATAACTCTATCTATATAGATGTTTTGATTTTATTCGATATCAAAATATCATAAATTACTTTTACTTGGTGATTGAAATTATTTCGAAGTACTTGCTAAGTACACGCCTAGACTTTTATATACTTTTAACAGATTTAAGTACTCATGAATTCTTTGGTAAACATCCTTAACAAATAATAAAAATAATGAAGGTTGGGGCTGGGATCATTTCAGCCAACAGTCTCCCTAATTTGTTTATCAATAATAAATAAATGCGACATGGGTATATATATATATAGAGTTTGGCTATGGTGAGTTGCAACTCACAGAGCCTTCCGTGAGTTGCCCTCAAAACTCTTAGATCTAATTCAAAATGACCGATCCAAACCGTCAAATATGATCTCCATATTGAAATCTCCTTGGAGACCAAATTTTATATTTTTCCGAAATTTTTAAGTATTTTTTTCGGATTTTTAAAAACTGTTGTTTTTTAACGGTACATAATTAATTAGATTAACGATTTTCTAAAATTCCAAAAAAATACTTAAAAATTTCGAAAAAATATAACATTTGGTCTGCAAGGAGATTTCAATATGGAGATCATATTTGACGGTTTGGATCGGCCAATTTGAATAAGATCCAAGAGTTTTGATCGCAACTCACGGAAGGCTCCGTGAGTTGCAACTCACCATAGCCAGACTCTATATATATATATATTTTTATTCTAACTGTCCAGCAACGGCAAGTAAATGTGATGCGACGCTTGACCTTTACTTCTTGGGTAGGTAATGCTATGTAATTACTTTAAAATTTATTTGTGAATTCTCGTGTGTTGTTCACTGTTCGAGCAAAAGGCAATCTCGTTTAGTTCTTTTTCTTTGCGAGTTTTGCCCCTTAACTATCTATTGTTAAAAATAAAACCTTGCAAAATGAAAATTTAGTACAATTATAACATGATGCGAGGCCAACTGCAAATAAATACCATTAATTTATCAGACTTCTTTGTATGTTTAATTTGATTTAAATTACATTATTCTTCACAAATGCTTTCTGTCGCACATGTAGGAGGGCGAAAAAAAAAAATACACCGCTATATGAACAACCACAAACAGCCGCTAAAATTGACTTTTTAGTTACAAGAAAATATTGTCTACAGTGGACACTAACTATTCTGCAATCAACCAGGAACTAGGAGAAAATAGTTTTTATATTGCTTGTTCTACAGAACCTCATTAGAAATTTAGCAAAATACTAAAAATGTCATTCCAAAATAATATGCTAAAATTATGATGACCTTCCACTATTTTTGGTTATTGAGAGTTTGCAGTAAATTATGTGTTGGGTAATTCTGAAAGACAAGACAGTGATTACCTTAATAAGTTAATAGTAAGAAAATTATATGGTGCACATACATTTGTAGCATTTTTAGAACACACAGGAGATTTGAGGCAAATTATCTGCAAAAGGACCCCAAATTTGGCAAATCGTTTATATTTTATTAAAAAAACAGAAAAAAATTCGATTCTTATTTCCTACATCTACCCATAAAACACCTCATTATATATACGACTTACGAGTACAATTTATCAGAGCCGACAAAGATGGACCCAATGGCCCATTTTACTTGGTTTATACACTGGAACAGTTGCTTCATTGGCCCATGTCCCATGTAGGATTTGTAGGTGAGATATGATGTCTAGCATTTTCTGGGACACATAAGGGGAAGAGGAAGTAGATAATCACGTGGGGGATTATACATTAATTCAGTAGTTAGGATGAGACGAGACTTTTTATATTATAAATAAATTGTGTTAATTAACTGATAATGGTACTTTGGTCCAGCGATTAGGACCGAGTAAGACGATTTTTGAGTAATATTTTGTTTCAAACTGGCCCCAAAAATTTATTGTAGATATTGACTGTATGATTTCTATTTTCTCTAAACATTTTTCTTTTTCGAAGGCCTGTTGGCTAGCTGCCAACGGCAAAATGTATTATAAAGAAAAAATCAGTTCAAATATATACGTTTTAATAAAATATTTATGTACAATCAAATAGATATATATATACAAGAAAATAAGCTCTGTTTATAATTGTTCTTAGAAAAATTCTCTCTTTCAATTATCATTTTCTCACTTTTTGTTGCAATAAGTACAAGTTTTGGCCTAGTTTCTACCTTTCTATTAAGAATATAATTATATAAGAGTTATTAGAATTTGAAATAATAATAAACATAAACTCTCGTAATACTGATTTTGTAGTCCGGTTTAGGAAATACATGCAAAGTAATTAATCTGACCATCTCAAATGTCAAGAATTGCGCCATTCTCGTAGTAACTTTAATTTTTTTTCTGAGTGAATAATTTTGCTGAAACTCGTTACATGTAACCATAGTAAATTGAACGGATCGTGCAAAGCAAACTTGCTCTGAAAACATTAACGAAAATTAATTAAAGTTAACGAACAAACATCAACATGTATTGATAGTAGATAGAGACAAATTAAAATGTCAGAAGACCTGTTTGAAGCTTGGAATCTAGCGTCCTTGCATGTACAGTTCCAGGCTACACCATGTGCGATGTTGATAATGCTTTCAGTTTATTTTTAATCTCAAAGTATCACTAATCTCAAAGTCTATGAAGTTATAATTTGTCAGATCTGGCATGGACGTCAAGGGGACATGGTAGCACGGATTAAACACCTAGCTAGGCAGCTGTACTCTAGCATGACAAGGACTCTTTTCATTCTTCTAAGTATCGTTAAAGCGGATTTGTTTTCCTAATAATAACTAATTAGTCATTAGCCACTATCAAGTTCTCTAAAAAAAAAATAACTAATTAGTCATTCACGTACGGTTTGATCTTGCTACGCTCTCCGAGCTAATCTTGATCGGAATATTCATGCGTTCCCATACTTTTCTTTTTTGTCAATCTGAAAGTGTTTATATATTTTGTGGGTAAGATCGATGCAACAAAACTTTTTACAGAATACAAGTTATAATTTTTTTTCATAAATTCTATAAGACTCAATCAAGTTATTTCCCATGTGTACGGATAAAATACACTCATGTTATTATTATTATTATTTTTTTGAAAAAAAGAGCATAATTTATTGTTGATTGAACAATAGGGGAAGAATATGGTAAGCTCACAGCCTCACACAGAGAAACAAATACTTCTTATCGCATACTTGGGCCGGCTGCTTAACAAATCGAAACAGCCCAAATGTTAAGGGGAAAAAAGGGGCTCCTCTTACTGTAATTATGCCTAACTATAAACAACCCACTTCGAACAACTCTGATTCAGTTTACAATCTGACAGGTGGATATATGTGTCATTGCTTTAAAATTTAAAGTTGAACTAATTTTCTTTTTCCCTCTCAATACTAGTAATTGCATTAGGTCACATAATGTGCTTCCGAAAAAAAAAACTTGTGGTTGTGTACTTGGGGGGCGTTTGGGAGAAATAGCAAGCATAATCTCATGTCTGCTTGTATAGGTAACTCGAATTATCTAACTTACACGAAGGGATGTTGAGTATAAGCACGTAATAATGCATTATGGTCGCCACGTTGCGTAATCTAATTTGGCAAGAGAGATAGGCTAATGTTCTTTGGATAGGATTGAGTCATTGAGTCCCCTGTCCCATTCACTTGTAATTAAATCGTTCGATGGCTTTATGAAATCAAATCCGATATTGTTAATTTCCTTGTGTAGTTCTGTTAAACACACTTGTGTTCTCCGTTTCGTCTCTGTCTGTGCAGCTCTCAATCTCTCATTCTCTTAAACACACTAAAATGCTCCTGCCTCTCTCTCCCTTTATGCTTCTTTCGTAAATTTGTCCCCCCACCTTCTTCGAGAAACCTAGATCGATTGAAACCACTCCAAGAAGCTCAGCTCCACAACTCGCCTCCTCCTCCCCACCTAGGCTTCGCTCAGTGCTCAACTCTCCCGTCTCTGCCTAGCGCCCAAACTCGCCTCAGCTTCTCCTAGCACACAACTTCGACTTTGCTCACTTCCCAATGGGAGAGGTAAGTGAACCACAAAATCCTAAACTCGCTAATTGGGACTGATGCGGTTCAGGCCAAATTAGCAATTGTGATGGTTAATTTTGTGCATTTTTGCTTCCTAATCCTTGTCAGGAGGATTTTTCTGCAATCCGAAACAATTTAAGTAATATAATCTTATTTTGATGTGGGCCTAATCTTATTTTCATGCCACTGGTTCATTTTTTTTGCTTTTTTTTACTTTAATCATGTACCACTGCTTTTGTCTTTCTTTCTTTATTCAACTAGTAAATATTGGTTCTAGGTACTAAATATGTTTAATGGAAATTGATTTAATTAAGAAGTATGGTCTGGCATCAGGTGATCGCTCCATTGTTGTTTCTTGATTGTGTACCGGTTTAATTTGGTTAATGGTTAATTTGGTTTAATTTCTGCTTTTAATTATGTACTGGTAAAAACAGTTGAGGTTCAGTGTGTTTCTAGTTGGATTGCTTTGATATACGTACAGGAAATGTATGTAAAATACCATTTTCTATGTAGCAATTAGTGTATGTCAAATAATTAGTAGAAATGCTAGAAACATATGATAAGTATAAATTAAATAGCACTTGACATGACTAGTTTGGTACATTTATTAATTCAACATTATGAAAGATATGGTACACTTCAGATATGTCGTACAATATTGATATATTTCAAAACCAAAACTTCTAGCGAATGAGTTCTTAAACCGAATATGTCCCAGGATTAAGTTAATCCATCCTCTATGGCCTTTGTAAGTTAATCCATCCTCTAGATGGACTAATATAATAAACATAATAATAGAACATCCTCTATGGTCTTTGTTTTTTCACAGATGAAGGACAGATCAAAGGAGAAGGTATTGTTAGAGAAGGAATTGTTTATATTATTAGCTGTGATTGCCTCCTGCTCTTGGGACCCACGTACGGAATTAAGAAAAAAAAAGAAAGAAATAACAGAGAGATAGATGAAGCGTCATGAAGCCTCTCCCTCAATTGAACACATGTCTATTCAGTTAAGTTTGTGGGATTTTTTTTTTTTACTTTGAAGGTGATGGTGAAGAGGGAGGTGAGACGGAGAGGGAAAGAAATGAGTGGGAGAGAGATAGAGAGACAGAGAAGAAACAAAGAGGAGAGACGGAAAAATCGGGAGAGGAAATTCAAGATGGAGAAAGCGAACAATTGAGAGAAGGAAAATCGAGAAGAAGGGGGAGCGGAGAGCCGGAGAGGGCCGTGAGAAAGGAAGAGATGCTCGCCCAGGTTTTTCTTTCTTTTATTTTCGAAGGAAAGTGTATAGTATAGGTTAGTCAAAGTGGACAACTTGAAATATAATATTTTTTGAAAATATCAAAATAAATAGCAAACAAATTCGAAAAATTGTAAAATTCGGTCTCCAAGGATATTTCAATATGATCAACTTAAACAATTTGGATTGGCCGTTTGAATTTTGGATCTTGAAAAAAAAGTAGATAACAAATGGGTGACACGTGCTACGGATAGCACGTTAGTCATTCTCATTTATATTGTTGTTGAGAATTTCTTAAATTTCATTTTTTTTTGACATGAAAATATGGGTCCAGCCCTTATCTTTTTCCATTTAATAAAAATGAAGTTTACAGTTTAGCCAGTGGCTAAAAACTAGAAATAAAAATTACATTACAAAACTTTAAGACTGAGCTGGATTTAGTGCATGAGATTCTTTTGGAGTGGACAACACTTAGAAGATAGTTTTTTGTCCTTTTAATTTTGCTCTTTGTTTTGCTTTATTTGGTTTTGGCTATTATTTTCAGCTACTGGCTGAACATTTTGTACTCTTTTTCAATTAATATAAGATAGGGGCTTGATCCTTATTTTTCTTCAAAAAAAACTTTAAGACTGAAAATTAGAACTATATAGTGAAAAAATGACACAGTACACTAAGATGAAAATAAAGAGGCGGAAGAAATAGAATTGCTTACCATCATCCTATAGGATTCTATCATCCCCATCATCCCCAGCGACACGTTTAATGCTTTCCATTTTCGGAAAGAATATATTCAGCATCCCATCCCCATAAACGGAAAGTATTAAACGCGTCGCTCTTCTCATCCAGAGTCTACGCTCTTCTTCCCCCATCCCATCTTTCCTTTTCTGTTCACATCTATGCTCTTCTCATCTCAACTCTCTTATGCTAAGTACTGTAGTTGGTTTAGTATATTCCGTAGCAATAGTGTGTGCTTCAATAGTTAGTTTTATATCTTCAATGATAATAGTTTCAACTTCAATAGTTAGCTTAGTAACTTCAACGATAATAATTTCAACTTCAACAATTAGTTTTGAAGTTAATAGACTAACTGTTGAAGGTGAAACCATTACTCTTGAAGTTAATAAGCTAACTATTGAAGTTATTGAACTAACTATTGAAGTTACTAGGCTAGCTATTGAAGTTGAAACCATTATACTTGAAGTTACTAGGCTAACTATTGAAATTACTAGGCTAACTGTTGAAATTACTAGGCTAACTATTGAAGTTACTAAGCTAACTGTTGAAGTTAAAAGTATTACTCTTGAAGTTACTAAGCTAACTATTGAAATTACTAGGCTAACTGTTGAAATTACTAGACTAACTATTGAAGTTACCTAGCTAACTATTGAAGTTGAAACTATTATTCTTGAAGTTACTAAGCTAACTATTGAAGTTACTTAGTATCTTCAACAAAAATAGTTTTAGATTCAGCAACTAGGCTGAGCAGAATGGAAATGACGCAAGTAAATAGGGAAAGCGCGAAAAAGGGGGGAAAGCGCAGACTAAAATGGAAAGGGCGCTAGAATCGCTAGGACTAAAATGGAAAGGGCGCTAGGAATTTCTGTTATTAATGAGCGGATGATGGGGATGATGGATCTAGCGGATGATCCTTATCAGGCCTGAATATTGCCTGGTCGGTCCACTAGGGATTGAAGATCTTTTTGTTGTTGGTTGAAGATTCTTTGGCATCTCTCACGCTAATCACAAATGCCATAATTGCCAAGACCTCTTTTGTTTTCCTCATTGTATGAAGATTTGTTTCTTGCAATAGCATGGTTGTCTTGATAGGAAAAAGATGAAGGTTGCAGAATGAAGAGAGCAATTTTTGTTTTGCTTATAGAGTGAAGTTGCATTCATTTGCTCTGCATAGGTAGCAAATACTAGGCAATCCCCATCCTCTTCTCTTGAGAGTGTCAATGGTTGCGATTCTGTTTTGAAGCATTCTATGCTTACATTACATTTTAAATTTGTTTATTTTACTAATTGGTTGCAAACTATTGGTGTGCCGCAGGACTCAATTGGACGAATATCCATTGAATAGTGATTAAATAGTAGTATCATATCAGTTGTTTATTTTCCATACGAAATACATATACATACAGATAAAATCATAAAATATCTTAATACAAAATAGATATGTATACTAGAAGAGCGCACGGTTCCGGTGCCTACATTTTTTGGATGCCTCATCTGCCACATATCGTAGACCGTTGGATTAGAACTTGATAAGCGGTCCAGATATTTCATTTAAACAGAGCGCTACTGCGCTAGTGGGAACTGGGAAGTGGGAAGTAAAGGGAAAAAAAGAACTAAACCCTTGACGACCATGGCCCGAGCACTCCTCTTCGTCTCCCCCGCTCGATCGCTCCTCCGTTCAGCCAACACCCGACCTCTCCTCCTGTTCCCCGCCGCTCGATCGCTCCTCTGCTCTCTGTTTTTCTCCCACACCGTTTTGCTCAAGTTCTTATCTTCCTTCACATCGCTCGTCGGACGTTCGAGCTCTCTCTCCCTCCGCGTTACTCGAGCTCTCATCTCCCTTTACGTCGCTCTCTCGTCAGACACTCGAGCTCTCATCTCCCTGGGCATCGCTTTCAGACACTCCAAATTATCTTACCGGAAGGCTAGCAATCGGGAATGTCTTCAAATTCAATTAACGATGAGGTGTGCTTTAATTTTTCTCTTATTTTTGTGAAAAAAATGAGGACCATCCTAACTATTTGTATTCTCATGCAATTGTATGTTTAAGAATCATTCTAGTGAAGCGTAGATAGAGAATATTTTCTAATTATGTTATCTTAATTTCATTAATATTGGGCATATCTTCATTTGTATTTGTAATAGTGGACATATCATCATTGGTATTTGCAATAGTTGTATCCAATGATCATATAATACTTAGCAATCGAAGTTTACTAATATATATTCCAAAATATAATCATTTCTATGAGGCACTGTTTCTCACCAAAGTTTTGTCTAATTTTTAATCGATTTGATGCTTTTGATATTTTAATCAATCTGGTGCATTTTTTTTTAATGTCAGGAGTTATTGCCATCCAGTAATAATGAAGCGTCTTTGAATGTCATGGAATTGAGTGAAGATATTGCTACCATTTGATTGTGAATTCTTTAACAGGGAGTTGCAGTGGGATTGGAAGGTACCATCAACATGAAAAGTCTTGAAGAACCAATACAGCAAGAGGTTAATAAATTAGTGAGGTTAATAGATAAATAGATGTATCAGTGAGGTTTATAAATTGCCAAAGGAAGCAGCGTTACTTTTTATTGATGGATCATAGAATCAAGGGGCAGAATGAGAATGGAAATTGTAGTGATTGTGTACCAATTAAGAGTGTAAATATTGTTAATAGAGTGGCAAATGAAGCACGCATAATTATGGGACCCTATTTTTTATTATTTTGTTTCGTGTTATTCTATATAAAGGGAATATTTTTTTTAAGAGCACCAACATGTTCGTATTTTTCATTATATAAACCTCATTCTATAAACCAAGATGACACTGAAAAATGAAGTACAAATACAGATGTAAGCAATAAAAATATCACAATGGAGGTGCATTAAGGCTCATACAATAAGGAAGTCATTACATTTTACAAGTAACTCTTGTCCTTTACTACATACTGGTACCAACTCAGGTACCTGCAGCTACTTATATCTCTTTTTTTTCACCCATCATGTCATCTATGTATCTTCCTAATCACTGAATCAACAAAAAAATAACAAAATCCTTACATATTAAGATAACAGAATTTCTAAAAATTGCACATTTGCAGTAAAGTTCCAAGGAACTTTTATATAACGCTCTAAGCCATCAAGCTATCCAATTCACTTTTGTCTCTTCATCTTGGTGCGCAGCTCTCTCCCCCTCTTCTTTTTTGCAAGGGTTTTGGGTAGTTAAACACATTTTCAATGAATTTCCAAAGGTGCAGATAAGTCTGACATTCAGTCATCAATACCAGACCTGTTTAACAAAAGCACATCAAATAAAGAAATGATCGATTGTTTCTTTCAGGCTACATAAATCACACTGTATATCATCTTGCTAGTTCTTTTTAGAGAATTTTATCATGATGGATCAACCACAATAGAAATTTGATTTTGGGTGGAATGTAAATTAACCTTCATCACTTTTGCAATCATCAAATTGAACACTCTAAACACAAGAAAGTCATATAGAGAAGCAGTGGTAAAGCAATTGCTGGGTTCTCGTCTTCAAATTTTGCTGGCTTGTCTAATAAGGAAGTATTATTGATAATTGCTACAACTTCAAGCCAGTCATTATGCAGAACCCCAAACAAAACTCTTTTAAGCCTAAAATAACTTATTTATTGCATAATATTACTTGAGAATCTACAACGCTTATAGTGCCATTAAATATAATTTTTAAAGTTGCTACTTACTGATCCTAACTATACTGGTTTCTTTGGGCCTGAGATTGAAAGTGAGCTGTGAGCAGTCCACTTATGTTGCGCTAGAAATGGATCTCTCTTACTTCAAGCTGGTCATTTAACCCTTTATCCTTTAAATTATGAAAATAAATAGGTAAAGACGATTTGATATATGACAGCATGTATTGAAGAAGGGGAAACAAGAAAGTCAAAGGAAAGAAAATAGACCTTCAACTTTATTTTATCACCACGCAATTATTTTTCGGCCTTATTTTTTGGCTTGTCTAAAACATTTTCATCCTTTTTCCACATAAATAATAGAAAATTACAATAAGGTATATATGGACGAACAATCATCATTTCTAGAATTCGGTTGCTTTAAAAGACAAAATTAAAGCATACCTCGTCATCACTAATTAAATTTCGAGACATCTAGAGCAACGCAGCAAAGAGGAGAGCTCGAGCATCCGACGAGTAACGCCGAGGGAGAGGAGAGCTTGAGCATCTGACGAACGATGTAGAGGGAGATGATGAGAACTTCAAGTGACGCAGATAAGAGGAGAGCTTGAGAATCTGACGTGTGACGCGGAGGGAGAGGAGAGATCGAGCAACAGGTAGGAGAAAATCAAAGAGCGGAGGAGCGATCGAGCGGCGGAGACGAAGATGGCTGTCGAGGATTTAGTTTTTTTTTGTTTTGTTTTTTCTTTACTTCCCAGTTCCCACTGGCGCAGTAGCGCTCTGTTTAAATGAAATATCTGGACCGCTTATCAAGTTCTAATCCAACGGTCTACGATATGTGGCAGATGAGGCATCCAAAAAATGTAGGCACCGGAACCGTGCTCGAACTAGAATTGTGTGTCTTCTACAGCTTGTATAATTATGTATAACAATATATAGCTATATAAGTGATGTGTCATGCACAATAAAGAAAAAAGAATTTAAGAATACGGACATTTATAACTCGGAAAGCCATATAAAACTTCAATAATACATCGGTCAATATATATAAGAACCATGGATTCCTACCTATATTTGAGATTGCCCATGTATTATATAAAGATTCTAAGTAGTGCTAGCTAGCTGTACGTAATATATTGATGCAAGGATAATTAACTTGTAGATGATCTTCGCGTGCAAGTCAGAAGTGACCCGATCCTTTGCTTCCATTACTGATCAGAGGTCGAGGGGGTGGAACAGGATCATGATGTGGATTCCCGCAGTTGTACCAGTGCTCGCGCTGGAGGTGCAACCACTTGGTCCAGAGCCCAGGCCGCCGGCTTTCGGTGCCACAATTGGTTGTGAACTAAGAAGCAAAAGGATGGCAACGAAAACAAGCATCACGCTCATCCTCTTCATTGAAATTTCCATGGCCTTAATTACCAGGGGTTTGGGCACCTGCAAGCTAGCTGGCTGGTTAGGTAGTTATGCACTTATGCTGATGCAAATTGCCGAAATTTTTAATTACAGAAAAAAATCACTCAAGAATTTTAAATGGAGCATAGCATTCTGATTTCTTTTAAAAAGAGCAACGAAATTGCGCCCTTTTAGATGGCGTAATATGCCAGGCCTTATTACGTCCTTTATGAAGGTGCAATAAGGACTTTAATTTGTTTTTTAATTGCTTGTAGCGAGGGAACACAGAGATGTTAGTGGGTCCCATTACTATTCATACACCTCCTTTGAGGATTTTTTTCTTTTTTTCTTAAACGGCTTTACTTCTTATACCTTGCCACCCTGACCCAATATTTGAGATTATAAATGCGCACAACATATTGCACCTTTTAATAGTGCATTTCATATTTGAGATTATAATTTCAAATTGATTAATTAAAGGGGTATTGGCTTAATGGAACATGTACGTACCTATGATGTTTTTTAGGTGATCTTAAAAATAAAACAAAATAAGTTGTACATTTTTGGCTAAATGGAACATCTACGTACCTATGACACTTCTTTTTTTTTTTTTTTTTTTTTTTTTTTTTTTTTTTTTTTACATTTATGATGCGTTGCCAGTTACCACTAGTTCAAAAGAAAGAAGTTTCTATTGGGATTTTGTATATAGAATGATTTATCTCATTTCTTGATTAAAATGTTACATATATAGCTCAGTACAGGAATTACAAAATAACAGAAATGTCATTACTCTCTCTAACTAACTAAACAAACTCCTCTCCATTAGTCTTTTGTACTGGAGGCTTCCAGTTGTTGCTCTACATTTTCAATATTGTTTCTTACGAATTGGACAGATCCCCCTCTAATATTGTTTCTTACGGAAATATATCCTTTTTCCTAATTCAGGTCGTAATTTAATTTTTGAAAATCAATTCGAAAATTTCAAGACCAAAATGCCCCTGCCCTTTCGTATGCCTTAATTCTCGCCAATCTGCTATAGCGATTTAAAAAAGAAAATACAAAGCTAAGAAATGAAACAAAAAGATTCGGATCAGATCTTTCTAAATCACCATGGAGAATTAAATATGTCTTTCGCTTTATTTTGAAGGACTCCCACCAGTTGGGTTTGCACGTCGATATTATCATCTTTAACAAATTAATTTTGTCTCTCCTCAATTTGGGTATGTTCTATACCTTCGCATCGGACTTGAAATGGGATGTAGTAGACGTACTTATTTTTCCAATTAATGAATTATGTTGAAATCACAATTTATTGTCCGTACATCGTGTTATATCAAATTGAAACTTCTTTCTTTTGAACTAGTGGTAACGCATCAAAAATGTAAAAAAAAAAAAAAATGTCATAGGTACATGTTCCATTAAGCCAAAAATGTACAACTTATTTTGTTTTATTTTTAAGATCACCTAAAAAACATCATAGGTACATACATGTACCATTAAGCCAATACCCCTTTAATTAATCAATTTGAAATTATAATCTCAAATATGAAATGCACTATTAAAAGGTGCAATATGTTGTGCACATTTATAATCTCAAATGTGGGGTCAGGGTGGTAAGGCAGAAGTCAAGCCGTTTAAGGGGGAAAAAAAAAAAACAAGGTGAATGAATAGTAGCGGGACCCACTAACCTCTCTTTATCCCATTGCTACAAGCAATTAAAAAACAAATTAAAGCCCTTATTGTGCCGTAATAAAGGACGCAATAAGCCCTGGCATATTACGTCACCTTAAAGGGCGCAATTTCGTTGCTCTTTTTAAAAGAAATCAGGGTGTTATGCTCCATTTAAAATTCTTGAGTGATTTTTTTCTGTAATTAAAAATTTCGGTGCAAATTGTCTGTTACTTCATATATAGATAAATAGATATGATTTATGGCCACTCCAACTTGGAGTCCTAGGTATCTCTCGCGCATGTTAGTTGTATAGCAAAATCAATGATTGATTCTCTAATTCTCTTTTTCTTAATGGGGGTCTTGAACAGGCATGGAAGAAGAGAGCGGCCGCTTCACTACACAAGCAAAATGTAGGTTTGAATATTATAATAACCCGATGTTAATTATTAAGGGTGTGTTTGGATGAGTTAGGAATAAGGAAGGAAGAAGGATTTCGGGCGGAAAAATTGGAAAGAATGGTATTCCGGGAAGAGTGGGAAGAGTGGTATTCCGGGAAGAAGAAATATTGTTTGGATGGTGAGTTAGGAATAAGGAATGAAAGAGTTGAATTAAAATAATCATTTATGTTTTTATCTATTTGTAGTTTATTCATTTAATTTTTTATTGATATTATAAAATAAAATAATTATTATTATCTAATACTTAAAAAATAATAAAATAATTATTAATAGTATCAGAATAATATTATTAAATAATAATAATAATAATAATAATAATAATAATAATAATAATTTAATGTTAAAAATGTGAATAATAAAATAAATAATAAAAATAAAAAGTATTATAATAATATAATGTTATAATAATGTAATAATATTGTTATATAATGTGATATAATAATATTATATAATAATTATTATTATTTAATATTAATAATCTGAATAATAAATAAATAATAAAATCAATAATATTATAAGAATATTATAATAATATTATAAAATAATTAATATTATTATAATAAAATAATTAATATACTACTATTTTATAATGAAGAGAGTCATCAATATTATAAATAAAGATGTGTGAGTGTCGGGATCCTTTAGTTAAATATCATCCGACACTTCTAGCATTGTGAAGTTGTGCAATAGCACTCTTTCTGATTTCTGTAATGTGATACTTTGTAACTGATTGTGTGTTGGGTGTTATTGCTCATAAAACTGACTCGGTTCACCATCAGATAATAATTTGACAACGCATTGTTTTGTTTCTGATTTTTTTGACCCCTTCCTATTTTCATTTTCATCATGTCTCCATATCTTTTGTGTTTCTTAGAGTTTCTCTCCACCTTAATTTCTCTTCATCACCATTCTTAATTTCGGTTTGCAAAAGATATATTAAATTCATTCAATTGAAAATAAAAAAATATTAAATCTTTTACAATATATATATATTTTTATTTAAGTCATTTATAAAAATATTACATTTTATGAATAATATCAACATAATATAAATCATATTATTTCAGATAACTATAACTATAACTATATTTACACACATATAATTTTTTCTTTAAATTGATCGAACTCTTTAAGTTAATCAAATCAAATTACCTACAATAAATAAACTATACTTCTAAAGATAAATATATCTTAACCATATATCCAAAAATGAACATAATTAAACTATAGAAACATAATAAAAATATTCTTATTATAGATATCTACATCGAGCGAAGCTCGATATGCCCCTCTAGTTGTTATAACAGAGAGAAAAAAAAATAATCACGAATGAAGTTGTGGCATTAATATTTGTGATAATAGTAATTAACATATTAAATAAGAACTAATTAATGATGTTGATCGGATTGTATGGTAACGGTAAGAACAATTATCTAGTGGATGGAAGAATAAAGTAATTATTACTTTTCTCTCTCCTAATATTTAATAGTTCTTCCCATGGTTTCAAAACTCGGCGATTCAAATCGAGATCGGCCCGAGTTGACTCGGACTCGGCGACCAGCGATCCGATTTTTCGCGAGTTGGAGCGGATTTGGGTTGAGGTTGCCATTTTCGCGATTCAAAGTTAATTTTTAATATTTATAGGACACAGTTACTCTGCAACAAGAAAATGGATGTGTGGGACGGGCGCGTCACTCTAGTGTTTGGTTGCTTCTACAATTATGCAAAGGTAAAGTAAACTTTCACCTCTTGATACCTTAATGGCATTTTAGAGAAAAACTTCAGCAAGCTATTCTCTACATAATTGCATCATAATTTTGCATTTTCATGGTATTCTTGTAGTAAAATAATTTGGCATGCATAACCTCATTATTGTACTTTTTGGGAAGCAAATAAATATGTTGATTTTAATGAGTTTTAGTATGATAAATGAGTTATAATGACTCTTTTAGTATTATTAGATGTTACATTAATATTTATGATCCCTTTATACACATTGGTACTTAATTTTACAAATTAGAATGAAAGACATGAGAGAAACTATAAATTTATCAATGATGAAGGTTTTAGAACCAGATATCAAATGAAATTTGTACCTAGAACCTAACTTCACTAGTCGTTTTAGTTTAGGTTTCAGGGTCGAACCCAAGAGACGGATTAATGAATACTGGGCTCACTGGTTTTCAAAAGCTAGACGGGTAAAAAATCAGGATGAATTCAAACAAACAAAGGTAATCACGCAATAAGTAAATATTTTTTGGTGTTTTGGACAATAAATAAGACTTAAATCAATTCTAAGAGATGAAAACGCACTAAGGTAGTAAACACAAGTTTTTTTGGTTGTTTTTGTGACAAACAAAGGTGTCCTAGGGATCAGAAACAACTTAAGTTTAGCACCGAATATTCCGGAGTCGATTACTCTCGCAATAAACCCTAAAATCATGGATTCCAGGCCTCAGTCCAACCCGAACTGGATCAGTTCGGCCCGGACAGGAGCACTGGAAATGTGTTCTCTTCCAGACTTCAGTCCAACCCGAACTAGACCAGTTCGGGTCGAACTGAACTCGTGGAGATGAAATCAAGGCTTGACTTGGACGATGTTTAGGGTTTGGATTGGCCGGGCACGAGTTAAGAACCTCAACTTTCGCCTTTTGGATCAGAAAACGGCACAGTACTCTACCTAACCCTCAAAAGTTCACTAACCTAACTTTGTGTTGGCAAACAGTGTTCTTAAGCTAAGTCTACTTGTGTTCTAAAGGGTATCTGAATATTCTTTCAAACAATTCAGAAATCAACTTCTCAGTTTAATTAATCTACTCTTTCAAGTCAAAGATTTACCCCAAGTACTTGTCCAATACTAAAAGTTCAAGTTAAATTTGTAACTTAACCAGATCAGGCCTTAGATCTAGAAGCAAGATAAATCAAACAGCAGGAAAAGACAAGCAATAAAATCAAACTAAGCAGATTAACAACAAAGTCAAGTATCAAGCCAGTCAATCATCACAACAACATACTAAACATAAGCCATAATCCTACCCTAAGACTAGCAAACTACTCAGACATGTTTTCTAAACAGAAAATAGCAGAAATACTAAGTAAAGCAGTAAAGATACAAGCCATGAAATGTAAGGGGTAAAGCTTCAATAGAAAGAACCGAAGAACCTCTTTGGAACCTAACCCTTCGTCTTCAAGGCAGTGGAGGTGTAGGCAAGCACGATATCATAGCTGCTTCAGCTCGCTTCAACAGGGAGAGAGTCTCGAGGTTGATGAAGAAATTCTCAGTCTAATGGTGGGAATGGATCTGGATCTGGAAAAGTATGGGGAATCAATAGAGAGAAAACTTGTCTGGCTGGAGGAGAGCTTATAAAGCCTCTCCTAAACTTGGGGCGCAGGCTGGGGTGTCTAGCTGCAATCAAGGGAGGCCAGCCCATAGAATTCAATGCAGAGATCCTTGCCAAATGTGCCACTTCGACCCTGGAGACAGGTCAGTTCGGGCTGGAGCCAGGCTGGAGGAGACAGACGTGCAGCCTACATTACCCGGATTCTTCAAAAAACACAAGTATCCCGTGTCCGACACGTGTCCGACGCGGATTCGCGTGCGATTCGCACCCGACGCTCCACGTGGCGTGTCCGCTGACTGTAGTGGGTTTTGACTGTTGGATTCGGTCAAGATTCGGCAGGATGCGGCTTGGATTCGTTCAAATTCGGTCAAGACTCGTTTGAGACACGTTCAGGATTCGGCGACCCATTTTTTCTGAAAAAAAAAATTTGGCGATGCGCCCAAAGTCCAAACCCTAAGCTTAATCTTATCTATCGCCTCCTCCAGCGACGCCTCTTTCTCCTTCCGTCAAAAAAAAATAAAAACTCTAAAGCTCACTGCTCTCTCCGTCGCCAACTCACCGGCCGCCGCTCACTGCTCTCACTCTCAATCTCATCTCACCTCTCCTCACCTCACCTCACCTCAACTCAGTCGCCACTCCAGTCACCTCAACTCAGTCGCAAGCTGCCGCTTACTCCAGTCCAGTCACTCCAGTCACCTCAACTTCGTCGTCAGTCGCCACTCCAGTCACCTCAACTCACCGGCCTCCGCTCACTCCAGTGACTCACCAGTCACCAGTCGCCTCAACTCCGTCGCCAGTCGCTCACTCCAGTCACCTCAACTCACCTCAACTCACCGGCCTCCACATTTCCAGTCACTCCAGTCACTCCGCTGCTCACTCCAGTCACCTCAACTCGCCTCACCAGTCACCTCAACTCACCGCCACTCCACTCCAGAACCTCATTCAATTGGTAATTTACTAATTTAATTTTATTTGACTAATTTTAGTAATTTCTTTTTCTGTGATGCCTAATTATTTAATTAGTAATAGTAATGATTGAATTTGAATGTATCATGTATGCTATTTCTGTGATGCCTAATTACCTAATTTTAGTAATTTTGAGTACTGAGTACTCAGTACTACTACTCAGTACTACTACTACCTGTGATGGTAATTAGAACTATTAATGTATAATTGCAATTTGCAAATAATTGTGAGTACTCAGTACACTATGGCCTATGGGGTATGCTTTGCTTTTCTGAGTATGTTATAATTTGCAAATTGCAAATAATTGTTTACTTAGTTCAATCTACTGTCAGTATGTTATAAATTATGTGTCATAAACTCATAATCTACTTAGTGTCAGTATGTTACTATTTAATTGAGTTATACTAATCTGTCTTTGTTTGTTTGTAATTATATAGTGAAGAATCATGGCACAAAATTCTACCCCTTCAGTTCCAGACAGTATAACGAGTACGGGTTCAACCTCAGTCAATGGATCTACTCCGCTGTGGCAGTATGTGGCAAGATTAGAGAGGGCTGAATCTGGAGGAAACACAAAGTTCACTTGCAATTTCTGTAGAGGCAAATTTACTGGATCATATTCTAGGGTGAAAGCACACTTATTTCAAATATCAGGTAGTGGTATTAGAGCATGCAACAAGATAACAAAGGAGGAAATAGCAAGATTAAGAAAATTACAAGATGAGGCAGATGAAAGAGCAAAGGCAGTGGTACCTAGACAAGTGCCGCGACCCAGTGATGGTTTAACTTCAAACACAACCCTTGACCCACCATTACCAACAGAAACAAGAAGTGGAAAGAAAAGACCCATGTCACAGCTTCACAAGACATGGGATGTGGCTAAGAGAAATGAAATTGAGGAAGAGATCGGTAGATTATTTTATACAGGATGTCCATCTTTTAATCTTGCCAAGAACCCCCATTTCATCAAATCTTTTGTCTTGTTATCAGAAAGTGGTCTTAAAGGATTTAAACCTCCCTCATACAATAAAATCAGAACCACCTTGTTAGATAGAGAGAGGGTTCATGTTGATCGTTTGCTCGAACCAATAAGGAGTACTTGGACCCGAAAAGGTGTGTCGATTGTTTCTGATGGGTGGACTGATGTACAAAGGAGGCCTCTGATCAATTTTATAGCAATCACTGATGGCCTTCCGATGTTTATAAAGGCTGTTAATTGCCAAGGGGAGGTAAAAGATAAGTATTTCATTTCTTCTCTAATTAAAGAAGTGATAGCTGAAGTTGGACCCCAAAATGTAGTACAAGTCATAACTGATAATGCCCCAGTTTGTAAAGCAGCAGGGAGGTTGATAGAACTTGAATATCCTAAAATTTTTTGGACTCCTTGTGTTGTTCACACACTAAATTTAGCTTTAAAGAATATATGTGCTGCAAGAAATACAGAGGCTAATCAAATTGTGTATGATGAATGTAGTTGGATAAGCATTGTTTCTTCTGATGCTCTTACCATTAAGAATTTTATCAATAATCATTCAATGAGGTTGCATATGTATCATCAATGTTGTGAGCTCAAATTGTTATCAGCTGCTGAGACACGTTTTGCCTCTATACTAATTGTATTAAAAAGATTTTGGCAAGTTAAGAGGGGTCTCAAAGAGTTGGTAATAAGGGAAGATTGGAATGAATATGAAGAGAGTGATGTAAATAAAGCGAACTTTGTAAGGGAAAAGGGCTTAGATGAAATTGGATTTTGGAAAAAGATTGAGTTTATTCTAGAATTTACCGAACCAATTTATGAGATGTTAAGGATCACAGATACGGACAAACCATGCTTACATATGGTGTATGAAATGTGGGATAACATGATTGATAAGGTGAAAGCTGCAATATACAAGCATGAGGGAAAGACAGAAAATGAAGATTCTTCATTTTTTAATGTGGTGAAATCAATTTTGACCGATAGATGGACAAAAAGCAATACCCCTCTTCATTGCTTAGCATACTCGTTGAATCCTAGGTACTGAACTTAACTTATTAAGTTACATCATTTACTAATTAACTTATTATTTGATTCTTAGGTACTTATTGTTAACTGTATTGAACTATTGATAGGTACTACAATGAAAAATGGCTTGAAGACCATCCAGGTCGTTTGCCACCGCATATGGACGAAGAGATATCAAGATTGCGCAATCAGTATTTGAAAAGGATTTTTCCGAATGTTGCGGAAAGGACATGCGTATTTGATCAATTTGCTAGGTAGTTAGTTCTCTCTACTCTACAACCTTATTTGTTCTCAATTCTCATTGTTACTGACTTATTGTTTAATAGCTAATACATAAATACAAAACTGTAATTGCTAGGTTTTCTCTTTGTGGTGCTGGATTTGATGATTTAGATTCTGTCAATGACAGAGTAGCATTAGAACCTCTCAATTGGTGGGCTATTCATGGTGTAGCTGCACCTAATCTTCAGGTATTAGCTTTTAAGTTATTAACTCAGCCATCTTCCTCGTCATGTTGTGAAAGAAATTGGAAAACTTACTCTCTAATTCATGATGCAAAGAGGAATCAATTGACACCAAAACGTGCTGAGGATTTAGTTTTTGTGCACTCTAATTTGAGACTTTTATCAAGAAAATCTCCCGAGTACTTTACAGGGGAGACAATGTTTTGGGATGTCGGGGGTGATGCACATGAGCCATTCGATGGTGCTGAACAACTTACTGTGGCAGAACTGTCACTTGATGAACCTGAGTTTCAAAGAGTAGTGTTTGGTGACAATGGTGAGGGAACTAATGAAGATTAAAGTAGTTTGTGTTATGTTTTTACTTTGTGCTGCTACTGCTATGTATTAGATTAATGTTGCTTTGTTATGTTGCTACTGCTATGTATTAGAACTTACATTTGATTTGAACTTTGAAGATTAATGTTGCTTTGTTATGTTTTAGTATTTTAGACTTTTATGTGCTATTCAAACATTGTAATCCTGGTGTAGTTGTGGTACTGGTCCTATGACCTATTTTGTTAACTTGTGAATTGTGATGTTTTTATTGCTTTAGTTTATTCTTTAGACATTAATATTGCTATTGTGATCCAGAAGATCATTGAACATCATGCGATTTTGTTGGTTATATTGTGGATGGCTATATTGCAGTTATTTGTTAAGTTGATATATACATTGGTTTTTTGTTGCAAATCTGTTATCATTGGTTTCTATTATCCACAAGCTTGTTATATTGCAGTACTCAATTGATATATACAATAAGAAAAAAAAATCAAACATTTTGATATATAATATGATTTTTTTTTTTTTATATATACTGCCGTATCCGAGTTTTTTGAAAAATGCCGCATCCCCGCACCCGCAACGAATCCGACGCGACACCCGCACCCGCACCCGTGCAACATAGCGTGCAGCTGAGCCAGGAATGGGTCAGTTCGACCTGGAGTCAACCCACTTCGACCTGGAGAAAGCCTCACTTTGGGCTGGAGTGGAATGGGAGCCTCAGTGCTGAGTTCGACCCGAACTGGAGGTGGTTCGGTCCGAACTGAGCACGGATGAGCCAAAGTGAGGTCAGGACTTAGCGCGGGTCGTGGTATGTGGCCTGCATGTTGGTCTGAGATCTGCCCCCACTGCCAGGAATGAGTCGTCTGGCGTGCAAACTAGCGTAGAGAGGTCCCCTTGTGTCTATTTCCCCTTCATTCTTCATCTAAACCTGTGTGAAGCAAATAAGAGCGACGGCAAAGCCGAATCCTAGAAAAACACAGCAAAATGTCAGATAATAAGGTGTTTCGGGTCATGATTGGGTGCTAAGTACGGTCAAAATAATAGTGAATAAAAGAGACATCAATCAAATCTGGAATTTTTAGCTTAATTAGGAATGAATTTAGAAGGGTTTAATTTAGGATGCTTATTTTATAGATTTAGGAGACGAGGGGTTTAGTGTGGGTAACACCAGTGCTTCGAGGTCGCTTTAGTAAGGTTTCTTTCTTGAGCAGTTCAGGTGCGGATTCACATGAACTCAAAGCTTTTATTTAGTAGGAATTATTTACTTATTATGCATGTTGATTCGTTAATGATTGTATAACTACCATATAACCTTTGCATTTGAATTGTTATCTTATATTATTATTATGACTTGAATTAATTGTGATGTACTTGAATTGAATTGTTTGCATGTTGTATGGTATTCAAATTGTGAAATGGAAAGATTGGATTGTGTATTGGTTATATTTACTTGTATAGTTGGCCAGTTTAACGAAACATCATGGGGATGCCGGCTAGCTACCGGTCCACGCTATGTAGTCCGCGCTGATACATGGGACTCAGATACCCGAGCTAGACGGGGTATGAGGGGAGTGATTCTGGAATGTCAAGTAGGGTATTTTGATATTATCTTGGATTACTTATTTATGGATTACATATGATTGACTTGTATTGGATTTGGTCCTGATCCTTAATTGTGGGAGGGACTGGTTCTGATCCCTATTTATAGGGAGGAACTGATTGACATGAAATGACTTGATTGAGATATCAACCAGACTTAATTGCATTAGTTTGGACCAAATAATATTGCCGAATTTTGTAAACACTTGTTATGTTGAGATCTGTTCTATTTAGACTTGCTTGTCGGTATTAAATTATAATTGTGCATGATTATATATTGTATCTATTTGTTATTACTTGGTCATTTCTTTTTACGTGTATTTAGTTCCAAACATGAAAGTGGAGTGTTCATGTGCTAGAACCGAATACCGCACTGAGAAATTCTTTTTCTCACTACGCTTTGCGTTTTTCCACGATGGTTGTGGGTTCCAGGTACTGAAGAATCGAAGCAAGGAAGTGAGCCTAGAAAAAGTCCAGCTATTGTGCCATGTGGTTGAAGTTCTATATTCTTTTAATACTTAGGCTAAATGTGATATTATTAATGCACTCTCAAAATTTTCACATTTAGTTGAGTATTCATTTGTATATTTTGGGTTTTATGATTTATATTTCGTATTAATTATGGCACTATATGAATTATGTTATTGGAATGCATATTTTGTTTACCGCCTTGTGTATATTTTAGGATAAGTATGCACGGCGGGCTGTGCTAGCCCCGGGTTTGGGGTGTCACAGGTGAAAAAAAAGTCGAAAAATAAAATGGATTCTCTACTTGACTGAGCCGATCCTTTATCAGTTTCTCTCCGTAAAAAATTCACCCAGGCACCCTAATTTTTTTAACCCGGGCACAGACCCAAATTGATATTATTGGACCTTCGTTTTTCAAATTTCAACCATATGGGTGCCGAACAATGGATCTGACATTTGATTTTTTAATAAATTGGAGAACTTAATTAGACCCATTTTATTTTCAAAAATATAAGCTTGGAAGAAGGCACCGGTTTATAGCAAAATATCCGTTGAAATTTATACCCAATATATTGACTACTGATGTTGGTGCCTTGAGCAGAATGGAAAAACTAGGATTTTTTTTTTTTTTCTTCTCTCCTCCGTCTCAATACTAATTGCATTAGGTCAAAATGTGCTTCCGAAAAAGACTTGAGGTTGAGTACTTGGCATATTCAGAAATATCAAGCATACTCTCATGTTTGCATGTATAGGTAACTCGAGTTATCTAACTTACACAAATGGATGTCGAGTATAATTAGCATGTAATAACACATTATGGTCGCTAAATTTTTTATTTTAGTAATTGGTTGCAAACTATTGGTGTGCCGCAGGACTCAAATTGGACGAACAAGATAAATTTTACATATCCATATTGAATAGTGATTCATAGTAGTATCAATCAGATTTTTTATTTTCCATACGAAATGCATATACATACAGATAAAATATCTTAATTAATACAAAATAGATATGTATATATACTAGAATTGTGTGTCTTCTACAGCTTTATAATTAAGTACAACAATATTAAGTGATGTGTCATGAACAATAAAGAAAAAGGAATTTAAGAATACGGATATTTATAACTCGGAAAACCATATAAAACTTTAATAATGCATCGATCAATATATAAAAGAACCATGCATGGATTCCTACATATTTGAGACAGCCCATGTATTAAGATTCTAGATAGTGCTAGCTAAATGTAATTGATGCAAGGATAGTAATAAACTTGTAGATCTTGGCGTGCCAGTCAGAAGTGACCTGGTCCTTTGCTTCCATTACTGATCAGACGTCGAGAGGGTGGAATAGGATCATGATGCGGATTCTCGCAGCTGGTTGTACCGCTTGGGTTGCGGGTGCAACCACTTGGTCCAGAGCTTGTCCTGAATCCCGGTGCCACAATTGGTTGTGAACTAAGAAGCAAAAGGATGACAACGAAAACAAGCATCACGCTCAGCCTCTTCATTGAAATTTCCATGGCCTTAATTACCAGGGGTTTGCTGCAAGCTAGCTGGCTAATTAGCTAGTTATGCAAATTGTCTGTTACTTCACATATATATAGATAAATAGAGATGACTTTAGGGTATACCAGTCCAACTTGGAGTCCTTGACCTCTCGTGTTAGTTGTATAGCTAAATTAATGGTTGATGTAAAATTAATATATGTTAGAATTTTACAATAATCCGATGTTAATTAACTGCCGATATATGTTGTGTTGTTGACGCTATTAATGTGCAGCTTGAACACAATCTAAATACTAGTATGATGATTTTTCTCTCCTCAATATGATTGGAATAATTCCGGCCGATAGATGATGAGTGTTGCTTTGAAGAAGACACTACTTGAGGGTCGATCGACTGGCATATCCGGAAGAAATAACTTATTAATTAGTAAGTAATTAATATCATGGCTGCATATTATTATCATGTATGTAGGCAACTCGATCGAGTTGCGTACCTAGATAACTTACATATTACTCAAATGGATGTCAATGATAGTACGTCCTTAATGATACATTATGGTCGAGTGATCATTTAATTTAGCAAAAGATATGTTAAAATGTATAGCTCAGAGAAACTGACCATATACACATCATTTTATTTAGTTTACTATATATTTGAAGTCAAGGTCAAAGTCTTCCTTTTTGTAGTTATATATGCTGCGCGTTACAAAGATGTGGATACATTGACCAAAAAAAGAAATATCGTGAAATAATTGAGGATGATGCCTACCGAATTCCTACAACATATGGGGACTTTCATGTCCACTCATGGATTTGAATTGTAGATACGTGAATATTTGATCTCTCAAATTAATGGATACGGCACTTCGAATATTTTGATTATAATTATAACATGAGTGTCCAACCCTTCTAACTTATTTTTAAATTAAGTAATTATAAAAAGTTCAGTCGGATTTTGAACTCACTACGAACAATAAAAAAAATGTTGTTCTTAGTCACTGCCCACTAAACTAAAGGCGCGCGATATAAGTTATATAAATAAATTGACATATTAATTCTTACAAAATTAAATGACTACGTCGGGTTCTTCCCCAAAAAAATTCATATGATTCACCAGATTGGATAATAATCATATAATAAACCAACCCCATTTAATATTAATTGTTTTTAGATTACGAAAATGGATCCGTGAATAAACAAACAGAATTATAATCGAATATTATGAGATAAAAACATGGACAATTACATAAATAATTTCATTCTTAATAAAAAAATAAAGTTTTTTTTTTTAAAAAAACACATCAACCTCAAGAAGCTTCTTGTGAAACATTTTTTTTTCTATTGGTGGGGGACAAAGGAACAAGGCTTGTTCCTTGTTCGTAGTTCCAGAAAAATGTTGGAACAAGACAAGACGCATGTTCCTTGTTCGCGCCGGTTCGAGAGATGTTTGGTGACCTTCTTTGTTCCTTATTCCTTATTCCCACCTCTCCCAAATATGCTAATATGAATTGCACTAACTTGTTTCCTTTCATTTGGTGGCACCACAATGGTGCCACTAGAATTTTGCTCTCTTATTAAATATATTTAGAAGTTAGTGTTGGAACCTTTGAAATGAAAAAACCATGATTATAGCATACATGACTAGCTAGCACTTAAGGGAATTGCTTTCCTCACGCCCCAAACTGGGAATACGCTCCTGTTTGGATGAAAAATATGTCCAAATTGGAGTGAATCTCTATAATCAGGAGTGTACGAAGCAATTCCCAGCACTTGAGCAATCCAAATAACCAAAATTGATTGTGAAGTTTTGATCATATTAAAATGAATACTCTTCTTTATCAATAATACGAATTTGATAAGTTATCCTCTTCTTTGAGAATAAAAAGTTTATAAGCATTCTTTCTGAAAAAAAATTTATATCCACCTGTTTATATTCCTTATAATTATCCAGAAAAGGAAAACAATATGCTTTAACTTCTATATTTAGACTGCCACCCGCCAGAGCCCTTTTTTTTAAAATAAAAATTTGAAGTTATATACTGCATGTATAATTAATTCAGTTGATAGATTTAGACTTGCACAATTTTTCTTCTTACAGCATATGGTTGTATTAATTTGGTTCATCCATATAATTCAAGTTATATAGTGCATGTACACAATTAATTCACTTGACGGGTAAGATTTATCCGAAAATTCACAAAATATGGAAGATTATATTTTTTTATGGAGAAATATTTGATGAAGATATAATAAATTATGAAATATATGTAAAATATAAAGTTTAGATTAATATAGTTTCCAACTTCAAATTATGACACAAAAAAAAAAGTTGTGGATAGTATTCTTATTGTCAATGAACAAAACTTGGACAATTCTGTGAAATTTGACACAACAAATTTCTTTTTTTGATAAAGGATAGATAATTTTTTCAATTTAAAATATTTATAAGGGTTATTTTAAATGTGCGTCCATCATTTAGAAAGCGTTGTCACTATACCAAAGACTTGTTAATTACACACAAAAACTTTTCTGATTAATTGGTTAGAAATTGTAATTCTAAACTTTATTTTTGGTTCACAGTGTATAATGTAATTATGGTCTTACTCGTGAAGAAACGCGACTGATGATATTCTAGAAATAAATACTAAAGAGACATGAGAGTAATTATCGGAGTTCAGATGTGCTTACATATATAGGTGTAGAATGATGCAACAGAGAACGCTGATTAGCTTCATTTGAGTCTGCATGCAAATACTTATGATGTAATCCATTTTTTTTTTAATTCCAGAAAATAGAACAATAACATCATGGGCTGATCATCATCTTTTGAAACTTAGCAGTATTGATTGTGTGCGCATGACAGTATTTTACTTTTTAGTCATTAAAACTTCATGGTTCCACATGTTTTAGGTAGAAAGTTAAAATGATATGATCAAATGAGTAATTTCTCCCGGTTTATATCCATATAAATCTTCCAAAAACAAGTATTCCTATATACATATATCAACGTATCCTATTGAAGTGATTAAGTTGCCAACATTTCTATAAGAATGATAGATAGTTTATGCTTCGTAGGATGTGAGATATTTGAGAAAACCAATCAAATACATACCATGTGGTAAACAGGTTGGCTGCGCTTGTGCTAAGTGGAAATGGAGCTGAGCTGACATTCCAAAGCACTATGTGCCAGAAATTCGTTCCGAAAGTTTTGCATTTTTGAAATAATTGACTTCTCTCAATCAAATAGCCAAACACAATTTTTTTATTTAATTTTGTAATCAATGATATTAAAGGAGTGCCAGTGGTTCATTCCAAAATGATATTTTTACTCTTTCATTTTGATAAATTTTTTAATTCTTTAATTTAAAGCGATATTTGGAGACTTCTCAGTAAACAGAGGAACGGTTGGGAGGAAAAAGACATAAAAGCGCACGGAGAAAGTCAACGGGAGAATGAAAAATATTCTCAAAGGGCATGAATTGAATTCCACTGTCGTTAAGCCCCATGAGAAAGCTAAGATAATTGATTTTGTTCACGAGATACAAAGATTAGACCAAGAAGGATGGTTTGAAAGTAAGCATTTTGTTGCACTTATATTTCTCATTTGTCTCATTGAACTATAAAACATTTAGTATTGTTCATGCTTCCGCATACTGTTTGTATTTTTTGAGGGTTTGGTGGAAAATAAGTACCACACCAACAAATTTCATTAAATAAAATTATTTATATCAGCATACTGTTTTTAAGTACAAGGGTCTTTTGAATACACATAGGACATAGCAATACTGATACAGATGCTGATATGACAAATATTACATACTAGCATGAATCCAAAGACTAACAATGTGCTACAAACAATAACTGCATTCATAGTACATTCGCAGAAATTACACAATTTATTTAAAAAATTTCCACAAATACCCTTCAGTTTTCTTTCCAGACCTAAAGGTTTAACCACATTTTCATCCTCTTTAGGTGCCAAATTACCAAATATAGCAAAAATAAATCCCAATTAAGCCCATGATAGGCCCAAATTAACATATAAGGTGCTAATTTCTACAAATGTATCCTAAATCAATCCACTCAACCAGAAAAGTCAGTAATTTTTAACTTGACTTTATGATATATATATAAAGAAAAAGTATAGCAATTTGTGGGAGTTTTCCCTCTCTGACAGCATTGGAAACTGAAAGAAATTTGTTTACAAACTCTTATAATTTACATTAAAGACAAAAAAGTTAATTTTTAATATTTATAGGACACAGTTACTCTGCAACAAGAAAATGGATGCGTGTGAAGGGCTCGTCACTCTAGTGTTTGGTTGCTTCTACAATTATGCAAAAGTAAAGTAAACTTTCACCTCTCGATACCAGTAACTGTTATAAAAGTAATTGCACCAGTAATTCAAAATATTTAGACTCGAATTACTTGCTTATCTGAAATTGTGGCAATTAAAATGTTCATTCCTTTTGTTGGCAGGACAAAGAAGGAAATCCACCTGGCATAATGAGCTCTGCCCAAGTTGACCGGATGCCACCACTCCTCAAGGATATGATATTACGTATTGGGAAATTGCAGATTCTCCCAATGACATGTGTGTCGGATAGCTGTGATAAGGGTGATTGCATCACTCATCATATCGACCACAAGGATTTCTTGCGCCCATTCTTCACGGGGTCATTCCTGTCAGAGGCCAAGATTGTATTCAGACAGAATCTGGAAGTTGTAGCCTGTAGGCACTAGTGAATTCACCGGTTCAGACAGCATTCCTCTGCCTCGTTGAAGAAATAAAGATCATTAGAACTGCAAATATTATGTAATTAGTTCATAAAGAGTTTTGCAGTATTCAAATTTAGAAAGGGATAATATATTTGAGTTACATCACTACAACATATTCTCATAGTCAGAACTCAAGAAGTATACACTCACGACTTCAGCATCCTTCAGATCTGGATCGATCTCTTTCTTGCCATTATTAACTTCACTTTATTTGTCAAATAATCGTACCTGCATTTCATATATACTTAAAAATCTTGGGTATTTATGAGTTTATCCAAGAATATTTCCTAGAAGTGGCTCCGTCATTTTAAATTGCATTTCAGTCCTCAATTTTTGTAAGGATCAGGTTTGGTTCCTTAACTATAACCTATAAGTTCTGATTTCTAATTCCTCTTAGCTACCTTTTGAGTTATGATTTCAGACTGATATAAGGCCTTCTTTTGTTCATGTAACCAAAAAAAAAAGGCCTATCTGTTTAAAAGATAGTATTCGGCCCAACTATTACAGAAAGATAGTATTCGGCCCAACTATTACAGATGCATTGACCCAAATTAATCTAAGCCTTTCTTCAATATAGCATGCTCCAATCATTCATTCATGGCAAAACTAAACACAGTTAAGCTAAACAGCATTTTTTGACTCGATTTAAATGGGGAATTGAAAAGGGTAAACTGTAGGAAATTGCTACGGTAATGCCTACAAACACTCAAATTAGAAATTGTTTACCATGAGATAATGATGATATGAAATTAGATTTTGAATGGTACCAGCATTCTTCAATCAAACGAAACTTGAAAGACTCTTGCTTTGGATATAATAGAAATTGGATCCCTTGAACCTATGAATGGACGTGGAAAGTACTGGCAAAATATCAAATATGCGCATTTATTTCGTATATGAAATGAACAAATTTCATTGAACTTCAAGTAATAGCTGGTCTTCTTCGTACAACCACTTAAACTTATTTATACAACAAATCATAACATATTGAAAAAAAAAAAAAAAACCCTTCTAGCTTCGTTAGCGCCTCAAATGCCATCGTGTTATCAATTCAAAATTTGACATGCCTACTAGAATATATATGTATAAACTATACATTTAAAAAAATAATTAATAATTTGTACAAAATTCATTGTTGACAAAAATTATGTATAAATATCTATTTATGAGTAAATCCACTTTTAATAGAGAAATTTGAATTGTATAGGGATCATATTTAATGAAAATGTTAATTTTACAATAATATGTATAAATAAACTCTAATTTATTTATATAAATTCCATACATGGTTTCCTCTTAATATGCTTTGGTGCACCTATTTATAAGTAAACTCTAACAAAAGATTTGCACCGACGTGGGAAAGGTATAGGGACACCCTGGTAATACAAATTTCTTTTTTTTTTTTCGGTAATTGACAGAAGCTGTCAATTGGACAAGAGTACAATAAACTTCATTAAACATATTATTGGATAAGTGATATTAATTGATTTGATTTGAAATATAAAAAAGGAAGAGATTATACGGTAACAGAAATGTTCTGTGCTAAAACAGAGCCCAAAGTTATGGCTGTGCAAAAATTCTGTTACCCACGACAAAAATTATGGAAATCAACCTCTTTGTCTAGATCCTATTCAAGTCTGATTCAAGAAATTGGATTGTTGTACCTCTCCAATTCAGTTGACTTCAAACAAAAAAATAACTACTAAAAGTAGCTTTTGATTTCTTCAATCCTTTTTGGTGACAACAAGGGATTGGTGACTAAAATTAGAATTTCACCCAAATAAACAAATTACAGTTATTACAATCCTTTTTGGTGACAACAAGGGATCAAGGAAGCTCTTAACAATACCATCCGAATCAATAACCTCATATAGTGTTCTAATACCCCTATTAAGACTAACACGATGCACAAAAAAGAATAATTCTTATGTAACTCTCATTTTCTGTTATCTACAGAACAATATAATTTTTTTTTTTTTTTAATATTTTGATCAGCTGAATCAAATTTGGTCCCATGCAATCTAACAGATCAGAAAGGTCATTATCAGGAAGATTTGATCCACATAGTTTAGGTCCAGGCCCATTTATCAATGGAAACTTTTAAAATCCCCTATTGGTTAGCCTTACAGGTGTGTCAAGCACAGATTTACAATGTACTTTCATACCAAAATATATTAGTTATGGTGCTAATGCCAGTTAGTTTTTATGAACCTAAATTATGCATGGGGTGCTTTGTGTCAAAAGAAAGCATTATTAAATCTATTCTAACTTTATAAGCCAACATATATATCGACTTTAACAAAGCATTTTTTTTTTTTTCTAATACATATGTTTGACCATCGTAATAAAGACGTTTTTGAACTTTGTTTGTTCTTTGTGTAGTTGACCAATTTGTGGGGGTTGTAAATGCAAAAGGCGCTTATTTATTAGGAGGGGCAAAAATAGGTGTTCTCAGACTCCACAGAAAAATTAATTAATTCCAAATCTTTCCGACATAAACAACGAACTTAAGTTGAGCTTCAACTCCAAGCAAAAGTTTGGAAAAGGAAGTAGAACAGAATATTGTGATTTAAAAGGACAACTATTTACCTTAAATTATAAAATATGTCTCAAACATATCCTATCCATATGCTATTATACCGACAGCAATATTTGTGCAATTCAAATTAAGGTGCTGGCAACCACGATACAGTGAAAAAAAAAAAAAAAAATCCTTCACAGGTTTTTTCTATTCTCTTTCTATGCTTTCCCAAAGTGGCGCTAAGATTACGGGCGACTTCTGTTTGTTTCTATCTGAACAGTCAACCTTCTAGAGAAAATTATATATTTTTGTTACAAATAAGAAATGTATCAGAAATATTGTTTTTTCTCAATACTAGGTAGTTTAATTTTATAAAATGTTATTTTATTTTATTTATTTTTGTGTGTGTGTGTGTGCAGGGGCGGATCCAGTATATGGGGTGCCATGGCAGGTGCCTGGATTGAAAAATTAAAATTAGAGACCTGGTATACGTATTTTTAAGCAGTGCCTGGGTTAAAAAACAAACAATGCCTAGGCTGTTGAAAGAATTATGTGCGTTTGTACTTGTATATTGGACTCTCGACTCAGAGAAATTTTATTATACCACAATTATGCCTAGGCTAAAAAAAATTGTTAGATCCGCCCCTGTGTGTGTGTGTGGGGGGGGTTGGGGGATTCATGAAAACATCCTAAATTTCAACTTTTACGGTGACACGTAGTCACGTAGACATGCAAGTTACTTTTATCTTACCTCCAATTTCCGTTTCTAGCTAACCATTATCAGTTATTACATGTGAAGTGTTGAGGAAACTGCCAGCTAAGTTGGTTAAATGGTCACTTGTCCAAATTGGTGTTCTACAAGGAAATTCTCTTGGTATATTCCATAATTCTGATCCATTTGTTAATTAATTTCTAACTCGACTTGTTTGCATGCTTAATCCTATCCCACCAATCCTCACTGAACAAGCAGATATCATTAACAAAGCACTCTGAAATATGTGTCATCCTTGCCTTACCATTAGTTAGGTATAGATAAATATTTAATATTCCATTGATTATCTGATACAGGATAAGAACCTTTTTGTCCATGCTAACAATAGATTATATGGCTTTATTATGGGGACCAAACCCAGCTATTATTACTTGTATTATTATAGCCCTTTAGAGCTACAAACGTGGCACAAAAATAAACTTTTAGTGCTTCTGATCTTTATTACAATTTTTTTAAAGGTAAAGGTCAAATTTAAGAAATATGCAAAAATGGAAAGCGACATTAATTAGAACATGTACGCATAGAATTAAATTTACAATCAATTTCAGTTTACCAGATATAATTTTTTTTACAACTGAGATACTCGTTCGCATATTATATACACTAAATTGACCTCACATCGATAAAACTTTTCATTGAGAGACGCATGCTCAAAATTAAATATTTTGGAATTAATTAGGTGGTTGCAACTTGCAACTAAGTATTTAAACATAAGGATTGAGTTCTTTTGCAAACTAAAAAAAAAAAATTAAAAAAAACTTACATTATTGCGATATGAATGCATTACTTTTATAAATAAGCAAAAAAGTCTCTAAAAGAAATTTGATCAATTTGGGGGTCCATGTTCTGCAACTATAGAGAACCCTATTATCCTACAACATATTGCAACATCTCAACTCTTCTCCTCTAAATTAATCATTTGTTAATAGAAATCGTCAAATAAAATGAAGGAGATAATAATCCACAATAAAAACGAAGACGATTGTTAAAATTTTTCGAAAGAATATAAAGTTTTGGGAAACACACGTTAGTACGTTACAGTGCTAAAAAAAAAAAAAAAAAAAAAAAAAAAAAAAAAAAAAAAAAAAAAAATCCAAGCACACACATGTATATAGGAACTCTCGTATTATCCATATATTGTGATAGAAACAAATTAAGTCAACGAAATGTCTAGTTTGCGCATGGATTCTTCTAATATTGCCATTGAATTATTCAGATCACTCATCACAATTTTTTTTCTCCTAAACAATGTATCTATGGTCTGCATTATGTTATTTTGATTGACTTGTTCACAACAGATCAATAACTACGTGAGCTAGATGACGTCACTTTTATGGAAGATCTTTCTTATACCCTGAAAATTTTGAAAATATGAGAAAAGACGACATTTAAATGTTAAATTGAAATTTAATATCTGATATTAAGCACACTCTCGAAACTCTACACTTTGGACCTAAATATCTAGTATGTTAGGAAAAATTGTTCGCCAGCGTTTTTATCTTTACAAACTTGTAAAGATGTTTCTGATCGGCTGATGAGTCATAAACTTGGGTCGCGCATAAAAGCTACTATTTTCAATTTTATTTACTGGGACATTTTCATTCACACCCCACTCAAAATTTATTATTTAAACTTTGGTAGGTCTAATATGAAATGCCTGCTTGGGACATTTTTAAGCACGGGGAGGCTAAAAGGTTCCAAAATTTAATTTAAACCCGGATTAATATCACTCCGTCACTGAGAGTCCACTACTGCGGGACCTAGATGTCAGAGACTTTTTCCGCCATTACGTTATATGGCTGCCAAATTACAGATGATAATTTGGACCTCCCAATATCGAATTTCTCTGTTACAAACTTTTACTAAAAAGAAATCCAAGTCTTCCATAAACCATAATTGGTAAAATATGTGCAATAAATATGGAAATAGGCCTTGCTCATAAACTAATAATCAACATAAAATATTTCTAGCATAAAGGAAAAGAAAAAAAAAATCACCATGAAATGCACACCAATGCATTAATAATGTAACATCGGAACCAATTATATTGGTATAAAAAAAAGATAAATAAATAAGAACTATACATGTGAAAAAGTGGGACCCAATTTCCGGATGAGAACTGACAAGGGAAGACTAAAACGATGATGATGGCATTGGCAGGGGAATGGATAACTCTCCTTTTTCTATTAAAATTTTTTGTTCAGATAACTCATTGGTTATCTGAGAAAAAGTGTTGCCTAATCACATGGAACCCTCACCAAAATTGTTCTTTATTTGTGGGCTAGGTAATAAGTGAATTCACATCCTCTGCCGCACCGCGATTGGCAGCGGTGCAGCCCCAACCGTCTGATCTGAATCTGATGGATAAGGGAGTCCCCTGAATCTAATAGGCCCGAAAAAAATTAACCGTCCGATCAAATCTGAACGGCTCGAAAAAATTCGCTGCTGGCAGCACGCGGCAGAGGATCCAGTTCCGGTAATAAGTTGCCTCGCCGGTTCTTATTCAACCTATAGTAGAGTAAATATGTATCTTCTATCCATTGCAATTTTTGCAGTTGTCAGTCTTGCCACCTATAAATGTAAGATTTCATTATTTTCATAATACTGCACTGCTTTCATTCTGAATATAAAAGCTTTAGCTTTGAAATCTGGAACTTCATTTCACACACATATTAATTAAACATAAAAAATTTACTTCTTGGAATGGTCAAAAGTACCCTTATAATGGCCTTTCCCAATGTTACAACCTCACTTTTTAGTGCATTTCAAAAATTTGAAAGATTAACTATTATAGTAAATTATTTTATTTTGAGAATATTGGTTTTGTTATCTCTACTACTTATAAATGCACAGATCGTATAGGTGTTACACAGTAGATCTAAATAGTAAACATGTGTTTTTGTTGTTGGATCGATTTGATCTGTGGTTGGATATCAATTGCCAGATGAAGCAACACTATTATTTGGTTTTCCATCTAATATAGAAACAAATTGAATAATATATCTATTTGTATCGCTGGTAAATTAAGCAACATATTTTTATTGTCTAACATTATTTTGTTTTTTCATTTGCCCACATATGAGGACATCTTATGCTAGTATTTTAAAAGCATGTTGTAAATGATTTAACAATTTTTTTTGGTATTACATTTGATGTGTTGTTTTGATTTAGGGTAAAAAAATTAGAGTATGTAATGGATTTATATAAAGCATATGCGACAGTAATAGTGTCACAAAATTTAATATGTGGAACCAGACTCGGCATTAAATAAAAACATCACTAGACACATACAACACTTTGTAAATATAATCTAGTAAATTAATTACTCTGCATCAATTCGATGTATAATTTCAGCAAATTTTTCGGTAGCCGGTGGGCTAACTTTATATATGAAGTTATGAATCATTGAGTTAATAAACAGTTGTGATTGATCAGAGTTTAAATTGGACTATAAAGACAGACCGGCGCTAGAACGTTCCATAATTTAAATATAATGCAAATAAATTTATACGAAAAGCAATTTATTTAAAAGATATCTGTCAAATCTAATACCTCTGTAATTAATCATATAGTTTCATTTAATTTAAGTATTTAACAGATATCTTTTAAGTAATCGTTTATATTTGTTTAATTAGATATACAGATTCAATTAATTAAATAAAAAATTAAAATCCTACTATGTCGGAAAAATGATACAAGCTAAAATGCAACCCACATTGCACCACTTCTCGGAGTAATATATTAAGGCCGGAAATTCCATTTTCGAGTTGCCTATCTTTCTTTTATTTATTTATTTTTTTAAAAGTTGACTAGACTTGAAGACAAAATCAGACATCGATCTGAAAACATGCCATATTTGGATAACCAAGAAGCGTATTTTAGTTAGAAAAGGTATAGATTTTTGAGGTCTTCTTAAATTAATATAACAAGGCTGATCTCCTGATTTCTCAACCAAGTTGATAGCTTATTTAAATCATCCCAATCGTATTTTGACATTTCTGCAGGTTACGGGTTACCAGTAAGGGACGTAATCTAAGTGTATTACACAATAACAAGTATGTTTCGAGAGGTTAACTTTTGTTAGAAAAAAAGGTGCTGATATCACTTTGTCTATAATGTGATTTTGCATGCCATTTAAGATATTTTTTATTTTCGTCGTCAAGTTTATATATGAGACTATATTAAAAGAATTCATATGTAGACAGATGTTATCCAAACTAAGATTTCTTTTTGTTTTTGATAAAAAGTATTAAAAGATCTGAATTGCAGAGGACATTCTGATAAGATCTTTTGATTAATTAAAACAAAAATAGAATTTTTTTTTTTTTGTTTAAAACAAGTAGAGCCTTTTATCCTCCACCACTTTCATTAAAAATTTTAACATATAGTACGTCCTAATACGACTTATTATAATTACATTAATTTTGGATCAATACCTTTTTTTTATTCACAATGGGTAATATATTTAATTATATCCACAAACATGAATGTTGATTATTCTAGAAGTAAAGAGCTATGCAAGCAGTAGTTGACATTCATCTTCTTTCAGAGGTGTCAAAAAAATGTAATTGACGAAGACTAATATGCTTACATAGACAGACAATGATGCAAATAGGATGTTCCATATCCTCAGCTGCGCTGTATGCCTTGAAGCCCGTCTCTTCATAGCTAGACTTTTAGTATATATTGTTTATGATATAAATAAATCTCTATAAGATGTGCAATGTGAATGTTAGTTTGAGTGTTTAATTCCAGCTCAGAATTTATTAGTAATAAAAAAAGGATAATATACATGATGAAAAAAAAATGACAATTGGATTTTTTTTTTTTTCTTAAATTTTTTTCCTACAGAAAGTAATCACGGATGGAAAGGCAACTATTGTCAATTTCTCGAGAACAGATGCATATAATTAATTAAGTAAATTGCCGTAGTCAAAATTAGAGGACTCACATTTTGTAACTACGTACAGTAATAATAAGTTCAAATGCATTTTGAGTTGTCAAATTTTGAATTCCACATGTTCTAGGAATCTTTTCCTTCAAATATATATATATATATATATAAATATATACATATATATATATCATAATCTAAATTAAATTAAAATCATATAATTTTGATCATACATCATGATAATTGTGCGACAGTGATAATTTTGACAAAATATGAAGATTTAGAGAGAAATGATATCTGGGAGGAATATATGTCTCTTCAGTCTTCAAATCTTAGGTTGAAAAATTCAATTTGAGTTGTTTTCTTAGTAGACTACTTTTTAGGAAATATGATAAGATGGGAATGTCTTAATAAATTTTTTTACTTAATAGGGATTTTAAGGCTCGATCTTTTAATGTGTAATAAAATTAGGGTTTCTGAAAAGTGAAAACTATTTGAAACTCTATTCAACTAATAGTGTTTTTCATCATTTACTTTACCATTATGATTTTGATGTATAAAAGAATTTGAGGAACTAAGAATATATATTCTAGTGTTTGTTACGAAAGAGACCACTGAAAAACAACTAATCAAATTAGTACTATATACCACTTGCTAAATAAACCAAAAACCACGAAATGAAAAAAAAAATGATGATGAAAACACTAGTAGAGAATTAGAACCGTCTCAACAAATTTTGCAACAAGAAAAAAAAAAAAAACACCAATCATTAGATTAAAATCACAATAAAAGCACAGAAAGTCATCGACCTAAAATTGTCCCTTTCATTTGTTTAATTACTGCGTCGGAACAAATTTCTTACTTGGAATTGGGATAACTTATGGAACAGATCTTGGTCATGTTCAACTTTTTGTGTTGTTTTTATGTGAACAAATAATTTGACCATCTTTCTATTAATTGTTCGTTGATATCGACTAACAATTGTACAGTTTTGCCAACATCTTCCATATTTACTCCCAAGAGAGTGACTTCTCCTGGGTAGAACTGACTCCTTGGGAGAAAAAAAAAAAAAAATGAAAGTATAATCTTAGTTATGATGCAATATGGACTCGCGTATACTTCACAAAAAGGAGTCTAACTTTTGATCCGACCGTCGGATCGGGCTGAAATTTTGACAGGAGCTCCGCGACTGAGAGCCCGAAAACAAACTAGAGCAAAGCTACGGTTTGCCAATCGTCAGTTTGGATTTGCGATCTGAGCCTTCCTTCATGGATTTTTGGGTCTTTCTTTACAATTTGAACAATTTCTAGAGTTGTTTTAGTAAATTTTATGTATTTTATTTTTCTAGGATTTTGTACTTGCTATATAAGCAGCCGTCATACTTTTTGAAAATCAATTATATTATTTTGAGAATTAAACTTATTAAAAATCGAAAATTTGTGTGATTTTCAACAAATATCTCTCTTCTTTCGCACTTTTCCATTATCTTTCTCTATAATTCGTACATCGAGTTATTTTAATCTAAACTTGTGAGAAAATTTCAAATAAGTTCATGTTTAAAAAGATCAGATTGCATTGGACCTTTTTTTTTCTTTATACCGAATTAGATACATATATGACCTCTTATTTTATACGATAATGTAAAATAATATCTAACCCGGCCAATTAGTCAATTAACACCCATATTCTTCTTGAAATGACAATTAACACTCATTTACTATATTTACGCAATCGCGCTCATCTCAATTTGCCCAAGAAAGAAAAGAAGGTTTCTTTCTTGTACACCGGGTCTACGTAGATAAACCGACCCATATGAAGCTCGTCTTATCTCTTATGTTGCATTGCACCGGGTGTAATAAAAAAATGAATTTAAACACCATCTAGCCCTTATGAGTAGCTGTGGCTATCTGTGCTCTCAACTTCCTTACGAAAGAATTCAACAAATCCTACGACTCCAAATATTTCTCTGTATTTGTTGGGTCTATTTAGGGGGATCGTTTTTCTTGAATTTTGATCAACTCAAGACTAGTCAATATCTAACAATATTCATTTGGTCAAAATACATTGTATTATCTTATCTTATATCAAGTTAACAATCTCTCTCACATCCTACACAATACCTAACTCAGCATAGTAAATTTCTCATGCACTTGCTAACTAAATTCATTAGGAACCATGAATCTAATTCCAAACAAGAACCAAAGTCCACTTGAAAGTTGAAATTTTCCCTCAAGTTCCACATACTTGACCAAACATTTCATCGCCACAGACAATCTATAAAACACAAGAGGGAAATAAAGAAACGACTCCACATAAAGAAGCCTCCTCGCTCCCTCGTCCCTTCTCTTCTTCCCAAACTGCGAAACTTTCCCTTTCTTTCAATCTCATCTCTTTCTCTCTCATAAAACTTTCGCCTCTTCACCTGACCTCCGTTTCCTAAACCCTTCCTTCCTTCCCTTCACCTCACCTCCGTTTCCCTCATGCCTTCCCTCTCGCCTCCGCCGCGCCGCATCATAGTCTCGCACCGCCTTCCTCTCCGTTCCACCCCGGACCCATCATCTCCATTCCAGTTCTCCTTCTCTCTCGACCCAGACTCTCTCCCTCTCCAGCTCTCCTCTTCCCTCCCTTCGCCTCCTCTCTTTGTTGGTACCCTTCCTTTACCTTCACCTTCCATTTCCCTCTCCGAAGAACTCTCCCAACACCTCCTCTCCACCTTCTCTTGCCTTCCCGTCTTCCTCCCTTCTGACCTCCACCACCATTTCTATCATGGGTTTTGCAAACACTACCTCTGGCCTCTCTTGCACTACCTCCTCCCCCTCTCCCCTTCCTCCCATGGCGGCTTGCCCTTCGACTCAACTCTCTACCGCTCTTACCTCTCGGCCAACAAGCTCTTCGCCGACCGAATCACCGAGATTCTCAATCCAGAGGAGGATTTTGTTTGGGTGCATGATTACCACTTGATTGCATTGCCGACCTTTCTCAGAAAGAGATTTCCTTGCGTCAAACTAGGGTTCTTTCTTCATTCTCCCTTCCCTTCCTCTGAAATCTTTCGGACCATACCGGTACGGGATGACCTTCTTCGTGCCTTGCTCAACTCTGACATGGTTGGGTTCCACACCTTTGACTATGCCCGGCATTTTCTCTCTTCCTGCTCCCGGTTGCTTGGTATGGGGTACCAATCCAAGAGAGGTTATATTGGATTAGAGTATTATGGTAGAAACATAATTGTTAAGATTCTTCCAGTTGGAATTGACATGGGCCAGCTTCAGTCAGTGGTTTCTTCCCCCGAGACCGCTTCCAAGATCAGGGAATTAAAAGAGACTTATAAAGATCGAGTATTGATTGTTGGTGTAGATGATGTCGACATTTTCAAAGGCATTGGGCTCAAATTTCTTGCAATGGAAAAGCTACTAGAAGAGCGGCCTGAGTTGCAAGGCCAGGCGGTTTTGGTCCAGATAACAAACCCAGCCCGGAGCCAGGGGAAGGATATACAAGAGGTGCGGGATGAGACCCATTCAATCAGGGACCGAATTAATACCCGGTTTGGCCAACCTGGGTATCAACCCGTTGTGGTAATAGAGAACCGACCCGTACCCATGTATGAAAAGGCTGCCTTCTATGCCATGGCAGAGTGTTGCGTCATGAATGCTGTCCGTGATGGGTTAAACCGTATCCCCTACACCTACACCGTGTGCCGTGAACTCAGCCCAGCACTAAATGATTCCTCCAAGAAGAGTGTAATAGTTGTGTCTGAGTTCGTCGGTTGCTCACCTTCACTTAGCGGGGCTATTCGGGTAAACCCGTGGAACATAGAATCTGTTTCGGAAGCCATGTACTCTGCAATTTCAATGTCTGAAGTGGAGAAGCAATTGAGGCATGAGAAACATTACAAGTACATAAGTTCTCATGATGTAGCTTATTGGGCTCGGTCGTTCGACCAAGATTTGCAAAGGGCCTGTCAAGACCATTCAGTTAAGAAAAACTGCTATGGTATCGGTTTCGGTATGAGTTTCCGGGTTGTGGCCCTTGGGCCAGGTTTTAACAAGTTGTTAGTAGAAAATGTAGTATCAGGCTATAGAAAGACGTGTAGTAGATTGGTTTTGTTAGATTATGATGGAACAATGGTGCCACAATCGCTGATTGATAAGAGCCCGAGTGAAGAGGTGATACAAATTGTTAACATGTTATGTGCAGATCCGTCAAATGTAGTGTTTGTGGTAAGTGGCAGAGGGAAGGATGATCTGGCTAAGTGGTTCGAGCCGTGCGAGAAGCTTGGGATTGCGGCAGAGCATGGTTATTACATCAGGTATGATTATCAGTTTTTTTTGAAGTTTAGGTTCAATCATACATTATTTACCACTGCTGTTTTTATGGTTCTGCATCGAGGTCTTTGATTTAGGATAAATGGTTTTATCTGGTTTCTAATCCATTGAGAGAACATTCCTTTCAGAAAATTTAATTTATTAATTGATTTTTTTTAAAAATTGGAAATGTTTTGTAAAGTGTGTAATTTTGTTCTCTGAATTTCTCTTTCTGATTTTTAACCACAATTGACTTTTCTTTTCAAAAACGGTGCCTTACCGAGAAAGAAATCAATTTTTGCATATGGGAATAACATTCAAGATTATTAATGTACCTTGTGTTTCCAGGTGGAAGTTTTGCTTTTCAGTGAAATTGGTATGAAATTTCTAAATTTTGTGGGACCAGTTCTGTTATCTTGCATCTGAACCAAATCTTTTGCTATGATTTCCCTTCTTCACATTGAAATCCTCCATATCTCTTGCACTGGATATATGCAGTTGTCCTTATCCTGAATTTTGTTGGAGCTTCTTAGTTTTGAAATTTGAAAATGACATGCAGTAGTAATTTATGTTGGCGATGATAATCTTATCCAATTTGGTACCACTGTCCCTATTCCAGGAAAAGATACGAGTTACATAAGGACTAATCTGCAAATGAACAAATCTTACCTACAACTAACTATTTTTTTTACTAACCACTGATTATTCCCTCTTATAGGTGGGACAGGGATTCAGAATGGGAGACCTCAGCATGCATCAACACACCACTGGATTTTGATTGGATGAAGGTCGTGCTGCCTGTGATGAGGCAATACACTGAGGCAACAGATGGGTCCCACATTGAGCCGAAGGATAGTGCACTGGTATGGCACCATCAGGAGGCAGACCCCGATTTCGGCTTGTGTCAGGCCAAGGAATTACTGGACCATTTGGAGAAATTATTAGCAAATGAGCCAGTTGTTGTGAAGAGAGGACACCACATAGTTGAGGTTACACCGCAGGTGGGCCTGGAAAATATATTTAATTTTTAATATAAGCTTATCATTTTTGTGAATGTGATAGTATTCTCAAAAGCTCAAGATTCACATTCCTACGTTTTGAGAATGTGCTGATTTGGTCCATACTCCTTAGAACCTGACCACATTTTTACTAGTTATTTAGTCTGGATTTTCTTGCTATCTATTGATTTTCAGACTCTTGGTTATGTCGTCTTGTACCTACTAAAATTTGCCTTCTCATGTTTTTGCATGTGTGAAGGTATAGACCTGGATCATGTTAGACCCTAATGCAAAATAAAATGGTTTACTCTTGTATTCTTGATCTTTCTCTCCCTTCATCCAATTATTCTTTTGAGTGGTTGATTAGATCAAATACCTTACTGAAATAAGAATTTGATGGTTCAGTTTAAGCATAATGCTGCTACGTGTCACACAATATTTGGAGGCTCTAAAATACGTCTATATTATTGTATATAAATTTAGATCTATAATACACAAATACACGTGTTGGTTTTCATGCATGGTTGGTGGTGGGACCCTTGATAGGGGTTCTTAGTCATGGTCAAGTTGAGGTCGCTTTCAAGCTAAAGTGGGGTGTTTTGGATTTGGAATTGTATTTGGATTAGGATTGACTTTTAGAGAAAGAGAGAGAGTGGGGTGTCTTTCTCCTCAAATCCAGCTAACCATATCAACGTTTTGCACGTCTAGGGTTTAGGGTTTCCAGCTCAGTGTCCCCACATTATCTGCTCTTCATAGTTTCATTATACTTATCTTTAACTTAAATTATAGTTTTAAATAGTACATGTGGGGCCAATGTGTTGTGGTCTTCCTTATCCGAGAATAATAATACTGTTCCACTATCTTACTGTAGGATCAGTATATTACTTGCCAGCTCAGACTTGAATATGATCTCTTTCTTATCCCTTTTCTTTATTTCACTCTCTTTTTTGACAGGATTTATTTGCATGTAAGCCCCTGTAATTGTTTTTTATTTGCATTTTACATTTCCAGTAAATAGTTAACTGTACATATCAACAATACATCGAAGCATTGTCTTGATATGAACATTCGGCCAGACATAGTAAACTTGATAGGCAAATATATCATCTTATACCAGTGTATGTGTTTGGTACTTCATGACTGAGTTGGGCTTTAATTTGAGTATCTAAGTGTGAATGGTTTTATTTAATCCTCTGATTCCATTCAGGGAATAAGCAAAGGTGTTGTGGTCGAGGCGATAATTTCTGCAATGCGGGACAACAATAAAACTCCCGACTTTGTGCTGTGTGTAGGAGATGACACATCAGATGAAGACATGTTTGAGGCTGTGAGAAACTGTGCAAACAAACCTGAAATCCCCAAAATCACAGAGGTGTTCGCGTGCACAGTTGGTAACAAGCCGAGCATGGCCAAATATTACCTAGATGACACAGTCGATGTGTTAAAGATGCTTCAAGCCCTTGCTGATTCTGGTCAACCAGGACCTGGCTCAAGCCAGTCGTATGTCTCCTTTGATGATCCTTTTTGAGGGCATTTGGTGTACCTATCTTTTTTAGTTAGAAGATCTAAAAGAGATGCCACTGCTAACTGGGGAAGGAATTTCTAATTCGGATTTTATTTCAATTCTGGGGATCTTTTCAATTAAGTCATCAGTTTGTGGAGAGTCTAATATCTGACTCTTGAAATATCTGTCTAGTTACCAGACAGCATGGTTTCAGGGGGGTTGTCCAAAATTACTAAATACTTCTCTAAGCCGTTCATTTGTAGCTTCTTTACCTTGAAAATTTTAGGTTGTGAAGGTATAGGTTAAGGATATGTATGTTCATCTTTACTTTTCCAAGTGGTACACATTGGGCATGCAGGTTATACTATTAACTTTTCTTTTTAGGGTACAGATGAAAAAAAATAATTGAGATGGGGTGTCATTTATGATGTATAGTTTTGGGGGAGGTGTCTCTCTACTTACCCGTGTAGATGATGACGAAAATGATAAGAATTCATTAGTTTTTTAGAGGTTTTATTTCATCCATTTTTATTTTATTTTTCAGTTAACACGATTTTACTTGTAAATGTGTCACATTCTCCAAATTTAGTGAAAGTTGTGGTTTCGTTTGTGTACAATCAATTGATTCCCAGAAATTTCTCTTTCCTTTGGTGGTCCAGATCTTTCATTTTGATGTGTATTTATGTGGATGGGAAGTATTCTTACGTTAACACAAGCGTATCTATCTCACATTATCTTTTATTTTTACTGTTTAATACTGTTGATCTTTGAAAAGTGACAACATAGTTTTGTTCAGATATTTGGGTTATTGTTTTATTTGTACGGTGGAAATGTTATGACCTCGCAATGTGATTTCTAGTTCGATAAGAAAATACTACATTGCTTTTTCTAAAAAGGTAGTTGATTAAGACAGTTACTTTTATGTACAGGTCAATATTTAGGAATTAGTTAAAAGCGTAATAGAATATACATCAATAAGTTGCGTCTTGGTACTGTCCATGTGCTCAGAGAAAAGTATAGAGATATCAACTTCTTTTGTTTTATACCCTACGGGGTGTTTAAAATAAAAAATATATATATATATATATATCTTTTGTTTTATTACACATGCTCTACTACACTAGAAGTATTATCTTGATTTAATATACAGGAACGTAAACAAAGATACTTGTGGTTTCAAAAATTCTTAAAATTAAACTTTTTGAGCAGTTATTTTATTTTCCAACCAAGAATAATTGAGTAACATTAACAAAACTGCACTTATGAGATTCCAAAAATTAACACTATTCGACCGAAAATTTAAGTCTGCCTCTCTTTTTAAAGTGTAAAGAGCTCTCATTCAAACCCAGCTTTTGAATTGTGTATCTTTAATTTTGTATTTAACAAACTTTTCTCTTGTCCTCCACTTAATTTTATACATTAAGCATGTCCGTGCCGCCGGTTTTAAATATTTAGAGTCAACTTTGGTCAAAAGATTACTTCATTCATTCGAGTTGTATCTATATCCCAATAGTCAATTAGAGTAAACATAGTTGAATTTAAAAAAAGTGCAAGCTGCACAACATAATAAAATGAACTATCTGCGAGTTCTAAATCTGCAAAGATGAAATTAACTGCCACGCTAAGCAAATGTATGTTTTAACTCTAATTCACAATAGACGTTCAATCACTACATGGTAAAGATCACCACCTAAGAAATTAACAAGAGACTTGTTTCAGAAAAAAAAAAAGGGGACAAATTAACAAGAGACATTTTCCTTTACCCATGTGGACTTTTGATGGGATGATGTTGATCTGATTTGAAATGCCTAATTTTCATCAGACAAATATTAAATAGACAACCAGCCTCATGGCAGCTTCATTAAGCTTTAGCAGCAGAAGCTAATCCATTTCTCAACTACAAATTCCAAAAATTAATGCTCGTGCACAGATTGCGTGTACTGCACCTACTTGGTTCAAATTGCAAAAATTTTGGTACCAAACTGTACTTGCTGCAAATAAATATTCCTCGGATATGTCATTTCAAAAATATTTTATAACTATATGTTTAGGTTTTTCATTGCATGAGGGTGGATTTATACTCATTGTTTTATAATTGTTGGTGTCGAGAAAAATGCTGGAGTTAAATACTTTTTTTTAATGGAGTTCAAATACTATATGAACTGTTCACATTAATATATATGATTATATCATAATATAAATCTTAATTGTGATGGACAATAATACAATTATTTTAACAATTCTATGAACACATATTATTTTTTTAGATAAATGCCAATACAATACTTATAGAAGACATTGCATCCCATTCATGAACTTAAGGGGAAATTATTAACTAATTATTAAAATCCACCCATGCTTACAGGTATATTACTAGCTAATTTATAAGTATGATATAGTACATTAAATTGGATGGTCGAAATGCTTGCTTATTATTATTATTATTATTTTGTGTTGATGCACTCTGAATATGGTCTCACAAATATAGTAGAAATAATGCGTGATTAGAAGTATACTTTTGTGAATACTTTTGGACTAAAACATGTTGTAGATATTTTTATTAAGAAATACGGGGAAAGTGAAAGTACTCATAAAATAGAAGTCTAAAAGGAGCGTTGGATCTTATCCAGTAGTAGAGTGCCAGCTGGTGTAATGCTCTAATTGCATGACTTGGGAAAGCTTCTTTGGTTCCTTGTTTCTTAATTACCTCTTTCCCAAGTCAAATGGTGGTGCTCCTGGTTTGGTAGTTGGTCTTTGTTTTTGTTCTCCTTGTTTCGATTATTGTGGGTTTTGATTGATTGACCGATTGATTGATCAACCCCCAAGGATCCGTACTAAATTTTTCTTTTGATAGGATGTTGATATGATATTGCAACCCCTCATTGGTAATATTAGGAAAAGGAAGAAACGGTTTGTGTTATTGATGCGCAGCTTGCTGCCCCTGTTTTTGTTAATAATTAACATCGCAATTGAATTCTTCCAAATTAAGTACGGAAATTTAATTTTCATGTATTCATTCAGACACACAAAAAATGACATGGGGAAATTGTTGAAGGACACACTAGTGTCGAGTCGTCACGTTGGATTTAATTTCGTGGAAGTGAAAAACTCTTTATTTAAGCGCAGATTTTTTTTTTTTTTTTTTTTTTGAATGTTCTCGGGATAAGAAGAGAGGATAAACTCAAGTGATGTACATCTTACTCTTATTAAATTGAACATATATTTAAGATTAGTTCATTACATGTATATATGTTCCAATATTTCTCTAGACTTCTACTCTGGCCCTTTCAAATTTGATTTAATAGTGGAGAATACTCAAGATGGACACTAAAGAAATTCCCAGTGTTTTCAATACCATACCGGCACCCTACCGGTCTGGTGACCGAAATCCGGTATTTTTCCAAAATTTTCCGTTATCTTATCTCACAAAACTGGATCCTGCCGTTTCAATTACTGTTCTGGTATCTGATATTGTCGGAATTTTTCGGTAACCGGTAGGATATTGAAAACACTGGAAATTTCTTTTCTCAATCAAGTCTACATTTGAATATTCTTTTGATTCTCACAATTGTCCCAATTTGTTAAGAAACGACAATATATTGGGATTCTAAGTTCACAAGAAAAAGATCTATCCAAACCACTTAGTGTTTCCGCCGCCCTGTCTCAGTTTGTTAAAATATATAAAGAATTTAAACTAAATAAGAAGCATAAATCATTATGGTATATATATATATGGCCCTTTTATACCATGCTTTCAAAAAATATATATATATTTTTTAGATACACTGGTCAGAGACTGACAAGTAAAAAGGAAAGAAAAAACAACATTAATTACAGAGCAGGAACAAAAACTTGTAGCTATGCTCACAAAAAAGCTGTAGCATTTCATTTTTGTTTTGATAACGTGCATCAAGATCAAGATGACTGGAAACTAAAGGATAAAAATAATCCACATTAGCATAAATATTACAAACATTTTTATCCATGAAATAAATTTGAAATGTTGAAGAAAACGTCCTTTTATTTTATACCTACAAAATACGCAATTTTCATGATTTAGGACATTGAAAGACAATATAACGACCAATTGTTTCAAGTATTTTTTCCATGTTGCACTTTTAAAGGAAAAGGTTGACCGTACCATTTCTGACAGAATGATATTAGCACTTTGGTTAGCTTACTTGTGGCCTTAATTCTCTATGACCTAAGTGCTGATGCATCATGCAGTGCTGTTTTGCAATGGAAACTCCCTTGTACTTTCTTCTGGGATTGTTTCTCGTACCCTTTTTTTTTTCTGATATTTGATTCTTTGGAGGAACAGTCAGACAAGAAAAGGAACTTAGGGCTTGTTTGGATGGTGTGGGAATAGTGGGAATAGTGTGCAAAAGTGGGAAGAGTAGGAAGAGTGGGAAGAGTGGGAAGAGTGCTATTCCTAGGTCGTTTGGATGGTGAGTTTAGGAATAGCGTTGTGAAGTGTGAAAAAGTAGAGAGAAAAGTGTTGTTGGAAAGAGTGTTATTAGGAAGAGTGGGAAGAGTGGGAAGAGTGACTATTCCCACTATTCTCCTATTCCGGGAAGCATCCAAACGAGCCCTTAGAGAGCAATTGAGGAGTCTCCACTTCACAATTGTCTACGATTTGTTTTAATTAAAACCCTGGATAATACAAAATTTGACCATAAATTGTCTATGATTCCTATTTTTGTTTTCACAACTCTCTTTGAACAAGCCTAAATTCAAGTACCGGATCTAACTTCTGCAGCTTATAAGGTGTATTTAAGTACGAGTGAAACGTTAAATCGCTAATTTAAAATGTGGACTCAAAAAACGTTAAAGGATTCACGTGTGTGATGTTTATATAAATTTAAAATTTATATGTAGTAGTTCATTGTTGTGTTTCAGAAGGTTCGCAGCTTATAATCAAAATTTATTTGTTAATAAAATGAATCATTTTTATAATCATAAGCGATAGAAATAAGTAACTAACAGATTAATCATCACTTGCTAGACTAAGAGTCTAAGAGAAGTATGTTGAAATAATGAAATATCAAGTACTCATGTAATCTTCATGCTGTTTCTCCAAATAGCATCTTTTGCCTGATAGTTTGTGTTCGAAATTTTCATATGAGAAAGGTTGTTAATATTAAATAAAATATATAACTTTTTACTTTCTGAATTTGAGTTTACTGTATGGAGCAATTATTTGGTTGACAACTAAAGGTTCAATTTCGTAAATGGACAACTTTTAGGGTATCTTTGCATAAGTTTCAAAAGCTTTTTGGGGCATAAGAATCGTGTGAAGCCATCCTATTTGTGGTGAGAGACAAAGTGACAAAGATTTTTCTCCCAAGTGGCAACGGAGTCATAGAAAATGACACTACCTTAATATTATGGAACAATGTCAGGACAATTTTGTGGCTTTAGAATATCCTTTCATATTCCCGTGGAGTGATGCCTTTATGATTCACATAACCCATCCATTGCTGGATAATTTTATTATAATTAATCATGGTTATAAACTTTTAGTACTGCTTTAATACAATCATGAAGAACATAAATATTTATTTTTTTTTATAAAACTTTTGTTAGGTTTGAACTTGGAACCTTGCCAGGCCACTTGGGCTGCTAAACAACCAAGCAACTCCACCAAAGTTCATTGAAATTTCATCTCTGTTCTGTTTTACCATTGGACCTTTTATTACTTGAATTTAATTTAAAGGTCTCTGTTTCTTTGCTTTTCCAACAACTCTTGGATGCTTCGGTACACATAACACATCCCAAAGTCCAATTTTGTTTATTTCACGAGTTTGAAATTTTCGGGAACTTTATTTCCAAAATGTGTTTAGTTTAGTATCATGTGGCGTGACACTCAGGCTGGAGAACTTTTTATGGATATTTTTAAATTTTGTCCAAATTCCAGAATAAAAAAGGCTAGTTTAATTATGTAGATAACCTGGATTATCCCATAGTAGTGAACAGAATAATCCATGTAATCCAAAGAGAACGCAATTTTTTTGGGACAAATGATAACTGTCATCTACAGTTTTTTCATAAACAAAACGAACACATAAAATAGATAATGTTAACATATAAATGATCAAAGTGGACGCATATAAACAAATAAGTTTATCATCCTTTATTCAATTTTTTATATGCATATTTAATTTATTTTTATTGAACTTATTTATTTGTTTGTATTCATTTTTATCATTTATATGTTTACCTTATTTATTTATGTGTTAATTTTATTCCAGCGATGACAAAACTGCATAGGAAAACAATCAATTTCCATTTTTTTGTGCACACGTTTAATTTCCATTTGGCGGCCAGAAGTAAACTTGCTCAGGTGAGGAAAAATATGGGCCTTCGAATGGAAGAATGCCTATCCTATTGGCCTAAGTGCAGGTTTTGGGCCACTTGCAGCCTTGCTGGATAACATGATTATCACTTGCTATTTTGGTAAATGCATCATATATTATTTCCACCAATGTAAGAATGGATTACATCATTATTATTGGCAGACTCAAATGAAGAAAATCAGCGTCCTCTGTTGCATTTTGTACCTATGTAAGCAGATTTGGTCTCCGAAAATTTATCTATTTGAAAAAAAAATAATAAAAAAGTGAGTTTATAGATATTTAGGGGCACTGAAATTGTTGGCATCAGAATTCTCCTCATTACTTTATTTAAGCAGCTTTAGAAAAGTTGAATGTTAATTTCTACTTTCACAGTATTTAGTCATTACTTTATTTACTTCTAGAATAATCATAATTCATGTTTTCTTATCGAGTAATACTATAAATACATTATACATTTATACATTGTGAACCAAAAACCAAAAAGTTCAGAATTATAATGTCTAACAATCAGAAAATTTTGTGTGTCTTATGAACAAATCTTTCGTATAGTGACAACGCTTTCTGAATGCTGGACGCATATTTAAAATAATATTTTATAAATAAAATAACTTGTCTATTTTAATTGAACAACTTATCTATCTTTCGTATAATGACAACGCTTTAAAATATCTAATTATCTTTGTTTTAATTTTCCAATACTCTTAATATCTGTTTGCATGCGATCCCGAATATTTGTTTAATCAATCTTTGACAGCCCTTGTCTGATTGAAGGTTTAATAATTAATACAAGACAAGAACATGGAGTCCAGCACAGATGGTCAGTGACTCCGTCGTTATCCTAAAGGTAACGAGTTCAATTCCCGCTGGACGCGAAATAGGTAGCTATAAATAAGTAGATAAATAAGTAAAAGAGGGGTAAACTCTAATTTACATAGTGAGCTAAAGCCTCTATAAATAAATAGCCTCTTATTTCAAAAATGAGAGCGGTTCCGCTGCCACAGTTGCCACAATTTTTGAACCGTCCGATTAAAAATAGATCGATGGTTCTGATTGAGTTTTAATTGAGCAGTTTTTTATTACTTTCTATGCTCCTCCGTCTCCTCCCGGAATCGTATCCTCTGCTCACCTTTAAAAGGTGAGCAGAGTGCCTACCTCTCTTTTGGACGCTTAGATCTTAATCCAATGGTGGTGTGCTCACAAATAGAGATAGATCTGTGAAATCTTTCCCTGCCCGAACTGCCCCTCTTCTCCAATTCATCTTTAAAAAAATCTCCGCAGTTATGCTTGTCTCTTCCGTATAGTCGAAAGAAAAAGAAAAAAAAAAAGAGAAAGGCGATTCTAAATGAAATATGAATAGCATCGAAATCAAACAATGGGAATATAGGATGGCTGAAAGACAGAAAGAGAATCACTCTCCTCCTTGCTTAAACCCAAGTACTTCGAAATCAAATTTGAAATGTCTCTGGCGTCTGGCCTGTGTTGGGTACTTGGATTTCTCTTCGTCTCTTCCGTACGGCCGACTTATTCTTTTTTAGCAATTTTGAGATATCTGATCACAAGAATGCCGAATAAAAATAAACAAATGATTAATTTCAATTTTTCTTTGCAAATATCAAGGAGAACGGAGACATAAATGCGCTTTATAACTTCAATTGAAAGAAGGAAAATGGAAGGATTAGTACAGACGCAACCTTTTTCGATCAATGAGCAATCTAGACAAATTGTTATGGGGAAAAAAATAAAGAAGGAGAAAATTACAGGAGAAGAAAAGAACCCAAAATGGTTTTGTTGTATTATGGGTAGTCGGAGACTTTTTTTTTTTATTACACGGAAATGGAGACTCGGACAGGGCAGGGTCAAGAGAGACAGCTATTTTTCTGCATCTCACTCTGCGTCGTTGGATCTAATCCAACGCTCCGAACGTTAGGTAGGCACTCTGCTCACTTTTAAAGGTGAGCAGAGGATACGATTCCGTCTCCTCCCTCGTAACTTCTCCTCTCCGCTTATCAGAAAGAAATATCAAATCGACTCTCACCTTTCTCTTCTCTCCCGCCTCGGCGCTCGTGCTCTCTTCTCTCTCGTTCCCGTGCAAGTGCGACCCTTGCTCTCTATCAAGTCGAGAATTTGTGTGCTCTTGTCAGGGATTTTGGGAAGAAAAAAAGAGAAAGGCTTTAGAACAAAATTCATCACTACCAAATCAAGAACGGAGAACACTAACTCGCAGATGTGGATGCCAAGCTACATTAATTGTCAGATGGGACAAGAAGAACAAAGAATGGATTGTACATAAGTTCAATAATAATCATAATCACCTTATGGTAAGTCCTAAGAGTAAAGGTTACCTTCAAACCAATAAGTGCATGCCAGCAATTGCAAAGAAACTGGTAGAAAATTTTCATGAGACAGGTCTTTCAATTGGAAAGATTCCAGAGATCCTTGGTGACATGGAAGGTGTGAATTTTAACGAAAGAGATTGTTATAACCACATGAGAGATAAAAGGAGAAAAGATCTGGATGTAGGTGATGCACAAGCTGTTGTAGAATATTGTAGAAGAAAACAAACTGAGAATCCAAATTTTTTTTATGCAATAGATTCTGACATGGAGGGTCGGATGATCAACTTCTTTTGGGTAGAAGCTAGGGGACGTTACTACTATGAGAAATTTGGAGATGTGGTGGTGTTTGATACAACCTATTAAACCAACAAATATGAGATGCCATTGGCTAATTTTGTTGGGGTAAATAACCACCTACAGTCCATCTTTTTTGGTTGTGCACTCTTTCAAGATGAGCAAGAAGAAAGTTTTGTGTGGCTGTTTAGAACTTGGTTAGAGGCCATGCATGGAAAAGCACCAGTTTCAATTCTTACCGATCAAGATCAAGCTATTGGAAATGCTGTCAAAAGAGTCTTTCTTAATACTGTTCACCGTCTATGTTTATGGCACATCACAAGTAAGTTTCCAACTAAGATTGGAATTTGCAAAAGAGCATCTGAATTTCAAAAAGAAATAAAAAAATGTATTAGAGAATCTCTTTCTCCTGAGGCATTTGAAATAGATTGGAAAGCCATAATAGAGAAATACAACCTGGAGAGTGATACATGGCTTAATGGATTGTACGAGATAAGACACTCATGGATTCCAGTTTATAATCGGACCATATTTTTTGCGGGCATGAACACAACACAGAGAAGCGAGAGCATGCACTCGTTCTTTGATTCATTTGTCAACAAAGGTACCACATTGCGAGAGTTTGTGATTAAGTATGAAAAAGCTCTTGAATGTCGTTATTTAGATGAGCAAGATGAACAATATGTCTCAAAGTACAAGTTTCCAACAAAAGCCAAGTCTCCATTAGAGCTTCATGGAGCCAGTGTGTACACAAGAAAGGTCTTTAACTTATTCCAAATTGAACTTAGTCAAGGTATTCATTTGCGAACAAACAGAATTGGAATAGACGAGACATTCACCATTTATGAAGTGTCATGCTTTCGAAATCAAGAGAGAAAGTGGATTGTCCATATTAATATAGATTCATTGGAGGGATGGTGTGAATGTCATTTGTTTGAGTTTAAAGGCATTTTGTGTCGACATATCTTAGGAATACTTCACAAGAGAGATGTTGAAGAGATTCGTGCTCATTTTATTCTACCTCGTTGGACAAAAGAAGTACTTTATGACATGGACATTCCACTTCCTAGTAAAAGTGACAAGTTGTCTTCAGTTTTAAGAAATATGGTCTTCTACCGCATGGTAAATCATTTGTCAACCTATTTGGATACATCAGAGGAGACCTACCATTTTATAGTGAATTCTATAGAAGAAACATATAACAAGGTTGTTGCATTGAAAGGTCCTATCAGTGAGACAAAATCTGAAGAACCAAGTCAAGAAGAGCTTACTGATCATGCTCCATTGCAAGATCCAACTATCTCTCGAACAAAGGGTCGAAAGAAGGATTCTGCTAAGGTCTCGCGAAAAGGTCGTATCATGAGCGGAGTCGAAGTTTCGATGCATAAAAGGCGCAAGTGTTCTAATTGTAAAGAATTAGGCCATGATATTAGAACATGTGATCGGCACAATGAAGGATGTAAGTTTTTTTATGACATCAATTATAATTGTTTTTGTAATTGTGGTGCATCTATAGAAGAAAATTTACTCAGTAATATGTATTATCATTTATTTGCAGGTTGAAGGTCAAGAGATTATATTGTTGATGTCATGCAAGTTTACCAGCAAATTGCTAGAATTTATCTTTGATAATTTTTCATGTTATTTTTTTTCTCAGTTTTATTTTTTTCATTCTATTTTGATCATAGTTGACCATAGTTACGTTTCTTTTTGTTATATAATGAGGCATCTAAGTTTGGCTATGTTGTGCTGTATTGAATTCAACCCTTAATTATACACAGGTTTCTATCAATTTAGCAATTGCGTCATCTAGCAATTGCTTTCTTATCATGATCTTGCATCAAACCTGAATGAAAAAATTGAACGGAGAATGGAGGGGCGCTAACAGGAGAGAAGAGAGCAAGGGTCGCACTTGCACGGGAACGAGAGATAAGAGAGCACGAGCGCCGAGACGGGAGAGAAGAGAAAGGTGAGAGTCGATTTGATATTTCTTTCTGATAAGCGGAGAGGAGATGTTACGAGGGAGGAGACGGAGTAGCATAGAAAGTAATAAAAAACTGCTCAATTAAAACTCAATCAGAACCATCGATCTATTTTTAATCGGACGGTTCAAAAATTGTGGCAACTGTGGCAGCGGAACCGCTCTCTTCAAAAATAATTAATACAAGACAGCCACAAAAGATAAATAAAGACTTTGCACAGTCCAACATAAATATTACAGACATAGCAACCTGTCTTTTTGCGGTTAGAGTTCATTTTTGACACTATCAACGCATGAATTCATTTTTGTACAAATGGGGTTTTTGCACAGTCCAACATATATGAAGGTATTTTGCACAATATTTTCTCTAACAGTATCATTCAACAATTGACAAATCCAAATGTAGACTAAATTACTTTAACATTTTTTTACACACCATAAAAAATAATTGTTTTTACAATAAAAAATATCCATTTTTTTAGAAAAAGAAATTAAGCCAGCTTGCTATTGTCCATCTTGCGGAATGTTATGGATATTCTGCGAAAATAAGAAGAGAAAGACATCGATTAGTATTTTTGGGTTTTTTCATTATCACTTTCTACATATCTCTTGTTTAATTATTAATCCCAAACACTCTGGTTCCCCACAAAACGTAAAAAAACAAAGGGATAAAATGAGAACAAGAATAATTATGATAAACTATTGCCCCAACAATTAAGTAAGATCCAAAAAGGGGAAAAAAGGAAAATGGGTTTGGTTTATTAAATTGATAATAATTGAATAATTTGAATGCATACCTCTTGGAACGGACAGCTGGCACAGAGTGTTTTGCCACATCGGCTCCATTGCCGCTAAGCACTAGCACCGACCTGCGGAAGAAAATTAGGGGAAATATACAAATTACTCTTCTATAAATCATGATAATTTGAAATTATATAAGTGATGAAAAATATTTGAGAACCCAATTAACACGATACAGTGACCCCTCAAGGCCTCAACTAATAATCTTCTGAAGTTTGTGTTGAGTTTCCCTATTGCAACATTAGAATTTAAAAGTTTCTAAATTACTATCCTTCTCGTTTACCACATGACTTTTCTAATTAACATATGCATTTAGTACTGGAAACAAAACATTGCATGAGTAAATAAGTCCGTTCAAATATCTAATGACATACCCGCAAGGCAGTGGAATGCTGGCTGAACCAGTAAATTCGCCAGGGCCTGCAACTTTAAGGCTCTGTCCAAATACAATGTTGGCCTCTGACAGGAATGACACCGTGCAAAATGGGCGCAAGAAATCCCTGTGGTCAATGTGGGGAGGGATGCAATCACCTTCATCGTAGATATTTATTATGCAGCTATCTGGTACGCATGTCGCGGGAAGAATCCGCAATCTGACCATGCGCGAAATCATGTCCTTCAGGAGTGGTGGCATCTGGTCGACTTGGGCATTTCTCAATATGCCAGGTGGATTCCCCTCCTTATCCTGCCAACAAGGAAAATGAACTTTTAATTGCTAAAATTTAAAAAAAAACCAACCGGTATCACAAGGTAATGTAAATCCACCAAGGTAAATATATATTGACTTTCTGGTGCAAATACTTTTGTAACTGAATATATATGAGTTACTGATGTAATTACTGGTATTAAGAGAAGGATGTTTATTTTACCTTTGCATAATTGTAGCAACATCCAAACTGAATAGTGACTCGCCCTTTCCCACGCATCCATTTCTTCGGTGCAGAGTAAGTATGCCCTGTAATTAGATTAATATTTATTTGTTAGGGTAATTGCAAGAATTTGTGACCAAACTTCTCTCCTGAATTCCACTTTTAATTATGAACTGACTTGCTATTTATTTTTTCTCATAATTTAAAAAGTAGAATCTAATTTCAAAATTACTGGTATTTTCTAGTTGAGTACATCAAATAAATTTGCCGAAACTTGTACGTTTTGAGTTAATTTAGGCTGGCTAGGGCTTAGTTGGCATTTGTTCTTACTAAATTTGGCATGTTGGGGCCTAAAGAGGATGAAACAGCTTTCTGAAAAACATTCAGGTCTAGAAAGAAAGATAAAGGGCATTTGTGGAAATTATTTGAATAAATTCTGTAATTTCTGCAAATGTACTGTGAATGCCTGTCCTTGTTTATTGATTGTGCTATAGAATATGAGGGTACTGTCTTATGCCATTTGCTGCATTTTTTTTCCTAGTTGGAATGATGTTCTAAGAAATTTTGAGTTTCACGATTTGTACCAGATTGTTAGGATTTGGCATCAGACTGGTATGCAATATTTGGCATACCAGCAGCAGTACCAATATTGGTAACTGATAAGTGTAATTTATTAAAAGTAAAGAAAATTGAAAGTACAACAAAATGCATACTTTCTAGTCGTCCTTCTTGGCCTAGTCTTTGTAACCCATAGACGAAGTTGGTGATTTTCTCTTGTTCATGGGGATCAAAAACTTCAGAATGTAACTCGAGTCCCTGTAATATGTTTTTCATTCTTCCATTTACTTCCTCCATGCACTCAAAGGTTCTTCTCCTCCCGACCTCATCTTTTCCTTCTCTTAATCCTCCATAGATTCCTTCAATTTAAAGAGTTTCAAAACCCATCAATAATGAAAGAGATTAATAAAGTCACAATCATAGATTCTGAATAGAGAGTTCAATGCTACTGCACTAAATATCACTACAATCCTATTTTTGGTTGTTTTCTTTCAAGAATTTATAACTCAAATCAGATTGCAAGGTTACCACAAGTTAAATGGAAAAATTATTATTCACATAAAGCAAGCAAATTTTTTGAACTCAAATGTCAAATATAAAGAAATAGACATAACATTATGTGTGGTACATGTATGATACTGGTATAAACAAACAGAAGTTTAGGAGCTGAGCTGCATATATATACATTCCGTTTTTGTATTACTGATTTCACTCTTAATTTTCTAATGACCAAACTACAACCTTTTCATGCAAATTCTGTTCCTAAGTCATGGAAATGAATTATTTTCTGTAATTTACATTTTTGCCTTTGATGCATTTTTCTTCTGGGTTTTGTTTCAGTCACATTAAAATTACACTTTGAAAATATATACAATATATTAGTACGAAAATATTTGCTGAATACAATTAGTTAATGAGCATCATAAAGCTTTACTTGTCTGAGAAAATGAGTATTTCATTCAGGTCCCTCTGTGAAAACTTTCATGATGACTGATGCTTGATCAGTATTTTCATAATGTACATATGTTAAGTTGCATCCATTTCATAATATATTTTTATCTAATGAAGGGTACATAATTCTGTTATATCTAATGAATTGTGTTAAAGAAGGGTACATAACCCTGTTTTCTGTTATATCTAATGAATAATTGTGATGCATATGTCTAAATTAATTGTTCACAAACTGGCATCTTAAAAATATAACTGAAGTATCATTCTAAAAACAATAAAACAAGTAAACCTTTGAATAAACCTTTTTAAGGGACTATTAATAATTATACAAGAATTGATACCCTTAGTTTCAGTTGGTGGTGCTTTAATAACAGTACAATCTAAAAATTTATCATGTATATGTTTCATAATTAAGTAGTGCAACAATTGCTTCTTTTATAAGATAGTTCTCAAGGACAGTCTTGTATGTCCCTACATTGAGAAAACTAAAAAAAATATATATATATTAAACTTACTATTTAAATGGGAGATTGATTTGGGCCTTTCTCTAGGGCTTTCTGTTGGTGTTTGTTCAAGTCTTTCTCTATTTTCCGTCCTTTGTCCTCTGACTTGTATTCTCTCGTCTCTACTTTTGCCAGCTAAGAGTTAAAATAAATTTAAAAACCTTTAATCATAACACACACAGAAGAAACAGAAATAAAAGCAAAAAAAAAAAAGAGAAACAAATTGGAGAACAGGGTAACTTACCATCCAATTCAGCCCAATGTCTCCTTTCATCCTCTCTATGGTCTTCTGTTCTCTGCCTTTTCTCTCTAAGTCTAAAGGAACCACTCAATTCTTCTGACCTCTGGCGTTTTTCTCTTCTATTGCCACTAAATTCTCTTCTCTGTTTCTCCTCTCTTCCTCTGCTTCTCAAAATTTCCATTCTTTCAGTTCTTTCATCAGAAGAAATCCCAAACATGTCTAAAAAGTAAAAAAAATAAAAAACACCTTTAATAATTACAAAATTAAAACATACGAACTAGGTTAAGTCTCAAAAGAATTATAAGTGAAATCAAAAGATTGTGTTACGTTTAAACGTACCATATGTCCTTTGTCTTCTCTCTGTTATGAGGTCTCTCAAATCTTCTGACCTCTGCTGTTTGTATCTTCTATAGTCGCTAGGTTCTGGTCTCTGTTGCTCGTCTCTTCCTCTACTTTTCAATATTTCTATTCTCTCTCTCTCTTTCCTTCTTTCTTCTCTCGTTTCTATCATGTGTCTCTCCTCATCACGTCCTTGGCTTCTACGTACATCCATTCTTTCTCTATTCTGACTTCTCTCTTCGCTTGGTCCTGTTTTGTGTCTCTTCTCTCTTGTTTGGTCTCTCCAATATTCCATTCTTTCCCTCTTCTCTCTTCTGTTGTCTCTCTCTTTTTTTTTCTCTTATTTCTTCTCTACTAGATAGATCTCTGTATCTCTTGTTAGTTTCTATGAGTTATGACTGCTTATTGCTTAAGCACGGATGATAGACCTACTTAAAGAGAGAAAAGCTTCCTCTTTTAACCAACCGCCTCTTAACGAACAAAAAAAACATTCTAAAATTAATACACCGACCATGAAATAACTGGGTTTCTCTCCAATTAAGTATTAAGAAGCATCGGAGCATTAAACGCAGGTGTAAACCGTCTTTACAAGTTTGAACGGTTCAGATGGATCGGCTTATGGACCTTGTAATATAAATTGACGATGAAGATTAAGTTGGACCGTCAAATTGTTCATACATAAATGGACAATACTAATTATATTGTTTTGTGACGAGTCGATTCCGCGATACAGGCGCAAGTTAATTAGTCGAATTGTTCGCTGAAAAGGAAATTGCTTCCACACCAAGAATTTTTCACCTTTTAGTTTTCCATTTTTAAAATTTCCAATTTTGACGGAGACAGAAATTACCTTTCCATAATTTCGAGACGTCACATACTAAATTTCCAAATATATATCATATTTTTTTTAATTGGGCATCAAAGTTAATAATTTTTTTATATTAAATGTACATACACTTTCTAATCACGTTTTGAGTCTACGCTCAAACTGCATTATATTTTTGCCACTTTACTAAAGACTGATTTTTTATACATCATACCTTTAGAACTTACCACAATTAACATGTCTTTGTACGATTTTCTATAAAAGAAAGATTTTATTTCTGTATTTTGATATGAGTGGTCCAAGGATCCACCTACTTACTTAAATAATAATAATAATAATAATAATAATAATAATAATAATAATAATAATATGCCATAAACTAACACTTCCTTATATTCATCATTTTCTTAGAACTTTGTTAGACAGTATGTTCCGTGCTTTTTATTCATTTATTAAAGTTGTCTCCAAACGACATTACCAAATTTAACCAAACTAAGAAGATAAACAAATAAGGCCCACACCAAAAAATTTTAATTTTAACTGCAAATTTTTAAATTTAAGACTACAACTACAAGTCTACGACACGAAAACTTTCACCACACAACGCCAGTAAAACTTAACAATGCATATCCCGAAATGCTGTCCTGATACTTCCTAGTTCCTACCACAAAAACCGCCACATATTTCCCTGTAACATCAGCCACATACCATCCTGCTATGTTATGCGACAATAATAACCTTTAAATTTAATAAAACAAAATTCAACCTAGAATATTTCTTTTTCGAGAACTTGACAGCAGCTGGCAAGATGAATTCAACCTAGAATATTGATTTAACAAACACGGAAAGCAATATTGGGTCTATAAGTTAGAAAACTTTATAAATAGATTCGAAAAATGCAGATGGCAAAGACCCTAACAAATAATTGCAGATTAGGGTAATAATCTCAATGAATTACAAATGCTAGCTAATACGATTTCCATTTGTGATGTGAATTTGCATTTGAGATACAGAAACACAATTGACAGTGGTCTCCATCAAAAAAATATAATAAATCTTCTTCTCAACTACTATATACTTCTCAGAGAACAGTTACTAAGGTGAAAATCTACAAGTGAAACCGTTCTTCAGTTATACCAATCATGTGGGCCAATACATACCAAAACAATCATGTTTTACCACATAATTAATAGACTCTGACATTTCATCTCCCTGCCTTCATCTGGCCATGGAATATGACTATAAATGGTATCTGTCTCTGCAATCTTCTTTATAAAACATAAACACATGGTACAATAAATTAAAAATCGAATAAAAGAAGAATACACCAGGAAGGATCTGCAAATCATATGGAGGAACTTGATTTCCATAAAACGTACTCTAATATTAAGCCACAAATATCATCATAAGGTACTGTATGGGTTTAGATGTGGGTTTAGATGCAACTAAACGGAGCCAGTATAAAAATTAAGTTAAAACAAACTAAGTAGTGACTTTTTGATCCTAGGCTCTTAAGAAATTCAACATTAATGGATCAAAATTTACCAGAGCCAGATTCAATTTCATGGAACAGTTGTCATTACATTAGTAAATTTAACCAAAAAATAGCGTGCATGTTGGCCATATTACCATCTATGAGACAATCATATCGTCTATCTACGGTGGGTCCAGTACCAGTCCAATTTTTTTTTGTATTTTTAGAATAAAAAATAACAGGCTTGTTCAAAGACAAATGACAGTGTAAGTCTGTGAGGTAATCCTAAAGAATAGTGTAGCTGAATTTGCGACACACCAAGTTTTACCAGCCTATACATGTCAGTGATGCCTTTACGCTAAACTTGAGGTCAATTGCTAATCATTCAATAACAAATTTCATCAAAATCACACCACCACTGTTGTAGATAATGGTAATGGGCAAATACATATGATCTGTCTAAAGATATTTTCTAATCCTGGCAGTGGCAAAGACTGTACATGTACACATGGAGGTCAACCTCAACCAGTCAAATTAAGAATTAGCTATAATTACTTGATATGTTCATTGTATCATGAGCAATACCCAACAATTAGACTTTCATAAAGCACGATTTGACTGAGAAAAATATGAAGATTGAGTTCCACTCGAAAGATGGAGTCATGCTTGACGTAGAGAAGTACAGTTTTGCTCATACTTGAGAACAAAATCTCATCTGAATTAAAATGTAACCATTCGCAAGGAGACAACAACTTTAAACATAAAAAAAAGTTAAGATAAATATTAAAACATCTAACCTGGTAAAATATAAAATGAGGAAAGTTCTCCTACCAACATTTTTGTTGCCCCCAAATATACCAACATTTTGCTATTAAGTTATTTTTTCAAATTTTAAAATTCAAATGTTAAATTCAAACCATTGATCTTATTTAGTTTAACGAGCGATGCATTTTCATATAAGTTTTGTGAATTTTTTAGTTTATTTGATACTCGATCAAGAGATAGAAAAATAAACGAACCTTGTTAACTATGATAGATTCATTCTAATACGTTCATGTTTTAGCCTTTGATCGAGTATCAAATAAAGTCCAAAATTTACAAAATTAACTTATATGAAAACACATCGCTCGTTAAATTAAATAAGATCAACGATTTGGATTTGACGTTTGAATTTTAAAATTTGAAAAATTAACTAAATAGCAAAATGTTGGCATTTGGGGGCAACAAAAATGTTGGTAGCGGAATCTTCCTCATATAAAATATAGTATCTGATTCTGCAAATATATAAACTTCAGATACAGTCTATTCAATGTTGCCTGTATTTCCAGTAAACGCATCAGCATATGCTCGGTGGAGCCCAGGGATAGCATACTCATGTGGCAATATAAATTCACCCACAAACTGCTTCTCAGTCTTCAGCATAGAAGAAATAAAAGCCCTTTTACCTGCTAGTTGTCCTTTTGACACCAGAAGCTTTCGAACAACCATCCGTGGGATCAGCCGCATATCCAGGCTGTATGTAAGCAGAACTGAAGTTTTGATCACATCACTCTTACTGCAACCCTCTTCTTGTAACAAAAACTTTATTTTTCTGCATATAACATTCTCCGTAGATGTAACAAAGTAGGAGATTTCCTAATCATGAGTGCTACCTCATCTTGAGAAAAGCCGAGCCTTTTCAAGTTATTAGTCTCGCATTCACTGTGCGTCTCTTCGGCCCCCCTACAATAAGTAATTCACAAACAAACATGCGGGATGAACCCGGAATCCCCAATTTATCAGCCCACTCGGCTTTCATCTTCAATTTTTTCAAGACTTCCTGCAATCAGCCAAGTTTCCTTAAACAGCCGGGCAATTTGATTATTGCAATCGGACATACCACATTGCTTTTTTAGGAAAGACAACTTGGGAACGACTGTATTCAAGGTGTAACAGAGGAGCCAGACACGCTTTTTTAAGGACCACAGCCAAATTTTCTATGGAGCCGAGGACCCCCAACCAGAAGTGGAACTTTGGCACAAAATTGAACAGGAAAGAACGAACGAAGTAGGTAATGATAAGTGAGATGTCTTCGACAGAGATGCCAATCTCTAGTAGCTTTGTCACATTTGGTCTCAAGTTCTTCTCCACAATGGAGCAAAGGAGGCGAGGTTCCTGCGACACAGCAGAGCTGATGCGGGATCCGCTAGCTGATGCCGATTTCTCTGAGGAACTAGAGCACTGTGTCGGGCTTATCAGGGGACTTGAGGTGGGAGTGGATGCTCTGAGTGCCTCATCGGAAGAGAGGCCACATGATTGGCCAAGGTAGTCTTTGACTGAGAAGTGGGAATTTGGCACAGAAGCTTGAGTGGTATTGTTGAAGGTGGAGGTGGCGAGGTGTGGTGTGGTCAGACTCAGAGTCAGAGAAGGACGGAGGCAAGGGATTCTCCCCAGAAACAGGAGTAAAGACGTGCATGGCACTCACCGATTCTACTCTCAAGTTGGAGGCGTAGGATTACAAGGGGTTTGACACAATAAATCTTTTGGTTCTAGGCTTTAGGTGAGACATTCAATAAAACGTCTAGCAGAGTTCACACCTTAGTTGTTGAAATGAATAATTGCATGTCTTGGCCAGATGACCACCTAGAAGCCGATCTTATTCAATGGATTCAGAAGCCAATTTGTCAATGTGCTAAAGAGTCCAGTTGTGACATAGCAGTCATTCCTGCACAGCCGCACAGGTCCAAAAAAATTTTCTAAAAAAAAATTGAACCAGCTTAAGAAAAGTGCACAACCCACCAAGCCACACTTTATTTCATTAGCCTTTACACATGAGGCTTCAGGCTTAAACATGAGGCTAGTTGATAATCCACCAACAAATTTGTCGGCAGAATCACATAACTCCTGTTCAAAGCAATGGTATGGGACGAATATATACTTGCTACAGTGATACACATAAACATACTTTTCTTGCACTGACCAGTTTGCATATCTAATCTAACCCAAGCAACAAAAAATTGAGAAATCTTCACAGTGACGACACTTATGGCTGTCAATTTCTTCTTTCATGACCAATGCACAACACATTGACATTGATAAGAGCACAACAAAACTAAAAAAGATATGAAGATCAATTTCCAATTGAAAGATGGACTCATGCTTTGTGAGATGAGCATAGCATAGTTTTGTTAACAGAATTAACAGTTGTTAACCATTTTGCATGTCATTAAAAGAAGGGAGCCGACATAAAAAAAAAATAATAATAATAATAAATAACCTGGTAAACCAGCTAAATTTTTTTAACCTGGTGTATTTGTGTTCCATTGAAGCATAATTTATTCGGCCATCCAAAAAAATAAGGAAATGTCCTAAGGCAGGATTTTAGACCATAATCTTGTTTGTATTTGATCACATCATCAGTATTGGCAGTCACAGTCAGAATTAAAGCAAAATAGGTTCCAATTCTTTCTTTTACAAAATTTGGACTTAGTATACAGGACCAATCATATGATCACTTCTTGACATTCAGATCCCAGTAATATAGAGTCAAATAAACATCCTAGTGTTTTTAATACAATCACGTAAAGAAAAAAAAAAAAAAAAGGTAAAAATAGTCATGATACTAACAGAACTCATGACAATATCTTCTCCACCGTATGTAAAATTGCCTCATATCCCTTCCCTTTCTCATTTGCATAAAATTAACTGCAATAAAGAAGCCAGCTTATCATGTGAATAAGCCAGACTCTAAATTGCTACTTGAAATTGAAACTTCCTGGTTAAAGGCGGCAACTAATGCCGGTATAACACTTTGCTAACCACACAAAACCTCAATCCGTAGTGTTCTTCCAGGAAAGGAGGCACCTGCTTTATCTGATCTCATTTTTATATTTATTAAGATTTTATGGTTAATATAATGCCAAACTGGAAAAACACTTCCAGAACAGGTATAGTCTAAAAGATTGCATGTTAGAAGATTAGTTGTGGTGATCCTTAAGATTGCTGCACATGCCATACCTAACTTTTTCCAGCAAATCATTTGTTACTCAATTGTTCAACATAATTCAACCATATCCAAACAGAAGCAAGTATAGCTCAAGTGGTTTTTTGAGAACCAGAAACATTGAGGCCCCCGCAAGCTTCCATTCATTCCCACTTTTCCTGAAATGATCTGAATTGAAATGGATGAGATTCCATGCACAAACACCATAACCTACCTAAAGGCGCACTTGATTTGTTGCAAAAGATGTACGTTCAATGACTCATCTGTGATATATAAAACACCTTTGTAAGTTATGCACAGGTCTTAAAAAAATACATAGTATAGTATATTGTTGTTTGTGATTTGATCACAAAGGGTCCTAATCTAGAAATTGCCATTCGATTTGAACTTAAAATGGTAGAAATCAAGTTAGAAGTGGCGGCCATCCAAAGTTAATATCAAATTGTTGTAAACTATGAAGAACTCGCTTCACAGTACAAATTGATTTGAATTTAACCAAGTTAAAACTAGGAGCAGTTCAATTACTGATAAAATTGGTCTGTATTGTTAACTAAAAATGGCATGTACCAATTGTGTCAAAAATACAAGTTCAACCCTCTCATTCCATCTTTTCCATTTGGGCAAGAAATAGTTCAACAATTGTGTTTGTCTTTGCAATTGCTTTAGAAAATAGAAATAACAGATCTTATAAATTGCAAACATATAAAGGGCAACCGGCAGGACTTACAAAGCCTGGCCCGTCTTCAAATAAAAAAATCATGTAAAGACATGTTTTCGACATCTGGCTGAAGATTCAATCCTTGGCCAGACTTCCAAAATAAGGCATTTTCTAGGTTCGACAAATGTCATTCCTCAAAGGCTAATTTCATTATTTTTTTTTTCTTTTTAACACAAAAATCCCCAGTCAGATGTAATCTGTTGTTATATAAATGGTGAACTTTTATTTTACAAAAGAAATGGAACTTAGCATAAGCACATCAAAGCAAAGCATGTCTGGCCGAACCAAAGCTTCCAGCATGCTTAACAGATTCTGGCATTGATGGGACTACAAATCTTAATTCATAAAGGGTAGACCTAAACAGTCAAGTCAAGAACAGTAAGGCCCTAGTAACATGATCTATTTTTTGTTTCAAGAACAATGCTACTGACAGCCCATGTAAGTATTTCTAAAAAAAAAAAAATTGACAATCATAATGGCAAGCTAGACTCAGAATTATTCTAAATAAAGCTAGAGTGATAAGCAATGTTGAAAATCAAAGGATTCATACATAACAAAGACAAGTACAATGAGTACTCTACCTCTAAAAGTGCTAAATATCCCCAATTTTCCCAGCAGAAGCATCAGTATATGCTTGGCGGAGACCAGGAATAGCATGTTTATATGGAAGAACAAACTTCTCCAGAAATCGCTTCTCAGTCGGAGTCAAAAAAGAAGCAAATTTGCAATTTGCTTGGGGAGACCCTTTCGACTTCAGAAGCTTTCTAACGACATTGCGAGGGATGAGCCGGTTCTCCAAGCTATACATAAGCATAGTTGGAGTCTGGACCAGATCAAGCTTATCACAACCAGTTTCCTTTAACAGGAACTCCATTTTGATGCTTAACAGTTCCTCTGGTATCCCCAACAACTTAGGGGCCCTACTGATCATAAGGCTCACTTCCTCTTGAGAAAATTCAAGACTTTTCAAGTTATTTAGCCTTGCCTCTAAGGTGTGTTGGCTCAGAGAGCTCACAACAATTAATGCATGCACAAACATGCTTGACGAACGTACGAACCCTAGATCCTCGGCTCTCTTAGCCTTCATCTTCAAAGTTTCAGTCTTCAATGTGATCAATCGAGAATCTAATTTTAACAGCGTAACCATCTGACGAGCAGATATATGACATTCAGATTGAAGGAAAGACAAGTTGGGCACTGCAACCTTTTCCAAGTTGCAATAGAGGAGCGGCGCGTGCCTTTTGAGGACCACAACCAAATTCTCTACCGAACCGAGGACCCCCAACCAGAAGTCGATCTTTGGCACAAAATTGAACACAAATATACCAGGGGTGCGGGAGATGATACCTAATATATCATCCATTGAGAACCCAATATCTTGTAGCTTTGCAATATTCGGCCTCCAGTTGTTCTCCACACTGGAGCGGAGGATCCGACCCTCGCGCGAGACGGCAGTTCGGATGTCGGATTCGCTGAGGCCGAGTTGTCTCATGAACTGGAGCACTGCATCGGGCCTGTCGGGGGTCTTGAGGTGGTTGATATACTTGGATGATTTGAGTGCCTGGTCAGAGGAGAGGCCGCATGATTGGACGAGGTAGTCTGATATGGCAAATTGGGTAGCGGGGAGTGACGCTTGAGTGGTAGCGTTGGTGGAGATGAGAGGAGTGGTGCGACAGGGACAGGGACGGAGGCAATGGATTCTTCCCAGAGACAGACTCATAGACATCGTCACTGAGCCGAGTGGAAAGGCCAAGGATTAATAGATGGAGGAAAGGAAGGCAGCGCTGTTGTGCGGCTGAGCTGAATTATTAAAATGAAATGAGCGGATTCATTTTTCTCAGAAGTTGAGTCAAAAATTCAAGTACCTCATCTTTTTGTGGGCTTTGGGCCCTTTTAAGCAACCCATTGTTCATTGATAATTTGATATTAACAATTTGCAGTTTGCAATTAGGCCTGTCAATATTGAAACGTATTAACGTTTTACGTTTCACCTAAGCCCAGTGAAACGTTAAACGGAGCCCAAAATTCTTACGTTTGGACAGGTGAAACGTAAATGAAAATGGGCCTTGAATTTCCGTTTAAACGTTTTAACGTTTTTTTAATGAATTTTGTATTGTTTAAATAGGTGAAACGTTAAACGGAAGCAAAAAATACTTACGTTTACTAAGTGAAACGTTAAACGTTACAAAATTTTTTTACGTCTCTTAAACGGAACATTAAACGTAAGAAACTATTTACGTTAACAACATTAACGTTTGACAGGTCTATTTGCAATACTACAGACCTAACAATAGTATAAATATTGTTTCATCAGCAAAAACTATACTATAGAGGAACCTAGAAGAGAGGAAAGATAATTCTAATTTTACAACGCAATAATTCAGATGCTCACCTGACAAATAGAATTGTAACTATTTAACTAACATGTACCTTGACAACTGTTGTCAAGGCTTCGAAAAAGAATAAAATAAACTTTTTTAACTACAATGAAAAATTGTGGACCTTACCTCAATATTTTCAGATAATTAGTCTCCATTGGAAACGTTCTATTGCTCTAGTATCTACTATCCCAATTGAATTCTCTTCTAACATTATTATTTTAGTATCTACTCTGTGTTTCTGCAGCCCTTTCAGCCGCATGACGGCACTGTTCTGAAATATTTTTGGTGTAGCTCACTGCCTCTATTTTACTCATTTTGCAGTGTCTGTCTGGATATGTTTTCACTGTAAAATCTTGCAAAATGCACACAGTTCACCGTTGATTCAGGCTGTCCACTGACAATCACACCCACCGAACCAGCATTTTATAATAACAGCAGTATTTCATTGATTTGATCAATATGCACCAATTTGAAACTGTTGAATCAAATCAGATAGCACAAACACTACGGAAATGACTTGCTGAGTAAATATATATTTTTAATTCAGTTTTGCTAACCTATAATACACCTGCATTTCTTTTTTAAGATTAAAATGCTAGGAAAAAAAAACATTCCCTTTTAAAATAGTGATCTCATCGATCGCATGTTTTATTGTAAATACAGATAGGTTCACAACCGACTGCAGCTTTTCCAGTTTTCCATCAAAATAAAAAATAAAAACCACCCTAAAATAAGCAAAAAGGGTCTTAGTCAAGAGGTTCTCCCCTGTGGCATAATATCACTGATGCCTCTTGAGAGTTTATTAAACTCAAAAACTTGCAGACCCTGAATCCCAGGTTCTCAGCAATCATCATCCATAATTCCAGCAGAGCAAGATTAAATTTAGCAAAACTGCATTCCTTACCTTCATAAGTAAAAACTAATAATATGACTTTTGGAGTAAATTAATTTGTTTCTTTCAGTTCTCTTAAATTTGAGGTTTACAAAACAATGGGCTCAGATGACCAATTTGTCATGTACCGCACTCCCAAATCATACGTCTGTCTTGTTGATATTTACACCAAGGCAATTTATATTATTTGCCCGTCTGACAGCAAACCACCTTTGAACGCTATGGAAACTGCGTTGAATAAATGTTTATGAGGGTAAGAAGGCAAACCAACAGCAACTAATGGCGCTGCAACCTCCTCCTATGATACACTTCAAATAGTTGCAGCCTTGCATCAGGTCACTGTCATGATAGCAACACGACCCAGCAATATTCTCAGACCGGGCCAATTTCATGTGTAGTTGATGGTTCCTTCTGCCAACCAAACACCACTGGATGGGCATATATCTTCTCAGATGAGCTAGAAAGTATGATTGAGTACAGGGTCCAATCAAGGTCAGTATCTTCCTCATTGCATACTGAAACTATGACAATGCAGCTTGCGGAACTGCGGTTAAGAGAGGTATTAGAGATTGTGTTCTATACTGACTGTGCCAATCTGAATATGTTTATCAACAACTCCTTGCAAGCAGATCAACAGGACTGGAGGTTCTACCATGAGCTGCTCAATGTAATTTACAATTTTAGGATGAATACAGGATTTAGCTGTGCAAGTTGCAACTGTGGATAGGTTGGCTAGATTTGCTAGGGAAAACAGTATTGTGTATGAGGGCTTTAACCATCCTATGTTTAGTTCTTAGCTTTTGTAAAACTTAATGCAAGTGAATGAAATCTTACCTATGGGTACCTGATCAAAAGAAAACAAAGGAGACTCATTGCAGAGTAACTGAGAGATTGTGTAGTGGTCGGCAGAAGTGTGCAAGGGTTTTGACAATTTAACCAATAGCTCAGTAAGATCTTATTAAGATTCATGTTTAATATAAAGAGTTGCCTATTCACATATTATGAGTAATAAAAATAATTTAAAATGTTTACCATTTCCAATTCCAGCATTTTATCCTTATTTTGATTAAATGCTTTCATCTCATAAGAACAAATATAAGAGTAAATAACTATGAGGTTATTTACTAAAAATAAGTATAAACACTTGCCACATAGACAGGTCGACGCTGAGTTGACCAATCAGCACTCAGCAATCCTTTACTACATTGTAATTCTTCCTTACAACCAGAGGTGATAAACAGCAAGACTATACCTAAGGATGCTATTGGTTTGTGCCAAAGATGTACATTCAGTGCCAAAGATGTACATTCAGTGACTCAGTTATGATATTAAAAACATCTTTAAAGTTATTATACACAGGTCTTCCATGTACATTGCAAAAGGAATACAAGGTACAACATATTGGATTTGTGAATTGAACACTGTTACGCCCAATGTTGATAGAGACTTGTTGATCGGAAATAAAGAGGACGGAGCTTCCCTTCCGCCAACCAGCCGCCCCTACGCGGAAGGGAAAAAGCTCATAAGCCCTAGATTCGGCCGGAGATCCCCCCTTCTGGAGTAGAAAGGAGCTCTTTTATACTAGGTTGCTAGGGCAACCTTAATTTGGGCCAGACCGAGTCTGGCTGGGCCGAGTTAGGCATGATGGGTCATTTTGGATCCTATCACCAGCCCTCCAGCTTTTAATGGAAGTAATTCCAGTAGAAGCTAAAGTCAATTTTGCTAATTCAGATAATTATAGGAGAATGTCTACGAAGGAATGAGAAGAGCTCCCCTTCCGCCAACCAACCACCCCTACGCGGAAGAAGATGGAGCGTATGTTCTTTTGCCCTTCGACAGCCTTCCAAGCTGTATTATTATGGTGAGATTGATATGTTGTAGGCCGAGTTAGGCAGGATGGGTCATTTTGGACCCTATCACCTACCCTCCAGTTTTTAGTGGAAGTAATTCCAGTGAAAGCTGAAATTAATGTTGTTCCTTCGAGATTTGAAGTCCTTTTAAATTTTATGCCGAGATGAGTGACCCCTTTGATCTTTTGACGTGATGGTCGAGCTCTCAATATAGTCAGCTCACGCGGTTGGAGAAGTCGGCGGGGTCGCTAAGGCTGAAGAGGTCGACGAGGCTATCAAACTTGACGAGGTCGAATAGGTTGACGAAGCTGGCGAGGCCGACGGAGTTGGAGAAGTCGACGGAGTTGGAGAGGTCGACCAGGTCGCTGAGGTTGATGAGGTCGATTAGGTTGACGAAGCTGGCGAGTCCGACGGAGTTGGAGAGGTCGACAAGGTCGCTGAGGTTGACGAGGTCGATTAGGTTGACGAAGCTGGCGAGGTTGATGAGATCGACGAGGTCGAAGTGGGTAGGTCAACCTGCAGTGAATGGTGCAGGTTGACCGAAGAGTTACTTGCATTATCCTAAATGAAAGGCATGATGACCTAATTCAAAACGGCTCAGCTATAACACAACTCCTTCTATTCTTTCTTCTTTTTTTTTTTTTTTTTTTTTGAAGATTTGAGATTTGAGAAGAAGAGGCCGAGCGGTTTTGAATTATTCGCTATCTAGAAGAAGAGGCCGACCCTAATAGGGATTTTTTGAAGATGGAGCCGACCGTTCTCTTGTGGATAGGTACTAGGATTTTGAAGATGACACCGATGAAACCGACCGTTCCCTTGTGAATAGGTACTAGGATTTTGAAGATGACTCCCATGCACTTAGATCGTTCCCGTTAATAGGTACTGAATCGGCTGTCTGGGTCTGTTCCCTTACGCAAAGGTACTGAGATTTTATCATGACGAAGTTCGACCCTTCCCTTATAAAAGGTACAAGGATTTATTGAAGACGACTCCGACCGTTCCCTTATGAAAGGTACAAGGATTTATTGAAGACGAAGCCGGCCGTTCCCTTAGGATAGGTACTAGGATTTATTGAAGACGAAGCCGACCGTTCCCTTATAAAAGGTACAAGGATTTATTGAAGACGAAGCCGACCGTTCCCTTATAAAAGGTATTAGGATTTATTGAAGACGAAGCCGACCGTTCCCTTAGGATAGGTACTAGGATTTATTGAAGACGAAGCCGACCGTTCTCTTATAAAAGGTACAAAGATTTATTGAAGACGAAGCCGACCGTTCCCTTATAAAAGGTACAAGGATTTTTGAAGAATGACTCCGACCCTGACAGGGATTTTTTGAATTGGCGCACGAGTGCCTCTAGGTTGAGGTCTTATCTCGCTCTTCAAAAATTTGTAGGATCACAAGAATCACATTTTACAAAAGTAGAATAGAATAAATAATTCAATGGAGATACATTTCGAGGTTTTCCTCTTGACAACAATAACAACATTTAAGGTTGCTAATCCTCGCGAAGCAACAAAAAAAATTCATGTAGAGTTGCTGTGTAGTTCCCACGAAACAATAACAATTCATCAATCATCACACAAGGTATAACCCGATATAGGTATTTGCACGAAAAATTGCAAGTTGTAATTCGCTGAAATTGACAAGTTGCAATCATAAAATAATTCATAGTAGATACTTGGATGAAATTTGCAAGTTGTAATAAATCACGGAGAACCCAATAAATGAGAGGATGCCGCTATATGGCAACTCATTTGAATGATAAATGTTAATGCCTTCAAAATGTGAGATGACTTTGCCCAGTAACTTACTTGTAGCATGCTAAAAAAAGTTGATTGTAATTGCTAACAATAACAATTTAATAATCATCATGTAAGATTGCTGTGCAAAATCTTCAACAACAATAACGATTTAAATATCATCATAGATAACATTTTGGTGTAGAATCCTCATGTCGTAATAATTTAAAAATCATCACATTGTTGTAGGATTTTCATGAAGTAATAACAATAATTCAAAAATCATCGTATACTACTGACGTGCAGAATCTTTAAGAAGTGACAACAATAGCAATTAAGGTATCCTCATTTAATATTGCTGTGCAGAATCTTTAAGAATAACACTTTATAATTTATAAAGCATCATACGAGGTTAGTACGCAGAACCTTGGTGGCACAAAAACAATTTATAAATCAACACAAATAAGTAACATGTCTAAATTACTTAGCAGCCTCTGTGCAGAATCTTCAAGAAGTGATAACAATGAGACATTGAGACATTGAGACATTGAGACACAGATAAGTGGCATGTCTAAATCAACACAGATAGGTTTGCACAATCATGACTTAATGCAAACTTGATAGTTTATCATATAATCATTATAGTTGTCAGTTTCGTAACATTGAGACATTATTTAGCACATTTAATCAAATAACTTGTTGTGACTCAATAATTAAACAATCTAATTATTTCTGTCAAAACCGTTTGTCTTTAATACTTCTGACATTACGGCAATGTCAAGTTCACATCTTGATACTTCCCATGGTTTAATAATTGTACTTACCATGTTATGGAAGTTGTCTTTGATGCTCTCTCTTTTTTTTTTTTATATAGCATGGAGCAAAATTAAATTACCCGACACATTAATCATCTCATGACCGGAACATCAGGTTCCAACTGGGACCTTGAACAGCCACAGATAAATAATTATAAGGACATACCACTTGTTAAGGACTTGGGTTAGTTGAATAAATAGTAATAAGCTTTATACAACAAGCTTTTTATTTAAATTAAATGCACTGTTTAGAGCACAAATGCAAGATGTAGACATGTATCACAAAAGGGCCAGCGCATGGTGCTTCTTCAATCATAGAATAAATAGTATATTTCAACAATTAAGGTTGCCACACTGCAGGAACTGTGCTGGACTTGTAATTTTTACGACTTTGAAGCATACTGCATGGGCACACTTCAAGACCAAATTGCAAGCATAATGTACACTTTCATTTTGCATGAGCGTAATAGAAAGTTTGTATTTTTAAAATTTTATCCTTGTAAGATTTGTCAACAAGCTTGATTTTAACAAGCTTCAGAATCTTGATGTCATCCGTGACTGTTGTTCAGAATACAAATATAAACTAGAGTGATTTATTTGGGAGCTCAACTACGTCAATAATAAGTGTGCTTGGAGATAAGTTATTTTTCTCAACAAAACCCAAGTCCAGTACAGACCTGGTTGTTGCAGTGAGTAAAAAAAAGGTATCGAACTGGTACTACCAACTAGTACCGGTCCCTGGAGCAGACATAATTATGCATAAAATAAAGTCAAATATTCTTAGCAAATGTGTCCAAGCAGCTTCTCAAGGCAATTCCAGCATCTAGTTTGCTTAATCAAACAAAAGCAAAGCCGAGACCATTGAGCTGGATATAAACTCAGTTAAAAAGAAAAGCAAAGGGGGGAGAAATTGCAAACCGAGATGGCTCCAATAGAGAAGAACTCGATGGAGAGGTGTGACAGGTCAGCAGACCCTCCAGCCGTGCCTCTACATTTCTCTTCGTCGATTCACAAAACTCATACTCCTCAATTTTCAGCTCTCCTCTGCAGTCAGGACTTGTACAGGGTGCACTGCTCACCAGCTAGCTGGTGGCAAAGCACCACGCCAGCTCAGGCCACCAAGGCGACGCACGAGTCGGCCTTAGCAACCACCAAGGCAGCGCCACACCAGCTCTGACCAGCGTGGGGGTTTCGCGTGGCAGGGAAAGGAGGGTGGATTCATTTGTCAAGCTCGACGGGAATGGAATCGATATGGGAGTTGAAGAGGATAGAGGGACGGGGAGGGTCAGAGCCAGGCCAGGTGAGGAGAAGAAAAGGCTTGTTGGGGGCGAATTCTAAGGTGAGGATCTGGAGACCGATGGAGTCAACCAAGGAGAGGAGGAAGGAGGTGGCGGCACTGTAATCGGGGTCGGGGTGAGCTGTGCAGACGCGAAGGTATTGTTGGAAGTGGTGGATTTGGGCTTCTTCATCGTCGGAGAAGCCGGAGGCGGAGGTGGCGAAGGCAGCGAAGGGAAGAAAGAGGAGCAAGGACTCAAAGACGTGAATGAGTTGGGATGAGGCTGGGAGTGACATGGCGGCTGAGCATGATAAATCAGATGTGTGAGAGATCTTCACTGAGAAAGATCTTTAGAGATCTGGGTACGGTGGCTGTTACGCCCAATGTTGGTAGAGACTTGTTGATCGGAAATAAAGAGGACGGAGCTTCCCTTCCGCCAACCAGCCGCCCCTACGAGGAAGGGAAAAAGCTCATAGCCCTAGGTTCGGCCGGAGATCCCCCCTTCTGGAGTAGAAAGGAGCTCTTTTATACTAGGTTGCTAGGGCAACCTTAATTTGGGCCTAGTCTTCTAAATCGTATTAGGGAGACAGTTGATAATTCAAAAATCCACACTGCAGTATGATAGCAAAGATGCGTTAATCAGAGCAAGGTAATGTTGATGACTAGTGAGTAGTCATCTCAGGTAAGGGCCGGAGGGCTCTGTTCCGACAAAGAGCTTAATAGCCAAATATTTAGCACGAGAGGTTTGCAAAATTATCATGAATAAGTTGCTTTGTTAAATTTTTCGGCCAAATAATAATCGTGTAAAATATGAAATAATTATTTTATGGTTTAGGAGACGTGAACTTACCAGACCATATTATAGGCGATAAAGGAGGGAATAAGTACGCAGAAGGCGGAAAAGTACCGTACGTTCGTAATAATTGTGGTATTAGAGTAAGAAGGCACCTAAACAAAATTAAAATATTTATTGAATTTTTATGCAGTTATCGTGTGGCTGAAAGATTTGATAAAACAATTAATGAATGATATGAGCATCCCGGAATTGCTGATACACAATAATAAGTCTGTTGGAACAACCCTAAAAGGCACCCTTACCGAGAAATCGGTTTGAAACAACCTTGATTTAAGAATAATTTAGGATGATTTTAGGTTTAAGTATCTTAAATATTAAGTATGCCTAGTACTAAGATTACTAGAAAACATAATAGTTTGTTTAATGCAGATGCAGGCCAGTACGACAAAGAATTCTCCGAAAGGAAAGGAGAAAGCAAAAGTGAGCGAAGGTTCTCCTTCCTCCATAAAACAGTTCTCAGCATCAACATATGCTGCTAGGACTAAGAAAATCCATGGTTTCTCTCAACCGAGAGCCTGGGAAAAGAGGCAAATTGTCTCAATTGGTAAAAATAAGATGCCAGTCAGCGATGACTGTCCCATCTTCCAAAATGATTTTTCCACAAAATTGTCTTTAAAAAGCTCAGCCTTGCTTGACGCTGGCTTTGTCGCCAATGACAAAGCAGAAAAGGCCAGAACACTACATGTGTTCGCAAACCGGCTCTACTCACTAGAGCAGGAAAATGAAAAATTAGATGAGAAGATGAGAAACATATCCACTTCTAAGCAAAAACTAGAGGAGAGGGTGAAACAACACCAAAATCCTGTTAGGAAATGCTCATATTTTAATTTTAGATTAATTACAACTAATTAATCACCATTAACAACAAGCAAATCAATAGATCTAGTGCTAAAGCAATCACACATCCAATCAAGAGAGAAGGTAGGAGAAATTTGTACCTCTCATGAAATCGCATTCATGAGGCTCGAATCCATGGCATGGGAGTCGATGGCGTGCTCTCCTACGCCTCATCTTCTCCATGGATGGCGCCGGCCTCGAGTCCACCAAGGAGATTAACCACGTTCTCAAGGTATGTGCTAGCACACCCAAGAACAAGCCTAATTCCATTAGCTTTCTCTCTTCTAGCAATTAAATCTTTCATTTAAATGGAGAAGAGAGCTCAACACATGAGCAAAAGAGGGAGAAAAGAGGAGGTTTGTGGCAGCCACAAAGGGAAGAAAGAGAGGAGAGAGAAAGGCTAGCTCTTGGAGCCTCCAAAGGGGTCCTTTTATAGAGCTCAAACCCTAGGAAAAACTTCCCCAAAATTACACCTCTTGCCACCCTATGGCTGGCCACGAATTGGGCCTATATGGGCCACCTCACAATCTCATTTGGGTCTTTAATTCACCTAATTAAAGTCCCATTAGGTTGCTCTATAATTGAGCTATATATTTTCCTATTAAATAATGGCTCAATTAATCAATATAACCATTTATATTGAAATGTGTTGATCTAAAATTAATTATTAACTCATTAATAATTATTTTGGGATTAGATAATGCATTAATTTATTTCTATATGATCTCTTTGACTTAATTAATTATAACGGTTCATAACGGTATATAATTAATTAATCAACTCATCATATTTCCGCAATACTCACTGTTGCGAATAAATAGATAATGCATTGTGTGGTCAAAGTCCTATTTGTGTGACCCTTTGAGGATTTATGCTATGTTGGCCATGGAGAATAAATCACTATTTATTTCCAATAATCATAAGCGGTATCTAGCAACACGTTATGATTCCCAATTCGCATAAATAATGTACCGTTACAATATCTTAATCCTGCACAAGAAATATAAGTATTTCCTTGTCTGATTCTTATGTCACATGATATCCTTGTATAATCCAAGATAGGAATGTGTCATTCTTGCAGATTATACATTTCTTGATCTAGAGTTGATCGTCTAGTTTGCATGCATACGATCCAACTCCATCAAGGGGCCCAAACAGATATCATCACTCACTAGGTATACTAATGAGGGACATACGGTTTTCTTGATGAACAACTTTTCCCCGCACAATTCAAGAGAACATAAATAAAGTCCTTATAGCAGCCTTTATCAGGAATCAACGTTAGACGATATTTATTGAACCTATCCTCATGTGGAAAAGGTGAACATCTCAAACTTAGAATCAAACTCATATGAAATAAACAATGACACATAACACAATCCATATGTTTATTTCATTGGGTCAAGTCCTGTACTATGTTCCAATAACATACACATATGCAATTAAGTTCGTAACTCCTTACTTATGATTTGTAGAACTTAATCATCACTTAACTTGCATACTAATCTTTTATGATAATTAATGTTCCTTGTTAATTATCAAGATTATGGACGATTTAGATTTATTATTGTCATTCTAATGAATGATCCACAGAGATCTACAATTCAGATCCTCAACCTGAATGATCTGTCAATAATAAACTCTAGGAACAAATGATCAAATATCATCATTAACATAAACTAAGAAAATAAGTCATTAAATATTGACTTCTAGGACATAACTCCAACAATCTCCCACTTGGCCTAGAGTCAATCAATAGTGACTTCTAGCCAGTGAAGAATTTAGAACAATGTCATATATCTATATATATACATGTCTCGAACCTCAAAAGATGTAATACACTTAAAGCAAGTTACTCATACGTCCATCACGCATGGATGCACAATTGCATCTCGTATACCGCTTAAGGTAGAGGTTAAGTTAGAGTGTTCGCTGTGTCCGCGAACCTATCCAATTTTGTTTGACCCTATATACATATATACTCCTATATATGTGTTCTTGATCATCATCATGTGAGATCAAGTGACATCGTCATAGATCTTAGTTGGATCACCAATTTAATATTGGGTTCTTCAAGTTTAAGCTATGGTTCGAGATGCATAGAACCATATTAGCTTGACTGAGAACTTCACGATCCTTACTACATTCTTTCATTGCTTAACAAGTTGCTATATATCTTTGTTTTGGTGACGGAAACGGTTGTAATATCCCATTTAGAACACCTTCTAAACTTACAACACCACATTTAAACAAAATATGTAGCTCAATTGTATTTATATCAATCTTTCGAAAACTAGCATCAATATATCAATTTATATGAGCTTTCTTTTATCTTATCAGATGGAAAAACATATCATTCTTTCTCATAAGATACTCGAAGATATTCTCGATTATTGTCCAAACGTGTTTTTCTTTGTATCCAGTTGACAACTGCTTGTCATACTCCTTGGTTACAACACATAGGGGCATGTGCATAAATATGGCATCCGTTATGAAACTCATAACAGAAGGATGCTCGAAATATATCGTGCACTCTTTTCGAATTGAGTTACAACACACCGAGTAGAACTCAAGTGTATGCCATACAACTTGGTTAGACATCCTTTCTAGGAGTCTATCTTTTCATGTTACTAGAACACTTTGTCATTATATGCACGTTTTCTCAAACCTGAAATCCATCATAATCTATCTCCATAAATTTTGTTTCCTTGGATTTAGGTGACTTACCCAAGTTCTCTATTGAGAAAACATTCTCCAATGAGATCTTGACAATATTCATTTCTTTAATTTTATTCCCAATTAATGTCTTGTATCTTGTACAATACATGTAACATAATAATGCTCCCACTGAATATCTTGTCTATACAAGATACTTTTGACGAAGTGCAACTCCTTGACTTCTTTGTCAAAATGTTTATTCCAATTTTCACAATTCTTGCTTCAATTCATCAATTGATCCTTGAAGCACATATACATTTCTAGCAATACAACAAATCCTCAGTTTGTGTCAAATTCACAACAACTTCCTTCATTCAATCGAAGAAGGCGGTTTTGATGTATCTTTTCATATATCTATATATACGAAATATAACTATTGCTAGAATGATCTTTATTGACTTATACACAGCTACAAGCGAGAAGCCGTGCTTTGTACATGGTCAACTCGTTATCGACTTAGACATAGCATCAATCATGAAATTGTGCTTTGTACAGAGTCGACTGGTTATCGACTTAGACATAGCATCAATCATGAAATTGTGCTTTGTACATAGTCGACTTGTTATCGACTTAGACATAGCATCAATCATGAAATTGTGCTTTGTACAAAGTCGACTTGTTATCCATATCTATCTTTCCTTTTAAAGATCTAAATGTTCTAGATGGATCGCTCCTTCTTGAACATCAATCAAGGTCTATACCTTGTTGTTATATATATGGATTGCACTTAAAGATCATATAGATTCAAATCATACTTGTGGAATCGGATCTTTCCATCGCTTCTTTATTTATCAACGGATCCTCATGTGTCAAGTACGAGGATGTTGTGAAACCTATGTACCTTTCAGTTTAGGCAATTCATTCTCGTTGATCTTTGTAGGATTGGTGCTTGAGGTCAGTAAACTACTTCTACAACATCTTGTAGAGTAAGTTCTTGATCCTAATATATTGCATGAGTTTCTCGAACATCATCCATTCGTGAGATGTTTGAGCACTCTTTAGAAGCGAGCGTGCTTATAAACTTCTTCCTTTCACAACTGCTTGTGAGTTAAGTTCCGCTCAACTTCCACTAAGCACCATGTATGGAGTGACAAGTTCCCTATAAAGGTACTTCTTGTAGTGACGCATAAACTCCTTTAATGCTCACTTTACTCCCACTACTTCTTCTTGAGAATATCATTCTTTAAGATTACGTTATGATGAGCAACAACTACCTTGTTCTTATCATGTTCATAGAAGTAGTACCTTTTGGCTAATTCAAGATATCCTACAAAATAATAAGCGTCTTATTTGGGTCCAAGCTTATCAATCAATCGAACCTTGAAATAAGCTTCTCAACACCAAATCTTGAGAAACAATATACCTAGAGATCGAATCTCGTAAGATATCTTTCTCAATAGACTTCAATGGAATTTTTATTTAGTGTAAACAATATTGTCCTCAAACACAAATCCCTTACATGAGTCAAACAAGTCAATTTGATTTATTACCGATCGAACTATATCAAACAATGTTCGATACCTTCATCCTTGGATACATTTTTCCAAATGTTCCTCATGGAGCGAGTAGTGAAACGTCTTTCATACTCTTTAGGCAATATATCAAACTACATGACTTAACTATTTACCATGATCTATTTTAAGACTTTTGCTTTTATTGAATAGTTTTTCAACTTTACTCTTGAAATCATTTTGATCTTGTCAAAAGATTCATACTTATACCATATCAAATAGATACGTTAATATCTACAATGATCGTTGGTCAAGTGGTAAAGTGTCAACAACCTTTCAATTGCACAAGTCCTATAAGTCTATATACATCAATATGTATAAGTCTTAATAAGGTTACTTGTCCTTTAAACCTTCGTAGTTCAAAGGCGCTTTTGTCTTTCAACAAACACGATTCGCATGAATTTCAATTGATTTGCAATCGAATTGATTTACGAGCTCCACGTTACGTAGACTCTCATAATGCGATTCTTTGCAATCGAATTGATTTACAAGCTCCACGTTACGTAGACTCTCATAATGCGATTCTTTGCAATCGAATTGATTTACGAGCTCCACGTTACGTAGACTCTCATAATGCGATTCTTGTTTATATTCGACTAAGCAACTATTTTACATAAAAGTCAAATACTTTATGCGAAGTCTTACATATTTGTCATTCAAAATTTGTTAATCTATTTCAAGCAAATTCAATTAAGATGCATGAAATCTTATACACAAATTTATAAAACCAATAGAACAACATTTCTCTATTACAAAACATGATCATCCATCATCAAATATGAAATGGAGATAAGGTTTTATGAGATGTTTGGAATAAGGTATACAACCTCAAATTCCTAAACAAACTCTTTATTTAGTAAAGATAACTCTACGTATTCAATGGTAGCGGCTTAGACGTACAAGCCATTTCCAAAACGGAGTTTACTTTACTTATCTCGAACTTTCTCTTATTCATCATTGTCTACACATTTCGTTAAATGCGAACACATGAACTAGCACCTAATTACTAGTGTGAATTAGAGATAGTGAGATAATTTGAACGACAAATATCTTAAGGTTTAGAACATCATGGTATTTCGGACAACCTTTCAAATGCCTCCCATAAATAGCAAATGAAACATCTCATGTGACACACGGTCACTAGTGAGGGTCTCAAAGTCTCAACTCATATATTGGTGGAGTATTCCTTTAATACTTAACCAATCATTTTTAGCACTAACAAGTGTGCGAACAATACATCCTTTATCCATAGAAAGAGTTTTTACGACAATATCAACAATCCTTGATATTGGAGATCTTAGTATCTCTAGTTGTCAATTAGCTACTCAAACCTTTCGGTTTGCAAGCTAATGAAATATTTATCTTCTTATAAGAAGAGTCTCTTGGTTAACTCACATTCCATTACTCGATCATAAATGATTGAGTCTATCTTTACTTTCTCTAAGAACGTCTTCTTGAGTAAATGGATGAGAGTGTAGAAGTCTTAGTATAGTCCTTATGAATTCTCCAATTCAAAGGTCTAGAACTTCTAAAGGGATATAAGCATTCGCTTTATTGAATAATTTTCGTCGAAACTAATCAATCATTGCGAAGCTATTGTTCGGGAAGTCGAGGAACGTTTTTGGGATTAAACTTGCTCAAGTTTCTCATTTCCAAGAACATGTCTTAGAAATCGGTATTTCTTCTCCAAGTAAATACCTTAGAAACGAGCTTGTTGTTTTTCAAATATTGATCGCAACGAAATTAACATATTTAATATCTATAACAATTTCAATTTAAGGTCATTTAGTTTATGCAATGTTTTGTTTATGGAATGATAAACAAAAACTCCCACTACATTTATTTAATGTCCCAATGTAGTTGGTTTTCCAAGATCCCCGTTTTCATCAAGTAGAGCCTGCTATGGCACGACACCCTACTTAACTAGACAAGGTAGGTTCTCCAACCAATCATATCAACCATACGACTCTTGGTTTGTGAATATCTAAGTATATTTACAAACTTCGCCCCGATGTCCAAGAAAACTTGTTGGGTCCATCGATAAGCAACCTCTCTCTATTTGCTCCTAACAAATCTTTTCATTTGTACCCCGACTATCAAGGTTGACAACCATGACGTCCGCTATGGCGGACCGCGCCATGATTGGCTATTGACGTGAAGGGGATAGAGAGAAGGAAGGCGGTCGACTTAATCAATTTAGTTTGGGACAAAAGCAATTACGTGACTTTGTTTGGTGGTCGTGTAAGCATACACCCATACCTACCTATGACAATTCAAGGCATTCACAAACAATCACATAACATAAGCATCTCAAGCATTGCCGTGGGTTTGTATGGCTCCCGCTTGCATTAATCTTCGTCGCATCTCCATGTAACGAGACTAATCTAATCAAGCCCTCCCACTAATTACTAAGATCCTATCTAATAATTAAGGGAAATAAATACATGTGATAAAATTCCTAAAACCCCGCCTAGGCCTTAGGGGCATGCAAGCCTCACAAGTTACATAAAAAATTAACCACTTAATTATCAAGGCACCTTAGGCCACTTTACAAGCAATCACATGCATTCACAACATTTTACAACACACAAGGCATTGACATCTTGAGCCATATCAAACCCACATCCTCCTACAAAACAAAGTTAGCACATATACAATATACATGATTCACTTGCTCTTAATTAATTTCATTAATTAGAATCTTTGTGCATACTTGTTGCTCAAGTTTTTCGAATGCAAAGAAGGCTTAACCTTAACAACTAATTGTTTAAGCCCTTTTAAATTAACTCCAACTATCAAAACAGAAAGGAGGGTATTTAAGGAGTCTTCTAATTAACATTTCAATAAATTGATTAATTAGAAACTATTTTAACTAATTAAAATACGAAATTCGGGACCCGAAAAAATTCAAAATAATTCGGTCTCCAAAAAATCTGAAATAAATCCAGAGAACTCCTTACAAATATTGTGATTACCTGTAAAAATCTCAAGGAGAGATCAATTACCATCAGGGAGAACCAAAAAAGACAAATCCTCAGATTGTGCGCGAAGCACCGTTAGAGAAAATTCTGTTATGGGTCTCAACCTTTTGATCTGTATGATCATCCCCTTGATATTTTTCCAGCAAACATTTTACATAGAAAAATACTACATACAATAGGCTATCATTCCATGAAAAGAAAATCCACAAGTTATATTCAAGATCAACGAGATAACAAGCATTTAAGCAAGGTATCCTGTTCTGGAACAGACCGTCGACCAAAAAGGTTTCACTCGGTTGAGGTATCAAATCTCAATAAAAATCTATGAAATTAATTTTCACAGATTCCAGACTTAAAGGAGAACATTTCCATTTCAACACTTTTCCATAAAAGGTTCTCAATAAGTACAGTTTTTCAAAACAATCAGTTTGTTTGAAAAAACAGATCTGACAACTTCATCACTTTTCATCCTTGAACGCCCACATAATATCCGAAATATGCAACAAAATTTACATATCCAGAAAGAGCATCAAGTTTAGAATAATCCTATCTAAAAGTTACAGGTACTTTGTATACAAACTTATTTGTTACCAACCACAAGAACAGAACTGTGCAGCAGAATAACAGATCTGCGCACCGTTACCGTTTAAATCACTAAAAATTCATTTTACATCGAATTTCAATGATTCCAGTGGGAAAACAACCACAACTCAAAGGGCTACAACCTCCAATAAGAAGGAAAAAAATTCAGAGAGCGTTACACCACGAAAAACAAGCAACAAGACAGAAAACAGCCTTTCCAGGGCCAGCAAGCATGCACATCACTAATTAACTTAATTAATTACGAATTCTCACTTAATTAAGTGTGAAAAACCTTAAGCACGACCATAGCTCTGATACCACTGTTAGGAAATGCTCATATTTTAATTTTAGATTAATTACAACTAATTAATCACCATTAACAACAAGCAAATCAATAGATCTAGTGCTAAAGCAATCACACATCCAATCAAGAGAGAAGGTAGGAGAAATTTGTACCTCTCATGAAATCGCATTCATGAGGCTCGAATCCATGGCATGGGAGTCGATGGCGTGCTCTCCTACGCCTCATCTTCTCCATGGATGGCGCCGGCCTCGAGTCCACCAAGGAGATTAACCACGTTCTCAAGGTATGTGCTAGCACACCCAAGAACAAGCCTAATTCCATTAGCTTTCTCTCTTCTAGCAATTAAATCTTTCATTTAAATGGAGAAGAGAGCTCAACACATGAGCAAAAGAGGGAGAAAAGAGGAGGTTTGTGGCAGCCACAAAGGGAAGAAAGAGAGGAGAGAGAAAGGCTAGCTCTTGGAGCCTCCAAAGGGGTCCTTTTATAGAGCTCAAACCCTAGGAAAAACTTCCCCAAAATTACACCTCTTGCCACCCTATGGCTGGCCACGAATTGGGCCTATATGGGCCACCTCACAATCTCATTTGGGTCTTTAATTCACCTAATTAAAGTCCCATTAGGTTGCTCTATAATTGAGCTATATATTTTCCTATTAAATAATGGCTCAATTAATCAATATAACCATTTATATTGAAATGTGTTGATCTAAAATTAATTATTAACTCATTAATAATTATTTTGGGATTAGATAATGCATTAATTTATTTCTATATGATCTCTTTGACTTAATTAATTATAACGGTTCATAACGGTATATAATTAATTAATCAACTCATCATATTTCCGCAATACTCACTGTTGCGAATAAATAGATAATGCATTGTGTGGTCAAAGTCCTATTTGTGTGACCCTTTGAGGATTTATGCTATGTTGGCCATGGAGAATAAATCACTATTTATTTCCAATAATCATAAGCGGTATCTAGCAACACGTTATGATTCCCAATTCGCATAAATAATGTACCGTTACAATATCTTAATCCTGCACAAGAAATATAAGTATTTCCTTGTCTGATTCTTATGTCACATGATATCCTTGTATAATCCAAGATAGGAATGTGTCATTCTTGCAGATTATACATTTCTTGATCTAGAGTTGATCGTCTAGTTTGCATGCATACGATCCAACTCCATCAAGGGGCCCAAACAGATATCATCACTCACTAGGTATACTAATGAGGGACATACGGTTTTCTTGATGAACAACTTTTCCCCGCACAATTCAAGAGAACATAAATAAAGTCCTTATAGCAGCCTTTATCAGGAATCAACGTTAGACGATATTTATTGAACCTATCCTCATGTGGAAAAGGTGAACATCTCAAACTTAGAATCAAACTCATATGAAATAAACAATGACACATAACACAATCCATATGTTTATTTCATTGGGTCAAGTCCTGTACTATGTTCCAATAACATACACATATGCAATTAAGTTCGTAACTCCTTACTTATGATTTGTAGAACTTAATCATCACTTAACTTGCATACTAATCTTTTATGATAATTAATGTTCCTTGTTAATTATCAAGATTATGGACGATTTAGATTTATTATTGTCATTCTAATGAATGATCCACAGAGATCTACAATTCAGATCCTCAACCTGAATGATCTGTCAATAATAAACTCTAGGAACAAATGATCAAATATCATCATTAACATAAACTAAGAAAATAAGTCATTAAATATTGACTTCTAGGACATAACTCCAACAAATCCAGTCCATACACTTGAGAGGTCATTCTTGGTCCCTAAATTAAGAAACAATCTCTTAGGAGAATTGCCTAATGAGATTAGTCACAAAATTAAACATATGTGTTGGCAACAATATGAAGCCATGCTACAGGAGCTATATCTCATAGCCCACAGAGCCAGAGTTATGCAAGTTGGGGTTGTAATAAGAAAAATGAAAATATACGAGGATGAGTATTACAAATGGACCCCAGAAGAGATTTCAAATCTCTATGCACATGGGTTTATCCACACTATTGATTTTACCCATAGCCTCCCAGAAGGGTTGCCCGAGAAAATCTCAGACCTAATAAATTATTATAGGTTTGTAGGAAATACAATTGTCCACATAGCACGAACAGTTCCTCGATGGGATCCAAGCTCGATGAAAAGAAAAGATAACAGACCCGTGCTCAGACCCGATGGACAAGCCACTATAAATGTACCATTAAAAACTTTTATTGGTATAACGAATTTGGATCTCTGTCAAAGCGAGAATTCAAATTATAAACCTGTCACTACCTTGGACATGTACCTAGACAGTTCATTATCATATTTGACCTTGGAAGACCCAGACGAAGAAGTCTACCGAGATCAAGCCACAGTCGTTCAGATAGGCGATGATCTAAGGTGTTTCGACGACCTTATGATAGAAAATGATGGCACCGAATATTACGATTCAGATTTAGAAGATGCCATCGCCAATAGACTAGAAGCATGAAGGAAACCACACACGTGGCTAAAGGATGCTTCAATTATAATAAACTTTTAGATTGGTGTGCTTTCATTTTCAGTTTACTTTTTGAGTGGATTATTTAGTGATTTTTGCTTTTTCTTAGTGGAATTGTTAGTAAGTTTGCTTTTTCTTAGTGGGAATCTTTGGTAGTTACTTGATAGCTACGCAAAGCACTTCCTTGTATCTATAAATATATGAAGAGATATGGGACGATCATCACCCATCCCACCAATATCTCTCTCTCTTGTACAAAACCATTATCAATAAAATAAGTTTTTTCGCATTATTCTCTCTTAACCAGCATTCCCAGTAATCCGAGTTAGGCGAGAATTCCCTGGGACACCCCCCCGTATAAAAGAGCTCCTTAGTCACTAGTCACTAAGGAGATGACTAGGCGAGAATTATCAACTGTCTCCCACCTAATAATAATTTATTAGGTCTGAGATTTTCTCGCCTAACTCGGATTACTGAGAATGCTGGTTAAGAGAGAATAATGCGGAAAAACTTATTTTATTGATAATGGTTTTGTACAAGAGAGAGAGATATTGGTGGGATGGGTGATGATCGTCCCATATCTCTTCATATATTTATAGATACAAGGAAGTGCTTTGCGTAGCTATCAAGTAACTACCAAAGATTCCCACTAAGAAAAAGCAAACTTACTAACAATTCCACTAAGAAAAAGCAAAAATCACTAAATAATCCACTCAAAAAGTAAACTGAAAATGAAAGCACACCAATCTAAAAGTTTATTATAATTGAAGCATCCTTTAGCCACGTGTGTGGTTTCCTTCATGCTTCTAGTCTATTGGCGATGGCATCTTCTAAATCTGAATCGTAATATTCGGTGCCATCATTTTCTATCATAAGGTCGTCGAAACACCTTAGATCATCGCCTATCTGAACGACTGTGGCTTGATCTCGGTAGACTTCTTCGTCTGGGTCTTCCAAGGTCAAATATGATAATGAACTGTCTAGGTACATGTCCAAGGTAGTGACAGGTTTATAATTTGAATTCTCGCTTTGACAGAGATCCAAATTCGTTATACCAATAAAAGTTTTTAATGGTACATTTATAGTGGCTTGTCCATCGGGTCTGAGCACGGGTCTGTTATCTTTTCTTTTCATCGAGCTTGGATCCCATCGAGGAACTGTTCGTGCTATGTGGACAATTGTATTTCCTACAAACCTATAATAATTTATTAGGTCTGAGATTTTCTCGGGCAACCCTTCTGGGAGGCTATGGGTAAAATCAATAGTGTGGATAAACCCATGTGCATAGAGATTTGAAATCTCTTCTGGGGTCCATTTGTAATACTCATCCTCGTATATTTTCATTTTTCTTATTACAACCCCAACTTGCATAACTCTGGCTCTGTGGGCTATGAGATATAGCTCCTGTAGCATGGCTTCATATTGTTGCCAACACATATGTTTAATTTTGTGACTAATCTCATTAGGCAATTCTCCTAAGAGATTGTTTCTTAATTTAGGGACCAAGAATGACCTCTCAAGTGTATGGACTGGATTTTGGTGTTGTTTCACCCTCTCCTCTAGTTTTTGCTTAGAAGTGGATATGTTTCTCATCTTCTCATCTAATTTTTCATTTTCCTGCTCTAGTGAGTAGAGCCGGTTTGCGAACACATGTAGTGTTCTGGCCTTTTCTGCTTTGTCATTGGCGACAAAGCCAGCGTCAAGCAAGGCTGAGCTTTTTAAAGACAATTTTGTGGAAAAATCATTTTGGAAGATGGGACAGTCATCGCTGACTGGCATCTTATTTTTACCAATTGAGACAATTTGCCTCTTTTCCCAGGCTCTCGGTTGAGAGAAACCATGGATTTTCTTAGTCCTAGCAGCATATGTTGATGCTGAGAACTGTTTTATGGAGGAAGAAGAACCTTCGCTCACTTTTGCTTTCTCCTTTCCTTTCGGAGAATTCTTTGTCGTACTGGCCTGCATCTGCATTAAACAAACTATTATGTTTTCTAGTAATCTTAGTACTAGGCATACTTAATATTTAAGATACTTAAACCTAAAATCATCCTAAATTATTCTTAAATCAAGGTTGTTTCAAACCGATTTCTCGGTAAGGGTGCCTTTTAGGGTTGTTCCAACAGACTTATTATTGTGTATCAGCAATTCCGGGATGCTCATATCATTCATTAATTGTTTTATCAAATCTTTCAGCCACACGATAACTGCATAAAAATTCAATAAATATTTTAATTTTGTTTAGGTGCCTTCTTACTCTAATACCACAATTATTACGAACGTACGGTACTTTTCCGCCTTCTGCGTACTTATTCCCTCCTTTATCGCCTATAATATGGTCTGGTAAGTTCACGTCTCCTAAACCATAAAATAATTATTTCATATTTTACACGATTATTATTTGGCCGAAAAATTTAACAAAGCAACTTATTCATGATAATTTTGCAAACCTCTCGTGCTAAATATTTGGCTATTAAGCTCTTGACTAAAAGATTTTCCCACATTCGACAGGTTGTATTGTAGCAGCCATCATCTCATAGTCATATTGAACTTATAATGTACATATTAAGATGAAACTAGAGGCCATCCAACATATATATCAAATTAATTGTTTCAAACAATGAAGAACTCTCACAGAACAAACTGAACTCAAACATCTACAAGTCGCAATAGTTCAACTAGTGAATATCCACAAATAGAATTGGCCTCAATTTCATAACTGAAACGACACGTACCAGATATATTAATTCACCTTTCTCATTACATCGTCTCCTCCATTCTGCCATAAAATATTTCTACAGATTGTGTTAGTCTCTGCAATTTTTTCCAGAAAAATAGAAATAAGGGATCAAATTGCAAAATTACTAAAAGTAACAGAAGGCAAGGAAGAAGACAAAACTATCAGCACTTGCCAAATTATCGTGGAAATTCACCATGCAGTAACAATAACTACCATATATATAACTTTTAATATTGCACTAGTTCAGCAGCACCAAACACAGTTACAACCAGATTCACAATGCAGCCTTCAATAAAAAAAAAAAAGTGTAAACCGTGTTTTGGTGACTCCAGCTGCAGTTTCAATCATTGGCTGACTTTTAAATATGGCTTTAGCATCTTCAAGTTCTACAACTCTCTTTCCTCAAAGTCTAATCTCAATCTTTTCTTCCTCACAACATTTAAAATTCCCCCATTATTGATGCAAGTAGTTGTTATAACTGGTGAGCTCAGATTAATTTAGGAAAATAACCAGAAACGTATGGAGCTTGAAGATGTCTAGCCTAACCAAAACCACCAGCATTATAAAAATTACTGGTATTGATAGGACTGTACCTCTTAAGCATTAGGGCTTGACCAAGTCAAAACAGTAAAGTCCACATAATTTGAGCTATTTATTGTTTCAGGAACAAATAGTTTGATGATCAATGTTGGTGATGGAAAAATAGACTGAGAACAAACAAATGCAAAGTTAAAATTTCAGAATTTCTGCTGCAGATTAGCACAATTAACGGTCTAATCAAGTTTCCACATCATTACAAAGTAAGCTCAATCAGAACAAATAAAAAAAAAAAATAGATGAACCCGAGCGATAAAATAAAGGAGTCAACTTGAGATACTTTTAAACAATTCAATCTCTCTAATTTTTTCCAGCACAAGCATCTACATATGCTTGGTGGAGACCAGGAAAAGCATGCTCATATGGCTGAACATATGTCTCCAAAAAGCACTTCTCTGATCCTCTAGCGAAAGAAGAAAATTTTCGATTTCCCACGGGAAGCCCTTTAGACATCAGAAACTTTCTAACAAAGTTCCGGGGAATCAATCGCTTATCCAAGGTGTATGTGAGCATAGATGGATTTAGGAGAATATCATTCTTATCACAACCAGCATCCTTCCACAGGAACTCCATTTTGCTGCTTACCAGTTTCTCTTGTAATTTCAACAAATTAGGAGCCTTACTGACTATAAGGTTCACTTCCTCCTGAGAAAAGCCAAGACTTTTCAAGTTTTTTAGCCTTGCATCTACAGTTTGTTGGCTCAGCTGGTTGATGACAATTAATGCATATAGAAACATGCCTGATGAGCGTGCAATCCCCAACTGGTCGGCCCTCTGGGCTTTCAGCTTCAAAGTTTCAGTGTTAGAGGTGATGACCCTAGGATCTGATTTAATCAGCCGCACAAGTTGAGAAGAGGAGAAACCACAGTGGTCTTTAAGAAAACACAAGTTGGGGAGGATTGACTTTTCCAAGTTCATACTAAGGAGATTGCCAGACCTTCTGACAGCCACAGAGAAATTTTGTGCAGAGCCAAGGAGCCCCAACCAGAAGTCAACTTTTGGGGCAAAATTCAACAGGAAACTTTTAGGGGTACGAGAAATGATAAATGAAATGTCATGAATAGAGAGGCCGACCTCTCGTAGCTTTGCGACATTGGGTCTCAGATTCTTGTGCACGCTAGAGCAAAGGATTCGAGGTTCTCGTAACACAGCATTTCTGATGTCGGAGTTGCTGACGCCGATTTCTCTGAGGAAATGGAGCACGGCATCGGGCTTGTCGGGGGACTTGAGGTGCTGGATCTTGCCGTACGCCCGGACAGCCTCATGGGAAGAGAGGCCGCAGGAGTGGATGAGGTAGTCAGGGGTAAAAGTAAAAGAGTGAGGGTTTGGGGGTGGCGCATGAGGTTGAGGGGATATTGCAGAGGTAGAGGAGAGGAGGCGAGAGAAAGGCGTGATCGTGAGATGGTAATCAAAGGGAGGCGAATGCGAATGCGAATGCAGTAGAGGCGGGAGGAGGTGGAGTTTGAACCTCCTCAGGCTCAGGCTCAGAAGGAGACTCATAGTGGAGACTGGAGACTGGAGACTGGAGACTGGAGAGAGTGTCTTCGTCGGCGGAAGCAAGGGTTTTGACTATTTGACCAACTGCTGAGTTGATACTTGGAACTTCAGTGTTGTCAGGTGTGCGATTTAATTTAAGATTCGTATTTACTGGGAAAAACAATTATTTTCCTACTCACTTACTACAATTAATAAAGAAAACTATTTATTTAAAATGTTTCCACTTCCACTTGCAGCATTTTTATCGTTATTTTGATGGAATTCTTTTTTTCTCATAATAATGTAAAACTAATAATTTTGAGGTCTATATCAAAAATTCTCAGTGCGTTTCCACTTTCCACTAGGGTATCGGTTATTTTGGACTAGCTAAAGGTTTCAGTTGTTTGGTTTATTTAGTAGACCTCGATTTTTTTAAAAAGAAAAAATGATAAATCGGATATAAAAAATTGTTTCATGGGCGAAAATTATCACTATTAGACCGCAATAATCCAGATGCACACCTGACAAATAGAACTGTAACTATTTAACTACCATGTATCTTGACAGCTCTTGTCAAGACTTAAAAAAATAATAATTATAAATATTTAACTATATTGTATTGTAGACCTTACCTCGATATTTTCAGAGAATTTGGTGTCCCTTGGAAACGTTCTACTGCTCTAGTATCTAGGATCTGCTATCCCAATCTTACCCTCTTCTAACATTATTATTTTATTATCTACTCTGCGTTTCTGCAGACCATCCACTCTTCCAGCCGAATGACGGTACTGTTCCGGAATATATTTTGTGTAGCTCGGCACTAGTCAAAGTTGGATTTAGACGGAGTGTACAGACTCTTCAATGTTCGCCAAGAAATCAACAAGAAATCAAGCTCAGTATTGTTATCTTAATTTATGTTGATGATCTTGTCATTACAGAGAGTGATAAGTGGCATTGAAAATATGAAATTGCATCTTGAAAAAGATTTTGATATTAAAGATTTAGATGTCCTTAAATATTTCTTGGGAATTGAAGTTGCTCGTTCACACAAAGACCTATGTCTTTCTCAAAGAAAATATGTGCTAGACTTGTTGAAGGAGACGGAAAAATTAGGAGCGAAACCAGCAAATATCCTCATAGAATACAGTCAAAAATGGACTTCTGACAATGAACCACTTGTGGATGCTGGCATGTTTCAAAGACTGATTGGCAAGCTAATTTATCTAACTATCACCAGACCCGACATAGCATATGCGATGAGTTATCTAAGTCAGTTTATGCATAAACTTATGAAGGGACATCTTGAGCTTGTTAATCAAGTTTTGAGATATTTGAAGGCAGCACCAGGAAGAGGTATTCTGATGAAAAATCATGGGCATGTTAACTTAATAGGATACTCCGATGCAGACTGGGCAGGAAGTCCACATGATCGAAAATCGACTTCAGGTTTTTGTATGTTTGTTGGGGAAAATTTGATCACATGGAAGAGTAAAAAGCAAACGGTTATAGCTAGGTCAAGTGCAGAGGCCGAATATCGAGCTATGGCAGCGGCTACCTGGTGAAATCATTTGGCTCAAGCTCTTGCTGCGAAAATTGGGGTACAATTTGGATAATACTCCTACCAAACTATTTTGTGACAATCAAGCTGAAATAGTATCTAGTTTACTGAACTGGTTGTACCTGTCGTACATTCATGGTAATATTTTGAAAAAAGGAAAAAAATATTGAAGGCTTATATAATTTATTTATTTTTTTGAAGAAAGCAAGGGGTCAAGCCCCAAAACTTTTATATATAAAAAGGAGAATTATAAAGTACAAAGAAATGTGTGGTTCAGAGTAGGGCTGTACAACGGACGTGTTTACAATTTTTTAACAACATTTCAACCCAACCCAATTATACCGGGTTAAAAATTTTTTTTACTTGACCCACCCGTAACCCAACCCAACCCATATAAATTTTTATCTACGGGTTTTTACGTGTTTCCGGGTTAAAACGGGTTATGATTTATATGGTACATAAATAATATTAACAATATTAATTAAATAAAAATAACTTAAAAAATAATATTGATTTATATGGTATATATAGATAATTTGAGGAACATATTGACTAAATTAAGCAATTATTCGAAGATAACTTTTAGAAATTTATTTGCTTCGTGATACTTCAAACTTAATAAACTCGTAATCTCTGACAGAGGCAAGCAATAAATGTATGATTTAAGGGGAAAAATGAGTTCGGATGCAATTAACAAAGTTAACGAAATAGTACATATAAAATTCTTGTTCTTATACAGAATACTTGGATATCACTAATTAACTACACAATAAGGAATTGAGGTTAAGTCAACTACTAATTAAAGAAAAAAATTTAACTTTATACACGGTACAAGAATATGCTACATAACTTAATAAAATATGATTTTCCTAGAAATCCATCTATAAAAAAATGCTACCTTCCAAAATCATGTAAAGGCTTTGTTCCATTATTTATTAATATATAAAATAATATAACTATTGTGAAACTTAATACAGTGGTAACTGGAGAAATCATGAGATTACATCACTAAAATAATTTGATAAGCATCGCCATTTGATAAGTAAGGAAGTTAACTTATTGATGGTTCAAGGAATAAAATTTCAAAAAACCAACGACTTCAAGAATTAACGGTTCACGAGCAAATCACAGAGCAACATTTATCACCAAGAAGGCAGATAGTCAATTATTTATTTCCAGTCGGCGTGTGTTGTGGGAAAGAAAACAGAGTAAATGCGATTAAGGGGTAAGGTTTAAAAGAAGATTTAATTTAAGGAACGGGTCGGGTACAAAACGGGTTATAAATCTTTGAATTTAAACCCAACGGACCCAACCCAGTACAACCGGGTTAGTAAAATTAAAACCCGACCTAACCCGAATATTGTATGAACCCGTTAAAATACGGGTCGGGTTAGACGGGTTAAACGGGTCGGACGGGTTTTAGTTTTTCTTGTACACCCCTAGTTCAGAGAATGAACCCGCTAAGAAAAGTTGAATAAAATAACAAAAAAATCAGGAGGAGTCAGAAAAAAAAAAAAAAACTTAAAAAATCTTAAGAGGAATTTAAGTTACTGGAGTTCTGGGGTTCAGCGGCTATCTTGACAGCTCTTGTCAAGACTTCAAAAAATACTAATAATAAATATTTAACTATGTTGTATTGTAGACCTTACCTCGATATTTTCAGAGAATTTGGTGTCCCTTGGAAACGTTCTACTGCTCTAGTATCTACTATCTACTATCCCAATCTTACCCTCTTCTAACATTATTATTTTATTATCTACTCTGCGTATTTGCAGACCTTCCAGCCGAATGACGGTACTATTCTGGAATATATTTTGTGTAGCTCACACTCACTGCCTCTATTTTACTCATTTTGTTGTCTGTGTCCGGATATGTTTATGTTTTCACAATAAGGCCCTGATGATTTTTACACGGGATTTCATTTCATTTCATTTTATTGGATTTGATTTCATGATATTTCGTTGAGTCTAATGACATGAAAATTCTAACAAAATGACAAGAAATTCATCCATTTTAATCAGAAATTTTCCAATGAATTAAATTGAAATGAGATTCCATGTTAAAAAAAAATGCCATTTTGATCTGGGGCCTAAATTTTTGCAAAATGCACACAGTTTACCGTTAATTCACGCTGTCTAATGACAATTATACTGACTGGACCAGCATTTTATAATAACAGTAGCATGTCATTGATTTGATCAATATGCACCAATCTGAAACTGTTGAATCAAAGTCGGACAGCACAAACACTATGGAAAATTGACTTGCTGAGGGCATCATACTTGTGGAGCTGGTTGGGAATTGATAATTTCCTTATGCTTGCGTATAAGGCATCATAGTACCAGTTTATGCTTGTTTTGTTTTGCAGTAACTGATACCTTGCTTAATTGGAAGCTGGTAACCCTGCTTGGGTTGCTTTTATTTCAAAAAAAAAAAAAAAAAATGACTTGCTGAGTGAATATATATTTTTTATTCAGTTTTGCTAGCATATAATACGCCTGCATTTCTTTTTAAAATTAAAATGCAAGAAAAAAAAAAACATTTCCTTTTAAAATAGTGTTCTCATGGATCACATGTTTTGTTGTAACTAGAGATAGGTTCACAACCGACTGCAGCTTATCCAGTTTCCCATCAAAATCAAAAATAGAAACTACCCTAAAATAAGCAAAAAGGGTCTTAGTCAAGAGGTTCTGACAGTCTGTCTTGTAGAAATTTACCAAGGCAGTCTTTCTTATAGAAATTTACACCAAGGCAATTTTTATTATTTGCCCGTCTGACAGCAAATTAATCACCTTTGGACACTATGAATACTGCGTTGTACAAATGTTTATGAGGGTAAGAAGTCAGTCCCTCAGGTCACTGTCATAATAGCAACACGACACAGAAATATTCTCAGACCGGGCCAATTTTATTAACATTTGTGTTTAATGTAAAAACTTGCCTACTCACATATTATGAGTAACAAAAAAATAAAAATAAAAAAATGTTTTACACTTTCACATCCAGCATTTTCTCCTTGTTTTTCATTAAATTATTACATCTCATAAGAACAAGTATAAGAGTAAATAATTATGAGGTTTATATAATAGTTTGGCTCAACACACAGAACCCCATTCCCTCATGTTCTTCCAAGAAAGAGGACACCTGGGCAGGCGTCTTTTAACATGCTTTATATGATCTTATTTTTATATTCATTGGGATAATGTTCTTGTTACCATATAGGAGAGACACTTCAAGGGATTCATCCAGTACAGGTACAATCTAAAAGATAGCATGTTAAACAATTAGTTCTACTGTAATCTTTAATATTGCTGCACATGCCACACCACAAAGGAATCAACCGTATCAAAACAGTATAGCTCAAGTGGTAAGCCTTGCTGATTTTCTTGAAATGGTTTGAAATTAAAATGGATGAGATGTCATGCACAAACACCATAACCTATCTAAAGGTGCATTTGGTTTGCACCAAAGATGTGCATCCAGTGATGCTAACAGATCCTGGATATGATGGGACTGTACCTCTTAATTGGGTGGACCTAAAAAATGTCGAGTCAAGAACGTAAGCCCATAAAACGATCCTTTTTTTTTCACGAACGATGCTTAAAAGTAATATCATAATGGCAAGCTAGACTGAGAAACAATGAATACAAGTTGAAAATCAAAGAAGGATTCATACATAACAAAGACAAGTAGAACAAGTACTCTACCTCTAAAACTGCTCAATACCCCCAATTTTCCCAACGAAAGCATCAGCATATGCGCTGTGCAGACCAGGAATAGCATTTTCATATGGCAGTACATACTTATCCACAAACCTCTTCTCAGCCAGAATCACAAAAGACGCAAATTTACAATTTGCTGGGGGAGACCCTTTTGACATCAGAAGCTTTCTAACAACATTGCGGGGGATCAGTCGCTTCTCCAAGCTACACATAAGCATAAATGGATTTCGCACAATATCATTCTTATCACAACCAGCTTCCTTTAACAGGAACTCCATTTTGCTGCTTACCAGTTTCTCTGATACCCCCAACAACATAGGAACCTTACTGATTATAAGTTTCACTTCCTCCTGAGAAAACCCCAGACGTTTCAAGCTATTTAACCTTGCATCTAAATTGTGTTGGCTCAGCCGGTCTATCATAATCAATGCATAAAGAAACATGCCTGATAAGCGGGCAAACCCCAACTCCTCAGCCCTCTGAGCTTTGAGCTTCAAATTTTGAGGATTAGTTATAATGATCCTAGGCTCTAACTTAACGAGCCGTACAATTTGAGAAGGCAAGAAACCACAGTGGTCTCGAAGAAAACACAAGTTGGGGAGGATTGTCTTTTCCACGTTCATACAAAGGATACTGTCACACCTTCTCATGGCCGCAGACAAACTATCTGCGGAGCCAAGGACCCCCAACCAGAAATCAACCTTGGGCGCAAAATTGAGCAGAAACGTACCAGGGCAACGGGAAATGATAGCTGAGATGTCTTCCATGGAGACGCCGGCCTCTCGTAGCTTGGCAACGTTGGGTTTCAAGTTGTTGTCCATATTACAACAAAGGAGGCGGGGGTTCCGAGAGATGGCCGTTCTGATATGGGATTCACTCATGCCCACTTCTCTGAGGAATCGGAGCACGGCATCTGCTTTATGAGGAGACTTGAGCTGCAGTATCTTGTTGTAGGCCCGGACTGCCTCGTCAGAAGGGAGCCCGCACGAGTGGATGAGGTACTCCGCGCCACAAAATCGAGGGCTTGGGGGTGGCGCTTGAGCGGAGGCAGTAGAGAAAGGGGTGATGGTGAGATGGTAATCAAAGCGAGGCGAATGCAGGTGGAGTTTCAGTCTTCTCACAACAAGACCCATAGTAAGAAGTACAATGGTAACCGAGAGAGTCTGAGCTTGTCAAGTGGTCGGCGGAAGGGTGCAAGGGTTTTGAATAGCCCAGAGAGTTGGGACTTGGGAGGACACAGTCACACAGGAATTCAGATATGCTGTTGCGCGCCACAGCGTCTAGCGCGCGCTGTCAGCCGTCTGATCTGAATCTGATGGATATGAAAGCTTCCTACATGTAACCAGATTGATAGGCCCGAAAGAAATGAACCGCCCGATCAAAATAGAACAGGTACGCTCCACGCGCGACACAGGATCAGGATCCGTCACACAGGCCACACAGCCACCTGGGCGTCATGTGTGATTTAATTTAATTATTATCATCAATCAATAGATTCTGTTAATATTCATATGTACAAAAAAAAAACTGCAACCCACCAAATGCCTTTCACTTCCACTTCGAGCATTTTATTCTTATTTTGATGAAATTCTTTGAGCAAATTTAGAGTTAAATGTGTCACTTAAGTTTATTTAACACAAATTAATTTTAATCTTTGACTGCTTAATTTATTTTCCATAATGATATTATCGGAGAGATCAAAGTTTATATTTTTTCAATTTTTGTTGCTAATATTTTCGAATTTAAAAAAAAACTTTAATCTATTTAGTTTTGGACCTCTAATTTAAAAATTTTGAAAAAAAAATATTAATTTTTTCTTTAAGAAAAATTCCAATGCAATGATCATATTTTGAGATCCAAATCGATTGTTTAAATTTTCAATAATTGAGTTTCATATTGCATTTGACTCTAGCATTACTTGTCACTCCCACGTTCCGACGGGTCACGGGGCGTGATGATTTATGATATCTTGTGCATCCATTCAATAGCTCGTCAACCTACGTCGCAACAAAAGAGACAAAACGGAGTCAGCTGCAAAATTTAGTAACCGATTATTTAATTACACACTTCTCTATAGTTAATTGATATAACGTAATTTGATAAGATTGAATTAATCCATAGAACAAATAAAATATAGTTTAAAAATTAAGAAGGTCTAATTTTCTAGAATGTCAAGACAGCTAGTCAGAATATTCCCTCAAAGATTTCAGAAGGATCAGAACAAGCCGCTTTCGAAACTCAGGATCTAGTGGCAGAACCTGGGACTTGGGCTTCGCCGAGGTCTCTCCTAATAATCTGATTGTAATTAGGTCTCTCCTAATGTCAATACACTTTTTTGTTATTTTATCTTACCTTAATTTTTTTTTCCGAGTCTTTTGGTTCTCAATTTTATATAATTGGTTTTCAACTCTATTATTGTTCAATCCTGGCTTCGTCAGTGAGACAATCAGGATTCGAAATTAGTGAGAGTATCAGGGTTCGAAATTTCAATCCAATTTCCAAATTTGATATCCCACAAAATATAACAATCACAATTTTAATAAACAAATTTGATCAAAATTAAATGATAATTAGATCAATCAACACGAAATAAAAATTTTTTTTAAAGGTCTGATTACCTGACTGAATAGTCTAAAAATAACAAAAAGATCAGATCGACTATTCAATTCGATTGACAACATAGAACTCAAAATTCCATTCGGACAAGCTATATCAAATTCAATCTGATTTATAATATATCCATCTTATTATTTTGGGAAAATTGTAAGAAGATGGAGAATGAACCGATCAATTTGGAGATCAAGATAAAAAATGATTATATAGATGGGATCGGACAGACAGACATGCAACATAGGACCATATATAGGTGCCAGCTTGCATGTTGTGTTATAATTATTTTATTATTATTCCATTCATTTTGGAGTGTTATGTAACAAGAAAGTTTCTCAGAAGCTAAAAGGTAAGTTTTATATGACGGCGATTAGACCTACAATGTTGTATGGCGCTGAATGCTGGGCTATTACAAGACGATACGTCCAAAAAATGAGTGTAGCAGAGATGCGCATGTGTGGTCATACAAGGAGGGACCGGATTAGAAATGATGACATACGAGATATGGTTGGGGTTGCACCGATGGAGGAGAAGTTGGTTCAACAATATTTGAGATGGTTTGGACATATCCAACGCAAACTCCCGGAGGCACCCGTGCGTAGCGGAATTCTCAACTGCTTTGAAAACACAAGGAGAGCTAGAGGTAGACCAAAATTGACATGGGAGGAAGTAGTAAAATGAGATTTTAAAGAATAGAACATATCTAAAGAGTTGGCGTTTGATAGGACCACGTGAAAGATAGCAATCCACGTGTCAGAACCATGAGATACGAATTTAGGGGACGAGTGTTGTCTTAGATTTGTAGGTTATAGTATTAGCTCACGACTTAGACGTAGGTCTTACTACTACTACTATTATTTATTTATTATTATTATTGCTATTATTACTACTATTTTATTTTTTCTATATTATTATTATTATTATTTAGTCCTACTTTTACATATACATTTTTATTTTTCGGTGATTTGATGACTTTTGTTGGGTTTCTTTTCTAGTCTTGTTTGGAACAAAAGGCTTAGTAATTATTGTTGTTGTATTCCATTCATTCGGGTGTAGATGAGGTTGCACTTTTTTTTTTAATAAGGGATATGTAAAGAGGTAAATATTTGGTCAATTTTGATCAAAGTTGTTAAAAAAAATTGAAGTTTTGGTCAAAGAAGGTGGTGTCACATAAGTCAAAATTCTTTTATCTCATAAAAAATGTAATATTAATAATTATGAGGTCTATCGAAAAATACCCACTTCGTTTCCAGCAGGGTGTCACCCCGATTCGATTTTAACGGAACCAAATATATTTGGGTCAAAAGGTTTCGGTTGTTTTATTTGGTTGAGTTCGATTTAAAAAAAAAATGTGGACTTTTGGTTTTTGATATATGGCTTTATTTTGTAGAATGCACACTCATGCGTATTTGTCTAATTATACAAATTGCACACTTTGTAACCGTAAGATGCACATTTTAATATTGCAAAATGCATACCAAACCAGTAGAGAACAAACAATCGAATATTCAATTTTCTTTTTTTCAAAAATCGATAAAAAAATTAGAAACATTTAGAGACAGGTAACGTGAGATAAATATATATTTCCTCGATTTTTAATCAAAGAAGTATGGTGTATTTGCGAGAAGATTATTTCATAAAAATTTAGTGTTTAACCATAACATAAATTGAAGGGGCTAATAATAATCGAAAACTTAAAATGAACAACAGTCAGGCTGAACTACGGGTGGCGACTTTAATGAACTAAGGTAAACAAAAGACACTACATTGTAAACGACGGTATTGGATGACTTCATAACTATAAAGCAAGCATCCCATTACTACATTGTCATTCTTTCTTACAAGCAAAGGTAAATAAACAGCATAACTATTCTCTCTTACAAGCAAAGTAATGCAATTGGTTGATGTACATCCAGTAACTCAATTATGGTATTTAAAACATCTTTAAAAGTTATACACAGGCCCTTCCATGTACATTGCATAAGGACTACAACGTACACTATATTGTTTTTGTTATTTAATCACAAGTTTTACATAAAACAGGTCCTAATCTACAAACTGCCTTCCCAGTTAAAATGGTACGTATTAAGATGGACCTGGACTGGAGACCATCCAAAAGATATATCAAATTAATTGTTTCAAGTATGAAGAACTCCTCTCAGAGAACATATTGAACTAAAACATCTGCAAGTTACAATAGTTCAACTAGTAAATATCCATTAATAGAATTGGCCTTAATTTTATAAGTGAAATGACATGTGATCGTGTCAGATATAAAAAATCACCTTTCTCATTCCATCTTCTCCTCCATCCCGCCATAAAATATTTCTACAGATTGTGCTATTCTCTGCAATTTTCTTTAGAAAAATAGAAATAAAGGATCAGATAAATTGTAAAATTACGAAAAGTGACAGAAGTTAAGGAGGAAGAAGACTATCAGAAGCACTTACCAAATTATCATGGAAATTTACCATGTAGTAAACATGTTTTACTAGTAACAATAGCTACCATTATATAAGTTTTAGTACTGTTTTAGTTCAGCAGCACCAAATACGGTTACCGCCAGACTCTATCACAAGGTTTTCTGCTGTGTCTTCTATGACAAACACAAGGGAAAAAAAATAATTTAAATCAAGAAAGTCTGGCTGATCACCAAAGAAAGTCCACAATCCTGTCTTCAAATAGAAAAAAAATGTGTAAACGGTGTTTTGGTGAATGCAGCTGCAGCTTCAATCATTGGCTGGACTTTCAAAATATGGCTTTAGCGTCTTCAAGTTATACAACTCTCTTTCCTAAAAGTCTAATTTCAATCCTTTCTTCTCCCGACATTTAAAATATCACCATTATAGATGCAAGTAATTGTTATAACTGGTGAGCTTAGATTAATTTTGGAAAATAACTAGAAACACATAGAAACTGAGAAAGTCTAGCCTAATCAAAACTACTGGTATTGATAGGACCGTACCTCTTAATTTATTAGGGCCGACCTAAAAATGTCAAGTCAAAACAGAAACGCCCACATAATTGGAGCTATTTATTATTTCATGAACAAATAGTTTGATGATCAATGATCGTGATGGACAAATAGACTGAGAACAAACAAATGCAAGGTTGAAATTTGAGAATTTCTGTTGCAGATCAACACAATTAATGGTCTAATCAAGTTTCCACATCATTACAAACTAAGCTCAATTCGAACAAATCAAAAAGGAAAAAAAAAAAAAAGGATAGATGAACCCAAGCGATAGATTCTAAAGAAGTCAACTTGATATATTTATAAACAATTCAATCTCTCTAATTTTTTTCAGCACAAGCATCTACATATGCTTGGTGGAGCCCAGGAACAGCATGCTCACATGGCTGAACATACGTCTCCAAAAACCACTTCTCTGATCCTCTAACAAAAGAAGAAAATTTTCGATTTCCCACAGGAAGCCCTTTGGACATCAGAAACTTTCTAACAATGTTGCGGGGAATCAGTCGGTTATCCAAGCTGTATGTGAGCATACCAGGATTTAGGACAATATCATTCTTATCAAAACCAGCATCCTTCAACAGGAACTCTATTTTGCTGCTTACCAGTTCCTCCGATACTGTCAACAGCATTGGGGCCTTACTGATCATAAGGTTCACTTCCTCCTGAGAAAAACCGAGACTTTTGAAGTTATATAGCCTTGCATCTATATTGTGTTGTTTTAGCCCGCTGATCACAATTAATGCATATAGAAACATGCCTGATGAGCGTGCAATCCCCAACTGGTCAGCCCTCTGGGCTTTGATCTTCAAAGTTTCAGTGTTAGATGCAATGACCCTAGGAGCTGTTCTAATCAGCTGCAAAATTTGAGAAGACGAGAAACCACAGTGGTCTTGGAGAAAATACAAGTTTGGAAGGATTATCTTTTCCACGTTCAGATCAAGGAGTTTGCCACACCTTCTCAGGGCCATAGACAGATTCTCTACGGAGCCAAGGATCCCCAACAGGAAGTCAATCTTTGGGGCAAAATTAAGCTTGAACAGATTAGGATTACGGGAAATGATACATGAAATGTCATGAATTGAGAGGCCAACCTCTTGTAGCTTTGCAACCTTTGGTTTCAGAATCTTGTCGACGCTAGAGAAGTTGAAATAGTTTAAACTAACCAAACTCGCATTGATAGAACTGTACCTGTTAATTTATTAGGGTCGACTCAAAAAAAGGTCAAGTCAAGAACAGTAAAGCCTTCATAATGCGCTATTTATTGTTTCATGAACGAAATAGTTTGATGATCAATGATGCTGATGGAGGAATAGACTGAGAACAAACAAATGTAAAGTTGAAATTTGAGAATTTCTGTTGCAGATCAACACAATAAATGGTCTAATCAAGTTTCCATATCATGACAAAGTAAGCCCAATTAGAACAAATTACATAGAAAACAATTAGACGAACCCAAGCGGTAGAATCAAAATAAGTCAACTTGAGATATTTTCAAATAATTCAATTATTTCCAGCACAAGCAGCTAAATATATATATGCTTGGTGGAGCCAAGGAACAGCACGCTCATATGGCAGAACAAACTTCTTCACAAACAACTTCTCTGTACATCTTACAAAAGAAGAAAATTTTAGATTTCCCATGGTTAGCCCTTTTAGACATCAGAAGCTTTCTAACAACATTCCAGTGAATAAGTCGCTTATCGAAGCTGCATGTGAGCATAACTGGACTTCTGACCAAATCAAGCTTACAACAACCAGCTTCCTTTCACAGGAACTCCATTTTGCTTCTTACCTGCTCCTCTGGTACCCCCAATAACATAGGACCCTCACTGATCATAAGGTTAACTTCCTCCTGAGAAAGCCCGAGACTTATCAAGTCAGTTAGCCTTGTATCTAAAGTGTGCTGGTCTGCTGGCTCACCTTGTGTATAGCAAATAATGCATAAAAAAAGACGCCTAATAAGCATGGAATCTCCAACTCGTCACCCCTCTTAGCTTTCTTCCTCAAAGTTGCAGTGCTAGATGAGAGCAATCTAGGATCCAATTTAATAAGCCCCGCAATTTGAGAAGACAGTAAACCATAGTAGTCTCGAAAGAATGATAAGTTAGAAGCGATAACCTTTTATAAGTTGCTTTCAAGGAGTCTTGCATTCCTTTTCAGAACCAGTGAGAGATTCTCCACAGAACCGAGAGTTTGCAACCAGAAGTCAATCTTGGGCTCAAATTTGTACAGAAACACGGCAGGGTCCCTGGAGATGATACCTGAGATGTCTTCGGTTGAGAGGCCAACCTCTTGTAGCTTTGCAAAGTTTGGTCTGAGAATCTTAAAGGAGGTGCGGATTCCACGATACAGCAGTTCTGATGTGAGATTCGATGACGCCGGTTTGCCGAAGGAATCGGAGCACGGCATCGGGATTATCGGGGGACTTGAGGTGCTTAATCCTCTTGTACGCCCGGACAGCCTCGTCGGAAGTGGATGAGGTACTGTACGCTAAAAGATGAAGGGTTGGGGGTGGCGCTTGAGGGGAGTCACTAGTGGAGGAGAGGAGGGAGAGAATGTGGTGGTGAGATAATAAAAGGGAGGCGATGGCGATGGAGGGAGGAGCTGGAGTTTTAGTCTCCTCATAAGGAAACCCGTAGTAAGTAAGTTGGTTACTGTCGACTCTGTCTTACTGAGAGAGCCTGAGGCTCTGCGCTTGTGAAGCGGTCGGTGGAAGGGTCCAGAGGTTATAAACAGCAAGACTATACCTAAAGATGCTATTGGTTTGTGCCAAAGATGTACATTTAGTGACTCGGTTGAATTTCCAGAGCAAGTCAATACATGACATTTTCATTATTATACACAGGTCTTCCATGTACATTGGAAAAGGAATACAAGGTACAACATATTGGATTTGTGAATTGATCACAAACATTAGACAGGTTGTATTGTAGCAGCCGTCATCTCATAGTCATATTGAACTTATAATGTACATATTAAGATGAAACTAGAGGCCATCCAACATATATATTAATTGTTTCAAACAATGAAGAACTCTCACAGAACAAACTGAACTGAAACATCTACAAGTTGCAATAGTTCAACTAGTGAATATCCACAAATAGAATTGGACTCAATTTCATAACTGAAACGACATGTACCAGATATATTAATTCACCTTTCTCATTACATCGTCTCCTCCATCCTGCCATAAAATATTTCTACAGATTGTGCTAGTCTCTGCAACTTTTTCAGAAAAATAGAAATAAGGGATCAAATTGCAAAATTACTAAAAGTAACAGAAGGCAAGGAAGAAGACAAAACTATCAGCACTTGCCAAATTATCGTGGAAATTCACCATGAAGTAAACATGCTTACTAGTAACAATAACTACCATATATATAACTTTTAATATTGCACTAGCTCAGCAGCACCAAACACAGTTACAACCAGATTCTCTCACAAGGTCTTCTGCTGTCTTCTCATGACAAAAACAAGAAAAAAAAATAAATAAAAAGCAAACTACAAAAGTGATTAACAAATAAAGTTCACAGTGCAGCCTTCCAACAAAAAAAAGAAAGTGTAAATCATGTTTTGGTGAGTCCAGCTGCAGTTTCAATCATTGGCTGACTTCTAAATATGGCTTTAGCATCTTCAAGTAACTCGCTTTCCTCAAAGTCTAATCTCAATCTTTTCTTCCTCACAACATTTAAAAAATCCCCATTACAGATGCAAGTAATTGTTATAACTGGTATTGAGTGTGCGCGGACTAGAAGTTTTGTATAAATGTATAGATTAATTTAGGAAAATAACCAGAAACGTATGGAGGTTGAAGACGTCTAGCCTAACCAAAACCACCAGCATTATAAAAATTACTGGTATTGATAGGACTGTACCTCTTAATGCATTAGGGCTTGACCTAAAAATGTCAAGTCAAAACAGTAAAGTCCACATAATTTGAGCTATTTATTGTTTCAGGAACAAATAGTTTGATGATCAATGTTGGTGATGGAAAAATAGACTGAGAACAAACAAATGCAAAGTTAAAATTTCAGAATTTCTGCTGCAGATTAGCACAGTTAACGGTCTAATCAAGTTTCCACATCATTACAAAGTAAGCTCAATCAGAACATATAAAAAAAAAAAATAGATGAACCCGAGCAATAAAATAAAGGAGTCAACTCGAGATACTTTTAAGCAATTCAATCTCTCTAATTTTTCCAGCACAAGCATCTACATATGCTTGGTGGAGCCCAGGAACAGCATGCTCATACGGCTGAACATACGTCTCCAAAAACCACTTCTCTGATCCTCTAACAAAAGAAGAAAATTTTCGATTTCCCACGGGAAGCCCTTTAGACATCAGAAACTTTCTAACAAAGTTCCGGGGAATCAATCGCTTATCCAAGGTGTATGTGAGCATACCTGGATTTAGGAGAATATCATTCTTATCACAACCAGCATCCTTCAACAGGAAATCCATTTTGCTGCTTACCAGTTTCTCTTGTAACTTCAACAAATTAGGAACCTTACTGACTATAAGGCTCACTTCCTCCTGAGAAAAGCCAAGACTTTGCAAGTTATTTAGCCTTGCATCTATATTTTGTTGGCTCAGCTGGCTGATCACAATTAATGCACATAAAAACGTGCCTGATGAGCGTGCAATCCCCAACTCCTCAGCCATCTGGGCTTTCATCTTCAAAGTTTCAACGTTAAATGTGAGCAATCTAGGATATAATTTAATCAGGCGCACAATTTGAGAAGACGATAAACCACAGTGGTCTTCAAGGAAGCGCAAGTTGGGCTGAATTGTCTTTTCCAAGTTCATATTAAGGAGAACGCCATGCCTTTTGAGGGTCACAGACAAGTTGTCTGTGGAGCCAAGGACCCCCAACCAGAAGTCAATTTTTGGGGCAAAATTAAACTGGAAAGTTTTAGGGGTACGGGAAATGATACATGAAATGTCATGAATAGAGAGGCCGGCCTCTAGTAGCTTTGCGACATTGGGTCTCAGATTCTTGTCCACGCTTGAGCGAAGGATTCGAGGTTCTCGCAACACAGCATTCCTTATGTGGGTTTCGGTGATGCCGACTTCTCTGAGGAAATGAAGCACGGCATCAGGCTTAACAGAGGACTTTAGGTGCTGAATCTTGGGGTAGGCCCGGACAGCCTCGTCGGAAGAGAGGCCGCAGGAGTGGATGAGGTAGTCTGTGCTAAAAGTAAAAGATTGAGGGTTTGGATGTGGCGGTTGAGGGGAGGCAGTAGTGGAGGAGAGGAGACGAGAAAAAGGGGTGATGGTGAGATGGTAATCAAAGAGAGGCGAATGCTGTAGAGGAGGCAGCAGGTGGAGTTTCAGTCTTCTCACAAGAAGACCCATAGCAAGTAAAGTACAATGGTAAGTTGGTAACCGAGACAGACTGAGCTTGTCAAGTGGTCGGCGGAAGGGTACAAGGGTTTTGACCAACAGGCGAGAGAGTTGGGACTTGGGAGGACACGGACCAGTATCCTCTGCTCACCTTAAAAAGGTGAGCACGGTGCCTACCTTCAATCCGAGTCGTTCGATTTAATCACGACAGTTAAATTTTTTTCGGGCCTATCGATCTGGTATTTTTCACGGGGCACCATCATTGATCGGACGGTTCGGATCTAAGGTGAGCACCCTGCTCACCTTAAAAGGTGAGCAGAGGATTTCATTTCGGGAGGACACAGTCACACAGAAACGAGATCCTCTAGAGGGCCGTCCAATGAACGTCTAGAGGATCCGATCTCCAGTCACACAGGCCACACAGGGACTGGGATCCTCAGCAGTCGTTTGCTGGGAACAACCGTCCATATTTTTGTTAATACTAAAAATTTATAAAATTCAAATGACGAATTCAAACCGTTGATCTTATTGAATTTTACGGGCGATGCATTCTAATATAAGTGTTTTAAAATTTGCAGTTGATTTGATACTTGATTAAGTGATTAACAAATGAACGAACCTGATTTGATTAATTCTAATACGTTCATAATTAAATCACTTAATCAAGTATCAAATCAACCCCAAATTTTATAAAACTTATATAAAAACGCATCACCCGTAAAATTCAACAAGATCAACGGTTTGGATTCGTCATTTGAATTTTATAAATTTTTAATATTAACAAAAATATGGACGGCTGTTCCCAGCTGAGGATCCCAGTCCGGCCACACAGCCACCTGGGCTGGGTGTCATGTGTGATTTAATTTAATTATTATTAATCAATCAATAGATTCTGTTAATATTCATAGGTTAAAAAAAAAAAACTGCAACCCACCAAATGCCTTTCTCTTCCACTTCGAGCATTTTATTCTTATTTTGATGAAATTCTTTGAGCAAATTTAGAGTTAAATGTGTCAGTTAAGTTTATTTAACACAATTTAATTTTAATTTTTGAGATTACAACAGTAGTTCGAACTGCTTAATTTATTTTCCACAATGATATTTTCGAAGGGATCAAAGTTTATGTTTTTTTTTTTCAAGTTTTTTTGCTGTTTTTTCGATTTTTAAAAAAATCTTAATCTATTTAGTTTTGGACCTCTAATTTAAAAATATGAAAAAATTTGTTAAAAATTTTGAAACAAATATTAATTTCGGCTTTGAGAAAAAATTCAATACAAAGATCATATTGAGTGATTCAGATCGATTGTTTAAATTCAATAATTGAGTTCCGTATTGCGTTTGACGCCAAACATATTTGACTCTTTCAATACTTGTTACACCCACGTGGCCACGTATTGACGGATCGCATGGCGTGATGATTTATGATATCTTGTACATCTATCGGATAGCTCGTCAACCTACGTCGCAACAAAAGAGACAAGCAGCTACAAAGTTCAATAAACGATTATTTAATGACACACTTCTCTATAATTAATTAATATAATGTAATTTGATCATATTGAATTAATCCATAGAACAAATAAAATATAGTTTAAAAAATAAGAAGGTCTAATTTTCTAGAATGTCAAGACAGCTAGTCAGAATATTCCCTCCAAGATTTCAAAAGGATCAGAGAACCAGCCGCTTTCGAAACTCAAGAGTGGCAGAACCAGGGACTTGGGCTTCGCCGAGGTCTCTCCTAATAATCTGATTGTAATTAGGTCTCTCCTAATGTCAATACACTTTTTTGTTATTTTATCTTACCTTAATTTTTTTTTCCGAGTCTTTTGGTTCTCAATTGTATATAATTGGTTTTCAACTCTATTATTGTTCAATCCTGGCTTCGTCAGTGAGACAATCAGGATTCGAAATTAGTGAGAGTATCAGGGTTCGAAATTTCAATCCAATTTCCAAATTTGATATCCCACAAAATATAACAATCACAATTTTAATAAACAAATTTGATCAAAATTAAATGATAATTAGATCAATCAACACGAAATAAAAAAAATTTTAAAGGTCTGATTACCTGACTGAATAGTTTAAAAATTAACAAAAAGATCAGATTGACTATTCAATTCGATTGACAACATAGAACTCAAAATTCCATTCGGACAAGCTATATCAAATTCAATCTGATTTATAATATATCCATCTTATTATTTTGGAAAATGGTAAGAAGATGGAGAATGAACCGATAATTTGGAGATCAAGATAAAAATGATTGTATAGATGGGATCGGACAGACAGACATGCAGCATAGGACCATATATAGGTGCCAGCTTGCATGTTGTGTTATAATTATTTTATTATTATTCCATTCATTCGGAGTGTTATGTAACAAGAAAGTTTCTCAGAAGCTAAAAGGTAAGTTTTATAGGACGGCGATTAGACCTACAATGTTATATGGCGCTGAATGTTGAGCTACTAAAAGACGACACGTCCAAAAAATAAGTGTAGCAGAGATGCGCATGTGTGATCATACGAGGATGGACCAGATTAGAAATGATGACATACGAGATATGGTTGGGGTTGCACCGATGGAGGAGAAGTTGGTTCAACAATGTTTGAGATGGTTTAGACATATCCAACGCAAACTCCCGGAGGCACCCGTGCGTGGCGAAATTCTCAACTGCTTTGAAAACACAAGGAGAGTCAGAGGTAGATCAAAATTGACATGGGAGGAAGTAGTAAAATGAGACTTTAAAGAATGGAACATCTCCAAAGAGTTGGCGTTTGATAGGACCACGTGGAAGATAGCAATCCACGTGTCAGAACCATGAGATACGAATTTAGGGGACGAGTGTTGTCATAGATTTATAGGTTATAGTATTAGCTCACGACTTAGATGAGGTCTTACTACTACTATTATTATTTATTTATTATTATTATTGCTATTATTACTACTACTTTACTTTTTCTATATTATTATTATTATTTCTTAGCCCTACTTTTTACATATACATTTTTATTTTTCGGTGATTTGGTGATTTTTATTTGGTTTCTTTTCTAGTTTATCCTAACTTGTTTGGGACAAAAGACTTAGTAATTATTGTTGTTGTATTCCATTCATTCGGGTGTAGATGAGGTTGCACTTTTTTTTTAATAAGGGATATGTAAAGAGGCAAATATTTGGTCAATTTTGATCAAAGTTGTTAAAAAAAATTGAAGTTTTGGTCAAAGAAGGTGGTGTCACATTAGTCAAAATTCTTTTATCTCATAAAAAATGTAATATTAATAATTATGAGGTCTATCGAAAAATAGACACTTCGTTTCCAGCAGGGTGTCACCCCGATTCGATTTTAACGGAACCAAATATATTTGGATCAAAAGGTTTCGGTTGTTCTATTTGGTTGAGTTCGATTTTTTAAAAAAAAAAATGTGGACTTTTGGCTTTTGGTGTATGGCTTTATTTTGTAGAATGCACACTCATGCGTATTTGTCTAATTATACAAATTGCACACTTTGTAACCGTAAGATGCACATTTTAATATTGCAAAATGCATACCAAACCAGTAGAGAACAAACAATCGAATATTCAATTTTCTTTTTTTCAAAAATCGATAAAAAAATTAGAAACATTTAGAGACAGGTGACGTGAGATAAATATATATTTCCTCGATTTTTAATCAAAGAAGTATGGTGTATTTGCTAGAAGATTATTTCATAAAAATTTAGTGTTCAACCATAACATAAATTGAAGGGGCTAATAATAATCGAAAACTTAAAATGAACAACAGTCAGGCTGAACTACGGGTGGTGACTTTAATGAACTAAGGTAAACAAAAGACACTACATTGTAAACGACGGTATTGGATGACTTCATAACTATAAAGCAAGCATCCCATTACTACATTGTCATTCTTTCTTACAAGCAAAGGTAAATAAACAGCATAACTATTCTCTCTTACAAGCAAAGTAATGCAATTGGTTGATGTACATCCAGTAACTCAATTATGGTATTTAAAACATCTTTAAAAGTTATACACAGGCCCTTCCATGTACATTGCATAAGGAATACAACGTACACTATATTGTTTTTGTAATTTAATCACAAGTTTTACATAAAACAGGTCCCAATCTACAAACTGCCTTCCCAGTTAAAATAAAATGGTACGTATTAAGATGGACCTGGACTGGAGACCATCTAAAAGATATATCAAATTAATTGTTTCAAGTATGAAGAACTCCTCTCAGAGAACATATTGAACTAAAACATCTGCAAGTTACAATAGTTCAACTAGTAAATATCCATTAATAGAATTGGCCTTAATTTTATAAGTGAAATGACATGTGATCGTGTCAGATATAAAAAATCACCTTTCTCATTCCATCTTCTCCTCCATCCCGCCATAAAATATTTCTACAGATTGTGCTATTCTCTGCAATTTTCTTTAGAAAAATAGAAATAAAGGATCAAATAAATTGTAAAATTACAAAAAGTGACAGAAGTTGAGGAAGAAGACTATCAGAAGCACTTACCAAATTATCATGGAAATTTATCACGTAGTAAACATGTTTTACTAGTAACAATAGCTACCATTATATAAGTTTTAGTACTGTTTTTGTTCAGCAGCACCAAATATGGTTACCGCCAGACTCTATCACAAGGTTTTCTGCTGTGTCTTCTAGGACAAAACACAAGGGAAAAAAAAATAATGTAAATCAAGAAAGTCCGGCTGATCACCAAAGAAAGTCCACAACCCTGTCTTCAAATAGAAAAAAATTGTGTAAGTGTTTTGGTGAATGCAGCTGCAGCTTCAATCATTGGCTGGACTTTCAAAATATGGCTTTAGCGTCTTCAAGTTCTACAACTCTCTTTCCTAAAAGTTTAATTTCAATCTTTTCTTCTCCCAACATTTAAAATATCACCATTATAGATGCAAGTAATTGTTATAAGTTATAACTGGTGAGCTTAGATTAATTTTGGAAAATAACTAGAAACACATAGAAACTGAGAAAGTCTAGCCTAATCAAAACTCTGGCATTGATAGGACTGTACCTCTTAATTTATTAGGGCCGACCTAAAAATGTCAAGTCAAAACAGAAACGCCCACATAATTGGAGCTACTTATTATTTCATGAACAAATAGTTTGATGATCAATAATCGTGATGGACAAATAGACTGAGAACAAACAAATGCAAGGTTGAAATTTGAGAATTTCTGTTGCAGATCAACACAATTAATGGTCTAATCAAGTTTCCACATCATTACAAACTAAGCTCAATTCGAACAAATCAAAAAGAAAAAAAAAAGGATAGATGAACCCAAGCGATAGATTCTAAAGAAGTCAACTTGATATATTTATAAACAATTCAATCTCTCTAATTTTTTTCAGCACAAGCATCTACATATGCTTGGTGGAGCCCAGGAACAGCATGCTCATATGGCTGAACATACGTCTCCAAAAACCACTTCTCTGATCCTCTAACAAAAGAAGAAAATTTTCGATTTCCCACAGGAAGCCCTTTGGACATCAGAAACTTTCTAACAATGTTGCGGGGAATCTGTCGGTTATCCAAGCTGTATGTGAGCATACCAGGATTTAGGACAATATCATTCTTATCAAAAACCAGCATCCTTCAACAGGAACTCTATTTTGCTGCTTACCAGTTCCTCCGATACTGTCAACAGCATTGGGGCCTTACTGATCATAAGGTTCACTTCCTCCTGAGAAAACCCGAGACTTTTGAAGTTATATAGCCTTGCATCTATATTGTGCTGTTTTAGCCCGCTGATCACAATTAATGCATATAGAAACATGCCTGATGAGCGTGCAATCCCCAACTGGTCAGCCCTCCGGGCTTTCATCGTCAAAGTTTCAGTGTTAGATGCAATGACCCTAGGAGCTGTTCTAATCAGCTGCAAAATTTGCGAAGACGAGAAACCACAGTGGTCTTGGAGAAAATACAAGTTTGGGAGGATTATCTTTTCAATGTTCAGATCAAGGAGTTTGCCACACCTTCTCAGGGCCACAGACAGATTCTCTACCGAGCCAAGGATCCCCAACAGGAAGTCAATCTTTGGGGAAAAATTAAGCTTGAACAGATTAGGATTACGAGAAATGATATATGAAATGTCATGAATTGAGAGGCCGACCTCTTGTAGCTTTGCAAACTTTGGTTTCAGAATCTTGTCGACGCTAGAGCAAAGGATTTGAGGTTTTCGCAAGACAGCATTCCTGATGTGGGCTTGGCTGATGCCGATTTCTCTGAGGAATCGGAGCACAGCATCGGGTTTTAGCGGGGACTTGAGGTGTTGTATCTTGTTGTAGACCTGGACAGCCTCATGGGAAGGGAGGCCGCAGGAGTGGATGAGGTAGTCTGCATTAAATGGTTGAGGGTTTGTGGGTGGCGTTTGAGGGGAGGCAGTGGCGGAGGAGAGGAGGCGAGAAAATTGGGTGATGGTGAGATGGTAATCAAAGAGAGGCGAATGCAGTAGAGGAGGCAGCAGGTGGAGTTTCAGTCTCCTCACAAGGAGACCCATAGTAAGTAACTGAGAGAGACTGAGGTTGTGACTTGTGAAGTGGTCGGCTGAAGGGTTTAAGGGTTTTGGCCAACGGCCCAGTTGGGAGAACCGTCTGAGCCACCTGGGCGTCATGTGTGCTTTCATTTAATTTACATCAATAGATTTTTATTAATATTGATATGTAGGGTGAAAAAAAACTGCATACGCACAAATACTTTTCAATTCCACTTTGAGCATTTTATTCTTATTTTGTTGAGATTCTTAGAGTAATTTGAGTAAATTCAGAGATAAATGTGTTTGACACTTGAGTTTGTCCAATACAATTTTATTTCAACTTTTTGAGTATGTCAAACACAATTTGATTTCAATATTTGAGATTATAATGGCTAGTTCTTCTAACTGATCAATTTATTCTTATAATAAAATATTCGAAGAGATCAATTTATATTTTTTTTCAAATTTTTTGCTACTTTTTTGAGTTTTAAGAAAACCTTAATCTATTTAGTTTTGGACTCTCTAATTTTAAAAATCTGAAAAAAATGTTACAAATTTTGAAATAAATATAAAATTTGGCTTCAAGAAAAAATTACAATACAAAGATCATATTGTGTGATTTGGATTGGTTGTTTAAAATTTCAATAGTTGAGTTCCGTATTGCGTTTGACGCCAAACGTATCTGACTCTAGTAATACTCAAATTCTTTTATCTCATAAAAATGTAATTATGAGGTCTATATCGAAAATACCCACTTGTTTCCGTTAGGGTGTCACAGAACAATTCTACATCACAACCGTTCGATCAAATGGGTGTCCCGTGATTAATGTCGAATCCATACGGCTCTAAATCTTAACAGTCTAAATTAGACTAGACGGTCGTGACGAAGAATGCAAAGTGAAGTGAATTTTGGATTTTGGTGTATGGCTTTATTTTGTAGAGTGCGCATAATTGTACTATGCACATTTTGATATTGCAAAATGCATACCAAACTAGGAGAGAACAAACAATCGAATATTTAAAAAAAAAAATTCAAAAATTGAAGAAAAAAAATATTAGGAACATTTAGAGACTGGTGACATGAGAGTAAATATATATTTCCTTGTTTTTAATTAAAGAAGTATGGTGTAATTGTGAGAAGATTATTGTGTCAAATGTTAGTGTTTAACCATAACATAAATTGAAGGGGCTAATAATAATTGAAAACTTAATAATCAAATGAACAACCGTTAAGGCTGAACTAGAAGTCGGGTGGTAACCTTAGGGTGTGTTTGGGTTGGGTGCGAACAGGGAATGAACACGGAACAAGGACAGGGACAGGTCAGCGTGGCTTGTTCCTGTTCGTTGTTCGCAGTTCGCGGAAAAAAGGGTAAAAGGGGTAACAGGGAACAGGGTAGTTCGCAGTAAGCATCGGTAAATAAAACACTTCATTGTAAATAAAACACACCCTATGAACTAATTAAGGTAAATAAAACACTTCATTGTAAGAGACGGTATTTTTTTTTTTTTTGAGGGACGGTTGGTAAAGCACCACGCTGTCAAATTTTATTAATAAAATAAAATTTACAAGAAAAGAAAAGAATAATTACAAAGGAAAAAAAAAGAAAAAGAAAAAAACAAAAGAGCCCTATACTAAAGATCTAGGATCTAAGCATGAATTCTCCAAGAATCTACATTTGATAAAATTTCGTTGAAGAGGAAATCAGGAGTGCTATGATTAGAGAAGATCCGTCTATTCCGTGATTCCCAAATATTCCAAGTTGGATGACTTCATAACTATTAACTATAAAGCAAGCACCCCATTACTTAACTACGTTGTTATTCTTCCTTACAAGTAAAGATAATATATAAACAGCTCAACTATAAAGTAATGCAATTGGTTTGTGCCAACGATGTACATCCAGTGACTAATTATGATTTTTTTTTTAAGACAAAGCTAGATAGTGACTATTTAGTAACTAACTATGATATTAAAAACATCATTAAAATTTATACACAGGCTCTTCCATGTACATTGCATAAGGAATACAATGTACACTATATTGTTTTTTGTGATTTGATCACAAGTTTTACATAAAACAGGTTCTAATCTAGAAACTGCCTTCCCAGCTGAACATAAAATTGTACATGTTAAGATAAAACCGGAGGCCATAAAACAGATATATTAAACTAATTGTTTGGAACTATGAAGATCTCCTCTCACAGAACATGTTGAACTTAAAACATTTACGAGTTACAACACTTCAACTAGTGAATATCCATCTATAGAATTGGCCTTAATTTCATAACTGAAATGACACGCACCAATAGTGCAGATATATAAATTCACCTTTCTCATTCCATCTCCTACATCCATCATTAAAAATATTTCTACAGATTGTGCTAGTATCTGCAATTTTCTTTAGAAAAATAGAAATAAAAATAAAATAAATTGCAAAATTACTAAAGTAACAGAAGGCAAGGAAGAAGACAAAACTATCAGCACTTCCCAAATCATCGTGGAAAACTGGAAATTCATCACGTAGTAAACATGTTTACTAGTAACAATTGTTACCATTTATATAACTTTTAGTATTGTATTAGTTCAGTAGCACCAAATACAAATAAAGTGCACTGTGCGCCGTGTAAACTGTGTTTTGGTGAATCCAGCTGCAGTTTCAATCATTGGCTGGACTAGTAAACTATGGCTTTAAAGTCTTCAAGTTCTACAACTCATTTTCCTCGAATTCTAATTTCAATCTTTTCTTCCTTCCAACATGTAAAAAATCTCCATTATACATGCAAGTTATTGGTATAAATTGTGAGTTTAGATTAATTTTGAAAAATAACTAGAAACACATGGAGGTTGAGGATGTCTAGCCTAACCAAAACCATCAGCATTCTAACAACTACTGGTATTGATAGGACTGTACCTCCTAATTCATTAAGGTCATCTAAAAAAGTCAAATCAAAACAGTAACTCCGCCCATATTATTTGAGCTATTTATTGTTTCATGAATAAATAGTTTAATGAAAAATGATTGTGATGCAAAAATAGACTGAGAACAAACAAATGCAAAGTTGAAATTTGAGAATTTCTGCTGCAGATCAGCACAATTAATGGTCTAATCAAGTTTCTACATAATTACAAAGTAAGATCAACTAGAACAAATAATAATAAAAAAAAAACGAACCCAAGCGGTACAATAAAGGAGTCAACTTGAGATATTTTTAAACAATTCAATCTCTATAATTTTTCCAGCACAAGCATCTAAATAAGCTTGGTGGAGACCAGGAAAAGTATTCTCATATGGCAGAACATACTTCTCCAAAAACCAGTTCTCTGATAATTTAACAAAAGAAGAAAATTTTAGATTTCCCACGGAAAGCCCTTTAGACATCAGAAACTTTCTGACAATGTTACGGGGAATCAGTCGCTTATTCAAGCTGTATGTGAGCATACCTGGATTAAGGACAATGTCATTCTTATCACAACCAGCATCCTTCAAGAGGAACTCCATTTTGCTGCTAACTGGTTCCTCTGGTAGCGCCAACAGCATAGGGGTCTTAGTGATTATAAGATTCACTTCCCCATGAGAAAATCCAAGACTTTTGAAAGTGTGCGGGTAGGGCTGCTAGTTGGACGAATTAAATTCCATGTCCAACCAAAGTCCACAATATTTAGTGATTTTCCATCCACGTCAGTTCAATTATTTGTCCACTATTGTCAATTGTTGTCCATAAGTTAACCATATGGATCAACTTTTGGACAAACTTATCTATAAAAAGAAGAAAGGGATACAAAAATGATATGACAGTGGAGAGATTTTAAAATAGAAATTCGAAATTTAAAATTTAAAAATTTTCAAATTTGAAATTTCAAAATTAATTTGAAATTCGAAATTCGAAATTTGAAATTTCAAAATTTTAAAATTCGAAATTTTAAATTTTAAAAATTTAATTTCGAATTTCAAAAATTTTGAATTTCGAAATTTTATAAATTCAAAATTTAAATTTTAAATCATTAATTTTAAAATTTGTTAAGAAATTAACAACAATTAAGAATCATATATGCATGGAACAATCACATCCATTTAAATTGAATCTATATATTCTTAAGTCCAAATTTGTCCACAATTTGTCCATAATTGTCCATAATTCATCCAAATTAAACTTAATAATTAGACTTGAACTAGACTTCAATCCAGTCCAAAAATATCCAATCTATAAATGTCCAACACTTGTCCAACCATATTTTTCATGGACCGTCCGGTCCATTAGCACCCCTATGTGCAGGCTTAGCCAGTCTATCATAATCAATGCATGGACAAACATGCCTGATAAACGTGCAAAACCCAAGTCCTCAGCCCTTTGGGCTTTCAGCCAAGTGTACGACGGTTGAGGGTTTTGGGGCTTTGGTTTTGGTTGTGTAGCAAGAGGTCGTGTGGTAAATGGTTGTATAAGTTAAAAGATATTTAATTATTGGATGTTTGGTTGTATACTAAGGATGAGTAAAAAGATTAAAATATTCTTAAATTTGAATTATTTAATTTGAATTAGTATTTTGTATTAATAAAACGTTGTGACCTAATTATTGTTAATTATTAATTATTATAAAATTAATTATTAATGATACTAACAAATATTTTTATTATTATGAAATATTAATAATTACTTCCAATTAAATATTATAAACATGATTAATTATTTAACAATAAAAAATTATTATTGATTAATTATTATTATTTAATCGTTATTATTAATAATTAATATTACTTGTTAAATATTATTAATAATTATTATTTGGTTATTAATTATACAATTATTTTTTATTATTATTTATGATTTTTTAATAATTATTGTTACTTATTAAATATTATTAATTATTAAATATTTTTATTAATTATTATTAATTATTTCTAAGGGGTATTGTTGGAAAAAAATTAAAGGGGATCGGTACATAACTTATGCGCCTTATGTAACGGGTGTTTGTTGACTTAAGGATGCATAATGATCGCAGGCAAAACCTAGGTCAAAATAAAACCTCGAGTCTACCGATCTAATGTTATGTGGTACAGCTTGAGGGTCAAATCCACAGGGACGGAGTCTGAGTACTAGTTCTAATCTTTTCTCAAAAGCTAGATTGAATATTTTTGTTGGGTTTTGGAGTTTAATGAATATTCAAGTAACAAAGCTATCTTAAAATGCAATAAGGTAAATGTTTTTAAGTGTTTTATGAATTTAATATTTAAAAGTATGCCTTAGGAAATTAGTTTCATCTATAATTATGTCATAGAGTGTCAAAACATCGACTTTCGTCGGTGGAATTAACTTACACGGCGCACAGAACCACCGTTCGGCCTACTGTTCTTGGTTTCCCAGCAGAACAGACAGTCGAATGGCTGCTCTGGACGTCGCGTACTCCACGTAAGTGTTGTATTCTTGGTCCATGCTTGTTACCACGTGCTGTGAAGGGTTTGGTGACAATACCTAAACTCGCTAACCTATGATTTTCACCTTAGACAAGGGTTTGGTACCGTACTAACCTAACGCCTCTTGAATGCTAACCTAACTTTCGTTGGGTTAATTGTTCAATCTATTTGTTGTAGTTCTTTGAAACATCTAACTAGCTATTAGTTATTTAGAAACCGTGTTATGCAACATGATTGGTTATCTCTCGATTTTCAACCTATCTTGTGATGTTGCTATTATTTAACTTATCAATTCGATATTTAGTTATCCTATCTAGATGTGCGCATTCATCAAGTTGGATTATAACGATTAACAAGCAAACAACAAGAAGTTAAATTGCCAACAAACAAATCATCATAATAACAAGCATAATCAAGTCTACAACATCCCTAATTATCAAACTAATCCCACATCCCTAAGACATAAATAAATCTAGCCTAACGTAGTTGTAAAACACATAATAAATGCTGCAAATAAAGATACAAATTCCATAAGTTTCGAATATAACATAAAAAGGGAGAAATACACCATATAACCTCCGTTTCTATGGCTTGAACTCGTGGAATCGTGGAGTGGATCAACGGTACTGCTTTTGCTGCACAACTGCTCCTCAAAGTCACTGCTACAACCTTCTCTCGCTGTGTAAAGGTGGAAACTTGCACCGTTATGGAGGAACGACGCAAGAACAAAGGTGGCTAGGGCTAAAAACGTCGAATCCCTTCTCCAAGGCAGAAGAAATCAATATATGGCAGTGGTGGAGGCGTGCTAGGGCAGAGAGAACTTTCCCTAGGTGGAAACTTGCCAAAACTCGCTGTAAACCTTCCAAACACGGCCGTTTTGGATGCTCCAGGCCGAACAATAGGCTGAATGGTCTCGAAATTGCGTGGGCTAAGAGGCATGTGGGCCAGGAATGAGTCATCTGGCCTGTGCTATGCTGTGGCACGTCATGTGAGGTGTTTCTTCAAGTTTCCAAATGATTTCCTCACGTCGTTCACACCAAAATGCTCGATTATCGTGTTGTTTCCACCAAAAACCTACAAAACAATTGAGAAACGGCGGCAATACCAAATCCTAGCAAATATGGCATAAAAACACAGTGAATATAATGGGTTGAGTCATAATTTAGGTGTATAGTCTGGCAAAAATATATATATAAATCAGAGATATCACATAACTTAAGTTATGCATCTTTCAGTCACGAACAAACGGGGCCTTTGGGTTTTGGACGACGTCACTTGATACAGTTCTTAATGAACATCATTATAAAAAAAATGCACATTTACCAATTACCACATATCTTAATTAACAAAATAGACTTATTTTTTTTTTAAAAAAAAAGATGCTTTTCATTTCCAATTTCAACATTTTATCGTTATTTTGATGAAATTTTTACATTTTACAAAAAGGTAAAATAAATAATTATAAGATCTTTATCGAAAATCCTCGGTTCATTTCCGATTGAGTCTCTGAGCAGTATGTTCATTTAGATTTAACCGAACAAATTTTATTGTAAAATATTATTTGATACAGTTCAGTTTAAATATATAGAAGTACGAATTTTGGCGCTGGTTATATTCCTACAATACCATATACTTGATTTCCTTCTTTTTTAATCACATACAACACTAAAATGGAATTATTGTGAAACAAATTTGACAGTTTTCATTCAAATATATATGTACGGTAATGAACCCCAATAAAATACTCGTTTTCTTATTAGATGGAAACCTAAAATATATTATTGTTTTCATGTGCTGATTGGTATCTAACCACGGATTAAATTGATCGAACGATACAAACAGGTGTTTACTAGCGTGTAACCATTTTTGGATCCACGCTTTTACAAGGAGTAGTGATGATTTGAAAATTTTCAGTCTAATATGATTTAACCGAGTTAAAATTTAGTTAAATATATTTCATTTATAATTCGGTTAATGGAGTTATTCAGTCCTTTTGGTTTACATTTTTTCCAATTACATAAAAGAAACAAACACGAACGATCCCATTATCAAATTCTTCTTTCTTTTTTCATGGGAAAGCACAGCACGCAAGGAATTCTTATAAGTACTCTATAATTAACACTCCAAATATCACCCTCAAATGCACACTCATCATTATCAAATAAACATTTACCTAAGTCAATTAATTACAATTGTTGATAATTGTTACATCACATGTTTTGATCAAGTCAAATCACATTTTGACAACTCTTAGTAGCTGTAATCAATGTCAGGACTCATCTTTCAAATCCACCATTGCCATCAAATTACACGTAGATGTTATGTATCATACATACTTACCTACTGATCGAATGCGCATTTATTGTCTCATAATCAAACTTCCAGACTTGTATATAATGCACACTTCACGAACATTTTGTTTTTGAAAAATTGACCACAATTAGTTCATGATTATTTTGACAACAAATGTAATACTCAATTTTTATCAAAGAATTGTGGCATGCTAGCGAGATGAGCTAAAAAGATCATGTCGTCAAATTTTAGTGTTTGTCAATAACATAAATTGAGAGTAGATATTCAATAATCAAACGAACAAGCGTACGACAGAACTTAATATCAGTTGCAATCCTTATATAACAAGTGTCATAAACAGATCACTTTATTGTAAGGGACACTATTGGATGACTTCATACAACAATTCATACGGACACTTTGTGTTCAAACTTTTACGTTTACCTTAAAAAAAAAATAAATCGTTTAAAGGCAATTCTGATGTCATTAATAGAACATGTTAACAAGAAATTAACACGTTAACAAGCCAGAGCATGGTATATAAACAGTAAAGACCTAGGAATTTGATTTGTTTTTGTTCTTTCCTGAACATACTAAATTTACTAGCAGAATAGCAAAATAGCATTGAGGAACAATGAATACAAATTCAAAAATCAAAGAGGGTTACATACATAATGAAGACAGTGCAATATGGTTAAAATTTGAGAATTGCTGTTGCAGCTAATAAAATTAATGCTTTAGTTAATATTGCAACTCATTACAAAGTAAACTAACTTAAAAATTGGTTAAAAAAAAAAAATAAAATAATGACAACCTAACCAGGTAAAATTTAAATTTGCATGAAAGTCGGCTTGAGATCCTTTGAAACTATTCATTTTTCCTCAGTATTTTTGGGAAAAGCATCTAAATATGCTTGGTGGAGGCCAGGAATGACATGCTCATGTGGCAGCACGAACTTCTCCAAAAACCGCGCCTCAATTGGCTGCATAAAAGAAGCGATAGCTCTATTACCCGCTGGAAGATTTTGCGACATCAGAAGCTTCCGAACAACATTGCGTGGAATCAGCCTATTCTCCAAGCTGTATATAAGCAAAGATGGATTTCGAACCACATCCAACTTATCACAATCGGCTTCCTTTAGCAAAAATTTCATTTTGCTACTTACCAGATGCTCCGGTATCAACAACAAAGAAGGGATTCTACCAATAATAATGTCCACATCCTCCTGCAAAAGCCCATGACTTTTCATGTTGTCAAGCCTTGCATCTATGTTCCGTTCATTCAGACAGCTCACAACAATCAATGCATACAAAAAGGTTCCGGATGAACGAGCACAGCCTAATTTATCAGCCCTCTCAGCTACCATTTTCAGAGCTTCAGGCCCGTATGTGATCAATCTAGGAGCTGCCCTAATCAGCCGGACAATTTGACGAATAGTTAAACCACATTGCTCTTGAAGGAAAGATAAGTTGGGACTGGCAACCTTATCCAAGTGGCCAAAAAGGAGTCCTGGATCCCTTTTGAGGAGCACAGTCAGATACTCTACTGAGCCGAGGGCTCCCAGCCAGAATTCAACCTTATGCACTATATTGAATGTAAGTATACCGGGCTTGCGGGATAGGATCCGTGAAATGTCTTTGATTGAGAGGCCAACCTCTTGTAGTATTGTCATATTTGGTCTGACGGTCTTCTCCACGCTAGAACAAATGAAGCGAGGGTCGCGCAACAAGGCAGCTCTTATGTCGGATTCATTTATGCCAGTTTGTCTGAGAAACTGGAGCACAGCATCAGGCTTATCAGTGGATTTGAGGTGATGGATGAACCTGGATGCTCGGATAGCATCCTGAGAGGAAAGCCCGCATGATTGGACAAGGTATTCTATTGCAAATTGGGCATTTGGGGGTGATGCTTGAGTGGTAGTGTTTGAGGCAGCGAATGGTGTGCTTCTATTAAGAAAAAAAGACGTATGGAGGCAATGGATTCTCCCCAGAAACAAACTCACAGACATAGTCACTCTATAACTAGGGCCAACTCACTATGTTGCTTCAGCCCTACATATCGGTTTGTGTGCGTATAGTCATTTTTATCTACAAGAATAGAAATGCAATTAAATTCATATTTGATCTTGGCCGAGGTTTCATTATCACAAGTAGGTCCTTTTCCTTCAAATAAAACAGATGCAAAAAAAAAAAAAAGCATTCCAGCCCCTTTTCTAACAGAAACCTTTTGAAACTACCAGTAATGAACAAGTTAGTTTACCAACTGGCACCGCCCCAAAAATCTCAAGACCCATATCAACTGGCATGCTTATTTGCTGGTGATTCAGCTGGAAAAATCACATGAAAACCCTTTTAGAAACCACAATTTGTGAAGGCTTAGCCTTTAGTTGCTGCTAATTGATGACTTTGACCAAGAGCAAGAGGGAAGCTCAATTTAAGCAAACCCAGAACGGAAATAGCCACAAACATATAGTTGGGTTCTTTCAAATAAACGCTATATATATTGAGCAATTATAAGCCACTAATCACAGTACAAAGCTTCAAACAAAAAAAAAGGAGAAAGAATGAATAGGGTAAGGAAATACCACCAATGTGGATGAAGTAAGCAAGACCTGGACTCCATCGTCCATTTCACAGCGCTTTCTTTTTCTAATTTTTTTCAAAATATATCAAGAGAGGCAAGGAAACGAGAGGGAAATGGAATGGCTTTTATCGGTGGCGGTGCAAGAGAGAGAGAGGGAGAGAGCAGTGACAGAGACTGCGTACACGGGGAAAGGGATAATGGGGAGAGAGGGAAAAGGGTTGGAACGAAAGTTACGAAAGGGATATCGCCATTCGAATTATTTACGGTTTCATTTTTAGTACAATATGCTCGCATTAAAATATTATAGAACGGAGAATTTATTAGTACAATATTTAAGATGAAATGTCATAGTTACAAATCATGTACAGTCACCTAGTGTGATATTGGATATAACCCCTCAAAACTTGATCATCTGGATATAACTTCCTATAATCTTCGAAATTAGAAATAACCCCTATAATCATGTTACTCCGTAATATAAATCCTTCTCATTCATTTAAATAATTTTTTATATAAAAATTTTCAGCTTTTAAGGTGTATGACTAAATTGCCCTTCGTCTCTATCGATGAAACCCTAGCTCGTACCTCCCATCTGCCTACATGTGCATATACTTCATCACTATATCATGTAATATTCAATTCTAAGTTTAATCAACGAAGGGCTTAAATGCATCAGTAATTGTAACGAAAGACTTTAGTGGAGAGATGTGGTGCGTTGGGCCTCTTTTTTGTTCCTTTCATTTCATTTATTTTGGAATTTGCCAATTTGGATGAGAACTATGCAATATCAAGGCCCAGGCTGAGCACTTATGTAATTGATCCATGCAAGCTTTCTAAAATCACATTATCTTTGAAATTGCGAGCCTCAGTTTGTACTTCACAGATTAAGCTGCTTATTTACAATTTCGTGAATAGATTTTGGGAAACAAACAAAGTAATGGAAATCATGAGTCGAGAGTCTCGTTGAGGAAGATAAGGTTATTTTGGTCATATATATTGAAATCTAAAATTTTTTATTTAAAATATTGTTTAAATGAATGAGAAGGGTTTATATCCAGAAATGACTTGATTATAGGGGATTATTTCCAATTTCAATGATTGTAGGGGGTTATATCCAGATGAACAAGTTTTGAGAGGGTTATATCCAATTTTCCCTTTATAATAAATGCAACCATAAAATTTATAATTATGGGCAAGGCGTTATTATTTATGAAATAGAACAAAGTAAAGTAAAGAAGTTTTAATTTGTCATTTGAAATTTAAATTTGAATTATTGATAAAAAAAAAAATGTTACCCACAAATGATTACAATAAAAAGGTTGTAATGAGGTCATCTCTCATAGATATCCATTTCAGTTCTGTTTTCGGATTATAATAACAGCTAATTAAAAAGATTAACGGTAATATTTTGAGTTGTAAATTTAATAATATATATGTGTACAATTGTACACTATATTAAAACCGAATACATTCATGTGTTTGCTATTTGTTAGAACAGCACCAAAGCCCAGTAAGCCCAGATTGGATCTGGTCTAGTTAATTCACCGTCAGTCAGTCAGTCAGTCAGTCACCGAGTCACCGTTGAGCAGCCGGCGAGTCAAAATTGGTCAAAACCCTCCTACTCGTTCAGTCGCTCTCGCCGCCTCCATTCGTACTACTAGTACCGTACTAGCATGAGTCTCCTTTTGAGGAGACTGAAACTCCAACTCCGCCTCCTCCCTCCTCCTGCTCATTCGCCTCCCTTTGATTACTATCTCACCATCACCCCTTTCTCTCGCCTCCTCTCCTCCACTTCTGCCATATCCCCTCAACCTCCATCTTTTAGCCCGGAGTACCTCATCCACTCCTGCGGCCTCTCTTCCGACGAGGCTGTCCGGGCGTACCACAAGATCCAGCACCTCAAGTGCCCGGACAAGCCCGATGCCGTGCTCCGATTCCTGCGAGATATCGGCATCAGCGAATCCGACATCAGAAGGGCTGTCTCACGGGATGCTTGGATACTTTGCTCTAGCGTGGAGAAGAATCTGAGACCCAATGTCACAAAGCTACGAGAGGTCGGCCTCTCAATTCATGACATTTCATATATCCTTTCCCGTACCCCTAAAATTTTGGTAATTGTTTCTTGTCATCCATCCAAATATCATCCATGTCATCCAAAATCTTATTTATCCTTTTTTCGACGTGATTTGTCCCTCCCTTCCTTCCGCGTCTCATCTCCCTCCCTCCCCTCCCTTTCATTAGCGCTCTCGCCTCCCTCCCTCCCCTACCTCCTTCCGTTTAGTCTTGTTGTTCTTTATCTCCATTTTTTATGTGTGCTTCTTACTACCTAAATGTTCAGTTTATTTTAATAAGTCAACATCTAATATGCGTAAGTGTTCAGTTAGTTATAACAAGTATCTAGTATATATTCAGTCAGTAATACTAAAACAGTATCCAATAAGTGTATTGGTTCACTTTGTTTATTATATATGTTCAATTTGTATGCGTATATGTTCACTTTATTTTTTTTGGATGGCGTGGATGACATTTTGTTGGATGACACTTATCATTCCTGTAAAATTTTCCAGTTTAACTTTGCCCCAAAGATTGACTTCTGGTTGGGGGTCCTTGGCACCGCCCAGAATTTGTCCGTGGCCGTAAGAAGGTCTGGCGTTTTCCTTGGTATGAACTTGGAAAAGGTAATCCTCCCCAACTTGTGCTTTCTTAAAGACCACTGTGGTGTATCGTCTTCTCAAATTGTGCGGCTGATTAAATCATGTCCTAGATTCCTCACATTTAACAATGAAACTTTGAAGATGAAAGCCCAGAGGGCTGAGGAGTTGGGGTTTGCACGCTCATCAGGCATGTTTGTCAATGCATTAATTGTGATCAGCCAGCTGAGCCAACACAATTTTGATGCAAGGCTAAATAACTTGAGAAGTCTCGGGCTTTCTCAAGAGGAAGTGAACCTTATGATCAGTAAGAAACCTACGCTGTTGGGGCTATCAGAGGAACTGATAAGCAGCAAAATGGAGTTCCTGCTAAATGAAGCAGGTTGTGATAAGAATGATATTGTCCTAAATCCAGTTATACTAACTTTCAGCTTGGATAAACGACTGATTCCTCGGAACATTGTTAGAAAGTTTCTGATGTCTAAAGGATCTTCTCCAACAAATTACAAATTTACTTCTCTTATGATTCCAAACGAGAAGCATTTTGTGGAGAAGTATGTTCTGCCATATGAACATGACATTCCTGGGCTCCACAAAGCATATGTTGATGCTTGTGCTACAAAAAATATGGCAATAGATTAGGTTTTGAGAGTTTGACTGTCCTGCTGGTTTATGGGGTTATGTTTTTTATTACTTTGGAAATTTTTCTTTTTATTTTCAAAGTCAGTTCCAGTTTATGACAAGGATATGTTAAAATTTTAGTATGAAATTTGAACTAAGCTATTCTAATCTTCACTTGCCTGAGAAGAGTATGCTTTGTTAAAAACAATTTATTTTATAATTCGTCAAAATGTGAAAGTTGTGTTAAAATTATTGTGCCAGAAAATGAGCAGTTCAATTAAAAGACTAGCCTATGAACAAAAAAAATGTTCACATCACAACAGGTCAACAGGAGTAAGCAAGATATATGAGCAGCATGTACTGGCATCGACATTCTGCACTAGCAGGAGTAAGCAAGATATATGAACAACATTGGAGAAGGCAGGATCAAAGAATGAAAAGAAGCGAAAGATAGAATGAACAAGGAGAAGGAATGTGTCGGTCTTTTTGAATTTCTGTTGCATTCTTCATTAATCTGTGCATAAAGTTTCTTGTCTTTCCTTTTACAGTGTGAGAGATGAAATCTAGCTGTCACTAAACGTTGTTTTGTTTTAAATAAATTTGAAAATAGAAAAGCATTCATGAATGCAGTTTAATTTGATTAATATCTATCTTGTGGCTTCCCATAAGTGTTGTCTTCTATGTTGTAATAGGGAGGACAAAAAAAATTTTTTTTTTTTTTTTTTTTGGCCGGGAGGGGGGGGGTGTTTACTGTGTTAACGTATTTTAATTCCAGGTTATGAAATTTAGCACCAAACCTTTTTAGGCTAAAGCCATTGTTTTCTGATAAATTATTAGAAAAAAATTTGGGAAAAGGACTGATAAGAGACGATGAAAAAAGTTTTTGTTAATTCAACGTTATAAATTGACACTAGTTCCTTCGAAATAGAACAACTGAACAAGAAACTCCTTACAAACCCAATAAAACCGAATACGAGTTTAGTATAACATCCCCAAAGCCCATTAGCCTTAGATAGCGATAGCCTTAGATTGGATCTGATCCAGTCCAGTTAACTCTGGGTTTCTGGCTCTGTCTAGTTCTTTTCTTCTTCTTCCAAAATTGGTCAAAACCCTCCACTCAATAATTCTCCGCCTCCAGTCCTGCTACTATGACTCTCCTCCTCCTGAGGAGACTGAAGCTCCAACTCCCTCCTCCAGCTCATTCGCCTCCCTTTTCTCATCTCACCATCACTCCTTTCTCTCTCCTCCTCTCCTCTGCTTCTGCCATATCCCCTCCTCAAGCGCCACCTCTAAACCCTCAATCTTTTAGCGCAGACTACCTCATCCGCTCCTGCGGCCTCCCTTCCGATGAGGCTGTCCGGGCCTACGAGAAGATTCAGCACCTCAAGTCCCCCGATAAGCCCGACGCCGTGCTCCGTTTCCTGACAGAAATCGGCATCAGCGAGTCCGACATCAGAAGGGTGGTTTCGCGGGACGCTCGCATACTTTGCTCTAGCGTGGACAAGAATCTGAGACCCAATGCCACAAAGCTACAAGAGGTCGGCCTCTCCATCGAAGAAATCTCAGGTATCATCTACCGCAGCCCTAATGTCTTCCGATTCAATTTTGCACCCAAGATCGATTTCTGGATGGGTATCCTCGGCACGGGAGAGATTCTCTCTGTCGCCCTAAAAAGGTCTGCGGCATTCCTCAATATGAACTTGGACAATGTTGCGGTGCCCAACTTGTCTTTCCTTCGAGAGCAGTGTGGTTTATCTACTCCTCAAATTTGTCAGCTGATTAAATTGTATCCTAGATTGATCTCATCTAGCACTGAAACTTTGAAGATAAAAGCTAAGAGGGCTGACCAGTTGGGGATTGCGCGCTCATCAGGGACATATATGTATGCATTACATATTGTCGCTACACTGAATGAACGCATGTTAGATGCACGGCTAAATAACTTGAGAAGTCTCGGTTTTTCAGGGGATGAGGTAACAATTTTGATAACTAGATCCCCGTTGTTAGTGACCATCCCTGAAGTGCTAGTTGCCAGAAAAATGGAGTTCCTGACGAAGGAAGCTGGTTGTGATAAGATTGATGTGCTCCGATATCCATCTCTGCTCTCTTACAGCTTGGAGAAGCGGCTGATTCCTCAGAACCTTGTTCGAAAACTTCTCAAGTTGAAAGAACATCCAGTTGCTAATAAAAAATTTTCTTCTTTTGCGAGGCCAACTGTGAAAAAGTTTGTGGAGAGGTTTATTCTGCCATATGAGCGTGACATTCCGGGCCTCCACGAAGCATATGCAGATGCTTCTGCTGGCAACATGGTGGAATCCAACGGTGTAAAGAGTTTATCAAGTTGACAGTCTTGTAGGTTCAGGTACTCAATTGGATTTGACCTCGTGAGATTATTCAATTTCTTTTGTTATTATTATTAAACCTTTTCTAAGTGACTGCTAGTTTGTAATGATATGCAAACTAATTTGTTTATTTTCTCTAGTCTAATTTTCAAAATTCAACTATATTGTACTATAGTTTAACTGAGAAATCCCAACTTTATTTGATTGGTACTTTATATGCTTTACCTTTATTCTACTTGCTTAGTTTTTTTTTTTTTATATATATTTAAGCGAGCACTTAATATGAAATGCTAAAATCACTAGGTCGCATTAATTCAGTTTCTTCAAATAAGATCTGGTATAATTGTGATCACAGAAGCTACTGGGTTTTGTTTTCCAAGAATAGATCAAGTACCCGAGTCATATATAATCCTGATCTTCTTAGAAAATAAAACCCAGTAATGTGATTTTGAATGTCTTAATTTGTTGTCCTTATGGAAAACCCCATTGATCATTGTTAAGAAAATATGTCTGTTATATGATATCTTAGTAGTGTTTAATTGTTTGTCTACTGTGTAGTGTGATTTTGATGGCATTTGTTATTTGACTGTTAGCAATTGTTCGATGGATTTTGTGTTCTTGACTAAACTCTGATGTTGATGTATGCTGTGGTTGGTATTGCTGCTGGACTAATACGGTACTAAATTATTTATTATTAGATGATACCTTGTACCTGTAGCTAATGTTTCCATCCTAGTGTTTTCTCAGTTTTCATTTACCAGTAACGTTGATTTTGTATTTGGTTCCTTCGTTTGGTGCTAGCCAACCAACCTAATTCATTGAATATCGAATGAAACAAACATAAATGGAATTTTTGAACCGCTGTGCTTTTGGTGTTCGTCGGTACATATTGTAAATATTAACGGAATCATTTGTGTAAATGTCATTTTTGGGTATCAAACTAAAACTAATTTACTACTTGTCATCACATATGTAGCAATTGAGCTATTTTGTCACCTTTTGTAACTTTCAACCAAGTTTCATTCCGGAGGAGAGTATGCTTTTTAAAAACAATTTATTTTAAAATTAGTCAAAAATGTGAAAGTTGTGTTAAATTACTTGCCATAAACGGAGTAGTTCGCTTAAAAGACTATCGTCAGCGTATAAAAAGAATGTTTACGTCAAAAAATTTGTGACTGCTTTAGCCTTTAATTCCTACTAATTGACGATTTTGACCAAGAGCAAGAGGGAAGCTCAATTTAAGCAAACCCACAACGTGTGGAAAATCTTGTTGTTTCACGTTCAGTTGGTGTGACCTTTTAGAGGATTTACGTCATCTTGGTAGTAATATAAACATTTATATTACAAGCTATAAGAGGTTCTATCACTACATTATAGCCGTCCAAACGACATAGTCGATACGTATCCGATCCACTAGTTTTGTGTCTATCCTTATCTCATGATATTATGAATAATATGCAAAATAGGATCGTGTCATTCTTGCATATATTCGTTTCTTGATCTCTCAAACGAATTATAATTATAACTACTTCAGTTATATTGCATGCTATATAATTCCGCTTTACCAAGGGGCCCAGTAATATCATAACTCAGATAACTGAGGGACAACGATAATCAATATATAAATCTCTCCCGCACAAGCCACATACAACGAACTACTAATTCCCTCCATCAACAGATAACTAAGATCAGTAAAGAGATGGTCTTAATCAGTAATCACATTACATATTTCTCATGTGAGAAACTCATACATCTCATATCTTGGATTCAAAGACACGATGGAAATATTAATGACACAAAACACAATCCATATAATATTCCATCCCGTTAGGTCATGTTCAATATATATAAAGCATACTCATTTTATACATACTCATGTCATTGAATGATAATCTTTTATCAACATTTATAGAACTACAATGTACTTCAATCGACATGACAATCTTGCTCGGTAATTATTGTTCCTCTTAATTACCACGATTGTGAACGCATTTAGAATCATATGTTTTCATCTTAAGAGTTTTACGATTCAAGACCAAGAGTATCTTCTTGAACACTTCTAAAGACATAACATAATAATTCATGGAACAAGAATGTCTAACAATAACATTCAAAATCATGAACAATACATAAATTATCATTAACTAAAATAACTTTCAAAACACCCATCCTTCACCTTTCTCTCGCCTCCTTTCCTCTACCTCTGCCATATCCCCTCAACCTCAATCTTTTACCCCTGACTACCTCATCCACTCCTGCGGCCTCTCTTCCGACGAGGCTGTCCGGGCGCATAAGAAGATCCAGCACCTCAAATCCCCCGACAAGCCCAATGCCGTGCTTCATTTCCTCAGAGAAGTCGGCATCACCGAGACCCACATAAGGAATGCTGTGTTGCGAGAACCTCGAATCCTTTGCTCTAGCGTGGACAAGAATTTGAGACCCAATGTTGCAAAGCTACGAGAGGTCGGCCTCTCTATTCATGACATTTCATTTATCATTTCTCGTACCCTTAAAAGTTTCCGGTTGAATTTTGCCCCAAAAATTGACTTCTGGTTGGAGGTCCTTGGCTCCACAGACAACTTGTCTGTGACCCTCAAAAGGCATGGCGTTCTCCTTGATATGAACTTGGAAAAGACAATCCTGCCCAACTTGCGTTTCCTTGAAGACCACTGTGGTGTATCGTCTTCTCAAATTGTGCGGCTGATTAAATCATGTCCTAGATTCCTCACATCTAACATTGAAACTTTGAAGATGAAAGCCCAGAGGGCTGAGGAGTTGGGGTTTGCATGCTCATCAGGCATGTTTGTCAATGCATTAATTGTGATCAGCCAGCTGAGCCAACACAATTTAGATGCAAGGCTAAATAACTTGAGAAGTCTCGGGCTTTCTCAAGAGGAAGTGAACCTTATGATTGGTAAGACCCCTATGCTGTTGGGGCTATCAGGGGAACTAATAAGCAGAAAAATGGAGTTCCTGTTAAAAGAAGTTGGTTGTGATAAGAATGATATTGTCCGAAATCCAGTTATGCTTACGTTTAGCTTGGATAAACGACTGATTCCCCGGAACATTATTAGAAAGCTCCTGATGTCTAAAGGGTCTCTGCCACTTATGGCTCGAACTGAGAAGCAGTTTGTGGAGATGTATGTTCTGCCATATGAACATGATATTCCTGGGCTCCACAGAGCATATGTTGATGCTTGTGCTACAAAAAATATGGCAATAGATTAGGTTTTAGAGTTTGACTGTCCTGCTGGTTTATGGGGTTAGGTTTTTTATTACTTTGGAAATATTCCTTTTATTTTCAAAGTCAGTTCCAGTTTATGACGAGGATATGTTGAAATTTTAGTATGAAATTTGAACTAAGCTATTCTTATCTTCACCTGCCTGAGAATAGTATGCTTGCTAAAACCAATTTATTTTATAATTCGTCAAAAATGTGAAAATTGTGTTAAAATTATTCTGCCAGAAATTGAGCAGTTCACTTAAAAGACTAGCCTATGAAAAAAAAAAATGTTCACATCACAACAGGAGTAAGCAAGATGTATGAACAACATGTACTGGCACCGGTACAGATAGAGAGTCGAGTCAAAACTAATTATGTTGGACCAGATCCTCTGCACTAGGACGAGTACGCAAGATATAGGAACAACATTGGAGAAGGCAGGATCAGAGAATGAAAAGAAGCGAAAGATAGAATGATCAAGGAGAAGGAATGCGTCAGTCTTTTTGAATTTCTGTTGCATTCTTCATTAATCTGTGCATAAAGTTTCTTGTCTTTCCTTTACAGTGTGAGAGATGAATATAGCTGTCACTAATTTGACGTTGTTTGTTTAAATAAATTTGAAAATAGAATAGCATTCATGAATGCAGTTCGATTTGATTAATAGATACCTTGGATGTATGAAAATACATGTGATAAAATGATAAAATAAATGTCATGATAAATGGCATGCTTAGTCCGTAAATAATTTATGCAAGCAATGTGAATATTATTGGTATAATGTTTGAAAAACATTATAAGGAATAATATAGACATCACATAATGCAATAATATGTTTCATATTATTAGTTCATAAATTAATTTACTAAACAGATTGCAAATTGACTAGAAGAGAGTGTTTGGGGGCAAAAGTGTAATTTTCCAATTAACACATGAGTTGCCCTAATGCCATCTTATAAAAAGGGACTTTGATGAGTGGATGGCAGCAAGTTTTTCTCTCCCCCACGTTTTGGTGGCTGGTCACAACTTTTCTCTTGTGTAGAGAAGAAGAAACCCACTCACAACACTCTTTTCTCTCTTGCATAGTTTAGCCACCTAAAGAAAGCTTGTTCTTTGAGGTCTAGGTGGTTGGATCTAAGCTCTAAACTCACCATCCATCTATCTAAGCGTTGGTTGAGTTTGTTGTTTAGTTTCAAGGTGAACCGAGAGGAAGAAAACGCGTTGCAACGGCTAAAACGAAAACCGAAGGTTTCCAAGAGATCTAGAGAGAAATCGACTTCTCTCTACAAAGAGATTTGACAATCTCTTGAGGTATAACATTCTCCCCTCCTCAAATAAAGTTTCTTGAGGTTGTAAGTGTGTACATGAGGTGCTTGATGAAATGTTTTGCTGAAATCTTACTTGCTATTGTCATAGAAAAGTAGATCCTTTGTGTATTGTTCTTATTCGTGAAAAAAATTTAGAAATTACACTTCCTTAGCATACACACGAAATCCCAACAAAGGGGGGATGGTGAGATAGTAATCAAAGGGATGCGAATGAGCAGGAGTTGGAGTTTCAGTAACCTCAAAAGGAGACTCATGCTAGTACAGTACTAGTAGTAGGAATGGAGGCGGCGGAGAGCGACTGAGCGAGTATGAGGGTTTTGACTCGTCGGCTGCCCAACGGTGACTTGGTGTGTGATTGATGCATCTGAGGGCCTGCTTCAGAAGGTGTAACCTGAGCTAAGGTAAGGAAGAGGAAGGACAGTATCCTGTTTCAATTGATATCTCTGGTTGAATCGAAGGAAATCAAAGAGCACCGGAGTTCCTCAGAAAATGGGTTTGGAAAGAAAGTCAGTACTCTCCAAAATTGGGGTGTGCTAGCATTGTCTTAGAAATTAAAAGTCCATGACCATAGTATCTTATAATTTTTTGACTCTTTTATCCACTAGCATTTTTCATTCTCTACTGCAAATTGAAAGGAGGACTAAATTGTCTTTTTCTACATTTTTAATGAGGTAACTGATGTTAGCTTCCAGTATGATTTTTTGACATATGGAGCACAGTACTTTCATTCATCCAAACTTCCTTCATCTTCTTTCCTCTTCCGTTCCTTACCTTAGCTCAGCTTACACTCTTCTGGAGCAGGCCCTGAGTGTCGAAGAAGAAAACTGGACAGAGCTAGAGACACAGAGTTAACTGGACCAAATTCAATCTGGGTGTAAACTAAAGTAAATGTAAATAACACACAGAATTTAACGTGGTTCAGTACAATATGTACCTACGTCCACGACTCACACACACCACCATTTTTTATTTCTTTTCAATAAGTTCGGTTACACAGAGAGAGAGAAGAAGAAGTTATTTCGGGGAAGAAGAACAAGCCGCCTTTATAGAACACAGGCAGGCTGGAGAATTAAATTATTTCTATTTTTAGATAAAATAAAAAAGGAAGTAAACTCTGTCGGATCTGTCCATTTCGGACCGAAATCACTCCATTTCGGTCCGAAATGAGTTGCTTCACTTCCACACTCCCCCTCAAGTTGGTATGTAGATATTTCGCATACCCAACTTGTCAATCACCGACTGAAAACTTGTAATGGATACTCCTTTTGTCAGTATATCAGCCAACTGATCTTCTGTTCTTACATGGGGAATATTGATGACCTTTTCTTCGAGATTTTGTCGAATAAAATGACGATCCACTTCAATGTGCTTGGTTCTATCGTGTTGAACTGGATTCTGAGAGATAGCAATTGCTGCCTTGTTGTCACAAAACAACCTCATTTCTTCACCACTATAGAAACCAAGATTTTTGAGCACCCTTTTTATCCATAACAATTCTTGCAGTCCTTTAGCAATTCCCCTGAACTCTGCTTCTGCACTTGACAATGCTACAACCTTCTGCTTCTTACTTCTCCAAGTGACCAAATTGCCACCAACAAATGTAAAATACCCAGAAGTAGATTTTCTGTCAGTTATGTCTCCTGCCCAGTCAGAGTCCGTATATCCTTTAACAAGAAGATGTCCATTTTTCTTGAAAAATATACCTCGTCCAGGAGATCCCTTGAGGTACCTCAAAATCCACATGACTGCATCCATGTGTTGCTCACTCGGAGCATGCATAAACTGGCTCACCACAGATACGGCATAGGCAATGTCAGGCCGTGTATGTGATAAGTATATGAGTCTCCCTACCAATCTCTGGTATTGTTCTTTGTTTGCTGGCACCTGCTCAGGAAAAATTCCTAACTTGTTGTTCTGTTTGGTGGGTGTGTCAACAGGTTTGCAATCCAACATACCTGTTTCAGCAAGCAGATCTAGCACATATTTTCTTTGAGACAGAGATATACCTTCTTTGCTTCGTGCTACTTCAATTCCAAGAAAATACCTCAAGCCACCCAAGTTCTTCATCTCAAATTCCTTGGATAGTTTGTTCTCTAAATCTTGGATTCCTTCAGAGTCATCACCTGTAATAATCATGTCATCAACATAGATTATCAAAATAACAATTTTCCCTTTATTCTTTAAAAAGAACAAAGTATGGTCAGCATCACTCTGTGTATATCCATATCTTCTCATTGCAGTACAAAATCTGCCAAACCACGCTCTAGGTGATTGTTTTAAGCCATATAGTGCCTTCTTCAGTCTGCACACAAGAGGTTGTCCACTTGAATGACCATATCCGGGTGGTATGTCCATATAAATTTCTTCTTCTATGTCACCATGCAAGAATGCATTTTTCACATCAAACTGGTGTAATGGCCAGTCTTTGTTAGCTGCAATGGACAACAGTATTCTAACAGTATTAAGCTTGGCTACAGGTGAGAAAGTCTCCTGATAGTCTACTCCATAGGTCTGAGAGTATCCTTTTGCCACTAGCCTTGCTTTATACCTGTCAATCTCTCCAGTGGGCCCATACTTCACTGTGAAAATCCATCTGCAACCAACTGTTTTTCTGTTTTTTGGCCTACTCACTAATTCCCAAGTCTCATTCTTTTCTAATGCATCCATTTCTGTCTTCATTGCATCCACCCACTTAGGATCACTCAGGGCTTCCTCAAGATTTCTTGGAATTTGCACTGATGCAAGTGTCTTGTCAAACTCCTTCATTTGTTCTGGCATATGAGATAGATTCATGAAATTAGCCATCGCATATCTGCCTTCACCACTTTCATCTGGTCTATATCTCTTTGGAGGCTTTCCTCTGTTAATCCTGAAAGGCAACTGATAACCAGGATTAGTAGTAACAGGTTCAGGAATACTTACCTCTGACTCCGGAGAATGGTCATGTGGTGATTGAGGGGACTGTATCACTTCTTCATCTTCATCTGATGAACCCGAAACATCAAGTGGGTCCATTTCTGGATCTGAATCAGAAGAATTCCCAGACTGCAGATCATGATTTGGACCGAAATCCATATTCAAGTCATCTATACCTTCTCTGTTCGGACCGAACTGGTCTGAATTCGAACTGGACCGAGCTATATCATCCTCATTGTCACCTCTGTCAGTTGATTTCGAACCGAAATGATCTAGATTCGAACCGAAATGGGTAGGTATTGATCCGGTTTCATCACTCACTACAGCATCAAATAACGGTTCGTTCTCTGTCATACTCTCCCCCTGAGAATGAACCTTATTCTTCACAAAGTAACCCTCAGTCTCAATAAATGTCACATCCATTGTTGTATAGGTCTTCCTGGTTATTGGATTAAAACACTTATACCCTTTTTGATGATTACCATAACCTATGAACACACATTTCTCAGCACAAGGATCCAATTTTGAACGCAAGTGTTTTTGAATATGGACATAGGCTATACATCCAAAGACTCTTGGTGGGATATTTAGGACTGAAGGAATAGAAGTGTAAGTAGACAGCACTTGTAGTGGTGTTTTGAAATTGAGAACAACAGAAGGTAACCTATTCATCAAGTAAACCGCTGAAGTAACTGCATGATCCCAGTATGATTGTGGCACATTATTTTCTAACATCATAGCTCTAGTTATTTCTAGTATGTGTCTGTTTTTCCTTTCAGCTATACCATTCTGTTGTGGAGTACCAACACAACTGGTTTCATGTATGATTCCTTTAGAAGTGAAAAAATCTCCCATAGTTTTGTTGATAAATTCTGTGCCATTATCACTTCTAAAAATTTTTATATCCTTGTTAAATTGTGTCTTAACCATATTAACAAAGGACTGAATAGCCTGTGGGACTTCAGCTTTACTTTTTATCACATTTACCCAAGTCATTCTGGTACAATCATCAACAAACAAAACAAACCATTTATTTCCACGCAAAGAATTAACCGGGGATGGCCCCCACACATCAGAATGAACCAAATCAAAGAGACCAGAATTATTATTATCAAACTTTTTCCCAAAATGAGCACGATGACTTTTAGATTTGATACAAACATCACAATCAAAAGTTTCATCCTCACAACCAGAAAATAAACTAGGGTAAAGTTTCTTTAGGTACCCAAATGATGGATGACCTAAACGCTTATGCCACATCCAAACCAAAGCTCTTCGACTTGAACTTGAACCAGCAGAAACACATGCTCTTCCAATAGCAATATCTTCCAAGTGATACAGTCCTCCCTTCTTAGTACCACGACCAATAATCTCCTTCGTCAAGAGGTCCTGAAAGAGACAAAACCTGGGATACATGAGCACTGCACAGCCAAGTTCTTCACACAATTGTCCAACTGATAAAAGTTTAGATGAAAGAGAAGGAACTAAAAATGTATTTGAAAGAGTAAGGGATGAAAAATGGACTTCTCCAACCCCTGTGACTGGATAAACCTCCCCATTTGCATTGATAATTTCTGTCCTTCTTGGAATAGAGCTCCTTACCAAGTCTTTTTCATCATATGTCATGTGATCAGTTGCACCTGAATCAATAATCCAAGAACTATCAGTACCATGAGTGCTCAAAATAAATATTCTACCTTGATTGTTCTCAACTGGAGGCAGAAGTGAGAGGGTAGGCTTGTTTGGTTCGGACTGACCTGATTTCGGACCGAAATGATCTGATTTCGGTCCGAAATGACCACTGTTTGGACCCGAAACAGCTACATTTGCAGCTGATGGGGTCCGTTCACTTGAGTTGACAGCCTCAGCAACCTTGGCTTTCCCTTGCTTCTTCTTTTTATTGTCTTCCCACCAATCAGGGTATCCAATTAATTTAAAACACTGGTCCACGGAGTGCTTGGGGTTATGGCAATGAGTACACCCTCCAGGGGGAACCGGTTTTCTGTTATAATTCTCCTTAGGGGATTTTTGCAGATTCAAGGTTTGGGTCTTTACTATCATGGCAGCAGAATTATCACCACTTCCCTCCCCAGTTACCATCACAATCCGTCGGCCTTCTTCCTTCCGGACCAAGGAAAAAGCTTCTTCCAATGAAGGAAGGGGTTTCATTTGTAGGATACTAGCCCTAATCTGGTCCAATTTGTCATTAAGGCCATCCAAGAAAACCAAAAGTCTGTCTTCTTGTACAAGTTTCTGGTATTTGTCAATATCAATGGGACATTCCATGGGGTTCGGCCTACGAGTGTCCAACTCTTTCCAAAAACCAGTAAGGACCGTATAGTAATTTTGGACTGAGTCACTATTCTGTTTGATTTTACTAATTTTCCTTTTCAAGTCCAAGATTTGTGACAGGTCGCTACCATCAAAATAAGAGATATTGAGTGCATCCCATACCTCTTTAGCAGTGGGATAGGGTAAAAAATTACCTATCAAAGATGAGTCCATGGAGTTAATCATAAAGTCCTTAACCTGAGAATCCATGACATCCCACTTCTTGCAGGCTTCAATATCCGAGAGTTTAGGCCGAGACGAGCCATCTAGATGCCCCAACTTGTCACGACCAGCGATCTGATAGTAAACACATGAATCGTGAATGTATTCGGTTTTAATATAGTGTTAGTGTACATATAGGGAATAAAATATATATATTATTAAATTCACAACTCAAAATATTACCGTTATTATTTTTTTTTTTTAAGAAAACGGTATCGATGACTAAATTCAACATCTCGAGATCTTTTTAATTAGCTCTTATTCTAATCCGAAACCAGGACTGAAATGGATATCTACGAGAGATGACCTCATTACAACCTTTTTATTGTGACCATTTGTGGATAACATTTTTTTTATCAATAATTCAAATTTAAATTTCAATTGACAAATTAAAACTTCTTTACTTTGTTCTATTTCATAAATAATAAGGCCTTGCCCATAATTATAAATTTTAGGGTTCCATTTATTATAAACACTAGGTGACTGTACATGATTTATTGTAACTATGGCATTTCATCTTAAATATTGTACTAAATAAATTCTTCGTTCTATAATATTTTAATGCGAGCATATTGTACTTGAAATGAAACCGTAAATAATTCGAATCGAACCAGATACTCGGCAGTCCTTTTAAAGGACCGCTGAGCAGCCAAATTTTTCTTTTTTTAATATTAAAAATTTTAAAATTCAAATACCGAATCGAACTAGTTCAATTTTACGTGGGATGCGTTTTTATATAAGTATTATTAAATTTGGAGTCGATTTGATACTTGATTAAGTGCTCAACAAATGAACGAACCTGGTTTGATTAATTCTAATACGTTCATAATTTGAGCACTTAATCAAGTATCAAATCAACTCTAAATTTAATAAAACTTATATAAAAATACATCGCCCGTTAAATTGAACAAGATCAACGGTTTGAATTCGAAATTTCAATTTTAAAATTTTTACATATTAAATAAAAAGAAAAAATGACTGCTCGGCAGTTCTTTTTTTGGACTGCCGAGGATACTGGTCCAATTGGAATGGCGATATCCCTTTCGTTCCAACCCTTTTCCCTCTCTCCCGCTACCCTTATGATCTTAACCCTTTCCCCGTGCACGCCGTCGTCCCTCTCTCTTGCAACGCCACCGATAAAAGCTTTCCCTTTTCCCTCTCGTTCCCTTGCCTCTCTCTTGATATATTTAGAAAAAAATTAGAAAAAGAAAGCGCTCTGAAATGGACGGAGAAGTCCAGGTATTGCTTGCTTCATCGACATTAGTGGTATTTCCTTACCCTATTCATTCTTTCTCCTTTTTTTCCTTTGTAGCTTTGTACTCCTAACAAACCATTATTAAAAAAAAAAAAAAACTCGTAACAAACCCAAGAAATCCAGATCCTCTGGTCGGCACGATCCGGACCGTTTGATTTAATCTCAACGGCTAAAAGAGCCCCGTGAATTCCACCACTCCCGAAAAAAAATATTGGCCCGAAAAAAATGAACCGTCTGATTTAAAATCGGACAGCTCGGATTGGACACTGACCACATGGTCGTAAAAACCGTGCCGACCAAAGGATCCGGGTGCCAAACCCAAGAAAACCGAATACGAGTTTAGTATAACAGCGCCGAAGCCCATTAGCGTTAGATAGTCATAGCCTTAGATTGGATCTGATCCAGTCCAGTTAACTCTGGGTTTCTGGCCAGGAATGATAAGTGTCATCCAACAAAATGTCATCCACGCCATCCAAAAAAAATAAAGTGAACATATACGCATACAAATTGAACATATATAATAAACAAAGTGAACCAATACACTTATTGGATACTATTGTATTATTACTGACTGAATATATACTATATATTTGTTATAACTAACTGAACACTTACGCATATTAAATGTTTACTTATTAAAGTAAACTGAACATTTAGATAATAAGAAGCACACAGAAAAAATGGAGATAAAGAAGAAAAAGACTAAACGGAAGGAGGTAGGGGAGGGAGGGAGGCGAGAGCGCTAATGAAAGGGAGGGGAGGGAGGGAGATGAGACGCGAAAGGAAAGGAGGGACAAATCACACCGAAAAAAGGATAAATAAAATTTTAGATGACATGGATGGCATTTGGATGGATTACAAGAAACAATTAGCGTTTCTTGCTCTGTCCAGTTCTCTTGGAACGAGATCATCTGGATGGCATCTAGTGGACGTTTTTTAGATCTGAATCGTCTGATTTAATTTCAACGGCTAAAAGGAGCCCCGTGAATTCTAACACTCCCAAAAAAATATTAGCCCGAAAAAAATTAACCGTCGAGATTAAATCGAACGGCTCGGATCAACGAACATCCACTGGTCCTTCTTCAACATTGGTCAAAACCCTCCACTCATAACTCTCCGCCTCCAGTCCTGCTACTAGACCCAGACCCAGTATCACTAATTCACTATGACTCTCCTCCTCCTTGTGAGGAGACTGAAGCTCCAGCTCCTCCCTCCTCCAGCTCATTCGCCTCCCTTTTATCATCTCACCAATACCCCTTTCTCTCGCCTCCTCTCCTCTCCTCAAGCGCCACCCCTAAACCCTCCATCTTTTAGCCCAGACTATCTCATCCACTCCTGCGGCCTCTCCTCCGAAGAGGCTGTCCGGGCGTACGAGAAGATTCAGCACCTCAAGTCCCCCGACAAGCCTGATGCCGTGCTCCGTTTCCTCAGAGAAATCGGCATCTGCGACTCCGACATCCGGAGGGCGGTTTGGCGGGACGCTCGCATACTTTGCTCTAGCGTGGACAAGAATCTGAGACCCAATGTCACAAAGCTGCGAGAGGTCGGCCTCTCTATGGATGACATTTCATACATCCTTTCCCGTAACCCTAATAATTTCCAGTTTAATTTTGCCCCAAAAGTTGACTTCTGGTTGGGGCTCCTTGGCTCTGCACAAAATTTCTCTGTGGCTGTCAGAAGGTCTGCCAATCTCCTTGGTATGAACTTGGAAAAGTCAATCCTCCCCAACTTGTGTTTTCTTAAAGACCACTGTGGTTTCTCCTCTTCTCAAATTGTGCGGCTGATTACATTAGATCCTAGGGTCATCACCTCTAACACTGAAACTTTGAAGCTGAAAGCCCAGAAGGCTGACCAGTTGGGGATTGCACGCTCATCACTCATGTTTCTTCATGCATTAATTGTCGTCAGCCAGCTGAGCCAACAAAATATTGATGCAAGGCTAAATAACTTGAAAAGTCTTGGCTTTTCTCAGGAGGAAGTGAACCTTATAGTCAGTAAGGCTCCTTATTTGTTGAAGTTACAAGAGAAACTCGTACGCAGCAAAATGGATTTCCTGTTGAAGGATGGTGGTTGTGATAAGAATGATATTTTCCGAAGTCCAGTTATGCTTATGTATAACTTGGAGTATCGTTTGATCCCCCGCAATGTTGTTAGAAAGCTTCTGATGTCAAAAGGGTCTCTGCTAACAAATTACAAACTTGCTTCTCTTTTGGTTCCAACTGAGGAGCAGTTTGTGGAGAAGTATGTTCTGGCATATGAACATGTTATTCCTGGCCTCCACGAAGCATATGCTGATGCTCGCGCTAGAAAAAATGTGGCAATAGATTAGTTTTTTCGAGTTTGACTTTCCTGCTGGTTTATGGGGTTAGATATTTTTATTATTTCCAAAGTCAGTTCCAGTTGATGATGAGGATATTTTTATTACTTTGAAATTTCAACTTAGCTATGCTTATCTTCACCAAGGCATGACTCCATCTTTCAAATCAGAACTCGATCTTTCATCTTTTTTAAGTCATTGTTGGCAGTTCTTGATTCAATAAGCTAATGTCGACCTTATGGAAAAGCCCACTGGTCATTGTTAAGAAAATGTGTTTGTTATATGATATCTTTAATTTGTTTAATTTTTTGTCTATCGTAGAACAGTAGTGTGATTTTGATAGCATTTGATATTTGACCGTTAGCAACTGTTCCATGGATTTTGTGTTGTTGACTAAAATGTAAAATCTAATGTATGCTGTGGTTGCCAATGCTGCTAAACTAACACAGTACTAAATTATTCATTATGATATGATATCTGTCGCTGTGGCTGTAAGTGTAGCTAATGTTTCCATCCTAGTGTTTTCTCAGTTTCCTTTTACCTATAATTGATTTTGTATTTATTATCTTCGTTGGTGCAAGGCCAACCAACCTATTTCATTGTATATGAGTTTAGGTGTTACAGCCTTACAAACATAAGTGGAAATGAAACAAATTTTTGAACCTCCATGCTTTAGATGTTCTTCGGTCCATCCTGTTGTTAATATTAACGGGCATCATTTGTGTTAAATCATATTTGGGTATCAAACTAGAACCAATTTACTAATTATCATCAGATATGTAGCGAATTGAACTATTTTGTCACCTTTATAACTTCCAACCAAGTTTGATTCCGGATGAGAGTATGCTTGTTGAAAACAATTTATTTCATAATTCGTAAATAATGTGAATGTTGTGTTAAAATTACTCGCCAGAAATGGGGCAGTTCACAGAAAAAACTAGCGCATATAAAGAATGTTCACGTAATTTATTTCTTTCATTCTTTTCTCCAATACCCACTTGACTGAAGTTGGAATTTATAATTTAATCGAGTTAAACACAACAAATTCCTGCTTGTTCAAATTTAAGATTGAAACAGATGGTCTGTTTATCTCATTTTTTTTTTATATATTACTTCACTATTCAGTCCATTTATGTAATTCAGGCAGAAGCACTTGCCGAGAAGAACCAGCACAGAGCATGATGAACGAAATGTATAATGTCCCTCCAGTATAATTCGTTTTGTAATTGTTAAATGAAAGAGTTTTATCGTCTATAAAATAATAATTATTGCTTCTAAATTTATTCGCTTTTAATTAAGAATTAATGAATAAGCATTGGCACTAAGATTTGATGACCGTTACTATCGTCCGGTTCCGATGTCATTTTAATTAGTCCCACAAGGGAAAATATACGAAGGCCGACACTTTCTCGAAGCTATAACAGTATCTTCCGGATTTCTTTAAAATGTACCCGACATTTCCTCTTAAAATGGTTACTCGAAGATCTGTCAAAAAAATTAAAGTTTATAGTCCTTCAGGAATATCATTACGTTTTGGACGGTCTAGGAAATTTGAAGATTCTTCAAAAGGTACGTCTATTATTTTTATTTTTTGAATATTAATATTGGAATGTGTTAAAATCATATAGTAATATGTTTCAAACCTTTTAGTGCTTTGTGTGCTGTAGAATTTTTTAAGTAACGGCAGCATAGTTAAGAACTAGAAGAGAACGAAAGCTTTCTGTAATTATGGTTGGCATATTGGTGATAAAATCCAATAATCCATGTTGCAACTATAATTTGTAAAACCCTAGTAAGAAACTAAGAACGCATGAATAACCAAAACTGATTTATTAAGTAAGACTTTAATCGACTAAAATTTGTTTTCAAAAAAATATTTTGTTAAAGTATCTGAAATAAGAACACACACTTTTGTGAATCAATGACGTCAAAAACCATGAGAATTTCATTCTTTAGCCCAAATTTGCTCTTATATTAACGGAGCTTCATATATGAAAAGTTATAGAACAATTACAAAATGCAGTTTTATCTTAAAAAATTCAGAATAATAAATTAGGGAGTGATTTTTTTCCCTGTGAAAATTGATATTTTGCATTATAGGAAAGACCGAATGAGTATTCTTCATTGAATAAAAGAAATATTTTCTAGATTTTTCTTCATTTAACCTTATTACATATTCAATCTCAACTACAATCTATCAGGACTCAATGAAACCACAACAAAATACTGTATACCCCTTGCCATTACAAATTTAGTCACTACAAATTTATTCAAGACACCGGTGCATGCAAAGGTTTTGTGATTACCTCCTAGAAAATCTCATGCAAAAAAGCCTAATTATGGAAACAAATAATAAATTTGGTTTGGTAATATTCAAAATGAAGAGAAAAGACTGATTTGAAAAATGTTTTTTTTTTAAAAAAAATTGAAAGTTCAAAAGATCGTAATCATTATTTGCGAACTTTTTTTTCGCAGACAATTTATCCGATCCTACAGGAAGTACATCAATATTAAAAAAATTACAGAAATGATCAGTGTGTCAAAAAGATTATTGCATATATTGGATGCTATCCTCTTACTTCTTAAAACTTCAATTGATATGCAAGCTTACTTGAGGAATTATTTAATAATAGTTTTTCTAAATACATTTGCAGAGCCAACACCAACATCCTCTAGTCCATTTGCATTCTCAGCCTTCTCCATTAATATCTCTTGCTCAACACTTCAGAAACATGCCAGAGTATCAGGCATATCAATACCAGTACTGCTTTCTACGCATGCCAGATTATCAGGTATATCCCAAATCTACATTACCAGCATGTTCTTCCATATTCGTCATAAAAAGTGCATCAAATACAAGTGCTGAAATAAGTACCACTTCTAATTAATGCTCGATTTTTGTCCATATCCATGCCAGCATTGTTATTAGCAGCACTTTCAGAAGATGTCAGATTCGAGGCCCAAGGTGCAACTTATGAAGGTACTGGAATCCTGAGCCAAACACTGACAGAGATCAGCGAGTCCAGTCAAACGACAGCAAACAAGATATATGAACAACATTTCAGAAGCAGAGATCGAAGAATGAAAAGAAGTGAAAGAAAGAACGAACAAGGAGAAGGAATGTGTTGGTCTTTTCGAATTTTTATTGTATCCTTCATTAATCATTACTCTGTGCAGAAATTTTCTTGTCTTTCTTTTTTAAGGTGTGAGAGATGAAATATAGCAATCATCAATTTTGTTTTCATTTTGTTTAAACAAATTTGAAAATAGAAAAGCATTCATGAAAGCTGTTTAGTTTGATTGATATATATCTTAACACGTGCCTTTTCACAAGAGTGGATTTTCTTTGTTTTTTTTTTTTGGTTTGATAAATTTTGTTTTCTTTATTCTATTTTGTAATAGGAAATAAAGGAGCCACTTTCAGTAACTTATTTTAATTACAGGTTCTAAAAATATAGCATTAATTCCTTTTTAGGCTAAAACCAGTGTTTCCTAATGCACAACAACACAATTCGATAAACAAAAATTATAGAGGAAAAGATTGACATGTGACGAGACACGCTGAAAGAAGTTTTGTGATTTGTGTGGTCTTTTTTCATTCAACGTCATAATTGCCACTAATTCCTTCAAAATAGAATAGGAAACTCATTAAAAACCCAAGAGAAGTAAAGAGGATCATTGTTATCACCAATTCACCATGACAGAATAACCTCGTACTTCGCTCGGCCTCGTTTTTTGGCTTTTTTCCGCCAACCAAGTGGTATTTGGTTTAATTGACAGAAATCAAACCAACCTTCAAAAAAGACAATATAACCTCGTACCACAACTGTTACAACTAATAACAATTTGATTAGAATTGATTTCTAAAAATTTTATTGGATCTAACAATACAGAAATTATGATCAAATAAATTAAAATTTATTTATTTCCATCAGAAAAGTTTAATTATAACATGAAAATTCCATCCATATAACCATCACTACCGATTCAATTCCTCATCCCAACTTTCTTTCTTGGACTCCTTGACAACTGCTGTCAAGTTCTAGAAAAAAACTTTCATCCTTGGAACTCTTCCGTTTCTTCTTCCTAGTTCTTAGCTTTCTCTTTTCCAGCGGTATAACCCCTGCTGGTTATTTCTACTCTTATTCAAATTTTGGTCTTCGATTATTTTATATGAATTCTGATCGAATGGGGAACGAAAAAAGAAAAGCTATTATAATTTTATCGGCAGCTACTATTGTAACCTTCGCACTTGATTTATACAATTTTCATTTGTTAATTTGAGGCCAATTAACTCTTTTATATTGTTAATTTCAACATATTATGTCTCTTTCGTGGTTAAATTGAACATATAAACGATTTTAACATTTACGTATGTGTGTTTATTTCCGAAAGGATATAGAAGACACATTTTATAAGCCTTCACCGAAAGGAAATGGAACATATTAAATCTGAGAAAGGCATCATATTCACCAATTGGTGATTTGTTAGGGACACAGGACGTTTTGAGTTCCTTCCTTATCAAAAACAAGTTTTTTAGAAAAAAAAAAAAACTTGTACGTAAAACTCATACCAGTGTAATAAAAAATATGATCGAAGAGGGTAATTTAGTCAAATATTCTAGAAATTCGTTTTTATAAATTAAAATATGATTGAAATAAGTTAGAAGGGGTTATATACTTGAACAATATGATTTGAAGGGTGTAAATCTAATTTTGAAAATTTGAAAGGGGTTATTTCCAATTGAAGAAGATGCGAGGGTTTATCCAATTTTGCCTAAACAAATGGGTTGAAAATCGAAAACCCTTTTCTCTTCCGCCGACCCCTTGACACTTCACAGAAGCTCAGTTACTAGTTACTATCTATGTCTATGAGTGTCCTTCCGGGGAGTCTCGGTCTCCTCTCTCGACCTCAGCCCCTTTTTCCCACCCCATCTCTCTCCATCTCCATCTCCGTGCAATCTTTTATTAGAGTCCGTTTGCGTCGGCTCCCCTCCGTGTCCGCGTCCGCGTCCGAGTCCGAGGCAGCCCCAAACCCTCAATCTTTTGGCCCAGACTACCTCGTCCACTCCTGCGGGCTGCCAAAGTACAAGGCAGTCCAGGCGTACTACAAGCTTCAGCACCTCAATTCCCCCGACAACCCCGATGCCGTGCTCCAATTCCTGCGAGAAATGGGCATCAAAGACTATGTCATCACAAGGATCGTAATGCAAGAACCTCGAATCCTCGACTCTAGCGTCGACAACATTCTCAGACCCAATTTCCAAAAGCTACAAGAGGTCGGCCTCTCCCTTCATGAGATTTCTTTCATCATCTTCCGCTACACCAATATGTTCCTCACCAATTTAGCTCCAAGGATTGACTTCTATTTGGACCTCCTTGGTTCCAAAGAGAATGTCGCTGCCGCCCTCAGAAAGTGGGGCGCTCTCCCTGCTTACAACGTGCAAAAGGTAATCCTGCCCGCCTTGCGTGTGCTTAGAGACCGCTGTGGTTTATCGTCTCCTCAAATTGTGCGGCTCATTATAGTACAACCTAGATTGCTCAAATTTAGCCATGAATTTTTGGAGCAGTCAGCCGATAAGGCTGAGGAGCTGGGGTTTGAGCGCTCATCAGGCATGTTTATTTATGCGTTAACTATAGTCAGCCGGCTGAGCCCAGGCACTTTAGATGCAAGGCTAAACAACTTGAAAAAATTGGGGTTTACTCAGGCAGAGGTGACCCAAATGATAAGGAAGGGCCCTATGTTGTTGGGGGTACCAGAGCAACTGATGAACAGCAAAATAGAGTTCCTGTTGAAGGAAGCTGGTTGTGGTAAGACTGATATTGTCCGAAATCCTTCTATGCTTATGTGTAGCTTGGAGAAGCGACTCATCCCCCGCAATGTTGTTAGAAAGCTTCTGATGGCTAGAGGGATTCCAATATCAAATAACAGATTTGCGTCTTTTATGATAGAAAGTGAGAAGCGTTTTATGTACAAGTATGTTCTGCCATATGAACGTAAAATTCGGGGGATCCGACAAGCATATGCTGATGCTTGTGCTGGAAAAGAATAGGGCAATAGTTAGTTTTAGAGTTTTGCTGTCTTTATTGGGTTAGATTTCTTATTACTAAGCTATGCTTGTCTTCATTAGCCATGATTCCTTCTTTCAAATCAGAAATCGATCTTTTCTCTCTTTTTGGTCATTGCTGACAGTATTTGATTCGATAAGTTAATGTCAACTTTATGGAAAAGCCCACTGGTCATGGTTAAACAAGTATGTTTGTTATATGATATCTTAGTAGTTTTTAATTGTTTGTCTACTGTAGAACAGTAGTGTGATTTTGATAGCATCTGATATTTAACCATTAGGAACTGTTCGATGGATTTTGTGTTCTTGACTAAACTCTAATTTATGCTGCTATTGCTGCTGAACTAATATAGTACTAAATTATTCATTATGAGATGATAGCTGCAGCTGTAGCTAATGCTTCCATCCTAGTGTTTTCTCAGTTCTTTTTTTTTTTTTTTTTTTTTTTTTTTTTTTTTTTTTTTTACCAGTATAGTTGATTTTGTATTTATTTCCTTCCTTTGACGCAAGGTCAACCAACCTAATTCATTGTATATTAGTTTAGTTGTTATAGCCTCGCCAACATATGTGGAAAGGAAACTGTGTACTCTAGTTTCAGATTTTCATGTAATCGAGTAACTTATGTGCCATTTAAGTACAGCACATAGTGTTCTCACATAAGTCCAAGCAACTTAAAGCTTTTTTTTTTTTTTTTTTTTTTTTTTTTGAGGAACTTGAAAAAAAATTGAATGTGAAACAAAATTAATCGAACCGACAACAAAAGCAGCTTGCAAGAATACAAAGAAATAGTGGTAAATAAGATTATAGTATTTGAGCCGTTCAAAACTTTTTTAAACGCATCACAAATCGCAATATAAGGGATATAGTAGAAACCAGTCATTTCATGCAATATTCACTTAGATGGAATAGGAAATTATACATCTTCTTGTATCGTGATTCGTGACACAAATGATGAAGAAATATCGCTGAACTTCATCTAACTGTCAGATCTCTGCGAAAAAAATGAAAGGAAGGATCCCGATGCCGTGTCGCCAACAAAACGCTATAGCCACACCCGGCACTCAACGGTTATTAATTATACTATATACTAATAGATGTATCGAGCATGTAGTGTTCAGCAATTCAAATTAACGATTCAGCTTTGTTTTTATTTTTTTTTTTATTTTTTTTTTAAAAAAAGTTCCATTCAATAAGAAAATTTAGTTTAATCAACATGAATTCATAAACCATGAAAGAGCTGAAATAGATTTTTAGACTAAATTAACGATGGCATTTGTTTTTTTTTTTTTCGTATTTGTTGTTTCCATTCTGACATTATCCTGGTTCATTTGTTTAACATGTAATATTCGGTAGAACTTTCACACCATACCAGTAACAGGAGGAAACAAATACCGAATTGGTACTATGTCTCCAAGGCATCGAAAACCAACAGAAAAAGGAAACAAGAAATTTCAATCGACATGAGTCAAACTTCCAAATAGGAAAAAATAATAATAAATTGAGTTGGCAAATTTTGTAAATAGGTTAAAAAAGAGATCACCAAGAAATTATGAGTTCGCTTTACCAGTAAATATTTTTTATTCGAGGAAACACTAAAAACACTCAATCGTATTCTCATAAGGAAGATGGATGGACGGAGGAGGCTGAGAGTATTTTAGTCGAAAAACTATGAAATTAATTTTATTAAAGAAAAGTATAATCAAATTATTGGAGAAGGTAAATATACATAACAATTAAGATTGGAAGAGGCATATTTCCCAAATCAATGATTAGGGGGATATTTACAATTAGAAAGAGTCCAAGGGTATAGAATTGATAGGAATAAAACGCGGGTGTGGAAAGTAAAAGTGGAGTGAGGAACACTGGAACTGGAAAGCGGAAACCTTGGTGCCTTCCCGTCGGCGACACCTAAGCATTGTCTACGTCTATGAGTGTCCTTTGGGGGAGGCTTGCTCTGGAGCTCCCTTTCCCCACCTCCGTTCGCCTGCGTCGGCTCCCCTTCGCGTCCGCTGCCCCGACTGCCCCCAACCCTCAATCATGCGGGCTCCCTTCCGACGTGCCAGTCCGGGCACATAACAAGCTTCAGCAGCACCTCGATAGGCCCGATTCCGTGCACCTATTCCTGCGACAAGTCCGTGTGCTCCGGTTCCTGAGACAAGTCGGCATGAGTGAATCCGACATCAGAAGGGCCGTGTCCCGGGATGCTCGCATACTTGACTCTGACCTGGAGGACAATCTCAGACCAAATGTTGCAAAGCTGCGAGAGGTCGGCCTCTCTATCCATGACATTTCATATATCCTTTCCCGTAGCCCTAATTTTTTCCAGTATAATTTTGTGGCAAAGATTGACTTCTGGTTGGGGGTCCTTGGCTCTGCAGACAACTTGTCTGTCGCCCTCAAAAGGAACGTTCTTCTCTTTAATGCCAACTTGGACAACTCAATCTTGCCCAACTTGTGTTTTCTTAAAGACCACTGTGGTTTCTCGTCTTCTCAAATTCTGCAGCTGATTAAAACAGCTCCTAGGCTCATCGCATCTAACACTGAAACTTTGAAGATGAAAGCCCAGATGGCTGACCAGTTGGGGATTCCACGCTCATCAGGCATGTTTCTATATGCATTAATTGTGATCAGGGGACTGAACCAACAAACTATAGATGCAAGGCTATATAACTTCAAAAGTCTCGGGTTTTCTCAGGAGGAAGTCAACCTTATAATCAGTAAGGCCCCTATGCTGTTGTTGCAACCAGAGAAACAGATGAGCAGCAAAGTGGAGTTCCTGTTAAAGGAAGCTGGTTGTGATAAGAATGATATTGTCCGAAATCCAGTTATGCTTACGTTTAGCTTGGATAAACGACTGATTCCCCGGAACATTGTTAGAAAGCTCCTGATGTCTAAAGGGTCTCCGCCAAAACTTGCTTCTCTTGTGTCTCGAACTGAGAAGCAGTTTATGGAGATGTATGTTCTGCCGAATGAACATGCTATTCCTGGGCTCCACCGAGCATATGCTGATGCTTGTGCCAGAAAAAATGTGACAATAGATTAGTTTCTTGAATTTGACTGTCTTGAAGGTTTATGGTTTTATGATACCTTAGTAGTGTTTAATTGTTTATCTAGTGTAGAGCAGTAGTGTGATTTTGATGGCATTTTGTTATTGGACAGTTAGCAACTTATTTCCAAAAAAAAAAAAAAAACAATAGTGTTTTTGATAGCATTTGCATTCTCAGCCTTCTCAATTTCTCTTGCTCAATACTGCCTATGAACAAAATTGAACCCGCACCTGTACCAGCACGGTAGTCGCACACATGCCATATTATCAGGCATATCCATACCTGTACTGCTTCCTACGCATGCAGTATGTCAGGTATTTCCCAAATCTATATTGTTACCAGTAATCCAGTAAGTTTTCCCATATTTGTCATATAAAGTGCATCAAATACAAGTGCTAAAACAAGTAGCACTTCCAATTAATGCCATATTACGGTCCGTATCTATTCCAGCACTGGTATTAACGGCACTTCCAAAAGATGTCAGATTCGAGGCCCAAGCTCAACTTCCAAAAGAAAAATTATAAACTCATAATATGATTCGCTTTTGTCTTCGTGTTTTGTTTTAGACTAGCAACTAATTTGGAGAAAAAAAATTTCTGTTTGTTCGTATGTAAGCTTGAGGTGGTGAAATTAGTCCTTGATCGGTATAATCTGTTTTAAATTGCGGACATAATGATTTTTTTCTCCACAGGACCACTGCTTGGGCTTTTAGCCATCTTTCGGCTTGTATAGAGATGCATAAAAAATAACAAGATCGAAGTAACAAACTAAGCTATTTGTTAAAGCCACGCAGCTTTGGCAAAAAATCATAAAATTATGACTTAACTACTCATTGCATAAAAATTAATTATTCTTTCATCCATTTTGTTTTATTCAATGAACAATATGCTTTCGTGAAAAATTATAATTTTTTTAACTATAATATTAGAGCTAAAAAAATCATAGTCAGTTAAAACTAATTTATGTACTTTTAATTTTCCATCTGGCGATTTTTAGAAAAAGTGAATTTTAAAATTTATGGGGAGTTGCTAGTGTCAAACATATAGGACACATGCACTCGTCTAACACGATAAAATTTTAATTTTTGAAATTACAATGGCCGATCCGAACCGCTCGAATTGTTGTCCATAATAAAATATCTTTGGAAACCAAATTTTATATTTTTCAATTTTTTTATTTTTTTTTAGAATTTTCTAATATGCCCAATCTAAAAAGTTATGAACCCTCCAATTTTGAAAATTCGAAAAAATAGTTAGAAAATTCGAAAAAAATATGAATTTTGGTTTTCATGGATATTTAAATATAGAGATCATATTGAGCAGTTCGGATCGGCCGTTTGAAATTTTAACAGTTGATATTTGGATCATGTGTTGACGTCCAATATGTTTGATTCTAGCATTCCTCAAATTTATGATTCAAATAATAATTTATTACGTTTGTAATATAATAAAGTAAAAGTTTGTAGTTAGCTGTTTGAAATTTAAAAGTTGAATTATAATTAAAAGAAGTTTATGAGTCCCCCTTTATATCGATATCCCTTTTTGTTTTGTTTTTAAATTAGAATAACAAATTGTATGAGCTTATAAATTTGCATTTATACTAGGAACACAATAAAAAAATAAAGAACTGATGTTTAATAAAACAAACATAGCATGATATAAATATCTGACGTTAAGTCATACCTCTCATAATATTATTTCTTTCCGGCCACGAATATTTATTTATAATATAATAAAAAAAAAGAAAAGAAAAAACTGAGTGGAAAGACTTGATCCCTTCCGCCGACCCCTTCACTAGCTGTCTAGCTCAGTGACCATGAGTGTCCATCCGGGGAGACTCGGTCTCCACCTCTCTCGACCTCCTACCCTTTTTCCCATCCCACCACTCTCCACCTCCGTACGACTGCGACTACGTCGTCTCTCCTCCTCGTCCGCGTCCGCGGCTACCCCAAACCCTCAATTTTTTACTTTTAGCCCAGAGTACCTCATCCACTCATGCGGGCTCTCTTCCGACGAGGCAGTCCGGGCGTACCACAAGATCCAGCACCTCAAGTCCCCCGACAAGCCCGATGCCGTGCTCCGATTCCTCAGAGAAATGGGCATGAGTGACTCCGACATCAGACGGTCTGTCTCGCGGGATGCTCGGATCCTTTACTCTAGCGTGGAGAACAACTTGAGACCAAATGTCACCAAGCTACGAGAGGTCGGCCTCTCTATTCATGACATGTCATATATCCTTTCCCGTAATCCTAGTCTGTTAAGCTTTAATTTTGCCCCAAAGATCGACTTCTGGTTGGGGGTCCTTGGCTCTGCACAGAATTTGTATGTGGTTATGAGAAGGTCTGGCGCTCTCCTTGGTATGAACGTGGAAAAGACAATCCTCCCAAACTTGTGTTTTCTTAAAGACCACTGTGGTTTCTCGTCTTCTCAAATTGTGCGGCTGATTAAATCATGTCCTAGATTGCTCACATTTAACAATGAATCTTTGAAGATGAAAGTCCAGAGGGCTGACCAGTTGGGGATTGCGCGTTCAACAGGAACTTTTGTGAGTGCATTGATTACTGTCACCTGGCTGAACCAACAAACTGTTGATGCAAGGCTAAACAACTTGATAAGTGTCGGGTTTTCACAGGAGGAGGTAACCCAAATGATTGGTAAAGCTCCTTATTTGTTGGGGATGGCAGATGAGGCGGTTTCCAAGAAAATGGAGTTCCTATTAAAGGAAGCTGGTTGTGATAAATCTCATTTGGTCAGCAATCCAAAACTGCTCAGTTGCAGCTTGGGAAACCGGCTGATCCCGCGGAATGTAGTTAGAAAGCTTCTGATGTCTAAAGGGCTCCAGGTGGCAAATAACAAGTTTTCTACTTATATAAATCTAACTGACAAGCAGTTTGTGGAGAAGTATGTTCTGCCGTATGAGCATGCTATTCCAGGGCTCCATCAAGCATTTGCTGATTCATCTATTCAGGAAAATTGATTGTATTAGTTAGTTGAAAGAGCATCTCAAACTTTTCTTGTAGGATAGATGCTGCAATTTAGAATTTACCTTGTTAGTTGTCTCAATTACTTTTATTTTTAATCCAGTGCCACGATGTAACAGTGTGTTCAAAATTGTTATCAGCCTGTAGTTTAGTTGAGTAGTTCTTAAATTTGATCTGCATGATATTTATCTTCATTAGCATGACTTCATCCTTCAATTAGTAACATAATCTTCATCATTTCTCAGTCATCTTTCGCTTTTTATAAATGTCAAATTGTTGGGTATTGCTCATGAATTGGAGCACTGCATCTGGCCTATCAGAGGACTTGATGTGGCGATATAGTATCTTTGAGCAATGTAGTTTATCTGCTTGTCAGATTGTCCGGCTGCTTAGGACTGATCACATCTAATCCTGTTGCTTTGAAGATGATAAGGTTGCTGTGGTCTGAAGTCCATTTTTGTTCACTTTGAGCTTGGAGAAGGGGCTTATCAGCCAGAACATTATTAGAAAGCTTCTTCTGATGTTGAATGTACTTCCAGTGGAAAATCAGAATGTTGCTTTTATTGCTGATTAAGTGAGAAGAGATTTGTAAAGTTGTATGTTCTGCCATATGAACATAATATTCTTGGACTTCACCGAGCATATGCTGATCCTTGTGCTAGAAAAGTTAGTAATTTTGATCAGTTTTAGAGTTTGACTTTCCTGTGGGCGTATGGGGTTAGATTTTTTTACTTTGGAAAAATTCTTTCTATTTTAAAGCCAGCTCACATTATGAGGATATATGTAAAATGTTATCACCAATTTTTTTTATGTTAAAATTTAGCTTTGAACTTTCAACGATGCTGTGCTTATCTTCACTAGACATGAAAACTCAATTGAGTGCCTTCCCATTTATGCTGCAAAATCGTTCTGAATTTGCGTCTGCTTGTGTAATTGTGCTCCCGATGAGCCAAGAAGACTAATACAACTGTGCTGGTACATTACTGATCAGGAGGCTAATATGTAATATGCGTCTGTATATGCCAGTGCAGAAGTTGTTGGCATGCGTGCCTCAGCTGCATATATTTACATCAGAGGTGAATACGTCAATGAGCGTGTTGGCACGCCTGTTACTTACCATCATAGATTGTCTACCTTGATTGCGTTATTTGTTTCTTTTATTAGCAGATTGTTTTAGAGAAAGGATATATCATTATATTCCTGTTTTGTATTTATTAATATTTGCTTCTAAGTTTAGACGTTTTGTATCTTTAGGAATATTGTTTCCCACAATTATTACTTCTTTTTATTTAAGAGACGTGGTTCTGTCTCTCTGGTTGTTGTAGTACTCTGTAAGACAATTGTTAATGAAATAAAGATTGAGGGAGGGTTGGGCGGAGTCTTGTGTTATTTCTTTCTAATTGATAATTTTTGACATGGTATCAGAGCAGATATGATCTTGGACCTGTGTTTGCTGATGGCAATGCCGAAGGTGAACTAGGGTTTGATTTACGTCTCTGTTTCTGATTTTTCTGTTTTTTCCAAACTTTTTGAAATGTCCAATCCTTCTGATAATAGTTCTGAGACTGCGGCTGGGAGTGCAGTTATCCCAGTGCAGTTTCTTGAAGATTTAACTGTTCGATTATCCCAAATTATTCTCCAAAATCAGCAGCCGCCGCCTCCCAACCCGGTGGTCTCTGAAGGATCGAGTCACCCGATTTCTGTGATCTTTGATGGCAAGAACTATGGCCTGTGGTCTCAAATGGTTGAAGTTCACCTTACATCCCGACATAAGATGGGTTACGTCAATGGAACCAAGCCAGAACCGCTGCCCACCGACCTAGGCTATGAGAAGTGGAAAGTTGAGGATTCCACTGTTAAAGAATGGATCTTAAATTCATTGGATCAAGGTCTTTTAGGTAATTTCCTTCGCTTTACTACTGCAAAAGGGGTTTGGGATGCAATTGCAACAGCCTTTTTTGATGGAAGTGATAGAACACAAGTATATGAATTGAAATTAAGGGCACAAAGCATTAAACAAAATGGGGGTTCTTTGGAAGATTATTTTAACACTTTACAGAGTTTATGGAGGGAAATAGACTTTAGACGCCCCAATAAGAACATATGTCCAAAAGATATTGAAAACCGCAATACTGAAATACATGAAGATAGGTTGTATACCTTTCTTGGAGGACTTGATAGTCGATTTGACAATTTGCGAGGTGAAATTCTTCGACTAAATCCCCTCCCAATCATGGAAGAAACCTTCTCTATGGTTCGCAGGGAGAATACCCGTCAATCATTCATGACAGGGAAGACAGATGAGCCGTACAATCCCATGGCCATGATTGCTACTGGTGTGTTAAATTCTAACCCTCAATTTTTTAATTCTCAAAAATCACTAACGGGAGGGATTGCTTCTCAGGTTGGCCCTGCCTTTAGTGCGCAACAGGGGCACCAACCTGGAACTCATGCGTCTCAGCAGGGGGTACTCCAACCCGTACAAGAAGGGAGATGTGGCACATACCAGCAGGTGACAAGTCCAGGGACAGCAACCGCAAATTATGTTGTGAAGCAGAAACAAGGAAAAGCTGACAAGAGGAACCTATTGTGCACTCATTGTGGCTATAAGGGGCATCTAAAGGATCAATGCTTTAAATTGAATGGATATCCTGAATGGTGGGATGAGCTGAAAAAGAAAAAATCGGCTGATACACAGAAAGCTAAAGTTACACTGGTTACTTCTGGTAAGGATATCAGTGAAGACAAAGGTATGCATACTTGTTCATCAAATCTATGTACTACAAGCTGTGAATGGATAATTGATTCAGGAGCCACTGACCATATGACATTTGATGAAAATGACATTAGTAAATTTACTAAACCTCGAAAAATGGAAGTTTTAAATGCAAATGGAATTGCATATCCTGTGACTGGTTCTGGAGATATATCACTGTCACAAACCCTTACCTTGACAAATGCACTTGTAGTACCCTCTTTATCAAATAAACTTATATCTGTTGGTCAACTAGCCGAAGAGCTTAATTGTGTGGTCATGATGTATCCAAATTTCTGTGTTTTTCAGGATATTCTCACGAAGGAGATCATTGGGCGTGGTATTAAGAAGGGTCGTTTGTACCATCTTGAAGACATAACCATTGGTCAAGTGAACATAGCAAATAGTGCCTCTAAGAACTTGCAGAATATTTGGATGTGGCATCGAAGACTAGGGCACCCATCTTTTGGCTACATGCGAAATCTGTTACCTTCTCTGTTTCTTAATTGTGATGTTTCTTCTTTACATTGTGAAACTTGTATTCAAGCTAAAAGTCATAGAGTACCCTATAAACCTAGTATGAATAAATGTAGTGAACTATTTGAGCTTATTCACTCTGATGTTTGGGGACCTTCCCCGGTAAATTCAATACATGGCTATAAATGGTTTGTTCTCTTTATTGACGATTGTACTAGGATGACCTGGGTTTCTCTTTTAAAAGGCAAAGATGAAGTGGAATCTGTTTTTAAAAATTTTTTCTCCATGATTCAAAACCAATTTGGCAAGAACATTAAGTTTTTTTGGAGCGATAATGGAGGAGAGTTCATCAATGCCAAGCTTAAGGATTTTTTCTTAACTAAAGGAATTGTTCATGAAACTTCTTGTGTTGGAACCCCTCAGCAAAATGGAATAGCTGAACGGAAAAATAGACATATTCTTGAGGTTGCAAGAGCCTTACTATTGGAAAGTAGTGTACCACAAAAATTCTGGGATAATGCTGTTCTTATGGCTGTGTATGTTATAAATCGCTTACCTTCAAAAATAAATAATTTCTCCACTCCACTAAAAACTCTTGCAGAATTTGTTAAAATTCCTTCGGTTCTCAGCCTTCCTCCTAAAATCTTTGGCAGTGTTGCTTATGTTCATATCCAGAAAATTCATCGTTCTAAGTTGGATCCTTGTGCTACCAAATGTGTTTTTCTTGGTTTTGACATGAACAAAAAGGGATACAAATGCTATGATCCAACATCAAACAAATGGTATGTTACACAAGATGTCACATTTGTGGAAAATGAATATTTTTATAACCAAATTCATTCTCAGGAGGACATCCGAAATGAGAAAGGTATTTGGTATGATTTTGATCCGACAATTGGGCCCACTAGTACAGATACAATTGAAATAAGGAATAGTGCAATGGAGTTTGGAGAACCACATGCTGACCCGAGTGCTCAATTTGGGGAACCACATGAGGAGCAGGATGATCCAAGTATTACTTACCAGGATGAACCGATTCAGGATCAAGAAAACGCAGAGGACCAGCCAGAAATTGAAACTCAAGCTCTGCCCGAAATTGAAACTCAAGTTCACGTTTACAGGAGAGATGGCCAGCGAAAATTATTTGGGCAGAGGAATGAGTCAGTTCCAGATGTCACATCTCAAACAGAAACTGAAGACATGGTACAAACGACCTCAATACCACATAGCCCAGAATCTCCTGAGAATATTTCAAAGGTAAGTACCTCTAACAGAAAATATATTTTGCCACAAAGAACAAATAGAGGAGTTCCACCAAAACGGTACATCCCAGAAGATGGGACAAGTAAAGAGTACTCAATTGTCAATTACGTGAGTACTGAGAAATTACCCGAAAATGTTAAAACCTTTAGTGATAAAATGCTCTCTATATGTATACCAAAAACAGTAGAAGAAGCACAGCAAGATCCCAACTGGATACAAGCAATGAATGATGAAATGGCAGCTTTACATAAAAATGATACATGGGATCTAGTGAAATTACCTAAAGGAAAGAAATCGGTTGGATGTAGGTGGGTATTTACAATTAAGTTTGATGCAAATGGAAAGATTGATAGATATAAGGCAAGACTTGTGGCAAAAGGATATACACAAACTTATGGCATTGATTATCAAGAAACTTTTTCTCCTGTAGCGAAATTAAACACTGTTCGAGTCTTGTTATCAATTGCAACAAATTTAGATTGGCCTCTACATCAATTTGACGTGAAAAATGCCTTCCTGCATGGCGACTTGAAGGAAGAAATCTACATGGATGTTCCACCTGGATATAAGAGCTCGAATTCAGAACCAATAGTTTGCAAACTTAAGAAGGCACTCTATGGTCTAAAACAGTCACCGAGAGCTTGGTTTGGTCGTTTCTGCAGAGCAATGAAACAATATGGATATAAACAGAGTGATTCTGATCATTCCCTTTTTTACATCAAAAACAGGAACAGAATAACTGTGCTAATTATTTATGTTGATGATATGATTATCACAGGTAATGATCCAGAAAAAATGAAAAAACTTGAAGGAAAATTGTCAAGAGAGTTTGAAATGAAGAACCTAGGTGGATTAAAGTACTTCCTTGGGATTGAAGTTCTTAGGTCAAAGGAAGGAATTTGTCTTTCACAGCGGAAATATATACTTGACCTATTGGCAGAAGTAGGCATGCTTGATTGTAAACCGGTTGACACACCAGTAGTGCAGAATGTTAAATTGGGAGAAAATGAGAATCAAATCCCATCGAATAAGGAGAGATACCAGCGATTGGTAGGAAAGTTAATATACTTGTCTCATACTCGTCCAGATATTGCATATGCTGTGAGTTTGGTAAGTCAGTTTATGCATAATCCAGGTGAGGAACATTTCGAGGCAGTAATGCGCATCATTAGGTATCTAAAGGGGACTCCAGGAAAAGGGATTATGTTCAGGAAAAATGGACATCTTGATATAGCAGGATATACTGATGCTGACTGGGCTGGAAGTATAATTGACAGAAAATCCACCTCGGGATACTTCACCTTCGTTGGTGGAAATCTTGTTACATGGAGAAGTAAAAAACAAAAGGTGGTGGCGTTGTCGAGTGCTGAGGCAGAATTTAGAGGAATATCTAAGGGATTGTGTGAACTCTTGTGGTTAAAAAAGTTACTCAGTGAGCTCGGATTTCCTCCAAGGAAAGCAATGGATCTTTTTTGTGATAATAAGGCTGCAATTGACATTTCACATAATCCAGTCCAGCATGACAGGACTAAACATGTGGAAGTTGACCGACACTTCATCAAAGAAAAATTGGAGACAAATGTGATACAAATCCCACATGTGCGATCTGAAGAACAAATAGCTGATATTTTAACTAAAGGAGTTGCAAGCAAGGTGTTCTTGTACACATTGGACAAGTTGGGCATGATTGATCCATACATGCCAACTTGAGGGAGGGTGTTGGCATGCGTGCCTCAGCTGCATATATTTACATCAGAGGTGAATACGTCAATGAGCGTGTTGGCACGCCTGTTACTTACCATCATAGATTGTCTACCTTGATTGCGTTATTTGTTTCTTTTATTAGCAGATTGTTTTAGAGAAAGGATATATCATTATATTCCTGTTTTGTATTTATTAATATTTGCTTCTAAGTTTAGACGTTTTGTATCTTTAGGAATATTGTTTCCCACAATTATTACTTCTTTTTATTTAAGAGACGTGGTTCTGTCTCTCTGGTTGTTGTAGTACTCTGTAAGACAATTGTTAATGAAATAAAGATTGAGGGAGGGTTGGGCGGAGTCTTGTGTTATTTCTTTCTAATTGATAATTTTTGACAGAAGTTTCTAGTCCTTGTTTCCGTTTCTATTTTCTTTCGTCATATATAGAAACTTCACTGTGTAGTGTTTACTCGAACCCCTATTTAAGTTTAATCCTACTTAATTTTAGAGAAATGTCCATGTTTAAAGGGAAATGAAGTATTTTGTTCTTAAAATTTAGAAAGTATTAACAATGGAATCAATAAATGAACTCATTTTCCAAATATAAAATTAGATAAACTGTAAGAAAAGGCACCAACTGCATTTTACAGAATTAAATAAAAACACAAATTTGAATTTTCTTTTGTTCATCACATAATTAATAGAAAGGTGTAAATTTAATAGAATGTAGCCAAAAAAATAATAATATAAAGAAAAAAGAGCAAGCCGATGCTTGTTAATACCATAGAGCTATTTAAGAATCAGCAACGATATGCATCTCCCAATGCGTCTTCTCATGTGTTAGGTCGATGTGATGACTATATTTTAAATTAAAATTGAAAGATATCTGTTTGTTTTTTCTAAAATAAAATTAAATTGGGATAGACAAAAAAAAAAACCTGTCAATTAGGATAAGCCAAAATCATTCTTTTATTCCAAGTATATAAACTTGTAGTTATGCTACTTACATACTTAATAAAAAAAATATATATATATAAAGTTTATATTTAACAAAGCAAAACATGATGCAAATATGTGACGTACAATGAATATTAAATAATTCGGAGACAGCAATTGCTCGCAAGTCGCAACAGACGAAACACATCTCCCCAATGGTTTTATTAAATATTAAATATTACAATTTATCCAAAACCGCCAAATTTCTTATTGATAAGGATTTTTTTTTTTTTTTTTTGAAAAAAAAGGGTGGATATCGTTGCTCCCTTCTGCCGAGCACTTCAGAAGCTCAATTACTATGTCTATGAGTTTCCTTCTGGGGAGACTCCGTCACCTCTCTCCACCTCTTCCTCTCTTTCTCACCCCACCATTCGCTACCTCCACTCAAGCGCCATCCCCAATCCCTCGCTTTGATGCAGAGTACCTCATCCACTCATGTGGCCTCCCTTCTGACGAGGCAGTCCGGGTGTACCACAAGATTCAGCACCTCAAGTCCCCTGTCAAACCCGACTCCGTGCTCCGATTCCTGCGACAGATTGGCATCCGTGAGTCCGACATCCGAACCGCCGTGTCGCGCGACCCTCGACTCCTCTGCTCCCATGTGGAGAAGAACTGGATACCCAACGTGGCCAAACTACAAGAGGTCGGCCTCTCCATTGAAGAAATCTCAGGTATCATCTCCCGCAGCCCTAATGTGTTCTTGTTCAATTTTGCACCCAAGGTTGATTTCTGGATGGGGGTACTTGGCTCGGCAGAGAATTTGTCTTTGGCATTAAAAAGGAGTGCGGCGTTCCTCAATATGAACTTGGAGAATGTTGCAATGCCTAACCTGTCATTCCTGAAAGAGCAGTGCGGTTTATCTGCTCGGCAGATTGTCCAGATGATTAGATGGGATCCTAGATTGATCACTTCTAGTACTGAAACTTTGAAGATGAAAGCTGAGAGGGCTGACCAGTTGGGCGTTCCTCGTACGTCCGGAACTTTTCTGCATGCGTTGATTATTGTAAGTCGTAACAAACAATGCACCATAGATAGTAAGCTGAACAACTTGAGAAGGCTGGGGTTTTCTCAGGAGGAGGTAACTGTTATGATTAGTAAATCCCCTAGGTTGTTGGCACTAGCAGAGGAGGTGGTTGCCAGAAAAATGGAGTTTCTGATGAAGGAAGCAGATTGTGATAAGAGTGATTTGGTCCGAAATCCAATTTTACTTATGTACAGCTTGGAAAATCGGTTGATTCCCCGAAATGTTGTTAGAAAACTTCTGATGTCGAGAGGGCTTCTAGGGCCAAATCAATCTTATTTTTCTCTTCTAAAACCATCTGACAAGCAGTTCGTGGAGAAGTACATTTTGCCATATGAACATGCTATTCCTGGGCTCCACCATGCATATGCTGATGCTTAGCTGGCATTATTGGGGAGGTTGATTCCTTAGCCAGAGAATCAACTTTGGTTGGTCTAGTATAACAGTTATGATTTGCAGAAAGGAGCCTAGAGAGTTTTATAGGGATCAGGTAGCTTTGCAATAGATATGCGAATTTATTGATGTTGTTGTTAATCCTCCTGAAAAGAGTTCCCAAATTGCCCTTTTCTTTCTCATTTTGAAGAGAGAATGATAAGCAAAGGAAGATCAGTTTAATATTTTCTGGTAAGGTAGGGAGGAAAATTCTATGGCTGCTTTTTTTGCTGCTTTGGAGGTGCAAATATATAAGATTTTTTTTTTATTCTTTGTAGGTTTGTATACCAGATTTTCTGATTCATTAAAAAACAACTGTATATTTTCAAGGAGTATAATGTTGGTTCTTCTTTAGTATATGCTCCTTTCACTAAAAGTACAACATTGCTGAGCAAAAGAGGGGCAGAGCCAGAACATTCAAAAGTTCATTTCTTTTACTTTTTGTATATTTGTGTGTGTGTTTGACAGGTAAAGGGTAGGATTGGGGCAAATAACTTATTTGTATTGTGTTAATCTTGTGAATATGCAAATTTCAGCTTGTGACATCGAATTGGGATGGCACCTTGTTACCTGAATTGGCGTTAATCTTGTGATTATGGAAATTTCATTTCTAACTGTGATAGTCATTAATCTCTCCTTGGAAGTTGGGTCTTGATATCTTTGATGTCAATTGTTGGATTTATATCACCTCACATAGCTTCCCAAACTCGAGTTTTTCACCTATAACAAATGTGCATAGAACCTAGAGTTCCCCAAGATATCTTTCCCATCCTACAGCTGATGCTTATTAGCCCATGGACATTCCCAGGCCCCAGCTGATGCTGAACCATATCATTCTTGTCATTTTGGCCCTTTTTCTCGTGATGACGGCCAGAAATCCTTTCGAACATTCCATGCTCGGTAAACTCAAGGGTTCATATGATTTGAGGACAGGCGACATGCTTGAGGGGCTGCCAGGTGATGTTGCGAGAACAAGGAGCCAGTAGTTAGTGGTAAGCCCCAGGATAGGTGGTAGGAAAACTAGCTCGGGTGGTTGGTATTAGAAGATGACACTCAGGGGCGGATTTATTCAGAGGCAAGCCTTGGCAAGTGCCAGGGCTTGATTTTCTGAAATTTGGGTCCTGATGTTAATTTTATATGTAATTTAAAAGATTGGAAATCCAGTGCCCAGGCTTAATTCGTTCTGGTGCCTAGCCTTAGATCTTTGTTATTTTTTTTCCTTCGTAACATCTTCCTTTAAGATTGTGTGTAATTGAGACATTTTTGTGTAGTCATAATGATTTATGAATTAACAATTCCACATGTTTTGACCAACAAACTGATTGAAACTTTCTGGTTGCTGTGTGTAAAGCATCGGACTTGATTTGATCGGTTTGTATTAACACACATATTTATTTCTTCACATAATGATAATATAATAGCCCAGGACGTCCACTACAGTAACAAACCAAAATTTCATAGGGTGATTTTGTAACCAAATTTTATTTAATTATTGTTTCATATAAGCTTCAAGGAGTTTATCTTGAGACAAATAAAATTTTGATTAAATTAAAACACGGACTCATCTGTGGCCCTGTGGGTTGTGGGAGTTGCTTTTTACACGGTTATAATTTGCAATATACGGTCAAATTTTACAAAAGGACAAAAATATCCTTGTGTTATTTTATCACGCTAAAATTTCTGAGAAAGATTCGTTTTGTTTCTTTTTTTGGCATCATGAAATTGTTATTTCCGCGGGACTTTTTTCGCGGTCTTTTACTCTTATATTACAACATTTTTGCAGCCGTCGCTGTGAATATTAAAACTAAAACCCTATCGTCTTTCATCGAAGTAAGAAATCAAGCATCTCAATCGAGTGAAAAATTTGTACATCACTAAGTTTTCTCCATCAGGTAATGAAAATTTTATCTTTTTTCTACCATTTATCTATCAAATGGAGTAAATTGAAGGTTTCTAACCCAAATTTAATATAATACAAAAGAACACAAAGTACCATTTATTTTCTAAATTAGCTTGATACATATCTATAACTATATTAAAAAAGACGAAATAATTAAAAATCACTTGATTTTATATTGCTCAAAGCTATTGTCATGCTTTTAATTAGCTTGATACAGATTATAACTACTTCTATCTAGATACGACTTCCTTCAAATAATACTCCAATGGTCTCGAATTCTCTCGGAGTAGAATCCTAAATTATCTGCCCAAACAAAAACAATCAGCAAACTGTGAGGATTACTAGGATCATGTATATTTTAATATTAATTAGCGTAAGAAGTGGATTTGCAGAAAATTATTGGAGGAAATCATTTGAAAAATAAAATGCCAATTAAAGATGGAAAGAAGTATGCACCTGAGCACCAATACCAGCATGATCCATTCCTGGGATCCACAATGCATTGTAACCAGACATTCTCCTCCAACGAATAAATGTATCCTAGATTATAAACAATGTCATTAGCAGAATTTGGAAATCAAAAGTAGTGGCATGTGTGGATCAGGAAATTATAACTCATTGCCTTCTAAATCTTTTGGGAATGGGAAATTGTACTCTACAAGTAACCAACCTAAAATATTAACAAGCAGTGTTCTAAATGAAAAAGGATAGAAAGTTGTAAGGATACACCAAGCTCACTGAGATAGTACTCATATAACAGTACCGTAAGAGGTAATTTGAGCCTAAGGGAAATAAAAGTTATCTTGCATTAAAAGAAGATGCTTGACTGCTTGATGAAAATACTAGTCATATGAAGTAAGAGAACATTCAATTGCTAACCTGAATGCCAGCAGTAAGAGCATGACCAATGTAAAGAGCTCCAGTCACATTTGGGGTGGCCGAACCTTTACAAACAAAGGAAAAAAAAATCTCTAGTGCTTAGACCTATATTTATCTCCTTCTAAAATATGTATAATTATTATAGAAAAAACAAAGAAAAATAACTTCACTTTGGATTATATATTCCAATCTCAAATTAAAATTTGGATGGTCGGTCCTGTCACTCTCGAAAACAAAAAAAATAATATAAAAAAGAAATAGCAAAAACTACTTAATTTTCAACAAATTGAAAAAATTATCTTCACGTTTTCTTCTCCTACGAGTATCAAACTAGTGAATTTGGTATTAAATTTGTATACATTGTCAATCTTGTCAATTTCGCCTCCTGATTGATCCACACTTGAAACGAAAGAAAGACTTCAATGGCAGCCGAGAGAGGATCTCAAACACCACGATTTCTCAAGGAGGATGACATCAACCTCTCCTAATTGAAAAATTAATCAAGCAAATCTCAGGATTAGAAGGGATAGATAGTATGGACTAGCCCCAATTTCTCAAGAAGCGAAGCAAAGAAAAGAAAAAAGTACCTAGCCTTGTTGCTCTGGTCATGGAGGAGCGGAGGTGGATTGCTCGTGAGCAGATTTGCTGTCGGAAGAGATAGTGAGAATTGAACTGGGCGAATAAGGAGAGAGAAAGGAGTTCGGTAGTAACTAAAGATAGAAGCGACCGAAGTTTCTAGGTTTGGTTAGGGATATTTTTGTCCTTTTGTAAAATTTGATATAACCGTGTAAAAAGTAACTCCCGTGGGTTGTGGCCTTGTGGGCCTTGTGGCTGGTTTTGTCCGTTCTATTTTCCAACTGCGCCTGTGCAAGTTGCAACCTTCAGCGTTCCGCCGACCTCCACTACACAAGCTCACTTACCATTTACCAACGCAGCATGAGTCTCCTTGTGAGTGCGAGGAGACTAAAACTCCACCTCCTCCCTCCTCTACTGCGCTCGCCTCCCTTTGATTACTATCTCACCACCACCCCAACCACATTCTCTCGCCTCTTCTCCTCTACTTGTGCCGTATCCGTATCCCCTCCTCAATCTTTTAGCGCAGACTACCTCATCCACTCCTGCGGCCTCCCTTCCGACGAGGCCGTCCGGGTGCACAACAAGATTCAGCACCTCAAGTCCCCGGCTAGACCTGATGCCGTGCTCCGATTCCTCAGGGAAGTCGGCATGAGTGAACCCGATATCAGAACAGCCATCTCTCGGAACCCTCGCCTCCTTTGTTGTAATATGGCCAACAACTTGAAACCCAATGTTGCCAAGCTAAGAGAGGCTGGCTTCTCCATGCAAGACATCTCAGGTATCATTACCCGCCGCCCTGGTTTATTTTTGTTCAATATTGAGCCCAAGGTTGATTTCTGGTTGGGGATCCTTGGCTCCGCACAAAATCTGTCTTTCGCGTTGAAAAGGAGTGGGGCATTCCTTAATAATAACTTGGAGAAGGTTGCGGTGCCTAGCCTGTCATTCCTTCAACAGCAGTGCGGTTTATCTGCTCGTCAGATTGTCCAGCTGATTAAAACGTGTCCTAGATTGATTGCATGTGGCACCGAAACTTTGAAGATGAATGCTAAGAGGGCTGACCAGTTGGGCATTTCTCGTTCATCAGGGACATTTATGTACGCATTAATTATTGTCAGCCGTCTGAACCAACGTATCATAGATTCAAGGGTTAATAATTTTAAAAGTCTTGGACTTTCTCAGGAGGAGGTGAACCTCATTGTTAGTACAGCCCCTATGGTGTTGGGCTTACCAGAGGAGCTGGTATGCAGCAAAATGGAGTTCCTGATGAAGGAAGCAGATTGTGATAAGATCCATGTGGTCCGAAATCCAGTTTTGCTCTCTGCCAGCTTAAATAAGCGGCTGATTCCCCGGAACATTGTTAGAAAGCTTCTGATGTCTAAAGGGCTTCCGGTGGCAAATAAAAAGTTTGTTTCTATTGTGACCCCAACCGACAAGCAGTTTGTGGAGAAGTATATTCTGCCATATGAACGTACTATTCCTGGGCTCCACCAAGCATTTGCTGATGCTTGTGCTGGAAAAATTAGGATTATTGAATAGCTAATAGAGTATCTCAAGTTTATTGTTTTTGTACACTTTAGTTGCTGCATTTTAGATTTTACTTGATTAGATTTCTATAACTATCTTTTTATAATTTTTGTAGTGTTAAGTGAGCGCCATTTTGTTACAATACATAAATTGATTATCGACCGTTAATTCTGTTGAATTTAGTGTTTAATTTCCAGAACTCTATTGCTTATAATCTGGCATTACTTATACGTGTTGTAAGAAACACTCTGCTCGTTTAATGGAATTGCCTACGGGCTTTTACTGTCACAAAAGAAGAAAGAAAAAATATTTGGTTCAGTTCAAATTTAGTTCTCATCATAATGAACATCAACCAGTCAGGTATTGTTCATGAAACATTAAATGTAGGTAAAGTAATTATGGCTGGAAATTCTTGATTGGACCAGTTGAGGTCGACTGTATGGATTTATGGGCGCAGGATTTCTACTGTCAGGATGTCTTAATTTGCTGGTTGTTTGGTCATATTGGATTTGCTGACTGGTCAGTGTCTGAAATTATTTTTATGTGATTCATTTTAGTGTTTATATTTCAAGTATTGTTTTAGAAATGAAACATCAGTGAGGTGATTTTAGTGACATTTTTAATTAAACAATCTCCAAATCAAGTTTTTGTAGCAAGATTGATGTGGAATTGAAAGCCTCTGCCTACTGATGTCAATAGTACCTCGAGTGGCAAATTAAAAAATTTCATTCATTAAGAATCAAGTGAGAAGAGGTTTGTAAAGATGTATGTTCTGCCATATGAACCATGCTATTCCTAGGCTCATATGCTGACATTTGTGCGGGGAAAATTAGAGATATTGATCTGTTTTAGAGTATATCAAGCTGACTTTCTTGTAGGCTTAGAGGTTTAGATTATTACTTTGATTTTTTTTATCAGTAAAATTATGTTAATATTTAGCCCGTAAATTTCAATTATGTTATGCTTGTCTTCACCAGGCATGGCTCAACTCAAGTCTTGCTTATTGTCGCTTTTAGCTTGTAAGTAAAGAGTTTTGGATAGGCCCAAAGCCCATAAAATTATCAGATAAAGAGTAAGATTTCGGGCTTCTAGATCAGAAATTAAATCCGTTTACTACAGCCGTAGAAGGTAAAAAATTGGTCAGAACACTCCAATCCTCTCCTCCGCCTCCCACGTCACAAGCTCAGCAGCTCCACTCAGTGACTATGTCTCTGAGTCTGTTTCTGGGGAGAATCCCTTTTCGCCATCCCTCTCTTCCCATCCATCCCACACCACCCCTTGCCTCCACTTCCACCAGTCCCACCACTCAAACATCACCCCCAAATCCCGACTTCGCGGTCGCAGACTACCTGGTTCAAACATGCGGCCTCTCCTCTGACCAGGCTATCAGAGCCTCCAAGTATATTGACCACCTGAAATCCCCCCATAAACTCGACGCAGTGGTCCAGTTCCTCAGGCAAATCGGTGTAAGCGAATCCGACATCCGAAGCGCCGTGTTGCGCGATTCTCGGGTCCTTCGCTCCAGTGTTGAGAAGAACTGGAGACCCAATATTGCAAAGCTTCAAGAGGTCGGCTTCTCCATTGAAGACATCTCAGGTATGATTTCGGGTTGCCCCGGTATGTTTGTGTTCAATCTGGTGCCAAAGATTGACTTCTGGTTGGGGTTTCTTGGCTCGGCTGAGTATTTGTCGCTGATTATCAGAAGGGATTCGGCAATTCTCGGGAGCAGCTTGGAAAAGGTTATTGTGCCCAACATAACCTTTCTTCAGAAGGAATGTGGTTTATCTGTTCGACAAATTGTGCAGCTGATTAAGTCATGTCCTAGATTGATCAAATCCAAGACTGAAGTTTTGGAGGTGATGGCTGAGAGGGCTCAGGAGTTGGGTGTTGATCGTTCCTCAGGCATGTTTGTTTATGCGATTATTATTGTCACCTGGCTTAACCAACGCATGTTAAATGCAAGGATAAATAACTTGAAAAAACTGGGGCTTTCTGAGGATGAGGTGTCCACTCTTGTCAGTAAGCTCCCTCTTATATTAAAGACGCCAGAAGAGTTGATGGCCCGTAAAATAGAGTTTATTTTAGAGGAGGTGGGTTGTGATAAGGAGTATTTGGTTCGAAATCCAGCCTTGCTCACATACAGTTTGAAAACTCGGCTGATCCCCCGGAACACTGTGAGAAAGCTTCTGTTGGCGAAAGGGCTACAGGTGGCAAATAGAAAAATTGCTTCTTTTGTGACTCCAACTGAGAAGCAGTTCGTGGAGAAGTTTGTTCTGCCATATGAACATGCTATTCCTGGTCTCCACAAAGCATATGCTGATGCTTGTGCTAGGAAAACTGGGGGTATTGATTAGTTTTAGAGTTTCTCAACTTGACTTTTTAGCAGGCTTACTAGATTAGATTTTTTTTTTTTTTTTAAGTCAGCTCCTCTTTGTAACGATTTTTAATGGTTAACAACCATTAATTCTGTTGAAATATAGTTTTTGAATTTCAACTACACTATGCTTATCTTCAGTAAGTGTGACTCCATCTTTCACTTGAAACCCAAATCTTCATCTTTCTTTAGTCATGTTGTGCTTTTATAAATTGATCAGCTTATTATGGCCGACAATTCTGATTTGACAAATTGAGTCAACCTAAATGGGTTTACAGCCAGTGTTTATCACTGTAAGGATATCTTACTTTTCTGTTTGTTTGGTCAGATTAGATACGCAGACTGGTCCAGGTTAGAAGATATGTATATGTGTATTATTGTAGTGCGTATGTTATGTAGAATAATGTTATTGGAGGATTAGTAGCTAGTCTCAAGTTTAGCCTGATGGACTTAATGCCATGTTAATGTATAAAAGCTAGTATAATGGGCGGCCTGGTGCACTTTTCTTAAGCTGATTTTTTCTTTTATTAGAAAAAATAATTGAACCTGTTCTCAGCCTGGAATACAACGAACTGTGCAGTATATTGCAATTATTTGTTTGAACAACCAAGGTGAGCACTCTGCTAGATGTTGCTTTATTGGTTCTTGCTGAGCAAATACATTAGTTAATTATGCAATATAAGATGATAGCTGTGGCTTATAGTAAAATTGTGTATTCAGTCATCAGTTTTATTGGGATGAATCAACCGAGTGCTGCTGATTCTTTCTTCAGTCCTTCAGTCTTCTATTAGCAGTCTAGTTCTTTTTATATTTGTTTCCTTTGGCTATATTTCTAAAGGAAATTGCCGAGACTGGCTCGGAGTATCAGACCAACGATAAAAAGTGACAAAAAATATCTCAATTTGGTTACTCAAAAAGTTTCTGGTAGACCTACCAGTAGTCGTTTCATTGGGAAAGGCAATATATTATTTTATGCATATTAATCTTTCTACATAATTTGCATATTTGGTATGGAAACTCTAGAGAAGCGCATGATGTGAGACAGTAAGAGGGTTCTTCAATATTCTCACTCTACCATCTATCAATAAATCATATGTCAGTATAATTGTCCTAATCTGATACAGATCGCATGGCATTACAGTTACAGCACTATATTCTGTATTATAGCACAAACAAGACAAATTAATAAATAAAGAGAAACAAAAGGTAACAAAAAAAATAAGGCATGTCACATGTAAGATGGGCAGCAATATCGTGTATTCGTGTGTAACTGATGCTAATTAAGCATTAACTATACCAGAAAGAAAAAAACAAAACGAGATTTGAATGAGGCCCAAAGCCTATTTAAAAAGGCCGAATTGCCGAAAGCAGTCTGTTTGAATCCGTTAATTTCGTTTCCTTCAGCTGCACAGCCGTCATTCACAAGTCACAACTCAGTAGTCAAAATTGGTCAAAACCCTCTAATCCAGTAATCCCTAGCCAACAAATTACGAGAAAGGAGACAAGCCAGCAGTTGTAGTGACTAGTGATTGATTGAGAATGTCGTTGAGCCTGTTTCTGGGGAGAATGCATTGTCTCAGTCCCTCTCTTCCCCTTCATCTCACTTCACCCCTCCCTTCTTCCAAAACTACCACTCAAGCGTCTCTCCCAAATCACCACTTTCCTGTTGTAGACTACCTCATCCAATCATGCGGCCTCTCCTCTGATCAGGCACTCAAAGCATCCAAACACATCCACCACCTCGAGACCCCCGATAAGCCCGACGCAGTGCTCCTGTTCCTGAGACAAATCGGCATTATTGAATCTGACATCAAAACTGCAGTCACACGGAATGCTCGGCTCCTTTGCTCTAGTGTAGATAAGAACTGGAGGCCGAATATCGCAAAGCTACTTGCGGTAGGCCTGTCCATCGAAGACGTCTCAGGTATCATGGCCCGATGCCCCAAGGCGTTCCTGTTCAATTTCGCGCCAAAGATTGACTTCTGGTTGGGGGTCCTTGGTTCGGTGGGAAACCTCAAGCTGGTCCTTAGACGGTGTGGGTCGATCCTAGATTGCAACTTGGAAAGTATTGCTGTGCCCAACTTGTCTTTCCTTCAATATCAATGCGGTTTATCTGCTTCTCAGATAGTTCGGCTGGTTAAATTGGATGCCAGATTGATCACATCCAGCACTGAAACTATGAAGATGAAAGCCAAGAGGGCTGAGGCGTTAGGGATTGCTCGTTCATCGGGCCTGTTTGTTTATGCGTTGATTGTTGTTGATCAGCTGAGCCAATGCACATTAGATGCAAGGCTAAATAACTTGAAAAGTCTCGGGCTTTCACAGCAGGAGGTAACTACTCTTGTCAGCAAACACCCTTTTGCACTGAAGTTGTCCGAGGAGATGATAGGGCGTAAAATAGAGTTTCTGATTAAGGAGGCGGGTTGTGATAATTTGGATCTGGTCCATCATCCAGTTGTGCTCTCCTACGACCTGGATAACCGAATTATCCCCCGGAATGTTGTTAGGAAGCTTCTGGTGTCCAAAGGTTGTCCTTTAGCAAATAACAAATTTGTGTCCTTTCTTATTCCGACCGAGAAGAGGTTTGTGGAGAAATATGTTCTGCCGTATGAAGGTTCTATCCCTGGGCTCCACCAAGCATATGCTGATGCTTCTGCTGGAAAAACTGGGAGGATTGATTAGTTAAAAGGGTATCTGAAGTTAAAATTCTTGTAAACCTGGTTAGATTTCTCAATTATATTTTATTTTTTCTAACTTGTCATCACTGTGCTATCCCTGGGCTCCAACATGAATATGCTGATTTATCTGTTGGGAACATTGGGAGTAATAATTAATCAAATTATCTCAAAGTGAAATTCTTGTAGGTTAGATGTAGCAGTTTAGATTTTACCTGTTTAGATTTGTTATTATTCTTTCTTTATTTTTTTTATCTCGGTGCCAATATGTAACAAAATGTACAAAATTGTTATTAAACCATTAATTCTGTTGAGATATAGTTCTTATATTTGATATGCATGATACTTCTATTCATTAGCATGACTCTATCCTTCATTTGAAACATAATTTTCGTCTTTTCTCAGTCATGTCGTACTTTTTACAAATGTCAAATTGTTGGTTGTTGTTCATGAAGCAATAAATAGGTTATGTAATTATTTCTGACATTCCTTGCCACTGGCAGGATTTTTAGTATGCTGGTTGTGTGTGTCAGCCCCTACACGTTGACTAGCCAGAATCTGAAAATAAGTTTTATATAAATTATTGTAGTCTATAACTGTGTACATAGTAGGCCAGCATGCTTCTAACTGTAACCTGAAGGCCTCGGGGACAAGTATAGGCTGCAAGAACATGGTTTGTAGAAAGCTTCACCGAGCATATCTTATGCTTATGGTAGGAAAATCGGGTGTATTGATTAGTGTAAGAGCGCTTAAGTTGAAACTTGACAGTAGCAGGGCAGCAGGCTTGCCAGGTACCGATTTTTTTTTATTATTTATTTTTATGTTCTGTTTTATCTTAAGTCGGCACCACTTTGTATGAATATGTAAGATGGTTATTAAATATGAGGTTTTGTTTTAACATTTCAACTATGCTATTTCTTATCACCACTAGGATAACACCGTCTTCAATTGAAATTAATTTTAATGTTGTGCCTTTATGAATGTCGATCTGCTAGGTATTGTTCATGAAACAATAAGTAATTATGGTTGACAAATCTTCATTTGACCAGAAGAAGTCGACCATTATGGATTTACAGGCACTCTTGTCAGTTGTCACTGTCACGATTTGTTAATTTACCAGTTGTGTGGATGAGATCAGACACGAAAGCTAGATCTGAATTGGGAAATATGTTTATATAAATCATTCTAGTGTGTAGATATTGTCCAGTACCATTAATTAAAGGAACAGTAATGGCACAATTTTTGTCGACTTTTGTTATTGGATGGTTAACAACTAGCCTCAGGTTTAGCCTGAACGCCTCAGTGACATGTATGGGCTTTGTAAAATTAGGTCGTTCTGGTGCACTGTTAGTAAGGATTACCACATACATAGGCGCACAATATATTGTCTTGGAACAAAACAGTTCTTAAGGATTACTGTACTGGGCTCCACGTTGCAAGTTTTAATTTGCACTATGAGACAAGTTTGTCATCTGAACCCATAATTTTTTTTTTTTTATTGACCTCAAGCTTAAAAATAACCCAAAAAATAGTAAAATGGAACTGTTAAAACCATCATCTCTATTTATTGAGCGGTATGAGTATATATTAGCTTGTAGATGGCAAATTGGACAACAGATATTCTGCCTTTGGTGTAAATTACTAATGTATGGATTGGCATTCTGGACATTCAATCTGGTTCTGCCAGATTTTGCTCTATGGATGTTGGATTTTTTCACTTGAGATCTAGGTCCAAAATGTCTGCTTTCCCCAGAAAAATTTAAAACAAGGTCTGTTTTATTTCCTGATTAGTTGAATTTCGCATATACATGGCTTGAACAGTTCAGATAGTGAGCCATAAGAGACCCATGACATAGCACTAGTACTACTACTGGAGCTAATCAAATAAGCAGAGTGCATTCAAAGTAAACCGTTGTAATGCGTAAAGGTGGGGGTTTTTATTATCACCCTTCATTAGTATCCTCATTTTTTTTATTTTCATAAAGAGGTGGATAGTGCCTTTCTCTATTTTCTTCTTGGAATTTTTTTAATGCGGAAATGCACAAATTTTCGAGTGCTTTTCGGCCCTACATATTTTGGAGTTCTAGATTTGGGCTTCTGTATATGTGGCCTAGTCCCTCATTATTTATGGGTAAATACTCAGGAAAGGTTCCCAGCTTGAAAACTCTCTATTTCCTCGGCAATTGAATTAGAACTAACAATATTTGACGTGTTGGATATCCTTTTCCTTCTTTTTTTTAAAAAAAGAAGAAGAACAAAAAGGAAAAAAAAAAAAAATCACGCTCAGGCTCAGGGATAGCAGCCACAACTTGTTCTGACATGGGCCAATGAATTTTTAACGCAGTGCGCATTATTGACCGCTGGAAGTACCGAAAGTAAACTTGGCACGCAGCGCATTAGGAGGCTCAAGCCCTCAACCTTTTGTCTATTTCCCACGTACCCATTGAAACATACAAATTAATAAGAATCATGGAGATTTATGAACGCCTAACATGAAATAAGATTATAAGAAATTCATCATTGATAATCTCTAAATCTATGGGAAGGATGGCTTTTATGCATACAATATGATGTCTCCATCACGTTCAAAGTTTTCAAATTAGAAGTTTTCTTATTTTAGAGAAAATCTAGATCCAAATTCTTAGGATTTCTTCTTTGAAGACATTAGGGTTAATAAGACATTAAGGTGAATCATATTATTAGAAAAAAAAAAAATCACCAGTAGAGTTATTGTTCAGCGCGTGTTGTAATGCACTTGAAAATTGAAATCCGAGGTGTCTCCTTATATTGCCCAATATTGTTCTGACACATCAAAGAGCGTATACGGAGAGAGATGAGAGAAGAAGTTCATCATTGCCTCATTAATTGGCAAATTTTTTTTCTTCGCATTGGCAAATTTTTTTCTTCGCTGATGCATTTTCACGATTCATTGCACTATTGCAAGAGAATTATCTTTTTGATCTAATAATGCTAAGAAAAATGCATTTCGAAATTGAGATCTTTAAAGAAAGATTTATCCAAAAAAAATTTGACCCATCTTTATCCCAAAAAAGACAAAATTAAGTGCTTTTAGGAGTCTTTTTGGATTATGAATACCATTGGATATGGTTTGAATCATGTGATGTGGTCCCACCGTCGTGTATAATGAGAGAGGAAATGCATAAGAAAGCTAGAAATCATTTGATCAATAGCAAATATGAAATTTCTTGTTCCACTTACGTTATCGAGCTCGAAAAACAAAAAAATTGTCATATTTGGTCTGTGTAATTATTTTTTTTTTTTTAAGAAATGTCTGTGTAATTGTTAATCAACAAGGATGTAAATATTGTACTAATATATTATTGTTATTGGTCATACTACGAGGAACATAATAAAATAAACAAAACCAAATTGGTTATATCTGCTATATTTTCCAAAATCTTTACTAATGAACACTAGTAGTTTCTCAATAAGGTAATTTAGACAATATGTAGTGTCCTGGCCAAGGATAGACGACCCTCTTCACTAGTAAGTAGTAACCAGTGACGTTGCACAAACATAAACAAACATATCTATGGCCAAAGTGCATTAAATTCATACAGGCTGGAAGAGAATTATCTTTATTTTGGCAATCTCTGCCGTTCCTTTCGGGTTGTTGATGGAGGAATATAACAACTAACGCAAACAGTCAAAACTTGGGTCCTTATTCTCATCTGTTGTTGATTTCATTATGGCATCATAATGAAACGAGATCTCGACAACTCAATTTCAATATGATCGTTTTATGTAACGTTGAAATTGGTAGAGATTTTTTTTTCGATCAGTGGAGAGATATAATTAGTTAAATGAAACTTGCTTAATCTTATCACTTAAAAGTTAAAATACCGTTACAATTTCTACTATTCAAGTATTGTACCTCTAAAATTACAACTTTACTACTTAATTATTATTGTAATACTTTTTAACCACTACAAACTAGCATTATTGCCCTCAAGAAAAATGGTTTTGCTTGTTTTGGCTTGATTGGAGGTGTTGTCCCTAATTACGGCCTAGAGGGGATGAATAGGCACAAATACAAGTAATAAACCGGTTTGAACAATTTTGCGGAAGCTAACAATTCAAAGGTTCTCACAAGCAATTAACAAATAATGCAAATAAAGTAGAGGAGAGATATAATTACGGAGTTCTGACCCGCTAGATGAATGGCTAACCTTAGTCGTACGTCTCTGGGAGTTTCGCAACCACCGAAGGGCACGCTCCGTTCAATTCCACAAGAACATGTCTACAACTTCGAACCGAATCGCCTCGTCACAAGGATCTCGAGGTGGGTCGGCCTAACCTCTAAGTAATCAACAACTCAAGAGTCATACTCTCAATCAAATCTCTCAAAGAATCTAGCTATAGAGAAGCTTGGGTTTGATTAATGCTAACTATCTCAAGGGTTTTGCTCAAAATGTGTAATCAAATCAAGAGAGGGCATAGTCTAGCTGCATGGAGCTCAAAGACTGGTAAAAATCAAGGGTTTCAAGAGAGAATATCAGTTGGAAAGGGTCTAATATATATAAAGGGCATCAAGAGCTCCAAAACAGTCAAAAGCATGGCGAAACGTTACACAACGCTTGAAACTAGCCGTTAAATAAAACATATTCCGACAAATACGTTGGAATGAGTCATAAGCGTTATGCAACACTTCAAAGCGTTACACAACGTTTGAAAGAAGAAATTTCAACGTTCAAAAACTTTGTCAGACGCATTGCACGACGCCAAGAGGCGTTATACAACGCTACAGGCCAAGCGTTAAGAAACGTTAAATAAATCTGAACTGAAATGTTATATAAATCTGACCAAACGTTACACGCCGTTCCCCAAAAAATTTCCAAAAGTTCTAGAGCTAAGTCGTCATATAACGAAAGGCAAACGTTATAAGACACTTAATTTTGGACTGGTATACAACGCTTCTATAGCGTTGTACAACACAATTCAACAGTGCACACAATAGAACTCATAAAGACTCTGTCAGAACGGTGCATAACGTTATGGTACGTTTTACAACGTTTTGTCAAAGCGTTACACAACTCAACAGAACGTTGTGTAACGTTCGAGTAAAGTTTTCAGAGAAAAACTAAGTAGGGGGATCGACCTGTAACGTGGTGTAACGTTTCATAGCATTACACAATGCTTATACCAGTAAACTCAGCAGAACATGAGCAAAACGTTTGGGATGAGTTTGAGAGCTAATTATACCTAAATTAATGATTTTTTAAGAGTAAACTAAGTCTTGTAAATCTTCATAACATGATGTTATCTTGCAATATCCAATTTCTTGATATAAAACCTAATAAAACACTTGAAAATTGAAATATTAGTAGAGATGAGTTAATTATTTAGTCCAACAGGAGGAACCATGATCTCCTATTTATACTTGTTGATGGAGTATTATAGAATATTAGATATTTTTCTAACTCTAGTAATATCTACCTAAATCAAGAATTATCTATTTAATATATCTAATTTCTAGAGTTATCTTAGCAAAATATCTAATTAAGATCGCTATGTTATGTAGATTTTTAGAGATTGGTTGATTTCTCTTGAATATTATTGATATTGAGTTTGAAACTCTCCCATAATATTAATGCCAATAACCTTCTTGCTTCCCAACACTTTTGAATTGTGTTTGTATCTTCTTGTGTGACTTGCCGAGTCTTGTATCTCTCGATTAGTCTTTCTACTTGCATCTTCTCTTTGTACAAATGTTTACATGAGATGGACTTCACTCCTTATGACTTGAGCATCAACTCTAGTCTCTAGTGTTTGGCTTTGTCTCGAAGTCATCAACCCCTCCATTACTTTTATCAATTTGTTGTCTTTGACTGCTCCTTCGTAGGACATTGTCACTAAATCCCCGATAATTATAACATTCTCATTTGGATTTTGCTATATTTCTTGAGATGATATCCAAAGTGGTGGAGAAATTTCTTGTACTTTTTTTTTTGACAAGTGTGGAGACACATTTTCTACTTCTTCGTGTGCTTATATTTGCCATGAATTTTTAGGACTTTAAACGAGATGAATTATTGTCTCCTTCAACTTGTGTGTCACGTCGCATCGTGCTTGATTTTTTAAATTTCTTTAATTTCTACGTTTTATGTTCTTTACTTTTGGCTGGACCATGTCTTAATTTAGATGCCTGACATGCTAAGGCTTCATCAATCTTCAACTGACACTTTCGCACATACTGACCTTGTCCTCCGCACTTGTGGCATACCACACTTCTTCTATGGAATTCACCACGCGCAGCTCCGGTACCCTCCTAACATCTGTTGATCTCCCTTGAAGACATCTGCAACATTCGTGTATGATATTTACAGCATTTTCCATAGGCTATCTTCTATGTTCTAGTCGATGGAATAGGCGACCATTTAGTTCTACAAGATTCCCATGTGTGACTTGTACTTCAATAGTGTTCTCTATGATTGCAACATTACAACTCTCCACATTTATGGAAACGTCTTCTCTTGGCTTCATGTCATCAGCAACCGTGCAACTCACAAATGCTTTATCCTCCTCAACTTGCTCCTTGTGAATCATGAATCGAAGTGTATCTCTTCTTTAGACTCCAGAGTCATCTTATCAGTTATCACAACTGTTTCGAAAGCTTCCCATCCTTCTTCACTTTGCTCCTTGTTGCATCTATCATCTATGTCCTCGAACGGGTGGCTATTGCTTCTCTAACTGCAAGCTCCCCATGAATAGTTAGTCTTCTTCTTCGACTTTCTTTGTTAATTTGACCTATGATCAAGTTTTGTCTTTCAACTCCTTGTCATGACACTTCTTTGATTGTTGAATAACGCTTCTACTTCTTGTTGTGACAAGAATCAGGCTATTTGTTTCGCTATAGCCCCCTAGTTCGCAAGCATATTTTTTAGCTCTAATAAGATTGGGTGAGTTGACCATCTTCAAATTGTGGTCATAAACCCGCTACACTCTCAATTTAGACCGTGGATGATGATCTCTCTTAAGCGTTGCTTGCTATCTCTTCAGGTTCGAATTGGACAATCTCGTTGTAGAGCGACTTCACTTTCATGAATTACTGGCTGATCGTCATGCTTCCTTGTGAGATTCTCATGAGTTCGATTTCAGTTAGAGGCTAGCATTATTCTTCTTGAAGAATTGTGTCGTCAGTGTGTCCCATACGACCTAGAGTGGGGCCACATTTTGTATGTGCACATGCAACTATTCTTCTAACTCTAGAACTATCTATCTAAATAACTAATTTCTAGAATTATCTAAGATATTTTGGTATATTTTTAATTTTTTCTTCTTATTCAAGAAATTGATTGATTTCTCTAGAATATTCTTGAAATCGGAATTTTTTTTTTTACTAAATATCGCTATCTTTAACATTATATTATTGGAAATTATCTCAGCAAAATATCACTCATCAAATTTTGGGAGTGGAACGTTGGATGACTCGATATCTTTTCAGTATAAAATAAATACTAACACTTACATCCATAAATACCAAAAATTTCCCACATAAGTTTTTAGTATATAATATATCTTTTCATTTATCTAGGCAATCGTGCTATGAACTTGATATAAAAAAGCTTGTCAAAAAGCAATATTTATATCTAATATATTTTTTTACTCTTTTTGAATGGGGAGATTGGTGCTATTAATTGGTGTTATCCAGATTTTCCAAAATTAATAAAATTTCTATTTTCCAAAAATATTATAAATTAAAAGTGGTCCTATTTGGTGTTATAGGTACTTAGGCTCATATATCGACATTCAAATTTCAAATAGGCACTTAGGCTCATGAATCGACATTCCAATTTCAAAAAGTCAATCTGAGTTAAATAATTTGATCTACATATCGAAATTCTGTAGAGAACTAAATTTTACATAATTAAATTTTCGCGGCTAAGAGGAAGGAAGTAAATTGCATCTTTAAAAGGTTGGTGGATTGTCCCCTTTATTTTGGGGCCTCTTTCTGCGTCTATCATCATCACATGAAAACTGTGGCATGGCACAAAGTGAAAATGCCCCTTTTGACAAACGGAACGAAATCCTCTGCAGCAGGGTGCTGCTGATGATTTTTATCAAAATTTTAAAATTCAAAACGTTGAATATACCATTCATCTTGTTTAATTTTACGAGAGATGTGTGTTCATATAGATTTTATAAAATTTGGAGTCGATTTGATACTCGATTAAGTGAGCAAATGATGAACGTATTAGAATTAATTAGAGATAGTTAACTAGATTCATTCATTTGTTTACCACTTAATCGAGTAACAAATCGACTCCAAATTTTATAAAACCTATATGAAAACGCATTGCTCGTAATATTAAACAAGATCAACGGTTTAAATTCGACATTTGAATTTTTTAATTTTTTAATTTTGGTAAAAATCATCAGCAACAACACCCTATCGTCGAGGATTTCGTTCCGTTGACAAACTCCCATAATATTTCCAGGTGTTGAATACACCTACAATTAGGCTAACATGATAATGATCCTTAGTGCAAAATACTACTCTTTCATTGTGTTAAATTCAGTCCTAATCAGGTTCATTTAACACTTGATTTGGATCGAGTCCAATCATGAACATGTTTATTCATATGAATATGTATATTCGAGGTTTATTTGGAAGTGGCTTTGAACCTATGTTATCCCGATACTTCGAAACATCAGCCGTACCCTTACCGGGTACGAACCGGGTACTGGTACCGTACCCAGTACGTACCGTATAAGTCAACGGTCAACAATCAACGTGTTGATATTAGTGTTTATGTTATTTATTTATGTAAATTCCAAATTATGTCATTTATTTGTGCAAATTCTAAGCCGTAGCTAAAAAAAATTATGTTATACACATTATATTTTGTAATATAATATAATTATAGATCAATAACATATTCAAATAATATATATATCGTCGTACCTGTACCAGAGATTTTTGAAAATTTTCATACCACCGTACCCGAATCGTACCGGGTACGGTACTCGTACTCGTACCAATGCAACATAGCTTTGAACAAGATGAATAAGCAGTTCTCAACTTACGAACATAGATGAATAAGCAGTTCTATACTGTGGACCTGTGGTTGTTCCCTTGTCTTCAAAAAAAAAAACTAGCTAGTTCTAGTTTGCTTGTTCGTCCCTTGCTTACTTTAGACTTCTTTGTCTAAGTAGTTCGCAATAGTTCGTGGTGCTTTTACCATCAAAAAAAAAAAGAAGTTCGTGGTGCTTCCAAACACAGTAGAATATGAACCATTTATCTTTAAATGGCATAATATCAACACCAAATTATCTTGCTATTATTGTGTGTTCGCAAAAGTGAAGAAATATAATAAATGTCAATTTTTTAATTTATATGGATTGGATTGAGCTCTGACTCGGAGTAGTAAAATCGGATCATGCACTTCTGACAAAATTTCAGCCAGGTCGAATCGAAACATGTCAGGCCAGCTAATAATTTATTACTAACATAATATTGACTCGATCTATACTTGACCCAAACATCTCACAACCAATAACAACATATTCCCTTCAATAGTTGGAGTATCTTTTCAAACCAGGCAATCTAACTTATTTAACAGCCTAATTAAGTTATTATAAGCAAATAGTAGTTCAATCAACATTAAATTAATTTGTAATTGCAAGCAAATGAATTAGGAGCATCACTAAAATAGACAAATAGGAAACAGAACTCCTTTTTTTTTCTTTTGTTTTATATTAAAAGTTGCAAATATTCAATTTACAGTGCTTTTGTCTTCATGTTAACGCATTTATAATATGTATCTGATTGATAGTGACCGTTATTAAAATCATCGCAGGGCAATTTTTCACAACCAACAAGGATACAACAAATCAAACAAAACATAAATAGTATGCTGCAAAAGAAAATCTTCTACGCCACAGCCTTTGCATTTACATTTTAAAATCGAAAATTCAAAACAACCAAATCGGATTGTTGGTTTTCCTTTTCTTTTATAACTAAGTAACTAACTAGCAAAAGATACCTCCAATATATGAACAAATAAAAAAACAAAATAATATTATGAAATAAATATATTTAGTTAAATCTTCCTGCGATACTCACTAGATAGCCTCTATCTAGTTTATCAAAAAAAAAAAAAAAAATCTTCCAACGATACACGTAGATATATATCCGAATAATAAATTGTTTAAACACCACCTGACTCTTTTATGTCAAAGGATTTGACCTTTTATCTGAAATCAACATCTAGACCACATATCAGATCAGATCATACAAATCGATGGTTCATAACTAATATAATAATTGTTCCAACCACTTCTAGTGAAATTGTCCCGATCTTTTTATGGGTATTTTTATGGGTATTTTTATAAGTAGTAGGAATGTTCGCACATCCTTTTCTTTATAAAATTTATTGAATAACCCTAACCAATCCTCACAAAAATTTAGAAAATCTTTTAGTATAACTCAAAGTAAAAAAAAAAAAACAAAACACATTAAATTTTTTTTGTATCAAAAATTGTTAGGTTACTTCATATTATGGGACCTGATCTTTTATAACTTAATTCGAAGGCTTGCAGAAGTTTTCACAAGTCTTGTTGCTTATGAATAAAACTGAATCAAATTAACATTTTATTTTACTTTTTGAATCTTTAATTTAAAAATAATATTTTTTTTCAAAAATGAGAAATGATTAAACATATGAGGCCAAAAGTTAATGGCATTGATCTCCAAAATAAAAAGATGATATTAATATATTTTTATCGGTGGTGCTAATGTGCCTAAAAGAAATACGCCGTTGCTTAAAAATGTCGAATAAATAATCAATTATTCAATTTTATCTCGGAAATTATTTATATATTTAAAACGAAGAAACCTAGCTGAGTCACGCCGCAAGCATTGCTGAAAAGCATGCAACAGCTGAAAGAGACATGTGTGAAATTTTTAGCTGTTTCTGTTGTATTTTTTCATTTGACCTTTTCCTCTGCGTTTAACTCCAATCTGGTAAGAGGCCAAATATGATATTTCTTTCCTGAAAAAGTATAAAGAAAAGTTAGCTTACAAGGAACTCACAGGAAATAACTGTACGGAGAAATATTTTCTTGTTACAACAACTCTTTTGAGTTTTTTTTTAAAAAAAAATTTCTCTGAGTATCATTCCAAACTGAACAGTCAAAAGTATGTTTATTTTCGTCAGAAGAAAGCACTTTTTGTATAAACCTGCTTCATTTGTTTTGGTGAATAGTAGCATGATAGCATCCCGTCTTATATAATATTTTGTCACATTAGAAACAGTATCTTATATCATTTGTCTAAGAATATTCATGCAAATGTTTAAGTTTTTCTTATTTCCAGGATAATTGGCAGAATCAAACATTTGTTTATGAAGTTTAAAGATAATAATGCAAAACCAATTACGGAGACTTCTCTCTCCTATTTTATTTTTGTTTTTTTTTTCTAATTTTTTGATACAGGAGGAGGGAGCAAATGCACGACCAAATCAGTAACATGTAACTAAAATTAAATCCACGTAGCATACATGCCATATTAAACCAACCATGAATTTCCAGTATTCAAAAGTACATGTCTCCAATATTTACAAATTGCAAAGCATGCTTGGGATTTGAAGATAAAAGCAACAATCACGTATCATTTTCTATAAATCTATTAAGAAAATCTCCTTCTGTTTCAAGAAATTAAACATAAGAGAAGCATAACAAAATTTTTTAAAAAAAAAACAAAAAGAGAAGCATAACAGTGTCCAAAGAAGTACGTATAACTCTAATCAGATTATTATGCGCCCAACTGAGAAAAGCGTAAAACAGAAGTAACAAAATTTAACATCATGTTAAGAACATAAATCCCTTTGCAATTCCTATATTTATACTCACTATAAAACTATCATCCCCAATTCCATGAACAAATAGAGCACAATAAACTAAATTAATCCATATACATATTAACCCAACAATATCTTTCCAAAAAACAAATTTAAAGGAAAAAAGTGCAACCTCTTCTGATCATCTCTGCTCATGTCTACCCATGATCCAAAGAAGAGTTCTCCTTGCAAATGATGGTGCCTCGTCAGCCCTAGAGATAGCTACCGTGCTATTCTCACAGTTTGCCGATTCTATATCCCAATCCACCACACTCCCGCTCTTATCCCACATCGAAACATTGTATTCTGATTCTGTTACAGGACTATTGTTCTCAATTTTTGATTTCATATTCGACTCGATCGGCAATCTAAATGATAAAGCACGCCTCGAATTGGCCTCCGGAACCGATCTCTCCTTCGTTCTGAGCCATGTTTTTGAAATAGAGAAACTCTCCTTAGTGTTAAGTTTGGTACCAGCATCTGCATTTTTGGGTCCTTCACTGATATTCAGATTTCGATCGAATCCTTTGAACCCTTCTCGCCTTGAATGACAATCGCATTCTGACATGGCAGCTCGGTGGCCAGGCCTCTTGACCACTGGTCTTTTCTTGGGTGGTTTTATGGGGACATGTAGTGATGACCGATCATCCATGACATACTCATAGGTACCCATGGAGTAGCACCTCCTTTGATCCAATTTTTTGGTACCACTTTCGTTTGCGGTACCGGTATCATTGCTAGTCCCTTCGCCCAAAGCAACGCTACTTGTCTCCACACTTCTAAACTTCCCAAGTTTGACTTGAACAATTTTGGCTTCACAAGTCTCTTCCTTTGCATCATCATTTTCTGTACTCTTTCGCAAACCTTCATTGCTAGACATGCCCAATTCATCGTCCCCGATAGGGGCCAGATGGGTATTCTGCACAGTCTCTCTTCTGTCTGAAACGGTACCAATTTCTCTTGAACTCTCACTGCCCGACTCCAAAACAAAAACCAGAGGAGAGCAGCTGTTGGAGTAGTCTAGAAGGCTTCTTCTACAAAGAGGACAAGTCGAGTGCGACAATAGCCATGTGTCGATGCACTCCAAATGGAAAGCATGGCTACACTTTGGCAAGAGCCGCAATTTGTCATCTTGATTGAATTCGCAAAGGCAAACAGCACAATCAAATGGATCTTTTATGCCAATTATGGCCTTATAGAGGAAAACTGGAAGAGTGTCTATAAAAGACTGATCTACACCCGAGTCATGGAGGTTGAACAGCTGTTGCAATTGACCTTGAAAGGCTGTGGTAGAATTGTCTAACAAATCTTGCGCGTTTCGTGTATTTGGTTTGATTAAGTATCTTACAAGGAGGTGAAGGAGGCCAGAGATAAAGAAAATTATTGCTAAAATCAGAATAATTAGGAGGATACTTGGGCTTATTTTGTTTTGTAAGCTTGTTGGGTCAGAGATGGGCGGTGATGGAGGTAGAGGCGGTGTTAGAGTGGTTTCATGCAATACCCAATTCATGATTTGAAAGATGCAGAAAGAAAGAGTATGCAAGGTCAAAACTTACATGGAATTTAACTTGTTGATTCCATGGTTGCTGTGTAGATAGCAACACAAGACGCGCAGAGGGGAGAGAGAGAGAGAGAGATCACTGAGTTTGTCTGAAATTTAGCAAGTAGTACATAAAGATGAGAGCTTTGCTCAGGGAGAGGCTGCTCTCTGTTCTTTGATACAGAGACTTTTTGAATCTTAGGTTCCTCTCTCTTTCCCAGAGATATGGTTGGTTTGGAAAGAAAAGAAAAAGAAATTAGGAAGGTCAAGGGGTGTGTGTGCGCGTGTGTGTGTGTGTGAGAGAGAGAGAGAGCTGCCTCTGCAAATTTTTGAAAAAGAGAGAGGAAGTTGAGATCCTTAATGAGTGGAGAAATAAATGGGGAGGAAAACCAGCAGATGCAAAAGAGAAATTAAATTGGATTAATTGCAAGAGGGATGGGAAGGTGAGCAAATACAATGCAACCAAAGGAGTGTATTTAATATTTTTGTTTGTTTGTTTCGTTCGTTTATTAGTTTTGTGTTTATTTGCGACTATGACTCGTTCTTTTCATTTTCACTTCATTTATTTGTAGTTTTTATTTACTTATATTTTGAGCCGAACCCACTGGAACTTGTCAATGTCGTTTGTTCCAACAGCTAGCACAATATAGTTTTTCAATTGGATGAATAGATAGTTTGATAGTTCATTAACAAACCTGCAACACATGCTTTGTTTTGTTTATCTTTTTCTTTTTGTGCTGGTGGGTTTTCTGCACATAGGACCCTTCTTTTATTTGAAATTAACTTTTGTACCAACATTTGTGCAGTCAATAGTATGTTATAATCATATTATTTGAAAAAACATGAACCATGCCGATACGGTGACGACGTGTTGAACTATAAATAAAACTTCAAATATATTTTGCAGTCGGATTACTATTTATATTACGTATTAAGAAAATCATTAAATGAATCAGCTGATGAAAGCACGAATTCTACATAAATATGCGAATAAAGAATAAAATAGTAACTTGCACTGATGCACCAAATAAAGTAGAAAGTAATTTAAAATTAAAGTTTCCGAATTTGATTAGTTTCTTATATTCAACATTTGACATGCACAATTTAAAAGCATGAAAAGATCAACATCTAGATTTATTACCAGAAATTTAAATGGAGATTGACATGTCACTACTAGAGTAAAAAAAAGAATGAGCTCAATAATAACCGGATAGTTTATGAATGAGCTCGATAATACTTAACAATTTGATTTTTATGAATTTGCATAGAGAAAATTGATTTTAAAAATGACTAATCAGATTTAGCGGCCAATTAATTGAACTAAGTTAAATTTAGCATTCAAATTACAAAATATTTACATATATATTATTTGTGATGGTTGGACTATATTTCTGATAAATCAATTTAATACGTTATTTATTTATAACACTTTATAGTAGTAGATTATGGTGACATATTAGGAAGGTGAAGGCAAGGCAGAGATTATTGTTGAAAATATTTTTAAAAAAAAAAATGACATTTGAGTATACAGTACCAAAAATCATTGCATTTTGCCTCCAGAATCAAGGCACTCCCAAAAAATAGATGTGCTTACATATGTAGCATTGAATCTCAAAAACTTTTTTATAATGTCAGAATGATATAATCTAATCTAATATAAAACTAATATAAGTACCAAGTACAATCAGAAGGGAGGACAGAACACTGATGACAAAGTTTTAGAATGTGTCTTGGATCTTATGTGGATGCCATCTATCGGTACACGGTGTGTGATATTACACCTTCTATTACTCATGAAAATAGATACGTTGAGAAGTAATTTGATGACATCTAATAATGCAAAACATAGCTACCTAACTACAAATATAAATATATGTACAGGTGTTTTATTATTGATTATTCTGTGTGAACTTCGGTGTCATTCGGAAACCATTAGCATTTAATTTGATAATAAAGTTAAATAAGCATATGGGCAGTTCATCTTCAAAATAAATAAATAAATTATTAAATTTAAACACCACAATTTAATTTTCAAATTGCACGAGTAATCTTCGTTCAATGAAATTGTAGGAAGATTCTTTCTCCCTACCTTCAAAAAAAAAATTTCAAATTGCACTAAATATGATACCAGAAATCGTCACAATTATAAGGAATATATCTATAAATCACATTTTTTAGTTCTAATAATTATAGTTACAGTTGTCAAATAACTACCTTAACAACGAATCCCTCTACTATTTTGCAATTTGTGTAGTTCACTGGAGGAACTAGTCATACACACTCAAAACCTCTGAATCCGCCGCATAACATCTGAATTTGTTGAAGAAGGACAATATATTTTTTTTTAAAAAAAAAACACAGAAGGACAATATGTGAAGGTTCTGTGCTGTGCCTCTTTGACTTTCAGATTAAATAAAAACCTTTTCTTTATGTTGCACCAGACCCAAGACAAGTCATTTAATTCTGCCTCCCGTTGTGTTCTTTTCTGTTGAAGTTTCTGAGCTTGGAAATTACCACCCTATTTGACCAAATTACGGTGGTAATTCTTTAATAGAACTGGTCTGCAATTAAATAAGTGGGATTGCTAATATGAAAACCAGTTTACCGAAGACAACAAAACCTTGATTCCTTGAATCCTTGAATGATCTCGTTGTATTTGTCAATGTACCTCTACTAATGGTTTAAACTAAAAAAAAAAATGAAATATGTTACAAATGTTCTCTCTTTTTAGTAACACTGTGTGCGACGAAGTCTAATCACAAATCAAATGCTACACTTTTCAGAATCAAATATCACTATGTCGAAAAAATAAAAAGAGTGGTGCTGAAAATTTTGGAAATATTATCATTATGCAAATGTTTAGGGAGTCGTACAATAATTAATTTCATTTAAAAGAAAATGACAGAACGTAATAACCGACTGTAACTAGTCAACAAAAACAAGTTGGTATGCCAAATAAAGACTTACCCGTACGGGCTTTTGAAGTTCGAAATAAAAAAGAAGTGAAATATGTCAAATGTCCTCAGAGAAGCATATAAAGTCAGAGTTTCCTGAAATGACATTTTTTTTGTAGTTCACGCAATGCTTTTATTTTTAAGATGGTCATGCAACGGCCGAAGAGAAAGACGTTAAATTGGTCTAAATGCAAATGCTGCTGGCCAGAGACAAGATAAAATAAAAGTAATAAAAAAAATTAGAGTTTGTATTAAAATCGCTCAATGTATTTTTCATATGAAAATTTTCTTGCTGATTAAAATTTATATTGTTCAAAATTTTTAAATATTTTTAGTAGATTTTAAAAAAATATATTATTATTGGAGGGTTCAAAACTAATTAGATCAATAATTTTTTAAATTTGAAAATAAATAAAATATTAAAAAATATATAAAATTTAGTTTGGAAAGAGATTTTAATATGAAGTTCATATTGAATGAAATGTGTAAATTTTAGTCGGCAAGGAGATCTTGATTTAAAATTTTTCGTAGTATATTAATTTGTTTTCCGAGTATAATGTGTAAAATCACTATAAAAAGCTTGGGGTTAAATTTTAATTTTTTTTCGTTTACAAAATTTTATATTAAAAAAGTATAAATTATCATACGAAACCAATGTCATTTTTCTAAAAAAAAAAAGTACAAAATGGAGGTCAAATTGACTCGCACTTTTTTGAATGTATATATGCGCCTGTTTGTGGTCAAATCATTTTACCGTAGAAAGGCTAAAAGAAATAGTCTCGTCTCATGTGACTGCATCTAAAAAGAGGAAATCATGTTTGTTATGGGATCATGGGAACTTTGTGGTTCCATTGCATAAACATGGAATAATTGAATGAGGGGGGGGGGGGGGGGGGGGGGGGGGGGGGGGGGGGGGGGTGTTTTGTGAATTCGTATCATCTGGTCTTCGTTTCTCTGGACTTCGGTGGTCTTCCTTAAATCAGAGCCGTCTGATTTAATTTCAATGATGATGGATGTCCCGTGAATAGTACCAGATTGATAGGCCCGAAAAAATTTCAACCGTTCTGATCAAATCGAACGGTTCGCATCAAAGAAGACCACTGGACTTCTTCTAAAGAAGTCCAGAGGATATCGGTCCGGTGTCTTGTAGGCATATATTGATTTTTTTTTTCTTTTTTTGAAATTAGGCATATATTGATTTATAGGTTCATGGATTGAGCTATTTTGACCCTGAAAAGTCATGATTTGAGCAATTGTGCCTTTTCTAGTTTTCTTCATCATAGGATATATAGGACCCTTTTCCCTCGCAATTCGTGCCGCAAAAAGACCATGCAGTCTCAACTGTGGCAGTCTTTAGGTGTCCTCTGTGTGGCGGAACGGCGAGTTGTTAAGAAGGTTGGAACTAGCATGGTACGGGTAAAATTGAAGTTTCATAACTTTGATCGAAAATAAATCGGCGAGGTATAAAACTTGTAATTCTAATATAATATGTTTACAATAATCAATCCTATCTAGGTCGGATAACTGATGGATCGCATAGGTTCAGACCATGTAAATTCTAAAGTTTGGTCCTTTGATGTTAAAGTTTTATATATGCGTTTCATGATATACGATATATTGCACATTGTTGTATTTTTATTATGTATCCTTTTCACATAAGATTATTTATATTTAATCATTTAACTAAATAATACAAAAACGAATGAATATGTGATACAATAAAAAATATTAATTGAGGCGCTAATAAATTACTGATAATTATGCATGAATATTTGATTGTTATATATCATGTTATATTGTCTTACATTTTATTTAAAATTATTGATTACAAAATTATATTAATTAATTAGGAAAATAATCATGATATCAGATTGTGCTTGACAAAAGATGTAGAAAGGCAGCCCCTGAACTGAGATGTTCGAGTTCTAACTTCTAAGATAAAAAAAATCTATCAAAGGGCCCCAAAAGCTATTACAAAGTCGATCATATCACGTACGTCTAGTCATCTCTTAAATACAACTTACTCTTCTAACTTGTAAGTATTTGAAATTCACTTCACTCTGTACCAATACATGAAATTAAACGTAATGTAAAATTAATTAAATATAATACGAAATTGAATGACAAATTTATGAACACGCGAGTTTTGTACAGATGATTGTTTGTTATTCTATAGACAACGGATTTAATTTCCGTTTGGCGCAAAAGAAGAATAAACTATATTTTACACAGTGGATTATGTCTCTTTAAATAAATAAAGTATTCTTTTTTTTTACGGTATCGATTTATTTGCATGTTCGCTTTTGTGATGAAGCCTCAAAGTAATATACAACTCCATAAAACAACAATATTGGATGTTACTCCTTGTTTGTCCTTTGTACCGTACGTTTTGGAATTTAAATATGTTTTCGGAGTTCATATCTCAATAAACAGTCAACTTTATTTTGCTTGAATATGTTCGAGCTGTAAACCTAGAACAAAACAATATCTCCAATTGTGATTCACTAAAGTTAAATGAATTTAATAAAATATTGTTAAGTCTCTAAGATAAGAGTTGAAATTAGTTAACTGAGTGACGAAGCCGCAAAAGTATAATAAAAGGAAGGGCGATTTGGCAATAATATATCTTTGATCGAAATTTAATTGAACGCAGTGAAGTTTAAACTTTACATTGATTAGAAAAGCAAAAGAAAAGAAAGCTTTTGTGAAACTCTGAACTATTATTATTATTATTATTTTTGAAGATTAGCTAATTGTGAGATATGAAACGAACTAAGATTTTTCAACAATTTTATATAACCATGTAATATTTAAATTTTAGAGTCTAGAAATTAAATGGATCATTTGACCTATAAACGAAACGAACTAAGATTTTAAACAAATTTTACAACCATGTAATATTTAAATTCTAGAAAATGGATTATTTGATACAACTTATGTGAGTATTTACACGTTTTTTTTTTTTAAAAAAAAGTATGTTACATTATTTGATGTATTTGTAATAATATTGTTTTTAAGCCCGGCCGAGATGTTACTTTAAAATAGAAAAACAGTAGAGTTCCTGAACATCTATATTGGACTCTGCGTTTGGTATGTAATGCCATTTTTTTCTTAGAGTTTAATCATTTTATTTATTGGAGTTATTGGAATAATTCGATCAGGATGCATATAAAGAGATATGAAACGAATTCATATATTGAGGTTTCCTGAATTATATCATTTGTAATTTCCATTCCAGTTTCTATCAAGATGACATGTGGTAACTATCGACACTACCTATTGGATAAAAGAAGAGAAAAAAAGAAAATGAAGTATCCATGTCATGTGTGAGCTCAATTAATTGCACCTAATTATGGTTGTGACTTATGAGACATTCTTTTCCATGTTTATTTTGGACGAACATAATTTTATTCCAGCACAAGTCCACAACCAATTATTCGACTTCCAAACAACTTAAAAGGCCGAGAACAGTGGTCCTTGCTAAACTACAGGAAATTTGCAAAATTGCAAGGACCCGCTTGAGGTGGGGTGAGGGGGTCGTCTCGTTGTTAATTGTTGCTAACCAGCATCTTTTAGGACGTGTTCACTTCTCTGTAAGTTAAACTATGCACAGTTTGGCAAATGTCAAATAATATTCTTCACAAAAATCAAATGAGAAGTGATATTTATATTTGTTATAGATACTTTTTTTTTACGACGATGATTACTGTTTTATACAATTGCTCAAAAGAAATAAATAAGATTGTAGTATTTATGGGATTTTAGTGATCGTGTCTCAAATCAAAATATGATTAAAAATTAATTTTATCACTTTTTCTTGATGGATGATTGATTGATTTATTTTAAATACACTAAATGTGATGCACCGACTGTGTAAAAATATTAATCATAGTAATATTTATATCTAAGAAATACATTTGTTTCCGAATTCACACCTTCAACCCAAACACACCCTTTTATTTTATATATACAATTAATCATAGTTTTTTTTTGTTTACTCTTGACAGCTGTTGTCAAATTTTCGAAAAAAAAAAAACTACTTTAAGACTAACATTTTAATTAAATTGAATTGAGAAGTGCAATAGCTTAAGACCCTGATCAGAATGAGATATTTTTTTTTTTTTATATGAGTTCATTTCAATTCATTATAAAAAAATTTGATAAAAAATGGATGGATTTGATACCATTTGGTCGGAATTTACATTTTATTAAACTCAACAAAATCTCATGAAATCAATTCCAATGAAATGATGAATTGAAATCCCGCCTCCCGCGTAATAAACATTTTGATCAGGGCTAAGTGTATAATATTCAATAGTCAAGTGTTTACATGTCATAGTTTTTTTTTTTTTTTTTTAGAGATACCTGGTAGAGGCTACAAGTTAGTTTCCATGTCATAGTTAAGTACGTACTTTTATGGACTTTGGATAATGAATATGAAATTTTAAACGTCAAGTGTGCATTAATATATACTCGAGTTGTATTTACAAATTAACGAAGTATGCATTTAGAGAGATTCTGAAAATAAGTGCGCAATTGCAAGTTGGAAACAATTTGTGCCTAAACTAACGTATGCAAGTGAAAATTATATATATATATAACTCTCTCTATAACAAATGTGCAGTGGTATAATAGGCATGTGTGTATTATATAATAATCAATTACACATTTTATAATATTTAAAATATTTGAAATTTTCATAAACTATTAAAGGTGAATTTGTGAATTATATCTCTCTTCCTTTATTTTAAAAATATTTTTATTGTAAAAGTAATTATCTCTATCATGACGAAACTGTAAGAATGCATATGATGTGAAACATAAACATCAGAATTAGCACACAGGTTAGTGCCGCAGGAGATCCAGGATGTGCTATAAAAATAATGTCCCACATTGGAGTAAGCGTGGAACCTTCCATTTCTTGAGATTGCAACTTTGCAACATTGTCGTTGGGTTGGGAGTTGGGACTAAAGACTTTGAAATTCGAGCACTGGTGTCAATTTCATTAATGATTTCTTTTAAGCCAAGTACTGTATTTCAGATTAATATATGAGAAGGCGGTTTTAAAATTCAGATTTCGGCCACCGACACGCCACAGTCATGTGTAGTATAGTGTGGTGCTTGAATGGTTTTCCTGAGAATTGAAATTTAAGAATCCTAGAATTGGTGACCAGTATCCTCTGCTCACCTTTTAAGGTGAGCACGGTGCCTACCTTCAATTCGAGCCGTTCGATTTAATCACGACGGTTAGATTTTTTTCGGACCTATCGATCTGGTATTTTTCACGGGACACCATCATTGATGGGACGGTTCGGATCTAAGGTGAGTACCCTGCTCACCTTAAAAGATGAGCAGAGGATTTCATTCCCTAGAATTGGGTCTCCCTGAACAGAGAAAAATAAATAAATAGGTTAAATAAATAATACAAAAAATGATGAAGCGGGTTTCTGACTCGTCACACTGTCAATTAGTTACATTCCACACAGAATATCAAGATAATATTGTCAATGGCCTCATTGGCCTGCCTTCTTCCGTGATCTTCGTTTTCTTTGCTTTATGATCAACCTAAAGCATTGTGCCAAGTTGAATTGTTTTTTTAAATGCTTATCTCAATTCTCAAGTTATCTCCGAACCATATTTAACGACAGAAGTTCCGCTGTCATAATTTTTTAATGCCACAACTTTCTTTTATAAATAGTATTTCAAAGTTGGAAATGAACGATGGATTTGAATTAGTTTGTTTTTTCTTCAGGAATAATGTGTCAGTTTGGAAAATTATATATATATTTGCATGTTCCCTTCATAGAAAAACATCGCTCAAAAAGAAGAGCAAGATCAAGAGTTTAAATTCGTTAATTTATAACATAATGATGTTGACACAATTTGTGGCATTTTAATTTTTAAATTTGTAATAATGTAATTTCTTTGTTGTAGAAAAAGTTATCAATATTATAAATAAAGGTGTGTGAGTGTCGGGATCATTTAATTAAATATCATTCGACACTCCAAGCATCGTGAAATAGTTGTTAAATAGCATTTTTTAAAATTTCTGTAATGTGTTACTTTGTAACTATTTGTGTATCGGGTATTATTGCTCATAAAACTGACCCGATTTACCAGCATACGATAATTTTACAGCACATTGTTTTGTTTTCGATTTTTTTGACCCCTTCATTCTTTCATTTTCTTCACGTCTCTATCTCTCTTTTGTGTTGCTCAAAGTCCCTCTCCACCATTACTACTCAATCAAGCATGACTTATATATTTTGATACCCAATTGCTAACCAATTAACCTTTTGATACTAAAATATGAACACAAAATTACAGATACAATTACAATTGCTAACCAATTAACCTTTTGATACTAAAATATGAACACAAAATTACAGATACAATTACAATTTAGAAAGAACATTTTCTCCATACACAATAAATTTTTTGTAGCCATTTTAGTTCGCTCTAGGTTCAGACTTCTTCATTTCTATAAGCCACCTATGTATTTTTATTAGATTTTATATCGATAAACTAATAAAGTTTTATTTTCTCTTTCTTTGTAATATTCCATAAGAAATTATCAATTCTAACTGTATACCTCATTTTGTCTTCTATCTGGTGTTGCTATAAATCTAGATAACAATTTCAATTTCATATTTATATATAGATTATATTTTGTGTTATTATTCATTTTTAAACTGAATCACACGGATTCATTGTCACTTTGAATTTCTCTCAAACTTCGTAAGTCTTTAATTGTATGTTTCTTTGTTACCAGGTAAATAGATTTAAATATGTTATAATTCAGTTTGTGTCAGTTACAAATATTAAATTTATAAATTATAATATATTTTTAAATTATTAATTAAAATTTAAAATATCGAGCGAAGCGAGATTAGTCATTCTAGTTTAAATATAGATGGTACGTAGTTTTAAAACGTTGCCTTGCCGTTGTGTAAAATGAGTAATCATATATGAGCAGTGTTCTGATCTTACATGTTTTGTTTGTTATTTCATTACAAATTAATTATAGAAGCCAGCTAATCAAAATATCGAAAAATAAGTACACCAAGCATAATCGCGTGAGCAGTGTTCTTCGTCTCCCAGTCTATCAGTGAGAATTTTTTAATCATACGACATTTGGCGTGCACTAATAATCTGTACTTAAATTAGGAACAGTAGAAAAAAATAATTATAGATCGGAAGATCTTCCATATTAATTATAACAATTATACTTTAAATCAATTTTATTTTGCAATTCTCATTATTGTACTTTGCTCAAACTCGGTCATAATTATGTAGTTAACATCGAATTTTAGAAGACAGTCAAACATGCAACATGTGTTAGGCAGTTAGGCCACAGCAGGTGGCTAAGCACAAACGAAAATATTAGACAAGCGGCTTTGGGCTTTTTTATTAGTGCGAGCTCCATTTCATAGACTCTGAAAAGGTACATGAAGATGAGATGGTGCTCTTTTGACCATATGAAATGATGGAAGACACTTGGCCCTATCTTCTACAATTATCGGGGTAGAATCTAACATGTTCTTGTTGAAAGTGAATATACTATAATATTTTTTGTTCATTTGAAAATCGGTTCACGGAAGGGCAAACTTTCTTCTGTCAATATTGTCAATATTCAATGTATTGGTCAATATTCATAAGAATTATGTTTCTCCATCACGCCACAACCAAGAGATTTGAAATTTAAATATTCTATGAAGTAATTTTTAAATTATGAATTGATAGTTATTTATTATCATTTGCTAACTCTAGAACCATGTGGAGGGTATAAGATCTAATTCATTATAAATTTGTAATTTTCTTATATTCTTAGAATTTTTTTTTGTTTTTTACAAGCATTTTTTTAAATAATTTTCTATTATATCATTATCGACAATATTTTGAACTTTGTCTTAAATTATGTTTAATTTTCGGAAGCACTAGCAGCTATCCTGAAATTAATAAATTTCGAGGGTACCCACCTCACTTTTAGCCATTAAAGAAACTAATTACGGAAATAGTTGCGAAAAATACTAAGGAGAACGAGCAATTTAGAATGATTCTAGAAAGATGAATTGTAGAAGAGTTTAACACGTAAAATCTAGGACCCGTTTGTGTTGGAATTCTTCATCTATCAACCATGAAATGCTACCGACTCTTTCACTAGCTCTAACAAATCCACCTTGTCTTATTTGAGACATTGCAAAAGCTGTCACGTGCATGCTTGCTTGCCAAGAGAACTATCAAGTGTTTCTTTTGCGTTGTTCGATCAGAACTTAGTTGACTATAATGATATCTGGAGATCTCAGAATTTTCTATATTATTTTTGGACCTTTGGTAATCAAAAGTTCGTAATAATGAGAGATACAAACCATTAATTCAAGGGAAAAAACAAATATTGAGGATACATTTTTCTTCCGTATCAGGACATTTATTTTGTGCCAAACTGTTCATGCATCTGATGTATTAAACATAATTTTATCAGGTAGACCCTTTTTAAAATCTTTTCTGATATCTTGAGTTTGCAAGGCAAAATTTACAGCTCCTGACAAGTTACAACCCTGAGAGTTTAGGAATAAAATAAATAAATAATAAATCCTGTGTGGGTGTGACCGTGTGAGGCCATGTGAGAGCTGGTTGTGGGCCACCACTCTCTCCGTTTCATGGGCCATCAAATTCAACTTTGTTTCAAGTAAAAATTTCTACAGCGTATTACATGGGCCTTGCTTCTTCCAAGCACAAAAGCAAACCAAGCTCTTGCGTCCCTTGCTTCCACGACACATTCCTTCAGTAAAAGGCCCCTTATATGGCTTCCATCAGGAATTAATCAATCCTTATTCCTTAATGATTGTTTATCCGAGTATCCAAATTAGCAATGTCACTGTTGCATTTTCTACTGGACCAACTATTGTGCCACCTATCATAATTATGCAATTTGTTATTAAAGATTTGTCACAAAATGTTCTGATTTTTACAGTGGCTCCTTTTTCGGAAGTTCAGTCAACAATTTTTGTAGCAGGCACAACAAGGAATCAAACAATTTTTGCAGAAGTTTATAGTTACAATATCTTTTTTCATGATCAAGTACCAGTAGCATCATGATTACATTGTTCAGCTGTTTACATACAGCTTCTTTATATGCTTGATGGAGCCCCGGTATAATGTTTTGACATGACAGGATAAATTTCCTGCACAAACCTCTCCTGAGTCGGAGTCACGAAAGAAGCAAATTTTTTTTTCTGCAACCGGAAGCCCTTTGAAATCTAGAAGCTTCTAGATGAGACTGCGAGGACAAAGCCGCTTTTCCAAGCTGTATGTGAGCAGACATGGATGACTGACTAAATAAGGCACATCACAACCCAATTCTTTTATCAGAAACTGTATTTTACGGCTCACTATAACCTCTGTTATCTTCAAGACAAGAGGAACTGAGGAAGTCTACTGATAATAGTTGTTACCTCCTCCTCTGAAAACCTGAGACTTTTCAAGTTATTTACCCTTGCATTTATTGTCTGTTGGTTGACTTGGTTCAAATCACTTACAGTAATTAATGCATACACAAAGGTTGCTGATGAAGGAGCAACGCACAATTTCTCAGCACGCTCAGCTTTCATTTTGAAAACTTCAGGCCTAGAGGTGATTAATCTAGGAGTTGACATGATCAGCTTGACAATTCGGAAGCTTCTGAACTCAGAAATGATTTGCCTGCAGGCAATCATTTCTGACATGATCAGCTCTTCCGGATAAGCTTCCGAATTGCATTGGGCAACCAGCGTCTTCTCCAAGAACAGACGGACATCTCACTGCATTGAACTTATCACAAATCAATTCCTTCATAAGAAAGTCCATTTTGGGGGGCTATAATCAACTCTGTTCCTTTATTACAAAAGGATTTTTAGAGACAACAATCTTGATTATTAGCTCCTGTCGATAAAGCCCAAGACTTTCCAAGTTTTTTCTAGCATTTTGCATCTATGGTGCATTGGTTCAGACAGCTTATTACAAGTCACAAAATTAATTAATACACAGGAGTTCCCAGATAAATGTGGAATACCTAATTTATCAGCCTAATTTCGTTCATTTTCAAATCAGGCCCAAATGGACATAAAGTTCCATTTTTACCTTGAGAGCAAGAGAGCAAATGGAGATTGAGCCTTTTTAAGGGAGTGCCTCGAAATCAGTTGTTAAATGAGAGAACAAAAACCTCTCTGGTACAGAGGAAAGTGCACCAGATGTTGCAAAGGAAAGGCACTCCCCTTCATTTTGGTGCAGAGGATGAGAGGAACGAAACCTAAAGAGAGAAAAATCATTATTTTAGACCACCCTGCACTCAGAAGAGCATTTGGCCCAAACTTTTGATTTTCTTCCTGATCTTTAAGCCCTCGAAACCTTTGTTTTAATAGACAGTAGTGCTATTTTGCTCTACAGTCCTATTTTGGTGTACCATACAACATACTAATTTATTTACTCAATTGATAATAAAGATGATAAATTGGGTTTTTCAAATTTCAGTGATATTATTGCAAATTGGAAGGAGTTTTACCATGCAATTGAGAGTCATTAAACCAAAATTACAGACTGTACCTGCAACTTATTACAAAATTGCTAGTCGGGGTATAATTTGCACAAAATCTCTATGTCAAATTTAACAACACTATTGCTACAAGGTAGTATCTCTTGCGAGAGCAAAGTAAATATAACTAACTAGTACAAAAAAAGCACTATTAATTGTGTTATTAGTTTGTTTTTGTGATATCTATTTATTATTTATATTTAAGTTAACATTTTGAAAAAGAAAAGTGAATCGTTTCCCCATGCATCCATTAATTTATTAAAAACTCGAACAAGATCGGTAAATATAAATCAGTAAGTTGAACATATGTTGCTAATCCGATTCCTGTTCCATACCAGTCACTGAGCGGCAAGTGACATCAAACTTCACTCTTCCAATGCAGCAAGCTCCTTAAAAAGAAACTCTTTGAATGCTAGAATGTTTTCTGGTTCCAATGCAATGACAATAGATACACCGGCATCTTTTCCAGGAGTATCCATAAGATACACATATCCACTGTAGTGCATCATTGCGGGTGACAATAGTATCGGTTCCCCAAGCCCAAAGTCGGCCTTGTACATTGGCATCCCGAGCCAGCTGATGACGCGCAAATCAGAAGCCGGGAGACCGCTTCGAGGCGACTTCTCCATGTCAATAGTTTCCAAGGAGTCGATCAGTGCTCTGGCATAATCATCACCTTGGCTTGTAGCTTCATGTATCCTTTTGGCCACGTGATTGATTGAACCAGAGATGATATCACCGACTACAGCCGAGACAGAGGTGCGTATAGCAGCATTCCCAAAATAGGTTGGAGGGAGTGGCGGGCACATGCGGCTGCGCATGTCAATCATGGTGTAAAGCCGAGATTTTGAGTTGGTATCCAACTTTCGTGCCATGCAAATGCACCGCCAGATAATTGCTGTGATGGCACGGAAGGCCGACACATGAGCTCCGTCTTTGTCCCCACAGTGAAGCTTGAGTAAGTTGACGTGCTTCTTGGAGATTTGCATAATGGAGCTAGCATATGATGTTGAAATGCTAGATGAAACGATGGGTTTTGGATTGGATCTGTACTCCAAGGGGTCAAACATGCCTTTTGGGTCAAGCCTAGCACGAAGGAGAGTCCGGTCCAGCCAAGGCTGTTCGATGCAGTTGATTTCACCACGAGCAATGTTAGCCCATGTTTCAAAGAAGTGGAAGGCACTGCGACCATCAGCAAATATGTGGTGTAGGGCTGTGCCCAATGCAATTCCTCCACACTTGAAAACTGTTATCTATTATTTATATTTATATACAAATCCGATTATCAACATCCTTATATTAAATATTATGATTATTAAAAATGTAAATTGATAATGTACATATACGCGAACTAAATGTTTAGCAAGTTTTACTTTCTTCTTGTATTTAGGTTTTACCTTTTCTTTTGTGCCTTCCTTTCTTTATATTAAATATTAATGAATGAATTTTGCTGGCTCTCGCCAGTCGCCACATGGTCTTCAAAATATATATATATATATATATATATATATATATATATATATATATATATGTAACAAACTTCCGTCTTTTCAAAAAAAAAAAAAAAAAGTCCTGACTTTTGTAATACCTGAAGCATAAGGGGGATGTCTGGTTGAGGAGTTAGAGGCACAAAAAGGTTCCTCGTCTCGTTTGTTGGTGCAAAATTATCAAAATAATCTAATGTGGCGTCACAGTGAGCCACAACAAAAAGAACACCTTCTCCAGAGCAATTAATCTGCATGCGGCCATTTTTGTCCGTTCCTAGACGACCTGCTAAGAGATAAAACGGAACAAGAGTCTTTGCCAGAGATAATTTTAGCGATTCGACTGAGAAATCATGGCTAGTGTTTTTGTTTGATCGGTAGAAGTACACCGTGGTGGTGTAGCCTTTCCTTGCTGTGATGTCAAGGTTGGAGAGCCAGAGCGGGTTCTTTGGAGTTTCGTCACTTGGGACTATTAACTCAGAACTGATGATCTTAACCATCTCCATAGTCTACTCTTTGTTTTGCCAAACAATTGCTTATTGAATTTTGAGTTAAGTGTGTTTATAAATAAAAATGTTCCGGTTTATCGATCGGCGATATTTTATATATAGGAAGATTTAGAAGGAATTAAGAGAAGATTCACACATTAAGTGCAACACAAAAAATTCCGAAAACGTGTGGCAGTTGTCTTTCACCATTTGTCATGCAATTGACACGTAAATCGTGCAATTAGACAAGTGCGCCATCTATTTTATATGTGACTATTTTCTTTTGTAATTAATACGTAGTCCATGAAATTATACAATTGTCACTACAATAAAAAGGAAATTTTATTAAAATCTTTCATTGTCTTCGTGATTAAGCGATTTTGTATCACATTTTTTATAATAATATTTTTTATAAGGAATTAATATTATGATATACAAAATATGTATTTTAATAAATTTTATTTTTGTAATTTTATTTTTATAAGTTTCACAAATTCTGTTGAGTCTACCCAAACAATTTTCTGCACAAAAGGTGTAATAGAAAATCCCAAAAACCTCCAAACATAACCAGATTTTCTACAACAGAACTCCTGCTCGGCCCTCAAGTGTGAACACGCATGATTCCTCGCTTTGTCTCCAAAGCACTACTATATTTCATTCTTTTTGTTTCCTTTGTTAATCAAATTGAGCATATCTTATGTAAACTCCAATGTATGTTTACTATATATCAATAGATTAATTAATTTCCATATTAAAAGATTCGTTTCCGTGTTGGAAAATATTTACAAATAAATGTTCTAGTAACTTACCATGCAATCATGCATATTTCACCGATAGATACACCGTATCTTTCGTTTCTTTTTGTAGATCCTTTCTTAATCCTCTTAGTTTTGTTTCCTTTATTTGAATAATATATAATGAACTACCAGCGTATCTATATATTTAATGCCATACATTGTGTGTTTCATATATGGAAACATGTTAGGAATGTGCTATTGATGCTCCCTTACACCCCCTTTCCCCTCTCACACATAACATAACATAACAAAAACCATCTTTTACTACTTGAATGGAATTTTGCTGGGAGATAGTTTCCTTCTTTTTTTTTTTTTTTTTTTTTTTTTTTTTTTTTTGTTGCTGTCTTCTTTTTTCTTTTCTCTTTTTCCAGAGTCGGGATTTTATTCTGAATTTTCTTTTTCTTTTTATCTTTTTAGCATCTCGCTAAATTTATGTAACTTTTAATCTCGTTTATTTAGTTTTAATTTAAAATAGGGGCATGACCCCAATTTTTTAACTTTTATTTAGTTTTAAATCTCGGAAACTCTCTCTCTGTATCTCACCAATGGCCGTTATACATAGAAAAACATGTCACCTTAGTACGTAATTACGTATATGCATAGCTTAAAATATCTATGCGTGAAACTACGTATTAATATACACGGGTTAAGAATTGCCCAGTTCCCATTACCATATCTTTTGTTGCTTGAACAAGCTGCAGTAGCTTTTTTTTTGCTTTAGTATTGCATTGTTGCTATGAAACAATAGGAGCTTACTTTTCTATCTACCAGAGTTTCGGTCTTTCGGAACAGTAGAACGATAAAAACCAAATATTGCTCTGAATGTTTTAGTGTAAAACATATGATATATTTGAATCATTTGAGAATGAAATTAAAATTAGTTATTCGATATTAAAAGTGTGATTACATAACAACAATTCTAAAGTTTAGTCCCCAAAAAACGGAGAAACATCCCGTACCGGTTTTCTCAAAAATCCAGTGCGAAGAGTCAAGAGGGCTTGGATGATCGGATCAACCTAAACCCTTACTCCGTTTGCATTCCAAGCTAAAAGACAAGGGAATCTTTGAGAAAGTTAAAAAAAAATTAAAAAAGGTAAGTGATCAACCAAACCTGAACTCAAATATGGGCTTTCGGGTCTTGCAGCCTTGTACCTGTATAAATGAAGTTTTTTCCCCTAATTAAAACAACAAGGTTTCAGGTGGTGATCTATTTGTTAATTGGTCGTTCAAGAATTCAGTTCTGACAAGAATCGAGAGGCTACGTAGTTACGCCGTATGATAGATCATTCAGTAAGGTTGAGGCGTTGATCTGGTAAGTTTACATTGATCTCAACTGTTAAGATCTAACTCAACATCACTGGAAGTACTACTTGAGCTGGTTAGTTTAGTAGTTTGCAACTTTGCATGCCAGTATGGAAATAATGATTGCAAACGAGCGCCAATGGAAGTTCTTCTTGTACAATCTGAAATATGCTATTCTATCACATCAAATATCTGATCAATTAAGCATCATATTTGTAACAGTAATTGATTTAAAAGTGAAGAACAAGATGCATGCGCATGAAATCTTCTGATACGGATGGTGAAGTGCAAAAGCAAACAACCAAAGATGAGAACAATGAATGCAAGAGGCATCTTCCATAACAAATCAATAAACTTGATATGCATGCTCATGTTGCTTTCATCGGACACAACACGTCAACAACAAAATATCAATCTGTATTTATTTACAAAGCACCCAGAAAAAATCACAACTCGCTCACCAGTTAAAAATAAAGAACATGAAAAAGAGGGACAAAGTAGGCATAGATTTGCCATCACATACTGAAGATTAATGCAAAATAAAAAAAACCCACAAAAACCCATCTCCTTACTCCCATAAAAAGTTAATAAAGAATCAATATTTAATCAAACTGTCAGTGGCAGAGATAGCTTCATCAAAATCCAAGGACTGACTGCTGCTTCCCAACCCCCAAGACACAGACCACCTTATAGATAAGCCTGTCATGGTGCACCTGACAAGGTATGTTCTTCTCCTTGCCACTGTAATGTCGAGATGAAACCTACAAATTACAGGTTGAAGACCTAGCACATCACCTGTCCAATAGGAATTAAGCCATAAAATTACAACTTTCATGCGTCTGAAGGAATGTATGTTATAATTCTGAGAAGTAATTGGGTTAACATTGCCCTGAATGCACTACTAACACACAGCAAAAACTTGTCCTCTGTGTACTCTATTTCCCAATTTGACCTTGGAAAAGAAATAGGCCCCTTGAGAAATCCTTTATGGGGCTGACATAAAAAGTGTAAATAGAGTTCCAAAACCCCCAAGTTTTTACATGACGTCCTATGATGTAAAGATATGTGGAAAACATATTGACAGCTGTGACAAAAGAAACGAGACCAATCTTCCTTAGCCTTTTCCTCATGTTTCTCCCAAATAACAACATAAGACACCCCCTAATTGACACCAAACAACACATGGCCAGTGAAATTCGGATACTTAATTCAATAGAAGCAACACTGATGCGCATGCCACCTATTTTTTGCTTTCACATTTATGTGTAACCTGGTTTTGATACACTCCTCAGATAACAATTGTAACTGAATGTACATCCTCATCTCTGTGATAGTACCATAACTTTTTGCATTTATAACATTTCAATTATTACTATTTTTAGAACTGTAATGGGTCAAAGTCAATTGGATTGGAAGGTAAAGGCGGCCAAAATTAATTCAAAGATAAATATGCATGTCTGCTCCATGATAATCCATGCATGGTCAACATGACAAATGCGATGGCTATGAATACTTATAAGAGGTTATTCTCTTTCTAATGTATTCCCAATAAATCTAATTGCAGTACCTGAAACTCCACGATTGTCAACTTGAAGACTATGTATAACCGTGACAAATTCCATGGTTATCAATTGGCAACAAACATTTAGAAGACTATGTCCCTTCTATGGCTCTATCAATCCCAGGTTTATCAATTTACCTTTTCATTTGATTATGCTAATTCCATACACAAAATGGCACAGATGCAATAAGTAGTCAAGTACACGTGCATTTGGAAAAATCAGCCTGTTTGAAGACTAATTTATTGTGTATAAGTTAATACTCAAAATTGCTTCCACTGACAGTAACTTTAATGGTACTAACCAATAAATTGTTACGTTCAGTTTCTGGCTGCATCCAACAGGAAAAAAAAAAAAACAATTTGTTTTACCTTAATTTGCTCATCACCTTCGCCAGTTACTTGTACAGTTCTATGTAGTAATGCAGTCATTCCACAGCTGATAACTCTTTTTACAATGTCAATACATGTTCAATGTTTTTCATTATACACAAATGGGATAATCAGAAGTGCTCCTAGCGACAAAATGAGGATCATGCCTCAAATATATAGAAATATTTTACCATCTCATGAGACAATTGATAGTAGAGACTGATTGGAAGTTTCACCATCTAATTTAGCAAAAGTTAGAATTAACATATACAGATAAGTATTGACCAGGGAGGCATCAGGTTAAGACATCAGGCATGGACTGACCCGTTGACATATAGCAGTCAATAATTTTTTTAGTTCTTAATTGTTGGATCCGATTCTAACAAAAAATTCTGAGTAGCTATATGACCATAATAGTATCAGCATGAGTGACAAGCAACAAACCCCAAAATTCATCCAAAGATTGATTCATTCCAGTTAATAAACTTAACACATCAGCAGAAACATTAGATAGAGGTTAACTGAATTAGCAGTTCATATCAACTTTCAGCACATCATAATAAAAATAATAAAGTGCTCACTTTAAAAAAGGAACTAAACAGACAAAAAATTGATAACAGAAAATTCGTCTACACTAGAAACTGCTGTAGCTAAATCAACAAGGGAACTAGCTCAAGAAGTTATTAAATGATTCATAGCTGCAGTTTTGCCGGAAGAGGCATCAGTGTAAGCTTGGCGGAGGCTAGGTATAGCATGTTCATACGGCACAATGTATTTCTCCAGAAATTACTTCTCAGTTAGTTTCACAAAAGAAGCAAAAGTTTGATGCATCACTCGAAATACTTTTGATTTCAGAAGCTTCCAGACAAGGCTGCGTGGAACCAGTCGCTTCTCGAAGCTCAACGTGAGCATAACTGGATTTGTGACCACGTGCAACTTATCACAACCCACTTCCTTTATCAGGAATTCCATTTTACGGCCAATTGCCTGCTCTGTTTTCAGCAATACATTAGGGCATCTACTGACAAGAGTGGTTAGCTCCTCCTGGGAAAGCCCAAGAGTTCTAAAATTATTTAGCCTTGCATCAATGGTGAGTGGGTTCAGACTGCCGACAACAACTAATGCATATACGAAAAGCCCAGATGAACGAGCAACACCTAAACTATGAGCCATATCTGCTTTCGTTGTCAAAGTTTCAGGATTAGTTATGATGAGTCTATGAGATGACTTAATGAGCTGAACAATTTGAGGAACAGACAGACCACATTGCTCTTGCAGAAATAATAAGTTGGGCACAATAACCTTTTCCAAGTTACTAAGAAGCAGTGTGGGCCCAAATTTGAGGAGCACAGACATATTCTCCAACGAACCAAAAGCCTGCATCCAGAAGTCGATCTTAGGCACAAAATTGGAATTAAATACAGTAGGTTTTCGGGAAATTAAAGCTGAGATTTCTTGGAGTGAGAGACCAATTTGTTGTAGCTTGGCCACATTAGGCCTCCAGTTGGTCTCCAGTCGGGAGCAAAGGATGCGAGAATCGCGGGACACGGCGGCTGTTATGTGGGATTGGCTTACGCCGGTGTGTGTGAGGAAATGGAGCACTGAATCAGGCTGGTCGGGGGACTTGAAGTGGCGGATGTGCTTGGATACTGGAACTGCATCTTCAGAGGAAAGGCGGCAGATCGGACGAGGTAATCTACAGCGTCGAAGTGGGGATTTGATTTTGGTTGAGAGAAAGTGGGAGCGGTGGAGAGGAGACGATAAGAGAACAAGGGGAATGGTGTGGGAACAGTAAGAGACGAACGGAGGTGGTGGAGTCTTTTTCTCAGAATCAGACTCGTACTAATACTCATACTTGGAGTTCCCAGTTGGCAGCTCCCCTCAGTAGGACTGACTGACTACTGACTGCAAGGTGGAGAGAGAGAGAGAGAGATGAGATGAGAGGGTTTCGATTTGATCTGCTGCTCCGTTTGCTGCGTAGCTAAACCACGAGGATCCTAATTCTTATACGGGCTTTGGGTTGGGTTGGGCCCCAAAGACCCTGTGATTAGTTTCATGGATCCTTGAGATGGGTAAAATGCTCCGAAAAAATTATAAATAACTTTAATTAATTACGAAATTATAAAATAATCCGTTTTTAATATTTTTTTTAACACTGACTTCGCAGTTTCGGAATCTGAGATTCCGAAACTAAAAATCCTTAGTTTCGGAATCTGAGATTCCGAAACTAGGTAGTTTCGGAAACTCAGATGTCGAAACTAGCTAGTTTCGGAATCTCAGATTCCGAAACTAGAATCTGCCGACATTTTACATGCATTTCATTTTTATTTTTTTTTCTAACTAGTTTCGGAATCTGAGATTCCGAAACTATAATCTAACCGACATTTTACAGACATTTTGTTTTTTTATACTTTTTGTTTTTTTATACTTTTTCTTTTTGTTTTTTTTATACATTTCATCATACCAATTTCCACCCACTTTTTTCACCTAACTTTTTTTTAATTTTCACCTAACTTTTTTGAAAAATTAAATAATTTTCAATTATGAAAGAATATTTGAAAGATGGTTAAATTTCATATTATGAAATTTCACTTTTGAATTTTTTTTTTGTTGCTTATTATTTTATTTTTATATTTAATGTTTATATTTTTTTTTGTCAAAATTAAAACAACCTTAGAAACTTTTTGTTTTTTTATACTTTTTCTTTTTGTTTTTTTTATACATTTCATCATACCAATTTCCACCCACTTTTTTCACCTAACTTTTTTGAAAACTTAAATAATTTTCAATTATGAAAGAATATTTGAAAGATGGTTAAATTTCATATTATGAAATTTCACTTTTGAATTTTTTTTTTGTTGCTTATTATTTTATTTTTATATTTAATGTTTATATTTTTTTTTGTCAAAATTAAAACAACCTTAGAAATATTTGTAAGAACAATAATTAATACAATTAGAAAAGTTAGAAGAATTTATAAAACATAAATAATTTACAATGACTAAATAACAATAATAAAAACGACCACAATAATAAAAACGACATTCTAAACTACTCCAATACAATAATAAAAACGACATTCTAGAGTTTAAAAACTTAGAGATCTTGACTCTTTACATATTGAAGAATTTCATCCCACCATGGTTCATCCTCTTCATTTTCATTGTCCTGTTGATTACTGGCACCGGCGTTGTCAGCCATATGAGCGGCTTCGTTCCAGAAAGCCGCATCTGCCTCTTGTTTTTCTATCTCTGCCATACATCTTGCTGCATTTGTTCTTTCTTCTTCTCTTTTTGCCTTTTGAAGTCTATCGCGCATCTGCATGTCCTGAATTTGTTTTCGCCATTTCTCCTTCTCCTTTTCTTCTTTTAGTCTTTTCTTTTCCGACTCTTCTCTTCTCCTACTCCAATACTCGTGTGTAAGTCTGTCACTTTCTTCCCTCTTTTTTCTTTCGGCTTCTATGTACCGAGCTTCTCTTTCTTCCGCTTCACGGCGATCGTGGTAAGAGTAGTGCTCACGCAGGATGGTTTCTTGGTAATTGAAAATTTCACCGCACTTTGTACATATCACTGTGTGGTCTCCACGAAAATTAAAAATGGATTCAACCATAGAGAAGGGTAATGGCTGGCGTACATATTGTTCTTGTGGTTTCGGTTTAGGTGGTAAGTATTCTGACCAGTCATAACGCTTCGGCCTTTCTCTTTCTTTTTGTTCTTTTACGTGGTCGAGGTAATGCCATCTTAAAGGCAAGTCATAGTACGGTTCATTCACATTGTATTGGCAAGTTTGAGAACATTGACGACACATTGCGGTCCATTCCCCTCTTTGTTTTTGTTCGTCGTTGAGAGTAGAATGAAAGAATGATCCCCAGAACTCTTTCACAATTTCACTTGGATTAATTTTGTTGGTATTGTTGGAGTTTGAGCTATTTCCTTTTTCCATTGTGGTAAAGTTCTTTAGAAGAAGTTGGAGAGAAGTTGGAGAGAAGTTGGAGATTATTGTGTCTGGCTGAACCTGGAGAGTTCTATATAGATGGAGCTCTGGTGTATGGTACAAAAAGTATGAATTAAATTCCATGTGATACTTTTCAGACTTTTTCAGAGTACGTCAAACTTTTTCAGACCATCATAATGCTCTCTCACCAGTCTGAGCCTCAGATGTGGGAGGCACAGATGGTCGGGAATGAGAGCGTCTGCTCTGAGTAATCGGCTGGCTAGGCCGTGGAACATCAAAAAATGAATCGAAATCATGCAAACTGAAATCACCCTGTTACACATAAAACCAGTAATAATGTTATAAAATAATTTTGAAAAAGAATAACATAACAAGAATAACACAATAATATTAGATTGTGATATATACCTGCATGAACCGATGCTCCTCCCAACCGGGCTCCGGAAGCTCCTCCTCGTCAGACGACGTATCAGGTATGGATGCTATGTCAGTCGGAAGACCCTTGGACTCTAAAACAAGTGGTATCCGATGCGGCTCGCCGACAAGATCCAATGTGGTGCTGCAACTTTTAAGAAGCGTCTTTCCAGCACGCCTGAATCCCTTCTTCACCGCCCATGCACATGCTCGAAGCACGTCTCTCAAAGTATGCTTAACCTGTTTAACCAATGTTAGCCATCAAATTATAATTTCAATCGGTTATTGTGAATGGTTATTGCATCAAAATGAACTCACCAATGCCACGTGTGCAGGACTGTCGCGAAGGTACGACATATCGGCAACCGGAGCTGTCTCTGTCTCCTCCGGAATCTGTACGACATACGCACCCCCATGTACCCTCAGCCAATGTAGATACGTCCCGAGCATAGAATCGCTCCACGGCCGGTTCTCCCTGATCATAGCCTGTGTCATGTCACCCCACATGGCAACCTCCGTCCGAAAAACGTCCCTCCAGTCTCTGGCTCGGTAGGTGGTGAACATGTAACCCATCAGGGACGACATCCTCTGCCAAGCCTGTTTTATTTAGAAAATGTATTAAATATATTAAGTAATATTAAGTAAATATAGTACTAAAAAATATATGAACATGCTTATGTAAATGATTAAATCACCAAAATAATGTACCTCAGGTCGAGGTGGCGGCACTGTCTGGTACAGCATGAACTGGTGCATGACACGATCGGCGTAGTGCCACATCACCATCCAGTAATGAATGCACGGGATACGGACAACAAACAAGCTCGGATCAACCTGAGCATAAAAGGTATGAATTAAGCTAATTTATTATGCAATTTTCTACTATTATTTGAAAGGAATATTAACTTAATTTTTCAATTATTATAACATGTTAAAGAATAATATATTTATTGCAAACCTGAGCATAACGAGGCATGCGGGCCCTAATATGGTGGTACGGCCTCCAAACGACGTGCTCGGGTCTGATCTTCATGAGAACGTCTCGAGCATAATCCATCCCGGATGCGATACCAGGGCCTTCATACTTCTTAGATCTGTGACGTGTAGTCCATCTCCTGCAAATATTTGAACATATTTGAACATATCATGCAAATATTCAAATGTCTTCAAAAATTAAATTTCAAATGCAAGGAACATACCTCCCGTAAGGTGCACAGGAATCAATAGATGGTACACCCCAGTCGCTAAAATCATCCGTGATCGTCGGCCGACACAAAGTCAATCGCGCATACGACCATAACTGTAGAAGTAACCACGGAGCCCCGATCTTCGCGCTGTTATTTATTGCTGCGGTATCCAAACCTCTATATAAAGCAGCAAGTGTGGCAGCACCCCAATTGTACACTCCCTGAGAGGGAGTAGTACGAAGATCCTACAAATCATAGAAGTTGAATCGTAAACTGTATCGTGTATCGTATCGATTCATTTAAGATACGCTAAGTTATCCTTAGAATAAATATTGTAATGTATTTTTATTTCTATAAATTATAAATATTATCGTGTATAATATTGTAATGTATTTTTATTTCTATAAATTATAAATATTATAGTGTATAATAAAACTATAATATGTATAAATTATATTATTAATTATTATATTGTATAATATATGTACAAAGTATTAAAGTATTAATTAAAACCTATATTTAATTATAAGTTAATACCCTAGTATCGTAAGTTACGTATTATGTATCTTAAAATATACGAACTCGCAAAAATCTTATAATAATTAACAGAACAATTTAAATATTTTATAAAAATCTACGAACCCGCAAAAGATCGAGATAAAAACCAGGAACAGAGTCACCAGTGGCATCCGGAAATAACGTGCAACCAAAAAGCTCTAGCACGAATGCCCGTGTGTATCTCTCAATCTGATCCTCATCGTCGAGGACAACATCCTTCCAAATCTTGCGCAGCTTCGTAAACTTAACGCGATGTTTTTTCCTGCATTTGGACTTTATTGTCAGAACAAAAGATTAAGTTCATTATAAAGTACACAATAAGTTTTATAATTTTCTTACGTTCTCTCTTTTTCTCGGAAGCATTTTTCCACTTGCTCCTGCGATGTGTCCCGCGGCAACGCTGTCGAAAGAAGATCGATATAATCGAAATCACAACGACCCGTCACGACTCGGCCAGTCACGACGGGTAAACCATATAAAAATGCCACATCCTGCATGATAGTTCAAATACTATTAGCATACATATAAATCATAACACAAGTAACATGAAATTTTCTTATAATAAAATATCACGTACCTCTAGACTAACAGTCATCTCGCCGACATGCGGAAAGTGGAAAGTGTGGGTCTCCGGCCTCCAGAACAAGGCCAAACCCTGCACAAGCGTATGATCCACAGGCATATGACCAAGCTGAACGACGTGGATCAACCCAAGTGTCGTCAGATGCTGGTCCACCTCAGGAGTCCTAGCCATCATCGGCTTATGCACCAGTGGTTGCCATTTCTTTATTTTTGAGAAAAAATATTAGAGACTATGGTGATTTCAAGTAGATTTTCAAATAATAATGAAAAAAACAAAATAACATACAGTAGGGCCACGAAGCTGGTCTGGTTGCAAATGCAACAGACGATCAGCACCGGGAGGAGGAGGAGGAGGAGGAGGAGTAGAGGAAGAAGAAGGGCCCGCTGAGGTAGAAGCCCCGGGTGAGGAAGAAGCGCCGGCATCAACAACTCCAGAGGAAACGACGTCCGTAGACTCAGGCACGTCTAAAGTAGAGGCCTGAGGATCGGTACGTAGCCTCGTAGATCTTTGTGAACCTGGAGACGTTCTTCTTCTCGGAGGCATTTTCACTACTTAATTAAAAAATTTAAATGTCATAAATCTAACAAAATTTCGGCAGCATCTCCCCTATATCGGGAGGGTTTCCGAAAATTTATTTACCCAAATCCCCCCTAAATAAACCCATTTCAAACCAACCAATCATATCATATCACATCATATCACAATCGATAATCATATTCAATATTCATATCAATATTCTAAACTATCATATCATATCAATATTCTAAAACCATCATAAAATCATAAACTATCATATCATATCACATTCATATCACATTGAATATTCAAAATCATAAACTATTCTAAATTACGTACATTAACTATGCAAAATAATTAAATTAATGAATAAAAAATACTAACCTCGATCGACAATTGCTGCTGAAATAGGAAATTCGAATCTTGAATCTTGTTTGAAATTTTCTGCACATTGAAAACCAAAACAATATATCAACCTATAAGATTTTTCTAATTTTTCTATTAATTTTTCTAATTTATATATTGATTTTCCTAATTAATATGATTTTTTTAATAATTTTTTATATTTTTGGAATATTTTTCCTATTTTTGTTGATATTAACCTAATTATTTAAACATTTTTTAATTATTATAAGATGTAAAAAATATAAAATTGCTAACTTATTTTTTTCCGTAATGAATAAAATTTAATCCGAATTTTTTGTATATTTTTAATATTTTTTTGAATATTTTCCTAATTTTTCTATTATTAATCTAATTTTTAAATCAATTTAATATTATTATAACATATAAAAAAATATAATATTTACTAAAATATATTTATCCTAATTAATAGAATTTATTCTGATTTTTTTTTAATTTTTTTGATATTTTTGAAATATTATTTTTAGTTTTTCTATTATTAACCTAATATAACTAAATAAATAAATAAATAAATGAATTAAAAAAAAAAAAAAAAAAAAACATACCTGAGAGCTGAGAGCTCTTCTCTCTTCGGCGGAGGCGAAGACCAAATGAAAGCGACAGAGAGAGAAAGCGAAGGGTCCCCGCTTATATAATAAGCGACATTCTTAGTTTCGGAATCTCAGATTCCGAAACTAGCTAGTTTCGACATCTGAGTTTCCGAAACTAGCTAGTTTCGACATCTGAGTTTCCGAAACTAGCTAGTTTCGGAATCTCAGATTCCGAAACTAAGAATTTTTAGTTTCGGAATCTCAGATTCCGAAACTGCGAAGTCAGTGTTAAAAAAAATATTAAAAACGGATTATTTTATAATTTCGTAATTAATTAAAGTTATTTATAATTTTTTCGGTAAAATGCTTCTCTCTCTTCTTTTCTTCTTCTTCATCTTCTTCATCAAAAAAGTGCTTCTCTCTCATTAGAAACAACCTCATTCAACTATTATTATTTCCTAGAAGAGTTGCCTATGATTTATTTATTTTATTTATTTCGCAGAATGCCTATGATTTATTAAGTGGTAGTTCAAGATGCAAGTCAGTTCTGTCAAAAATCAGGCTACGCATGCTTACGGTTTATGATAAATCATTAAATAAGGTTGAGCTGTTTAGTTTGCGTTGATATTAATTTTGTGCAATCAAAATCTAATCACTGGCCTGGCACTGACGATGTGGAAATAATGATACCAAACTAGCGCATTTGATGTTTTCTTTGTACAGTCTGAAATACTAGTCTTTCAGTTGAGATTTGGAACTGCAGAAGCGTTATATCCATAAAACTGTTATATCCGTAAAACTATTTAATATACACGCTATTAATCCGTAATCCTAAGGATTGCTGCAAAATAATAACAACTCCATTGGACTAGATAAGACATGGTTACCACGATGTTCAACCTAACTTCAACAGAACCAACAGATCTAATTTTCTTATAGAAGTGTCATATGTCATCTGTGTCCATTTTCACATCAGAAAACAAGAAAAAAGAATCAATTCATCAGCTTACACAAGAAATTCTAAAGTCTACAACGTAGCTTAACAGCTAGATTGGCCCGAGTCTATTACAGGGTGACCGCTTAAAAGTATTGGTAGAAAGAAAAATAAACTGATACAATTAACCAACGAGAATTATCAAATTTACAGCATGTCTTCCTCATCACACCAACGACATGGATGTAGTGTACATCATGAGGCAGCACACGTTCAATGCACAAACAAAAAGGAAAAACAAAAGACAGTTGTAACCAGCCATTGCCTATTAGTAAATCTGCACTTGGAAATTAGCAGATCTATTTCTTACAAATTAAAATTTATGTGAAACAGATTCAGCACTATTCGGAAAGGAACAAGCACTGTTGCATTACCACTCCTTATTTCTCAGATTGCTTCAAGTTAACAGTTATTTTTAAATACTAGCCAGATAGCCCTTCATTCTAATATCCACCAAAGGAAAGCACTATCCTCATTATTTCTAGTTAATTCCAAATTATACTGATTGTTAGATTAGTAAGAAAGGGAACGATCAAAACCCAGTACCAAAAGTAGCAAACAAAATAACCAGCATTTCTTGAGCACCACTTCCCAATTTGGGGTCTGATACCACTTATCTTGCGGTCTCATCCGAGAAGGCAATCTAAGCATCCAAGTGCCTGCACAAATTAAATTGCTCGAGAGATCTGATGCTGTGTGCTGATTCCTGACACAAACTGATATCACTGAATTCTATCTTTTGTGCCTGATAACTCAGCAACAAAGGAAAGCTGCATCCCTCATACGGACTTAATCTAGTGTTGAATGATCAGACTTTTACAGAGATCAGAGCACTACAATCTGTTTATCTCTAGGGATAGGATTAAGACGTAAGATGCATACCTGGATGCTAGAATTGCCTCGTGGACTGTAAACCTGTGGTCTCGTTGGGGAGTTAGGTATTTGTGAGTGAAATTTGTAACAGAACTTGTTACCAAGCCTTAAAAAACGAGAAAACAAATTTGTAATGGACACAATCCGATAAGGTGGAGAGATGCCTATATTAGGTGCTAATTTCATAGACTCAATTGAGATCCAGCCCAAACGAAAATGTATATATATAATTATATATATAAAGCAGATGATTGAAATTAAACAAAAAAAATTCGAACACTGCTTCAGAAGGCCCATTGTTCGTGTAGAGAGAGAGAGAGAGAGAGAGAGAGAGAGAGAGATGCTTCTTTTTTAAATCAGTAGCTAACGCTCTTGCTGCCGGAACCCACAGAGTCAGCTGTCCCTTTTAGAAGGCAACAACCAGTTGAAATGTGCATTCACACGAAGTAACACTGAAACTAGTCCTGATGGACACCATTTTGCTTTCATCCCCATCAGATTAATTGTGTGAATAACGGTACACCTGACACAAGATTCTGGGCTTTCTCTATATATGTTCAAGTATAACCAAACCAAAAACCTGTTTAAAGGCTTTTTTACTTTTATACAATTTTTTTTTGTATTGTAATCCTTGATTGCTACACTAACACCGCACAATGGTAGTAGCTTACACCAAGGGTTAATGTAATTTATTGTCTAAATTCAACGAACCAATATTTCTTCATTTTTTCCCCCGAAAGAGATGGTATACTGTCACCTGTTTCCTTTCTCATCAGAAACAAGCAACCAACCCTAGACAGACTCAGTTTATACAAAAGACTCAAACTGTAATGTCATACTCCAATAGCATAGTACCAGATGCCCTCAACACCACAATGTACCCCAAACAATCATACTCCAGCAAGACCAAAAAAAGTCCAGCATGTTCATCTCCTTGCCACTGTAATATCGAGATGAAACCTGAAGCTGCATTTGCAGGTGCAAAAACCCTATGTATACCAGTCCACAAGAAATGTAAGCTATAAATTGCAACTGCCATGCACTGATGCACCTGAGAGAATGTATGCCATTACTCTTTCTGAGTGTACCAACACACAGAAAAAAAACCTACCTCTGTGTGCATTTCCCAATTTGCCCTTGGAAACACCGCCATAAAATAGTCAGTATGGAGCTGACTCAAAAGTTTTAAAATATTTCCTATAATCTTAAGTCTCACCTAATGTCCATGATCTAAAAATATGTTCGAAACAGATTGATTGCTGTGACAAAAGAAACAAAATCATCTTCCTAAGCCTTTTTAACAAATAGTTTTTCAAGTTGCCCCATAAAGATTCTGATTTCTAGTGGTGCCTTTGCAGAAATTGGTAACAACATTTGATCAACTATTGTAAAAAAAATAATAATATAAAAAACAAAATCACATTTTGCAAGTGATAACATTAGCAAGACTATGAATTCTAAATTTGCCCAGAATTTCAATTATGCTGCATCAATCATTTTATTGTAAGGTGGAATAAAAGATGAATTGTAGATTTGATTGACCCAATTTTAACACATCACTAAAAAAATGGAGCATCCTATGAGAGGAAAAAAAAGAAAAAAAAAATTGAAATTAACAAAAAATTGGACTAAAGGAAACCTAACTGGTAAGGCTTAAATGCAGTAACTAAACTATCAAGTACATAAATTGGATAAATTAACTACTGTTACTTTTCCAGCACAAGCATCAGTATAGGCTTGGTGAATTCCAGGGACAGTTTTCTCATACGGCAGAACAAACTTCTTCAAAAACACCTCTTCATTTGGTAGCATAAAGGAAGCCAAAGAAAATTTTTCCACCTCAAGTCCTTTTGAATTCAGAAGCTTTCGGACAAGATTGCGGGGAAACAGCCGCTTATCCAAGCTGTACATAAGGGGAGCTGGATTTCGAACCAAATGCAACTAATCACAACCGGCTTCCTTCATCAGGAACTCCATTGTATGGCTGATAATTTTCTCTGATTTCAACAACACGTAAGGGGATTTACTGATAATAAGGCTTACCTCTTCCTGTGAAAGCCCAAGCGTTCTGAGATGACATAGCCTCGCATCTATAGTGCATGGGTTCAGCCAGCTTACAAGTCTCAATGCATGAACATTCCAGATGAACGAGAAATGCCCAACTCGTCAGCCCTTGTCACAGTAATCTTTAAAATTTCATGGCTATAAGTGCTTAATCTAGGATTATACATACTCAATTGGAGAATTTGAGGAACAGATAAACAACACTGTTTCCTAAAGATATGTTGGCCGAAGAAGTTTTAGGGTTAAAAGAAAGGAGGAAAGAATTTCCTTTTCAGTACAGCCAATAGTTTCTCCACTAAGCCAAGAGTTGAGATCCAAAATTTGACCCTTTTGCGCAAGTTAACGCATTGGAACAGGGTTGGACAAATAGAAAGGAGAAGGAGAGAAACCATATTATTTGAAACCAAGCTTGTGCAGCTCCAGGGTCGGAGGCAGAGTAGAAGAGCAGCAGAGGCGATAAGTGATTAAAGGAGGCGCCCAAGGCCAAAGGAAAAGAAAAAGGATGGGAAGTGAGGTTCTTGCGAAGAAGTGAGAGCGAGGGTTTATGGTCAGTGGAGTACGCAGAAACAAGGAAGGGGGCTGCTCGACGTGCTCGAGGAAGAAAATGACATTATTTTTTACAAAATGACAGAATAACAGAATTACTCAAATCACCGTGAACAAGAAGAAGAAAGCGTCGGAACGAGCTGGGTCCCGCTTTGTTGCTTCACGCTGGATTTTGGGGAATCCGAAAATTGCTCAGGTCACGCTTCAATTGCTCACTCACTCCATTTTTTTTTTCTAAATAATGACCAAAATCCTCTTCTCTTCTAGAGAATTGCTTTCCTCACACCCCAGACTGGAGATCCATTCCTATTTGGACTAAAATGTCCTTGGCTTCCTTTGTTTTTTCCATTGCGGCTGTATCTGAACCAAGGGCATTTGAGTCATTTTCAACGGAAAAAGGGAGTGGATCTCTAAAACGTGGGCGTGTAGGAAGCAATTCCCCTTTTCCAACTTGTTTTTGTCAGACTATTTCTATCTAATAAGGGGATTTGGGTCTTCAATCGGATTATTATATTGTTTACTCACTTCGGAAGTACGAGTATTGTTTTTTTTGGTTAAATTTTTAAAAAAAGTTGGGATAGAGTACTATTCTCTCTGATAAATCTCACGAACGAACAAGTACATTTCCTGTCAAATGAATTCGGAAAACCCTGCACCGGTACCACTGTCTAAGGTACTGGTGAGACTTCTTAAGTTATTTAGCCTTGCATCTCACATTCGTTCCCCTGGACTTAGAGTGGTTTTTGGAAGGACCTAGAAGGGATTTAAATATAAAAAATTAGTCTGTTTATTTTAGACCCTCCGATTTTGAGAGTCTGGACTTCCAATATCTGAAAAAGTGACGGACAAATAACATATGCTTAAAAAATTGGGAATGATAACTGTCATCCAACAAAATGTCATCCACGCCATCCAAAAAAAATAAAGTGAATATATATATCCGTACAAACTGAACATATATAATAAACAAAATGAACAGATACACTTATTGGATACTATTTTAGTATTGCTGACTGAATAAATACTAGATATTTGTTATAACTAACTGAACACTTACGCATATTAGACATTCTTTACTAAAACAAACTGAACATTTAGAGAGTAAGAAGCACACAGAAAAGATGGAGATGGAGAAGAACAATACTAAACGAAGGGAGGTAGGGGAGGGAGGAAGGCGATAGTGCTAACGAGAGGGAGGGGCGGGAGGGAGATGAGACGCGGAAGGATGGAAGTGACAAATCACGCTAAAAAAGGATGAAGAAGAGTTTAGATGACATGGATGAAATTTAGATAGATGACAATAAACAATTACCTTAAAAAATCGTTTCGTGAGGGAACTTTTTTATAGAAAATTGTGATCCGTTACACTTTAGTCACAATATTTTCTAACACAGAAAATTAATGATATGATATGACCTACGTACAACAATTACTCGTACAACAACTACCCGTAGGTGCATTTGGCAAAAGGTTAGTAGGGTCAGTGGTGTAAGGTTAGTATTTTTTTTGGGTTAGAGGGGTAGAATGATGAGGGTAATGATTGGATGAGGTTAGTGCTAGTCTAAGGTTAGCGAATGTTGTTTGGTATGGTATGTTGAGGTTAGTACTTTAAGGTTAGTAAATATTAGTGGTATAATTATTATAACCTATTATTATTAGTAATTATTGATAATAAATAATTTTAATATCAATTATATTAATTATTAATTAATAATTATAAAAATAAATATTTATTATTTACTATTAATATTAATTACCATTATTATAAAACTATTATTAATTATAATAATAATTATTATTATTTTATATTATAGATTACTTAAATTTATAAATTTATTATTAATTATTATTTTTTTTATTTTTATTAGAATTATTAATATTAACTATTACTAATTAATAATTATTAATTGTTAGTTACTAATTAATATTAATTACTAATTATTATCACAATTATTGATATAATTATTTTAAATTAACTATTATTATTTATTAATAATAATTATTAATATTAATTATTATTTATTTAATTAATTACTATTAAATATTAATTATTATTACTTATTAAATATTATTAATTTATATTAATTAATTATTTATTATTAAATATTGATAATTATTATTAACTATTATCAATTAGTAGTTATTAATAATATTTAATATTATTTTTTTATTATTAATTATCATTATTAAATAACTATTATTAATTTATTGTATTTTTATTTTACGAAATATTTAAATTTATACAATTATTACAACTATTAGAATACTTATTAATTAATATTAAACAATAATAATTATTAATTATTAAATATTTATTAATTATTAATTATTAATTTATAATAATTCTTATTTATTATTAAATATTAATTATTATTATTATTCATTAATTATTGTTAATTATTAATTATCATAATTAATAATGGATTAGCTCTAACTTTTCATGGGTGAAATCACTAACTCACCTATTGGGAGAGTTAGAAGGTTAGTACAAGGTTAGCACTAACCTTTCCTAACCTCAATTCATTTGGTGAGTTGAGGTTAGTTGATTAGTTCCACTAAACTTGGGTTAGTGCTAACCCCTTTAATGCCAAATGCATCAAATGTGTTGGATTTGAAATAAAAATGAAGTTGAAAGTTTTTAACTGCATCATTTTAACTCTTTTCTTATATTTTCAAGCCCAAATTGGAAAGATATTTCGTATGCCATATAATTTGGAGCCCATTAAAATGAAGCTTCCCATCATTTCCTATCATCAGAATAAAGCCATATTATTTCAAACATAAAGGGTTACATTATTATTGTTGTTATTGTTATTTTAACGATTACTATTACTACTATTAGTATATATCATATGAGAAATGCTAGAGTCCAATATATTGGAAGGATGAGGTCCGTCCAATACGATCGTTTTCATATTTTTAAATTTCAAACGACTGATCCAAACCGTTCAATATGTTTTCCATATTGAAAACTTAGAAGAAACTAAATTTTACATTTTTTTCGAATTTTTTTACTATTTTTTTGGTGTTTTAGAAAATCTTTGTTATTGTATGGTCCAGAACTTTTATATCATGAATTTTCTAAAAGACCAAAAAATAAGTAAAAAAAAAATGTAAAAGTTGGTTTCTTATAAGTTTTCAATATGAAGAACATATCGAATGGCTCGGATCGGTCGTATGAAATTTAAAAATATGAAAACGATCGTATTGGACGGACCCATCCGTCCAATATATTGGACACTAGCATTTATCATATCATATATAATCATCGTCATCAATATGCTATTACAACTATTATATTATTAATATCATTTATAAAGACAAATAAAAAAATATTTAAATAAGATTCGTAAAAAACCATAAATATCATTCTTGTTGTTATTTTTCTGTCATCTTAATTTATACTCAACGTACATGCAAATGATATATATATTTTTTTATCAACAAATAAGCTTATTCTTTGTCAAACTCTATACTCGCACCTTTCAATTCTCTATTATCATGCTTATTTCATGCATTCAAACACAAATATACATCTCTATTATGTAAAGGTGATAGTCTTAATATCAATTTATCCCGTTCTAAAAACCTTAATATATAAATTTTGCCTCATTAATTTTTTAATAAAGTTTTTGTTATTTGTTTTCCTAAGGGCCGATTAATTGGAAGTGTCCTTTACTGTACCCTTTATTTATTTATTTATTGTTACTTTTTTTTTTAATCTTCCACTAACAACGACAAAATAATTAATTATTTGACTCGCACCAAACTATCTTGTTTGAAAAACTCTCCAACTTCGCTCGTACATTAAATCAAACCTATGACACTCTCTTCCTCCTCCGAAATCAATTATTTTCTCTAAGTCTTCTACATATGTATAATATAATAATCGACTATGGAACCAAGTGCCATTAAACAAATGCTATGAGAATCTAGTTGACATAATAACATATAGTCATATGCAAAAAAGATTATAATATATATTTTCAACTTACGTCTATTTGACTTGTTTCCCCAGTTGGAGGGTCCTCAGAGACGAGAAAATGGTAGACGTTAATATCAATATCATACTATTCCTAGGGATGAAAACGGATCGGATATTATCCGCTCCGATCCGCATCCGAATCTGAAAAATAGCGGATTTGGATATTAATATCCGGATCCGGATGGATCCGGATACGAATACGGATCTTTTCAAACGGATACGGATGTAAATCTGGGAACATATATTGGTGCGGATACGGATGCGAATACGGATAAAAATCCGGATCCGAAATATTTATCAATTCGGATATCCGAATATGCACTTCCGATTGCTCTGCGAGACTTTCCTCATATCACAAAAATAATATTTTCCTGGGAATCGAACCAAGATTGGTAGCTTCCTAAGCGGCAACTCATGCCAGTAGGCAAAGAACAATTTGTTGACGTAGTTGTTTTATTTATTAATCTATATATTTATTCGCCCTTCCTTTGTTAAGTTGTAAAACTTAAAAGAAGCACAATCTTGGGTAATGAAAATGTATAATAGAATCGTAATTATGCGATATTTCATAATTATATGATATTTATTAAAAGGATTAGTCCGAAGAAACAAGCGAATGTGTTTTTTTTTTTATTTCTTTTTTTTTGTCTTTTCTTACTTCTTATTTTTATTGAGAATTCCAAATGGATCACCAGTTTATAAATGCTAATATTAGTATTTATCTTGTTTAAAAATGTATTTAATCGTTATTACAAATTATATGATATAATTAATAGAGATTATATATCATGAGTCATGACTATTAATATTGTTAATAATAATCTGCCATATCAAGTAGTATTTTTTATGAAATGTTATATCAATATTATTATTAGTTTTATTATTAGGTATTTTTTTAATATCCGAAATATATCCGTATTCGTATTCGTATTCGTATTCATATTCGACAATATCCAATTCGTATTCGTATCCGCTTACATCCGAACCGTATCCGTATCCGAACATATCCGTATTCGTATTCATATCCGAAAAAAAAATGCGGATGCGGATATGATTTGACCACTATCCGATCCGTATCCGGTCCGTTTTCATCCCTAACTATTCCACTTAAATTTCTTGGTACTTATCTTGGCGCGGAACAAAAATAAAATTTCACTAACTGAAAACTTACAGATGCGCCTCGATCAATTTATTACTATGTTTAATTTGTATCGCGTAAGGCAATTGGCATCACCCCGGCCCGCGGTTATTTTTAAGGCCCAATGGATAATGCCTTTACAGAAATTAAAACATAAGCAATTGTTTCTTCAACGTTAATGAGTTTGGCATTTTCTGTCCGCCCATGGTATGACATACTCCATATAAAACTACTGCAAGATTAGCTTGACAAACCAGGCAAATTCTGGTTTATTTGTACAGTGTATCGGCTTTAAGCTGTAGTCTTTAAGGGATCTTTTATAACCTTTAAGGAGCATATTTTCGCAAAAAGTTCCCCATCTAGCTAGTGTAATTCCCTAATGTCGTTTCTTTTTTAAGGATAAATAATTGCAATCTATTAATTTTCACCAAAGAAAAAATGGCGCCAGATTATCACATGCAGTCCTTCTCCAAAATTAATTAATTAATTAATTATAATTGAAAAGAGAGATATGTAGCTAATGTTATCTAAAGAATGTACTCGCTACGTTTAATTTTTTTTTACAGGAATATAATAATTTTACTTTAACGGGAAAAGTATTTTCGAAATATTTTCAACAGATAATTTTTCTATGTATTTTCGAAATATTTGCAAGTACTGATGAACTGAGATAAATTCATTTTTGCATATCAATTTAAGACTATATATAAATTTTGAATCATAATAACTATTTGTTTGACAATCTTAATGATAATAAAAATAAAGTTAACCCGAACTTCAATTTATAGAAATATCTATATGTATATAGTATAAATATTATATCTATTAAAAATAAATTCGGAATTGTTGCAAACTATATTCCGCTCATCGAATAGTTTAATCATTATTTGAATGGTTTGAATTTATAACAGGTCTTGATATGCATTACCGAAGGATGCTTAAATTAAATGAAATTAATACTTGAACTGTAATGAGATCTAATTTGTTGTACTATTATAATCCAACAATATATTTAAACTTATATTTTAATATTCAACCTTGTAGTAAAGTAATTTGAGAAAATATTATCAAAATTGTTGGAACTTTTTCTCTTCTTATTTAAATATCAACATCTGAATTACCAAAATCTGAGGTATTGACTTTTTGACCTCTTAATTTATCTGATCAAATCTTGTCATTATATAAATAATTCGCTTGCTTATCATCGTAAAAGAAGCAATTGAATTTCTCTTGATTTGAAAATGACCTTGACCTGCTACATCCATTGTTCCAAGTAGAACATATCATCCTCTATATTACTAATAATAGACAATTAAGACTCATGCATAGTGCACCTAGCGAACAATAAGTACTGACCCCCAATCTCAAGAAAGTATCTCCTTCTTTGTTTTCATATACCTCTTCCTTAGTTCTGACCTCCCATGCATGGAAAAAGGACGTGGTTGGAGAATGAGAAGCCCATTAATTTCTTCCACGTGGAAAGAGGAGAAGCCACCCAACTTGTGAGAACTTCGGAGGAATGACACCTGTAAGGGGAAGTTGTCCAAGATATCTTATTGACTTTGTATGAGTTAGTATCTCTCTATCCTAAGGAATTCATGGATCTGACAAAATGCCGTAGCTAACCAATATGTATTATGATTCATGTTTGACATCCTTTCACACTATGGCTAAAGGTTACATTAACAGTTCATTAGTTGTTAATTCTAGCACATCTGGCTCTAAGTCTTTATTTGTCCCATTAATGACTAAATCAGCAAAATCAACAAGACCTATGTATTATGTACCTAGGACAGTAGGATTTTCATCTCAAATTGCTAACTAGTGATAGGATGATCATCATGTATTATAAATTTATAATTAATGGTATATTGACACGCTGCTGTATAGGAGAAATTATTGAATATAGCTTATTTACTGGTATTAAGCATGGTTCTGAAAATCGGAATCGGACAGTTGGACCGCTCTGAATCGGCTGAATGGGGAAAAATCGGCTGAATCGGATCAGAAACTCGGATTTTTTTAAAAAACACATTTTTCTGCTCTTAAAAATCGAAAAAAAATCTAAAAAAATAGAAAAAAAAATATGTTTTCATAAATAAGTCAAAAAAAAGTTAAAAATGAGCCTTAACATTAACTAAAATAACTTAATTTCCTTAAAGTCAAGTACGCAGACTATGCACATCATCTTGCACTCACTTACATACCTTAAATAAAAATAAATAGGCTAAGAAGTACATTATATCATCTAACACATTAAACTATAAAAATATAAACTATTTAAAATTCAAATATAAAATTATATAATTATGGAATCCATTATGATACATTAAACTATTTAAAAAATAAAAATAATTAAAATAAATTTCATGATTAGTAAAATATTTTTTGTAAAAAAAGTTGATAAACAAACTTTTTACTAAAACACCTTAGTATATTAGATAGGATCGTAGAATATAAAATTTCAAGTTTTTTTGTGCCATTGGATTGTTTTTTTTAGTCGAGAGTGTTTTTGTTTAAATTTATTTTCAATTCAAAAAGATCTAGACCGTCCAATTTTTAATATACGTGAACTGGAATGGTCTAGTTGGACCTTTCTTCTCCAAAGTAAATTTCCCGTCTCCTAGTCATTTCTCTGTCGCGAATTCGCGATACAAAAAAAACAAAAGTCCGATCCACCCCTACAGAGACGGCGCCGCCTCCTCCTAACCTGTTCCACCGGCCTCCCACTCGTCTTCCTCTCCTCTGTCCACCTCAGACGCAGTCCCCGACATCCATTTTTCCCCTCTCTGTTCATAAACACCACCATTAATGGCGGTTTTTGATGATCTCACCCGATTCCGCTCCAAATAGCCTAAAATCGGGGAGGTCTCGGCCGATTCCGATCCGATTCGACCGATTCGAATCGGAATCGGCCGATTTTTCGAACCATGGTATTAAGTTAGTATCTATTGGGGAACATATATAATATAAAGACGTGGCTAGAGACGTTTAATTCTAAATGTGTTGGAACTGCACCTGGGATATTTGAATTGAACTAATTCTGAATTAAACATGCGTGAATAGACCTCTTGACATCTAATGCCAGCCCCGCCAGGGGTTGGGTGTTGGCGCAGTAAAGGTTCAGTGTTTTGAGCATTCTGTCTCGAATTCTAGTGTGGGTTTAGTGCGAGTCATATTTTCGTTCTTATTCATATCCATTCGCATTCTCTATACATCTATACTAGGATAAGGGATTGTACGGTACTATGTTTAGACTTTAGAACACATACTTGATATATTAGTGATCACTTTACTACTTATACTTCGAGTAAATAATTCAGTGTGAAGTTCGTCCAGTTTGATTCTTGATCTGGATAGTGTATGATTGATTTTAGTAACCGATTCTCTCAGTAATACGACAAATTAAAGAAGGTAATGTGCAAGACTTGATGCAAAACAAATTCAATTCTAATTGAAATTTCCGCTTCAGTGTAAATGTATATTTCAAACTCATTTACTCATAGCTTCTATCTAACATATTCAATTCATGGATTTAAAAAATTCCGTAGCTAATCAAACTACGATGTCATTTTTGACAAATAATATCATGCTATAGCCATAGGTTATATACGTACGTCCTTGATTAACAACACATGAGTTGTTAATTGTAGCTCATGTAGGCTGAGAGTAAGTCTTTAATTGTTGCGTCGAAGGCCAAATCAGCAAAGATACGGAGGTTAATTTGTTCACCCAGCTGGTTTCTGTCATCTTGTATTGTATGAGATATCTGTCGATCGTTCGAGAGGTCTTAGAGTTTGAGGGAGTTTTAACTGAATGGTAGAGTACAAGTGCCAATTAATTAAGTTCTAACTCTTACGCATATATAAGCTGGTCCTAAAAATGCCAAGTGTACACGAAAAAAATTTTAAGCAAATTGACTAACCCAAAGGTGGTAATTGGTTAACATGTAGAATAAGATTCCCAATTTCTCATGCGGGCTCATTCTTAACACGTAGATTTCAACAACGAGAGAAGTTAATTTCTTAACAATCCAATACACACACGAAACAACGAGAGAAGTTATAGCGATCCAATTTTCTTTTTACAAAATAAAATATATGCCGAACTAGAATTCTTAATTTTTTATTTTTTTTAAGGTTGGTTTGAAGCCAACGATTTTGTTATAAGAAATTTGAAAATAAATACTCTTTTTTGAATCGAACTAAGGATCACTTAATTGACGAAATAGAGTCAAACCACTGCGCCGAACAATTTAGTTTAAATTCTTTACGTTTTAAAAGTCACCTTTGTGCTTCTACTATCGAACTACGTACTAGCCCACATGTCAGATACTCAAATAATATTTATATATATAAGAGCTCAGTCTTTTTAAAACATGTTTTGATATCAGACTTTTGCCAATTGCATATATGCTGTAGAACGAAAAGTTGCTAACTTCCACGTTAATTGATCGAACCAATAATAGTTAAACTATGAATTATTTTTTCCCAATTGCATGCTATTTGGCTAATGCGGAATACATTGGCCAAAAATATTTGGTGAATGTTTGATAAAAAACGCTGACTTGAAAAAATAAGTATATTATTTCTTTAGCTAATTAAATATTTAATTGCATTTTCAAGCAACGCCAAATAATCAAATTTTCTTTCATTGGTCACAAAATATTAAGCGCCACTATTTTCAAAGGTTCCGTTGCAATTATATGCTTATTGTAGCCAAGCAAAAGTTGATGAGTCAATATCCATAAAGAGTGAAAATATTCAATAGCTTTATTAATTGCTTGTTTATTCAAAATGAAACCTCGCATCAATTCTGTTAATTCTTTGCTGGATTGCTGTTGAATATCGAGTTACTTAAACGAAACAATAACAACGCCTTTGATTATAAGATATACACTGTTCATAGTATTTTTACTTATATGTTAGTAAAATGCAATACGAACCATCTGACATCCTATATGAAACAACTTGAAATTCTAGGTACATCAGCAAAAAGCCCTATTTACATTCATTTATCTAATTTGTAATTATTTAACTAATTAATTCTATATGGAATTCATTGTTAAAAGTAGCATTTATGGCACTAAATTATCTGTGGAGATTGATGTGCTATCTACTTAATTATCCTGTGGAGGCTATGTACGGCACCAAACATAGACAAATGTCCCATCATGGTTCAAAAAAGTAACGTATTTTACTTTTTCACTATATATTTTTTTTAAATATTAGACATCAAAATCAACTTCCGATTAAAATATTCATTGCTCTATAAATTATTTGTGTTCTCTTATTTTTAAAAATATTCTTTAGTAAAGCAGTACAAAAATGTAAATAAATATTTATTTTTCTGCTGTATTGTATATCAAATTTTAGATTCAGCCGCTGTCTATCCTACACCCCCATAAAAAAAGTTGAATTAATAACTTTTACTATAAAGGATTGTATTTTTTTTTCCCCTTGTCGTTTTTAGGGTAAAAGAAAGGGATTACATTTTGCCTCTCATTATTAAACAAAAGTTGTTGTCCTAGCACCTGGCACTTGACAAAGCAGTATCTAATTTTGACCTCGCATGATGGAGATCACTAATTGACTCTCCAGAAAACTGGTTCTCTTCAAACATCCAATCTTTATAATATCTCGTTTCGCCATTTATGTTGCAGGTTTTGATTAGAGGTTTCTCGTTTCTGATTCGTTGCAGAGAGAGGGAACGGCGATCGATCAACGCAAATGTATATATCTAATCTTCTCATCAGTGGGACCCATAGTATCTTTTTGTACTTGTAAGAATCGCAAGATTGGTGGGTTGTGTTGACTAAGAAACATCCATATTTATAAAACAACTGTAGAAAAATGGTCTTAGACTAACGAATATTTAAACGTCTCCAGAAAGACCTAATGTTACATATACAAAGATATGTACCCACATTTTTATAGTTGCAAAAATTGAAAAACACCCCTTAGATTGTTAATAAAATTGAAAAAGAGTACAAACAAAGTATTTCCTTCAGAATAGAGCTATACCAGTTGATAAAATATTTTCTATTTTTGTTGGAAAGATAACAAAAAATGGTTTTCAAGTGTTATATGCGGAGAAATACAAGGATAGATGCATTCTCATTGGCTTGTTTGATACTTAATTTAGACTAATATCATAAGAAATATTGTACCTCACATGTCACAAATCATTTGAACGTTCTATCAAATAATCAAATAAGTTGAATGCTAAATTAATTCAATCTTAACAGTTCAAGATTGACAAAATTAAATATTAACTTTTTATTTGACAAGATTCTTTAATACGGTCCATAATATAGATGCAAAAGAAAAAAAAAAATAGAGAGTCCTTTATTTTCGGTTATTATCATGTACTTGAAAAAAAAAAAAAAAAAAATCCCTGTTTCACTATTGTCACACTGTTGGTAAGTAGGAGAGTGAATAAATATATAGTTGAGCAATATTTGCCATAAAAAAGATTTAAATAATTGAACTTAACAAGGAGTACGAAAATATTTTTATTAGAATTCAATACAAGAACCTTCAATTTTACGATGTTTCTTGAATTTTTCTGGCAGCAGAGCCTTTAATTAATTAATTGTCCTCAAAATTTGGTCGGCCCTTTTTCTAATATTACGATAATATTGGGTATTTTTCGAAGTTCCAAACAGTAGCCCCATTGTTATATATTTTCTTTAATATCTTTTGGTTTCCTATTCTCTCGTACTGAATAATGCAGAATTTTCCATTCGGTTGTCACCTACGTTAAAGAAAAGGAGGAGTTACTATTCAAAAGGAAGAAAAAAAGGAAACGAAAAAAAGGGGCACTAAAGCGGTATTTTCCGCAAATCTTGTTTTAAAAAGTACTTAACGGTTTCTTGCTTCACTTTTTTGTTCACATTGGCTGTACAACGATAGCATGCCACCTTTCAAACTCAATTCATTTCGCTATAACTCCCTATATATATGCACAGCCCCTTCCAAGTACCTCAGCACCGTATAATCCTCTTAATTTCCTTCCTCTCAAGCTACTTGGATCGAAATTAATATCTGTACACAGAGAGAGAGGGGCGTATATTTTAAAAGAAAGAAAAAATGATAGGAATGGGGGACATATACAAGGTGCTGGAGGCCATGGTGCCCCTTTACTTTGCGCTTGCCCTAGGCTATGGCTCCATCCAGTGGTGGCAAATATTTACTCCAGCAGAATGTGACACCATAAACCGTCTTGTCTCATACTTTGCTTTCCCTTTCTTTGCTTTCCGCTTTACCCTCAATACGGACCCGTACAGTTGGAATTACCGTGCAATTGCGGGTGACGTGATTGCGAAGGTGCTCATTATAGGCTCTCTGGCAGCCTGGACGAAGTATAGCAGCAAGGGTAGCTATGCTTGGGCGATAACGAGCTTTTCTCTCACTACACTAACAAATGCTCTCGTGATGGGGGTGCCCCTTCTGGATGCCATGTACGGAAACTGGGCAGGTGATCTGGTTGTCCAATTGGCAGTCTTTCAGGCTGTCACATGGTTGACACTGCTTCTCTTTGTGCTGGAATTGAAGAAAGCACTAGAGGAGATGATAGAAGAAATGGTTGAGGATACTTCAGTAAACATGTCACATCAAGTTGCCCAAGTGCAGCTAACTCACCACGTTACTATGAATAATCATCAAGTCACTCAGGTGGAAGTAACTCGTCAGGTCACAAATGGTCATCAAGAAGGTGTCAATGAAGGAGAAGAGGCCAGGAATAGCAGAGAAGAAGCAAGAGATAGCACTCAGGTGGTAGCAACAAATGATCTCGAGTCCGGGAATAGTGTGGCAGTTGCACGGAACCGGAGTTTTTCCATTTGGTCACTCATGAAGGTAGTGGGGTGGAAGCTTGCTCTCAACCCTAATTCCTATGCTAGTCTTATTGGTATGACTTGGGCTCTCGTTGCAAGCAGGTATACATGATTCAGGAACTTTGCATTTTTTTACGTACTACTACACACAAAGAAATGAAACAAGACGGCTGGTGATTTCAATTTTCAAATTTGACACGAATCACTGAATGTTTGATATCTGCTGGTGCACATGAACATAAACTCGATATTACTTTTTTAGTACAAGGGGCATATTGGAAGATATATACATACTGTGTTTTTGCAAGAACAGCACCTATATGCTCTAGTGCCAATTGTTATGCCGTGACCAAAACAAAAGCACGGCACAAACAAAGGCAACAATCAAAATTTATCAATTAACCACAAAAACTTGGCAAAGAGGGCTCTATCTACTTAGAAAAGTCATTGTCATCTTACTAAAATCTGATTGCTAATAGAGTTACTTTTTTTTTATATAACATATTAATTTTAACTTGAGAAATATCTAGCCATTTTATACGACCCAACGGGATCCATTTTGTTTCTTGTAATTTCTAGAAGTTCACTTTCCTGCATGTAAGTTCACTTTTGTGCATAAAATCGTGTATTCATATATAGGTATGATTTTAAGTTGCCTGGAATCTTGGATGGTTGTGTGTATATTATGGCAAGAACTGGCACAGGGATGGCTATGTTCAGCATGGGTATGCCTTTAATATTTTTACCTAATATTAACCATGCATTATTAATTTATTCTTTTATATTTAGACTTCCATAATATCCTCATCTGATTCAAGATGGTTTCATTATATTGTAAACTTCAAAAGCTTCACTGACTAATTGGACCATTATCAAAATAAAATGTATATTTGGACCTAAACATTGTTCTCTGTTGGATCTTAAGATCCAAGAGTTATACTTAATTAATCAGAAAGATTACAATATATAATCTACAAGACCAAAGTGGATCCATTGCTCCTGAAGAGATTTTTACATCTAACCAATGCCTTGCTCCTGAAGGGATATTTACATCTTACGAATGCATTATATAGGAATGCCAAATAGAGCTTCCTTACAATCATTTTGGTGCTTAAACTTTGTCAGTAATAAAAGCAATTGGTAAGAATGTCAGCATATACTTTTTTTTTTTTCGTGTTTAATGTAGGAATCTTCATGGCAACACAAGAAAAAGCCCTCGCCTGTGGAACCAACCTGACATTGTTTGGCATGGCCCTGCGGTTCATAGCAGGTCCCCTCGCGATGGCAATCGGATGCTTTGTAGTTGGCTTACGGGGTGACGTGCTGCGTGTAGCCATCATTCAGGTAGGGTTCCAGTGCATGAGTCAAGTTACCTATGCAGTATAAATAAATTTTTATCCTGCACTAATTGTTCATCTCCTTGTAAGACTTCAATTATTTCCCAGTTTAAGAATTATTATTTCATTTACGGGAACAAGCTAGGCTGATTTGCAAGATATAAGCTAGCTGCTACGACATTGAACTTGAGAGCTAGACATCAATTTTTCATCCCCTCAATTATAACTTAGAACGTTATTTCACTTGTAACGCAATATTGGATGCAGAGAATCCATATTTATTTGTATTGTAATTGGGTAGCATTTTTTGAGCAAGAAATTGATTACTTTTTTTAGCAACTCAGCCCACTAGAGATGATAAAACATTATTTTATTACAAGTTCATAGCCGATCGAATAGAAATGGTAAAACATTATTTAATTTCTCACCCAAATTCAAGAAATTTATCACTTATTCAACCATCTCCATATTGATTTTGGTCGTATTTGTCAAAAGCTTCTTAAAGTTTAAATTTGAAAATTTCTTACGATTTCTTTAAAAATTTTAAAATTTAAAAATTCAAAAATTAATAAATTAAAAAATTCAACAAAAGTTCAATTTTCTGCATTAACAAAATTTTTGAAATGAAAATTTAAAATAATTTAAATTTGAAATGTGAGTGGTATTTTGGTCTGTACAAAATTTTTAGTAAGCTGGCTGTATAAATGGCAGTTTAATAAAATTTAGTAAGATTTGGGATAGCATTTTTCAACGACATATACAAATTTAAATTTGGAGTACATTTTGGAAATTTCAGATTTTTGAAGTAACATGGATCTGATTTTCCCAAAAGAAATTAATAATATTATCTATGAAAAATTGAAATGCCCATAATTTATTTTTTCAAGTTATAATTAGTAAAGCATTTTTTTTCTGCAGGCTGCAGTACCACAATCGATAACTTCATTTGTCTACGCACAGGAGTATGGGTTGCATGCTCAAGTAATCAGTACAGCGTAAGAACTTCACTTAAAAAACACCATGTTGTTTCTTTTGTTTAATTAATTATTATTATTATTTTTGTTATTACTTCCTCTATATCTGGTAAACTTAATGTTTTTTCTTTTGTCCTAATTTCTTTTTGCAGGGTAATTTTTGGTATGCTTGTGTCGTTACCACTGCTGGTGTTGTATTATATAATTTTAGAATTTGCTTAATAAATTAGTTGTCATTTGATACGAACCACTCGTATTAGTTTTTTTTTTTTCTTTTTTTATAAATCGAAGTTCCCATGTCAAAATTTAATTTTTCGAGAATTATGTCGGCTCTAACTCTTTCTTGCATTCAACAAGAGACATCCAGAAAAACATAATAAAACAATTTGAGGAGCTCCTTTTCTTATTAAGTTTCTCTCTTTCTTTTTTTTTTTTTTTTTTTTTTTTGGATAAAAGTACTCTTAAAAGGTACCTGCATCCTATTAAAAGCATGCCAAAAGATCCTTACAAAGTACTAGTCACAAAGAAAGTGACTAACAAACGAAAAACAACTAACAGCAAGAATTAAGTTTCTCTCTTTCAATCTCTTTGTCGCGTGCATGCGTGCTCTCACAAGCTATTTGTTATTTATATACCCAACTTAAGAAGAAGGTGATTAATTGTAAGAAGAGTAACATAAAAATATAAATACTTGAGATTTTTTTTTTTTTTAAGAAACCCGTAGGCTAAATTCTTAAGAATTTGATTAATATAATAAATGGGAGCCAAAAATTAATATATCTAATCTAAGGATATATCATTTAAATTTATGTACCAACTCAATCATCCGGCGGTTTCATACATAACTCAATTTTTTTTCTTATGAAGTACGGGTACAGGGTACTAGCTACCCTGATTATTTTTTCGAACACCCTGATTATGTCAGCATCAAGCACAAGAACAGACGCAATCATAGAGAACCTCAAAGCAGCTTAAGCATATAATTATTGAGTTCTTAATTCATTTATTTTTCAACATCTTTTGATCATTTATGACCTAAGTATCTCGTTCTTGATGGTAAAAGAAAACCTAGAGGCCATGTGACTGATGCGGAATGTCGATAATTAAATGCGTAACTGGCTAACTTAAAGGAGATCCAAGTCAAGCATCGGCTAGCTGCATAACCTTTAATTAGCTAGCATAATGTTCACTAGAGACCGACAAAATGACAAAATATATATTTATAGTTACAGAAAAACTCATCTGTGACGGAATATATGTTAAACTATGAGATCAATGATTCATTTCCACCAATATCTCAGTATTTCTTTTCAACTAATTATATATAACGCGAGGAAAGTAGACTAGCAATGCTAATGTTGCATGAATAAAAGAGGAGATATATTGGATGCCTAAAATGTAGAAATATATGCGTCTCTTTAACCCAACGTAGTGGAAATCCGATTTGAATATGCAAGTTTATATATAAGCATACAAAGGTTTAAATAGCGGATAGCGGGTTCATAGCGGACAACCTCAAGTCATAGCGGATAGCGGATAGCGGTCATTTAGCGGCCGCTATGGGATCGTAACGGGCATGTATAAATGTACTTGTTTATTATATAATGTACATATTTTAATTAAAAACTAAATATCATATCACAACATATGCATATTTTTAATAGTTAAATTTAATACCTAGACTTTAAAATATATTATTTTAATAAACAAATCTCATTGTATTTAATATTGAATCAAGTCAGTGCTAAAGCAAATGTTCGTAATACTGATTCTATATTAGCAGGTAACAATTGTGTCGCTATATTTCGTTAAAATACAACTATAATGGATATATATGTTGCTAATTTTCACTATTTTAGCCACCATAAGAAATAAAACACAAAAAATAGATACCTTTTTAAGTAATATTATGATATATCAATGAATACCGCTATAGCGGCATTTTTAGTTTAGCACCATAGCGGTCTACTAGGTCGTACCGCTATAGCGGGGCTATTGCGGTTCATAGCGCAGCTATTTAAATCACTGTAAGCATAAAAATAAAAATATCATAATCATTTGAATTAAGCCGTTAGATGACACCATAATGACTTACAACCCAACTAGAACTCCATGATAATACAAAAGAAATCACATCCAACTAAGACCCAAAGACTAAAGATTAATTGACACTACAAGAATCTGGTGCAAGGGCGAGCATAAAAAATAAGGTTTTCGCCGTCGAACTATCGACGTGAGGAATGACTTCCTCGTAATTAGTCTCCTTGCGAATAGTTGCAATCCGCGAGGAAGCCTCGTAAAAAGCGTTTAGCGAGGTTCAAATGCAAATATTCGCGAGGGTAAGAGCCCTCGGTATATATGGTCCATATGCCACCCTGGCAGGTTGGAACTGGGTTTAAATCATGGATCTATACACGGGAATATTTATCCAAGGGAATAACAACAAATCTCCAGCCCCATAATTCTTCCTCGGCAATAATTTTTTTTTCCGAGGAACACATATCAACATTATTATTTTATATTGCATAATATTCTTTATTTTTCCCGTCCATATGATTCAAGAAAACTCATTTTCACCCCTGATATATTTACTAATTCTAGCAGATTATTTCCAATTTCTAGCATACCAATTATAACTGTGTCAAATGATATAAATATGAATGAGAACAATTAGAAACCATTAATAACAACTATTATAATCTAAATTACTGTTAAGCATTCACAACATTTTCACAAAGGAACCAAGAAAGCAAGTATGACATGCATAGTATCATAATATCTGCCAATAATAATACACCCCTATATTCCTATAATTCTCTATAAAAACCTAAAACAAGTCTGACATCATCTATATCTGTCAGTTATATCTTGAGTTAGAACTGAGACATAATGTGATGCTCTTGCGCGCTTTCTTATGCTGCTGGTTGGCAGAAAACTTGGTTCAAAAGCATTGCCCAATCCATAGGTCAGACCATGAGAAATTCCACCACTTGCCATGAAAATTAGATCCGTTCCATACTTATCAGGATCAGCCCTTAGCTCCAAGAATTTTTCCTATGATTTGCATTTACCAATTGCTTAGTAGAAGAACTATTAACAGAGTTGGATCAAGTATATGGCTCAAATACAAGTCAAAATTTAATTTACAACCTAAGCTAGCACTGAACAAATATGTGTAATAGCATCGACTTCTCATTCGGAGTCATTTAATATGTCTTTTAACACCAATATTCACATGCCCTTTCAGATTTGAAGTACATAATTGAGATATAAAACTACAGTAACCTAGTTGCATTGATTGGCTAAACCATGGTGAAATTTCTTTCTGAATATAATTCTATCACTTGTTTCAAATTTGCTCTAACCAAATATGTACTTTATAGGAAGTATTTAAAAGAAATGTCAATTATACAGTTTAATAGCAGAACAGGACAAGATATTTGACTTAGATTGGAATTATCTTTTGGATATGCATAACACTGCACAGCATCGAAGATGATAACCTCACTTGGAGATGGTACCATAAGGAGCTGTTAGCTGCTCACTAATATTTATTGAAAATTAAATATACCACCAAAAAATAAATAAAAAAACAAAGCAAATTATACTTACTTACACCTCCTTAGACTTTTCATCATCAAATTTCATGGAGTTGATGTTGTGATTGATTTGTGGGCCATTGTTTCTGATTGTTAAAGCCGATTGTTCGGACAATTATGTTTGTACCTTGTTGCTTGATGTGCAGTGTTGATTACTGTTTGACCCCAAAATATTGTGCCAAATTGCATGAAATAAATAAGCCTTTTTATGACAAATAAATGCAAGAAAGGCCGAAAATTCACGAAAAATACCAAACAAACTCCAAAAATTCCCAAAAATTACCCAAAAAATCCCTCATGAATTATGATGAATTATCATAGTTCTAAAATCCAAAAATTATCTACATAAACCCCAAAATTCTCAAAGAAACTCCTATATTCCACAAAATTTCCAAAATAAATCCATAAAGAATTTTACAAATCTGTTTGAACCAAAAAATCCCTTATATTTTTCTGAGCCTACCCATAAAATTTCGTGCAAAAATACCCTTGGGAAGGCCCTAAAATGAATTATTTTTGCTTAGAAACAAAATAAATAATTTAATTAAATGATATTGGGGAGAAATTCCCAGAAAATTCCTGGAAATATGGCGCGTCCAACCCATTGCATCGGATCCGGAGGGGGGGAAGATGCATCGCTGTGTTTAAAAAATTTACCACGTAAAATTTTCTCGGCTGCGTCTGGCTCATGCGCCGAAAGTAGCCATTCCCTTCGCTGGTTCATTGGCTCACAGAAGAACAAGCGCACCCATTTCTCTCTACCTCATTAAACCTGACATAGGGGGCCCAGGCGAAGAGTTGTCTTCTTCCTTGGTTAAAAGAAAGTTTTCGCGAGATTTACCGTGAGACGCCGGGTGAAAAGGTGAAGTCACCGTTCTACGTCGACGTGGTCACCTCGCGCTCCACACACGACAAAACCACCATGCCCCGCCCGTGGTTTTCCAAAACTAAGCCCTAGATATAGTGCATTGTGAGCCGTTGATGGAAATGAAGGGTCACGATTAGCTTTCGGCCATTGAAGTGTTGCCCTAACTTCTACCTATATATAGATCAAATTGGAGCTGGGAAAGAGGAGGAGAGGCGGTGATAATCTTGGTTGAGGATTAGATAACTGTAATAGTGCTTAAGCTAGAAAAATAGTGTTTAAAAGAGGGAGACAATTCGACAAACACCTGAGAAATAGAGAGAAAGGTAGAAATGAAAGACTGTCTTTTGTAATTAAGTATGTATGAATGAAATGAAATGAATGGAGAGTTCAATTTGATGGTTGATTTTCTTTTGTTCTTTCAATTCAGCCACCAAACAATGGTGTGCTTGAATCATAGAAGCACAGCTCCATTGAGCCATGGTCTGAAGCTTAGCATCAGCCATGGCCATTGGAGGCCATCTTTAGAGATGCCACATGAAGGTTTAGAGCTTAGCTCTTCGCTTCATGTGGTGTTCTCATGCTCAATATGAAGTCAGCCGTGGCCACCACTTGAGGGTTTGTAGCTTGGCTCAACTCTCAGGTGGAAGGCTTCAAATTGACATGGTTTAGGTCCAGAGCTTGGCACTGGCCTAACCTTGTTCAATGTGTTAATAAAAGAATCAAAAAACAACAAAAATAATGAATAAATGGTGTAATATTCTTCAACCAGCCCTTTGTATATAATTTTCCCGAAATACTGGACCTAAATGCATAAGGTGAAGTGTGTTAGATATTCTCTAAGTTATCTTTGCATTTTCATGAAATAAAATATATGCATATTCACAAATCTGGCCAGCAATGAAATAATAAGAAAACGCAGGGTTTTATTTGCATAAAAATACAAAAATAACCATGGACAGCAGGTACAAGGTTCTATGGACAGCAAGAAATGAAATTTTCTATTTTTGGGAATTTCTGTGATTTTATACGATTTTCCAAGGCACCAGGGGCATTTTGAGAAATAAAAATTTTATTCACAAAACTCTGGACTTTTATACAAAAATACTAACATAGAAAGTTTATAAGTCTGTTCTTGGACATGCTTGCAATTTCTCATAATTTTACAATAAATATAAAGGCACTTTCTCAATTATTCCAAATATAGGCAGAAATTAAACAAATAAGCTAATACTTTATAAAAAGATTAAAATCACTGTCTAGGGTTTTACATGCATTCCTTATGCGTGTTATAACACCTTGCAAGTGACTTTTCTGCATTTAAACAACTCAAACAAGAATCACCCAAAAACAGCAGCTCGATTACTCAAAACAAAAAATCTGAAAATGGGAAAAGTTGGATAAAAACGTGCTTTCATTATCTGTGATGATTTGAACATAAAACAAACCTAAAACAATCTAAATTAGGCATCCAAATCAAGTTCAGCTGCTGTAAGACCACTTACATGCAAATTCAAAATTGAAACAAAATACAAAAACTCACACTTTCTGCCCTTGTGCTTCACACAGAAAATTAAGGTGCCCCAAACCAAAGTAAATGCTTAATCCCACTTAAATTGACCTCCTGAATCTACCTACACGGTTGCTGGCACAAGAAAGAGGTTCTGTGAGTCCCACAGTAGACACCCAAATCAGACCCAAATTAGGTTAGAGTACTTCAGTCGAGATCATCAATTTTCAAGCTTCTTCATACCAAATTGGCCCCACGGCTGTTCTTTACACACCTTCTTCGATGCAAAAAACCTTTTCCTGGCAAGAGAAGATAGCAAGACAGCTCCAAACGCCATTGAGGGAAGCTCGAGCTCTCCCAAGTTCTACATGGTGATAGTTGCTTCAATAGAAAGAACTGAGCCCCTCAATCCCTTCTTCTCTCTTCCACGATCTTATTGCACTTAACAACGACTGAAATGGTGACCGGAGCTGCCGTAAGTTCGTCGGAGAAAGTCGAGGGTTCTTTCTGCAAAAAGGCCAGCGTCGACGGAGAGGGAAAAACTTAAATCCGCGATTTTGAGGATTTTCTGTGGCGAATTTAGTGTGGCAGGTCGCATCACTCGCTGCACGAAATCCAGAAATAGAGTCAGCGGCTCTTAACGCTTAGTCAACAGCCACGTCAGCACCTCTGTATACGTGGACCAATCAGAAATTTTCGAATCATCAAAAATTATAAAAATTAATTAAAAATAATAAATAACTCAGAAAAATTCAAATAAAATATTCATAAAATCCTAAAAATCTGTAGAATCTAGATTCACTGATATTTTAATATAAAATTATGTCATTTTGTGCCTCTTTTGTATTTTCAAAGTATCTTCTAATTAAAATTTAGTTTTATAAATTGTTAAAAACTTCAAAAACTCACCAAAATTAGTAGGAATCTCAGAAAAATCCAAATAAACTATCCAAAAATTTCTAAAAATCTAAATAAACCAGATCCAATGTTATTTTCATATGATATGTTGTTAAATTAAGTAGTTCCCTATTTTTGAAGTATTTCTATTATAAAAATCTAATTTTCTAAATTTTTAGAAAAATTATTAAGTACTCTAATAAATTTTCTAAGTAGTTTTATCACTTCCTTGTTAAGTATAATGGAATTTAAAAGTAAAATTAGTAATATTTATTTTAATAAGATTCCTAAATAATAATAATAATGATAATAATAATAATAAATAAAATAAATAAATAAATAATAATTACAATAAACCATAAATAAACCATCAAATAACCTTACCATAAGTAAATCTTAAAGTTATAAATAAATAAATAAAAATAAATAAATAAATAATAAATAAATTTTAAAATAATAAGTAAAAAAAAACAAATAAATGTTAAATAAATCATAAATGAGTGATAAATAAATCATAAAATAAATAATAAACACATGATAGTCAAATAATTCAACCAATAAATAAATGAATAGCAAGTAAATAGTAAATAATCAAATAAATTAATAAATAACATAAAACATAATCAAATAAATCACTTTAAATATGACTGAATCAATTAACTTAAATTAAATCCAAATCAAGTTTAATGAATCAACCTAAATTTTATCAAATAAAAGATCAGACTAAATTGAACTAAATCAAATCAAACCAAATAAAAATCAAATCAAATCAAGCTAAATAAAGTCAGATCAAATCAAGTCAAATTAAATCAAATCATGTCAAGATTGAATCAAATCAAATGAAATCCAAATCCTTTGTTCTCACAAGCCCCTAAATGGCCGAGAACCCCAAGTCCTTTTGTTCTCTCAAGCCCCTAAATGGCCGAGAACCCCAAATCCTTTTGTTCTCTCAAGCCCCTAAATGGCCGAGAACCCCAAGTCCTTTTGTTCTCTCAAGCCCCTAAATGGCCGAGAACCCCAAGTCCTTTTGTTCTCTCAAGCCCCTAAATGGCCGAGAATCCCAAATCCTTTTGTTTTCTCAAGCCCCTAAATGGCCGAGAACCCCAAATTCTTTTGTTCTCTCAAGCCCCTAAATGGCCGAGAATTACCAAATCAAAGTTCCCTTTTATTCTCACAAGCCCCTAAATGGCCGAGAATTTCAAATCCCTTTGTTTTCACAAGCCCCTAAATGGCCGAAAACCGATTCTTTAAGCCCCCAAATAGCCAAGGATCGTAAAATCAAATCACCCTCATAGTCAAAACATAAAAATAAATAGTTTCAGCTTTAGTTTTAGTGTTAGTTTTAGTTTCATATATTCTTGGTTGTTTCAAATAATTAGTTTTAGATGTATTTTAGATATTCTCAATTGGGCCCCGTCAATTAAGTCTGGTGCCATCAATTGAATCCAGTCTTAACCCAAAAGAAATAAACTATTTATACCCTCAATTGGGCCCCGTCAATTAAGTCTGGTGCCATCAATTGAATCCAGTCTTAACCCAAAAGAAATAAACTATTTATACCCTCAATTGTGCCCCGTCAAATTAGGTTTGGTGCTACCAATTGAGCCTTGTCTAAACCAAAAGAAATAAATTCCTTGTTGAGTATTAAAACCATTTAAACAACGATTTTCTAGCCTATTACATTTAATTTCTCGAATCTCTTAATCAGAGGTTCTCGTGGGAAATCACGGGGTAATTAACAATAGGGGCTTGCGCCTATTGGAAAGAAAGGATCCACAAATTAATAAACCCTTACGAGAATGGATTCTAGTCGATGTTCTCTGGTCGTTAAGAGGCATTAATACTTGAACCCAAGCTCGTGAGGGGTGAATCTAAGGCTTGTTCTCATTCTTGAGGAAACCTAATCATTCTTCGAGAAATGACGAAAAAGTCACCACAGATTCTCTGGCACGCCCGGTGGGACATCTTTCTCCTCTCATCTTTGAGATTTGAGAAATTGAATGTAAAAGGCTAGAAGATTGTTTTGTAAACATTAGAATTTTAAATAAACATTGCTAACCTTAACATTTCGAGGTGTTTGCTTGCAGGAAATGGCTTTTACACCAGTCGACATGAGCAAGCCTTCGGGAATGTTCAGGATTGGAGGAGTACCGATCGTTTACCAGCATGAGTACATGTTTGGGACCATGCCGTATGGGCACTCTTTTGTGCCTATAGTGCAAGTAAAGGATGGTAGCTTTCAACTTGCTCATGTTGTTGAAGAACCTCAAGATGAACCAGTGGTGGTTTCTCGGGTTCTTGAAACTCCTACTGAGATTACCATTGAAGAAAAGGAATGGGCTCTTGTACCTCAAAAGAGGGCCCACCCAGGATCAACTTCTTCTCCCAGGAGGCACCGACATCGTCAGTCTCCTCAAGAGAATGCAACAATGAGAAAGGTGTATGTGCCAGTCTCCCAAGGCACAAGGACCATCAAGAAGGTTCGGAGGGCATATAAGAATGAACTAGAGGTAAGGCCTAATCTCCCAGTCAGCAACCCGTTTGCACCTCTCAAGCTGGTTCGGAAGAATTCTCCTAAGGCTGTGTTGAAGACAATGGAGGAATTTCCTCCTGAATATCAGGTCCAGTTCCGAGGCAGAAATCCTCAAAGGAGGCAATCGGTGAAAGAAAGGCTTGTGTTTCCCCGTGCACCAGTCCATGAAAGAGTGGGACCAAAAGGGCAAAGGAGGAAATCAACCCCCGTGAAGGAGAGACTGGGGCAGAAAGGAAGTGGAAGAGCTACCACTCCTGTAAAGGAACGTTTAGGACCTTTAAGGAAGGAAACAAAGCCCAAGAAAATGTGGGTGCCTAAGGATGAGACTCATTTGGTGGTCGGAGTGACTAGTCAAGAGTCACAAAACAAAAGGAGGCGCTTAGTTTGGCGTGAGAAGGAGCTAGTGGTTCATGCTTATGTGAACATGATTAGAACAAGTGGAGAAAATGAGATGCATGCCTTTGTAAATATGGCCGGTGACGAAGAAGTCATTTTGACCAAAAAGGATGGCAAAGATAAGAAAGATCACACGTCTTCAAGTCACAATATTCCCCAAGGAGAAGAGGTGCTAATTGAGAGCGCTCAAGGAAGTGATGATGATAAAAATCGATGGATGGAAGGGAAGGATACTCGATTGATGAGTATATTGGAGAAAAATGAAAGGAAGATGTCTCAACTAATGGATGAAAGAGAGAAAGATAAGGAATTGCTTAAGAAAATGTATAAACTTTTGGAAAAGAAAAATTTGCTCGGAGAGCTTGAGAAAGAATACTCCTCCTCTTCAGAAGAAGAGAACAAACATAAGAAAAAAGCTTCAAAAGAAAGGAAGAATAGGAATAAATATGGGTCTTCTGATGAAGGAGAAGAAAAGGGCAAGAAGAAAATGGTAAAAGAAAGAAAGAGTAAGAACAGATATGAGACTTCTGATGAAGAAGAAGAGAAGAGCAAAAGAAAATCATCCAAAACAAAGAAGAATAAGATCAAGTATGAGTCTTCAGAAGAAGAAGAAGAAAGAGGATATAAAAGGCATTCTAAAGAAAAGAAGAGTAAGTCTAAATATGAGTCCGAGGAAGATGAAGTTCCTGAGGCACGATCTCGGACAGGGGCAAGAAAATCAGAGCCGACCAAGCAAATCATTCAAGATATGATAAATCAGCAGCTCCAAGCATCAGGAGCAGGCCATTTGGTTAACATTCGAAAGAGGTGTGGAAGGCCTTACCCAAGAGAATACGAGCAAATTGCTTATCCTTCTAATTACCAAGTGCCAAAGTTCAATCTCTTTGATGGCACAGGAAAAGAGGGAATTACTCCTGATCAGCATTTGGTGCAGTTTAGGAATGCGTGTGGCAATACCTCTTGTGACGAAGCCCTCCTTTTTAGGCAATTCTCTCAAAGTTTGACGGGTGCCGCATTTGAATGGTACTCTTCCCTTGAAAATGATTCAATTGAAACATGGGATGAAATGGAAGAGATATTTAGGTCTAAGTTTGCTATGGTGACTCAAAGAATTAGTATGGCCGACCTAGCTTCTGAAAAGCCAAAACAAGGAGAGAAAGCACTGGATTACATCAATCGGTGGAGGAACATGAATATAAGGTGCACGCACCAGATGCCCGAAGCGGAGGCCGTAGAGTTCTTGATTAGAAATTTGGATGATTGGATTCGAAGGCCATTGTCTGGAAGTGACATTTACACCTATGAAGATCTTGTGACTCGTGTGGCGAGAGTGGTGCATATTGGGCCACCTAAAGAGGCCCGATTCAACAATAATAATAGAAATGATCAAGGCAATAGAACGCAAGGTCCTCTTAAGATAGCCGGGGCCAATGAAGCTTCCACTAATCGAGATGGTGGTTTCAAAGGAAATAAAAACAACAATAGTGGTGGAAGTAGTGGAAGTAGCTGGACTCGAACACCTTTGAATGAGCGCTTGAGTAAGCCCTATTCATTCAAGAAAGAAAAGACTGTGGCTTTGCTCAAACAAGTGTTGGAGGGGAAAGCTATAGAGTTGCCTATTTGCAAAAGACCTGAAGAGCAAAATAAGGTAAATGACCCGACTTATTGTGCCTACCATAGGGTCTTGGGGCACCCTGTTGGAGATTGCTATGTTTTTAAGGATATTCTCGAGAGGATGATCAAGGAAGGGGACCTTATCATACCCCAAAGTTTCAAGCAAGAACCAGCTCCTCATGCTCAAGCCAATGCGGTATTTCAAAAGAGGAATGAAAGACGTAATGTGGAGTGCAATGCCATTATAGTGGTGACTGAAGAATCTGATCATGAAGAGTGCCAAGTACAAAAGCTAGTGAAGCAAATTAATCAAGAAGAAACAAAAGGAGAAGAATTAAAGGAGACAGGAAAGGAAAAAGAACTTGTCATTTATTATTATGATTCTGAGGAAGAAGAAGATGATGTGTTGTATCAAGGTCTTTTTGCCAAAGGCATGTTTGAAGAAAAGGAGTGTCACATAAATCTTCGGTCTGGCACCAACATTCCTGAAAGACAAGCTCCTAAGGAGAATGAAAAGCCCAAAGGTAAAGGCAAAGGGCAAGAAACTGTTGAGGAGCCGGGGCCAAGTCAAAAGGCAAGAGAAAATGTTGGAGAGTACAACATCTTGGCTCATTTGAGACGCACCCCTGCACTGATCAGTGTATTTGAGGCGTTGATGATGTCGAAAGAGCTTAGAGAAATAATGATGGAGGCGTTGCAAGAGCCCGAGAAGTTCCAAGCCTATTTAGCGGAGAAACATATGACTGAGGCCCTTTATGTGGAGCCCAAAAGTCAGATCACATTCACAGATATGGACCTAATGATGGAAAAGGCTCAGCATAACCAACCACTCTATATTACAGGCAAAACCAATGGAAATCAACTAAGCCGAATGTTGGTAGATCCAGGGTCCTCCATCAACATCTTGCCTTTGAGATCGTTGAATCAATTGGCTTTGGGAGGAAGGCGTTTGTTGGATGAGAATGTCTATATTCATGGGTTCAACCAAAATTCCGAACGAGCATTGGGATCAATCACTCTTCCTATGAAGTTTGGAGAGCTCGAAACCTTGGTCAAATTTTATGTAATCGATGCCGATACATCATATAAGGCTTTGTTAGGAAGACCATGGTTACATGAGAATTACCTTGTGCCATCCACTCTCCACCAATGTGTCAAATATATACATGATGGTGAGCAAAAGACTATCAAGGGAGATCCACAATATTATGGGGCACATGAAGTGGAATTAGAGGAGATTGAGCGGTTTTACGCTCCAACTTCACAAAGGAGTACCTCTCCCCGAATGAGATGGCGAGCTGAAAAAGAAGATGAAGGTGATAATGAAAAAGTAATTTTGAAAGGAAAGGCCAAGACCTCATGTGCCGTCAAGACTCCGCTCTATATAAAAGATGAAGAAAGTGATCGAAGTGGAAGTCCTTGCGGCACGAAAGATTTTGAAGGAAGAAATGATCAAAAGCAAAGAAAAGTGATCTATGCATACGATACCGACTCTGATGAGGGGTTTGGTAGAAGTGAAGACTCGATGGCCATAGAGCAAATCCCACTGGGTTATTTTAAAGAGCTTACCCCGAGAGAAGTGAATCAAATAAAGGATTTGGAAACTTTCTATGTGCCTCCTAAAGTGGAGAAAGTCCAAAAGAGGATGGTATTTCATAAGGGAATTCTATTCTACAAAGCCGAGAGTGTGGAGCCGTCAGATGGGGCACCTTGCTCTGATGATTGGGAGAGGTGGTTAGAAGAAGAAGATGATGAATTTGAAAGGATAGAAGTAATGGGCCACTATAACAAAAGGTTGATAGGTTTGTTTCAAAAGGCCCGTTGTTTGGAGCCAATTTCGAGGCGGAGTGCGAAGGCATTTCAAGAGTTGTGGAGTGAAAAGTCTATGTGGGTCAAGGGACTAGATGGAAAGCTCAAGAAGACCAAAGGATTAGGTTTTCAAACGCCTCAAGAAGAGGTCTTATTCGTTGAGTGCCACATGGTGGGTATAACGCCCGTTGAGTCACATCCAGAAGAAAATGAAGAAGAGTTCATACAGGTTGCGAAGAATGCACCTCGAGAATTAGAGGAAGGAGGTCAGAACACAATTGATGAACTTTTGGAGGTAGATTTGGGTACCAAGGATGACCCAAGGCCAACATTCATAAGTGCATCGCTTCCCCCTGAGAAGCAAGAGCAATTGAAAGCACTCTTGATGGAATACAAGGATTGTTTTGCATGGAACTACACTGAAATGCCCGGACTTGACCCTAGTTTGGCTTCTCATAAATTGAAGATAGATCCCACCGTGAAACCCGTTAAACAAGCCCCAAGGCGTATGCGGGTCGAGCTTGAAGAAAAGGTCATTGAAGAGGTAAAGAAGTTGATTGATGCGGGTTTCATTAGGGAGGAAGAAAATCCCATTTAGGTTGCCAACATTGTGCCGGTGAAGAAGAAAAATGGTCAAATTCGAGTGTGTGTGGATTTTAGAGACTTGAATAAGGCATGCCCAAAAGATGACTTTCCGTTGCCCGTGACTGAATTGATAGTCGATTACACTTCTTCTTTTGTGGTGTATTCCTTCATGGATGGGTCATCAGGCTATAATCAGATTCCTATGGATGAAGAAGACCAAAGGCACACATCATTTCGAACACCAATAGGTATCTTTTGTTACAAGGTAATGCCATTTGGATTGAAAAACGCAGGGGCAACTTACCAAAGGGCAATGACCAAGATATTTGATGATCTAATTCACAAGATAGTTGAGTGTTATGTGGATGACTTGGTAGTTAAGGCCCGATCAATTGATGAACACTTTGAGCACTTAAGAGTGGTGTTTGAGAGATTGAGGAAATATTCTTTGAAGATGAACCCTCTGAAGTGTGCATTCATGGTGTCTTCTGGAAAGTTTCTGGGATTCGTAGTAAGGCACAGGGGCATTGAAATTGACCCCGCGAAGATCAAGGCAATTAGAGAAATGCCTCCCCCAAAGACTCTCAAGCAACTCCACTCTCTGCAGGGGCAGTTGGCTTACGTCAGGAGGTTTATTGCTAATCTTTCTGGAAGAATTAAGCCGTTCACTCACTTGACCAAGAAAGATGTACCTTTCAAATGGGATGCAAAATGTCAGAAGGCTTTCGAGGACATAAAAGAGTATCTCCTCAAACCTCCTGTCCTCGCTGCGCCTATTCAAGGAAAACCGTTAGTCCTCTACACTACGGCCTTGGATGGATCTTTGGGTGCGCTTTTGGCTCAAGAGAATGAAGAAGGAAAAGAGAATGCTCTATACTACTTGAGTCGTATGTTGGTTGGGGCCGAGCAATCTTATAGTCCAATTGAAAAGCATTGCCTAGCTTTGGTGTTTGCCACTAAGAAGCTAAGGCACTACATGTTGTCTCACAAGGTCACGTTGATATCAAAGGTGGACCCGTTGAAATATCTCATGACTAGGCCCATGTTAACGGGAAGGTTGGCAAGGTGGGCTATTGCTCTCATGGAATTTGACATTACTTATGCACCTCAAAAGGCTATAAAAGGGCAAGCGATGGCCGACTTCTTGGCAGCACATCCTGTTCCTGATGATTCCCCTTTGAATTGTGAGTTCCCAGATGAACAAAGCCTGTGTTTGGAGGAAAAAGAAGCAGGTTGGGTAATGTTCTTTGATGGGTCATCTGCTATACAACCTTCCAAGAGGCCCGAGCTACCTCGAGTTCGAGCGGGGGTGGGTTTGGTTTTTGTTACACCTCAAGGAGGTATCCTTCGCCACTCGATAGCATTGACTGAGCCATGCACAAACAATGAAGCGGAGTATGAGGCGTTGATTGCTGGATTGGAACTTGCAATTGGCATGAATATAAAAGAGATGAAGGTGTGTGGAGATTCTCAATTGATTCTTAATCAAGTTGAAGGGGTATTTGATGTAAAGAAGCCTGAATTAGTGAAATATCATGAAAGAGCTCAAGAATTAATGGCCAAATTCTCAAAGATCACTTTTCAAAAGGTGTCGAGAGCTTCCAATGGCATGGCTGATGCTTTGGCTCGAGTAGCTACTCAGTTGAGCAAGCCTGGTGGAGAAGAGGTACAGATTATCATAAGGAATCGGCGATCCCTTGCACCTTACCTTTTGGAGATTGAAAAAGAAATGAATGCCAACCTTTTTGTGGATTTGGAGGAATGGGAGGCGGATTTGTTGATGGACCCAGATGAAACCATGGAAGTAGAAGTAGATGAAAAGGAAGATTGGAGAAAACCTTTTGTGGAGTACTTCAAATATCAAGTTCTTCCTACAGAAAGGGCCGAAAAGGAACAATTGAAGCGAAGGATTCTCCGATATGTCTATGTGAATGACACGTTATACAGACGGTCTTATGATCAGTTGTGGTTGAGATGTGTGTCATATGAAGAAGCTCAAAGGATCATAAAAGAAGTGCATTCAGGTTTTTGTGGAGCTCATCAATCAGGTCCTAAGATGAGGCTTCATATCAAGAGGATGGGATATTATTGGCCAACCATGATTGTGGATTGTGAAAATCAAGCAAAGAAGTGCCACATGTGCCAAGTACACGGTGATTTCATACACCAACATCCTAATCCATTACATCCAACGGTGGCCTCTTGGCCGTTTGATATGTGGGGAATGGATGTGATTGGACTCATTGATCCACCATCTTCAAAAGGGCATAAATTCATTTTAGCAATTACCGATTATTTCTCTAAATGGGCCGAGGCGGTTCCCTTGAAAGAAGTGAGAAGTAGGGATGTCATTCAGTTTCTAAAGAACCATGTGTTATACCGTTTTGGTACGCCAAGGGAAATCATATCTGATAATGGTACCGCTTTCAAGAGTGGTGAGATTTATGCTTTTGCTAGGCAACACAAAATAAAGTGGAAATATTCTTCTATTTACAATCCAAGAGCAAATGGGCTAGCTGAAGCCTTTAACAAAGTCTTGATTAAGCTCTTGAGGAAGACGGTGGGGAATAATCACAGGAATTGGGATGAAAAACTTCAAGAAGCACTTTGGGCATATCGCACGACCTATAGAACCCCCACTCAAGCAACTCCCTACTCGTTGGCATTTGGGACGGAAGCGGTGTTGCCGTTGGAAATTGAATTACCATCTCTCAGGGTAGCCATGCATGCAGGTTTACCTATGGATAAGCGGGCCCGCTTAAGGCTCGAAGAATTGGATGCCATGGATGAAAAGAGGTTAATGGCTCAACAAAGTCTGGAGTTGTATAGAACACAAATGGCCAAGGCCTATGACAAGATGGTAAGGCCTCGTGCTTTCAAGGAGGGAGATTTGGTGTTGGTCCTACGAAGGCCCATCTTGGGGCGACATCATGGTCCAAAATTTGCCCCAAATTGGGAAGGGCCTTATATCATCAAGGAGGTGTATGAAGGAGGGTCCTACAAATTGGTGGACAAGGAAGGAAAGTGTGCAATTCCACCAATCAATGGCCGATATCTGAAGAAGTACTACACCTGAGGAAAGTTCTTTTATCAAAATAATGTGTAATAGAATGTATATATGTGTATTAAGCCCAATAAATTCAAAATTCTAATGATACCTAAAAAAAAAAAAAAAAAAAAAAAAAAAAAAAACTTCTTATAAATCTTAGCCAATAAATTTTCAACAAAATCCAAAATTCCACCATAAATAAATCTTATTCCCAAAATAAACCCAAAATATTAGCCAATAAAAGGGGTAAGTTTTTGAAAAGAGACTTGCCCCGCTTTTGTGAAAATTTACCCTTATGTTATAATCCGCGGTCGATGATGAGACTTTCGGGTCTTGGAGAACGCGAAGCCGTGTCAAGGAAAGCCTTAGTGGTATTCCAAGACACCTATGCCTAATGAAGATTGAGCCTTTGTGGCGTCTGAAGGCATTAAGGCACCGCCCTATGAAGCTATCTGAGGGCACCAAACCCCACATCAATCACGCCCATGCCGTATCAATGCCAATTGAGTGCCATTATGATGAGTTCTTATACCTAATGAGAGGGTGAGCATGAGTGGGTGAGGAAAATAAAAGGGTGACTTGCCTTTTATGGCCCCATAAGTCGTTCCTTCCACCAAAATATTCCCAACTCCACAGAATCCACCAGCCAAAATATAGTATAGAAATTTTCTTTTACAGGTTGCGACTTATGATGGAATTTTGTGACTCTTGAAGGGGTGAAATTGTCAATTGCCTGGAAAAAGGTGCAAGGAAAGCCAAAACGCTCAAGGTTGATGTTAAAAGAAAAAACTGAAATTGGAAGCAAATGGAAATCAGAAGCAAAGCCTATGTGAATCCAAACCCAAGGAAATACAGGCACGGTCTCAAAATACCCTAGCCTAAATTGTGGTTGGATTTATGTGTTAAAAAATGTGGGCCAAAATACCCACCCAATTGAAGGAAAGTATAAGAAATCCACGGAAAGCCTTGAGCATGGAAAGCTGACCAAGCACAACTGTCGGGAAAGATGGAACCCATGATTCAAGAAGAATGAGTCAAGAAAACAGTCAAGAGAAACCACTGGAATCACTTATTCCCATTTCAGAAATTGTCACAACCAATTCCAGTGGGGGGCATTTGTTTGACCCCAAAATATTGTGCCAAATTGCATGAAATAAATAAGCCTTTTTATGACAAATAAATGCAAGAAAGGCCGAAAATTCACGAAAAATACCAAACAAACTCCAAAAATTCCCAAAAATTACCCAAAAAATCCCTCATGAATTATGATGAATTATCATAGTTCTAAAATCCAAAAATTATCTACATAAACCCCAAAATTCTCAAAGAAACTCCTATATTCCACAAAATTCCCAAAATAAATCCATAAAGAATTTTACAAATCTGTTTGAACCAAAAAATCCCTTATATTTTTCTGAGCCTACCCATAAAATTTCGTGCAAAAATACCCTTGGGAAGGCCCTAAAATGAATTATCTTTGCTTAGAAACAAAATAAATAATTTAATTAAATGATATTGGGGAGAAATTCCCAGAAAATTCCTGGAAATGTGGCGCGTCCAACCCATTGCATCGGATCCGGAGGGGGGGAAGATGCATCGCTGTGTTTAAAAAATTTACCACGTAAAATTTTCTCGGCTGCGTCTGGCTCATGCGCCGAAAGTAGCCATTCCCTTCGCTGGTTCATTGGCTCACAGAAGAACAAGCGCACCCATTTCTCTCTACCTCATTAAACCTGACATAGGGGGCCCAGGCGAAGAGTTGTCTTCTTCCTTGGTTAAAAGAAAGTTTTCGCGAGATTTACCGTGAGACGCCGGGTGAAAAGGTGAAGTCACCGTTCTACGTCGACGTGGTCACCTCGCGCTCCACACACGACAAAACCACCATGCCCCGCCCGTGGTTTTCCAAAACTAAGCCCTAGATATAGTGCATTGTGAGCCGTTGATGGAAATGAAGGGTCACGATTAGCTTTCGGCCATTGAAGTGTTGCCCTAACTTCTACCTATATATAGATCAAATTGGAGCTGGGAAAGAGGAGGAGAGGCGGTGATAATCTTGGTTGAGGATTAGATAACTGTAATAGTGCTTAAGCTAGAAAAATAGTGTTTAAAAGAGGGAGACAATTCGACAAACACCTGAGAAATAGAGAGAAAGGTAGAAATGAAAGACTGTCTTTTGTAATTAAGTATGTATGAATGAAATGAAATGAATGGAGAGTTCAATTTGATGGTTGATTTTCTTTTGTTCTTTCAATTCAGCCACCAAACAATGGTGTGCTTGAATCATAGAAGCACAGCTCCATTGAGCCATGGTCTGAAGCTTAGCATCAGCCATGGCCATTGGAGGCCATCTTTAGAGATGCCACATGAAGGTTTAGAGCTTAGCTCTTCGCTTCATGTGGTGTTCTCATGCTCAATATGAAGTCAGCCGTGGCCACCACTTGAGGGTTTGTAGCTTGGCTCAACTCTCAGGTGGAAGGCTTCAAATTGACATGGTTTAGGTCCAGAGCTTGGCACTGGCCTAACCTTGTTCAATGTGTTAATAAAAGAATCAAAAAACAACAAAAATAATGAATAAATGGTGTAATATTCTTCAACCAGCCCTTTGTATATAATTTTCCCGAAATACTGGACCTAAATGCATAAGGTGAAGTGTGTTAGATATTCTCTAAGTTATCTTTGCATTTTCATGAAATAAAATATATGCATATTCACAAATCTGGCCAGCAATGAAATAATAAGAAAACGCAGGGTTTTATTTGCATAAAAATACAAAAATAACCATGGACAGCAGGTACAAGGTTCTATGGACAGCAAGAAATGAAATTTTCTATTTTTGGGAATTTCTGTGATTTTATACGATTTTCCAAGGCACCAGGGGCATTTTGAGAAATAAAAATTTTATTCACAAAACTCTGGACTTTTATACAAAAATACTAACATAGAAAGTTTATAAGTCTGTTCTTGGACATGCTTGCAATTTCTCATAATTTTACAATAAATATAAAGGCACTTTCTCAATTATTCCAAATATAGGCAGAAATTAAACAAATAAGCTAATACTTTATAAAAAGATTAAAATCACTGTCTAGGGTTTTACATGCATACCTTATGCGTGTTATAACACCTTGCAAGTGACTTTTCTGCATTTAAACAACTCAAACAAGAATCACCCAAAAACAGCAGCTCGATTACTCAAAACAAAAAATCTGAAAATGGGAAAAGTTGGATAAAAACGTGCTTTCATTATCTGTGATGATTTGAACATAAAACAAACCTAAAACAATCTAAATTAGGCATCCAAATCAAGTTCAGCTGCTGTAAGACCACTTACATGCAAATTCAAAATTGAAACAAAATACAAAAACTCACACTTTCTGCCCTTGTGCTTCACACAGAAAATTAAGGTGCCCCAAACCAAAGTAAATGCTTAATCCCACTTAAATTGACCTCCTGAATCTACCTACACGGTTGCTGGCACAAGAAAGAGGTTCTGTGAGTCCCACAGTAGACACCCAAATCAGACCCAAATTAGGTCAGAGTACTTCAGTCGAGATCATCAATTTTCAAGCTTCTTCATACCAAATTGGCCCCACGGCTGTTCTTTACACACCTTCTTCGATGCAAAAAACCTTTTCCTGGCAAGAGAAGAGAGCAAGACAGCTCCAAACGCCATTGAGGGAAGCTCGAGCTCTCCCAAGTTCTACATGGTGATAGTTGCTTCAATAGAAAGAACTGAGCCCCTCAATCCCTTCTTCTCTCTTCCACGATCTTATTGCACTTAACCACGACTGAAGGTGACCGGAGCTGCCGTAAGTTCGTCGGAGAAAGTCGAGGGTTCTTTCTGCAAAAAGGCCAGCGTCGATGGAGAGGGAAGAACTTAAATCCGCGATTTTGAGGATTTTCTGTGGCGAATTTAGTGTGGCAGGTCGCATCACTCGCTGCACGAAATCCAGAAATAGAGTCAGCGGCTCTTAACGCTTAGTCAACAGCCACGTCAGCACCTCTGTATACGTGGACCAATCAGAAATTTTCGAATCATCAAAAATTATAAAAATTAATTAAAAATAATAAATAACTCAGAAAAATTCAAATAAAATATTCATAAAATCCTAAAAATCTGTAGAATCTAGATTCACTGATATTTTAATATAAAATTATGTCATTTTGTGCCTCTTTTGTATTTTCAAAGTATCTTCTAATTAAAATTTAGTTTTATAAATTGTTAAAAACTTCAAAAACTCACCAAAATTAGTAGGAATCTCAGAAAAATCCAAATAAACTATCCAAAAATTTCTAAAAATCTAAATAAACCAGATCCAATGTTATTTTCATATGATATGTTGTTAAATTAAGTAGTTCCCTATTTTTGAAGTATTTCTATTGTAAAAATCTAATTTTCTAAATTTTTAGAAAAATTATTAAGTACTCTAATAAATTTTCTAAGTAGTTTTATCACTTCCTTGTTAAGTATAATGGAATTTAAAAGTAAAATTAGTAATATTTATTTTAATAAGATTCCTAAATAATAATAATAATGATAATAATAATAATAAATAAAATAAATAAATAAATAATAATTACAATAAACCATAAATAAACCATCAAATAACCTTACCATAAGTAAATCTTAAAGTTATAAATAAATAAATAAAAATAAATAAATAAATAATAAATAAATTTTAAAATAATAAGTAAAAAAAAAACAAATAAATGTTAAATAAATCATAAATGAGTGATAAATAAATCATAAAATAAATAATAAACACATGATAGTCAAATAATTCAACCAATAAATAAATGAATAGCAAGTAAATAGTAAATAATCAAATAAATTAATAAATAACATAAAACATAATCAAATAAATCACTTTAAATATGACTGAATCAATTAACTTAAATTAAATCCAAATCAAGTTTAATGAATCAACCTAAATTTTATCAAATAAAAGATCAGACTAAATTGAACTAAATCAAATCAAACCAAATAAAAATCAAATCAAATCAAGCTAAATAAAGTCAGATCAAATCAAGTCAAATTAAATCAAATCATGTCAAGATTGAATCAAATCAAATGAAATCCAAATCCTTTGTTCTCACAAGCCCCTAAATGGCCGAGAACCCCAAGTCCTTTTGTTCTCTCAAGCCCCTAAATGGCCGAGAACCCCAAATCCTTTTGTTCTCTCAAGCCCCTAAATGGCCGAGAACCCCAAGTCCTTTTGTTCTCTCAAGCCCCTAAATGGCCGAGAACCCCAAGTCCTTTTGTTCTCTCAAGCCCCTAAATGGCCGAGAATCCCAAATCCTTTTGTTTTCTCAAGCCCCTAAATGGCCGAGAACCCCAAATCCTTTTGTTCTCTCAAGCCCCTAAATGGCCGAGAATTACCAAATCAAAGTTCCCTTTTATTCTCACAAGCCCCTAAATGGCCGAGAATTTCAAATCCCTTTGTTTTCACAAGCCCCTAAATGGCCGAAAACCGATTCTTTAAGCCCCCAAATGGCCAAGGATCGTAAAATCAAATCACCCTCATAGTCAAAACATAAAAATAAATAGTTTCAGCTTTAGTTTTAGTGTTAGTTTTAGTTTCATATATTCTTGGTTGTTTCAAATAATTAGTTTTAGATGTATTTTAGATATTCTCAATTGGGCCCCGTCAATTAAGTCTGGTGCCATCAATTGAATCCAGTCTTAACCCAAAAGAAATAAACTATTTATACCCTCAATTGGGCCCCGTCAATTAAGTCTGGTGCCATCAATTGAATCCAGTCTTAACCCAAAAGAAATAAACTATTTATACCCTCAATTGTGCCCCGTCAAATTAGGTTTGGTGCTACCAATTGAGCCTTGTCTAAACCAAAAGAAATAAATTCCTTGTTGAGTATTAAAACCATTTAAACAACGATTTTCTAGCCTATTACATTTAATTTCTCGAATCTCTTAATCAGAGGTTCTCGTGGGAAATCACGGGGTAATTAACAATAGGGGCTTGCGCCTATTGGAAAGAAAGGATCCACAAATTAATAAACCCTTACGAGAATGGATTCTAGTCGATGTTCTCTGGTCGTTAAGAGGCATTAATACTTGAACCCAAGCTCGTGAGGGGTGAATCTAAGGCTTGTTCTCATTCTTGAGGAAACCTAATCATTCTTCGAGAAATGACGAAAAAGTCACCACAATTACCCTCTATGTTACCCAACTCATTGTGCTTCTGTGAAGCTAACCTTGATGCATAGGTATACCTCCTCACTGGTAGACGATAAATCAAGCTTGTTTTGCCACGTTAATTACATATGACAATAGACATAAGCCAATTTGGAGTCCTCATAATTTTATATAACCCTAATATGGAAAATATTTCAAAAGGTTAGGCATGACCATTATCTTTTTTAGCATGCATGCACTCCAAGATCCTGAAAAATGGTGTACTAAATGTCCCGTTCGCAATCGATTCTCCTTGTGTTGTGATGAGAGTTTCTGATATTCTTCGGTCGCAAACTCATTGCATAAACCATCCCAATATTCTTGTTCCAGATTCTCCTCTCTTTTTATTGGTGGTAAAGACCCTATGGGCAGCATATTCATTAATCAAAGTACAAATTACAAGTTAGATACATCTTCTGTCATAGAAAGAAAGGAAGGATAAGTAAAATTTTCACTAGAAATCCTATGTAGTGTAACATAATTTGCTAATTGATGGGTCTCTAGATTAATCTCTCTAGGAATATAACATAAATTAAAATCCTAGTTGAGTCCTAAATACATTAATAGGGCTCTAGATTATTCATGGTGCTGTGAAACTCTCCTCTCTTAACTGGTAAAAATAGACTGGTATTACAGAAATTGTGTTCTTTACATGAAAAATTGTGAAGTAAAAAATGCAGAAGTATTGAGCAAGAAACGCTCTTAGTTTTTCTCATTAAAAGCTAGGTTACAGGTTACATCGATTTATACAATTTGTCAATAGACAAACATGGAAATAAAGCTAAATATAGTCCTAAATTATTGTACATAATCTAAAAACAAATTTACCTAACTAATATTGCAAGAAACATATCACAATAAAAAGAAAATATAAAATGCAATCTAGGCACAGATACAAACACATCTTCTCAGAATGTCTTGAGTCGGCTGGATATAAGTGACAGTATACTGACACAACTGTGATAGTATACATTGAGATTTAACATCCCCCTCAAGCTGGGCTATGCAGGTCAAGAACACCCAGCTTGGAAAGAAGTTTGACGAATTGAGCACTGCCGAGTGGTTTGGTAAAAATGTCAGCTCGTTGATCAGTTGTGCGAATGTATTGTGTAGAGATTACTCCAGACTGAACTTGCTCACGAACCACATGACAGTCGATTTCAATGTGCTTAGTCCTTTCATGGAACACAGGATTCGCTGCAATATGGATGACTGATTGATTGTCACAGTACAAGAACATTGGCCGTGAATGGTAAATACCCATGTCAGCAAGCAAAGCTTTCAGCCACAACAATTCACATGTCGCCACGGCCATGGATCGATATTCAGCTTCTGCTAAGGAACGAGATACCGTGGTCTGCTTCTTTGTCCGCCATGATATCGGACTATTTCCAAGAAATGTGAATAGCCAGTAATGGACCGACGGGTTGTAGGACAAGATGCCCAATCTGAGTCACAGTATGCGCTTAATTGAAATGAGTTCTCTGAATTCATGAATATTCCCTTCCCTGCATCCATATGTGGTTGTCTAGGATTGTGCATGAATTGACTTAACACATTGACTGCATAAGTAATCTCAGGTCGTGTGATAGTTAAGTAGATTAACCTCCCGACCAATCGACGATACACACTTGGATCCTTGAGAATCTTACCATCATCTGGGTCTAACTTGAGATTCTGTTCCATGGGAAAAGCAACCGGTTTAGCACCAAGAAGGCCAGTTTCTTTCAAAATATCAAGAGTGTACTTGCGCTGGAATAGGAAGATTCTTTTCCGTGATCACGCAACTTCAATTCCCAAAAAATATTTAAGCTTCCCCATATCCTTAGTTTTGAATTGGGATTGAATGAATGTTTTGACTGCTGAGATGCTGGCCTCATCATTGCCTGTGACAATCATGTCGTCTACATATATTAAAACCATAGTGATCTTTTCACCTGATTTCAAAGTGAACAGTGAGTAGTCGCGGACAGATTGTTTGAAACCAAATGACTGTAACACTTGAGAAAATTTGGAATACCAGTTTCGGGAAGCTTGTTTGAGTCCATATAGCGACTTATGTAGTCGACACACTAGTTACTGACCCTGCGGGTTATCAACTTGATACCCTGGTGGCACATGCATGTATACTTCCTCCGTTAGATCACCGTGCAAGAACGTGTTGTTGACATCAAGTTGGAAAAGAGGCCACCCTTTTGATGCAGCAATAGCTATCAGACATCGCACAGTGATCAGTTTTGCTATAGGTGCAAATGTTTCTCGATAATCAGTCCCTTCTTTCTGAGTATAACCTTTTGCCACTAAGCGTGCCTTGTGGCGCTCAATGCTCCCATCTGCCTTATGCTTCACTTTGTATACCCATTTACAGCCTATGGCCCGCTTGCCTGGGGGCAAGGTTGTGATCTTCTATGTGCCATTTTCTTCCAATGCTTTCATTTCAGCTGCCATGGCCTCTCGCCATTCTTGTTTCATGATTGCCTCTGCATAACACTTTGGTTCAGTGCTAGAGGATAGTGAGCTGAGGAACGCTTGATGTTGCTGCGAAAATTTCTGATGAGAGACAAACCTCTCAATAGGATATCTAATCCCTCCCACTGAAGATGTGCGGGACGAGTGATTTGAGGATGAGCTTGCTTGAGAGCAATGAAAATCAGCAAGGTAGTTAGGTTGTCTCTTTTCTCGAGTGGAACGTCTAGGGAGGTTGGAGGCTTCTGTGTGTATGGGATCAATATTAGCTAAGGGTGATGGCGCAGGCTCAGGCTCTGTGTGTATGGGATCGATATTAGCTATGGGTGATGGCACAGGCTCAGGCTCTATTTCGGTTTGTGGTGCTGTGGAGGTGGTTGGATCATCAATTTCAGAGACAATATCTTGCGAGGTTTGGACATTAGGGGCTTCAGGTTCTGTGTAAGAAATGACATTTATAGGAATTGGTGTGTTTTGTGGAGCTTGTTTTTCAAAAGGGAAAATTGTTTCATGAAAAATGATGTCTCTACTAATGATAAATTTGTTGTTTGTTAAATCGAAAATTTTGTAATCTTTTTTTCCTTGAGGATAGCCAACAAAAATGCATTTTTTAGCACGAGGTTCAAACTTATCAGGACTACGAGTATGGATGTAACAAAGACACCCAAATACTCTCATGTGAGAGTAAGTGGGTTTTTTTTGAAATAACATCTCGTAGGGTGTTTTTCTATTCAGGATCTTTGTTGGAAGCCGGTTTATTATATATGTGACAGTTAGGATGCATTCCCCCCAAAAAATTTTTTGGCAATGCCGATTGAAATCTTAAGGATCGAGCAATTTCAAGCAAATGCCAATGTTTTCGCTCAGCTACCCCATTCTGTTGAGGTGTGTTTATACAAGAGGTTTCATGTTTGATTCCATTGAGAGAAAAAAATTGTTGCATTTCCCTCGATAAAAGTTCTGGCGCATTATCTGATCTAATGATTTTGATTTTGGAGGAAAACTGAGTTTGAACAATGGCATGGAAGGCTTTCAATAAAGATTGTGTCTCAGATTTGTTACTCATTAAAAAAACCCAAGTGCATCTAGTGAAATCATCAACCAAAGTCAAGAAATAACGAGCACCATTGTGGGTAGGTACTGAATACCCTCTCCAGATATCACAGTGAATAAGTTCAAAGGGAATAGTACTATTAATGTTGCTTAAAGAAAAAGGTTTACGAGTGAGTTTTGCTAAGGGACAAACAGAACAACAAACATTATCATTATTCGAGAAAGAAATAGAAACATCATGCAACAAGTTCTTGATACGGTTTTCAGATGTATAACCTAAACGGAGATGCCATGTGCTTAAAGGTAGGGTTTGGTTACGGCTTGATTGGTGACATGTTGATTCCACAAACTCTTTATAGTAATACAAGCCATCTTTCTCCTCACCCATCCCAATTATCTTCTTCGTGGACAGGTCCTGAAATACACAAAATTGTGGAAAGAAAATTACAGCACAATTGTTGTTTTTGGTTAGCTTGCTAACTGAAAGTAAGTTCTGTGAAAACGAGGGAACATAGAGCACATCTGTTAACTCTAGATTAGGTCCCAATTTTGTTTTTCCAGATTGAGAGGCACATACAGAGGTGCCATTTGGCATATTAATGTGATGATTTGAGTGTTCCTTCTGACTTATCCTTTGCGCAGTTCGGGTCATGTGATCAGATGCCCCACTGTCAATTATCCATGCATCATCATGAATATATTGATTAGTTTGAATCATACCTGCAAAATTCGTTGCTGCTTGAACACTGTTGTTTGCAAGGAGTAAAATCAGTTGTTGGTATTGCTCGGGTGTGAGGAAGCATCTTTGCGCAGAAGAGGAAGCTGCTGCTGGACCTACAGCGCTGTGCGCAACAGATTTTTCTTTTGACTTATCTGGGTAATCTGAATGATGAAGAAGGTAGGGTGATGATGGATTCAGCGCATCTATCACCTCTCATGTCTGGATTGTTTCATCCACCTTTGACGGCATGATGAATTAATTAAACTAATTGATTGAGAAACACTCTAATTGGATTAGTAAAACAATCGCTCTGATACCATGAAAAATTGTGAAGTAAAAAATGCAGAAGTATTGAGCAAGAAACGCTCTTAGTTTTTCTCATTAAAAGCTAGGTTACAGGTTACATCGATTTATAAAATTTGTCAATAGACAAACATGGAAATAAAGCTAAATATAGTCCTAAATTATTGTACATAATCTAAAAACAAATTTACCTAACTAATATTGCAAGAAACATATCACAATAAAAAGGAAATATAAAATGCAATCTAGGCACAGATACAAACACATCTTCTCAGAATGTCTTGAGTCGGCTGGATAGAAGTGACAGTATACCGACACAACTGTGATAGTATACATTGAGATTTAACATTACATGATGCCAATCAAGTGCACATGTCCTAAAATCATACACACCAACCGAAAATAAGTGTTAAATTATAAAAACTACCAGGTAACAAGATTCCAAAAATACTTTTAAGAACCAAGTAAACTAAATCAAAGAAATTGGCAAATTTTTCATATGGTTATAGGCTTATAGCAAATTGATCTAATTTACAGATCCAAACAAAGATCGATGGTAAAGATAGCCTAAAAATAAGTGTTGTTCCTAAGTACAGCCTAGATGGGGGTGAATAGGCACAAAAACAATTAGTATACCGGTTTGGTCAATTTTGCGGAATGGTTCAAACAATTGGTTCACACAAACAAATAACTAATCAAGTAAATAAAGAGGAAAAGAGTAAGAGAAATTGACACGCGATATGATTACGGAGTTCCGACCTGCTAGATGAATGGCTAGCCTTAGTCGTACGTCTCCGGGAGTTTCGCAACCACCGAAAAGGGGCGCGCTCCATTCAATTCCACAAAGAACGTGTCTACAACTTCGAACCGAATCGCCTCGTCACAATGACACTCGAGGTGGATCGGCCTAATCTCTAAATATCCAATAAACAACTCTAGATTGATGCTCTCAATCAAAACACTCAAAGATCTAGCTAGATGGAACTTGGGTTTGATTGATGCTAAGTAATCTCAATAGTTTTGCTCAAGTTAGTGAGAGAAGCAAGAGGAGTTGTTTGGAGCTCAAAGACAGGGATTTTGTAAGAGTTTCAATCAGTTACTTCAGCTGGAAAGGGGCTGATATTTATAGAGGGCGTCAAGAGCTCCAAAACAAAATAAAGTCTGGCGAAACGTTATACAACGCTTCAAAGCATTATACAACGTTTCAAAAATAGCCGTTAAAAAAGACAAAACTGATAATGCCGTTGGATTTAGTCAGAAGCGTTACACAACGTTTCAAAACGTTATGAAACGTTTCAGTTCTAACGGTCAAATTCAAACAGCCTTCAGACAAAGAAAGAAACGTTATGCAACGTTTCCAAACGTTATGAAACGTTTCAACAGAAGTTGTCAGAAACGATTTACGACGTTATGAAACGTCAAACAAATCTGAGCCTGACAAGGCTTCTTGGTTCTCAACAACTTAACAGAAACTTCCAGAGCTCTAACGTCATAAGACGGAAGGCAAACGTTATATAACGCTACAAATTTGAATCGTTAACGCAAAGGAAACGTTGTATAACGCAAGTCAGCATTCAAATGCATGGACTTGAGTCTGGTTTCTGACAGTCTTGCCATAACGTTGTGTAACGTTACAGAACGATACACAACGTTACACCAAGCGTTACACATCCGACTGGAAACGATGTGTAACGTTTGATAACAGATTATGCACATAAGGAAAAACAAGAACTGTCTGAAACGTTATATAACGTTTCATAGCGTTATACGACGTTTATATCAGAAAACTCAGCAGAACATGAGCAAAACGATTTTGATGAGTTTGAGAACAAATTAAACCTATTTCTATGACTTTTTGAGACTAAACTAAGTCTTTTAGATCTTCAAAACTTGAAAGTATAGTCCAATATGCATTTCTTTTAAATAAAGCCTAATAAAACACTTGGAAAACGAGATATTAGTAGAGTGGAGTTTATTTTGCAAATCGACAAATCGAGAGTTAAATTGTTTAGTCCAACAATAAGAAAAAGAAGCAAATAAATTACCCCTCCGGTGAAGATCAAGCGACAGCAAATGAGTTTCGAGAGAGCAAATGACTTGCGGAAAGATCTGATTTGGGGAGAAAACTAACTTAGGGCGAGAGAGATAGTTGGAGCCAAAAGCCGAAAAGAGATTTCAGGCAAAAACTGAATTTTTTTTTCGAAATTTGAAAATTGACTCTCGTGGTTTGTAAAACCCTTGATTAGAGAAAGCTGATATGGAGTGGGAACATTGCATTTAGATACTAGTGTCCTGGATGAAGAACTTCTGGAATCTGACCGCTAAGATTTTAGATTGTAGAGGAAAACAAACAGAGGAAAAGAGGAGTTCCTCTGGAAATTTCTCATTTACAAATATTGGCACAGTTGCTAAAATTTTAGCAGCAATTTTATAAATTTGATGCAGTTGGTTAAAATGGATGAATTTTTTCCGTTTTCACGTTTTTTCATATAAAAAATATATAACTACCTAATTTGTGAATTATTTGGACAGAAATTAATTTGAGTAATACACACTTTATTATATTTTATTGTATATATTTTATTTACTTAAATGGTGTAAATTAATTATGACATTCAATTATATAAAATTCATGTTTTCAGGTGAAGCATTTAAGTTGTACATATATATATAAGTTTATGTTGACGATGTTTAATTATGTAAATTTTAAGAAAACAAACGACTTCATAACTTTCAAATGAAAATTTAGTTCTTAACGAAAAGATATATTTAAAATTAGACAAATATTTCTTAAAAAAATTTAAAATACATCAATTTTTTTTGCCTTTAATAAATTCTATCATAAATTTTTTTTATAAAAATATAAGAAATAAACCAATTAAATAAGACTAACATATAAGACACCACACGTTGAATTACAAAAATAAAAAATAATAAATGATAAAACTATAATCGTCAAAAATAATGTTGACTAAAATTCTGATTATTAGATCTCAAGTTAACACTATAAAGAAATTCAACTTAATTTAACTTTACTAATTATTAAATGTAGTTAAAGGTTTTTGACAAACAGTATCGAGTGAATCTTGATTTGTTAATCTAGTATGGATAATAATATTAACATTTGAACATATTTATTATTAATTAATTATTTTTAACAATTATGATATTTAAAATATGTCGATATGTACAAATAATAATTTTTTTATATGATATGTATTGTTTATATTTATTAATGCATCATATGATATATAGTGTTTGGAAGTGTTTATAGTACTTTATGCATTGTGATAGGCTATACATGGTAGTTTGTAAACTATTTGGGTACGCTAATTAAAATACAACTTTCGAAGTGTAAACTTCAAATGATCAATCTGAATTGTTCAATTTGTTCTTCATATTTTTTGACCCTTCAGTAATTATTTTTTTAAATATTAAAAATATATTAAATGAAAATTTAGCTTAAAATAAATTTTAATATGGAAAATAAATTGAATGTTCTAGGTATGTCTTTAAATTTTGAGAAACATGTACCAAATAACGATCCATGATTACTTCATGGAATATAAAATGTATCTTTATGTGTTTTTTTTATATTAATTAACAATATGGTATGAGAATTACTACAGTACAACCTAAGAGCATGTATTAGATGGTGCTTTGAAGTCGTTCTTCAAAATTTAAAATTTAAACGGCCGATCGAAACTATATATTATGTTTTTGATATTGAAATATTCTTGAAATCTTTTTTTTTCAAGTCTATTTACTATTTTTTTTTTTAATTTTACAAAATCCGCAATCTAAAATGTTATAAACTCTTTATTAACAACGATTTTAAACATATAAAAAAAATTAAAAACTGAAAAAATATAAAAATTAGTTCCAAAGGAATTTTAAAATGTAGAACATATTACACGGTTTGGATCGCCCATTTGAATTTCAAATTAAAAAAAAAAAACTCTAAAGAAATGTCTGATCTATGCTTCAGAGTGTATTGTAGTCATTCTCTAACAGTATTATGTCAATATTTATATTCTTCTAATGACAATATATATAACATAACATATTGTATATATATACAAAATAGGCTAAAATTCATCGCGACTCATGTCAACTTCGAGAATGTCTCAAATTTCGAACTATTAAAAAGTGACGTGAACTGCTCAATTTGATCTTCCTATTCAAAATAAGTTGAAAATCAAATTTTATATTTTAAAAAATTTAATATTTCTTTTAGATTTTTAGAAAAAATTGTTATTGGATGATCCATAATTCTAAAATCAACTAATTTTTAAAAAATGTGAATTAATAATAGGAACTTTTAGAAAAACGTAAATTATGGTTAATAAGGGTTTTTTATGACAGTTTAGGACAAACGATCAAATGATATTATTTCACATTTGAGAGTTAAATAAATAAATATTAATTATATTATTTAGACAAACGAACTCATTTGTCAGCTTTCAGCGTATCTTAATCTATCTATAGTATTAATAAAGTAGTGATGCCTTTTTTTTTTCTATTTTTGACAACATTTCTATTTTCTATATCATCCATTCAATATGCACTATTTTGGCAAATCTAAAATAGTTTTTCTATAATTGACTGTTCTTTCTATAATTAAAAATATTTTTTGATTAAATATATTAAAGTAGTCGTACCAATCATTATTTAATTTAGGAATTAAATATATTTAGAAATCTAAGTTAGTTCATGTTGAATTATTTTCATCTTAAAAAATATAATGCAGGAAGCTGCGACTGCCAAGCCTATTATATATTAATAATATAACATGTTAATATTATAAAATAAATTTTGAATAGTTAATATTATAAGATATATTATTATAACTAATTTTATGTTTTGTTAAATAATATTTTACGTAATAATATTTATTTAAAGATTATTGAACATCATGTTATTCAAGATGGTAAATATATTAGGAATATTATATAGTAAGTTATAAGTCATCAGTTAAATATTTGTTATGATATGGGCGTCATCCTGAGTCCTGAGAGTCATACATGGGCCCCTCATACACTTAAAAATTTCTATTACACTTAATATATACTTGATTGTGTTTTCTATTTATCACCCCTTGCAGGTAAATGAGATCAATATTCACTACATGGAATCATATGTGGATACTTCACATAAAAGCCTTAGAAATAATCTATTAAGATGGGTCCCACCATGTGCGCTTAGTTGAACGAAATGAAACAAACTGCATCACAAACTCTAAGGACAAACCTCCTCAAACAACTCTTTGCTCTTTTCTTAACAGGACTCACTCTTACCCATTTCATGGTTACTCACAAAATCTGCGTAACTCTTTTTCTTTTTTCTAAAATCACATGAAATTAAACGGTTCAACTAAGAAAATGATTCTATGGCTTAGATAATTCATCGTAGAAAAAAAAATTCATTGTTGATCGGAGGTGCATAATGTCGTGGTTTTATTATTTCATGATATATCCATAATAATGGGCAATTCTATTTTGAACAGAAAAGCCCCACTCTTACCATAATCTTACAAATGAAGAGGGAAAAATATTTCACATTGAAGACAATATTTGGCGGGAAGTTTGGGAAAAAAAATTCACGGGGAAATTTAGGAATGTAATTTTTTGTGGTTTGTAAAAAGCAGAAAAAAAAATTGAATCTGGGTATTAATATTGAATAATTGTTTTGTTACACAATATTTGATCTTGCCAAATCACTTGCGACAAACATTACCCAAGCATCATAATGGTTTATCTTGCAAGCAAATATTGCATCCTAATACATAGAAACCTTTCTAACCCAACATTCATTAATCTTGAGTTTAATTATAATTCTACATTTGTACTTATATCACACGTTTAGTTCATAACTGAAATGTCAGGGCACATGTTTTTGGGGTTTGTGGTGGTGGTGAATTGAGCATATTTTCCCGTCGATAAGTGGACGGCTTTAATTAGCGTAACTTTTCCGAATAAAAAAATCTCTGTATTTCCCAATTAAAAGATTATTTCATCCGATTTCAATTATCCCCGAGGAAATACACAATGGTTTCCCGAGGGAACAGCGTTCGTCGTTTTTGTCCGTATTATTCCCATGGATTATACATGCCTAACGTTGATAAGTGGCACGGAACAGGGTGTTCTGTTTGCCATGCCGTTAACGAAACGGTTTCGATTTCGCAACCGTTTACCGTGCCACTTAGTAAACAAAATGATTTTCGGTAAACGGCATGTACAAAAACACGTTAAAACACGGTAAATCGTTCCATTTCCTATGCCGTTTGCCGTTTCGTTAAGAAAACGATATGATTTTTCGTGCCACTTACCGTTCGTTTCGGCCGAAACGTGGTGGCAAACGGCATAACAGCTGCCGTTTAAGCTATACCACGATAATTAAATTTCAATACACGGGAATAATCAAAATTCTTGTAGTGTGAAGTGACTCGTACCGTGCATAAGCACCTGAACCCAAAATTAGTAGCAAAGCATTGTAGGTTTTTAGCTATATACAGCTTACAGCACACACTGCGGCAGATCTAGAAGAGATTGAACAGTGTTGAAATTAATGCCGGAGCAGTGATCCTGACTTTTCGAAGAAAGGAAAATCCATGCTAGCTATCTGACAACCCCTGAGGTTTGTCCTCCGTTAGCCTTAATTACTAGCTTCCACCAGGTAAAAAGCAAACGGGAAAAGAAGAAAGGAAAATCTGATCGACAGCAACAGATAGAAAGAAAAAGTATATTTAGAAGCTCAAAATAAAGGAGCAAAAGAGGTGGGAGGAAAATCAAAAGGCACAGGAAGGAGGAAAAAAGTACTATAATAAGTTGTCGATGGATTTAAATTAAGGAAAAAAAGAGAGATACAAAATTACAAATCAAAGATGCACGATTGGAGAACTAAAAAGACGCCATTTACTTTTGATCTGGGTTGTATGCGTTGGGTGCAAGAGAGAAATGAGGAGGAAGTTGAAAAAGCGAATAAATGCAAAAAAATAATAAAGCTATTGTAAACGGCGGGGCAAGAAAATGAAAAGTAGAAGAGAAGCATCACTTCGGAGAGATGGAAAGAAATTTAAAATAAGAAAACGAAGAGACGCAGAGTGCGAAGCGAGCGGAATGGAAAAGGGCGATCCAAATTCATAGAAGTCACTGCTAATCTGCCATGTCCATGCTGGTATAGGCGACAACACAGCAATACTGATAAGTGAGCGATCACTATTTTTTTTGTAGTGTCGATTAGCCAGTTGCCACAAAAATTAATAGGCATCATATCCAAGATTCCAGGCATCATAGCTACGTATAAATACCCGACTTTTCATTAAAAAAGAAACAAAGAACGTTACAGGACAAAATTATATCTACCATGAACATGTAGTTTGTCATTCATTTAGGTCTCATTTATTTCAATTATCCACATCAGCATTTCCATATATTATAATGCTCATCTTAAATTTCAAGAAGAATGAATGCAGAAAAGTAAATTCCACAATTATAATAAACAAGGACCATATAACATGCCTAAATATTTCACAAGTTCAATTAATCGGTTATCAATGAATTTCAACTATATTAATAATGAAAATCTAATAAGATGACTCTCCGAGTAGATAGAACTCTAGGTAAACGTATGATCCCAATTGATATTTTGTTGCCTTAGTTGGTCTTGTGCTCGTGTTTTGGCCACGGCGTATCAAAAACAATTGAACACAATACAATCTTCCAATATTTTGTGCTAATAAATTAATAATTGACCATGTGCAGCAGATATTATATTGAACATTCATTGAGCGTCAAATTAATTTGAAATCACGTATATGATTTGATTTCTATGATTGTGTGTGGTGGTAAAAAATATACAAAGTTCTCGAATCAAGGGAATTATAGGGTTGTTAGCTAACTTCCACCCCCCAACCCCCCCACCCCCCCCCCCCCCCCCCCCCCCCCCACACCACTCCCCTCCCCTACCTTCATGAATCATGACTCATGTGCATGAGTGGCTAATGGAATTTAACCTCTGGGGCAACTTCCCTACCTTTATTCCGGACTCTTAAGTCATTTGTTGTTACCTAAGTGCTATATATTGTCTTGCTTCATCTGTGTTATTCATGGCCTCTTCTCCTTCACTGACATTCTCTTGTCGATCATTCGTGACCTGATGAGTTAGTTCCACCTGTGTGACTTGAAGACCATTCGTGACCTGGCGAGTTAGCTCCACCAGTGTAACCTGATCGTTCATCTCTGCTGAGGTGTCATCAACCGACTCTCCTCTCAACTTCTCTAATACCTTTCCAACTCCAGCTAGGGCACCACCAACTGCACTGTCTGCACAACTAGGTCACCTGCCCAGTTGCCATACATGGCATCCATAAGGGGTACACCCATCATAAGAGTAAATCTTGTTATCACCCAAGCATATACCCTTGCGGCTATACCAGTCCAGGCTGCCAGAGAGCCTAATACTTGTCTTTTCCTGGTAAGCATTAATAGAATTGAAGAATTACGTGCAAATAGACATGTCAAGCGTTTATAACGGACACGGAAAAGCTTAGTTTCGTTTATGTTCCGTGATAAAGTACGTAAGACATTTAATTTCCATTTAATGTTCCGTATTTATGACGTAAATAAAATCTGTTACGTTTATGTTCCGTTTTTTTTTTAAATGGAAAAATGTAAGTAACGTTAAAAAAATGTTACCGTTGACAGCAAATCACAATTTGAAAGTTTTATACCAAAAACAAAATTAAAAGAAAGAAAATAACAAACATTAAACTAGCATACAACCATATCAGTGTTTTAATTATAAATATGTTAGCAAACTGTTACTTGTCAGCATATCAGTGTACATAGCAATAAAGTAATTTGGATCATGTTAAAATGAGTGTGCGTGAGGTAGTAATTAATGGTACAAAACAACTAGAATACAACCATATGTTGACACCTATACTCAGTGCATGCCTTAGCAATGTGAAATAGATTTATGTGACATGGATTTTCTTGTACCTGACCACGTACAAAAAAATGATAAAGGTTGAAATAGTGCACTGTCTAAAATCGCCACAAGTTTAATCTCATGGAATAAATGTCAATTAGTGAATTTAATAAGCAATTAGAATATATCCGAGTTAAGTGAGTCCAGTTGAACACGATATCCCAACCAAAGTTAAACAAAACCAAACTCCTCAATACCTCTCTCAGTACCAACACCCTCACCTCATTGTACCACCGAATCATGACCCCCATCAAAAGGAACAAACGGAAACTAAACCAAGAACATGAACCTCCGTTACTCATCTCCGTAATGCAATTGATCCCATTGCTGGTACGATCCAATTGCTGGTATGATTTAGAATGTTTCTAGTTTCAGAAAAAAAAAAGAAAGTTAAAATTAGAATTGCAAAGAAATGGAAGGCAAAAATTCACAATGTAAAAACTAAGGAAAAAATAAAAAAAAAGAAGCCAAAAGTTCAGAAAAAATCGAAGCCAAAAATCAAAATTACACATTACATAGTTCTTACCTATTTCTCTTTTGTGGACTGTGCTTTTAGTTTTCCTCTTCAGAAGAGCAACAATTGCTGGCTAGAAATAATTGCATACTGCCTGACGGGTGACGGCGAGTTGGCGATGAAAGGTACAGATGTACAGTCTCACATAAGCACGCGCACGCGGCGCACCTACTCAGCCACAAATCAGCAAAGAGAAAGAAGAGAAAAGAGAGGGAGATGCAATCGAGAGAGGCGGTATACGGCGCTATGGCGCTTCTAGGTTATACTAGAGCTGTACGCTTCTAGTCTTAGGTCATTGATAGCTATAGCCTTATGGGCTGGAAATAAATGGGCCAACGGAAGAACGAAATTAAACGAAACGTAACTGGGCCCTGACGTTTACGTTTCGTTTACGGACGAAATTCTCGACCCAATTTCGTTTCCGTTCCGTGGGCCCAAATGTAACTGATTTTCAATCCGTTTAATGTTTCGTGACCAAAAAACGTAACGTTAAAACGTTCATATTTTGACAGGCCTACGTGCAAAGCAAATTGTAGCAGTTAGATTGAAAAATTCGGCCTCCTGTAATTATAAACAAAATTGGTATTGACCATCCATGGTTTTCCCATCCAGCGCCATCCAAACTCAGATTTTTCGTGTGCTGACGTCAGCAAAAATTTTTGACCAATTTTCGAAAATTTTTTGGTGCTAACGTCATCAAATATGCTGATTTATGGTTCAGTTAAATGTTTTAAGGCTTGAATTAAAATGTTTATGTGTTCAGTTAGATGCAACAATAATTTATTTCACTTTGTATGTTGAATATGATCATTTATTTCTTACTCAGGAAATTTGTATATATATTCAGTTTATTGTTGTAAATGTTCATATTGTTATTGTAAATGTTAGCTATGTTTGTTGTATCTGTTCATTTTGTTTTTTTATTTAACTAGTTTAATTGAACACAAAAACTACGAAATCAAATTTCTGCTGCAACTAACTGAACACATAGATAATTTAAGTTCATCCCTTAACTTATTTAACTGAACACAAAACACTAAAATTTCAAATTATTGGTGCATCTAACTGAACACTTATACACTTTAATTCAACCCTTAAAACATTTAACTGAATCCTTAAATCAGCACATTTGATGACATCAGCACTAAAAAATTTTCGGAAATTGGTCAAAAAATGTTGCTGACGTCAGCACAGAAAAAAGGCTATTTTGGCATGTCCAAGCCTGTTGGATGGCGCTAGATGGAAAAACCTTGGATGGTGTATATCACCCCTGAATTATAAATGGTAACACATTCTTCTAAGAAAGCTCAAATTTAGAGTAAAGATACGGATTCCCATCTTAACCCCTCAGGGCTTGCTCTAGAAGGGATTAATGGAGGAGGGTGAATGAGAAGGTTAACTGACCAGCTCAAGCCAGTTAACCTACTCCAGAATCTAAAATTTGAAAGGAAACAAAAAAAATAAAGAAAACTGGAGGTGAACCCCTCTATAAAATGGTGAAAAAAAAAACGAGTAAATTGATTTACTCCCAAATTTAAAGTGTATCCCTCTTCTCTTTCCATCCCATCCCTTCCCTCCACTAGATTCTGGAGCACACTGTAAGATTATTTGGAAACAATCTATTTTTTGTGTGGGCAAATTCTGCTTGGTTTCCAAGTCAATTAAGATATGGTAATATGCTAAACGTGGCTGTAAATAAAAGCAAGATTTTGTGCATAGATGTGTTGCCTTTTGTACGTGGTTATGTTTGGAAACAAATCCATATTGATGATGGACCAATATGGAATTGTTTGGGTGCCAAGAAGCCCTTGGTACTATATATACGGGGTTGGTCCCCAAGGGACAAGACAACAACGAGCACTGCTGTATACATGCGTTGATAGCAGCATTTCTGCCCCTCTTTCTAATACTTCCATCAATTAGAGAGAGATAGTGCTTTGCTTTAGGCGTAAGGCATCAAAGGGCGTGTCTTGATCCTTTGGAAGATCTTTTCCCCAACCTTGGTGCGTGTATAGATATTGTTATGGTGTTGCTGGAGCATAGAAGATATTCAAGATCATTAAATAACCAGATGGAACCAGGTAACGCTTCCGCTTAGTTTATGTAAAGTTTCACATGAGTCGTTCCTTGGTTTTAAAACCCAACAAGTGGTATCAGAGCCATCTCATGTTGAATCATTATGCTTTTGGTTTCTACCTGGTTAATTTTTTTTTTCTCTTGAGTATAGACTTTTGTTTTTTTTCGAAATAATTGAACTTTTGGATCCTTGTAGCGTTGAAAGTTTTTTTTTTTGTAATAAAAAAAAAATTTATACAGCGTATTATTGTAATTAGCAATATTTAAAGTTTCCTTAAAAAAAAAAAAAAAAAATTTTTTTTTTTTTTTTTTTTTTTGCACGTCAAAAAAAAAATTATGTAAATCAGTTTTTTTTCGGCAACTTATTATGAACTTGATATTTTCATAAATTTGGTGATTGATTAAGGAAACTAATTATAGTTTTTTTTTGCTAATTAAGATATATATGGTATTTAAACAAGGATATTATGCATAGATTTATTTCAAGTCTATTTTTTGGAAATTAGCATGATTTGGTAATAACAATTGGAATATTGTTAATTAAGAAACTTTTTTTATGTTTAGATTTGGATTGTTTTTGGTAATTAGCATTATATGGCAATTGAACTTTCCAAATTCTTGATTTTTTTTTTTCAAGCTTAACTTCTTTTTTTTTTATATAAGAAAAAAAAAATATTTAAATAATTAAGTTAAGTTTAAAAAAAAAAAAAATTGATAATCTGACCTATTAAATTGGATGATTTAGAATTAGAGTAGATATTTGGATTAGGAGAGAAATCTTTAGGATTTCTCGACTTAAGAATATGACGACTTCTTCTACTCTATCTACGGTCCATTAACGATTTGTTTCACTCCGAGACAATCGTTCCACTTCAGTTTTGGTTATAAACTTTTAGGTTATGACCAGAATCGAGTTGTGGGCTCGCTAGATGCCATAGCGACCTGCTAGGTAAGATTTGTATGGTTTTATTAGGAACTGACCAAAAATTCGGTTTAACAATCCTCTTATATGGTTTGTACAAGTTTTGTACAGTCCGTTTTTTTTTTCAGTTTTTTCTTCTCTTCTTATCTCTGCCATGGTTTTCATTAGTAAGAGCTGTAAGCGTTGGATTACACCATGTTGTCATGAGGACAAGTTCTGTCGCAGAAAATAAGGTCGGCGCCTAAGTGTCCATATGACCCTGACCTTTTCTGGGAATCTTGCCTGGATGTGGTGTAATTTCAATGGCTGCTGGCTGAAGAGGAAACCATCGCTTTCTTTTCTTACCTTAATGTAATGCATACTGATTTGTATGGTTACATATCTCTATGGTTCTCCTTCTGGTCTCTTTGGGTAGTTTGTTACTTACCAAAACAAACTACATAAGGTTTAGTAGTCTATATAAGTATTATATGGTCTATTATTTTTGTTTGTATACCTTAAGGTTTTGCAACCGGGTCTTAAATCTAAGTCATCCTAGGTCAGTATTTGGTTAGACTTTTCATATTAAGATTGATGTGCATAATGAAAAGTCTAAGTTTAGGTATACTTTAAGTCCAATATAAAGGTATTTGAGTTGTATTTAGGCGTTGAGCCAGCTGTAATGTCATCCCACCAAAGTGGGCTCTCACATTAATGGTTGTCTCAAGTGCCCAAATACAAGTGTATTAAGGTGCATGTAACTTTTAAATCATGGATCGGCCCAAAGGAAGGACATGATTTAAAGGGCTACATGTACAATGTTTTGGTAGTATCAAAGGGGTAATGATTATAAGGTTTTACGTGTAATCAATTAATCGGCCCAAAGGAAGATTATTTGATTGACATGTTCTGAATCGTTACATTTGGCACTACACCTAGTCAATTGAAGTTTGCTCGGAGACTCCAAAGAGCACTTGCAAATGAATAAAGACTAGTAGATGGGATTTGAACCTTTATATTATGATTTATTGCTATACAATTTAAGATTAATGTAAGTGCATATATTAAATATCAAGCATCTTTAACATTCCAACTTAAAATTTAAATCTCTCAATTTGATATGATCTTGACCATGTATTAAGGACTAATAATCCCATTAAGGTCAAAAACACATGTGTCTTATGATCATTCTTGAGAGAATTAAGGGACATTGTTTCTAATTTCATTAAGGCTAAAAGATTCATATGAGGAATTACTGTTTTGCATGAATGAGATAATAATCAATTGAAATCTGTCAGGAGACTCCAAAGAGCACTTACAGATGGATAGTGATTACATTTGTGTATTTCATGGCAAAACGTTTAAGTCTCTCAATATGGTTAATAATTCTTGGAGAAAATTTAAAAAAAAAAAATGTATCTGCTAAGAAGAAGTAGGTATTTGAAGTCTGTAAGGAGACTCCAAAGAGCACTTGCAGATGGACAATAGTTACATTTAGACATTCATTGCAGAAACACTTTAGGTATCTAAATAAATATAAAATCAACATAAGGGAGTACATTTGGAGATATTATGTTTATGCTTCAAAATTATAAGCACTAAAATATATCGCAAGATAATAAGGTTATTTAGTGCTTATTTTTCTTCCTATTTGGTTCAAGATGAGTTATGCAACCCTCATTAACCTCAACTTGCATATGGTGAAGGAAGAAAATAAAATTGAAGATAATACATATGATACTCAGGTTGATTTTGAATCCAAGAATATAAGAAAATTAGAAACATAAAATTTAAGAATAAAACTGCAATTTGAATCATAAAAGAATCCCAATAAAGTTAAGGCTCAAAACCTGATTGAAAAGTCAGAATCTGAGGGGTATTTCTTCTATGAAAATAAGAGCATTTAAGAAAATATTATACTTGGGGTACCAAGAATAATATTGTGCTCCTTGCTAAAGTCTATGCATAAGTTGTTTATATATAGATAGTGGATTGATTCGGATGAAACTTCCCACATTTGTATTTGTAGAATTTCCTATGATTGTTTGAAGTCAAATTGATGTTGAAAGATACATTCATATAGCGGTGACAACAAGACAATCAATTTTGAAAGCTATAATGTCCATATTTTGTTATTTAGTAATGGATCATATTTGGACATACATGAGATATTTATAATTTCATTTTAATGAAATTTCAACTCTATCTCAAATCAACAAATAAGAATTTATTTGTTCATTTAAGAATAGAAATTTGGTTTTGTCTCATGGTCCAAAATCAGATAGATTCATTTCTTCTTCAGTTTATAACAATCTTATATGGAAATAATAGCTTATATATAAGAAAAATCTATAAAAGATACTAAAGTTTTATGCATAAAATTGAGAATTTATGAATACTGTACAAAAGGTTAAGTTATATCTCTAAAGGAGATAATATATTTTTGTGCAAAGTTAAAAAAAATTCTCACGAATAGCAGTTTGTATTCTATATCAACTAAAGACAACTATTATAAAACCCATATAATATGTAGACCGGAATGTCCATAATATTATATTTGGGGATATCTAACAAAACTCGGCATAAGCCACATGAGTAGTTGGATGAAAGGATAATTAGTTGTTTTGTTAATTATGCCAAAAGATCCAGGAATATCAAAATTATTATATCCCACAATTTAAGATTGAGTTTTTAGAGACAAATAAAGATAAGTTCTTCGAGGATGTTTTGGTTGTGGGGGGAGATATGACACATCGGGATATTATCTTCAAATAAGAAACTGAGAACACTGACCTTCAAACGGACCGCGACAGGACTGAAACAGACCGTTTGATCATAGATACAGTGTCCAGGGTTGATCCTAAAAATGATAATGATCCTTTGTGGACTCAAACGGATCGTTTGATTCAGGAAACAGATCCTGTTCCAGATCCTATGGACTTAGACTCTGGAAATAATTAAGTTGAAGATAACAGTGTCATTGAACAACTACAACCACCTCAAGAACTTGTGCTTGCAAGATCTATAAGGGAGAAAGGACAAACAATATCGGATGATTATGTTGTCTATCTTCATGAACATGAGTTTGGAACTCATAAAAGTGGATTGATGCCATATGAATTTCATGTGTGACAATGATATTTGAGATTTAGTAACATTGCCATGAGGTAAGAAACTCATTGGTTGCAAATGGACTTTTAATACCAAAAGGGATTCTAAAGGCAATGTGAAAAGTCATAAGGTACATCTTGTCACTGAGAACTTCACCTGAAAGGAATGAATTTACCATAAAGAGACTTATCTTCTAGTTTTACTGAAAGACTCTTTTAGGTTAATCATGGCACTTGTAGCACAATTTTGGATCTCGAGTTTCATCAAATAATTGTTAAGACTGTGTTCTTCAATGGTGACTTTGATGAAACAATCTATACGCTGCAACCACACCACTTTGAATCGGATGACACAAATAAAATGGTTGCAAATTTATGTCTATTTATGAACTCAAAATAGGCGTCTCAACAGTGATATTACAAATTTCATCAAGTGATTATCTCATTTGGTTTCGAGATAAACTTGGTTAATGATTGTATATATCACAGGTTAAGTGGGAGTAATATTTTGCATTATGATGATTTACTACTTGAAATGATATTATCATGTGTACTGGGCCTCATGGTTCTTGGGCCTTTAAACAAATGATAAAAATCAATTAAGCTCTCAAGTAGTATGATAAGATAAAGCAAACTACTGGATATTCTGTGATTGAGGTATATTCATATTTTGTTTTTAGTATACCCCATATATGTTGATTAAGTAAAGTTGGAAATAAAAGTGCTCCTTATATTTCAGTTATAAGGAATTTGATCTAAGTTCGTATACATGTGGATACTGTATACATAATAAAGATGCAAAGTCAATATCTACATGAGTGTAGAATTATGGAATGCAGTCAAATTTAGTTATTTGATACAATTATGCACTTACAGTTCGGATGTCAGAAATAGATTGAGGTCTTTTTTGGTGTTCTGACTTCGATTTCAGTGAATGTCATGATAACATCCTAAAGAATAATTCCATTTTTATGAAGAATGTTAAACGAGTGTGAATTAACATCTCTCGCAATGGAAATAAGGCTTATAGTATGTTATAAAGCATTCAAATTTAGGAGTATGACTATGAATTTTGTCACTAGGCTGCACATTATGGATGTTGTTTAACATCACTATGGATATATATTGTGACAATAATCATATACTCCAACAACAGAAACTTCAATAAGTTAAAGCACATAAAACTTTAAGTTTCTGGTTGTAAATAAAAGAGTTCAGAATGATTTAATGTTAATCTAGCACATTAGAACAAAACTCCATAATTGCAGATCTGCTCATAAAAACTTGAAACACCCAATTTGGTTACAGAAGCATGTTGCTCCTGTGGGTGCTAATTCAAGTTGAGGGTTTAAAACTTGAGTGGGAGTTTGTGTTCAGTGGAAGTGCATGATTGGACATATATTCAGTTTTCAGTTTATTAAGCATGGGAATAATTTCTGCAGAAATGATTCAGTTTTTAGCTTTCAGTTCTCATTCTGACTCTAAATTAAGTTGACCTCACTTCAGTTTTGGGTGACCAATAAAAGTTGGAAATAGGCACGTGGCAGTCACACTTGCGTGTATTTTCCACACCACTTACACACATCTAAATTCAATGTCATTCATTTATGAAGGTATTGTGATCATTGTGGGTTTAGTTGCGACGGCTTTACAGGATTAGAAGCCTGTAATGGCTATAATGTAACGAAAGCTTCAATGGTCTTTTATCGTTATGAATGATGGACGGAATTAGAGGCACAAAATTTATTACCATGGAAATATGAGCTCATAAGTTAAGGACTTTGGATAACACTAAGCATAATAGCCCAAGTGGGAGATTGTAAGATTATTTGGAAACAATCTATTTTTTGTGTGGGCAAATTCTGCTTGGTTTCCAAGTCAATTAAGATATGGTAATATGCTAAACGTGGCTGTAAATAAAAGCAAGATTTTGTGCATAGATGTGTTGCCTTTTGTACGTGGTTATGTTTGGAAACAAATCCATATTGATGATGGACCAATATGGAATTGTTTGGGTGCCAAGAAGCCCTTGGTACTATATATACGGGGTTGGTCCCCAAGGGACAAGACAACAACGAGCACTGCTGTATACATGCGTTGATAGCAGCATTTCTGCCCCTCTTTCTAATACTTCCATCAATTAGAGAGAGATAGTGCTTTGCTTTAGGCGTAAGGCATCAAAGGGCGTGTCTTGATCCTTTGGAAGATCTTTTCCCCAACCTTGGTGCGTGTATAGATATTGTTATGGTGTTGCTGGAGCATAGAAGATATTCAAGATCATTAAATAACCAGATGGAACCAGGTAACGCTTCCGCTTAGTTTATGTAAAGTTTCACATGAGTCGTTCCTTGGTTTTAAAACCCAACACACACAGCCTCATAAGATCCTGGGAGGGTATCGCTACCTTGAGTTGGGAGTTGGGACCTGGGAATTTTTTACAAAAAGATTAATCTAAATTTCCTTCAGTGGATTTTTCATTATTTTATAAACATAATATATCGCAAAATAAATAATACATAGGAAATCTGAATGAAATTTTATGTAAGTAATAGCAAGCTCTTTATTTTTATTTAGATTTATTGTATTTTAAAAGAGGATTGGACATCGAAATAGAATCATTGGTGACATATTTGGACAGTCATTGTTTGCGTTCTACTTACACCGTCGGAGAAATTAATAAAAGGAGGAACAATAACCAATTAAATTCAGAAATGGACCTTTCCACTCTTTTATGTAACGGTGCTCCACCGACACTAAGATCCTTGGTTTAAAGAGTGGTGCTATCAAGGCAGCCAACTCCAAGCCTTTAGCCGGCCATGTGGAGAACCTGGTGAAGAAAAGATCATATGTGGAATGGGACAACCATCAGCTGGAGGAGGATGTCTCTCACTTTCAACGCCTCCTCAACCCCGACAATCGCCAGTCGTCTATCCGTTCCATCGACGGCCGTCTTAAATCCATTGCCAAGACCAAGCATCCCAACTGCTACTCAACTGTTATCAGCCTCTTTAGTCGCTTGAAGAGAACCAGAAACCCAAGAATCTCTCCAAATGTCTATACCTTCGGCCTCGTCATTGACTGCTGTTGTCACATGGGTCGAGTGGATCTCGGATCTGCATGCTTGGCCAGTCCTTGATAGCAGGATTCGGTGCTAACTCTGTCATGTTCGGCTCCCTTATCAAGGCGCTTTTGTGCAAGGAAGCAACCTGCTATTGCAGTTAAGGTGCTCGCTAAAATGCCTCTTATTGCATGTGCACCTGATGCGATCATATACAACATTCTTATAGATTATTTATGTAGTAACGGTAACACTAGGAAGGGGCTAGAGCTTTGTCGTCAGATGGCACGAGATGGGAGTTGCTATAAGCCTGATGTTATAACATACAACACTCTCATCTGTGGATTTTGTAGAGAGCGTGACGTTCCGATGGCTTTAAAAACTTTTGAAGAAATGGTTTCCGATGGAGTGACACCTAACGTTATCACTTTTAACATTCTCATTGACGGTCTTTGCAAGAATGGGGATGTTTTTGCAGCACTAAAGCTTTTTGAGGTATGCTTTCCCATGGATTTGTTCTGGGTTTGTATACCTACAATAGTATATTATTCACGGTCTCTTTAGCCAGGGTGACACACATAATGGCTTTAGATTGTTTGATGAAATGGTTGCAAAAGGGCTTGTTCCTGATGTCTATACCTACAACATTTTGATTCATGACCTCTGCAGTAATGGCAACATTCGTAGTGCTTTGAAGATGTTTGAAGAAATGAATGAAAATGGAGTAGTTCCAGATGTCACTACCTATACTACCCTCATTCTTGGTTCTTTAGGAGTCAGTGACCCTGACAAGGCATTTCAATTATATGAAGAATTACTTGGCTGTGGACTTCAAGCAGATCTTTGTACATATAATACTTTAATACATGGATGTTGCAAAGAGGGTGCCTTTTCGCATGCTTCAGAGTTTCTTGAAGAAATGATAACACGAGGAGTGATGCCAAATGTTGCCACATACACTTGTCTAATCCATGGACTGTCTGCTGTTGGTGAGTGGAGCAATGCCATCGAGATATTCCGCAAGATGGTAAGTCAAGGCATTTTACCAGATGTAGTGACTTTCAGTGCCTTCATTGATTCCTTGTGCAAGCATGGACTAACTGGTGAAGCTGAGAAGTTGGTTGGTTTGATGGAGGAAAAAGGGTAGAAACCTAATGTAGTCACTTTCAGTTCCTTGTTGCATGGTTATGTTTTTGAAGGTCGTATTGATGAAGTGAGAGTGCTTTTAGATACAATGATTCAAAAACGCATCGAGCCGAATCAATATAGTTACAACACGTTAATCAATGGCTATTGTTAAAGAGGTAGAGTCAATGATGCTTTGCAATTGGTTGAGAAGATGATGACCGTGGGTGTAAAGCCAGATGATGCCTTCTTTAAATATTTCTTAATGCATTAATTAATTTTGAGAATCCAGATGAAGTGAAGCAGATTTTCTAAGATTGGTGGAAGAAGTCATTTAGAAGAAACTAATGGCAGTAAATAGTTTTTTCCAGACTTGCTGATTTATAGTTGATTTTTGGTACGGAAGTACTGAATTGCGTATGCTTATATGTATTGAAAAGAAAATTGTAAAGCTCAATTTCTATAATCCATTTAAAATTTGCGATGTCCTTTTTTTTCGGCCATTAACGACTTGTACATAATTGTGTATGCTAACTTGTTAGTATATTTTTATTTTATTTTATTTATTTATTATTATTTTTTTTTTTGGCACAAGATTTCGAATCAGAAGTACTCAAACATAAGCATTTCGAATCAGCAGAATAAAGTAACACTCCTGGTAAGTATTGCCGGAAATTGTGGTCAAGTAATTGACGTTTGGAAAATAGCAGTTTTGTAGTGCTATTGCATATAGCAACCATGAATAAGCGAAATGAAATGTAGGCACAAAATGTTTAGACATCTTTGTTCTCCTTTGCAAGAATTTGGGAACCGATGGTGATCAGCTGATCTAAATAAACATTTTCTTTTTTTAGATATACATAAATAAACATTTTCTACAGGCTAATTTAGAAATATTTTATAGTTCCATTTTTTTATTTCTGGCAAAGGAAAAAGAAAGAAAAGAATACACATGATGTTAAAACAGAAAAATCTAGAAAACTGTCAGTGTCTAGTAATCTCCAACCGCCTTGACGCCTAGCTACATTGTTCCTATTTTCACACTTGAGGAGTAGTGTTTTCAATATCCTACCCGATATTGGAAAATTCCGGTGATATCAGATATCGGAACAGTGACCAAAATGACAGCATCATGAGATGAAATATCAGAAAATTTCGAAAACATACCGGAGTTTAGCTGCTGTGCCGATAGGATATTGAAAACATTGAAAACACACTGGAGTTTAGCTGCTGTGCCGATAGGATATTGAAAACATTGTTTGACCGCACTCTTATAGTGCACCTAGAGAAAGGGATGCACGACCTTACTTTTTTTTTTTTTTTTTCTTTTGAACTTGACACAACTTTACTTGAACAAGATCTATCCTTGAGAGGAAGGAAGACAGGCTTTTTTTTATTTTTTATTTTTGAAATTTAAAACCCGTAGGTTAGATAGGCATACTAGTCGGCTGATTACCTGGGCCATAGCGCAGTGGCAGAATCAAAGGGGACGAGATAAGGCAATGTCCTTTCCATGATGTGAAATTGGCTACAAATTATAGTTAACTAGAAAATGCACCCATCGAATATGTAGTCAAATAAAAATTTGACAAAATATTTATACCTCAAAAAAATAAAAATATATATTTCTTAATAAATAAATATATTTCAAAAATTATAGATGAAGAATGTAGATAATAAATGTAGATTATTGGGATCAAATGACATAAGATTAATGCACAATCGCTTAAAATGTTCCAATTCTGTACTTTATGTGCGTAATTGTCATGTATAATCCAATCTTTTTGAATTTTTAATATCATAAAGTTGTTTTTCATTGTATAGAATGCTTGAATATAGATTATTGTGATCAAATAACTTAAAATGAATTCACATTCGCTTGAAATGCTCCCATTCTTTCCATAAAACTCATTATTTACACTTTATGTGCGTAATTGTCATGTATAATCCAATTCTTTTGAATTTTTAAGGTCATAAACTTAAGCTCCGCTATATAGAGAGTTTAAATATATACTATTATGATCAAATTACTTAAAATGAATGCACAATCGCTTGAATGCTCCAAATTTGTCCAGAACCTCATTATTTGCAGTTTCTGTGCATAATTACCATTTATAATCAAATCATTTTCAATATTTAAGTTCATAAACTTATTCTCCACTGTATAGAGAGCTTAAATATAGATTATGGGGGATCAAATGACTTAAAATGAATGCCCAATCGTTTGAAATACTCCAATTTTGTCCAGAACGCCAATTATTTGCATTTTATGTGCATAATAGCCATGTATAATCCAATCCTTTTAAATTTTTAAGATCATAAACTTATATTCCACTGTATAAAAAACTTAAATATATATTATAGTGATGAAATGACTTAAAATGAATGAACAATTGCTTCAAATTCTGCAATTCATTCCAGAACGCTCATTATTTGCACTTTATGAGCGTAATTACCATGCATAATCTAATCCTTTTGAATTTTGAAGATTATAAACTAATTTTCCAATTTTGAAAGAGCTTAAACATAGATTATTGTGATCAAAATGACTTAAGATTAATTCACAATCGCTTGAAATCCTTTAATTCTGTCCAGAATGCGCATTATTTGCACTTTATGTGCGTAATTGTCCTTTATAATCCAATCCTTTTGAATTTTTCAGATCATAAATTTATTCTCCACTGCACAGAGAGCTTAAATAGAGACTATTATGATCAAATGACTTAAAATGAATTCACAATAGCAAGAAATGCTCCAATTCTGTCCAGAACACTCATTATTTGCATTTTATGTGCGTAATTGCCATGTATAATCCAATCCTTTTGAATTTTTAAGATTGTGAACTTATTTTCCACTGTATAAAGAGTTTAAATATAAATTATTGTCATCAAATGACTCAAAATGAGTGCACAATTGCTTAAAATGCTCAAATTCTGTCCAGAACGCTCATTATTTGCCCTTTATGTGCGTAATTGACATGTATAATCCAGTACTTTTTAATTTTTAAGATAAAAAAATTATTTCCCACTCTGTAAAGTGTTTAAATATAGATTATCATGGTCAAATTACTTAAAATTAATCCACAATCGCTTAAAATGCTCCAATTCTTTCCATAACACTTTTTATTTGCACTTTGTGCGCGTAATTGTCATTTATAATCCAATTTTTTAAAAATTTTATAATAATAAACTTATTCTCCACTGTATAGAGAGCTAAATATAGATTATTATGATCAAATAACTTAAATGAATGCACAATCCCTTGAAATGCCCCAATTCTGTCCAGAACGCTCCTTATTTGCACTTTATGGGCGTAATTACCATGTTTAATCCTATTCTTTTGAATTTTTAAGATCATAAACTTATTCTCCACTGTATAAAGATCTTAAATACAGATTATTGAAATCAAATGACTTGAAATGAATGCACAATATCTTGAAATTCTCCAATTCTGTACAGAATACTCATTATTTGGATTTATGTACTTATCCATTTATAATCCAATTCTTTTGAATTTTTAAGATTATAAACTTATTCTACACTATATAAACAGTTTAAATATAGGTTATTGTGATTAAATGACTTAAAATAAGTGCACAATCGCTTGAAATGCTCCAATTCTGTCCAGAACACGCATTATTTGCCTTTTATGTGCGTAATTGCCAAGTATAATCCAATCCTTTTGAATTTTTAAGATCAAAAAATTATTTTCAACTGTATAAATTGCTTAAATATAGATTTTTGTGATCCAATGACTTAAAATAATTGCACAATCGCTTGAAATGCTCGAATTCTGTCCAGAACACTCATTATTTGCACTTTATGTGCGTAATTGCCATGTATAATCTAATACTTTTGAATTTTTAATATTATAACCTTATTCTCCACTGTATATAGAGCTTAAATATAGATTATCTTGATCAAATAAGTTAAAATGAATGCACAATCCCTTGAAATGCTCCAATTCTTTCCAGAACACTTATTAATTTGCACTATATGTGCGTAATTGCCATTTATAATCCAATTCTTTTGAATTTTTAAGATCATAAAATTTTTCTCCACTGTATAGAGAGTTGAAATATATATTATTGTGCTCAAATAACTTAAAATGAATATACAATCGCTTGAAATGCTCCAATTATTTCCAGAACGCTCATTATTTGCACTTTATGTGCGTAACTGCCATGTATAATCCAATTTTTTGAATTTTTAAGATCATAAACTTATTCTACACTGTATAAACAGATCAAATATAGATTATTTTGACCAAATGACTTAAAATCAATGCACAATGGCTTGATATTCTTCAATTCTGTCCAGAATGCTCATTATTTGCACTTTATGTACTTTGCCAATTATAATTCAATCTTTTTAAATTTTTAATATTATAATCTAATATCTCCAGTGTATAAAGTATTTATATAAAGATTATTGTTATCAAATGACTGTAAATGAGTGCACAATCACTTGAAATGATCCAATTCTGTCCAAAACGTTCATTATTTGACCTTCATGTGCGTAATTAGCATTTATAATCCAATACTTTTAAATTTTTAAGATCTTAAAGTTATAGTTCACAGTCTACTGTATAATTAGCTTAAATATAGATTATTATGATCAGATTACTTAAAAAGAATGCTCAATCCCTTGAAATGCTCAAATTCTGTCCAGAACGCGCATTATTTGCAATTTATGTGCATAATTGTCATTTCTAATATAATCCTTTTGAATTTTTAAGATCAGAAACTCATTGTCCACTGTATAAAGAGCACAAATATTGATTATTGTGATCAAATGACTTAAAATGAATCCACAATCTGTCCAGAACGCTCATTATTTGCACTTTATATTTTTTTTCCATGTATATATAATCCAATCCTTTTGAATTTTTAAGATCACAAACTTTTTCTCGACACTATAGAAAGCTGAAATATAGATTATTATGATCAAATAACTTAAATGAATGCACAAATGCTTCAAATGCCCCAATTCTGTCCAGAACGCTCATTATTTGCACTTTATGTTCTTTTCCATGTATATATAATCCAATCCTTTTGAATTTTTAAGATCATAAACTTTTTCTCCACTGTATAAGAATCTTAAATATAAATTATCGTGATGAAATTACATAAAATTATTGCACAATCGCTAGAAATGCACCCATTTTGTCCAAAACACTCATTATTTGCACTTTATGTGCTCTGAAATGTATAATCCAATCGTTTTGAAATTTTAAGATTATAAACTTATTATTCACTGAATAAAAAGTTTAAATATAGATTATTGTGATCAAATGACTTAAAATGAATGCACAATAGCTTGAAATGCTCTAATTCTGTCTAGAACACTTATTAGTTGCACTTTATGTGCGTAATTTCCATGTATAATCCCATTTTTTTGAATTTTTAAGATCATAAAATTATTCTCCTCTTTACAAAGATCTTAAATATAGATTATTGTTATTAAATCACTTAAAATGATTGCACAATATTTTGAGATTCTCGAATTTAGTCCAGAACGCTTATTATTTGCAATTTGTGTGCGTAATTGTCATGTATAATCTCATTATTTTGAATTTTTAAGATCATAAAATTATTTTTCTCTGTATAAAGAGTTAACATATAGATTATTGTGATCAAATGACTTAAAATAAATGCACAATGGCTTAAAATGCTTGAATTCTGTCCAGTACTGTCATTATTTGCACTTTATGTGCTTTTCCATGTATAATCCAATCCTTTTGAATTTCTAAGATTATAAACTTATTATCCACTGTATAAGGATTTTACATATAGATTATCGTAAAAATCGCATGAAATAATCCAATTCTGTCCAAAACGCTCATTATTTGCACTATATGTGCGTAATTGCCATGTATAATCTCATTCTTTTGAATATTTAAGATCATAAACTTATTCTCCTCAGTATAAAGAGTTTAAATATAGATTATTGTGATCAAATGACTTAAAATGAACGCACAATCGCTTAAAATGCTTCAATTATGTCCAGAACGATTACAATTTGCAATTTATGTGCTTTTCCATGTATAATTCAATGCTTTTGAATTTTTAAGATTATAAAATTATTTTCCACTGTATAAAGATTTTAAATATAGATTATCGTAATAAAATTAGTTAAAATGAATGCACAATCCCTTGAAACGCACCAATACTAACCAGACCACACTCATTATTTGCACTTTCTGTGCTTTGCCATGTATAATCCAGTTTCTTTTGAATTTTAAGATTATAAACTTATTATCCACTGTATAAAGAGTTTAATTATAGATTATTATTATCAAATGACTTAAAATGGATGCACAATACCTTGAAATGCACCAATACTGTCCAGAACACACATTATTTGCACTTTATGTGCTTTTCCATGTATAATCCAATTCTTTTGAATTTTTCAAAATTATAAACTTATTATCCACTGTAAAAAGAGTTTAAATATAGATTATTGTAATCAAATGACTTAAAATGAGTGAAGAATCGCTTGAAATGGCTCAATTCTGTCCAGAACGCTCATTATTAGCACTATATGTGCGTAATTGCCATTTATAATCCCATTCATTTGATTTTTGAAGATCATAAACTTATTCTCCCCTGCATAAAGAGTTTAAATATAGATTATTGTGATCAAATGACTTCAAATAAATGCGCAATCGCTTAAAATACTTCAATTCTATCCAAAACGGTTATTATTTCCACTTTATGTGCTTTGCCATGTATAATACAATCCTTTTGAATTTTTAAGATTATAAACTTATTATCCACTGTATAAAGATTTTACATATAGATTATCGTAATAAAATGACTTAAAATGAATGCACAATACATTGAATTGCACCAATACTGTCCATAACACTCATTATTTCCACTTTATGTGCTTTGCCATGTATAATCTCATTATTTTGAATTTTTAAGATCATAAACTTATTTTCTTCAGTATAAAGAGTTTAAATATAGATTATTGTGATCAAATGACTTAAAATGAATGCACAATCGCTTAAAATGCTTCAATTATGTCCAGAACGGTTACAATTTGCAATTTATGTGCTTTGCCATGTATAATTCAATGTTTTTGAATTTTTAAGATTATAAACTTATTTCCCACTGTATAAAGATTTTAAATATAGATTATCGTAATAAAATGACTTAAAATGAATGCACAATACCTTGAAATGCATCAATATAGTCCAGAACACTCATTATTTGCACTTTATGTGCTTTTCCATGTATAATCCAATTCTTTTGAATTTTTAAAATTATAAACTTATCATCCACTGTACGAAGAGTTTAAATATAGATTATTGTAATCAAATGACTTAAAATGAGTGAAAAATCGCTTGAAATGGTCCAATTCTGTCCAAAACGCTCATTATTTGCAGTATATGTGCGTAATTGCCATATATAATCCCATTCTTTTAAATTTTTAAGATCATAAACTTATTCTCCCCTGCACTAATAGTTTAAATATAGATTATTGTGATTAAATAACTTAAAATGAATGCACAATCGCTTAAAATGCTTTTATTCTGTCCAGAACTGTTACAATTTGCACTTTATGTGCTTTGCAATGTATATTCCAATCCTTTTGAATTATTAAGATTATAAACTTTTTATCCACTGTATAAAGATTTTAAATATAGCTTTTCGTAATAAAATGACTTGAATGCACTATACCTTGAAATGCACCAATACTATCCAGAACACTCATTATTTGCACTTTATGTGCTATGCCATGTATAATCCAATACTTTTGAATTTTCAAGATTATAAACTTATTATCCACTGTATAAAGAGTTTAAATATAGGTTATTGTGAAGAAATAACTTAAATTGAGTGCAAAATCGCTTGAAATGGTAGAATTCTGTCCAGAACGCTCATTATTTGCTTGCACTATATGTGCAAAATTACCTATTATAATCCCATTCTTTTGAATTTTTAAGAGCATAAACTAATTATCCACTATATAAAGAGTTTAAATATTGATTATTATGATCAGATGTCACAAAATGAATGCACAATGCTTAAAATGCTTCAATTCTGTCCAGACCAATTTGCACTTTATGTGCATTGCCATGTATAATCTAATCCTTTTGAATTTTTAAGATTATAAACTTATTATACACTGTATAAAGATTTTAAATATAGATTATCGTAATAAAATGACTTAAAATGAATGCACAATCCCTTGAAACGCACCAATACAAACCAGACCACACTCATTATTTGCACTTTATGTGATTTGCCATGTATAATCCAATTTCTTTTGAATTTTAAGATTATAAACTTATTATCCACTGTATAAAGAGTTTAATTATAGATTATTATGATCAAATGACTTAAAATGGATGCACAATACCTTGAAATGCACCAATACTGTCCAGAACACACATTATTTGCACTTTATGTGCTTTTCCATGTATAATCCAATTCTTTTGAATTTTTAAGATTATAAACTTATTATCCACTGTAAAAAGAGTTTAAATATAGATTATTGTAATCAAATGACATAAAATGAGTGAAAAATCGCTTGAAATGGCTCAATTCTGTCCAGAACGCTCATTATTTGCACTATATGTGAGAAATTGCCATTTATAATCCCATTCTTTTAATTTTTTAAGATCATAAACTTATTCTCCCCTGCATAAAGAGTTTAAATATAGATTATTGTAATTAAATGACTTCAAATAAATGCGCAATCGCTTAAAATACTTCAATTCTATCCAGAACGGTTATTATTGCACTTTATGTGCTTTTCCATGTATAATACAATACTTTTGAATTTTTAAGATTATAAACTTATTATCCACTGTATAAAGATTTTACATACAGATTATCGTAATAAAATGACTTAAAATGAATGCACAATACATTGAATTGCACCAATACTGTCCATAACACTCATTATTTGCACTTTATGTGCTTTGCCATGTATAATCAAGTCTTTTTGAATTTTTAAAATTATAAACTTATTATCTACTGTATAAATATTTTAAATAGAGATTATTGTGATCAAATGACTTAAAATGAGTGCAAAATCGCTTGAAATCGCCCAATTCTGTCCAGAACGCTCATTATTTGCACTATATATGCGTTATTGCCATGTATAATCCCATTCATTTGAATTTTTACGGTCATAAACTTATTCTCCTCAGTAGGAGAGTTTAAATATAGATTATTGTGATCAAATGACTAAAAATGAATGCACAATCGCTTAAAATGCTTTAATTCTGCCCAGAATGGTTACAATTTGCAGTTTATGTGCTTTGCCATGTATATTCCAATCCTTTTGAATTTTTAAAATTATAAATTTTTTATCCACTGTATAAAGATTTTAAATATAGATTATTATGACCAAATGACTTAAAATTAATGCACAATACCTTGAAATTCACCAATACTGTCCAGAACACTCTTTATTTGCACTTCATGTGCTTTGCCATGTATAATCCAATCCTTTTAAATTTTCAAGAATATAAACTTATTATCCACTGTATAAAGAGTTTAAATATAGATTATTACGATCAACTGACTTAAAATGAGTGCAAAATCGCTTGAAATGTTCCAATTCTGTCCAGAACGCTCATTATTTGGACTATATGTGCGTTATTGCCATGTATAATCCCATTCTTTTGAATTTTTACGATCATAAACTTATTCTCCTCAGTATAAAGAGTTTAAATATAGATTATTGTGATCAAATGACTTATAATGAATGCACAAATGCTTAAAATGCTTCAATTATGTCCAGAACGGTTACAATTAACAATTTATGTGCTTTACCATTTATTATTCAATATTTTTGAATTTTTAAGATTATAAACTTATTTTCCACTGTATAAAGATTTTAAATATAGATTATCTTAATGAAATGACTTAAGATGAATGCACAATACCTTGAAATACACCAATATAGTCTAGAACACACATTATTTGCACTTTATGAGCTTTTCCATGTATAATCCAATTCTTTTGAATTTTTAAGATTATAAACTTATTACCCACTGTAAAATGAGTTTAAATATAGATTATTGTAATCAAATGACATAAAATGAGTGAAAAATCGTTTGAAATGGCTCAATTCTGTCTAGAACGCTCATTATTTGCACTATATGTGCGTAATTGCCAATTATAATCCCATTCTTTTGATTTTTTAAGATCATAAACTTATTCTCCCCTGCATAAAGAGTTTAAATATAGATTATTGTGATAAAATGACTTAAAATGAAAGCACAATCGCTTAAAATACTTCAATTCTATCCAGAACGGTTATTATTTGCACTTTATGTGCTTTGCCATGTATAATACAATCCTTTTGAATTTTTAAGATTATAAACTTATTATCCACTATATAAAGATTTTACATAGAGATTATCGTAAAAAAAATGACTTAAAATGAATGCACAATACTTTGAATTGCACCAATACTGTCCAGAACACTCATTATTTGCACTTTTTATGTGCTTTGCAATGTATAATCCAGTCTTTTTGAATTTTTAAGATTATAAACTTATTATGTACAGTATAAATATTTTAAATATAGATTATTGTGATCAAATGACTTAAAATGAGTGCAAAATAGCTTGAAATCGTCCAATTCTGTCCAGAACGCTCATTATTTGCACTATATATGCGTTATTGCCATGTATAATCCCATTCATTTGAATTTTTAAGGTCATAAACTTATTCTCCCAAGTATGAGAGTTTAAATATAGATTATTGTGATCAAATGACTTAAAATGAATGCACAATCGCTTAAAATGCTTTAATTCTGTCCAGAACGGTTACAATTTGCAGTTTATGTGCTTTGCCACGTATATTCCAATCCTTTTGAATTTTTAAGATTATAAACTTTTTATCCACTGTATAAATATTTTAAATATAGATTATTATGATCAAATGACTTAAAATTAATGCACAATACCTTTAAATTCACCAATACTGTCCAGAACACTCATTATTTGCACTTTATGTTCTTTGCCATGTATAATCCAGTCCTTTTAAATTTTTAAGATTATAAACTTATTATCCACTTTAGAAAGATTTTAAATATATATTATTGTGATCAACTGACTTAAAATGCGTGCAAAATCACTTGAAATGGTTCAATTCTGTCCAGAACGCTCATTATTTGCACTATATGTGCGCAATTGCCATGTATAATCTCATTCTTTTGAATTTTTAAGATCATAAACTTATTCTTCTCAGTATAAAGAGTTTAAATATCGATTATTGTGTTCAAATGACTTAAAATGAATGCACAATACCTTGAAATGTACCAATACTGTCCAGAACACTCATTATTTGCACTTTATGTGCTTTGCCATGTATAATCCAATCCTTTTGAATTTTTAAGATTATAAACTTATTATCCACTTTATAAAGATTTTAAATATAGATTATTGTCATCAACTGACTTAAACTGAGTGCAAGATAGCTTGAAATGGTGCTATTATGTCCAGAATGCTCATTATTTGCACTATATGTGCATAATTGCCATGTATAATCCCATTTTTTTGAATTTTTAAGATCATGAACTTATTCTCCTCAGTATAAAGAGTTTAAATTTAGATTATTGTGTTCAAATGACTTAAAATGAATGCACAATACCTTGAATTGCACCAATACTGTCCAGAACACTCATTATTTGCACTTTATGTGCTTTGCCATGTATAATCAAATTCTTTTGAATTTTTAAGATTATAACCTTATTAGCCACTGTATAAGGAGTTTAAATATAGATTATTGTGATCAAATGACTTAAAATGAATGCACAATACCTTCAAATGCACCAATACTGTCCAGAACACTCATTATTTGCTCTTTATGTGCTTTGCAATGTATAATCCAATCTTTTTGAATTTTTAAGATTATAAACTTATTATTCACTTTATAAAGATTTTAAATATAGATTAATGTGATCAACTGACTTAAAATGAGTGCAAAATCTCTTGAAATGATGCAATTCTGTCCAGAACGCTCATTATTTGAACTATATGTGCGTAATTGCCATGTATAATCCCATTCTTTTGAATTTTTAAGATCATAAACTTATTCTCCTCTGTATAAAGAATTTAAATATAGATTATTGTGTTCAAATGACTTAAAATGTATGCACAATCGCTTAAAATGCTTCAATTCTGTTTAGAACGGTTACAATTTGCACTTTATGTGCTTTGCCATGTATAATCTAATCCTTTTGAATTTTTAAGATTATAAACTTATTATCCACTGTATAAAGATTTTAAATATAGATTATCATAATAAAATGACTTAAAATGAATGCACAATCCCTTAAAATGCACCAATACTATCCTGACCACACTCATTATTTGCACTTTATGTGCTTTGCCATGTATAATCTAATTATTTTGAATTTTTAAGATTATAAACTTACTATCCACTGTATAAAGAGTTGAAATATAGATTATTGTGATCAAATGATTTTAAATGAATGCACAATACCTTGAAATGCTCCAATACTGTCCAGAACACTCATTATTTGCACTTTATGTGCTTTGCCATGTATAATCCAATTCTTTTGAATTTTTAAGATTATAAACTTATTCTCCTCAGTACAAAGAGTTTAAATATAGATTATTGTGATCAAATGACTTAAAATGAATGCACAATCGCTTAAAATGCTTCAATTCTGTCCAAAACGTTACAATTTGCACTTTATGTGCTTTTCCATGTATAATCTAATCCTTTTGAATTTGTAAGATTATAAACTTAGTATCCACTGTATAAAGATTTTACATATAGATTATCGTAATAAAATGACTTAAAATGAATGCACAATACCTTGAATTGCACCAACACTGTCCGGAACACTCATTATTTGCACTTTATGTGCTTTGCTATGTATAATCCAGTCCTTTTAATTTTTTAAGATTATAAACTTATTATCCACTTTAGAAAGATTTCAAATATAGATTATTGTAATCAACTGACTTAAAATGAGTGCAAAATCGCTTGAAATGGTTCAATTCTGTCCAGAACGCTCATTATTTGCAGTATATGTGCGTAATTGCCATGTATAATCCCATTCTTTTGAATTTTTAAGATCATAAAATTATTCTCCTCAGTATAAAGAGTTTAAATATAGATTATTGTATTCAAATGACTTAAAATGAATGCTCAATACCTTGAATTGCACCAATACTGTCCAGAACACTTATTATTTGCACTTTATGTGCTTTGCCATGTATAATCCAATTCTTTTGAATATAGCAGTATAAGGAGTTCAAACAAAGGCATTTCGAATCCGGGGAAAAAAAAAAAAGTAACACCCTTGCTGGTAAGTATTGCCGGAAATAGTGCACAAGTAATGAATTGACGTTTGGAATATAGCAGTTTTGTAGTGCTATTGCATATAGCAATCAGGAATAAGCAAAGAGCAATGTAGGAACAAAATTTTTAGACATCATTGTGTGTTCCCCCAAGTTCCCTTTTCCTTTCCACGATTTTGGGAACCGATGGTGATTAGCTGATCTAATTAACATTTTCCATGCTAATTAAGAAATATATTATAGTTCCATTCTTTATTTCTGGCAAGGGAAAAAGAAAAGAATAGAGATTAAGTTGACATAGATTTTGTGCCTAATATGCTTTGATTAAGCACATAATGAGCAAAATCCACACTGCCAAGGAATCTCCAGCCGCCTCGACGCCTAGCTATATTTTGCAGTGCCATTTATTTATTTATGGGATTGGAAAAAGCGAAAGAATGGACATAATTTCGTTGTGAGGAAGGTTCCGCTAATAACATTTTGGTTGCTTCCAAATGCCAACATTTTAATTTTTTGTAATTTTTAAAATTTTAAAATTCAAATGTTAAACACAAACTGTTGATTTTATTTAATTTAATGAGTGATGTGTATTCATATAATTTTTATAAATTTGATATTCGATCAAAGGCTAAAACATGAACGTATTAGAACGAATCTATCATAGTTAATAAGGTTCGTTTGTTTTTCTATCTCTTGATCGGACATCAAATAAACTCCAAAATTTTCAATACTTATATGAAAATCCATCGCTCGTTAAACTAAATAAGATCAACGGTTTAGATTCAGCATTTGAATTTCAAAACTTGAAAATATAACTTAATAGCAAAATGTTGGTAGCGGAACCTTCCTCGTTGTTGAAATTACTGTCGAGGAAATGTTTGCTTCTGTGTTCCAATTATGTATTCTCAAGGAGTCTGAGAATTAATGAGAATTAATGTTAATGGCCAGAATAGACTTTGGGCTTAATATTTTTGACACCTAGTTACCGGAAATTATTACAAAATATTAAATAACCATAAGAAAAATAAAAAATAAAAAACAACTTCAATATATGCTTAAATAATGTGACAGCAGTGGTGCCAAACATAAAGTAACGACAAACTTCAAAATTATTTTGATTGTAGGAAAAAGTGTCATTCTTCGAATATGCTTCAATAAATATTATATCGTAATTCGTAAATTGAGTGGATACGATTAAGGCCACATTATCTCTGTAGAAAATGTTTATACAGTGGATAATAAATTTAAATTTTAAAAGTGTCATTCTTCGAATATGCTTCAATAAATATTATATCGTAATTCGTAAATTGAGTGGATACGATTAAGGCCACATTATCTCTGTAGAAAATTGGGATTTTGTTCTCCATGAATTTACAGGTTTTTGCATCGCATAAATCTTACCCAAAAATAAAAATAAAAATGCTTCTAAAAAGTTTTCTCTTAGGATATTGATTAGTTGCACCTTTTTTTTGTGATAATATAAAACTGAAAGAAAATGAGGGAAGAAACCTAAAATGTCATTATTTTAGAAATTTAAATTTTCCTAAAGAAAAAGGAAAAAAATAACCAAAAAAAAAATCTTAAAATCTCACATTTTTAGAGATCAAAAATTGCCAGGTTCTGTTCATGAAGAAGTTCTAGATGCTGTGTGATAATTTCTCAATTTTCAAAATCCGCTATTTCAAATCTGTTTCTTCACATTGAAACATCAATTTTTCTTAAAAAAAAAAAAAAATCCTCGAGCCTTCGTTGTTGTTTTTATATTTGTAGTTAAAAGTTATAAATCATGAATAACACGCATATCAGGAGATGATAACAAATGTATTGAAAAAAAATGTTGGAAATTCAAAATTAATATTTCATATTTCAATGGTTTAAACCTTTTCAGTGAATATTTGTAGTACTCGCACTGTCTTTTAAAGTTTAAACGTACAAATTATTTACCTTTTCAAATAAATTACACAAAGTATATGCTATGAACGGTTGGATAAAAACTGATCACTCTAAATGCTAGGTTGCTAAATTAGGCAAGAGAGAGACCTTTTGCCTGACATGGATTTTTTTTTTTTTTTTTGATGGTTGCCCGTAGGCGCCTGACATGGATGTTAGTTGAAAACTTTTGAGGTGAGTGTGACTGCTGGAAGGACAGATGAATAGCTTTTATTTGCTTATTTGTTTTTTTTTTTCATTATTATATTTCATTAACTCCAAATATTCTATAGCATTTTGCAAGGAGCACTCAACATAACTTGTGCTTGGAAAAAAGAAAATAACAACAATTTGTTGGTTTATTTACAACTAACTCATCCAAGGTCCAAACAATTGAAGAGATAAGCAAGCAAGCACATTGTTGACTACACGTCTTTAACATGTTCCATTACTTAAATCTTCATTAAATCAAAACTTAAAACCTAAAAGCAAAATCTGTTATTGCTTGATTAAGATTAAACTTTCTTCTTCTTTTTTTTTTTTCAAAAATCCTGACAGTGGCTGCGTTGGTTCGAATTTATGCTATAAATACCGATAAAACTTCCAATAGTTGGTAGGACATTACGGTCATTCATTGCATTTATTTATAATGATTAATTATTAGTAAAACTTAATTTTGTGCATTTTGAAACAGAACGGAAGAAAGAATTTTTATTCTGTCATTCGTTCATTCTCTAATTTTTTTTTATGGATTACTTTCTTTACAAATTATAATAAGGACATTATTTCTAGTGGAAAAAGCAATCAATAAATAATTATGAAAATAACGCAGTCAAATATTCTTTTCAACTGGCATCCAATTCCTTTTTCTTTTTATCCTATTCAAAAGAAACTTTTTTTTTAAAAATTAATAGGATGAAAAAGAAGACGGCAATATAGTTATTAATTTCTTTTTTTAATTAACCTAGAACTAATTAATTAGATATTTTGACTTGTCCGGATCATGATAGTGTCATGCTTGACCCCATGAAAAGACCTCCATTCCTTAAAAATAGCTGGCATTTCTTTTGCTAAATACATAGTTGTAATTTCTGTGCTAAGACATACATCTAATGTTGTATATTCAGATATTTGTTTTCTGACTACTTATATTTCATCCAACAAAATCGTAGGTCCTTACATTTTATCTAATATAATAAAATTAGTTGGTAGTTTTTTACAAATTAAAATATAATTTTTAACTACGAAACTTATTATTAAAAATTTATGTTGTTAGTTTGTTTTAATGTACCCAAAACATGTGTGTTTTTATTAAACGTGTGATAATTCTATCTTAATATCGGATCAATAACCGTACTTAACTACTTATTAATCCGATTGGTATAAATTTATATCTATATTCTGATTTCAAAATTAAAATTTTGAAACAGATACGAATATAATTTGATTATTATCTGTTTGTTCCCGCTTCATCTGCACACTTAAATCGATTTTGTTTTCATTACTGATTTGCTAAGAGAAAAAACAGAGGCAGACCATTAACCTGAACATATTCAATTGACTCATATGGGACCAACAACATGCCTTTTTATTTTACTTTAACTGGATAATTAAAGATAGGCAGGGTCCATTCTATGATAGTTAATTCATTTCCACAGAAACAAATGTGCAGGTAGCTAGCTGTTTTAACAAATCTAACAGGGACATATTTTAGAAACAACCCTAATCAATCTTTAGCCTATGAAGTACCTCTAATGCTCGGAGAAAGTCAACAATGATTGTATATGAATGTATTATTTAAAATCGAAAGATAATTAGTATTTCTCATGGAAATCGTTTCTCTATTAAAATTATCTCGAGATTATTTTAGAAATCTACCAGAATTACGGATTCTTTTACCACAAAAATACCTCTCCATTTCAGGAGCAAGCGACGCTATACTGCTTTTGCTACACGTTTGGTTTAATTTACAACAAAGAAAAATGTAAGAAAAGAATTTATCAATTGCAGATATAAAAGTGGCCCATTATACATTTGCTGTGGGTTCTTGTCGAGGTTCACATTAAAAATGACCATTATACACTGTAGAGCAATAATAAATTCTTTGAGTGTTAATATTGTATTAATAAAAGTTAGACTAAGTTGTAAACAATCAAGAAATTACAGTTATATTCCATATTTTAAATCAATATATACAAAATTTATAGTTAAAAATAGCGTGGAGATACTTGGTAGCCTCTGCCAAGTTTGTATCTAAAAAAAAAAAAAATAATAGCTTGGAGATTCTTCAAAAATGAATTAATTTGACAATCAGAAAGGATAAATTATGTTTTTAAAATTTGATATTTGTATCACAATATGATCTATACATATAATGAAGATAAAATAATGAAATTTCATACAAATTTACCATTTGTCAAAATTTTTTAAATTTTATACATCTGTAATCATAATTTTTTTCCTATATTCAGATTTTTGTACAAATTAACTTCAAGATTAATCATTCTCAATAAATCTTCATCCCAAATAATTAAAGTTTAATAATATAAATACCGAATATAGGGGCTTTAAATTAAAGTATTTGAAATACATGGTGGATAGTTCATTTCTGAGTTTTCTTCAGCAAGATAAGGGCATTCATACAATTTTAAGAAAATTAGTCGTTTCTCTGTAACTTTTGTGATAAATAAGTCTTTGTTTGTGTGTTGCTCTAATAATTTGAAGCTCTCTCTCAATAATGGAGAATTTTTCATTTGGTTGGCACCTTCGATGAGAGACAGTAAAGTACTTTTTCTCTCTTCAATTTCTCTTTCTAACGAAAACTGTCTCCTCCTTTCTCTTCATTTCTCTCTTTATTCTTCCCTTCTGTGTCGTTTTCTCTTTTTTTACAAAAACAGTTAGCAAATTCTCCACTTTCTCTTGTCCGAAGTGACTTATATCATTCTATCTCAGCTGTATCTCGCTTGTACCTAGTATTTCTCGCAATTTTTCCCTAACAACCCAAAAAGGCGTCGCCTTTTCGTTCGAATTGGATCGTAATTTGGCGAATTATGAGAGATCGTAGCTTTAGAGCTCCAAGAAGTAGTGAAACTGAGGTTCTCTTGAGAAATACTTGCCCCTTTTAGTTTCGATTGAGGATTCCTTTTCTGGGTTTCGTTAAAAATAGGCTAGGGATAGATTTCCCTTGTCAGGTTATGCATAAATTGGGTTAGAATCTTGAGAAAATCGCCTGAATTTGGTTAGCAATTAGTGAAGAGTGACAAATTACAAAATGGGGCTTCTTAGTATCATGGGGAATTCTTTTCGGTGCTCGGCCTCTGGCGAAAGGCTCGTCTCTGCGGCTAGAGACGGCGACCTTCAAGAGGCCAAGGCTCTTTTGGAATACAACCCTCGGCTTGTTCGCTATTCCACTTTCGGAGTTCGCAATTCCCCTTTGCACTATTCTGCGGCACAGGGCCACAATGAGGTAAAACTGACTTTGATTTGCAATTGTTGATTAGCTACTCATTTGGAGGTTTTGAAATTAGAAACGTTTGATTTGGCTAACTAACTTCTTTAGGACATTTTGCCAAACACCTTGTATGCACTCTTATTACTTTCCTTATGTAGTTATACACTTGCAATGGACCTCTAGGGTCCATGACTGTAATTCTTTTGTAGAGCCATGGAGAAATTGGAATTCTTTTGTAATTGTGCATATGTTCTGTTGCAGTGTTGAGTTAATTTATTGGTCACTGAGGCTTTTGTCTTAATTTTTGTGCCCTTAGATTGTGTCTCTCTTGCTCAAGTCAGGTGTTGACATCAACCTCCGGAATTTTAGAGGAGAGGTGAGTCCTTCATTTTCACTACCTGCTGTTTTTGATCCTACAAACAATAGCTATTATTAGAAATAAAAGAATGCCTTAATAAATTTGGCAATATTTTCCAGTAAAAGTTAGTAACATAAATTGCAAAACACCTATTTTGGTAAAATATGATGGTAATTATTGTTTTTAGTGCCATTATTTTGTTCCCTGCATAGCTTTAGGCTTTTAACATGATAACTTGTCTTCTGTTAAGCAAACATCTTGTATTCTTTTTTCTCTTCAATTTTTCAGACTGCTTTGATGCAAGCATGCCAATATGGTCATTGGGAGGTCGTTCAGACTCTGATCTTATATAAAGCAAACGTAAGGCCTGATTATAAACATTCATTTCATAATAACTTCTATTTCACATTGTGAAATGGATATACACAAGGTTTATGATACTATCCACAACAAACTTGTACAGTACCAGGAGTTTACAATTTATATTATCTTTGTACTTTTTATAATGTTTAGGCATGTTATTTAGAGGTTGCAATAAAGTAACAGTTCACTATAGTCTTTGCAAATAACAGTTGGAAATTTCTGATTTTGAAACTGGAGGCAACATTTCTATGTGTTAATTGCAAATAAGACCAATTTCCAGAGTTTTAATAGAGAAGCATATATTCTGTTAAATGTTGACCATATTTAATCTTTAACCTAATTAGTTTTCTGTCCTTCCCAAACCCAATTAGATCCACAATCAAGCTAAACTATTAAAATTCTTATTTGAAAAATGAAAATTATGTGTTTCTTGTTTGCTTGACTTCATTATTTAAAATTGTGAACAAATCAAGGAGATTCAAATGTTTTCTGTCCTTCCCAAACCCTTGATTTCATTAGTTGGTTGTTGTTTGCAGACAATTCAAAGAATTGTGAGCTATTAAGTTGCAAAGATGAATGCTGCTTAGAAAAATGATAAATCGTTCTAGGATGTGATTTTTAAACGAAACTTTATGAAGTGCTCTACTTATGTTTCAAATGATTTGCTGAGATGCAGATTCACAAGACTGATTATCTGAATGGAGGCACGGCATTGCATTTTGCAGCTTTAAATGGTCATGCACGCTGTATTCGACTTCTACTAGCTGATTACGTACCGAGTATACCTGACTTCTTAAGTACCAGATCAGACCAAGACATTGAGTACGAGTATGATCATTTCCCCATCCTTTTAGCTTTACTGCAATCAATCTCATTTGCAACTTATATCTTAATATTTTGAGGAGATTACCAATATCAACCAACTATTGTTACTGCTAATGGTTGTTCCCTTGTCATTAATGAGCTGTTTCTTTAGTAGACTTAAACTAAGAACAAATCAAGGAGATTCAAATGTTTTGAAGTTTGTAACATGGTATGAGTGACTTAGTTTAATGATCATGTAAGGTCTGGGGCAGTTGGTCATTTCTACTTGAATTAACCTTGAACTTACAAAATGCCTGAAAAAAACTGTTGAATCTAAGTTGCAAAAGTTGAAAAAAAACTCTGGAAATGCACAATATTAGGTGGATGTTGCAAAAGACATCCATAACCATTAATTTACTTCCTTTTAGCCTGGTATGAGGAAAAAGCATGTGCCATTTTATGCAGAAACTTATTGAAGATAGTCAACGCAAAATCCGATGGAGGTGTTACCGCACTTCATATGGCAGCACTAAATGCACACGTTGAATGTGTGCAGCTATTGCTGGACCTTGGGGCCAGCGTGTCAGAGGTCACAGTAGATGATGGGACGACTATTGACTTGATTGGTACTCTCTTTTCAAATTTCGTTTTTGAATTCAGAAAAATAAAAGGCTGTCATGTTACTTGCTTATTTTTCTGATTCCCTGGTAGACATGAAATAATCACATATCAGGAACACCCCATACTGGATGGAGTAAAGTGAAATTTAAAATGCGGCCTATAATGAGTTGTTATGGTCTGACCTGAAAAACAGCTGTTTCGACCTGAGGATATTGCAAATATTTAACTTTCTTTATTGATTGTTACCAAAAATAACAATAATTATCAAACATAATTGTTTAATCAGAATAAATAATGTTCCATGTAAATATAAATGCTAGCACAGTTTGCTTGGACCGGTTAACCAATTTGGTTGTGTGAAAATTATAAACAATGTGCATATTTGTTATCTCTAGGTTGGCTTGATAATTTAAGGGTTTCCATATGCAGATAGCTGAAACAAAATTAGGTGAACACAAATATGTGAAATAATCCAAATTAGAAGTTGATTGTAGAAAGATAAACACTAAGATTGTTCCTACTTTATCAAGCTCTTTTCTGCAGTATCTCTTTCCAGATGTACCCTTGGAATTAGGTGGTATTATGTTGATAGTAACCACCTGACCATCCTTTGTTTGTTTGTTTCTTCCTTCTTTTGTTCTTTTTCCCAATCCCAGCTACTGATTACAATTAATTCCTACAACCAACTGGGGAATCTTTAGCAAATGAAGAAACCACACATTGTTTTCTATCATATAATATGGTTTGAGATACTCTATTATAGGCCCAGGAAGCACACCTCTTCATTATGCAGCATGTGGTGGAAATGCTGTTTGCTGTAAGGTACTTTTTCTTTTTCTTTTTTTTCTATTTTAATTTTTTATTTAGAAAATTGATACTTACTCTGGAAGAAATAATGCAGATGCTTATTGCTAAAGGAGCTAGTTTGACTACCCAAAATGATAATGGGTACGTGCTTAAATATCCTTCTTTGTTTCAGTTAATTGCTAAACAAACCAGTTAATTAAAGAAAATTTTCTAAAGTTCTTGTTAAAGTTATTCTTTTTATTATTTAGCTAAATTATGTAACTATTTTATTGGTACAGTCGAACTCCAATAATGGTAGCTCGTTCATGGAATAGAAGCTGGCTTGAAGGAATATTGAGCAGGCAAACAGAAACCAACATAAACATTCTGCCTTCTCCATTTCTCTGTCTTCCGCTCATGAGTATCATGAGCATTGCTAGGTGAGCACAAGTTTTTTTTTTTATGTAATTTCTTTTTGGTGCTTTGTTTAAGTAGGTATTGAGCTTACTGAGCTCTTTTGGGGGTATAATTTGACTCACTTTTGTTTTTTAATGATACTTTATCATAATTTGATGTGTGCAATAAACTTAAATTAAAAGAATTCTCAATAATTTCAGCAGTATAGAAGTGAAATAATCCCTTTCCAAGACCTATCTTTGTTGTGACTAAATTACTATTTTACAAATTTCTTTTATGCAGAGAGGTTGGTTGGAGAAATAGGGAAGATTTGTCTGCATGTGATGACCCTTGTGCTGTATGTTTAGAGAGGAGCTGTACAGTTGCAGCAGAAGGTATGCTCAATGGTTGACCTATCTCTCCGTATATATGTGGCTGCACATGTTGACATGACCAGACTGAGATATCAGATACTTGAGTCTCTGTTATTTGGCCTAGAGTCCAACTAAAGGAATGAACCATTAACATAATAAAGGAAAAAATGAAAACCCAAGTTTTTCAAATGAAAATTTTATTCAGAATTTATTTCGGCGGTGGTGTTATTCATTGTATTTGTATGATTGTTAATTGTTACAGGGTGCAATCATGAGTTTTGCACAAGATGTGCCCTGTATCTCTGCTCTACCAATAGCATCTCTGCCATTTCCTCGGGTCCACCAGGATCCATAGCATGCCCGCTCTGCCGGTATGGTATCATCTCTTTCATCCGACTTCCTGGGGCCATCCCTTTGCGAGACCCGCCACGATCAAGCCTTTCCTTGTCTCTCTGCACTACTTGTCCTGCTGTTGCTCCAGACTTAGACCAAAACCCCATCCCGGAACTGAGCCCTTCAACCCAGACATGTGGAAGTGACTTCCAGTGCACACGTGTTCCATCATTGAGCTCCACATCGTTCCGGTCCAACAGCTGCCAGAGGTTTGCGTCTGTGAAATTGAACCCGGTGCTGTGCATGGGGAACCCTGAGACGAGCCCATGCCTTGTCAGGTGCGCCATGCCAGGCTCATTTATGAGGCGGTCGATGTCTCAGGGAGAGGGGAGCAGCAGGCGTTCCTGGGTTTTTGATGATGTTGCTACTACCTCAGGCACTGACAATTAGATTGGTTATTCTTTTTGTTAACTATTTTTGGGTGCGAGGAGACGGGTGTGTGCGCTTTTTTTCTTCTTTCTTATTTTTTTTATGGTATTAATGTGCAAGCATGTGATCTCATATTGGTGGGTCTATGCCTCCTTTGTTCTCTTTACTATTTTATTATTTTTTAGTTGGTGAGTAAGTTGTGTTTTTTGCGGGTGCTTTTGTAAATAAACACAGAATGAGATTCCGTTGTTGTGTTGGAGGGAAGCGAGATGAGGATGCTATTAAGTTTATTGATTTATGCAAGATACGAGTAGCACTGGTTCTTCTGCACTTAATTAACTAGCGTTACAAATATGATGTTTATGACCTGATATATTTTTTTTTTCAGATTGTACCATGAAAACTTCCATGTCGCTATGTTGCTATTTATATTTACAACTAGCAAAAGATGCCTTCATATGTAGGAAAATAAAAATACAAAATAATGTGAGACAATAAAAATATGTAATCACAAAGATATGAATTTGTGTAGAGAAGCAGAGATCTAAATCGATTGAAAGGTATAAACTTTTCACGCTAGATATGAATTTGTGTTTTTAATAAGGAGTAGAGAATCTGTGTTTTTAATAAGGGTAGAGAAGCAGAGATATCAATTTGTGTTTTTAATGTGTAGAGAAGTAGAGACAGATATTGGCGGTGGCAAGCCAGTGATTTGGGATTAGATTTTGATTCAAGAGTTGATATCGAAGGAAAACTATGATACAAAGCAGGACCGTGCTCCATTTTGATTCGAGCACCCCAAGCACATCCACCACCAAAAATTATACATATGTTCACTTTGGCCTTCGTGACTTCAGCGTGAGTCACTGTGCGGATTTTCTGTGGCCATTCGGTTGGAATTTTTGTGAAGCATGACTTTTTGGTCTGGATTTTCTATGATAGCTTTCGTATAATATTTCAATAGTATTCTCAATTTTTATGGCATTTTTTATATAGTGTTCTGAATTTTGTAAAAAAAAATTTATATGCGCGATGTTCATTGTATCGTTATCGATCTTGATCACACGGTTGCTCATTTCAGTAGGAAATCATTTAATAACATATATTGTATAAGAATGAATCGCGCAACGCGCGAGATTAGCACTAGTTGTTATAAAATTTGAACAAAGTTAAGCAATATTGACAATTGAACTTATTTGGTTAATTCTGTTTAGTTGATTTTCAAATTATGAAAACCAAACCAAAAACAAAAATTATATGTTAAGTAATCACAAATTTCGAAAACCAAATAAATTTAGAAAAGCATTTGAACCATATTAAAGTATTTTTTTTTTATTTGAAAGACTAGACAGCGAGAATGGGACCGTCTGATCAACATTGATATACATTAATATCAAATAGATGGAAAATTTAAATGTAATTTGTACAGTTGGATTTTAATTTTAGTGAGTTGGCGCACAGCACTCAGCCACTCACCAGGGGGAGGGTCTAGTCCAGGAAGAACACACTAGTCAAGGAAGTACGATCGTTTGAATCCAAATAACGGACGCACGAACCAGCGACTCCTTTGAGTCTTCTGAGTTCCGAGTTGTGAGTTGTGACCCATCGCTTCCACTCTCTCACACGGTGTCCGGTTCTCTTACTCGTCCCCCCAAAACAAAACCATTTGTCGGTACCCAACTGCAACTTGCAAAGTTGCAATGCTTCTTCGGTTTGTCAAGAACCATTCATACCTTAGTTCCTTCACATCATCTCCTTTCAGCGCCACCTTGAGCTCCTCCATCTACCGCCGCCTCTCAAATTCAATTGCTCCAATTTCTCAGACAGGCCGGAATCCCGGAACCCAACATCCAAGCCGCTGCATTGCGCGACCCACAGTTCCTTTGTTTCAATGTGGATAAGTGCTTTAAACCCCGCATTAACGAGCTGCAGGAGATTGGTTTCTCTCCATCTCACATCTCCCTTCTCTTCTCAATTACTCCATCGGTCTTCAGTTGCACCGAATTGCAGGAAAGGGTCCAGTTTTGGGTTCAAATTCTTGGTTCAGTGGAGAAACTATTGCCTGTAATGAGAGGAAATTCTTCTCTCTTCTCCTTTACCCCTAAAACTTCTTCTGCCAACATATCTTTCCTTCGAAAAGAATGCAGATTATCTGTTTGTCAGATTGCCCAACTGATTATGTATGTTCCTAGATTAATAACATTTAACCCTGAATTTGTTAAGATTACTGTACCAAGGGCTGAAGATTTGGGGCTTTCTCGTTCATCGAGGATGTTTATTCATGCATTGAGAGTTGTAAGCTGGCTGAACCCAACCATTATCCAAGCAAGGCTGCGTCACCTCAGAGAACTTGGGCTTTCACAACGAGAGTTGTCAAATCTTCTCAGTAGACTCCCTACTGTAATGATGATAACACAGGAGATGGAGCCGTAAAATAGAGTTTTTAGTTAATGAAGCAGGTTGTGACAAGTTGTATGTGGTCCAAAATCCATGTCTGCTCACATGCAGCTTGGAGAAGCGGGTGATCCCCCGCTGCCTTGTCTGGAAGCTTCTAGAGTTCAAAGGGCTTCCAATCGCAAATAAAAAATTTGTATCTTTTGTGACTCCGACTGAGGAGAGGTTTGTGAAGAAGTTTATTCTGCCATATGAAAAAATTATTCCAGGGCTCCACCGAGCATATAAGGATGTTTGTGCTGGCAATACTGAAGGGATAAAATGGTTCAAGAGTATCGCAAGTTGACCATGCAGGTTTATATGCAGCATTAGATTTGAATGGATTTAGACATTTTGTTTTTTGTTTTCCATCGGGGAGCTAAAGTTCTCACAGTAATCTCACTTATCACTTACCTTGTAAATGTATTCATGCTTCAATAGGAATGAATCCCTATATTAATTGAAACTGTCTTATACTGATGCTTGTGCTGCAAAAAGCTGCAATAGTTTAAGAACAACTCCTGTTTGTATGGGTTTGTAGTTTAGTTACTGGATTCGAGTCTTACCAGTTAGGCTTATTGATATCAATTTTTTTTCCCCCACTTTAGATGCTTCCTTTTGTAGTGATATGCTGAAGTTGGATTTTGTCAATCTAATTATTCAATTCATCTTTAGTTCCAATGTTATTGTTGATGATGTACATTTGTTTGTTAGAACACATCCATTTCTTTAATTCAAATTTGTTGTATTTCGGGCATGCTTGTACGGTTGTACCTCTGTAAACTACATCTTGTTGGTGAAACAATAATAGAACCAGGACTGGTATATCTTAATGGGTTGTTTAGTGACTGGATTTCTTGACATGCTACAGGTATATGCTTAAGTGCAGTTTCTTCAATCTGAAGTGATTAAACTTCACAATAAACAAGTATCAGTCGGATTCAACTATTTCATGAATGCACAGAACATTGCTTTGGACGAGAAGTTACAAATTTTAAAATTTCAATAAATCTATACAACAAATGGGATTGGAGTGGTAAGCTTACTATCTTATCTTTTTTTGTGATTCAGTACATGGGGATTGGATACTGTCAGTCATGCATTAATACAATTCCAAATACTACACCAGATAATCAATGTACTACGGCCATAGCTGATAAAATATAACATATGGGAGCGGTCGCGGCTCGAAATTGTTCCGATTCTGATGTACCTTCTGTTCTGTCTGTAGCTTCCTTATGTTCTTCCGTGTGGGGTTAATTTTTCGGTTGGGACCCACCATTGCTGTAATTTTGCTTTTAATTTTTTATTTCATGCCGATTTGGTATGGGTCAGCAATTTTTTTTCCTTCTGCGCCCATTATTTTCTTGTCGTCAGCTAGAGGCTATGCTGGGCGATTCTAGCTTCCTTTGGTCCAGTGTTCTTCCTTTGCTCATTATTCTTGGGCATTAAATTAATTTTGGTGTTAATTAGCACAGGCCATCTTCATTCTATGCGATAGGGTGTTGCGTTTTTTGCTTGCATTTTTTTTTTTTTTCCCTTTTTTGGGGTGTTGAGGATTGGGTTACGCTGCGTTCTTCTTAGATGAAGTGTACAATATTCATGTGCCAGTAATTTCTTTCCTCGACTGTCCGCTTTATCATTACAATTCATGGCTTTATCATTGCAGAGACGCATCCTAGGGTGTTGGTCGCGACGGAGCCACGACAACAAAACCACTAGTATATATATAAAAGAAGGAAGTAAATATGTAATACAATGTTGACTGTGAGATTGCAAAGCCAAGACTAATAAAATAAATTGTCCATAGTTTCATGCAAGTATGCAACTGATGCTACATCCTCAGTTAGACTTTAAAACTACACTCATACTATATACAATATCAACTTTTATTTTTGTAACTAATCATCTAATCTACCCAAACAACGAATCAGGCTATGTGTCGCGGCGAAGCCGCAACAACGAGCAAGGTAGTTGACCTTGGAGAAGGGGCTTATCCTAGCAGCATTGTCAGGAAGCTTCTAGCGTTGAAAGGGATTCTTCTGGGATCTTTATTTTATTTTTTTTTTTCCATTTTTTGCTATTCCAAGAGAGGAGCGGTTTGTGGAGAAGTTTGTTCTGCCATTCAAAAATATTATTCCAGGGCTCCACGAAGCATATATAGATGTTTTTATAGGCAGTTCCAAAAGGATTGAGTGGTTTACAAGTATCTCAAGTTTTCTTACAGTTTTGTATACAGCATTTAGATCTGAATGGGTCAAGTTTCTTCATTTCGTTTTTCATTTAGTATAGCTTTCTTTATACATTTTGTTAGCATCAGCATATAGCCATGTAGGCCATTACAAGGTAATTAATAAAAAATAACTACAGCTCAACAATATATGGCTGCCATATAGTAATGTTTATCGTGGCAGCTATTGTAAGCTGCAGTTTATTTCTTATTAATCACCTTGTAAATATCTTCACTTTTTTGTGTCGGTATTAATTCCCTCTTCACTGAAACCGTCTTATCCTTGTTCTATCATGTTTTGTTTTTATTATTTTAAAGGAGGTTTGTATAATGGACTAGCTTGTTTAAACTAATTAATATATTATATTTGATCAAAAAGATTTTGTGCAAATTTACCATGATTAGCAATTTTTGTAATAAGGTGCAGGAACAGACTCCACATGATATTTCTCGCTTGCTCTCAAGGTGCTGATAAATTAGGTGCCTCCCGTTTCATCTAGAATTTTTGTGTTTGCATTAGTTGCTATGAACTGTCTTTAGTCTTTACAACGCACCCTGGAATCAAGGCTAATTTTTTTTCGAAGTAAAAAGCCCGTAGGCTGGAATCAAGGCTAATTAACTTCGAAACTCTTAGGCCTTCGCAGGAGATACCTACTCTCATCTGCAAACATTTTTGTATTTTATTTTTTGAAATAAACATCTTTTGTATTGAAGTGTTAGCCTTATAGGTGCCACTAGCCTCTTCTGACAAAAGAATCTGGTGTGATAAGTTGGATGTGGTTTGAAATTCATCTCTTTTCATGTTCATCCAGGACAAGGTTCCCGCAACTTTGTTCGGAAATCGGAAGCTTATGGAGTAAAATGTAATTGCAATTGAAAGTAAGAATTTTCTGAAAAAAAAAAAAAAGATTAGCCTTCTCTGTTTCATGGAATTGGTAAAATTAATTGAATAACTATCATTTAATTTTAAAAAAAATATCACTCAATAACCAGTTTCTCTTTCTTTAAAATTCCCGAAGCATAACTGAAGTTTTCTTACCATCAAAAGATGGGGAAAAAAAAATAAAATACATGAGGCTTCATAATACAGATACATATTTACACTAGAATCAACATATATAGTGATATCAGGACTTAGCTTTGAAGAATCACTTGAAGGCAGATACTAATCATAACATTTTTTAACCACTGATGTCCATGCTTGCGAGGAAAAGAAAAAAAAATGGTTCAAGAAATGCAACGGAACGGAGCTGAATTAAAGTTACAGAGTTAACTGCAGTACAATTTGAGCATTAATTGATAAATAAAAATAAATTTTATTAAAATTTGGTTTAGATCAAAGTACCCTTGATACTCGATTACATGTCAAAAATTTATATGGTAGAATACTTTTCTGAAAAAATAAACTGGCCTCGTGTTCTCGCTGACCTTTTTTTTTTTTTTTTTTTTTTTTTTTTTGAATCCGTTCTCGCTGTCTGATGGTAGCTTTATCAGGATTTAAAAAGTGTCTTCTATGCGTACTTGTATTAAAATACGTTTCAGCTCTCAAGTCGCAATAAATGAGCTGTCAACCCAATGAACAATAGAATTATAAATAATAAAAGAGAAGATAAGTCTTATTTTAGAGCACCGATAACGTGGGATTGGTCCCATGTTTGCTCTCCGTTGCACTTAATTAGCGGAGCACATGGGATTAACCACATGTATCAAATACTAAATAAACATAGGTCCAACCTACCAACCTTTTCTTTATTTGGAAATTATGTAGGTCTTCCAAACAGAAAGAATAAACATAGTACCGTTCTATGGTATCATGCCTGTATATCCTCTTTAGTATGCATTCCGAGGTGATGCTAAAACGAAGTGATTAATGCTGCCAAAAAAATTAAAAAAAAAAAGAAAAATGACAAAGTTGACTAAAGTAACCATTGGACGAGGTGCCGCATGATGTTTCCAAGTAAAAATATCGCCCATGGACCCACTAGTGTCTTAATTAGGAACTATAATTGTCTTTTCTGTGAGCAGGAAATGTTTCCAAGTAAAAATATATAGCACAAAAATGTAAATATGTGTTTAATTAGGTACTAGGAACTATTATATTTGTCTACACTATTATAATTGACAGTGCCTCCTATTCTTACCTATTTGTTTGGGGGTTTTTAATTTTTTTGCCTTTTATATTCACGTTTCCTTAGGAAACAACCTAGTTGTAAACTGTTATTTATTATATTATAATAAGATCATGGGCCTAGACCCACATTTTTTCTTCCAAAAAAAAAAAAAAAACTGAATGAAAATGTGTGCCTGTCTTTCTTAGCCGTTTCATTTTGTTTCTATTTCGTATTATAACTTTTGATTTTGTAGAAAAATCAGCGACATTGTCATTGTTTATATGAAAACGTGATTACAAAATGAAAAATAACAACTGAGCTCTACACTTTTAATTTTTTAATCATTAATTTTTTTAACCCCATTTAGATTTTTTTTTTGTTAAAAAAAGAGGTTATAATCTCCTTAATTTTTTTTGAAATTAAATTAAATATCCAGAACGATTTTAGTCTAGAATGCAAATAATTAGCGGGGTCATATCTGATTCAAGATTGTAGGAGTTATGTCCAAATTAAGAAAAGTACGGGATTATATCTAATTTCCCCTAAATTAATATAAAGCAAAAAATAATTGCCAACAACTTCCAGCTGTCACTAGTTTAACTAAACTTCCACAAAAATAGCAGTTCATTAGTTCAGTGATTCCACATATTAGATTAGTTGAAGGGATGATATCTTAAAAGCTTTTACATATTCACATAAAAAAAAATTAAACATATGTACATTCAAATATTAAACAATATTAAATTGTTGGGAATTCACGACCCGTCTGTATCCCATTAAAAAAAAAATTAAGCATGTGCGACCATGTGAAGCTGTCTCTGACAGTAAGTTTTTAATATATATTAATTCCCTAGCTAATAAATCTAATCCTAAATGCCACATACTGTGTTAGGACAGGGCGATATATGATTTACCATTTTACTGTACCACTGCCAGGGATTAATGAAAATTGTTCAGACTAGCTAGTTTACAAGTTCAACCCATTGCAAGACGTGTGAATAACTGAATAGCCATAGTTTAAATGTCTCTAACTATGATTTTGAAACTATATAAGCCACGATATATATCAGAGTATTTAATTTATAAATTATCGTCAATTTGTTTAATGCAAAAGGTTGGGACTAGATACCTACTTTTTCATCGAAAGAAGTGTAGTCAATTTGTATTTTGGCTTATTAACTTTCGTATTTTGCCTCTCTCTGTGGAATACCAATAAAAAAGAAAAATGAAAAATTGAGAAGGGAGAAAGCTCTTATAGGTAAAAGTGTCATATTTAAGAATAAATGACGGTCCGTGATGCACGAACGATAGAGAAAGATAATGGAAAAAAAACGAAAAAGATAGATTTTTGTTGAAAATTATACAGATTCTCGATTTTTAATAAGTTTTATTCTCAAAATAACATAACTCCTTCCAGAAAGTATGACGGCTGCTTATATAGCAAGTACAAAATTCTAGAAAAACAGAATACATAAAAATTACTAAAACAACCCTAGAAATTATTCAAATTGTAAGGAAAGGTCCAAAAGTCCATGAAGGAAGGCTCGGATCGCAAATCCGAGCTGACGATTTGGCAAACGACAGCTTGCTGCGGTTTGATTTTCGGACTCTGAGTCGCGGAGCTCCTGTCAAAATTTCAGCCGGATCCGACGGTCAGATCAAAAGTTATATCTTTTTGTGGAGTATGCGGGGACCATATTGCATCAGTCCGTATCAGCCACAGAGATTTTGGCCTCTTTCAGTTTGATTATTAACATTAAAAATGATGCTAACCCGTCATAAATGCAGATACCTCTCTCTCTAACACTTTGATCTCTATTTATATGAACTTTCTCTCTCTATCTACCTACTCGTATATCTATATATGTAGATACCCTTCTCTTTTTGACCATTCAAACAGAGAGAGAGAGAGAGAGAGAGGCAGAGAGATGGGTGTATCCTCTAGAGATACAGCGAAATGGATGTTTTTTATTGTGCTGTTATGGGTTTCTAGTGAGCAAACTGCTGCTGTTACTAATCCTGCTCTCAAACCTGTTTACCATTTCAGGCCTCCTTTGCATTGGATTAACGGTACGCACATTTAATTTTCTCTTCTTGCCTTCTCTTAAGTGGGCAAACTAATAGTAAGGAGCTTACTTATTCTTTCTAATACGATTCATTGGGAATAAATTAATTCCACAAATTTGGCAACCATCTAAAATTTTTTCGATACAAGTTTAACTATTTAACAAACAACTTGAAATTTGAACGGTTCATGCTTTTGGTACAATGTCAAATAACAATGACATTGTACAAAATGTAACAGAACGTATTTAGAAAAGTTTTCGAACTGATTTAAGTAGTACCATTCCGATAGTCAAGGTAATTTATTGTTAATGATCCCAATTTCTTTTAATTTATTTTTGTTTGCTTCATTTTGCTCATTTTGTCAACTATTTAGAATCTCTTGTTGAAATCATGACAAGAGAAGAGTTAGTTTAGTTTCTTCTTTCATTTTATTATTAAATTTTTTATGAGCACTTGGACCTATGGTGCTCCTCCTTTTGATTCCTAATTTGCTATCTTGTTGGAGAACACCCTCCATTAGTCTGAAACTGAGAATAGTAACAAGTGGGTAATCATAAACTGTAGTAGCATTTTTCTTATTTTAAGAGGCGGGAAACCACATCCTGTAGTGAACTCATTTATTCTTTTAAGATAGGTTATTTTTGTGTGAATTAAATTGATATTCCTGTCAGAAAATGACAATAAATTCGCAACTTCTGGCTGTGAATACGGAATTAATAGTGAACTCATGGAAACAGCTAGGCATCTGATATAATTTATGTTTTGTACAAACTAACAGTAGAAAAGCCCATCATCTCAAATAATTATCATAGACTTAGAAGTTGTTCAAGCACTGGCTGCTCTAAACATTGTGTTATGTGATATCACAATATTTGTATTTACTTTTTTAGAGCAAATATATATATATGTAATACCAATTTACGCATTTTTGCTAAAGAATATATATATATGAAAATTCCAAAAATGGCAGGTTTTAAAAAATTCGAAAAAAATAGTAAAAAAATTTCAAAAAAAAAAATATAAAATTTGGTTTGCTATTAGATTTCAATATATAGATTGGATTTGTTTAATTAGATTTGTCAATTTATAAAACTACGGCACATATTGGTCGTGATGTACAAAAGCCCCAACACATCGCGATGCACCATAGCATCTCTCTCTCTCTCTCTCTCTCTCTATATATATATATATATATATATATATATATATATATAGAGTTTTGCTATGGTGAGTTGCAACTCACGAAGCCTTCCGTGAATTGCGATCAAAACTCTTGGATCTGATTCAAAATGATCGATCCAAACCGTCCAATATGATCTCCATATTGAAATCTCCTTACAGACCAAATTTTATATTTTTTCGAAATTTTTAAGTATTTTTTTGGAATTTTAGAAAATCGTTAATCTAATTAATTATGTACTATTCAAAAATAGCAGTTTTTAAAAATCCGAAAAAAATACTTAAAAATTTAAAAAATTATAAAATTTGGTCTGCAAGGAGATTTCAATATGGAGATCATATTGGACGGTTTGGATCAGTCATTTTGAATCAGATCCAAGAGTTTTAATTGCAACTCACGGAATGATCCGTGAGTTGCAACTCACCATAGCAAAACTCTATATATATATAGAGTTTAGCTACGGTGAGTCGCGACCCTCCGGTGAGTCGCGATCAAAACTCTTGGATCTAATTCAAAATGACTGATCCAAACCGTCCAATGTGATCTCCCTATTGAAATCTCCATGCAGACCAAATTTACCAAATTTTTCATTTTTTTTCGAAATTTTTAAGTATTTTTTTCAGATTTTTAAAAATTGCTATTTTTGAATGGTTCAGAACTAATTTGATTAACGATTTTCTAAAATTTTAAAAAAATAATTAAAAATTTTGAAAAAATAAAAAATTTTGTCTGCATGGAGATTTCAATAGGGAGATCATATTGGATGGTTTGGATCGGTCATTTTGAACTAGATCTAGGAGTTTTGATCACGACTCACCGGAGGGTCATATATATATATAGAAAGGATTCAATCAAAGCGCTTTGACCGAAATCCTGGTTAAACCCCGTTAGATCTCAATTTTGAAAGTTCAAATGACCGATCCAAACTGTTCAATATGACTCCATATTGAAATCTCCTTGCACACAAAATTTTATATTTTTTTTTGAAATTGTTAAGTATTTTTTTTGGATTTTTAAAAACTTCTGTTTTTTAAGGGTTCAGAACAAATTAGATTAACGATTTTCTAAAATTCGAAAAAATACTTAAAAATTTTAAAAAAATATATAAAATTTGGTATGCAAGAAGATTTCAATATGGAGATCATATTGAACGGTTTGGATCGGTCATTTAAACTTTCAAAATTGAGATCTAACAGGGTTTAACCAGGATTCCGGTCAAAGCGCTTTGATTGAATCCTTTCTCTCTCTCTCTCTATATATATATATTTGTCTTAAAGCAAACGTGTATTAATTTATTTTACCAAGCGTCTTTTGTTGTTTTTAACAAAATTTCATAAGGCATTATTTGCTTCTTGAATCTATTTCTTTTACTTCTAAATGATTCTATCATATTCTAACATCCAACTTTTCATGTTCTCTCCTTTCCCGGGGAAACATTGCGGTGTTATCAACAAAATGGTGCCCACCAGATCCAAATGGTACGTTCCACATGTACTCTATTTTTTTTCCATTTTTTATTTTTTGCGATAAAAATTGCCTATATAATTTCTTTAGTATTTAAAAGTAAGAAAGAAAATTACTAGATTGGACTGCAAATATGCACGTAAGTCAATTGATTCCTCGAAATCTGATGAGAGTTGAGATATAAATCTGATCAGGGCCGATGTATTACAAGGGATTCTACCATCTTTTCTACCAATACAACCCCAAAAGTTCGGTTTGGGCCAACAACATTGAGTGGGGCCACTCAGTATCAACAGATCTAATCAACTGGATTGCCCTTGAGTCGGCAATCACACCATCAAAACCCTTTGATATATATGGTTGCTGGTCTGGCTCAGCCACAATTTTTGAAGGCACACCAGTAATTGTCTATACTGGTATTATAGCAAAAAATGACACTGATCCAAACACTATACCGTGGATCCAAGTACAAAATATAGCATACCCCAAGAACTTGTCTGATCCGTATTTGCGTGAATGGGTCAAACCCGATTACAACCCAATTATTCCAATTGGACCCGGAATCAATGGAACTGAATTCCGAGACCCAACAACGGCTTGGTATAATCCATTGGACAAGCAATGGAGGCTGGGGGTTGGAAGCATGTGGGACTATGAAGGCAAAGTTCTCTTGTATAAGACCACGGATTTCAAGACATGGGTCAAAGCAACGGACCCGCTATACTCCATTAAGGAAGCACGTATGTGGGAGTGCCCCGACTTTTATCCAGTGTCCATTAAGGGTTCTTTAGGTCTTGACACATCTGTGTATAGTCAGGACACTAAGCACGTGCTGAAGGTGAGCATGTCCTTAGATGGGCGCGATCGTTATACTATTGGTACATACGATACAAAAAGAGATAGATATACACCAGATGCCACATTTGCAAATAATAAATACGGGTTGATGTACGACTATGGCAATTTCTATGCCTCAAAGACATTTTATGATCCGGTTAAAAAGAGAAGAATTTTGTGGGGATGGTCGAATGAATCAGACACTGTTGAAGAGGATAACATCAAAGGCTGGGCTGGGATTCAGGTAATTCTATTTGCAATTATTTTTCTATTTGCTATCAAGTAATTTTCAACCTAGTTGAAAACTTTTAAATTCCCCTTATGTTCTTACCAAACATAAATGCAGGGGTTAATCTGAAATCTACATAGTCATCTATATCATTATTTAGATGTACTCATATATGGTTTTCATTTAATTATGGTACTTTGGTTGTTTGATTGTATAGTTGATCCCAAGGACAGTTTGGCTAGATCCAAGTGGGAGGCAGCTATTGCAGTGGCCAGTGGAGGAGCTCAATTCTCTAAGGGGATCACATATCGGTGTTACATCAACAACAGTCAAGCAAGGTGGCCTTCAGCAAGTAGTAGGAATTCAAACGGCTCAGGTATGTACAACAGTACAATACATTAAATTTAATTAACCAGACTGTTAATATATAATTTTTATTTTGCCCATTAAAACTAGCTAGGTATGTAATTTGTAGTGTGTATCAAATTACCTACGTAGATACTTCAAAAGTTTGTGGTCAATTTGTTTTCCCTTTACATTAATCACTTTCTAGATTTAAAATGGATAGGTTTGATTCCTTCAGAGCAATGATCATGCCAATCTTATTTTTGGGTTTTCAATTTTCTGATTAGATCAGTACCCTAATAAAGTACGAGCTGTGTTCAATTCCAACTCCATATTTTTTCCCTAAAAAAATATAAATATTGTTCTTTTTTCATAATTCATAAGCTGTGTTCTCTGCTGAGAGTTTTCAGAAAATTTTGTCATTATTAGGCTGATGTAGAGGTGACATTTGAGGTATTGAGCTTGGACAATGTAGAGCCATTTGATACGAAATATGCAAATGATGCACAAGCTTTCTGCAAAATCAAAGGACCAGATGTGAAAGGTGGAGTCGGTCCCTTTGGTCTTCATGTTTTGGCCACCACAGATTTGCAAGAGAAGACCTCCGTCTTTTTTAGAGTTTTCAAATCATACGACAAGCACGTTGTGCTCATGTGCAATGATGCCACCAAGTATGTTCACTTGTTTTCTCATTTCATCTCAGTCATTGGTGGCATAGAAAATGCAGCTTACATTGGAAATATGGAGTCAAATTATCATTGGAAAATAAACATTATAATATATTAAGTATATGGAGCACAAGACAAATGTATTATGGTATCGATCGTTGCAAGAAGCATGTTCATGATTAATTTCTCGAAAATGAATCTGCGCTCATTGTGGGATGCATTTCATGATTAAATAACGTATTTTCTCTTCTTGCTTAAACAAACAGGTCAACTCTTGCAATGAACGAGCTGTATAGACCTACCTTTGCTGCCTACGTAGACATCGACCTTACCAAGTCAAGAACAATCTCTTTAAGGACTCTTGTACGTTCACTAATTTCTTCATACATTTACCTTTCCTTTTTGACAATTATCAATACCCAATTGCAGGTCCCTTGTGACGCCCATATTTGTGCATAAATATCTTATAACCAATGGAGCAAATTTTGGGGAAAACTGGGCTATTAATAACTCATTATCTCTAAACTTGCATGCGATCCCTAAATGAAACAACACCAGTATATCCATTAGAAGTACTGAATAAACTGACAAATCATGTCTGACCTGGAACGCTGCAAAATAGTTTAGAAATTGTTGTACTTATGATTTGCACTAATATCATCTTATCTGACTGGTGATCCTTTTTTTTCACATTGATCTGGCATAGCTTGACCGCTCGGTTGTGGAAAGTTTTGGAGCAGGAGGCAAGACGGTGATATCATCGAGGGTATACCCGACGCTTGCTGAAGGCCATCATGCGCATTTATTTATCTTTAACAATGGTGTTACTGATATCAAAGTTGACAAACTTGATGCTTGGGAGATACAAAAACCACTTATGAATGTTGGCGCGTAGAATTTTATTACGAGTCAGGTTTCAGTAAAGTGTTATTCAATGAATTTTTGATTTGAAGCATATCTGTTGTTTTGAAGTAACTTGTGAAGAAGCTTACAGTGTTTCTCTCAATCTATTGTTCCAAGAAGAAAAACTACAATAAGTTATATATTTTTGTATTATCTTGCTTTATCTTTTTCTAATGTTAATTATTATTATTTTATTATTATACTAATTTTTTTTTAAAAAAAAAGATTAGATTGCATTAAGCTTTTTCAACTTTATATATTTTTCAAAACATTTGCAGGACTGTGTTTCCAACTTGCAAATTCTGCAAAATACCAATATGAGAGGGACGCTGATGACAATCAGAATTCGGACCCAATAAACTAATTTGGGAGTATACAAAACCCCCTCGATACATTCTGCTAACTAAATAGGTTGGATTAAGTTCGGTTGCGCCGTCGTGTCCAATGAACTAGCGTGGCAGGTAAATAGTGCAGTGAGATACCTTGTGGGTAATTCAAAACATTGCTGAGCCGTATGTACTAAATTTCCCCTTTTTCTTTTAAGGTGTAGAAAATCAAAAGAGACAAAAAGTACAAAGCAACATTATTAAAAATTCTACAATTTCTAATTAACTCCCGATCGAATTGCAATTTCCCAAATAAATCTGGCGCGAGGTGATTAACAATTGTATTATAAAAGCAGAACTGAACACAAATTAATGTGAAGGTGAAACCCAACCCATACTTCGCTACAAGAGCCTGCTATTTTTCAAAGGCCAGACTTGGTTTACAAGCCCATGAAGTCCTACCCCAGTAATAGACCTCTTAAGTCTTAACCATATCATAATATTCACAAATTTCGAAAATATTCTAAAAATAATCTAAATTTTAACACTAGTTAGTATCAGTTTTCCAAAAACCGGTACTAGTTATTATCGGTTTTCCAAAAACCGATACTAGTTTTTTTTTTTTTTTCTTTTTAGCGGTTTTTCAGTTAAAATAATAATATTTTTATTAATTTAATTAATGTTAAATAAATATTAATATGTTTGATTGATGAAAAAGATAATCTATAGTTGCTTTGAACATATTTAATCCTATTTGTTTATTTTGGTTTGATTTTTAGTTGTTTTAATTTGTTTATTTAATTTTAATAACACCACGGCTTTTAATTAGATAGATTATTTATATCCATTCCATCAGATTGTGCAGTGTTTTCGATGTCAACATAGACTGCAATAGTTCTGCCCCTCTACAAGATCAATTTCCCCAAAATGCCCCAATGATGGTGGACTATGCTCATTTCTATTCCCCTAATATTGTCCATATTTGCATCACTAAAAGATAATTGATAATTATTATCAATAAAACAGATTTTTTGCTATAATTCAAGCTGGCACTAACCCTCCTGCTTACATGGCTGTAACGCCATCAGGCACCTCACCGTTAGCAGTCTAAATATCAAAATTTTAAAATTTAATGTTTATTAAGACTACTGTTGAAAGTAAAATAGAGGTGAGGGATAGTGGTCTTAACAGAGGTACGACTGTACGAGTGATTAAAAGCAACACAAAAAGACGGTTGTTGCTAATATTCAAATAGGAATGGCTGAGTGATATGATTGCCGTGACTGTATATTGTTGATAAGCTACATTGCTACAACTTACAAGTGGGTACCGCACTAGTTGTTTATGGTGGGCCCAAGTTTCCTAATGCGACGACAAGTCCCATCTGAGACACCCTCTTCCAATCGAAAGACTAGCATACAAATCAAAAGACCAACATATATAACATGAAAGGTCAATATACTCATTAAAAAGAATATTTAAGAAATTTAATCTATTAAATATAAAATGGAAATAATAAATTGAAATGATCATGAAATGTCAATTTCTTTGAAACGTGTCAGCTACTGCCAAACCTTAATAAAGAAATAAGAAAACTAATGTGATCTCTCCGCGATGGTAAATCAACCTTATGGAGCTAGCTTTTCTTGAAGGTCTTCATCAAGGTAAAAAGGAGGTAATATAATTATATGATAAAAAGTCAATTTATTCAAAATGCGTGACGCAACATACCGTCCAATTCATTAAAGGAGCTCGATTTTTTCTTCATGAAGAGCCATCCAATCCAGATCCCAATCCCCAATTGATATCATTTTTATGATGATATAACAAAAATGATATCAAAATACATTTATTGTATTGATATCCCATTTTTTATATCATTTTTAATTAAATCATGGTAATCATTATTCATATAAAAAAGTACGATTATTACTGGTAATATTTAAAATATATTATTATAGTAATATATTGTTCTTTAGTGCATGCAATATAATTCTTTTTATTGTTATCATTATTTTTTTTTTGTTTCAGTGATGCTATCATCATCATCATCATCATCATTACTTTCTTATTTCAATTTTGAGGTATCAAACATTTTTCGCAATGATTAACCAATTATTAATAATTAGGAACGCATATGGTAAATGGGCTATTAATTAGTTAATTCAACTATAAGTAGACCCGGTTCTTTAACTAGGGCTATTAATGAAATTCGTTTGCTCGTTTACTCTATCTGTATGTATTTAATAAAGCTGGTATGGGTAAGATTTTATTTTTATTAAATTAACGAGTATGGATATGGGTATGGGTAAAGAAAAAATCTGTTAACTTATCGGATACGGGTATATATGGGTGAGAGTTATTACGTACCCATTATTTAATGGATAAAATTTTACAAACATATATGTATATATATAATCATGTTTTAGCATATTTCATAAAATATTGTATTATTTTCGATGTTCATCAGAATTTATTTATGTTGATGAAGAAATTAATTTTCACTCTATTATATTGTAATTTATAATTAGTTTTTTTTTCCCTTTTTTTATATCAATTGACATGAGAATAAATTTTATGATTTTTGTTATATCTAAATTTATAATTTATCTGTATATTATTAAATTAATAATATTATTATTATCTATTATGGAATATTACATTCTCTTACTGTTAATATTTAATAGATACGGGTAGGATATGGATAAAGACATTTTTTAATAGGTACGTCTAGGGTATAGATAAGAAAATTATAACGGGTATGGATTTAAGATATTAATCGTATCGTATCCTACTCATTGAAAACTCTATATTTTAACTCACAAGCCCTTATATATATGTCACCAAAATGTTTAAAACTTCATTACGGAGGTCCCCTTTAATTTTCTATCTCAGTAAGGTGTGCTTGTGTGAAGCCCTCCACTTTTATCAAGGTTTTGACGTTTAAGATTTTCTTTCTTCTTTTCCTTTTTGCTTTAATTTTTCTTCTTTTAGCTTTCTGTAATCTTTTATCCTGCAGTAAATAGTTTTCTTATCAATGAATTTGCCGGTGTGGCAATCGCCACCAATCCGTCAATTTTTCTTTCTTTTAGATTTAAGCTGCAGAATTTATGGATATGTATATATCCCATTAATTTTGGTCAACCCGCTATCAAGCATCAACTTTACTGTAACTAAAATTTACTAATTATTCAATAAAATTAGTATCAATATTTAACATCTCATTGCCTACGTATAAACATAATTTAGAATTTTCAAGAAATAAAATCATATATATTTTGTGACAGCTGTGGTTCTAATTCTTATCCCTCGCATTCTCCATGGACTGTTAAGATATTAATTAGAACAATAAATTTGATAAATATATTTACCGACCCAATCAACGGTCGGGTGGGGGTGGGATAAAAAGTGAGCTAAGATAAATTGCAAAGATTAAAATAAGTGGCTATTGATGATTTTAGAAAATTGTAATTTTGTTTCATTTAAAAAATGAAATTAGGTGGCGCTCCCACTTTTTTTTCAAAAAAAAAAAAAAAATGGCTAATGATGATGACTTCGTCAACATTCTATGAAAATAAAACATAAGATGAAGTTCTAACGCTTCAAAAAAATTATAATTAACAGACGTTATATCTTTCATTAATTAATTCAAGCTGGCTTAACACTCCAGCTATCTCACACCGGTAGGTGGTATTAATCTGTCGTGCTTTCCCTTCCTGTTTAAAAGACATGAACTGCGCAGTGAATGATTTCGTTCCTTGTTTTCTCTGGTGCCGTTGGTTTGAACTTTGAAGCATGGTTCGAAGAATCGGACGATTCCAAGTCAACTCGACCGAGTTGGAACGGACTCGGCAGGCGGCGATCCGGCTGATGGAGGTTTGGAGCGGAATCGGACTGGAACGCTGAAATAAGTCGAAAAATTAATAAAAATTTGGCAGAATTGGATGGGAAGCGCCATTTTAGCACAAATGCCATCCGTTCGAGTAACCATTTCAGCACACATATCAATCGAAAATTGAGGTAGTAAAGCGGTGAGGGAGCGTAAATGGGTGAAAACTGAAAAAAACAGTTGGATTGGGGACGAAACAGGAAGACTTGAAGAGAGAGAAAAGAGTATGATATCTAGGATCTAATGTGGCCATAATATGGAGGAAAAGTGAAGCGGGTCAATTTGAATGATATAAAACTTCGTAATTGTATTTTCTACATTTTAGTTAATTTTCATGTTTCTGCTTATTTATTTTTTAACTAATTATCGTAATAATACTTATTCCATACGTTTTCATATTTTTTTTCTAATTTTTAAGAACATAAACTGAGTTTCCATAGTTTTTCATACTTTTCCAAAAATCTGAGTTTTCGATCCGAATCACCTGATTTTTTCCGAGTCATCTGATTCGACTCCTGTGACCAAATCATCGTTTGAAGCACGCCATGTCTCTCTCAACCATATATAGTCCATAAACTAATAAGAATAATATCATAGCATTTTCTTGGAGTATCTCTTGTTTTTTGTGATTATTTAATTATGGAGGAAATTTTTCTCAAAATATTAATTATTCTGGGAAATTTTATTGAACTCGACAACACTTTTTCAGCATTTTTACATCATTTGGAAATTTGAAACAGTATTTTATTGTGCATTGACAAACACAGTCCTTTTTTACGCAGAACGGGAAGAAGATGTGGAAGCTTATAATTGCAGAAGGTGGACCACTGGTGAAAACTAGCAACGGACATATTGGAAGAGATACATGGGAGTTTGATGAGTCGCTCAGTTCGAGTGAAGATCTAGCAGCTGTAGAAAGAGCTCGAGAAGAATTTTACCAAAATCGGCACCATAGGCCGGAAAGCTCAGACCTACTTGCAAGGATGCAGGTTCAATTTGTGTGCCAATGAACTTGATATTCTTATTAGTCTAATCTGTTTATTACAAGTTATTAGATAATAATCAGGGCTTACAATAGAAGAGTTTGATTTTGCTCTGTCTTAAAAGGGTGGGCCATTATTGCTGTGCTCTATATATGGTGTTGCTCAGGGGCGAAGCCACATTATGATTGGTGGGTTCATGGACCCACCTTAAATTTACTTTGACACTTTTACTTGTTTGTAAATAAATAAATAAAAAAAACACAAGAGTCAAGGACCCATCTTAAAATTATGAAGGACCCAAGTAGACATGTCGCATCTGATTTGAATAGTATAACGACTCGTAAAATATCGCACATGGACTCATGTCGCATTTGTTCCTGAAGAATCGCCTTCTTCCTTTCTCAGCAATGAATCTTATTAAGATAAAACTTATAATAGAATAGGAGATGCTTGGATTAATGATTCTTGACTCTTGAATTATTATTCTTTATATTAGATATATTATTTTGGATCTTATATTGTTATATAATATATATTTGATTTCTCATGTTTTTTCTATGTGACATTATTTCAGCGCTGTTTATTTAACAATTATTATTATACTATGTCTATATTAGACTCAAGATTTTAAAATTTAATTTGTGTGGTTTAGTGGTTAGGTGGTGATTTAGCGTGTATTGGTGATAAAACGAATAAAATATTTATGCAGTATGGATTAAAATCTAGATAAAATGGTGGTAAAACGAATAAAAGGAAGCTTTTTAAAAGCTTAATTTAGACATTATCTCACACATATATCTTAAAAAAAATTTGTGGACCCTGCTAGCACGAAATCCTAGCTATGCCTCTGGTACTGTTGCTGTTCTCCGTGGATATTTCTTTCAATATTGTTTAACTAATTACGATTTACTCTGTACCCTAGATTAGAAATTTCAGACTAAATATGAAGTAAATTCACATACTACATGCTGGAGTGATGCAAGAAAAGGAAACCAACAGAATTAGCCTATTTCTATCTATTTCCATATAATTTATCTCCAAATTTTAATTAGCTTATTAATTTCTATTTATTTTCATATTATTTATTTCCAAGTTTTGATATGTTGAATTAGAAAATGTATCGGGATTTAGATTATTATGCAACTATATATGAATAATTCTGCTTTAAGGAGAAACATATTTTATTAGAGACTAAAAAATAATATTAGAGAATTGAGAATTTATGTGATCTGGACAAAAATCTCTCTTTTTGTATTTTCTCCATTATCTTTCTCTATAATTCGTGCATCATGAGGTATAGTTAAACCATAGCTCAAATGGGACTAAAATTGAGTGAGTAATTTTTGTTGTATTCCATATATTAAGTATTTTATTTCCCTTGCCTTCACATTTAAATTTTTTATATAGGAAGCTAATTAATTGAAAACTGACCATTTCTGTTCGGCTTGCATAAAAAATATTTTCCATAAACTACATGGATCATAATACCTCAATAACCTTGCAAGCTTCCAAAATGCTTATTTGTTTGACTTGCAGCTAGCTAAAGAGAACAACTTTGATTATTTCAAAAAACCAAGCAAAAATTGTGAAAATACTGAAAAATCAGTATCAGAAGCTGTGCAGAGAGCAGTTGATTACTTTTCAGCAATTCAGGCAAAGGATGGGCATTGGCCTGGGGATTTTCCTGGACCATTATTTCTCACACCTGTTATGGTACTTGATACTTTCTTAAAAAAAAAAAAAATTATTCACCACTTTATTTCATTGCTCTTTTTTTTTTTAGTTCAATTCATGTACAGTATCTCTGTAAACAGATAGCATAAAATTATTATTTCAAAATATTTGTGCCTTCAATTTTTGTTGTCTTAACATTGTGGAGATTAATATTGTTATTCCTTGAACTGTACAATGAAATTAATGTTCTTCAAATTGTGTAATTATTTAGACAACAATGACAGGTCTAGGCAAAGAGAACCAGAGCGATAGGTTTTACGATACAATAGATTTAAGGGATTAGGATTTAATTTGTAATCCACGCCAACTTATTTTGTATATTTTTTCTAGTTTTCATTCTTTTGGTGAAATAATTGTGCGAATTATTCATTCTTGTGACAGATTTATATTGTTGATGCAGGTAATTGTTCTGTACGTCACCGAATCCCTGGATGTGTTATCTTCTGTGTGTCAGACAGAGTTATGTCGGTACATGTATAACCTTCAAGTAAGGCTACTATCAAATCCAGAGTTCGTTCAATATATAAAATTTGTTGTGCTAGCTGCATAAAATGGAAAAGACTGTTTTTTTTATTTATGGTTTTTTAAAAATAAATAGCATGCCCTATATATAATTGTAGTATTTTACACTTCAGGTATTCATGCATTGTTATATTATAATCCATGAAGATATTTTTTCCAAAATTAAAATTGTATTTACTTTCCTTCTGTAAAATTAATACAAACAACAGAACGAAGACGGTGGTTGGGGTCTAAATGCAGAGATGCCCAGTTGCATGATTTGTACTGCTCTAAATTACACAGCTTTAAGGCTCCTGGGGGAAGAGGCTAATAGCGGGGATGACGAGGCCATGCATCACGCTAGAAAATGGATCCACGATCATGGTGGCGTTACTTTGATACCACTATGGGGAAAATTTCTTCTCTCGGTAAAAGTTTCTCCCAACTCTCTTTATTTTTGTTTATTTATTTATTTTTGTTCTCCAACTTCAGAAACGGTTTTTGCTCATGCATCTGTAACCTTTTCATTTTCTTTTTTTCGAAAAAGCAGCAGAAATCAGTTGCCATGCTAACAATTAAAGAATAATTAAAATCATAAAAGTATCAAAAAACTTTATCAGCATCTGCCTTGCAACTGATTACTCTTTATATTAGCATGGCAATTGAAATGAATATCACATTTAACGTAAACGTATGATTATATATAGATTATATGGAGAATTATGCTTTTAAAACAATTTCACACAGAAATTTCTAAATTGAATAATATATTATGAGAAATGAAAATTTACACAAAAGAACTGTCCCAAGATCTGGCCGACAAAATTGCACTCTGACATTACCATATAAACTTCTAACAGGTTCTTGGAGCATATGAATGGTCGGGTGTGAACCCCTTGCCGCCTGAGCTTTTTCTTCTTCCTTCCTTCTTCCCCATTCATCCAGGTATAATTCCTTGCATATCATTGTATCTGGTCTGGTAGTGCAAAAGTACGCAACTTAACTAGCATTTTGTAATTCAGGGAATTTCTTCTGCCTTTTAAGATTGATCATGGTGCCAATGCTCTATTTATATGGAAAGAGGTTTGTCGGTCCGATCACAGATATAGTGCTATCTTTAAGAGAGGAGTTACACATTCAGCCATACCACAGCATAGATTGGAACCAAGCACGCAAGTTGTGCGCTAAGGTAATAGCTCCTTTGCTTTCGTTATGTTTTTAATTGACCCTACTTTACCTTATTCTTTGTTATGCTTTTGGTCTAATAAAATTATATGTAATCTCAATGTAGGAAGACCGTTTTGTACCACCGTCAAAAGTTTTGGACTACCTGTGTGAATTCCTGTACAAAATAGGTGAACCTGTTCTTACCACTTGGCCCTTTTCACTAGTGAGGAAAAACGCGCTAAATGCAATAGAGAAATATTTACGATATGAAGATGAGAACATAGGGTACATCTGCTTGGGAGCAATTGAAAAGGCAAGTATTTCTCCATGCTAGTTCCTTTGTTTTTGTTGTTGTTTCTTTCTTTTTTTTTAAAAAAAATTGTATTTCTTTTTCGGTGCACCATCATCGATCAGAAAGGAAAACATCTTTTACTTCTTGTATATGAAAAGAACAATTCCAATGATTTACACTTTCATTGTTAGGTAGTTTTGGTTCAATTTCCCAAAAATCATGTCCTATAAAAGCATCTTGGATTCCTTCAGTACCATACAAGTCCTTGTACTAGTCTAAATTATAGTTGTTCAATAGTCGGTTTGTTATATTTAACTCATCATTAACATCAAGTCAAAATTAAAATGTTTCTTACTATTATAAGTGGGTATTTATGAAAGGTCTTTGTCTTGAACCATCTCTGTCTAGAATTTTTCCAATATATTCTTCATCTTTTAAAAAAATTATTTAGATGTTCTTTCGAATTCTTCTAGGCTTTATTCCCTTTCGATTAAATCATGTACCTACGGGCATTTTCTTTGCCGTTTGCACACAAAAAAAAAAAAAAAATCTTAAAATCATGCACAATCTAAAAAAGTAATATTCTCATGACTTCATAAATTTTTTAGTCACATGGTAGTTATGCAATTACAAATAACTATTTTATGCAAGTTGGCTATATTAAGGTTTTCCTCTAGCAACCATTTCTGAATTGATTTTTGTAATTGTGAAATTACAAAGTTTTTTTATGTGTTTTATGCAAATATGAATTGAACTTATAGTACCTTGAACAGGCCCTTAGGATGCTCAGTTGTTCAGTGAGGGCTCCGAAAAGCAAGAGCTTTGAGGAGCATCTTGCCAGAGTGCCAGATTTTCTATGGATTGGTGAAGACGGCATGAAAGTTAGGGTAAAGATTTTCAGTTTACTGTATTTTTCCAGTTCGAAGGAAGTCACTAAAATTTTTTACAATATGAGAATTATGAACTGTGTACAGTTCTTCTGATAAAATTACAATTGAAAACTAAAATGATAAATTAGGGATAAATTGAGGACAAAAAATTATATAATTAAGTACTTCACAGTCTGAAGCAGAGATAAAAAGTTCAGGGCCTTAGGATTGTAAGTTCAAATATATAAAGCTGAAAACATAAAAAAAAAGAGAGAGATTCTATCATAACCTAAGTTGAATTTCTTAGTTGATTGAGAAATACATCCGACAGTTGGAAGGGTGGATGGTGATAAATAAGGAATGACATGTTAAGTGAAAAAGGAATAAGAAGTGAAACTTCACATGTAATTAATTATATTTCTCAATGATGAATTACTTTACAAGGGATGACACATAAGCTGCTAGCGGCAGGAGAAACTCTACTTTAGTAATTCAACAGTGGGGGTGAGAACATGCTTTCACAACAAAAGCAGATGCGAACTTGACTTGGGATATATAGTTTATACGATTGTGCAAATTTTGACCCTCTTCCTTTTCTCCTACTATAATTAGGCATGCTCATCCGAGTCATGGGATGCTGCTTTCGCAGTTCAAGCAATTTTGGCTTGTGACGTTGCCAAGGAGAAGTGGAATACACTAAGAAAAGCCCATGATTTCTTAAAAGCCTCACAGGTAAACAGATTAATTTATTGAACTTATGCTCTGAGTTTCTATAAGTATCGTACATTCTCAGTTAAGCAATTCACAAAATGCTAGATAACAATTACCCACTATTGCGAATAAATTTATTTAAAAAATTCGAAAAGAAGATAATTTATGTCAAAGATCAGGTATTTCGTAGAAAATATTTTCTGAAATTCAAAGAATAATCCGAAAATAATTCTAATCCTAGTCTATGGTAACCTTCTTTTCTTCAGATACTGGACAATCCTACAGGTGACTTTGGCGCGTATTATCATCATTTCTTTAAAGGTGGTTGGAACATGGGGACTGTAGATGAGGGATGCCCTATTTCAGACTGTACTGCAGAGGCTCTCAAGGTTACATTTTAACTGTGACACTAAGATAGTTTAATTTGCATAGTCTATAAATGAACTTAAAAATAGTTCCTGATTTTGCTATTGACAGGCATTGATATTGTTGGCAAGGAATCCACCGGAACTTGTTGGTGACCCTGCATCCACTGAAAGCATGTATGAAGCTGTCAATTTCATCCTGTCTTTGCAGGTCCTTCTTTCTCTGTTTTTTATTTCGTTATCTTTCCTTCAGTGAAAAGCAGGACAAATATTTTGCAGTCACCCTATTTTCTTGACTCACAAACCAGAAAGAGTTTATGCAGAACCCTAATGGTGGTTACTCAATGTCGGAATTGCAACGAACATATTCATGGATTGAGGTATTATTTTTTAGTAACAATTACATATTCGTTTTTGTGTCCTTTTTTTTTTCTTAGGAACCTGCAATAATTGAGGGGAAATGAAAGCAGAGTTATTTCATTACAACAAAATAAGTTCAAGAGACCTCTGTTTTTTCTTCCAACGAAACATTAAATGTGTTACCTTTTATGTTAAATCAGGCTCTCTTCCTGATCTAGCATTGCCTATTGTAATTATTTCTTCTATTATTTTAATGGTAGGCGTTAAACATGACAGACATGTTTCCTGGCACTACAGTGGAATCTCAGTAAGACTTGCAAACTTGTCATAGAAAGTTCCCATTAATTGCAATGTTTGGAACAAAAAAAAAAAAAAAAAAAAAAAAAAAAAAATGAAGAGTACAAGACTTCCAATAATTTCAGATATGTGGAGTGCACATCATCAGCCATCCAAGCATTGTTGCTGTTTCATGAGAAATATCCCTTGCACCGCGTGGATGATATACGAAACTGTGTAAACAGGGCGATCAATTACGTTCAAAAGACACAAAATGATGATGGTTCATGGTAACAACTATCTGTTGCATTGAAGTTTTTTAATTTCATTCTTCTCAATTTGCTTGAGTTTGATAGCTTCATTTTTGTAACTTTTCCTTTTTATAACTTAATTTGTTGTTCGCATTTTTAATTTCATGCCGGGCAGAGACGGAGCCGAGTGAGACAAATCGGGTGCAATTGACCTCATTTGTTTATTAATTAGACATATAAATATATACTTTTGTATTTTATTTAAGTAGACTATACAAAAAACATTCATTCTTGAAACCCCACAAATATGTAAGAATTACTATATTATGAAGAGACCAAATTTTACATTTTTTCGAATTTTTTTTTTTTTTGCTATACATTATGATTTTTTCAAAAAAAAAAAAAAACACTATAGTGGGAGTATTTTAGGCCCTCTAATTTGAAAATGACATAATATATAGCAAAAAAATTCTAAAAAAAATATAAAATTTGGTCTCCAAAGATATTTCAATATGAAGAATAACTTGAACAGTTCGGATCGACTGTTTTAATATTGAATTTAAAAAATAAAATGTGGTCTCCAAAGTTAGACTTTTGTGCTATAAATATGATTATTAAATTGATGTTAATTTTAATATTAATTTTGAATTCCATATCGAAATTTTCTGGCTCGTCACTGATGCCGGGGAGTATTCTACTATCTTAGATGAGGTTTACCATAGAAGAGAGTCTTTGTAAAAATGCAACCACATAAAAAACGACTTTTTTTTGACATAAAAAACGACTTTACCGATATAGATACAATACAAGCTATTACAAAAAGGAAAATTCGTTTATGTATATGCAGGTTTGGCTTTTGGGGAGTGTGCTACACTTATGGCACATGGTTTGCCATAGAAGCTCTGATAGCGGCTGGAGAAAGCTATGGAACTTCTGGGGCCATCCGCAAGGCTTGCGCATTTCTCCTGTCAAAACAGTTGAAGGATGGTGGCTGGGGAGAGAGTTATCTTTCCTGCATAAGAAAGGTACAATTTGGCGCATATTCCATACATGCTTTAAAAAAAACAAATTGGGTCAACGAGATGATTTTTGCAGGTAAAAGAGCTAGGCTTCAAACAGATATCAAACTTTATTTTGGGGAAAAAATATCATTGAATAGCTTATTCCTAAAAAGCGAGTCATGTTGTGCTGGATTAATTAGAGAACTCCAGCAGTCAGAACATGCAGTCAACACTAATTTGTTTATGATTTTTTGACCTCCCTAAAATTATAGATAGCTAATTCAGTTTGAATAATGTAAATCTTTTTTCCTTTCCAAATATTTTAGAGGAGAGTCCTGGCAAATTTTTTTGAAAACACTATGCTAATTACTGTACAGGAATACACAAATCTAGACGGAAATAAATCAAATCTGGTCAACACAGCATGGGCAATGCTCGCTCTTCTGAAAGCTGGCCAGGTTTTTACCTTGACTCTGTCGTTAATTATGTATCACAAATTTGATATTGAAATTTTGAATAACAAATATCATTGGTTATCTTCTAATTAAAAAACACAATTTGATGTGTACTGTTAATATGACAAAAACATCTTCAAACAATTCTCTTCCTCAAGGTTATGAGCCAGTAATTAAGTTGTGATATTAAGGTCGCAATTAAATATCAATTTAAAGAAATGGCAATTCTATAATACCATATATATACACGACTGAACAAATGACATACCATGGAAGTTGTGCTATATATCAAGTTCACCAATACTTATGAACATGAGTATTTTTTTTAAGTGACATTCCTGCTAGTTATATATTTAATGGCCCGGATTCAAGGGTATTATAGATGAGGTTATATACATGCCAGTTTTGTTATATTTTTGAAGTACTACGGTTCCTTTGAAGTTACACTTCTTGTCAGTTAAGTATAAAACTATAAATCAAAATAATTTGCTTCAGCACGTCACATTAAACTCTTTTTCCCTTTTAAATATACACGACACTGAAGCAAAGCATCAGCTGAGTCTCTTGTATATGTATAACTGACATACTATATATACGAACAATTGAGGTTGAAATAAATCCAACTCCATTGCATCGGGCAGCCAGCCTCCTAGTTGACATGCAATTAGACAATGGAGACTTCCCCCAACAGGTACGTCACCTTACTGATACCACCACAAGCAAACAGATTCCGTTTTCCTTACAAAATATTAAGGATCAAGACTGAAATTAATTCAATCAATCAATAAATTCAAATTTAATAACATAAAACCAGTGTTTGGAATACCATGCCATGCTGGTTGACATACAGGTAAAACCAAAATAGTAGAACTCTGGCCGATATGGCAGCTTCCATAAAGAATGAAAATCCAGAACGCTGGTCGGCATGCATGGCTTCGGATGAAGTATTTTGAAATGTTGTTAAAAACTAATATTAATATGAAATCTATCATTGACAAACCGACCAATACAACATGCATGACTTGTTTTGTACTAGCACCTGCTACTAACAAGGTAGCTACTGAAACTCTGCAATTATAATGTATTTCTATATATTTGGAATAATACGACTTGATTTGTACTACAGGAAATGACTGGGAGTTTCTTCAATAGTGGGTTACTAAATTATATGGCATACCGTAACATCTTTCCCATTTGGGCTCTTGCAGAATATAAGAAAAGAGCTCGAATCTCCTAAGCCACGTAGATTTTTTTTTAGTTGTATTGTTTTCAAAGTAAAAACAATGGCAACTTATTTTTTATTTTTATTGTTTTTGAATTTTGCATATGCCATATGAAAATAACAACCTAAACAGAGTAGCTTCTTGTTGGTTCTGGAATCTTTTTTATTTATCTCTGCTCAGTCTACGAAGCAATCCTGGACAACAAAATTTGAATTGTCAATCATGTATGTTTTATGCCATAATCGTATACGGAATGCACTCGTATGGACCAATTTAAAATTTGAAGTTGCAAAATCAAGCGTTACAATCTCAATGATTTTATTGTAATGAACTCACTTTCTTGATCAAGTAATATCTCAATCAATTATAGTAAACAGATACATGAATTCAGAGTTCCATTATAACTATTCCATTTCAGAGAAAATTTTGAAAGATGAGAAGAAGGCTCAAGTATATTGCATAAGACTTCTACACAAAGTGAAAAACTGATGTACAACAGAGACAATTACCTTATATACTGCAGATGACAGATATGTCTGTCGCGATAGTTTTTAAGTTTCAGCTGACTACTGAGAAATCCAGTCGCAGTTACCAGACCAAAAAGCTTAGGTTTAGATCTAATTCAAGAAAACAGTGGGAAATTGATATAAAAATAACTTGAATTGATAGCTTAGACAATAGCTGGTTTTAATAAATTTGATTAGACGTTTTCATTATACTTGATAGCTGGTTCAACGCAGTGGAGTTAGGAGTGTATGGTTTTGGCATTGGAGTTTTTCCGAATTCATAATTAAAGGGTTCGAATAATTTTTTGAATTATTGAACGTTTTGTAATTAGTTTTATTTAAACTATTATATAAAATAATAATATAAAGATCATAATTTAAGCGTTCGTAAATAGGTCGAAATGAATGCTATTTTATTTTATTAAATTAGCTAATGTAGACTAATAAAGTTATTGTTAGCTGAAATAGTCAATATATATATATATATATATGATCTGCCTAAGGTCCTCTACTAATATCATTCCGTTTCCATAATGGCCCAATCTGACAAATTGCCTCTCCTTCCAGCCTTTCAGATTTCGGACTTGGCGCTCAGCGCTCTTGGCAAGTCTTATATTATATTAGTAATCGGACAGAGGCCCAAATGCAAAATCAAAGGTGAAGCAGCGAAAACGAAAAGGGAATGCGATGCGATCTTACAGTTTTTGCTGACTGCCCTGCCTGGCTGCCGGGTTGCCCGTTTCTCTCTCCTTGGGGCACCTCCTCTCTTCTCCTATAACTCCGACGGAGCAAATCGACCCGCCAATTGAATACCTCACCTCAAATCCCCGGACAAACTACATGATGTGCTCCGATTTCTCTTCCACCCCCAAATTAACCAGAGCTTTTTTCTGCTGCGTGCGTTGTGTGATACGGTGTTTCTTGGCTGAGCTCCAGGTGATCGATCGGTTCCTCTCCCTCCCTAATTTTCAATTTGCCCAATTGCATTTGAACACGTCAATTTGCGTCAAAAGTCCCAAGTTCTGGATGGGCATTGTTGGTTCTGACTCTGTGCAGAAATTATTGCTTGCCTCTAAAAAGAACTCTTTTCTATTAACAACAAATCTTTAAAATGTTGCCATGCCTAATCTATATATTTTTCCTTCATGGACAATGCAATTTATCTGTCCCTCAAATTGCCCGACTGATAAAAATGAGGGCTCCAAGGTTAATCACATATAGCCCTGAAATTGTTAAGATTAATGTGAAAAGAGCTGAAGACTTGGGTGTTCATTGTTTATCAGTAATGTTTGTTTATGGTGTTCCACATAATAAATTGAAGAGATGGATTTTTAATCAAGGTAAGAGGGAGAGTATTAAAATATTCTCATACTGATATGTGGAGTGGTCAATGTCAAACATTGTACAGGTTTGCTCTCTGACAACACCAGAATATGTGTCTCATACTAGTTGCCCCATGGCCAGGATATATGCCATACCCATAGAATGCTACCATCTCTTGCTGGCATTATTGAAGAATCAGATCAGAGTGAACAGATGGCTGCTGCCTGCTATTGTTAATGGCATCTCATGTTTCGTTGGCCCATTTTACCAATCTACTGATAGAAAGCTTTCTGGTTAGATCTATATGCTAAAAAAGAGTTATAGATGCTTAGTCTCTGTTGATATCTTGTGTTGAATTCTGTCGTGCTCGATGTAATCTCTGACTGTTCTGATTTGATATGGGTTTAGATGGGTCTGTTGTACTTCTATCTCACCCGGCCTGTGCTCAGTTTTCAAACTAGTAATAAACTAATAATAAAATCATCAATTTCAACGTACTTTACTTTTTAAGTAAAAAGATACAAATGAATGTATAATTTTGTAGCATCTTTATTAATGTATGAATGGGGCATCGTTACCTCCAATATAGATACTAAGGCAAGTCAGGTACATTCGAAATTATACATATCAAAAATAATTTTTCCAAGCAGAACAGAATAAACTAATAAAAAACGAATTCATTGTAGAATATCACAAACATTCATTAACAAAAAATTAGAACAATACTACAATAATATTTGGGCATACAAATATACAATTGGGAATACAAATATATAATAATATTACAAGCAGGCATTTGACATTCTACAATCGAAGGTATATAATTTTTGCACGACAACTACTGATGGAACACCACAAACGTTCATTAACATAAATTGGAGAACAATATGTAATAATAAGGTACGGAATTAAGAATAATACGGGCTCAGTTGCTGCAACCAATTACCCATTAAGATGGACTTGATGGAGGGGGGCGAATGTAGGCATAGACCGACATGAAACTCTGTATAATAGTGAGACACAATAAAAGAGTTGCTGCTATGAGAGTAACTATCGACCAAGGATTGTTGAAGTAGTCACGGGACAATTTTGCCCTATACCTATGATATCTAGACTCGCGATACTTGTTTACCCTCTTGAATAACTCCGCCAGGTAGTGGTTATGTGGAATCATCACACCCAAGCCAATTTGGTTAAAGAAAAGTGCGACCTCCTCTTCACTAGAAAGCATACTTTGAAGAATGCCCTTCTGCTGGAGTATTCTAACATCGCGTGCTGTGCTGACTAGATAAACCAGGAACACCATGTAGGTTGAGAAATAACATGGCAGTTGATCAAACATGCATTGCTCCATTGCAACTAGGTTCATGAAAAGAGACCTTCGACTGTCCGAAATTCGTAAACAGGGGATGAACAAAGTACCAGACTGGAAGGTTATTTTGGTTATATCATCTGATTGCTCGAGCTTTTTGAACTTCACTCCTGCTTCCTCCAGCTCTGTAACGCACGGGATTTCCCAAATCCCCATTTCATTATCCAGCTCCAGATCCTCTTCTTTTTTTGAACAAGAGAAATATTTCAAAACTGGAACCGCCCTTATCCAATTAAGGAAGGGACAGTGGTTCGGTTCAGAAGCAGCATGCTGCGTGGAAACAGAGGGAACTGCATAACAAAGGCAAAGGTGTAGCAAATGATGGATCTTTTGCGGTCCCGACAGAGCTTTAATTGACATTTTTTTCCTTGTTAGTGTGCTTGCAATAAGCATCAAAAGCTCGGGATTATTCAAAGGATAACCCAGCAGAATTTCAATTATAAAGTAAGGAATTTGATTGTCTAATAACATCAAGTCTGTTTCTATGAACCAGGAGTTCCATCCTTCCTTAATAGCCTCCAAATCATTTGTTACAAATGACCTGCAAAAAAACTCGAGAATAAAACAACCATCTAGAACCATCATTTCAACAAAGTCATCACTACTCATGGCAAAAGGCTCACTGTAGCAGCATCGTGCTCGCTTCTCTGCTTCTTTTATCACGCTTATACAATCCTGTAAAGCACGTCCTTCACGTGTGAGGAAATCCTGAAGAATTGACCACTTCTTTTCTTCCATGGCCCTAAGGTGAGGACGGCCTCTGTGGTAGGGACCGATGGAGATCACAGATGGCTCAAACATATTTTTGTTGCTCTCCCGAATATTCAAAGGAGCACGAAATATTGTTACTTCCTGACACTCATCTGCCTTCCGTAATCTATTAGTTAATTTCCAGTTCATTTTCTCCAATACAGATGGTTCTGTTGTAAATGAAGTGGGATATGCAATTAGTTACATTTAACGTGGACGAATCATATATATGTAAATTGAATTAGAAATGTTTACTTACGAAACATTATAACAGAAACATTTTTATATATTTCCCAATTTTCCCATCCATGATGAAATTTTTCCATTTAGATCTGAAAAAATTACTAGTGTTAGTGTGTTACACTTTAGGTTTTAGAACAAAAAAGTTTTGATACCAGCACCAAAAATTAGCTTGAACTAAATACTGCAGGACTGTTTTTAATACCGGAAAGATAGGAATAATTTCAACTAGTACTAATCTCGTACGTTGCGCGATTTATTTTACTCTATATTAAAAAATACCATAAAAAATCGAGAATACTATTCAAATATTATATGAAAATTGCCACAAAAAATCCTAAATATTTTCTACATGCCACATGCTAACATGCATATAGCAATTGAATAAAGCAACAACAACAACAACAACAACAATAATAATAATAATAATAATAATAATAATAATAATAATAATAATAATAATAATTATTATTATTATTATTATTATTATTATAATAATAATAATAGTAATAATAATAATAATAATAATAATAATAATAATAATAATAATAAATTGGATAGAGCAAGAACAGTCTTAAATTATATTATAAGGTCTGACTTTTAAAATTATAAAATTGATTGTAAAAATATTATTTATAGTTATGATGATATTTGTATTCTGAAAATTAGTTTATTATCAAAATACTTATGATTATGACATCATCTAGTTTTTAAAAACGTTATAGAACCTGTTAAACCGTAAAATTCCGTACCCTTTCTTTCACTGTCTCAATGTCCCGCACGGTATTAAAAATATTGCTGCATGATTGAAAATTAATAATTTACGTATTATTCCATGCATACAATGCATTCGTGATCCACGTGCATATGTATCAACTGATTTTGATCGAATAATCCTCACGAATTGAGCAAATTTAATTTGCTGTTAATAGAGTCCTATGATAGCGTAGTTACAAGTGAGCTCAGTCAATTTGTCAAACAGATTACACATCACTTTTTTTTTTTTTTTTTTTTTTTTTGCTTTGGTTTGTACGAGTAATACCCCAAAATAAATTGTCTTGTAAAGTGCATAGTATAAAAGCTACGGAAATCTGCTTCTCTGACGCTAAAAACGATTTCCAAAATCAGAATTTAAATCAAATTGGAAGAGTTTGAGAATGTACCATTAGTTGTTATGACATGGTCTTCTTTCAAACCAGAGTTCTCCTCTTGACTTCCCATCACTTTAGCTGTGTTTGAGCCTTATTGTTCCTCCCCTGATTCACCAACTTTGGCCTCCCCTTCTATTATTTTGTAGCAATCGTTCTATTCAAAATAAAATGGGTACCCAATGAGGTAGGTATTTAAGTGCATACTTACTTAATTATGAAGAAAGGGATTTTGTTATGCCTTCCCTGATTATCAAGGAAACCGATAAGAAAGGGATCTTGTTATGTCATAATAAGCCCGAGTATTTTTCTATGACCGGAGAGATTCGTCCTTTACTAAAAGGCTTAAAATCCCTCTACAAAGAATTCGTTAAAGAAATCGACAATAAAAACAACCATCAAGAACCAAAATTATTTCAACGAATTAAATCCTCGTTTCTCTTGTCAAAGGATTTGCTACAGAAGCATCAATCAATGCTTTATTCACCTGGTTCGTTATCATTTCTGTTGGACTTTTATGAAAACAATGAATATAATTTTATTATTGCTATAAATTGATTAATTACAAGGGATTACATAGGCTCCGTTGGTAACAGTAAAAAGAGTGTCTTATGTAAGAGCCGTTGATATCTTTTGTACATAATAATTACTCTCTGTAAAAAAAAAATAAAAAAAAATATTATAAAATAAATGTTTTTTACGAACTTTCAATTTATTTCTCAAAAACTTTCAACTTGTGTTGCGGGTGCAGATGCGATTATGGTATCGGATACGGTTCCAAGATCCTCTACTAATATCATTTTGTTTCTATAATGGCCCAATCTGATAAGATTCCTCGTCTTCCAGTTCCAGCCTTCGGGATTTCGGACTTGAGATCTGGACAAGTCTGTGACATTCTTACATCCATTAAAGATATGTCTAATAATAAACTCTGTGATATAAAGTTTAAATTACATGATTAGCTATATTAATGAAATTTCGTCAATAAGGAAAATTCGTAATACTAAAATTTTGTTACAATATAGGGGAATTGTTATAAATAAAATAAAATAATTAGGATAATTCGATTATATGATCAAGAATTTAAAAAGGAAATTCAGCTGTTATCTTAATTCCAGTAAGCGGTAGAAATCATTCGAAATATGTAAAATTAATTAATAATATATCGGATGATGAAATCTGAAGTGTAGAGAATCAAAACATGACCAACTCTATCTGCAGCCCAAATATTTATTAAATCAAGCCCGAGTTGTGTGGAGCTTTTGATCCGCTCAATTAATTGTTGAAATTCCTCAGTCATTTGATATTAAAATCTGAAATTAGAATTTGCAACACAGATGGCCACAAATAATTAATTTCTCTCTTCTTCTCTCTTGTCTCGGATCAGATGTGCCTCTCCAATCTCCAATCGGGAATAGACACCGCGATAGTCTTCTGTTTCTTGTTCTCTTCCGCTGCCGCCTCCTCCCACCTCTCGAGTTTCGAATTGTGCCACCTCAGCACCGTGGCCCCGCCTTTCACCGCTCCCTCTGCCTATTTAATCCGCCTTCCTCTTTTTAATTTCTGATCTGAGGGACTAATAGAATTACATGTGGAGCTTAGAAATCATTTTTTTTTTTGGAGTAATTAACGTAATTTGTTAGAAAGAAATTGTTATGAGATGGCTAAAATAGAACGCTAAAATTTATTCTGCTACTTGACTTGAGGGATGATGAGAAATATGAAATCGGTTATATGTTGTAGCTTAGTTGATTTTGGGGATCATTGGCCGACCTAACTAATGATACATGGGTATTAGAGCATGAATTGGCAACAGTTTTGTTAGGATATTATGATAATATGGAAGGGAAAAATTGGAAATTAATTGCAATTTTGTTGTTGAGCTATGGGCATCAATTCGAATTTAGCTTGGCATGCTTCTTAAATTATATAAATTATGGTTGGATGGTGAAGAGGATCTACCATATGGTTTGTGAGATTAAAGTTCCAAATTATTTAACAAATTATGTTGCTTGCGTACATAAAAGAGGGAGGTTTGTTGCTAATTTGCAATGGTTTTGTTAAGGCTATTAGTTAGCACTTTTATTTTTAGCACAAAAAATGACTTGAATTAAGAGCCATAGTTATAAATGAATTGGTGTTGTGGTTAATTGTTATTAATTTGATGACTTAAAGATTCAGATTATATAAATAGGTTAATTACCATCTCTTGGTTCTATGGTCTGGTATGATGCTTGTACCACTCAGTATTAGTTCAATGACAATTTGTGTTAGGAATTGGAGAACCATAGCTTCCCATGAGCCTTGTATGTTGCTTGCAATACTGAAATGGTTGGGTACCACTATGGTACCAGTGCGATACCACCTTATTTCTTTTCCTGGTATGTTTCCCAGGACCAAACTATAAGGTACATTAGGTATCAAGGACCAATATGTATGTTGTTTAAGTCACTTAGGGACTGACCTGTGATTAAAACTGGTATTAGGATCAGATTGTGGGGTTGAATAAATAAGTTAAATCTAGGGACCGGGTTCTTATTTCCAATACTTATGGGTCGGATCTGATACAATATTGGGCAAGGATTAGTAAGCTAAAGGGTTGGACTTAAAACCCGAGATCCACCTATGCTCTGACATGTATTTGTTTCTCTGTTTATAGGTCGTATATTTAAGTAAGCCTGTTAAGGTTGGTTCAGCTATATAAATAGTGGACTTGGACTTAATGAGCTGCGAGCCTATGGTTATGAGCTTCGATCTGAGTAAATTTATAGGCTTCAAAAATATAAATACATATGTGTAGGTGTCAGACTGTAATTTTTAATCGCTAAACGACACGCCTTGGTTGATCAGCGTGGTTAAGAGGTTTGCCTATTTTCAAACTTCAACTCTGTATTCCTTTGTGAGGCCGCATCTTATGGCTAACGATATGACCCGCATCGAGGTGCCCTATTTTTTTAAACCTAGTTTAGGTGTTATATTTATTCCTTTATCCTTTTGTTTAGTTTACTTTTTTTTATATATTTTATCTTTTACCTTTTTCAACTTAGCACTTAATAATGATATGCAAAATTAGTACTAGGTAATAATCAATGGCTTCGACTAAGATCCATGTGTCTTCATTGCATTGCATCTCCTTTTTTTCATCTAGGGTTGTCAAAGGTAACCATTTACAGTTATGTTGTTTCGTTTAAATTAAATGAAACAGTTAGTGGCATGGAAAATTATACCGTTTTCTTAACGAAACGGTGGCACAGTTGGTTATTTAGTTTCGACCATTTCAACCTCATTTCAAATCGTTTTATGTGTAATTTCTGAGTGGAACGGTTAATGGCACAGAAATCTATTTCGTTTAATAAACAGAACGGTAAGTTGCATGTCGGTTTCATACTGTTTTCAAATGGCATGATAATTGTACAGGGAAATACCGTGGTTGTTAACCACATTTGACAGCCCTACTTTCATCTAACCTATGAGTTTGACTACTTGTATTGACATATTGTTCATTAATATTATTATTATTTATATTTGAATGGTTTAAGTCCATGCCCAATGTCTTAATTTGCTTTACAGTTTGTCACAAACTAACCATATACATTTCCTCTTCAGTTTTTATGTAGAATAAAAAGTTAAGCTTCCTATGTAACTTTCTACTCGAAGTACAGTAACGAGGGAATAACCTCTCGTACATATTCATGACCGTAGAACATTGGTCAAGCATGTCTCTATTACGATGGGGTGGCCCAATCTCTGTGTCTTCCAATAAATTTAGGCCCACTTATCCGTCCTAATCCGGTCTAACTGGACGTGTTGACAACATATTTTACTTTTGTCCTTGATTTAGGAGGATATCAGCTCAACTAAATTCACCTGTACTGTTCCTTCTCTCATGTTATTTATATGTGTATTGGAGCTGGTACAGCAATTTAAGAATACAACACACAAAAAAAGAAATAATTTAAACATTTGTTTATTCCAGTATCATAAGAATTTTTATTGAAAGATGTATTATTTTTTTCGAAGGGAAAAATCATGCATGAGGACCGGGTAATAGTCTCTCTCTATATTTAGTCAAATGGTACGCTTTTCATATAGAAAATCAATAGGTTTTCCCTCAGGCTTTCTTTGAAGTAAATAAAAATTCATAATTGAAATTTGAATTACTGGAATTTTCTTTGTCTCTCTTAAATCACAGTCCATTTATTTCTATACCGTCGGATCGTTTTTAATTTCCGTGTACAGATTTTGATGAAAGGCTGAGATTGAGGCGCTAGGGACTCTCTGTTTCTCAGTTTCATTAAAATTTTCTGTCCGTGTCTGTTTAATCCTTCCAAGTTCCATCCCTCTTGTTAACAGAATTGTGGGAATCGTATCCTCTTCTCACCTTTCAAAGGTGAGCAGGAGTGCCAACCACTTGTCTGAACGGTTGGATGACGATCCAACGACACGCACAGGTAAAGGAGATAATACTCGTCTTTAAAATCAAAAACTATTTTATAATTCTCGTCTCAACTCGTCTCCTCCGCGTGGTCTCTTCTTCCTTCTTACCCACACTCAAAGTTCAAGGAAAATCCTCTCTCCTCGCTTCGTGCTTCGATCTCTCCTCTTCTCTCAAAATGGCATCTGGTGCCTCCGATCAGATGTGGATCCAAGACGGAAAAAACATAGGTGACACTTTTCTCTCTGCCTCTCTTTCTTCAGTTTCTCATTTAGTTGAAATTTTTCGTTTTTTTTTTTAATTTGTGCTCTTCACGATAGATCCTTGAAACAAATTTGAGATAAATTGAACCTAAATTGTGCAGAAATCTGGAAATTTGGTTTAATTCGAAAATTTAATTAATTCAAGTGCCCTGAAATGTATCTCCTGTTACTAAAGAAAATTAATTGAACTGCTATACTAAACTTTTATAAAGCAAATTAATGATATAGTAACAAAATTGTATGCTTGTCTATAGTAACAACATCTGGGAATCCCTTTTTCAGTTCAGTCCAGGGGTATTCTGGCACTGCATTTCGGGTGAAGGTGGTTTGGTGAAAGATGATTTGGCATTGAGCATTTTGTCGAACAGTTTGTGTGCATGTGTAGCTGTATACTTGTTATGGTTTCAGATAGAAATTTGTATTTATAGTAGTTCTATTTTACTGATTTGGGCATTTCAACAAAAAATTATCTGTGACTTTGGATATTGAATTGAATTTGTAATTGTCGTAACTTTTACTTGAAGCTTTTAGCATATCTGAGCTTGCCTTAATGATTGAATGAAACAACAATTACATATCGTAAATTTACTACTACATGTTTCGCATATTTCGAAGCTGAAACATTAGAAAATGTAGATTGGAAACATTATCAAATAGATGTGCTAATAACTTATACATTGCAGAATTATAACAGTTAAAAAGTACATATTTCATTAGTTCTTCTGGTCCTAGAAGCAATGCAAATTTCATTAGTTCAGCTTACATCCACGTCACACAAAAAAAAAATCTTAGCTTTCAGCTTTACAAAGTATAATCTAGCTCACCTATCTTATCTATAGTCAAATAATCCAAGTCAAAATCATCATTATTAGAATTAAACCTGGTAATCAGTCAAATTACAAAAGAATTACATATATCCCAAACTGAACTAAACTAATAATTATCAATAGATAGTAACACTAGTCTATAAATGCCATCATCAAAATATCCTTCATTCTACAAGTTACTGGTACACAATTCATAAAAGAGAGAACAATTGACTGGCAAACAATTTTTCAAGAGTTAAAGTGTCAGACTGACACCGTTCTTTTACAAGTGATTCCAATTGGTGGAGCCCCATGGCCAAAATTCTTTGAGAGTCCTGAAGCTGGTTGTAATTTCAGAAAATGTCTGATTCCATGTGACTTGTTTGCAGGTCATGTATTCCTGTTTGTGCCACTTCAGCGACATCCTAAATTTTACTCGAAATGTTCCCTACAAAACATAAATGAAAGAATGGTTGATAAAATTTTCGTAAAATGATTGAAAAAATATATACAATACTATTTACTATTTAGGTATCAGCCCAGTACGTGATGTGAGCCTAGGCTTAATAGTGATACTAGACTAAACTGTAAATCACTTTCATTTAAACAAACATGGGATTAATTGAGGTCAGTCAAGTTAAGTCATGCTCTTCCTTAAAATCTTCTTTGTCATTTTGCTGGTTAGGCATTTAGTCAATAAACAAGTGATCCAAGGAATCAAGTAATAAGAGAATAAGATCTATAAATCGTTGTACCATACTAAATGCAACAGCAAGCTAAATTGATAATTTCTAATTAATTATAAAGCTTAACACTCTTATTTTGGTCATAACAATAAACCTAATAGCCAATATAATACATAATGAGATAAAACTGTAAGTAATACTATCACAAATAATCAATTACTACATAGGTGTCCCAACTATTCAATCGTTTAACAATATTCTATTAGGATTCCCTAAAGTCCTAATCCCAAATAAAACCTTAATAAACCCACAAATTTTGAAATCGGATGCCAATTTGATCCAGTAAAGACTCAATTAAGCCCGATCAAAGCTTGAAACTCTTGCCATTATGTATTAATATTACTATTTGTAGTCACTTGTTCTTCTTAATCTAAACAGTACAGTTCGAAAGCTTGAGTATTTCTTTTTGTCTGAACCTAACCAAACAATGGTAGTAAACTAGTAAGGAAAGGGAAGACGCACCTGTCATAGATTGGTACGAGAAGAAGAGGAGGAAGTATCTATTATCTGACGAAGGATGTGCGCGTTCTTCAGGTGGGACCACATCAGCCGCTTAACTTGGGGCACCAAATTCTCTTCGTACCTCCGCGCCATCGTAACCATCGCAACCCCTCCCTTCTTCTCTCCTCCCGTTGGCCATTGCCTAGGAGGTCGCTAGGGTTTCTCTCGGCGTCGACGCCATTTCGAAAGAAGAGGAGAGATCGAAGCACGAAGCGAGGAGAGAGGATTTTTTTAGAGCTCTGAGCGTAGGTAAGAAGGAAGAAGGAACAGGTGACCACGTGGAGGAGACAAGCTGAGAGTTATAAAATAAATTTTTTTTTTGTTTTTTTTGAAAGAGGAAACAGGAACTCGGGCAGTCGGGCAGGGTCGATTTCAGTGTATTATCTTCTTCATCTATGCGAACCGTTGGATAGTCATCCAATAGTTGAGACAAGAGGTTGGCACTGGAAGTGAGCAGAGCATACGATTCCGAATTGTGAGCTCTATTCCATTCTCTCTCTCTCTCTCTCTCTCTTTTTTTTTTTTTTTTAAATTTTTTCTTTTCTGCTTCCTTTCTCCATTGATGGACTAGCCGATTAGGAGCCTAGTTCCCTTTCCTGTTTTTGAAAGTTCCGAGCTTTCTCAGTTCTCACTCGATTCTGCTGCCGCAACCAAGAATGCACACCACGACTCTCCTCTGACTCTCTGGCGATTCTCAGGTGCTCCGCCTCTGAACCCTTGCCACTCCGACTTCGTAAATTCAGTTTGTCTCTGAGAGGTAATTTTCCCCCTTCCAAGCCAATCTCCAGCAGTATTACATTTCTAATAGGTCATGTTCAACGTTCTAAATCAGAATATTAATTTAGTAATATTTCACTGGCAAAGCTGTGTATGTAAAATAAACCTAATTCCTAAGGGCCCTGTTATTATCAATTTATATGATTAATATTTAAGCCATGCTATAGTTATGGTGTTCGACATAATGTATTAAAGAGGTTGGCTTTTAATCAAGATAAGAAGGACACTGTTAAATATATTCTTATACTGATATTTGGAACAGTTGAACATTGGACTGGTTTGCTCTCTGACAATATTAGAAGATGTCCCATATTGGTTGCCCCCAGACCAGGATATATGCCATACCCATGAGATGCTAGCATATTTTTCTGGCATTACTGAATAATTAGATCAGAATGAACAGATGGCTGCTGCCTGTTATTGCTGATGGCAACACACTGTTTCACTGGCCCATTTTACCAGTTTACTGACAGAAAGCATGCTGGTATTTATATGCAAAAAAAGTGTTGTAGATGGTTAGTTTATGTTGATGTCTTGTGTTCAATCCTGTCGTGCTGGATTTGATCACTGATTGTGCTGGTTTGAGATAGTTTTAGCTGGGAGTACAGTGCAGTTTTGGGATTGTGAACATTATACCATTAATAAGCTGTGTGAAACAATTAGCTGTGTAGCTAAAGTTCATTTGGTGGATTTTATGCTGCATTGGCATGTACTATGTTTCTCAACGAGGCATTTCACTATCTTCTAATTGCATTTACAAGTGGAGGATAGTTTAGAGAGTTTTATAATTTGAATATTTTAGGTTTGTAATTCTGTTTCAATTCAGAAACGGTAAAGCTTGAGGGTTAAAATGGCAATAAATGTTTGTTCAAAAAAAGAAGCACCTTTAGAAGACATGCATTATCAGTCAGGATTAGGCAAAAGTGCTAAGGAGTTAAACAAAAGGAAATAATAAATTAATTAATCTTTGTTACAGAATCCAGATTTGGCAGAATTAAAACATTAGAATTAAGTGATACAAAATAAAGCATCTTACAGAATCGGATACATAGTTATATTGATACTAAATTACAAATAATGAATGTTGTGGCATACTGAACAAAAATTTGGATATTCACCCAAGCAGATTATTGAACTAATACATCCATCTTACATAACTTTCCAAATAGCACAAAATTATGTAAAAGAAATTTCATTATAGAATACTACAAACTTTCATTAACATAAAAATTGAAACTATAATAATTTGGTACACAATTAAGAATATTAGACTTACGAGCACACAGCTGCAACTAAATAAAACCATCATGATGGAGGGCGAATGTAGGAATATACAGCCATGAATGTTTGTGCGAAGGTGAGAATCAATAAAACAATACCTGCTATGACAGAAATTATTGACCAAGGACTGTTGCAGTAATCATGGCAAAATCTCGCCCGATTCTTATGGTAACTTGACTCGCAATACTTGTTGAGCATCTTGAATAACTCTGCAAGGTAGTGGTCTGGCGGAATATACACACTCTGACCAGTTTGGTTAAAGAAAAGTGTCACCTCTTCTTCACTAGCAAGCATATTGTTAAGAATGCCCTTGTCGCGGAGTATTCTTACATCATGTCTTGTGTTCACAAGCTTATCCATAAACATGATGTAGGTTGAGAAATGATTTGGCACCTGCAAGGACATGCACTGTTCCAAGGCAATTAGGTTCATAAAAAGAGGCCTGATACTATCGTCAATCTGTAAACGGGGGATCCACAAAACACCAGACTGGAAGGTTATTTTGGTCAGCTCATCTGATTTGTCAAGCTTCTTGAACTTCACTCCCGCTTCTACCAGCTCAGTAGCACAAGGTATCGTCATTCTCTCCCTTTCCTCCTTTTCTGCTTTCTTATGCCAAAAGGTTTTCAAAATGAGAAAAATACCCCTTATGGATAGGAAGCTAGGAGGAAGGTTCCTTTCAGAAGAAGCAATTTGCATGCCATCAGAGTGTATTTTTGATGAAACTGCATTCTGTGTGGCATCAGAGGGTTTCCCTGGAAGTGAAACCACATTCTCCATTAAATGAGAGGGGCTATCTGGAACTGGAACTGCATAACAGTGGCAGAGATGTAGCAAATGATGGATCTTCTGTTGAGTTGGAACTTTGATTGGTATTTTCTGCCTTGTTAGTATACGTGCAATCTCTGCAAAATCTAATGGATTCTTAAGAAAACCATGAAGTTCTTCTATTATGAAGAATGGGATTTGGTTTTCTAATAAGATCAAGTCATTTTCTATGATCAAAGAGATCCATCCTTCGTTAATAGCCTTATGATCCTTTGCTATTATGTATTTGTGAAAAAACTCGACAATAAAACAGCCATCTAGAATCATCATTTCAATAAAGTCATCGCTTTTCATTTTAAAAGTTTCACTATAGCAGGATAGAGCCCGCTTCTCTAATTTCTTAATTTTGCTGACACAATCTTCTATCTTACATCCTCCATGATCAAGGAAACTCTGAAGGAACCGCCACTTCTTCTCTTGCATTGCTCTGAGGTGTGGACGGCCCAGGTAGTAGGGACCGATGGAGATCACGGATGGCTCGAACATGATTTTCTTGCTCTGACGAATATTAAACGGAGCACGAAATATTGTGAATTCTTCAGAATGATCTGCCTCCCACAATTTAGTAAGCTTATCCTTCATCTTATCTAATAGTGATGGTTCAAATGTTAAACGAAATTAACATGTGAGAAGTAGAAACTAGTTTATCATGGGTCAGTATATACTAATTTAATGCATGTGAGCGTAGGTTAATTTATATGTGTGAGTTCTTAATATCAACTCATATGAGGTATTAGGAGGATGGCTAACGCGCTATCAACTCATTTTTCAAGATACAAAATTTAAACGGTCAATCCAAACCGTTAAGTTCATCATCATATTGAAATACCCTTTGAGACCAAATTTTAAATATCATAATAAATAGCAAAAAAATGAAAAAAAATGAAAAATTTGGTTTCAAAGAGTATTTTAATATGATGATCAACTTGAATGGTTTGGATTGACTGTTTGAATTTTGGAACTCGAAAAATGAGTTGATAATAAAATCAATGGTGCGTTAGCCATCCTCTAATATATATATACGTGTGTGTGTGTCTTTGTGTGTATTTGCATCACCAAGTGTTTTGAAAATAACTTGATACAAACAAGAGACAATTCTCATCCCGTACGTGACTTCCATTTTAGGTTTGCTGAATGGCACAAAAATTAAAATTTTCAAAAGCAAAAGTTGGAAAACCAGCAGCAAAGACTTCTGTTGCTGGCACCATATAGATCTCTCGGCTTACTCAATACGTTTAAACTGGACTTGGAAACATAATTTTCAAATACTCCAAAGGACAAACAATTAGAGTTAATCTATCATCCCCGTTAAAGACTATGACTAGTTTTGTTTTTTGAATTATGCTGAAAATTAAATTCAATATTAATAAGTCAAATAGTTAAAATTTGTAAATTTATTCTGACATTCTAAGTGAGTTAACGATTTAAAAACTCTGAGTTTATCTTGGATAATGACTGGCACTTTATGTGAGTTATTGAAATTTATTCTGTTTAGGAAGCTTAATTAAGAGTTTAATTAGCTAAGTTTACATGGAGAGATTTAGTATGTGTGGCAAGTTACAATTGTATTCTCATACAGCTGCTAGTAGGCTTTTTAAAAAGTAATGATTTGTAAGAGACGGATATGAACTGATTAGAATTGAAGGGAAAATATGAGAAATGATGTGATTTTCAATAATAAGAGGGTTAAAACAACTAAAAATCTATTATTAATGATAGACTCTTTTATGATGTATTGGGCAGGTATGGCAGCAACAAGCACTAAAGAATGCCTCGCTCACTGGCTGCCAGAAGACTGGGCCATGATATTAATTCCTATGCAAGCACCTGATGTAGTAGGAGCAGGTATACATGGTGCAGAAGAATGGAGTGGTTGGAACATATCTCAACTCACGCTAGCAGAAAAATAGTTCCAGTCAAGCAGTGTTACTATGGATCGTTTTATTGAACATGTTATGTTTATGGTGCTGTATAAGTCATACTTCAGTTGATCTTTAGAATATGCTTTATTGGGAGTTGGTAATTGCAGGGAAGTAGTTTGTCAGGTTAGATGGGTTTTAGTTAATTGTTGGGTTTTAGTCGACTAACTTTGAGACGTGGTTGTAAGTCGGATGTTGATTTCTAGTAATAGAAATGGGCCCAATGGCCTCTTTTTCAAAAAAAAAAAAAAAAAAAAAAAAAAAAAAAAAAAAAAAAAAAAAATTGAAGAGAAAATTTCTGGTCTCTTTCTTCTGCCATATTTGATAAAAGAAAAAAAAAATATTTCTAACAAATTAGATTATCGCTAATCTTTAGAGTGTAACAAATTAGATTATCACTAATATTAGAGTGTAACTACCTTCACAGAAACATAGATTTTAAATTGTGAAAGTTGATTCTCGATGACAAACACTTGAAGCCTATAAAAGTACGTTTTATAAAAATAAAGTTTATTTTGAACAAAATATATATCAGGGTTGTGGTTCTTGGAAATTTAATTTTTTGGCATTCAAATAATGACTACGATTGATTTTGAACACTTTATTCAATTTATCAAGTGAAACGGGTCAAAGGTATAGTGAAACATTTCAAAGATTATTAAGATAAGAGTTAATTAGAAATATATACGACGACCACAGAACCAATTGCATTAATTGAGCGACTACAAGAGTGTAAAACAACAAAAGAAAAATACATTGTTTGTAATACCATATCGGCACCTTTATCGGCTATGTAGCCAAAAGCAGGTATTTTCCGGTATTTTCTGAAATTTCTTGGTATTTGTCTCACCTTATTGGTATTCCATTTCAGTCACTATTCTAGTTTTCAATATTATCAGAATTTTTCGATATCCTGTACAGTATTAAAAACACTGCAAAAATGGATTGTCCAGTAAATACATCTAGTAGAAACTACGTGAACGCCACACATAACCAAAAATGTGTATCTACATTTAATTGGAAATCTTTGAAGATTTCGAGAACGCACCTTCAATAGTTATCACATGAGCTCCTTCCACACCCGAGGTAATCTCTTTCTGATTAGACATCCCTTCGGCAATTTTGGTTACGACTTATGACTGATCTTGCATCCCTGATCTTAATTATATAGCCACTCATAGCGGATACCTTCAGCATCCCTAATCTTTTGGTCAGCATTGTCCTAATTAAAAAGACAAACGTAACGTGGTCTTTTGAATTTCTGCAATTATCTTATTCTAGACATCTGCAAATCCATGCTCTTCTGTCCATGCAGCTCCAATAACAGCTAATTTACGACAATAAAAATCTGATTTTGCCTAATTTTTTTATACGATCATATATTTAATTTTAATTAACAGATAGGTTTTGTGATAATAATTTCTTTTCAATGATCATATAGTTAATTTTAATTAACAGATAGATAATTATCATTAACAGATAGCTAGGTGAAAATATCGACGGCCATGATAGAAATAGACTACATTTTTTTTCTCTTTTAGTCTTAACCCATTTTAGTGAAAAGGACTGAACGTTCTAAGTTTTTATTACATAACAGTATAACACAGTTTTCGATTAGTTATTATTAAAGGAATAATTATATTTATGCCATTACAAAAACTTATTAATTTGAGATATGTCATTGTTAAATTGATAGTTAGATTTTTGCCACAAAAGAATTATCATAATTAGTTTTATGCCATTATTGTTTTCCAAAAACTTAATAAATTCTAAATATGTTATCCTTAATTTTATCATTAATTTTAAATTCCCAAATTACCCTCATCATAATTATTAGCGCATTTAGTAAAATTTTATACCTTTTTTGTTTGAAGATTATTCCGATATGTAATAATGCAATAGCTATGCTCTTTCCCATTTTTAGAATATTAATCCGATACAATTATAAGATTACAAAATATTCCTATGGCAATATTTTTTTTTGTACCATGAAATATAACTAATTTTTACTATTTTGGATTGAGATTAAATAATTTTTATTGATTTATAGTGGCATAAAAGTAATTATTTTTTATGATAGCATCTTTTTCAATTTTAACGTTTTACAATGGCCATATTCAAAAGAGTAGAATGGTGATATCAATTGAGATGGTATTAAATTAATTTTCATTATTTTACAATGGCATCTAAAGTATATACTAAAAGTCATGCCCGCTATGAAAAGCGGCCACAAATAGTTTTTATTTTATTTTTTTATAGTTTGTTTAAAATAACTTAAAAATAGTCGTACCATCATTAATATTAGCAAGATTTTTTGAACATAAATTTTTATCAAGTTTATATAACAACTTTTTATGGAAAAATTTACTAATTTTGAACTTACAAATTTTTGTCTATAAATTTTAACAAGTTTTTTACGACATATTTTTATATTTTACATTAGACATTTTTATATTTTACATAGCACAGCGAAGCTGCGACTGCCATGTTTAGTAAAATCATTTAGTGATGGCATATTTCTAATTTCAATCATTTAGAGTGACATAAATCTAATTCAGCCTATATATGTTCTGCAGAGAAAGTAATGGGTAAACTAATTAAGCGTAGACTTAAGAGTTTGAAATTGTATAGAGAGAGAATGAAGCAATATTACATTTGCATGATACATGTCAAAGCAAGTGGTATTGCATTTATTGTACAATTAGCATTGAAATTTTACCTAAAAATGTATTGTCACACATATGACAAAATGAATCATGGAATATATGGTGGTAAACTATATTTTTAATATATGTTCACACTGAGTTTTTTTTATTAGAGCTTCAAATGGTTGAAACGTCACTGATGTGGGGAAGTTTCACTCCCACGATTTTTCCTCATTAAAATTTATCAACAAAAAATATTGTATTATATTGACATTACCAATTGGCTACGGTTGATACTTAAAAGAATACGACTACGTGGCAAGTCACTCTAACGATTTTCCCTTCTTTTACATTCCTCCTATGTTATCCAAACACAGTAATAACCCCGAAATGTGAGAAATTTCAAAATTATACAATTGCAAGCCGATAGTATCTATGCAGAAGATTTAAAATTGACAAAAAAAAAAAAAATCAATACAGCTGGAATAAAAAAACGCAGGCCCAAATGTGCACACCCAGACCTAACCTCGCAACATCATCAAGCCGACCATAAAAAAGCAACATAATCCACACATTTTTCAACTGTTCGATACTGTTCACTCTCCCATTCCAAATTCAAATTTTTCTAATACATACGCACACGGATGAAAACGGAACATACAGTGGTCATATCAAATGTATCTATATTTTTTGTCATATTCGAATACGAATATGTTCAGATATGGTTCAGATGTTTAGCGAGTATAGATACGGTTCAAATATTGTCGAATACGAAAACGAATACATATATTATTTTGATAGATACATATCTTATTTTGATAGATACATATCTTATTTTGCTCAACTGTTTTTTATTAAACAAAAAACAATATCTTGGTTGTGAAAAGTTTCAATATCAGACCTTTTTATACCGGAATTCTAGAGATTATCTCATCCTTCGTCCCCATCTAGTGTCTTCATTAATTACCCATCCAACGTTTCCCTTATCCTCTTAAAAAAACATTAATAAGTCTCATCCTCATCCCCTCTATCGTTGATCTCTTGTTTTCATCCCTTCCTCATCCCCTCTGTCGTTGATTTTTTGTTCTCATCCCATCCCCTTCTATTGTTTCACTAACCTCATGTTGACCTCCTCCCCTAGCTAGAACAATTAGATTTACCAACAGGAACAATTAGGTATATATATATATGAACTAGAACAATACTTATATGTAACAATACAGTCTAATTAGTCGGTAATTAAAGTTCCAAGTTATCTGCATTATCTGATTAATACTATGATTATGAAATAAATTAAAGTAACAGTAAAATTTGACGGGACATCTGATCTGAGGACATGAGAATATTCGTTATAATTTTCTGAGTATTTTTGTATATTTGCCACAATTTTCTGACTTCTGGAATTAAGTTAAATAATTATTTTGGGAAAATAGCTAATTTACAAATTTAGTTGTCAGTGACTTGCTACATAAAGGTCACACTGATCTGTTCACAGAAGATCTGGACCCATTTTAATAAAAATGAGTCGACGAGGACTCTTCTCCTTCTGCCTCGCCTTCTCCGTCTGATCTGTCTCTCTCCTCAGCCTTTCTTTTCTTTCCTCTGGCCCTACTCGAGCGTGTGCTCGTTTCTATGTGTTGCTCTGGGATTCGATGGAGGTGGCGGTTGCCTCTGAGGTGCCCTCTGAAGAGGTGACACCTCTGCTACACCTCACGCGCCTTCACGCCTCTGTCTCGAGCTGGAAGCTCGTTTGTCCTCCACTCTGCGTGGATCTGTAAGAATCACTCGTAGAGTGATGTCGTGGCTCAACCTTCTCCACAGTTTCGTCTCTCCTTTCCTTCTTCTGTCGAGTCTGAGGTAAGTATTTTATAAACCCAATTTCTAGGGTTTGAGTTTTGGAACGAAGGAGAAGGGAGGAAGGGATTGGGGCCGGGAGAGGTAATCTTGTTCTTGATACTGTCAATTTCACGATGTTGAATTCAATTTGTGATATTTGATTCAACCTAATCGCTAGGGTTTTCTTTGTCCTCTGTTGATAATAATTGCATGGAATTAGTTTTGTTCCTCATAAGCATCATTTTGATCTTAGCTTTAGTGGTTCTTGAATTCTTGAGGCGATTTTTGAAGGACCAGGAGAGAGGTATAACTTTCCTATCGATTCTTGGTTTACCTTGATACTCCGTGTTTACTGTTAGGTTATGAACTGTTAATTTTTAGCTGTTGCTTGATGATTCTGGACAAGGTTTACTTTACTTGTGTTAAATTGAATTGTTAATACATTAATTTGCTTCTGTGGAGTGCTAACTTGCTTCTGTGGGTGCCAATTGTCTGTAATTAGATGTATATATATATCATATGTAATTACATATATATCATATAATGCATATATAAGTAGCAGCATCTTATATAATTGTTTGAGAGGCAAAAGTATGCATGTCTGTCATGCTAGGCAACATATAGCAATTGTATAAAATAAAACTAGAATTGAAATGGGTGAGTATTGGCTCATATCGGCATTTAGGTACTTAATACATAAACTGTGAAGGAAGTTATAGCTGTCAGTAAGCATACTTGATGAGTAATTAGGTAATACAGTGGTTATGAGAGCAATTTCATATCATGTCATGATATGTAACATGTAAATAAAGGTTATATCAGCATAATTGTGAAGTTGTGCATGAATATGTGCCTTCTGGTTCATATTGAATCATATTTGATCATGTATTTGATGATTTGGAAATGTTAGGTAAGTCTGTGGGCATATAGCTGCATAATTAAGTGCATGAATGCATTTTTAGCACTACTGACACTTGTATTCTGTGAGGAATGACTAACTTGGACTGTTAGACCTGTGGTACCAGTTACTGGTACACACAAATCGATTATGGTATAGGCTTTGACTGTTCTAGGATGATATGTGCTATTTTGTAATTTCTGTGGGTTAATTTGCAAGATTCTGAGGGCATGAAAATAATTTTCTGAGGGCTTATTTGTGACAAAAGAAGGATTGATAAATTTTCATGGACTTATGAGAACTATCTGAGGGCTTTAAGGAACTTTGTGGGCTTTTGTGAAAAAGGAATGAGGTTATCGGATGGAATTTTGGTTTCTGTCAGACCCGTTACGGTTCGACTCAGTCGACTGGGTCAGGTCGACTGAGTCCGACCTGTTCGTTGGTGGGCTGTCGCTGGATTTTTCGGTTTTGGGCCAGATTTGTGGGCTAGGCCGAGAAAAAAAAAAGAAAATAAAATATGGGCTGACGGCTTATCTGTGGGCTGAGATAATTTTATGTATTTGTGGGCTTATGTAAATAACTATGATTTGAACAATGATCTAATTAAATTTCGGATTAAGACTTAATGTTATGAAGGTTAATAATTTTCTGTTGAGCTTGATTAGACTAAATGACTTGGAAACAATGTACTTAGTCTAACTTTCGGATGAGGGATTTTAGGGATATGATGAAAACGTCTGACTTAACTGAACAGATACTGTGGCAAATATAGACACTCTGATCCCGTAAAATAATAAAATAAATTTCTGATTTATGTTTTCTGAGTTTAACAAATATTTTGGTCATTTTTGATATTTCTGCTATTTCTAAAATTTCTGAATAGAAAAGAAAATCTGATTTTGATTTCTGACTTCGATATTAGAAAATTAACAAAATAAAGTAATTAAAATATTTAATAAAGATAACTTCTGTTAAGGAACTTGGAACTGTTACCGTCAGTCAGGTGTGGTTAAGTCAACCAGACTTTAGTTCTGTCAAATGGATTATAAAAACCCGTTAAATAAATATTAACGGATCTTAATCTATTATTTGTGAACAGGAATAACTAGTCACTCGCACATACAGGAAGAGTGTGAAGGTGCGGATACGCGGTTTCTTGATTAAAATTCAGAATTCGGTACTTTTAAATTCATGCATAGCATATTGGACAATCTTTGACGTTGCATTCTATTTTCATGTAGAAATAGAAGCCCAAAAACAATCAAACAATTGCATGTTGATTATATTTCCATTTTGAAAATGATTATTACACAGTCTGAATCTGAAATCCGTTTGATATTGAATAAATGACAGACTGTTGAAAATGACTGGAATGGTTTCTGTAAACTTCTTATCACTTGACTATATTTTGTGATAGAAGAATCAAACTTGAAATTGAACCATTTCCAATTCCGAAAATCTGATAAGCATAATTATAAAATTATAAACTCTTGCACTCTCCGGTGATTATCGGTTTGGCCACCGACCCGGCCAGGTTATTAGCGTTATTATCTCTGGATTTTATTCCCTTTGTCTGGTCTGTACCAAATGGTTTAACCTTTGGTTATGGGAAGAGTTCTCTCTGTATCTGTCGGACCTTGAGAACTTGAGTGTATAAGTTTTATCTGTATGATAGATGCTTATATTTGTACTTCATTTCTGTTGTTGCATGTCATATGGCAGAATGCCGATTTTAGGACCCTTTCGACTGATACCAATGGTATAAATCTGTATTTCTGTGAAAATGACATTTTTATTATTATCGGGATTTAGTCTGATGCAAAGATTTGTATTAAGATCCGCGTACTGGAACTAAAATCCGCACTGAGAATTTATTCTCATTCCGTTTGTATTTGCTTTGCATGTACCTCGTTGGGACGGGAGTTCCAGTCGCGTCAGAGGCTTTCTAGGCCGCGTGCTGTAGCTACCATCGAGTGCTCGTTTGTGAGGATAGAAGTGTTCGTGCCGGGTTTACAGTGTAATGTCGTTCTCTTGCTCAGCTTTGATGACTTGCGGAAAATTTTTGCTTCTGTTTATTTTGAGTTACCTGGTGATGGTCCTTCGCCTGACGGTGTGGTACCCGAGTGGGATCCATCCCAACAAAATGCGGAAGAGGAAATATGACGAGCTGTAGGATGGCTTGTTTCCGTGTTATGGGGTAGTGTTTGTCTAGTCTTGTGAGTTTGTTGGTTTTATGTTTTTTCTTTTTGTAAGCCTTTCTGTGTAAATATTTGTAAAATATTGTGTAATAAGCCCGATGTTAGGATAGTTAGTTTGGACCGTCAGTTAGAACAATCTTTTGTATAATAAAACAACTGACGAGTCATAGGGTTAGTGGTAAGAAATAAGTCGGGCTTGTAAATTATTGTATAATAATATGTGTGCTTGCAATAAAATAGACTCTGTGTGTTATGTCTGCTGGGACCGAAATCAAAAAAATGGAAGAAATGAATTTTTAAAAAAAATTATTGTCTGTCTGTTAGCCTTACAAGAGTATTAACTACTTTTGTGGCGAAGCTGACGTCACACCTAGCTTCCAGGGTGTGACATTATATTAACTAGATCAATTAGTATTCAGAACTAGAACAATTACTTACATTAACTAGAATAATTATTTATATTAACTAGATCAATTAATAGTCAGAATTAGAACAATTATTTATATTAACTAGAACAATTCGCTATGGAAAGGAAGGAGTTGGGGATGTGACAGACATAGTAGAAGGAGCAATATAAGTAGATAGGGTGGGGAAATTTCAGAGAGAAAGAAAGAGGATGGGGAAAGGTAGATACGCTGGATTAGATTCCACAAATAGAAATAGAAATTAGGCTGAAATTCCAAAAAATGGAAAAAAAAACGCGTACTTGAAAATGATGGAATGATAAATCTTAAGATCATCCTTATTAGGCCTTTTTTATACCATGACATTACCAGCAAACAAAGAAATAACTTTTCTATAAGGAAACTATTTTTTATGGTAACATGCCAATGTCCAGTTCCCAACTTCCCATAGTAATACCGATGAGCCAACTTCTATTAGTGGGACATACATGCATATTTTTGTTGTATGCCCTTCACTTGTTATATATTGTTTTTTCCAAAGTAATATTTTAAGAGGAAGTAATATGTTTATGGTTTTATTGTAATTAATACGTTCATGGTTTGATCTCTTATCAAATATATCAAATCGACTCTAAAATTTATAAAACTTATATGAAAATGCATCGCTCGTTAAGTTGTATAAGATCAACGATTTGATTCAACATTTAAATTTTAAATTTTTCAAATATTGATGAAAAGTGAAGGTCTAGTATTTAGCGGTACTCTAAAGATGTAGCACTCAAAACTTTTTTCATTTTTTAAAGGAAAAATTGTCTGTATACCCCTCAAATCTTCTTCAACCGTCTATATACCCCTCAAATCTCTAAGCTCGTCATATACCCCTCTAATTATGTGGTTAACTTATATATACCCTTATTCATTTTTCTACTGACTTTTTAAATCTTAAAAATATGAATTATTTATTTTGGACAAAAATGCCCATGCCCATCTAGCCTCTTCTTCATGTCCAAGAAACCTTCCTCTTCCATGCCTATTACTATTAAATAGAAATTTTACACCTTTCCAAATTGTTATTGATACTATCATTTATTAATACATAGAACACGTTTGCACCTTATCATTTATAATAGATCTAAATAATAATAAATGCAATTCTTTATGGTAATATATTAACTGACGAAATTCTATATGATCACTATTTTATTGTCACTACGGCATTTTTTCTTTTTAACACCGGTTAAATAGATGTTATTAGCACCAGTTGGCTACCGTTGCTAATGACATACTAAAAAACCGGTGTTAAAACTCCGGTGTTAAAAATGATCCGAATTCTTGGTGGGCAACATCTTTAGCACCGATTTTTAATGAAAAATCGGTGAGAAAAATACTATCTTCTACACCGGTGTTTTATTAAAAATCGATGCTAAAGAGGTTCAGTGAAAAATCGATTTTTCGAAGGGTTTCTGTTACTCTTTAGCACCAGTTTTTAAATTAAAAACAGGTGTAGAAGATATCTTTAGCACCGTTTTTTAGTTAAAAACCGGTGCTAAAGATCGACGTTGATTAAAAAAATATATAATTTATTTTTGGGCTATCCCCATTTTTTGCTAGTCATAAATATCAATATACTGATATATAATTAAACAATTTATATCAATTTCTATAAATCCCAAACATTATCAATTTATCCATATCCATGCATTATCATTTACAAACAAACACAATCATACATTATCTTATCCAAATTTATCAAATTTCATTTATCAATATCGAACACAATCCTATACATTTATCAATATATCAAACATAATCCTATACATTTATCAAACACAATCCTATACATTTATCAAACACAATCCTATAAATGCATTTATCAAAATATCAAACAAACACAATCCTATACATTTATCAATATCAAATTTCGGCCATATCAATATATCCATGCATTAACCAATTTATCAACATCAAAATCGAGAGAGAGCTTACCTCTTTGATTTCGGCCGGAGCAGTCGAGTGGAGAAGATCTCGGCCGGAGCAGTCTAGAGCAAGAGGGAGAGTAGAGTGTAGATGGAGAGGGTTTCGGCGAGAGGAGAGTAGAGAGGGAGAGCAGAGCGGAGAGGGAGAGAGTTTCAGCGAGAGGACAGGGAGAGCAAATCGACCGGAGAGGGAGAGGGAGAGGATTTCGGTGAGAGGCAGAGAAGAGAGAGTTTTAGTACTTCGACAATTTTCGGAGTAGAGAGGAAGAGACGTTTCGGCGCCCTTTTGTTTTAAAAAAAAATTGACATTGATCTTTAACACCGTTTATTAACTTAAAAACCGGTGCTAAGGATCACCCGATTTTTTTTTTTTTTCATGTGATCTTTAGCACCGGTTTTTAAGTTAATAACCGGTGCTAAAGCTCATCCCCGATTTTTGTTATGATAGATGAACCTGTTTTATTCTGTATTTATGATTTTGTTCTATTTAATAATTTCTTATTCTATTTTATTAAATATATCATTCAAAAATTAATTTCTTTTTTTATAAATTAAATATTTCTGTTTTTATAAATTTTTTGTTAATAATTAATTTTTTATTTTTTTAAAACTTTATTAATTAATTTCTGTTTTTTTAAATAAAAATTAATAATTTTTGTAAATACATTAAAAATGATTAAGAAACTTAATAAATATAAAATTAATAAAAATTTGTTAATAACTAAATAAAAAAGGAAAAATTATAAAAAATTCTATTACAATTGAAGTACTCCTACACACATTCATTATGTAAACTCAATCTCCTTTCTTTTTTTGTAATTTTGGTCGGTCTACCCGTACACCTGCTTCTTGGCGATCAGAACGCAAATTAGTTGCTACCTCTTGAACTGATAGCGGTGTTCCATTGATACCTGTAAAAAATAATATTATAATTAGGTGTCGGCTCATCCCCGATTTTTGTTATGATAGGTGAACCTATTTTATTATGTATTTATAATTTTGTACTATTTTATAATTTCTTATTCTATTTTATTAAATATATCATTCAAAAATTAATTTCTGTTTTTTATAAATTAAATATTTCTGTTTTTATAAATTTTTTGTTAATAATTAATTTTTTATTTTTTTAAAACTTTATTAATTAATTTATGTTTTTATAATTTTTTTGTTAATAATTAATTTTTAATTTTTTTAACTTTATTAATTAATTTCTGTTTTTATAAATAAAAAATTAATAATTTTGTAAATACATTAAAAATGATTAAGAAACTTAATAAATATAAAATTAATAAAAATTTGTTAATAACTAAATAGAAAAGGAAAAATTATAAAAAATTATATTACAATTGAAGTACTCCTACACACTTGCATTATGTAAACTCAATCTCCTTTCTTTTTTTTTGTGATTTTGGTCGGTCTACTCGTACACCTGCTTCTTGGCGACCAGAACGCAAATTAGTTGCTAACTCTTGAACTGATAGCGGTGTTCCATTGATACTTGTGAAAAATAATATTATAATTAGGTGTCGGCTCATTCCCGATTTCTTGTGTTGTTTTGATACAATGTTAGACTAAGTACTTTGTTTTTAGGGGTTAATGGCAGTAAACCTATCTTTTTAATAGTTTGTTGAATATTTGATTAGTTTTATGATTATGTTGTGAATGCAACAATCAATGCCCAATGGGTCCCGCTGATGTAGCAGCCATTAATTAATTTCTTTAATGTAAATTGTTTTGTACCATTATTGTACATTATTTTATCTATCCCCTTTTGAATTTTATTGTTTCGATTAACATAACAATTTTTATCTTGCTGTTTTGGGTTCCAGAATGTGCATAATTTGCCTAAATAACAAATAATATAAATTTACAATGTTGAATCTTGAATTGCTTTGGTAGAATGATTATACCTCGTAGATTAAGGTCTTATCTAGTTTGGTTATTATGATCTATACTCAATTTGTGACATTTAGTTTAAAGTTTAGTAATTAGTTTAGTTTGTCCTCATTACTTAGTTTTAAATTACAAATTTAATTATTTGATCTAGGTTTTAAACCTCGCTCATTAATTAATTTTTGTTTTTATAAATAAAAAATTAATAATTTTTGTAAATACATTTTTAATGATTAAGAAACTTAATAAATATAAAATTAATAAAAAAAATTTAATAACTAAACATAAAAGGAAAAAAATAAAGTTCCGGTTAACTTAATAAGATCATCCCGATTTTTTTTTTCAGCCGATCTTTAGCATAGATTTTTAAGTTATTAACCGGTGCTAAAGATCATCCCGAATTTATTTTTATGTTTCTTTTTTCCTATTTTTTCGTTTTTCAATCATAGAAAATATATCATAATATTATATAAAATTCTAATAAATACTTTAGTATTCTTGGAAGTACTCCTACACACACATTCTTATAAAAATTTTAATTTTTTTTTTACATTTGAAGTACTCCTACACACATGCATTATGAGCAATAATTGCTGTTGAGCCTTTAACACCGGTTTTTTAGGAAAATCGGTGCTAAAGCTTAGCAAAAAAAAAAAAAAAAAAAAAAAAAAAAAAACAGACTTTCTTTAGCACCGGTTTTCCTTAAAAACCGGTGTTAAAGAGACCAGTGCTAAAGATCCGTGTATTTTTAAAATCGGTTTTCTCAGAAACCGGTGTTAATAGGTCGGTTTTCTCAGTTTGTGCTTCCAGGAAGATAAATGCAAAATTTGTACAAGGCCGAAATAGTAGTCAAACCTGGCTGCATTGACAAAATTGTACTGATATTAAATTTGACTACAACCCCACATGGTTTTGTTCAGCAATGTATTTTAAAATATTAAAGAAAGTCTTTAATTTATCTTAAAAAAAAGGCTAGGATACATCATACATCAATAATTTCACTCTGCACCTAGAAATGGCGTTGGTTGCAGCCTTGTTTTCAGCCCAAGAGGACCAGACTCTCGTCATCCTTCGTTGGGGCCAAGCTAGCAGACTAGCAGTCTTCCAATGCATCCAAAAGTGATGATAAATTAAAAGTCTCTTTCGTGGTTTTGATTTTCTTTCTTTTTTTTTTTTTTTTTTTTGGTGGGGGGGGGGGGGGGGGGGGGGGGGGGGGGGGAATTACTCAAAGGCGTTCGGCCGTCGTTGTCGTCCTCCAACAGTAATTTATTCGCCCATGACATTTTTTTAAACATAATAATGAAAAATTAATTAAAACAGTGTAGCAATACTTTAACCTAACAATATTTTACCCCCTGCTGAAATCGTAGCTACACCCATGGTTCCAATGAGTACAGGCGGGTGAGGATATATAGGAATGCTTCAAAAACAAATCTACTGTGAAAAAACAACGATTAATACTTAAAAAAATAAAAAATAATGATTAGTATATAAGAAACTTTAACTATATCTTTAATTAATTGATTTAATTCATATCAAATTTTAAATATTCAAAATTTGAAACGTGATCATATTATTCACAACTAGATAGTCAAACAATAAATGTATATTTGCAATAATTAAACCATAATTGTGACACCATTCGATTTTTAAATCTGGTTTGACCGATTGAACCGATTGAACTATCAAACCAATATCTTCACCTGTTCAATGAACATTTCGGTTTTCAAAATATTCTTTCAAAGATGAAATGGACCGACGAAGGCAGGCCGACTGGTCTTCACCAGTTCTTCTTTCTTTTTTTCTCCTTCTTCTTTCTTTTTCTTTGCATTTTGTACTCTTTATTTTTTTTTTCAAAACATATTAACTTTTTGAATATGTCTTTTTTTAAATAAAAATTTATTTAATACTTTATCTTTATTCAAAACATATTCACTCTCTGAATATGTCTTTTTTAAAATAAAATTTTATTTAATATAAAAGTTGTGGAGCTTGATCCTAATTGTTTTTAAAATCATAATTTAAGATCCATTTAACTACATATAGTACCAAAATTTTAGGTACGAAAACCAAACTCTAGTATAAAATTGTAAACTTACAAGGAGGATGTGAGACTGTACTTGCTAGAGAGATGTGAGTGAGAAAAAAAAATGATCGAAGGAGAATTAATTCTTTTATGAAGGAAAAAAGCAAAATGTGATGGGGGACCTTGAGTATGAGAACGTGGGTTCAAAATCTGAACACAGGATCTCTTATGAACATTTGAATCTAAAACAAATTGATAAATATTGACTTCTAATTTATAATAAAATTAAATGATTCACTTTGCTTTTCTTTATTAAAAAGGAATGTTTTTAATTGCACGAATAAACACCAAAATAGCACAATAAAATAAAATAAAATAAAGTCTATTTTTTGCATGAACATATGATAAATTGTTTGTTTATTTGGTTTTGTCTTCTTCCCTCTCTCATCTCCCCTCCTCTTTATGCAACTAAATATAAGCAAAATTCTAATACTAAGTGTTTGTCATGTTAGAATTGTGATATCTCAAACAGTCAAACTACACCTTTAATTAAGTGTTAACCAAAGTTTTAAAATACTATTTATGCAGTATAACGGTACACTATTGATGTAGCGATTCGATGTTATATCGGTGATATAACGAAGAAAAAACAGTTTATATAAAAAAAATAATTATACAACTAACTTATTTTATCAGTAACTTGAAAATTTAAAATAAGAAAAATTAACAAGTCAAAAATTAAAAATAGACAAAATCAAAGTTTTAAAAGCTAAATGAATTAGGGTTTCTTATAGATTTTTATTTGGCAAAAAAAATTGTAAGTTGAATGATCCATCTGTTTTTACGCCGCCAAATGAAAAAAAATTTAGTTATCTCGTCGGTTTTTCGAAAATATAACGCTACTTTTATTTTGTGCTCGGTTGTTCTAGCGTTGATGTATTTTTCTCTAAAACCCTGTTGTTTAAGTCATAACGGTGTTATTTCAGTGAAATTTAAAAACTTAATATTAACTGTTAACTATAAACTTAATTAGAAGGTGTTCAAGTTAATTGAATGCTCACCACGGCAGCGGCACTCCGTGGCTATGTGGCGAGTGTCTCAGAAATCTTTTTTGTTTTGTAGAATAAATATGACTTGCTATATATGATTCCTTTGTATTTTTCAATTATTGGAGAGGAGAGCAGTTGACTTTGTTTTGCATGCATCACGTTTTGTCATCTTTAATTCAACATAGAACGTGCCAATAATTAATTGTCAGCTATTTGGTAGACATCATATTATACGCGAAAATTTAATAACTAATTTTTACTGATCATTAATTAAAATAAAAATTATGATTATATATAAATATATTATGTGTGATTGGACCGTGTATTATTTATTTCATAATTACAAATTCAACATTTATATGATGATTACCAGATAGTATGGTTACCAATATACCTTTATATATTTCTATATGTATATTTTTCTGTCATTTATTGGTAATGTTGTCGTATGGGCAAATTCTCATAAAAAATGGAACTCTTTGGTTAACTATTTACATTTTCATGTACAAAATAATAATTGATGGAAGACAAATATATAGGAATGAGTTTAATTAGTTTGAACTGAAAAATGTTATTACACTTTGTCTGCATAATTTGCTAGTTCTTATAATTTTCTTTTGTTCATATTTCAATTTGTTTGAGACAACAGACTTAGTGCTGTTACTATAATTTTTTTATAAGGTTACTTTATTAGATAGAAATCATCATTGCTGGGGGTCTTTTATAATAGTCTTTTAAATTTCTCCAATAATTAATACGTATTTCTAGAAATTCAGTTTGTGCTTCCAAGAAGATAAATGCAAAATTTGTACAAGGCCGAAATAGTAGTCAAACCTGGCTGCATTAGATGGAAATCATCATTGCTGGGTGTCTTTTATAATAGTCTTTTAAATTTCTCGAAATAATTAATACGTATTTTCTAGAAGTTCAGTTTGTGCTTCCAAGAAGATAAATGCAAAATTTGTGCAAGGCCGAAATAGTAGTCAAACCAGGCTGCATTGACAAAATTGTACTGATATTAAATTTGACAACAACCCCACAGGGTTTTGTTCAGCAATGTATTTTAAAATATTAAAGAAAGTCTTAAGTCTTTAATTTATCTTAAAAAAAAAAGGCTAGGATACATCATACATCAATAATTTCACTCTGCACCTAGAAATGGCGTTGGTTGCAGCCTTGTTTTCAGCCCAAGAGGATCAGACTCCCGTCATCCTTCGTTGGGGCCAAGCTAGCAGACTAGCAGTCAAAGTGATGATAAATTAAAAGTCTCTTTCGTGGTTTTGATTTTCTTTCTTTCTTTTTCTTTTTTTTTTTTTTTTTTTTTGGGGGGGGGTTGGGGGTGTGAATTACTCAAAGGCCGACAGTTCGGGCGTCGTTGTCGTCCAACAGTAATTTATTCGCCCATGACATTTTTTTAAACATAATAATGAAAAATTAATTAAAACAGTGTAGCAATATTTTAACCTAACAATATTTTACCCCCTTGCTGAAATCGTAGCTACACCCATGGTTCCAATGAGTACAGGCGGATGAGGATATATAGAAAATGCTTCAAAAACAAATCTACACTGAAAAAATAACGATTAATACTTAAAAAAAATAAAAAATAATGATTAGTACATAAGAAACTTTAACTATATCTTTAATTAATTGATTTAATTCATATCAAATTTTAAATAATATTCAAAATTTGAAACGTGATCATATTATTCACAACTAGATAGTCAAACAATAAATGTATATTTGCAATAATTAAACCATAATTGTGACACCATTCGATTTTGAAATCTGGTTTGACCAATTGAACTGATTGAACTATCAAACCAATATCTTCATCAGTTCGACGAACATTTCGGTTTTCAAAATATTCTTTCAAAGATGAAATGGACCGACGGAGGCAGGCCGACTGGTCTTCACCAGTTCTTCTTTCTTTCTTTCTCCTTCTTCTTTCTTTTTTCTTTGCATTTTGTACTCTTTATTATTTTTTTCAAAACATATTCACTTTCTGAATATGTCTTTTTTAAATAAAATTTTATTTAATACTTTATCTGTTTTCAAAACATATTCACTCTCTGAATATGTCTTTTTTTTTAAAATAAAATTTTATTTAATATAAAAGTTGTGGAGCTTGATCCTAATTTTTTTTAAATCATAATTTAAGATCCATTTAACTACATATAGTACCTAAAATTTTCAGGTATGGAAACCAAACTCCAGTATAAAATTGTAAACTTGTTACAAGGAGGAGGTGAGATTGTACTTGCTAGAGATGTGAGTGAGAAAAAATAATAAAATGTCTATTCCTTCTTTGCATGAACACATGATAAATTATTTGTTTATTTGGTTGTTTCTTCTTCCCTCCTCTTTATGCAACAAAATATAATCAAAATTCTAATAATAAGTGTTTGTCATGTTAGAATTGTGATATCTCAAAAAGATAAACTACATCTTTAAGTTAAGTGTTAACCAAAGTTTTAAAATGCTATTTCTACAGTATAACGGTACAATTTTGATTTTGCGGTTCGGTGTTATATCGGTGATATAACGAAGAAAAAACAGTTTATATAAAAAATCAATTATACAACTAACTTATTTTATCAGTAACTTGAAAATTTAAAATATAAAAAATTAACAAGTCAAAAATTAAAAATAGATAAAATCTAAGTTTTAAAAGCTAAACGAATTAGGGTTTCGTATGGATTTGTATTCGGCAAAAAAAAAATTTCTAAGTTGAATGATCCATCTGTTTTTATGCCGCCAAATGAAAAAAAATTAGTTATATCATCGATTTTTCGAAAATATAACGCTACTTTTATTTTGTGTTTGATTATTCTAGTGTTAATGAGTTTTGCTCCAAAAACCTTTTGTTTAAGTTATAACGGTGTTATTTTAGTGAAAATTAAAAAGTTGATGTTAACTGTTAACTATAAACTTAATTAGAAGGTGTCCAAGTTAATTGAATGCTCGCCACGGCTGCGGCACTCCGTGGCTATGTGGCGGGTGTCACAGAAATCTTTTTTTGTTTTCTAGAATAAAATATGACTTGCTATATATGATTCCTTCGTATTTTTCAATTATTGGAGAGGAGAGCAGTTGATTTGTTTTGCATGCATCACGTTTTGTCTTTTGTAGTAACATATTTTATTGCGTAAGGTCCAACTTCTTCCTTGCCGCCAGATTATACCGAAAATTAGGTATTTCGCATTAATCTGGTCCGAAACGGAAATGAAACGATTTGGAGTATCTTAATCTTAATCAACTCATCAATTGAAAATACAAAATACACCCTTGCGTAGTGTAGTTTATATATATGAACCCCACTCTCATTCATCACTCAAACAAACAAACAAACAAACAATAATACTAATAACAAACCGCAAATTAAAAACATACCGATGGCAGCTCTAATCCGAATCTGCCTATCCTCAGCCTTTTTTCGTAATCCTCCCAGCTCTTTCACCAGACTCTCCTTGCCTGCTCTCCCAACCCGCCGAGACTGGCTTTCTTTATCAGTACGAGCTAACAATGATACAAGACGAGTCCCGGGGCAGGCACAGCTAATAAAAATGAAAACAAAGCCTGAGCTCCGAGCTATTATCGGGGTGCCCGAGATAACTAGTGAGGAGGCAGCCCAGAGGATCAGGGACTATATTATTCAAAATAATCTTAAGGTCTGCATAAATATTCTTAATGCGCATTTATCCTTTTCAATGTTTTCTCTCTTTTTTTAGCACGCATCTGTTATCTTTTGTAATAAGGAACACCGGAAAGCAAATAAATGCTCTAAGAGCATGAAAAGAAAGTCACTTTCAAGTATAATCAGAAAATTTAGGTAATCACATATCATAAGAGCTTATTTACTTGCTTTTAGTTAAATTATTAGATATCTTCTTTTGATATATATTTTCTCATTCAATTTGACCATAAATAATAATCGAAGCCTCCAGCAAAGATCTAAATTTTTGTTTTATTTTTATTTTCTTGTATTCATAGAATCGCAATGACAGCGTAGCCATTTGCGATGAGAAGCTCAAGAAGTTGTTCGGGAAAGAATGTGTTGACATGTTCGATATACCAGAACTTCTCATTCCACACCTGGAAAAGTAAATCTGGATAATTAGTGCTCCTATACATCTAAATATTTTTCAAAATCTGCTTAATATGTTATGTAAACTGTGTGTTGATATCAATGTTCCAATTCAATATTTCGTTGGTCATTCATATGCAATAGGCCTAGTAAAATGAAAATCAAAACCTTAAAATTCGAAATTGTTTAATGGATGATCCAATGAATTTTAAGTTGGATCTATTAGTGGTATGCCTTAGAAGTGAATAATTGGGATGATTGTATCGTGCGGATGATTATGGAATTTTAATATTTTATGAATAATATGTTAATTGTATATGTTCCATTTCTCCACAAAAAAAAAAAAAAAAAAAAAAAAAAAAAAATTGTATATGTTCCATGAATCTACAGTTTCATACCAATTATAGATTATCAAGTATATGACGTGATTGTAATTGTTCGGTTAGATCATAGTATTTTATGGTCTATATATATATATATTTCAAGCAATCATACGATAAATATATATTTCCTTATAATAAGCCTCTCGCCTTATTTCAACTAGTGAGAGTATGGTGCATTGCGCGTATTGTTTCATTTTTATTGATTGCGAATTGCTACAAAAATTTTAATGGAAAAGATAATCTGTTCTGCAAAATAACATATGAAGTACCCCAGAAAATCCGAAATACTATTCCTCAACTGTTCAACAGTGGGGAAAAGGTGAGGTCCAATTGGACTTTAATACTATTCCTCACACTCACACAGTTGACCTGAGCCGACTGAATTGGGTCCGAGATCCATGCACGGATCCAAATCCGAAACCGACAGAGAGATGCAGCATCCTACTCTATAGTCCAGTAATGTTGCTAAAGATCCCTCTGATAATAGTAAACCTTCACATATTAAATTTAGTCCCTGAACTTTATAATTTCTTTCAAACTCAAGACAGGTACCATGGACTATACTAGACTTATGAAAACCGTACCAAAACTCATACCAACCCATACATTGATTGTTATCTCATCCTTAATTTCATGTACTCCCCACAAAGTCTGTTATTACATGAAACTAAACCATACATCAAGACTTTGGGTTCCCTCTATACCAGCAACAAGTCTCCATGTACCAAATAGTGGTACCATATCTTAAGGGTTATACCACAAGTCTTAATACCCATCTAAGTATTCAATTCTTATGCCAGAAATTAACAAAACCAAAAAAGTTCACACTTTTACTTGTACAGGCGTACAGCACATGTACCATGACTATTTGAGGTCACCAAACATCACATAACTAAAGTGTCCCGCTTGATAATGGATTTAAGATCAAACTCGACAGATGAATAACCGAAAGGCTTCCCCGAATGAACCGCATCTAATTGTACAGAAGCCGGCACCAAGCCGGTACCATGTTCCTATAATTATACCATACACTGAAACATTCTTTTAAGTACTTACATCCGCAACAGAAGTTGGAATTTGCCAAAAGTACTCAAATAACATCCTGACAGTCACAAATTAACTTTCATTTGGGGTTCTTTTTTACCAGAGACTAACAAACCAAAGAAATACACTAAAATCACTGGTACTATACTTAGATTATGATCAAATTAAACCTATGAACAATATGTAACCATGAAATTACTCTTATAAATCAACCCAGTGTTAGTATCTCATATACTACATTGGTCCCCCTCTCAACTCTTCAACATTATTACTCATGAAATCACACGAAACTGTAAAAATCACACGAAACTGTAAACTTGGCTTAACTAATTACCTATAATCCATTACAGAACAGAGATGATATTCCCCTAATTAACAGATTCAAAGAAACCCTAAGTAGTGTTTAAGAAAACCCTAGCTTATCCAAAAACACACAACACAACTCGGTTTCAAGAATCAAACAGAGGACCCTTATAGGCTAATCACACGGGATCCTCAACCCTAAAAATATCTCATAAAGGAGAAGGAAGATCAATGGAGGAAAGGGGCTATGACGAAATCAACGAGAGAAAGGGATAACAACCGGGACAGAGAATAGATGTTTATCAGTCTTCTCCCCTTAATCTTTTATGATAGTCTTTTATGTAGCGAACCGTCTTAATATAGTTTTTATGATAAGTTTATATAGTCTTTTATGTAGCGAACCGTCTTAATATAGAAATGAACCCAATTAATTGCATAATCTGATTAATTTAATTATTAAATTTATTTCATTGCTTAGATTTTGATTTTACTAGAACAATAAGGATTTGATTTGGATATTACACAAATTTGAATTCCTCGATTTCTATTAAATTTGCCAGTTGCTTTTAATTTATTTCATAGATTACAATTGGTTATTTCTTATTAATAAAATAATACGTAGATATCATTTAGTAAATTCACAATTTTCTTATTAGCATAGGTTGATTTTTATTTAATTTAATTCCTTGAACATACTATAATAGTCAATTTAATTTCAATGCAGATTGTTTAGCTATACATGATATTGTAGTAACACCATTGAGATTTAGCTATACATGATAACATGTTAAAGTTGAGGACTTATTTTAATATTTTCTGTAGTTAAGTTTAGTTTAGGTTAAGTCCAGTGATTCGTCAATCCGAATCACGCAGATGCAGTTACGGTCCTGCGGGGTTTCATTGAAGATTGAACTCAGTCACCAGTCAAATTGGTCAAACCCCCAATTTCATACTTGCGCATCGTTATTCGTTACTCTCACTCTCACTCTCAGCAGACTCCATCGTCTCCAATTATCTGCTCCCCTTTTATCTCACGACCACTACTACACCATTCGCTGCCTGGCTCCCTTTCATCTTCTGAAGATGCAATTCCAGAATCCAAGCACGCCCAGCACCTCAAAATCCCCCCATAAGCCTGATGCCGTGCTACATTTCCTGAGACAAACCGGCATCAGCCAGTCGGACATAAGGACTGCAGTGTCGACTGATTTTCGCATCCTCAGATCCTCTGCTGCCTATTGGAGACATCTCGGTCTCGGCTATCATTTCCCGCGGACCTGGTGCCTTTATGCTCAATTAATGTTGTGCCCAAGATTTCCTTCTGGAGGCGAATTATTGGCTCAGTGAAATATGTGTCAGCGGTCTTGAAAGGGAATGTGGCTCTCCTTCACAGCAACGTGGAAAAGATTGCAGTCCCCAAATTATCATTCCTTCTTGAGCAATTGGGTATTCCCTGTTCATCAGGTACACGCATTGACTCCTGCAACACACTTTAGAATCAAGACTTCTTCACTTGAGAAGCTTTGGTCTGGCACAGGAGGAGGTGACCTATTTGATCTGCATATGCCCTCAACTGTTGCAGATATCAGAGGAGCTGATCGGCCGCAAAATGGAGTTACTGATGAGTGATGTTGGTTGTGATAAGTTGCATGTGGTCTGAAATCCAGACCTGTTCACATACAGCTTGGAGAAAAGGCTGGTTCCTGGAACCTTGTCCGGAAACTTCTCAAGGCGAAAGAACTTCCAGTGGCCAGCCTAATTCTATTTCTTTCATGAAACCAACTGAGCAGTAGTTTCTGGACACTGGACAAGTTTGTTCTACAATATGAATATGCTGCTTCCGGGCACCAGCAAGCATTTACAGAGGCTTGTGCTAGAAAAATTACTAGCTACAGAGTTTCTTGAGAAATATGAAATATCTCAAGTTAATTAGCTTACTAGTTAAGGTACTGTATAGGATCTAGCTTGCTTTGGATTCTCAATATAGATTTTGTTTTCCTTTATCGTTTACTATTTTCATTTTTTCACTGAACCTGTTTCTATTTGGTATGCAACAGTGATGTAAACTGTTGATTCAGTGAGCAACGGTTCCATTGTTTCAACCAATTGCATCTATCTCAGGTATGGTTACTATCAACTGACTTTTTAACTTAGTCGTTTGCCAGTCATATCATAACTGTTATGGTCATCAAACAACATTTTTTCCTATTACTGGATCAGCATGTCTTATAATTCTGGCTGGCAATTCTTGACCCAGGTAATTCTACCTTGGTAGGTTGACTAGTGTGCTTAATGGGTGGATCTGTGTAAGCATTCCAGATGGGTAGGACCATTGGACCGAAGGTCAAAAATTTAAATTTCTATTCTAGTGAGATTTGGTTATGTTCAATTCTGGTAGGAACATTCTAGTTACATTCCTGACATAGTAATAATGTCTTAGTCTTCCTAGTATGATTGTCAATTGGATTGCCATTGAAGGTATAAATAGATACTAGATCTAAGCATATTGTAGAGTAGGTGACCATTGTAAATCAGAACTAGTGTAGATCCTGGAATAATGTTCTCGTTACAGAAAACTGGTAAATGCTAATCTGTTTTCTTCTTGAAATGCACTGGCACAACTCTTTATTGATCTAATTAAACCCTGACCATAATCGTAGAGGCTTTTTTTTTTTCTGATTCTTCATTAAACACTGACCATATTTTGCTCATCATTAATTTTGTGCCAACCTTTTGCAAAAGAAAAGGATATATTATCCATATAACAGACTCAAACAGCTTAGTTTTCAATAATCAGTTCTTTGCTTTGCACAAGGAATAGAAGAAATCACTCAAAAGCTAAAAATACATGTCATGGACAAACCACACAAATATTTCATTAATAACTATTAACAAAAAGAAAAATCATACAAAAACCAAATAAGATTTACATTTATTAAACCTGCTATTGCATTATACATAACAAGTCAGTTTTCACATGATTCGAGTTCGTATCCTTTGAATGTTTTTGAAAGAGTCAGCATGTGGTTTATGGTGGTGACCCATTTCTTGTACAACACATGATCATATATTTTTAGCTTGATCTTCCCTTTGCTAGTTGCTATTTTAATGGAAAAGGGCTCCTCTTCTTTCTCTTCTTTCTTTTCTGCACCTAGGTTGTTCATGCTCAAGTCCAAATCATAAACAACACCTGCATATTTGTCAATTTGAGAATTTTGGTCTGAATTTGTGAAATTAAAATACAAATTTTTTAGGAACTGATTGAAAATACAGTGCTTACTTTCATTAGCGCTGGAGAAGGCCATGAGCATATTGGTTTTTTTAATCTTTAATATTATTTTTCCTTCCCTGTTTAGTATTGCTGAAACTGATCTTAATCTGCATTTGCCTAAAATGAAAATTATTGAGATGAACACGATTAGCACGTCTTTGAAACGAAATTATGTTTCAGTGTCTTGAGAGAGACTATAAAAAATTTAAAATGAAAACAATAGAGAAATCTAAGCATTTTTTGAAACTTTGGTAAATTTAATTATTCATGCTCTACAGAACAAGTTCATTTTATCCAATTCTAAAAAAAGATAATGCACAGTCTTTGTTCCTTTTTCTTTCCACTAAACAGTAAAAATCGAATTTTGGGAACATTTTAACAAGTGTTCGCATTTTGAATTGATAGTTTTTTTCGTTTGTGGGAGCTTCTAATTAATCTCTAACAAGCTCCTCCAAACTTTTAGTATAGTCAGATGTAATGCTTGTTTAACTTAAATTACCATCAGGTGTTGAGACTAGAATTTCGTCTCCCTTGGCAAGAGAAGCCTTTGATCTGCTATAGTCAAAATCAAAATCCTTGTGTGCACGTGGCGATATGCCAGCAGACCTACAGGGCCGACTTCGCAATGCCGCAGCACCTCTCAATGCTGAAATACCGAAAAAATGAATCATTGTAACTGATCTAATTAACTAATATTTTCCCAACAAAAAGCTTGACATGTTAAATTGGCATCCAAACTGCAGGTCCAAATCACTCCATTTTTACACACAAATCTTGATTATTTTGCCGCAATTAGGATTGGGGGAAGACCTAGATTTGTAGAGCAAAATGGGCTTAACTAGTGGAACCATTTTTAATTTAACTCGGTGACGTTGTCTTTACTTCAATTGAATAATGACCTCCCCAAACAAACTTGAATTTAGCCATAATACTAGAAATACATTTATTTTTTAAGAAAATATTATTTAGGTAGTGTGTTTTGGCTGTTGTTGTTTGATGCAAAGTCTTCCATAAATCAAAAGTACGAAATGGTAACCAAAAAAGAAAAAATGCTAACCAAATGTAAAAGTAAAAAAAGTTCTTGTACTAAATTTTTATCGTTTTTTTTTTCACTAAATGTCTAATCTTTTTTTTATAGCATCTTATGTTTTTTTTTAATTCTACATAATAAAAAAGATTATGAAGTTATTGGTATATTTGGGACAAGTAGCGTGCTTCATCTTTTATTTCAAACTATATGCCGCTGCGCATATCTTTGATCCAACAGCGTCAATCGTAGTTGCTTCTTTTTTTTTTTTAATGCCAAATAAAAAAGAGTTGTTTTTTTATGCATCATAAAAATTCTCTCTTTTGGGCTTAGTGATCTAACCTCTGCAGCCAAATGATTGTCATTGCCAAAAACTTAATATGAATTTGTGCATGTGTGCGCGTGAAGATAATGCAAGCATGGATTTTCAATATATGTGCGCACAAACATAAACTGTATTCAAACAAAGAGATCAAAATACATGTTGCAGCAGCTGCTGTGAGAGTGAGTATGTTGTTCGCATCAGTTGCTGCTACAGCAGAATTGATAGCCGATGCAATCTGCTCTTTCTTGGCACCAACTGCCTCTGCCACTTGGACACATTGTGCTGCCACCAATGCTGCTGCCGAGGCAACAGCTGTCTCCCTTAGTGGGTCCGTTGGCTGTTGTTGTTGCTGATGCAGGGATCCATCAATCCTGGGACCTGCGTTATGGGCTGCCACTGCTGCCAGAGCTGCCGCCACACCAGCCACTGAAATGGCTGCATGTACTTCTGCATTCTGCAGCCGCTCCTCCTCCTTGCGGCGTTGTTTGAGCTCTTTCATCCACTTCTTGATGTTTATTCCATTCCAATGAGTAATCTTCCGCGAGAACTATACATGCATGGATAAGATACTTCAATTAATACAAATTAAGGTTGTAATTAAGGATCTCATTAATTCAGACAGTGACTAATGACGGTAGTTTGTTAAACCAAAGGGTCAAACTACAGCAGACATAAGCTGGAAAAAAGAACAAAAATCATAATATAGTTTCATATAGAGAATTGGATGCATTTCGTAATTAAGTATAAATGATAAACTTTCCAAATTAACTGGGGAACTAGCTAGTTACCACAATTAGAAGTTTATGCAATTAGTAATTTAGGGACAAAAAATGAGTAGGATAATAGACCATTAACCTAATTTTATCATGATAAACAGATTTGAAATATAACAAAATCTAGACTACTGCACTTTGAAAGTATATAACCACAAGAATGTAAGAATGTTTTCTAATAAGCATTTCTGCTTCAAGATATTATTATAAATATATTTATTGTCAGCATAATTGGGAAAATTAGTCTAATGAAAATTAAATCCTCTTCCTTACCCATTTTTTTTTCATGCAGAGATCGTAGTCAAGCTCAGGATGGATAGCCTTTTGAATCCATATCCAAGACTGCCAACCAAAAAATGAACAAAAACAATATAAATAGACAATAACACTTGTATTATTTCATCATTTAGCAAGCTAGAAAAGGAATGTTTATTCGACTACAAAATAGCGCAAAACCTTGAGATCATCAAAATTCCACGAAGGCAAACCGCTGACATCGTCAGAATCTACCTTTATGTGATTACCTCTCTGCAAATGTAATTTAGTTAGAAACATATTTCAATTTTCAAGCAATGAAACGGTAGCATTGTAAAATTCTGCATAACAGACTTACCAAGGAAGGGGTTATATTGTTATCTTTTATCGCCACGATTGACTTGTCCATTGATTTAGCCACACAATCTTCAAGCTTTGGCTGGAAAACTTGTATTGCATAACTGCACCATTCATTCGAAAGCACGTCCATTGGCTCCGGTCGTGCAGCAGGTTCCATCATTTGCCTCTCCAAATTCATTCCAGCATTTAGTGGAGAAGTATATGGGAGGAGCAATCAATGGAAGTTCAAACTAATTAACGTGTTTCAAATTGAAATTGCACGATGCACATCAATGAATAGTACAACAACTAGCATTTGTGTAAGCCTTAATGAATTGAAGCTGCATTGGCATCATTATTATCTCCCCTCTTTTGCGCTAATAGAGTATTAATCATACCTAGCATCTTTTAAAGAAGTAGACTCTTTGCATGACTGGCTAGCCACCCGACCACTTTAACCCAACAGATCAGCTAGGGATTTGGGAATAATGTAAAAGACTTAAAAGGGGTGTAAACAACTATAAAGTAATTATCATCAAATCCACTTTAGGTGCAGCATTATTACCACCACCCGTAGATGCTTTAAGTGAGGGGAAGGAACCTTTGTTTCTTAATAATATTAACCTTAAAGATGATATCATTCTATTTTATGGTGGAAGAATCACAATTAGTTACTTTTCCGAAATGTTTATAATATAAAAATATCTTGAATAAGGTTCCACTGTGGCACATGATATGTGGTAACCAATATGTATATCATGTGAACTGCAACTACAGAGAGGACATTGGTCTCCTGTCCATATTTATGGAATTTATTGGACAATTTTACACAGATATTGTACCGTTCATCTCAGAATAGATGATCCAAATTATAATCATGTTGTATATCAGTTTTTATAACCCAACGTTTCCATAAATCTGGTTTCTGTTTTAACCGTTTGGATCAAAGGTCAATCAATCTGAAACTGTCCAATTGATATGTGCAATTCGAGAGGAACTAACCGATGATTCTCCACACAAGACATCAAAGCTTATGCCACAATGAAATCTTTTTCTCATGAGCCACTGCACGTGCCATCCATGTAGAATCGTTTTTTCTACATTTTATGAATCACAATAAATTCCTTTCTCATGAACCACCACACGTGCTACCATGTAATGTGGCATCGCCTTTTTTAATATCTAAATGTTAATATATGCTTCTGTTATTAGTTGGAGATGTTGGGTTGCCACTATCTTACAGCTAGCATAAGAAGGGATTAATATTTGTGGCTTTGGATTATAATTGAACATGACACCTAATCGTATTGGCCTTAATCTCCATTTCTCTAACAAATTGAGACGTCCATCATTAGCGAAAGCATAGACAGAATAACTAATAATAATAATAATAATAATGAGGAATGCTACGGTCCTATGCGTAGGACGGATGCAGTCCGTCCAATATGATCGTATTCGCGTAATCAAATTTCAAACCACCGATACAAACCGTTAGATTGATTCTTCATAATAAGCAATATCTATTCCTTTGAAGAAGTAATTTTTGTGGCCTTAGTTGCATATAAGTTTTTACCCGTAGAGGTTAAAGGTTGATCCCTACTTAAAATTCTATACATGCCCTCGAAGTTTAATTATGACCAACTCTAAATGTTAGACTCGGATTCAAACTACACTCCTGCATGATGTGAATTAAATTTAATAATAATTGAACATGATGTAGGTTCATAATTTATAAAAATTATAAATTTGATGATAAATCTATATCTATTATCTTGAAGATTTTTTTATTTAATTCTCATCATACTTCAAAGAACTAGTAATTTATTTTTGTTTCCTTGGCTCAATATTACTGAACTATTTGTATGTACAACATTATTTCTGTATTGGTTTCTTCTCATAATTAATGTGATTATAAGTTTTTCTTTTTTTTTTGAAAAACATGATGACATCCTATTTCTCAATAAAAGTATATATATAATACTAATTAATTAATAACAACAACATTAAGATAAATTAATGCATAAATAATGAAGGCGGCGACATCTGTTCTCAATTGTTAATCCCGGTGTACTTTCCATGCAAAATTAATATAAAAGCTGTCTTGGGGGAGTAGAACAGAATGATTAGAGCTGGTTGGGCTGAGCATCTATTTATTTTGCCTTTGAGAAGCTTCCCGTGTCAACTTTATATGTACTAAAAAGAAATAAATAAAAAAAAGGAAAAAGATCGAATTCTACTTTATCAATGTTCTAGACTCTAGACCGACCAATTAAAAACCTGACGACTTTTCTCTTCTTATTTCATTATTTTTTTTGTTAATTAAAAATTCCGAACGCTGTAATCTTTGTTAGTTGATTATTTCTTACTACATATCCACCAGTCAGTGTTTTATTCAATTAGAAAAAAAAATGTGTCAATATGCTCGATCTCTTTACTACCGGAAAACAAACATATCTTTTTACAGAATTGTCCATAAATACTACATTATAGCAAAAATAAGCATCAGATCGACATCTAGAGAGGGGTGGAGTCAAGGAGTACTCTTGGTGGTGCGAGATCCGAGAACACGAAATATAAAAAATAGAATAAAATAATATGATAATTCAATTAAAAAATTTATAATAAAAATAATATGAAACCTACTGTTATAAAAAATAAATATTAATCAAAATATAATTTAAATAAAACGTACAAAACATGCATCTATTGATTTAACATAGCTTAATAAAAGCAATATGGAATTACATGATTAGTACAAATTGGAGAAATTATTTTGACTTCTGATACCGTTCAACAAATGATCCATTAAAAAAATTTATGTTATTTTAACATAAGTTTATTTGCTTTATATAAAGAGATCATATATTTTAATTTTGTAAAGCATTGATGGAGAGGAGTTGAAAATAATTCCTTTAACTCTTTGCGATTTTTATCAGACTTGCAGAATTTGAACTTATTATTATTATTATTATACACACACACACACACAAATTAATTCATAATCGAATAGTTATTAATCACAACTCAAATATTAGGGGGGCCAAATCCTTTTCTTGACCCGTACTGCCTTCGCTGATGTCTAGAGAAAACCTTCGGTGCAATCTGCACTTCTGCAGATTTGAGCAACACAAGCACACTTAATTTTTTTTTTTGAAAAAAAAAAAGTACTTCGCAAATCTGCAGATTTGACCCCTACTGTTCGAGTTCGACTGTGCCGACTTCTTAACATCTGACTAATCGGGCCATGAGGCCCGGAGGCCCATGTCAGGTAATGAGAACTGTTACAAGTAGCTCTTATTTTAATTTCTGTTATTGGGCCAAGCACTTGTTGGGTCTGACGAACTGGATCCGTGATTTCCGACAGTAATATTCCTGGAAATTGATTACTGCAGTTTTGTCATCGATTCGATTTTCATTGCTAACACATAAAATAGACAAGTTAAACATAAACAAGATCAAAATGAACACATACAATAAATAAATTCAATAAAAATAAATTGAATATGCATTTATTAATCTGAACAAGATGTGGCAAAACTTATTATTAACTTCATTTTAATCATCTATATGTTAACCTTGTCAGTTTTATGTCTTCGTTTTGTTCAAACGATGATAAGCAATGATAAAACTGTAGATGGAAGTTATCATTTCTCTTCTTTCACAATCTCTAGCGTTGATTATAAGCCTACTAATATTTGAGGAGGATTAATATATGTAGAGTGTAATGAATACCACAGCTCAGTTTAAGTAGAAAAAAATTAAGTAATAAGACAATAGAAAAAAAAAATAACGAACAAGAACTCGACAATTTTGGGTTAAAAATACAGTCCTATGCTGTTTGGTGACTACTGTTTGCTGTTTATTATAGAACTCACGGTTGATCTATTTGTGTGTGCACAAAATGTTCATTGAATTTTGTAACCGAGAATATTTCCATGCTAGATTAATCTCAGTGCATATGAATTTATTTAGATTCTCTTGGTTTTCTACTGATGGTTCACAATTGTGCCAGAGCAGGTTATGAAGGTTCTTCAGAAAACAAGATTGATAACGTTATTCGCACAAAATCAAATTTATACTTACAGTGTCTCATACCATAATTAAGTCGACCAGATGAGATATTACACATATGATATAATGATAGAGGACACTTTAGTTTTCTAGCTTGTGCTATTTACAAGAAGTGGTTGTCTAGTAATATTATCTTCTTTGTCGTCTACTGATATCCTTATCTCTGAGGCATCTACAATCTGATTACGTTCTCCGTTGACATCCTCTGCCTTTCCCCATAACACTATGTACAATCCTCCAATTATAGCAACTGCTCCTATCAAGCTGAACAGAAAATATAATACAGACGAATTGGGTGAAAGTTTAATTACCCGCAATTTTGAATACAGCAAACGACTTTGTTTAAAATAAACAAATAAACAGGAAATCAGCACACCTTCCAATGTGCAGTTCCTCATGAAGTGTTATGGCAGCCAATATTACAGTAATTATGGTATAGAGCGGCATAAACATGGCACAATAGACAGGTCCTCTTACTGATATGCACCAGGATTGAAGGTAAAAACATACTGCTGATCCAAAAATGCCCTGTTTGCAGAAACAAAAAAAAAAAAAAAAAAAAAATCTGATTTCAGATGGCTTAGCCAATATAAATTTTCGGGTACAGAAGAAAATTAACATTAGGAATGGACTTGATTTTAAAAATTCAGATTTTCAGCTATGGATTAGAACCTATATATGATTGTTTAAAATGATTGGAGAAAGTACCGCAAATAAGCAAGCCGAAAGCTCTGTCACAGTGTTAATTTTCCAAGCGCTTATGTTTGGCTCTAGGAAGAAGACAATTGGAGTAGTTTGGAATGATGATAGCAAACATAACCAAAGTGCTTGTGGCAGGGGATCAACATATTTACAAATCGGTACCTGACAAGAAATTAAAGATCATGTACAAGAGAAGACAGATGAGAAATTAATTAAGAGCTAACATACAAAAATCAAGAATTTTTGTTTATTTTTTCAAATTTCTCCTATTTGTTTGATACGTTCCTGACAAAGCGCAAATAAATAAGAGGGATATGCTTGATTCAAAAATTAATGGTTTTGGAACAATCACCTGCAACATAAGTAACAGAGACCAACAACTAGTTGACACAAGTAGGCAACCAACAGCTAGTACCCACCTATAATCAACAGAATAAAGAGCTGTTCCCAAATTTAGATAAGAATTTGATAAATTTAGGATCCTAGGGCCTTTGTAGAAGGTCAGAATCATTGTTCCGCCAATACAAACTAATGTTCCACTAATCTTAGCCCATGTTCTCAAACTCCTTAGTTGCACGTTTTCCAATCTGTTTCAAGGGATAGAACAATCATTAGTGATGAATGTTAGCTTTTCTACGTAATCTCATTTTCTGACATGTTTTCCCAAAAGTTAAATCTCATATGGTGGCAAGTTGTTTTCTTTTGAAGCAGAAGATAAGAAGTTCTATTTAAAAGTTATAGAAAGAGGCAACTTGAAGCTACTGCATTAAAAATATGTGGGAGGTCAGCTTAATAATGGTGACCGAAGGAAAGCTTTGGAAAAGGGCCGGTATTCCCATCGAAATGAAACAAGGATGGAAAAGATAAACTCAAAAAAAATAATAATAATAATAAAAAAAAAAAAAAAATGTATGGTAGTATAAATTGAATATATGATAATAAGTACCCAACTGAGGCTGCCATCACAAATGTAGTTGCAGGTACGAGGTTAGACAAAGCCGAAACCAAGGAAGCATTCCCCAAATTCAGACCTAAATAATGTAAAACCTTGTTTCCAGTGCCTCTGTTAATTATGTGAAATAACAACAGTAAAAAGTTGTAAAAACGACGTATTAACGAAATAACAAAAAAAAAAAGAAGTCTGAAGATTGAAACAGTTGTTTGTCTTTACCCAAAAAGTGCAGCAAGAAAAAGCAAACAAAAACCTCTAAAGCTGAGAGACATTCCAGCGACTCCTGATCTTCTGTATATATAAAATATTAAACCAATATCAGAAAGGACAGGTTACCAAAAAATCTACAAGTAGTAAAAAATCATAACTGTCTCCCTTTGTATGCAACTCTTTGTAATAGTACCAATTAAAGAAACTCAAATTCTTAAGTGAAGCACCCATGCAAAGATCGAGCTGATGTATAAGAAACTGAAAATTTTATGTACTTTCCAATACCAAACAATTTGACTCTAATTTTTTTTTACCCTCATAAGCAGACAAACAGGTTGGTCCCAATCAACCCAATAAAATGACTCATTGTATTAACATATACTAAAAATTAGTGGCAAACCAATAATAGCCCTGTTCAAATTACAAAATTGCCTCTTTTTTTTTTTGAGACGGTTCAAATTTTCACATAGAGCTTCATCAGTTCTTTCCAAAACCAATCAGTAGCGCTACTAATTAATTTAACGGGGGTATGAGTTACGATTTTCGAATGATTTGGTCGAAGATATTCATAGTTGAATGTTCCGTTCTGGACACAGTGCAAAATTTGATACTTACCAAGAACAGATGGTCTACGGTCTACCAGATACAAGTTCAGAAACAAATAAAGCAATATAAGTTCTAGAGAGAGAGAACCCTCTGAGGAAAAATAGAGCAGGAAGAAGAGCAAGAGTGGCAATAGACTGTCTATAGACAACAAAGACTAAGCTGCTGAATCCTTCTTGGAATGCTGCCTTGGCTAACAGATTCATCACTGCACCAATGCTCTGCGTCGTCACCATTGCCATGAAGGGTTTGTAACCCTCAAGAGAGAATATACCCATTCTCTCTCACTCTTTGTCTCTGCCTCTGCCTCTGCCTCTCTGTGTGTTTGTACTCGGTCGTTGGTTGTGGTGGTGATTAGAGGTGTGGGAGTCGGGAGTGGTTCAAAGTTACTTGATTGGAGGATTTTTGGATGGACTCCGCATTCCAATGGAAATGGTTCTTTATAAAAACGAACACAAATAAAATAAAATAAAAAAGGTTGTTCAATTAACCAATTTTATGGAAGCCCCGAGCTATTTAGGTGCCGTTTGGATTGTCTAGGAATAGACCAATTTCAGAAAATTATCTATTCCAGACGTAAATGTGTCATTCAAATACAATTGTCTATTCCTGAATAGTCTAGTTTCAGGAATAACACTCTTTTCAATAACACTCATTCCAATAATACTTTTCTCACTATTTTTTCATCCCAATAACACTCTTCTCAACGCAATTCTCAACTTCGTCATCCAAACAACATTTCTTATTCCCAAAATAGCACTCTTCCCACTCTTTCCGAAATAGTACTTTTCCTTAAATTTACGTCCGGAATTGATATTCCTAGCCTATTCCTAACACATCCAAACGGCACCTTACAAACTTAATTTTATCATCTGCTTTTCCGAAACAATAAACAAATTTCTGTTAATTATTTTTGTTTCAGAAAATTTGACTTTTAGATAATAGAACTGCCCGCAATAATACTTAGTATCAACTTACTTATAAATGAAACTTGATAATATCCATACTATATATAATTCCAATTCATGATATAAAATCATAATAGTTACTCAAAATCTAATAGAGGGTTAAATTCAGAAGAAACATTAGTCGACAAACCTATATTTCTATCTTCTTGTTCACATTTCTCTGACAACTTTTATTTTTATTATCATCATTATTATTATTATTATTATTATTATTATTATTATTATTATTATTATTATTATTATTATTATTATTATTATTATTATTATTATTATTATTATTATTATTATTATTTTGCTTCACAAAAAAACTTTTTTTAAAAGATAAATTAGATGTCAAGCTCCTCAATTTATTTTAAATTAAATGTTCATAAAAAATCCTCGACCTTTTCAGTTACGGTGCATTAATCTTTACCACCCGATCAAGAGTCAGTTCTCCTTAGGAACAAACTTTTGATCATTCAAACTTCAACGCCCGATTGATTTCATATCCATAATGGAGTCCTTTTAATAATTGTATGTTAGTCTCCTTTTCTGTAAACCCAAATAACACTAAATATTATTTTATATCAACGGTCCTGATTTCTTTCAAAATATAGAGCAAAGGGAAAAGAACAATCTTAATCATGAATTGAAGGTACAACATATATACATCATATACTTATTTGTAAACAATTTATATTTTATTTCGATTTAATATATTGTTTTCAGATTTTAACTCGATCTCTTCTATATTCTAAATTTCTAACCGAGTGGTTAGTGGGAGGGAAGATGACACAGACATTGTATTAACTTGGTAGAAAAATAAAAAAGAACAAAGCCTAATCAATCTTTTATCGAAAAATATTATTGTTCCTCCATACGGACAGGAAAAATTTTAAAACAAACTTCTCACCAAACGCATCAATTTTTATTTGGAAAAATTGAGCTCATATCCCTCAAAGCTTTTTTATTTAGATATTTACCCCTCAAATCATTAAAATTGATTCCATACCCCTCTAATGACAAAATTGTCATGTCCAAACTCCTCTTCCCTCCCAAAGAGACCTTTAAATCTTCTTTCTAATTTTATCTCCACGCGATATTAAAAGTACATATATAATTCTCCAAGCGATGTTCCAGCTAATTTGTGAGACTAGGCTTGTTTGTGTTATAGAGTCGAGAAAGGATTATTGGGGACTGGGGTTTGCTTGCTACGAGGGAGTTTGATTTGGTGGCGCAAAATTGAATCTTAAGCTTTCTTTATTTTTAAATCTGGTATATGCTTGCTATGAAGAGAATTTGATTTTGTAATTTATTTGAAGATGTGAATATGCAAACCACAAATGCATCCTTGATTACATTAATCTGGAATTTGCTTGAAGATTTCAGTCGAAGTAAAAATAAATAAATAAATATTACCACGTCCTCAAATTATTTAAGCGAAATTGGATGTTTTATGATTTTGCTAATAGTCCGATTCACATTGTGTACGAAGGAAGAAACTAGAAAAAGGAGAAATAAACACAGAAATTGGAAAGACCCAATTTTCACTGTCTAACGATCAGGAAAGATTTATAATGGAAAAGAATGGGATGAGATATCTATATTGTTTACATGACGTGGAGGAATCACATCTCCTGCTCACCAAAAAAGTGAGCAAAGTGCTCATTTTGATCTCAACCGTTCGATCAATGATGGGTGCCCCGTGAATAATACTAGATTGATGGATTCGAAAAAAATTTAACCGTCGAGATTCAATCGGACAGCTCGGATCAAAAGTAAGCACTAGGTGAGCACCTAAAAGGTGAGCAGAGGATATTGGTTCACGTGGAGGTCAAATTAGCTAGTATATGAAAGGTCTCTTAGGGTGCGCTCTAGAAGGGAGAGAAAGGGATGATTGAGTAAGCTCAAAATACAAAATTACTCCATCTCTCACCTCTTATTCTCTTCCTTTCTATTACTCTCTTACCGATCTAGATCAAGTAAAGTTTTTAAATTCGTTCGTTACTTTCCATTTCTCTCCTCTGAATTTGTGTTATGGAGCAGACCCTAGGGCTAAGAGGGGATAGGAGTTTAGTCGGAGGCATTTTCGTCATAAAATATATACATCAATTTTTACATTAATTAGAATTGCTAAGAGGGATATATATCTAGTTTTATCAAGAATTGAGGGGTATGAGACCAATTTTGATGATTTGAGGGGCAAATATCTAAATAAGAAATATTTAAGGGTATGAGCCCAATTTTTCCTTTTTTTGTTTAAATATAACGTAAACTTAGAAACGAAAATAATACCATATATACCGATGTATTACTTAATAATTTCTTATCTCGATTAAAGTGTAATAATAGCCAATAGCTTAATTTAAAAACATTCAAAATTATTTGTTGCGGACTAAATTTTATAATTACATTTAATGTAGATCGTTCAGTTTAAATTATAAACAAAGATGAATTATTATGATTCAAAACACCGTCTTGTATTATACAGTAACTAGCGGGCTTTGTCGTCGCGGCTTCGCCGCGACCAACCCCCATAATTTTTTTTTTTAATTCATAAACGTATTTTGTTGACCGAGTAACATGTATATGAAGGATGATTAAAAATATCATGGTAAACCCGTGAGTTTTTTTTTTTTCTTTTTTGGATGAACTGCCATAGCTACTTCATTAATAAAAATAAGTCACAACACATTACAATTGTGCTAGTTGCAACCAGAATCAAATAAACGGAAAAAAAAAAAAAAAAAAAAACAGCCCAGGTTCCTAATCCAAGATAACAAACAAAGCTAGCCTACCAAAAGAAACTAATTTGCTAAAAAATAAAAGAGAAGTACAACAATTAAAACTGAGGGGCTGTTTCTTCATTGGTCCGTTCTCATTTTAAAGAATTTTCCATCTAGTTGTCCTCCTGCATCCCAAATTCGCATCATATCCACCTGCACATCTTCCTGCATCCCAGCCATTTTATTTTTTCTTGCCCAATTCACAATCTTGTGTTCTAGTTGAACTGCTTGCCTCATCACATGTTTCACTCGGTACATCTCAGGTCTAGCATTTATCAACTTACTGGCACATTGTACAACTGGAATCGATTGCCAAGAAGGTACCTGATTTATATTTGACTCCAAGATTGCTTTTACCAGATTATGACAATCAGAGAAGAAGCACACTTTTTGATTGCCATTCCTTGTTACCTTAGCTTCCACCAGCTGTACAGCTTCTAACAATGCTATTGCTTCGGCATGAAACGGGTCCTGTGTGACATGGTGATTGTACCCAAACCTTGTTGCTATGCCTTCTTCATACATGACAAAAGCATTTCCAGCAACACCTGTGCATTCCCATGATGCATCTACTATAATTTGCCATTGTCTCCTTTCCACATCATATATATTTTCCCCTTCTTCCCAAACTACCCTTCGTCACTCTCCATTGTCTGCCCAACTTGTTGTATTTCTCGCACAATATTTCTGCAGATTTGATTTGGATCAAATTGTTTGTGTTGCATGACCACCTCATTCCTCCCCTTCCATATACCCCACAATGCGTATGAGAAAATCTTTATCCTCTCATTGTCTAGTCCTCCAGCCACCTCTTTAAATGCTTGCAACATATCAAATGGCAAATAATCTATTCTAATGCCTAAATTACCTCCAAACCAAACCATTCTTGATCATGGGCAAAAGAAAAAGCAATGTGTCTCAAACTCATTCTCTCCTTGGCACCTCTGGCACATGGGAGAGATGGCTTTGATCCTTGTATGCAAGTTCTGAGCTAGTGGTAGTGCTTTTGAGTGCTATCTCCAAAGGAATATCTCTATTTTTGGGGCGATATGCTTCTATTTCCGTAACATTTCCCATATCGGATCTGGAATTCTACCAGTACCTCTACCATCTTCTTGCTGCAACACCTCATATCCTTCTTTAAAAATATATCTCCCTGATTTAACTTTTCTCCATATCAGTCTATCCTGCACTTCACTTTCCGAGTTAGGTTTCTTCGCATGCGTCTGAATCACCAATGCTTTTTATGGTCCAAATAACCTCTCCAATTCTGGTATGTCCCATTGTGTCGTTTGTACATCAATCAGCTGCCCGACCTTCTTCTCCTGTTCAACTCTAGGAGCTTCATGCTGAATTGCCCAATTTGGGTACCACGGCTGAGACACAGCCTCTATTTCCATGCCTGATTCAATCTCCCATAACACAACCCTCATAAAAAACTTCCTTTTATTAACTGCTGCCCTCCAGAAGGTGCTTCCTCCATTTTTATTTGTTGCTCTCTAGAATCCCAACTTAGGAAAAATGAAGAAAGTACAATAATAGAAATGATCTACAAAATCATAGATTTCAAAAGTCAGAAAATAAGTAGCTTAAGGAGATTTCAGACTTGTTTATAGCTTTGCACTTCCTAAAGGCCTCAGCATCTTGCTTTCCTAATTTGGAAAAAAAAAATGCCCAAGGATGAGCTAAAACTCCCATACCTTCAGTGGTACAAACTAATATGATCTAAATACCAGTAGACGTCCAAGAAAAAAAAAATCAACACTAATTATCAGAAAATTGTGATGCCAAAATAAAAGGTCAAAAATTGAGTAAAAGAAAAAAAAAAGGCATACGAGAAGAGACTGAGAAGAAAAGGGGTCCAGCCAGAGGACACGGAGTGCGTGGCGCAAATCAGAAGGAAATCATTCCGCAATCAATCCACCCCTCCATCGCCGCTGTCCGCTCCTTCCCTCCCAACTGCTCAAAGCCAGCTTGCCCCATTTTTCTGATCCTTCTTGAAAATTGATCAAATTAAATCATCTATTGCTAGTTTCTACTGCAAATTGTAAGTTATACTCGACTACGGAATTCAATTTCTCGTTCATATTTCATTTAAACCTTCAAAGTGAAAGAAATTATGAAAGGATAAAACATGATTGTTTGTGAAATAGAATAAACAGGATTACCTTGCTAAAAGATTTTGCTGGATCCTTCAGAACTTCATATCTTGAGAAGTTATTATACAGCCATACACCTGGAAGGCCTTCTTTGTTAATTTTGAATACTTATTCGTTCCCTGGAAATATTAAGAAATTCCGCATCAATTTTGTACATAAAAATGAACAACTCTGAAATATATGATTATTTGGTAAGCTTTTGGAACCATACTTAAATATTATGGGAATAATAATCAAACACCACAATTTATACAACGATTAAAGGAGGCAGATATGTCACGGAAAACCCAATATACCATGTAAAATTCTAGAAGTTAGTCAATACCATCGAAATTATGCGGCAAAAGCTTAAATATCTCTTGTGCTCCCTGAGATATTGCATACATTAAGCAAAAAATACAAATAATAAGAAATAGAGTAAGTGAAAATAAATTAACTAAACCTAAAATTCAGCCTTCTTGTTTTGGTTTTTAAGCTATAGGATTTCTCATTTTGTTCCCTGATATCAGCTTTTATTCACTTCAAAAGGGCAACAACCTTGTAGTCAATATAATAACGTGGTGATATAGATTCTATTACGTATTAGGGAAAACTAAACATGATTCACTCCTTGTGAAAGAGCTGTCCAAAATCTTAGTATGCATCTAAAAAGTAAAAAAGGTAAAGCATAATCTATGGAGTATAGATTAGAATTCACTTATGAAATGGAACTTTGAAATTATATGGACCAAAATGTAGCTTTCTGCAATTCAAGACCTACTGTGTGTACTGTTTATGTGCATATTGTAAAACAAAAAAAATAAGGTTATGTTGGACACCATTGATAGCCACTTGATATGAAAACAATGAGGAACTTGTCAAATAGAACTTCAAAACAAATAAGTTACCTATTTAACTTGGCAGACCCCAAGGACTACTATGTAATTCTTATGTGACTTTGAAGTACAAGGAAAAATGAATGAAAAGTTATAGTGGGTACACATGAACACAAACACAATAGGGGAAATTCCTGATGGAAGTCCCGACGTAGCAATTTTATATCCAACAGCAATTACTGTCGATTTGGCAGCAGCTAGAAAGGGATACATATGTGAGGCCCCCAAAGAGAGAAATGGCATAGAATATCCCAGATTCAAATATCCTTCATGTCAGAAAAAGAAAAAAAAAAGATTATGCATGGAAATACTGTACAGAAACTATTAAAAGAAGTTTTTTCTCATAGGTTGTACTTGTATGGATCATATCACTTAGTCCAAACAGCAAATTTTTTCCTATTTGCTTTTACATGTACAAGTTACAAACTTATATTTTCTTTTTTTTTCCTATATTATGTAGCCAAATTGCTCATGTTCAAATAGGCATAACATACCAGAAAGATTTAAAAATTCTTACTTTGACCTAGACCATGCAAGAAGTCGATCAAACCAGCTCTATCAGAAAAATTTTCAAATGCAAGTAATCTGTTGCCATCATCACTCACAATTAGCTCATAATCATACAAAGCTCTCATCGAGTATCTAAAAGCAATTCTAATAGTTAGTTTAATGAAAGCCAAAAGACTACAATATAATTTGCTATTTACCTATCCAAGAGGCATATTTCTTGCTATGCCTTGTGGGTGTGCCAAAAGAAGTCATATACTCTACCAGGTAATGTCATCTCTATCTGGATCAAATAGACAATATCTTACCTCAGACGTATGATATAATTCCCTTTGCATCTAGTAAGGCCTGAAATTTATTGAAAAAATGAGTTACTTTTAATAAGCAGTGCTCAGAAGTCCATAGATTGTGAGTGGCTTAATCACATCAAGAGAGCTACTTTTTAGATAATTAGAAAATAAAGAACAAAATTAAGAAGTTCAGAAACAAAAACGAATGGAAGCATTGAGGACAAAATATCAATTCACAGAAAGAACATTAAGACCTTGCATGTATCAGGGCATTCTTTCTCAGTAAATGCATTACTGCCCATGCACATAAAGGTCTCAATTCAAAGGCCATTACAGTACCTGACTACCCGTATCCATGCAACTCAAATGTGTGTAAGTTGTTGTATTCCAAAACCGTATTCATATGACAGCGGTTCCACCACCAGACTCTAGAAGGTCGTGCAGATTTGGGGACCATGCTCACAGTACTTCAGCACCGGCTGTGTTGAATGCTGATTCCACACAAAGAGCTACGAATAACAGTAAAAAATAATTTTTAACAATCTGAATATTTTACTTAAGCACTTTGTAGTATTCACCATAACTAATATTTACCGCCAGCATGCTAATATCTGTTAGAACTGAGTCTGATTAATTCACCAAAAAAGAAAAGAAAAATAAAGGGAAAGAAGAAAAAGGAATAAGACGACTAATCTATCAAGGGTGAAATTAGAAGATAAGAATAAAACAACTTTAGTGAACTTTTCAGATCTTAATTCCAGTGTATTTAAGCCTCATAATTTATTTAAATTCCTGCTCTCACACTGTCATTCACCTGAATATGTTAAGACATTGACGTTCAATAACCTAGCAAAAAATTTTATCCTTTTGTAAGTATTTTGAGGCCTATTGTGAATTATTATTCTTAGACCTATAACATTTGTTTATCAATCTCAAATAATGCACATCTGGTAAGCTATGTTCATATATAGATATGCTAATAATAATGTGTGAACGACTTGCCTCATACTAGATATAATAGTCTTGTCTTATCTTTTTTTTTTTTTCTAAAATTCTATACAGCCAATTTGTGTATGCAAAAACAAAATAGGGCATGTTTGCATCATAAATATAATCATCAAAATTATAATTTTCTCTTGACAAGATCAAAATTGAAAATCATTGCACGTATAATAAACAACTAACCCCATGGAGAGAGACTCTCAACCAGGCCCCTCCCCTGACTACCCTCGCCAGAGGCCATGAACGCCCCAGATGGATTCTTCGAGCGACGCCGTTGCTGCTGCTTCCCCTAGACCAACTCCACCTAGAAGCGCATCTAGCTCGGCTCCGACCGTGCCCTGCCTTCCCCAACACCGACTTGCTGGTGGTCCTGCGACATTACAGCCCTCATGAAGATCAGCGAGTGGTCTAAGATCGTTGCGGGCCTTCGCTGGAAGACCTCCATCAGCCGCTTCAATCGAATGCTCGCTTTGGCGTTGTGCCATCCTTTTGAGATTCACGAAATTAACAGCCTAAAAAACAGCTGATTTGGGTTAGACTTTATCAATTGCTGCTGGCGAAGCTTCTGTTGAGGTGAGGGGTAGTCGGCGGAGGAGTAGGTAGGACGGTTTGGTCGCTGGCGGAGGACGGGCCGGGGCCCGGGGCGGTGGTTTTCTGTTTGGTCTCCATTTCTTTCTTCTCTTTCTCATTTATTTGCCGTTGAGAAGGACAGATCTGACACAGAGGGTGGCGGTGGAGTGGCAACAGGTGAGAGTCTGAGGGGCTATTAGGGTGAGGCGGTGGCGATTGGGCTGAGGTAAGAAGCGATGTAGCTAAGATGAGGACTTGAGAGGCAAATGGGCTGAGGTGAGAGGCGATTGGGATGAGGCGGCGTCGATTCGGCTGAGGCGGAAGGTGAGTGGGCTGAGGAGAGAGGCAGTTGGAATGAGACGGCAGCGATTCGGCTGAGGCGGAAGGTGAGCGGTGATGCGCCGTGGTGAGAGGCGACGGGGAGAGAGAGCGGAAGGAGAGAAAGAGCGGAAGCGGCGAGGGAATAATGGAGAAGAACGGCGCGAGAAACCAAGTAAATCAAAGTTCAATCAAAACAGAGGAACAGAAAAACACATTCGGTGCAAAAAGAAAACCGGAGCACAATTTAATACCGCGAACCAAAGCTGCACAACAGCAGAAAGATATGGAGGAGTACATGACCGTCCACACATTGAACCACACACCAAGTCCAGCCAAAAAAAAGAAGGGAAAAAAAGACCCCTGTCGTTGACCTTGAAGTGTAACTCAATCCACGTTACCCAAACCGAAAAATGAAGAGATGGTCTCCGCAAAAAACAAATCTGGAAAGTAGGCGCTGACTTCTTTCATGGAAATTCATCCGGAAATTCAACACAAAAAAAACAAACTGCACTGTTCATAACGAAATCTATGGGGGTATCCAGCAATAATATGTTCAAATTCAGGACTTCATTTAATAATTTTTATTCCTTTTCTATTTTTTTTTTAATTAACGTCTTCGTTTTCAACATAGCAGATATTTTGGAGCTTTAAGAGGACAAAAATGTCAGTGTCGATTGGCATTGTCATTCTTACGCAAGTTCTCAATTTTTAATGCATGGGTTGCCCACTTTTTCCGAATATTCGGAAGCGCTCGCCTTCTGCATTTGGGCCTTGTTGGAGTCATTGTGGAGTTTACCTAATAACCAATAATATAGTGCTTTGTTTAATTTAAGATCTTTTGTGGACCGTTTGGCTAAAATAATTGTCGTGTGAAAACTCTTATGTTAATTCCCATCTTACTGTATAAATATTGTTAATAATCCGACTATGTAATTTAATATATTAAAAAAATTTAAATAATTAATTAATGCATATAGTTAGTTGTACGTCCATTAATTTGCTAGAACATGGGAAGAAAAATGAAAAACAGAAATTGCGGATGAATTTTTAAAATTGACGTATTATTTTGAATTAGCATATATATATATATATATATATATATATATATAAAGAAATTTGTTGGGAGCCTTCCATGTCACTTCTAAATATATCTTATTTATAGTATAATATCTATTAAATTTAGTTGTATATTTAGTTCATTATAAAATTTCCAACACACTGCATGCGGTGCCGGGATGGTGAATGACGCGGAGCAACAAAATTAGTTTTATGATTTTGTCCTTTCCTTAAAGAAAATGAAATAAAAAATCAACATTTGTCAAAAGCATCTTTTCAATTATTGCCTAGTTTTAGCCAGAGCTGTTCAACAATTCTGAATTTTTTTACAATTCCAGAAGTTATTGCACCGGCTTCCAGATTGAAGGAATTAAGAGATGAGCGTATTATGGTCACAACTTTTAGATATTGATTTTTTAGAAGTTAATTATTATTAAAATTGATGAAAAGGTATATAAATGTATGTTTTGTAGTCCTAAATCGAGAGAAATAGTGTCCTACTTTAATTCATGAATGAATATAGAGAAAATCAGATAATATGTGTAACATAATAGAAAATACTAGATTTGATTAAATTAATTGAGTTAATTTTTAAAATAAAATTAAGAAAATTAATCTATAAAAATAGTGATATTCTGAAGAAATAAATTCAAATTAACCCAAAAATCAATTTGAATTTGAAATTTTTGACCTTGTGTAATATCCAAAATTTATTTACATAATTTTAGCAAATCAAAATTTGATTTAATATAATAATTAAGTTTGAATTTAACCATAACTTAATGAAGGAAATAAATGTAAATCAAAAGTAACATGAAAATCGACTTGAATTCGAAATCTCTGATTTTATGTAGTATCTATAATTAATACAAAATATTCTAGCAAAATCAAAGTTAAGTTAATTCTGAAATTTAGTATCAAATTGATTAAATCTTAATAAAATTGGTTATAAAACCGTTTAATTTGAGTTACAACACGATTGGCCGCATAGTCCTCGCCATAGAAAATCTCAGAGAGAAATTTTTAATAAAAATCCAATCACGCTGGCACCATCCCCTCCTTCTTTCTTTTCTTCCCTTCTTCTTCGATCCATCCGATCTCCACCCCTTTTCTCCGATGATTGAAGCACGCATTTTGAAGATGGATGCAGTGCGGCTTGCCAATCTCCTCGTGCCACCGATAAGTTACCCTATTGAGTTGTCCTCCTCCGATTGGACCCGTGAGAGAATCGGATAAGGATGGAAGTGGTGACCAAAACTGTAGGATTCGGGTTTTCGATCACCATCGTTGGTTGTCCTCTCTCTTTCCTTCTCGTCTCCGCCTATAAATACTTTCGATTGAGGCAAAACGTCGGTTGGCGATTTTGGGTAAGAAATCCACAGAAAAAAAAAGAAAAGAAACGAAAGGGGGACGGAGGAAGAGAGAAGGGAAATAACGGTGAAGATCAAGGTATTAATCCCTTCCTTGTTAACAGTTGAGTTGGGTTTGATTGTTATCTGAACAGATTAGAATTTTGGAAAAAAAAAATTAGGGTTTGCCTCTAAATTCAAAATTCTGAACTATTTCTATCTGTTTATGGGTTTAGTTGAGAATGAATTAAGTGGTGACATGGATCGGATGAGTTATCTCACACAAAATCCGAATATAAATTGGTTTGGTTTAGGTTTTAATGGTGTATATACATGAAACCGATTTTTATGAGATGAACTCGGGTTGATAACCGATTAGAAGTTGGAAACAGGTTCTATGGTTGTTTGTGATGCTTGAATAAACCCTATACCAGCCTCAAACGAAGCTAATTGGGTGCTGGTACCAATCTGGTACGGGTTTGGGACTAATACACAGAAAAAAAAAATGTCCTGAAGTATATTAGCTTGCTTAAGCGCATAATGACTTGTTGGGGGCCTATTGTTTGTGTATTTGAGGTGGTACCAGCCTCAGGTACCCTGTTGGTACCTCTGGTACGCTACTGGTACATGGGGCTTTGGGACAGGGGTTGAACCGTGAGGAAAAAGTTGGTCCGAGGACCTAATCGCGAGGAAAAAAGACCTATTTGAAATTTTATGGGGGCCTATTTATAAGAAAAAGGACTTCAATGTTAAGAAAAAGGACTTGGAATTAATTAATAAGGGCCTAGCTGTGAATTATTTTGATTTGAGGTCTTATCGGAAACTTTACCGCTGAGTTAGCGGGTTTGGACCCTGTGTTGTTGGGTTTTGTCGGAAACTGGCTTGGATCCGATAGGGCTGGCTCAGGTCAAATGGATCAGTTCGACCTGGCTCAGCCGGGTTGTGTTGTGGGCCTGCTTTTGTGGGCTTTTGACGGAAAGAAAAAAAAAAAAGTGAAGCCGTGGGCTTCCTATTGTGGCCCAGTGCGAAGAAAAAAAATAAATAAACTTAAGGACTTTGGCCCGATATAATTATATATGTTTAACTTAAATCTAATTTAATTAGATTTAACAATTTATTTATTTAATAAACTTAATCTAAGATTAAGTTAGAATAATTGTGGCTTAATAAAGATAATAATTAAAGGAGATGCCAACATTACATTTGGGTATACCTTTAATTAGTCGGTTTCGGGAAATGATGAGAATAGTCCGAGTGAATCTAGAACAGATACAAATCACCGACTTTCTGATCCCAAATAACAACAAAATCAAATAACTTTTAGATTTTTGAATTTGTTTTATGTTTTTCTGATTTTGATTTTCGAATTTTCAAATTATATATTTATTCGATGATTTAAATTCTTATGAAATCAAAAAAAATAAGTTTACACATTAAAGAAATTGTTTAGATTAAATATAAACAAAAGAATTAAACTATATATAATAAATAAATTATTAAAAATAATATTATAAACTTAAATAATCTAGTTAATTAAATAATTATTAATGAGAAAAGAAGTAATAAAATAAAATGATTTTAAATCTTTAAATTCGTTTTATGATCTTTATAATTTCTGAGTTCTTGATCTTTGACTTTCGAATTTGTAATTTACATTTAATTAACGAAATAAACCACTTGATAAATATAATAGATTAATATTAAAGAAAATATTTAAAATAATTATATAAACGTAAATAAATTAATTAATAAATGCTTAACAAAGATTATATAAAAAAAAAGAAAGAATATTAAACATAAAATAAAGAAAGAATTGATTAAGAAATAAATAACACAAATTTAATTAAGAGATAAAATAAAATAAGTTAAAATAAAAGATAAATAATATAACAACCAATAATAAGAACTAAATTTACTGAAAACACAAGCAATTACTACAATAAACAATAAAATACTGATCAGTCTAGTAGTGTAAGCCGGACCACATTTAAGGTTATCGGGTTAAGTTAACTTACGAAACCATTTAGTCAAATCTTGACGGTTTTTGACTAATGTACAGGAGACTTGGCGAAGGCGGAATCCGATCCAACAACAGGTGCGGACACGTGGATTTTTATAGGAATCCGGTCCTGGTAACTTTAAATTTATGCATGACATGTTGTGAATTTCGTTGAATGCATTACACAATGATCATGTAGATTTAGGAACAGATATTACAACTCAAAAACTCATGTTGAAAAGATCTCCTTTGTAAAATGGCTATAACAAATAGGCAAGTTTGCATATTCATTTGTTATGAATGAGCTAAGTTGTGCCAGCTCATCTTAATCTTGCCTGATGATTTGGAATTGTGAATGAGCATGAATGATATTGTGTGACAATTGAAAATGATATGGTAAGTATGTTCCGAAATGATAATCAAAGCCACTCTCCGGAGTCGGTCGGCCATCGGCTTCGGCCAGTTCGATAGTACTATACAGATATGGAATCCCTTCCGCTTGTCAGGGCCCGGGATTTTTAAATCTCTACCGCCTGCCCTGTCTGGGGAAGATCTCTCTTCGCCTGCTCATACTAGTTGAGTTGGGAGATCTGAGTGAGTTATTGATATCATACTGAGATAAACTGATTGATATGTATGATGTGCTCTTGTGATATGGAATTTCCTATTGTGCCTTGGGAACGGGAGACGTCCCTGCTGTACCCATGTAGCAAGGGAAGAAAATATTTCTCTCCTTATTTGTTTGTGTGCATATTCATGGAAAAGGGAGTACAATGAAATGGTTCTTAGTTTGTGGCTTATTATAAAATTTGTTAAACATTTTGCATTAACTATTTGAGTAATTTAGTTATTAAATTGATTAATAAATTAATTATTCATGTTGATTATTTTGGGTGTTACTTTCGGGCTAAGATTTCAACTAGAAATCTACGTCTGGAACTAAAACCCGCACTGAGAATTCTATTCCCATTCCGTATTTGTTTTGCATGTTCCCCGGTGGATAGGGGTTCTAGAGGATGCATTGCTTACTCATGAAGACCGCATTTAGTGGGTTGCGACGGAGATCACCTTTACGTAGGAAACTAACAAGTTATATTCATTTATGGTGCTATAGAGAATACTGTAAGGTATATATATATATGTTGACATGTACCTTTTTACAATCGACTGTGAGTTGTTATACTTTATTTTATGCTTTATTTTATTTGTACCCCTAGTTTGATAATATTTGACTATATTATCAGAAAAAAAAAAAAACTTACTGTCATTTTTAGGTTTAGTTTTCAGGTTAAGCCTTACGAAAGTACAATTATTTGTACCTTCGTGGCGGGAGCTGTCATGTCTGGCTACGGGATGTGACAATATGTATCGGATTTTGTTTTTCCCCGGGATTTTTTTTTTTCAACGGATCTTGATGTGCTGGTGAAAAGGGTAGGATTTATGACAACAATTACAAGTCTAGTTCCTAAAATTTTTGCAAGAGTAAATTTTTCAGTAGGTCACTGAACTTTGTCTATAATCTAATTTTAGTCCTCCAACTTTAATTTGTCCTCCCACCGCCCCTAAACTTTGAACTTGTCCGAAAATGGTCACTCTGTGACACTCTGTCGTGACTCGGTGATGACTCTGTTACCTCTCGTCTATTCTATCTTCGTCTCCGATGGATCAGTACAGATCCCTCTCTCCCCTTTTCACTCTCTCTCACTCATCTCTGTCTCGTTGGAGCTTCCAGACCCATAGAGAGGAAGGTGGAATGAAAAATCTCAAACCTCATTCTCGTTCTCCTCCAGTCAAGTTTTTTGGACAAGAGTGCTAATTCACTAGACAAGAAATTGATTGAGGTAGCTCCTCAAAACGAGCTTTGATCTTCTCAAACTTCAAGAAGGACCTGAGAAATAAAAGTAGAGAGAGAAACAAGAGGAGGAGAATCAAAGGAAGGTGCTGGAAGCGGTGGAATAAAGAAAAGAGTGATAAGTCAGGGGAGGGAGGCAGATGGTGGGGAGCAATTGATTAGCATCAAATTAGGTTTAGGCAACCTAATTTTGCTCTTTTATATTTCTTTTCATTTTAAACAGTCAACAGTGGGTTGTAGCTCTAATTGAGACGAGAACAAATTTGTAATAAGAAGTGTGAAAGAATATGCTTGAAAATATATACTGGATTTTGAAATATTAGCATTGTTTACTAAACTGCATTACTGTAATCAAGAGTATGTATTGCACGCATCTTCTTAATGTGAATTTCTTTCACAGGAACCTTGGTGTGAATTTCTCTGACTTAATCAAGAATTTCTTTCATATTTTGCTTGAATTCTTCTTTTAATTATATTATCTTAAAGTTTTATTCTGGTTTTGTTGTTCTTGCGGACAAATAAACAGAAAGGGAGACACTAGCTTGGTTGTTTTTTACTTCTTTTTTTTTTTTCTCAAATTGATCGTTCCATCTTTGAATATCTAAATATTGATAAGGCCTCTTTAGTTCATTAATTTATCCAAATACTGGTAAGGTTATGTATTGTTAACGGGTTTGCAGACTCGATATTAGTCATTTAGGTATTGTTAACGGGTTTGCAGACCATATACATGTATATGCAAGCAAATTCAAGTACGGTTTACTTAACGGATAGCTGAGAACTATATTCTTGTTTGAGTATGTACATAATAATGTGCATACAATGAAAATTCAAAGTTTATCCCCTTTTAGTTGCTTTGCCTATACACATTGCCTTCATCCCAATGCATAGATCATAGATGAACTCTTCCTCCCTATTTCAAAATGAAAGATCCATAAATTTCAAATTGGTATGAGTAATACAGTAAACAAAGCTACTAGTTCCAAATAAAACGGTATGAGTAATACAGTAAACTTGAAATAATGAAAGTCTATAAGAGGTATAACGTAAATTTCTATTTCTAAAAAACTTACTCAGCAAAGCAACTGATTGAATCTGGTAATCCTTCTCATCGATGTTAGTGCCTTTGTTTACTTGAGTTTTTGGATTATTGAATCCTTTCCTTTGGCGCAAAAAAGGGGAGATAGATTTCCGTGAGTTTTTGGAGACAACCTTTCTTCTGGTGCACGAACAGAGAGAGAGTACCGAAGGAGAACGAGAATGAGGTTTGATTTCTGTCGGAAAAAGATGGGAGATTTTTCATTCCACCTCCCTCTCTATAGGTCTGGAAGCTCCAACGAGACAGAGATGAGTGAGAGAGAGTGAAAAGGAGCTCTACGATCTAGTGAGAGAGGAATCCGTACAGATTCGTCGGAGACGAAGATAGAATAGACGAGAGGTAACGGAGTCGTCACCGAGTCATGACGGAATGTCACAAAGTGACCATTTTCGAACAAGTTCGAAGTTTAGGGGCAGTGGGAGGACAAATTAAAGTTGGAGGACTAAAATTGGATTATAGGCAAAGTTTGGTGACCTACTGAAAAATTTACTCCATGCACAACTCTTCCTACAATAAACACTAGATATGCTCTTGGTCTTGGATACCAAACATAAAAAATTAAGCATGCCCAACTTCACGCTTTAGGTAAACGATCCGAGCCTGCTCAGCAATGCCTCTTACGCTTTCAACATGCACAACCAGTATGTCAGAGCAAACAACTTCATATTTGTACCAAGGCAGATTATCAAGGTTCTTAAAGAAACAAGAAGATTTCAGAAACTATTTTATTTACAGAAAAATTAAATTTATGCTTACATTGGAGCCATAACAGAACTAAGTCAACCAGACAGCAAGTAACACATAAATAAAAAGGACGCTCTAGTTTTTCTACCTTGTGCTATTTACTAGAAGTGGTTGTCTAATGATATGTTCATTATGATCGTCATTATCATCTATTGATATGTTTATCTCCGAGGCATTTACAATCCGAGTTGGCTCTTTTCCCTGTCCCTTGACATCTTCTGCTTTTCCCCATAACACTATGTATAATCCTCCAATTATACCGACTGCTCCTAGTAAGCTGAACAGAAAAAAATAGTTTCAGAGGTATTTGGTGCAAGTTTGAGGTTGCAACTTGAAAGACAGCAAATGACATTGTTGAAAAAATAAACATACAAAAAAGAGAAATTCAAGCACACCTTCCAATGTGCAGTTCCTCATGAAGTGTTATGGCAGCCAATATTACAGTAATTATAGTATGGAGCGGCATAAACATGGCACAATAAACAGGTCCTCTTACTGATACGCACCAGGATTGAAGGTAAAAACATACTGCTGATCCAAAAACACCCTGTTTTCAGAGACACCTCATTTCAGGTTGATTTGCCAACACATACTTTATAGTACACAAGTAATTAAATTACAATTAGGAACGGACTTGATTTTAACAATAAAGATTTTCCAGACATAGATAAGAAACAATAAATGATTGGTTAATACAAGTGGAAAGAATACCGCAAAAGAACAAGCCAAGAGCTCAGTAGTTGTGTCAATTTTCCAAGCGTTTAAGTTCGGCTCTAGGAAGAAGACGATTGGAGCAGTTTGGAGTGATGAAAGTAAGCATAACCAAAATGCTTGTGGAAGAGGCTCAATATATTTACAGATCGGTACCTGATAACAAATTAAAGCCAAGAGAATAAAGAGAACAAACAATTTAACAGTAATGATAAGAAAATTAAGAATTTCTTTTGTTTTTGTTCGACATACTCTGGTTTGTATGGCTATTTGTTCTGACAAAGCGCCAATAAATAAGAGAGATATCCAATAATTGAAGTTTAATAATTATGGTACAATCACCTGCAATATAAGCCATAGAGACCAACAACTAGTTGACACAAGTAGGCAACCAACAGCAAGAACCCACTTATAATCAACAGAGTTAAAAGCTGTTCCCAAATCAACAGAATGAAGAACTGTTCCCAAGTTTAGGAAAGGATTTGAAAATTTCAGGAATGTGGGGCCTTTATAGAAGGTCAGAATCATTGTTCCACCAACACAAACTATTGTTCCAAGTATCTTCGCCCATGTTCTCAAACTCCTTACTTCCACGTTTTCTAACCTGTTGAGAGTGGTAGACCAATTATTGGTGATGAATATTAATTTATAAAATTTCAACTCATGTTCTCATAGGTGTGTTTGGATTGTTTAATAATAAAATTAAGATTAGCTATTCGGAGTATAAAATATTATTCCTAACTGATTGAGAATAAGTTTTTTGGTATATAAAGTGCTATATTTAAGTAGTTACATCTGGATTGAATTTTTATTCGTTGGGTGTTTGAATCATCTTCTTAATGTGGATTAAGAAGTTATTGGGACCACTTTTTAATCCGCATTAAAAAGATGATCCAAAGACTCTAGGAATAAAAATTTAATCCGGATGTTGGACCACTTAAAAATAACACTCTAGACCCTAAAAAGTTTATTCTTAATCGTTTAGGAATATTTTTTTTTTTACTCTGAATCACTAATCCTAGTTTTATTCTTAGATGATCAAAACGCCCCCCCTAAATGTATATAATTAGGGTGCCAAGTTGATTTCATTTGAAAGAGTAAGATGAGAGCCTTGTGAATTTAATAATATAGATAAGCAACTTAAAGCTATCACTGCATTAAAATATGCAGACTCTGCCAGAGATTGATGGTACATGATATATCTTATAAAACCTTCAAAAATTGGCTGATAGTGATGACCAAATAGAAATTTTCCAAAAGGGCTGGTAACACTCATTGAAAGAAACAAGGATCTAAAAGTTAAGCTGACAAACAATAAGGTATTGTAGAATAAAATTGAAAGATACAGTAAATACCCAACTGAAGCTGCCATCACAAATGTGGTTGCCGGTATTAGGTTAGACATAACCGCTACCAATGATGCAGTCCCCAAATTCAGACCTACATACTGTAAGTCCTTGTTCCCGGTGCCTCTGTTGATTATGTGAAAGAAAAACAGAAAAATGTTGCAAACAACAGCAAATTACCCTCGTTCACAAATAGAAAGTGATAAGAATTAAAGCATTCATTTTATGTTTACCCAAAAAGCGCAGCAAGAAAAATCAAACAAAAACCTTTGAAGCTGAGAGATGTTCCAGTGATACCTCTTCTGTTCATAATATAAAAAATCGATATTAGCAAAGTTTCCATATGTACAGCTATATAGTAGAAAAAAAAAATCAAAACAGTCTCACTTAGCATGCAACTCTAACTTTGCAATAGTGATAATTTAATTTTCATGGATATTAATCATCAACAAGATATTGAAAAAAAAAAAAAAAGAAAAGTAAAATATCTTACTGTATATAAAACCAAAAACACAATTGGTACCAATCACCAATATAAATGACAAAGAGGTTCCAACATACAATCAAAATAAGGGGCAGAACAATATAGAATTTGATGCACTAACAGCACTATTCAAATTACAAAATTGCGTTGTAAATTTTGAGAAAATTTCAAATTTTCTCAAATAGCCTCAATAAGTCAGTTTATTTGAAACCATCCACCAGTACTAATAAATTTATGGGATTTAAATAATCCGCATAACTTGACCCCAGAATTATGTTTTAGAACAGATGGTAAATCTCATACTTGCCAAAAATTTGTTGGGATTCTCAATCAATTCTGATGGACAACCCCAAATTAATTTCTATGACCCAATACATTGAATTTAGTTAAGTTGAAAGGGTCAAGATACAAATTAGAGAGGGAGAGAGAGAGAACCCTCGGGTGAAAACCAAAGCAGGAAGAAGAGCAAGAGTGGCAATAGACTGTCTATAGACAACAAAGACTAAGCTGCTGAATCCTTCTTCCAATGCAGCCTTGGCTAACAGATTCATCACTGCGTAGACGCTCTGTGTTGCCACCATCGCCAGCAGGGGTTTGTACTCTTCAAGAGAGAATACACCCATCCTCTCTCAATCTCAGTCTCTGTGGTTGGGGACTTGGGGCTGGTGGTGGCGATGGTGGCTCCAGTTCCAGGGGGTTGATATGGAGGTCTTGGGGTTGGACTCCGCATGTTTCAGATGGTTATTATAAAAAACAATCCCAACTATAACAAATTGTTCTATTAGAAACAACTTTTCTATAAGGCCCCCGGCTACTTAAATATTTTAAAATGAATTTTTACACTTTTTGTTATTTCCAAGGTGCCTGTGTAGCTGCCAGCTGGAATGCTGGAGAGTGGAGACTCGGAAAAAGTTCTTTTTAGTAATAATAATAATATACTCGATAGAGTAAACATAACTTTTGTTTAAACATTATTTTAAAAAATAGTGGAACAAATCTCAATTTGTTAAGATTTGTCTGACAAGAATAATTCTTATTTATTCCAGTTCAAAATAATACATTAATTTACAAATCCAACTTTGTAAAAAAAAAAAAATTGTTCTCTCACATTCCACCAATTAAAATGGGCGTATAAATCATATGCATTTATTTTTTATCTAAACATTAATTCCATTACCTTCTTAATAAATTTAATTATCATTTTCTCGGACTTTTATTAACATTTGTGTTGTAAAGATAAGAATCATTCGAGTCCGGCGATCCACATCAGATCCATTTCAAATAAACCATTTGATGATTTATCTATGGTACATCATTGAAATCTTGTAAGAAAGTAATTAAACGTGGAAAAAGTAACAATATTTTCTAAAAATCATTTGATCCAAGAATTATGGACTATAATTACATTTGTCCTGTCATTTGAAAAAGTTGTAAATAAGAATCTAAAAATATAAAAAAAAATTAATTTCTCATAAATTTTCTATATACAGATCACATTTAACAGTTTGAGTCAGGTAACTCGAAAATTAAAATCAGACATAATGTATGAATTCCACCGTATTGATCCATATAATTTTCCTTTTAACGTGTGTTCCTATACATTTCTGTTGTTTTCTACCATATCCTGTCACCACTCATACTTTACATTTTTGGGTTTAAATTTTAGTCCTTTGCTTTTTTGGTGAGGGTTTGTTTGGTTATTTCACCACTCATGCTTTTTCTACCATATCATAGAATGCACGGTTGACCCATTTGTGTGTGCATAACATGTTCATAGAATTCTTTGAGCGAGAATATTTTTATACTCGATTTATCCCGTAGCACACGTTACATATATATAAATTTATTTAGATTTCTTGGGTTTCTGCTGATGGTTACCAGTAAAGGATATGAAGGTTCTAAAAAACAAGGTTTGAGAAGATGTATTTACAAAAAAAAATTATTATAACAAAAAAAATAAAAAATAATCAAATTTTTGCTAACATTGTCCTATACCAGAACTAAGTTGAACGGATCAAATTACAGGCATAATTAAAAAGGACACTACAGTTTTCAGCTTGTGCCATTTACAAGAAGTGGTTGTCTGGTACTAGTATCTTCATCTTCTTTGTCATCTACAGGTATGGTTATCTCTGAGGAATCTACAATCCGAGTTGGCTCTTTTAGCCCTCCGTTAACATCCTCCGATTTTCCCCATAGCACTATGTACAGTCCTCCAATTATAGCAACTGCACCTATCAAGCTGAACAGAAGTAACAATTTCAGAGGGATTGTGTGCAAGTTGGATTGGCTGCAATTTGAATAACAGCAAACGAATTGACGGAAAATAAACATATAAATGAAGAAAATCAAGCAAACCTCCCAATATGCAGTTTTTCATGAAGTGTGATCGCAGCCAATACTACAGTAATTATGGTACAGAGTGGCGTAAACATGGCACAATATACAGGTCCTCTTACTGATACACACCAGGATTGAAGGTAAAAACATACTGCTGATCCAAAAATACCCTGTTTGCAGAGACACCTCATTTCAGGTGGATTAGCTAAAATAAATTTACCGAGTACAGAAGTACATTAGAGTTTCAACGCGTTTGATTGAAACAATTCAGAAATTTCCATGGACATGAACCAATAAATAAGGGTTATAATACAAGTGGAGAAAGTACCGCAAATAAACAAGCAAAAAGCTCTGTGCCTGTGTTAATTTTCCAAGCACTAAAGTTGGGCTCTATAAAGAAGACAATTGTAGCAGATTGGAGTGATGAAAGTAAGCATAACCACAGTGCTTGCGGCAGAGGATCAATATATTTACAAATTGGTACCTGATAACGAATTTATGACGAAGTAAATTAAAAAAGACAAAGGGTGGTTAGTTTATAGTATAGTAAAAAAAATTTAAGAATTTCAGTTTTTTTTCTTGGTCAAGATACTCTTCATTTTACCAGTTACATAAAAGATGCAATATTGAATTTTTTAGCAATTTTGGAACAATCACCTGCAATATAAGCCATAGGGACCAACAACTAGTTGACACAAGTAGGCAAACAACAGCCAGTACCCACTTGTAATCGACAGAGTGAATAGCTGTTCCCAAATTTTGATTAGGAGTTGAAAAATTTAGGATCCTGGGGCCTTTGTTGAAGGTCAGAATCATTGTTCCACCAACACAAACTAAAGTTCCAATTATCTTAGCCCATGTTCTCAAACTCGTCAGTTTTACATTTTCGAATCTGTTGAAAGTGATAGAACAATTATTAGTGATGAATGGTAGTTTTTATATGTAATCTTATGTCCTGTTCTCCAAAATTTTAATCTAATTATAGTGCCACAAGTTGTTCTGTATTGAAGGAATAAAAAAATTAAAAAAAAAAAACACTTATGAACTAAAATTTTAGAGAAGCAACTGAAAACTTCTAGTGCATTAAAAAGTATATAGGACTCGGCTAGAGACGACCAAATAGAAATTTTTGAAAAGGGATGGTAACACTCATAGCAATTGAAAACAAGGACAGAAAATGTCTGATAGAATAAAATTAAAAGATATGGTAAGTACCCAAGAGAAGCTGCCATCACAAATGTGATTGCAGGTATTAGGTTAGACATAGCTGAAAGCAGGGTTGCATTCCCCAAATTCAGACCTACATACTGTATGACCTTGTTCCCAGTGCCCCTGTTGATCATGTGAAGGAACAACAGTAAACAAAAAGAAGAAAAATATTATCCACATTCCCAAAACAGAATTTGACAAAAATTAAAGGAGTTTCATGTATTTACTATTTACCCAAAAAGTGCAGCAAGAAAAATCAAACAAAAATCTTTAAAGCTGACAGACATTGCAGTGAGTCCTCTTCTGTAAAATATATTAAAAAAATTAGCAATGGTTCCATATGTGTCTACTATCTAGTAGTCAAATATCAAAACTAGTACTGTCTCTCTTGTATGCGACTTTAAATTTGTACTGGCAATTCTTCAAGGGTAGTAATAAACATCAATAAAATACTGTAAAGAAAAATAGTGAAATCAATGAAAGACATCTCCAAAGAAAGAAGGTTTTTTTAATCTTAACTGTAAATGTTTTCCCTGTCCCTCCCAATGAGGAACAGATAACATAATAACAATTTCTAAGGTGAAACGACACTGAGGAGAAAATCGGATGTACATATACTTTCCTACATTACATAATCAATTCTGTTGAGATATTCTTTGATATTGTATTGCAAAATAAAGAAAGAAATATGGAGGAGCATATCTTAGCTGGTGTGATACGCAAGGCGCTGCAAGATTTTCATCTTCATTCTATTCTTGGTTTCCTTATTTTGTTTTTAGTGTTTAGGAAAAAAAAGAAAATACCAAAAATACTTTTTTCTTTGTATCTCTATTTAAAACGCAATTCTCCTTGTACTCTGTATCAAATAATTTTCAAAGAAATAAAATAAGGGAGGGAGGAATTGAGGGAGTCGTGTGTCAAATTTACTTTATGGTATCAGAGCAGAATTGATTACCCTTCTCTTCCTACCTCACGTTAAACTTTATTCCTTGTTTTTTGTTGTTTTCATGGCAGCAGAAAAGGATCAGAAACTTAGTCATGTTCTATTCAATGGAACCAATTACCGTCCATGGGCACGTGCGGAACTGTTGCTCTTGGTGGAAGAGGAAAGCTCGGTTACATCGATGCCCGAACAAAACCTCCCAAGTCTGATGCTGATGACTTCGATCAGTGGCAAACTGGCGATCATCTGGTTATGTCTCTGTTATTTAACTCCATGGAACCACAAGTTTATGAGATTTTTGCTTATGCAGATACTGCTAAAGCATTGTGGGATGCTATCTCTAAGATGTATGGTAGCACTAACAATGCTTCAAGAATTTTTGAGTTGCAACAGAGCCTTGTAAACTCTAAACAAGATTCTAGTCAAACCTTCACCGAGCACCTTGGAAACCTTAAAAGGAAGTGGGAAGAGCTTCGTCAGTACAGACCAGTTGCTACGACTGTTCAAGAATATTTAAAAAGGGAAGAACAGGACAAAATTTTTCTCCTCTTAGCAAGTCTTTCAGATGAATTTGATGAGGTGAAACGTGATATCCTGATGCGAGCTGAGTTACCTTCATTTGGCACCATTTGCTCAATAATTCAAAGTGAAGAAGCAAGAAAAAGAGTCATGGGAAGCAAAACTGGAGCTGTTAGAGATGGTGCAGTGGCTGAAAATTCTGCTTTCTCTGTTGCCAGAAATTCTGGTACGAACAACAATGGAAATCGCTGGAACAAAGGTAAAGAAAAGAGCAAGTTTTACTGTGACCATTGTCAATGTGATGGGCACCCAAAAGATAGATGTTGGGTGCTTCATCCACACCTTAAACCAGCAAAATTCAAAAAGGCAGAGGGAAATTCAGCAGCTGCAAATCAAGTTGGAACAATAGAGGTGGCAGATGTGAATGCAAGGCTGAATCAACTCAGTGAACAATTCCAGCAATTTTTGAAGATTCAAGGTGCTGGTTCTGACACTGTAAACATGGTAAAAGTAACTGGTAATGGCTGTGCACTTGCTTGTAACTTAATTTCACAAGTTATTATTGATTCTGGTGCAACAGATAATATGTTTAGTTCTGAAAAAGGACTTTTTTATACTAGCTAAGACCGGTCTTATCACCATGTAACTGTAGCAAATGGTGTCACCATACCAACTGAAGGTTCTGGAAAAGCCAATATTTTTCAAAGGGAAACTGATGCTATAATTGTACCAGATCTTAAGACAAATTTACTTTCTGTTAGCAAATGTTCTAACCAATGGAATTGTAATATTATTTTCACTCCTCAGAAGGTAGTGTTTCAAGACCGATTATCCGGGAAGAAGATTGGTGAAGGACAACAAGTTAATGGATTATACATGGTGAATTTAAATTCGACTGCATTAGCTATTACAAATAAAGAGTCTCCCCAATTGTGGCATCAACGATTGGGGCATCCTTTGGATCATGTATTAAGTTTTTTAAATTTGTCTTTAGATTCTAGTTCGTGTGACTCTTGTCATTATGCTAAGCAACATAGATTGCCATTTGGAGAAAGACTTGAGAAAGCTAATAAATTGTTTGATTTGGTTCACTCTGACGTTTGGGGAAATGCCCCAATTGAATCTAGAGATGGTTTTAAATATTTTGTCACATTTATTGATGATAAATCTCGAACAACCTGGTTGTATCTTTTAAAATCAAAAAGTGAAGTGTGTGCTGTTTTTCAAGAATTTTGTAACATGGTTAAAAATCAGTTTGGCACAATAGTCAAGGTTCTTCGAACTGATAATGGTACAAAATACACTAATAATGTGTTTCAAAAATTTCTTCGTGATATGGGAATTGTTCATCAAACGTCTTGTGTTGGTATTCCTCAACAAAATGGAGTTGCTGAGAGAAAAAACCGACATCTTTTGGAGGTCACTCGTGCACTTTTATTTTTTGGAAATTTACCCAAAACTTTTTGGTCTGATGCAGTCCTCACTAGTTGTAATCTTATAAACAGACTTCCCAGTCGAATCCTTGAATACAAAAGGCCTCTAGAAATTCTGTACAAAAGAGAGATTGAAATTTCTCATTTAAAGGTTTTTGGATGCGTTTGTTATGTGCATTCTCAAACTGGAGGAAATTAGATCCCCGAGCACATAAATGTGTGTTTGTCAGGTATTCTTCAGCAAAAAAGGGCTACAAGTGTTTGGATCCAATCACTAAACGCACTTATATATCTAGAGATGTGACTTTTTGTGAAACTAATCTGTTTTACAAAGATGGATTTCAGGGGGAGCAAAGTACATACAATGATTTCTCTGTACCTTCACTTGATGACTTGTGGACTGGTTCAGACAAAGTTGCGGATGAAAGAACTGAAGACTCTCAAGCACAATACCCTACTAAAGATTCAGATATACAAGACACCCTTGAGCCCAATGAGCAGCAATTGGATGTTGAAGCAACAGGTGAATCAAATCCAGATACAGAAGGTTCAATAGAGCAACCAAGAGTTGAATTGAGAAGATCCTCTCGTGTGGTAAAACTTCCATCAAAGTTTAATGATTTTGTAACTTGCTGCTCTACCAATTACCCCATTGAGAAATTGGTCAACTATGATAAAATATCACAAAAATTCTGGAATTTTTTGACCGTTGTTGAGTCCCAAAATGAACCAACCAGTTTTGAAGAAGCAAGCAAAATTAGTAAGTGGGTTAATGCTATGAATGATGAATTGATAGAGTTAAATAAAAATAATACATGGGATATTGTTCAATTACCACATGGAAAGAAAGCAGTAGGATGTCGATAGGTTTATAAAATTAAATTTAACAGCGATGGATCAGTAGAAAGATATAAGGCTAGACTAGTAGCAAAGGGATATACTCAAACATATGGGGTGGACTATAAAGAGACCTTTGCTCCGGTAACCAAAATGAACACAGTTCGTACTGTTCTGTCTATTGCTGTTAATTGTGGTTGGCCCCTTTACCAAATGGATGTTAGAAATGCGTTCCTCCATGGAGAATTGGAAGAAAAAGTTTATATGGAAATACCACCTGGCTTGTTGGTAACTAGAAAAGATAGAATTGTATGTCGATTAAAAAAGGCTATTTATGGACTAAAACAATCCCCACGTGCTTGGTATGGTAAGTTGAGTTCAGCTCTGACAAAAATTAGCTATAAAAAGGGAGATGCTGATTCATCCATGTTTACACGTATTACAAACAAAGGACTTGTTGTGATTTTAATATATGTGGATGATTTGGTGATTACAGGAAGTGATCAAGACGGAATTGATGCTCTTAAAGCTCATCTAAGAACCGAGTTTGATATAAGGATCTTGGAAACCTGAAATATTTTCTTGGTATTGAAATAGCTAGGTCTCATAAAGGGTTGTTCCTGTGTCAACGTAAGTACGTGTTGGATTTGTTGAAAGAGACAGGTAAATTAGGAGTGAAACCTGCTAATACTCCTATGATGTACAGTCAAAAGTTTGACTCAAATGAAGAGCCTCTAAATGACATTAGCCAATTTCAACGGTTGGTTGGTAAATTGATTTATCTCACAATAACTCGTCCTGATATAGCATATGCAGTAAGTTATGTGAGCCAATTTATGCAAAAGCCTACTAAGAGCCATTTAGAATTAATAGGTCAGATTCTCAAATATTTAAAAATGGCACCAGGAAGGGGAATTTTAATGAAAAATAATGGCAGTGTTGATATAATTGGATATGTTGATGCAGATTGGGCAGGTAATCCGATGGACAGAAAGTCGACATCAGGTTTTTGCATGTTTGTTGGAGGTAACTTGGTGACTTGGAAAAGCAAAAAACAAACAGCGGTTGCACGCTCAAGTGCAGAAGCAGAATACCGTGCAATGGCCAGTGCTACTAGTGAGATAGTCTGGTTACGACAACTGCTTCAAGAATTGAGGCAATCATTTATCAACAAACCAACACCTCTATTCTGTGATAATCAAGCAGCTATTCACATAGCTTCAAATCCTGTGTTTCATGAGAGAACAAAACACATGGAGGTTGCTTGTCATTATGTTCGAGAAAAGGTGCTGGATAGAACTATTGAAACTCCTTATCTTAAAAGCAAGGATCAGTTGGCTGATGTGTTCACTAAAGCACTATCTAAAGATGCATTTCAAAAGTTTGCAAACAAGTTGACCTCCGATGTTCTCTATGGTACAACTTGAGGGGGAGTGTTGAGATATTCTTTGATATTGTATTGCAAAATAAAGAAAGAAATATGGAGAAGCATATCTTAGCTGGTGTGATACGCAAGGCACTGCAAGATTTTCATCTTCATTCTATTCTTGGTTTCCTTATTTTGTTTTTAGTGTTTAGGAAAAAAAAGAAAATACCAAAAATACTTTTTTCTTTGTATCTCTATTTAAAACGCAATTCTCCTTGTACTCTGTATCAAATAATTTTCAAAGAAATAAAATAAGGGAGGGAGGAATTGAGGGAGTCGTGTGTCAAATTTACTTTAAATTCTAATTCATTAGCCATTTATAAGCACACAAACAGATTGGTCCCAATCAGCACAATAAATCAGAAAATAACTAAATTTAGCGGTAGTGCTAAAAAAAACAGAGATGGTTTAATAAAACCAATTATTACTAAAATAATTAATGAAATATCAACTGTTCGCACGATTTGATCTGAGATTATAAAATTTCATACTTGCCTAGTTTAATTTGGGATCTCTGAGTAACTTAATATGGTAAGTTATGCTTTTCAACACCCAAAAAAATTAATATAATCCAAGAGAGAGTGTGTGTACTATGTACCCTCTGAGGAAAAGCAGAGCAGGAAGAAGAGCAACAGCAGCAATAGACTGTCTGTAGACAACAAAGACTAAGCTGCTGAAGCCTTCTTCGAATGCGGCCTTTGCTAAAAGATTCATTACTGCGAAGATGCACTGTGTTGCTATCATCGCCAGTGCAGGTTTGTAATCCTCGAGAGAGAATGCAGCCATTCTCATTCTCTCTCACTCTTTTGCCTCTGTGTTTGCTTGCGCGCGTTCCGACTGCGGCGTTGGTGGTTGGAGGGAGGTTGAGATGGAGGTGTTGGGGAGCGAGTCCGCATATTTCGGACGGTTCTTACGTCTTAATAAAAAAAAAAAAAAAATACAATGACGACAAATAAAATAATAATAATTCTTGACTAGCCAAAACTTTTTTCTTAAAGCCCCTAGATATTTACAAACTAAGGGTCGTTTGTTTGTGATTTAAAGAGTGCATGACTTAAATTATGTATCCTTAAGTCATCAAACACGTGCTATATAAAACGTCTTATGGGTGCATAACTTATTACACCTGAAGAATTGCATAAGTTAATGATGCATAAGTGTTTCTGTAATGTTATATAATGAATGTTTGGTGGCATAATAAGGATGAGTAACTTAATACATGTATATATTTATGTCAAAAAATTAAAATATCCTTAAATTTGAATTATTTAATTTGAATTACTACACAACCAAACATTGCCTAAGGCATTAATGTAGTTGGCTACTGAACGTCCTTTCCTATCTTGCCAAAAATTTGTGCAAACATCCACATATAATTTTGTTCATATTTTGAATAAATCTTAAATTTTGGACATACAGTCCAATTAATACTGATGGACATACAGTGCAATTAATAACACTAGAATAAATCTTCTGTTTAGTAATTTTAAATACTGATGGACATACAGTAATTAATAACACTAGGGGAACCGTATTGTAATCAAGTTCCATTAACCCCTTAGGCTTATTTTGCAAAAAAGCATATTGGACATAATGCGCAATTAAGGACCATGTTTCTATTTTTAAAGTTTAAAGCTTTCGTTTTCAACCTGGCAGATATTTTGGAATTTGGAGTCTGGACCCTTAAGAAGACAAAAGTCTCTGTCAAATGGCACTGACGGAATTTTTAAATTTTAAATACTTGCTGTTGGCCTGTTGGCTGTTGCGCATTTAAATGTTTGACTTTTCGTGTCATTTGGACTGAGCAGATATTTGGAAACTTAAAAAAAAAAAAAAAAGGAATAATTGACTATTTATGACAGTACCTTGCTTCTTAAAGATGGGAAACATATTATAAATAAATTAATCATCAAAAAACCAAAAGGAAATTATGAAAAACAAATGGTGGGGGGTTTTATCCGCTACTTAAATCTTTTTACATTTGTACACATCAGACGGCTCCTGTGAAATTGAAGTTAACATCATTAATGTAATGCGTTAAAAAATAATAAAAAAATTTAATAAGCAACTAAAAGGGGATAATCTAAATCCTTAGCTACTAACAAGAAGCGCTAGTCTGACACTGTATATATTCACCATAATCTTCTTTAGCATGTTTGAGATCCTCGGTTTTTCCCCATAGCACGACATACAATCCCCCAATTATAGCAACCGCACATATCAAGCTAAATGAAAAAAAAAAAGAAAATGAAAATGAAATGGATTTTACCGCATGAAAATAAATTAGAACTAATATTTACCTAAACAATAAATTCAATGATTACAAAAGTAAACAAGTAGTATAATGAACATCCTAATAGGTAATCTGACAAATAATTACAAGAGTAATTAAATGATACTATTACTAACCTTCCTAAGTGGAGTTCCTCATGCAGAGTGACAGAAGCCAAAATAATTGTGATTACTGTAGAGAGTGGCGAAAACATAGCACAGTAAACAGGTCCTCTTACTGATATGCACCATGATTGAAGATAAAAGCACACACCTGATGCAAAAATACCCTGCATTCTCATCTTTATTAATAGAGTTTTGAAAGACCATAATTCTTTTATCTTTATATATTTAGTGTTACAATGTATTGTGCAGCTCAGATGAAATACATCTCAATGAACTGGTTGTAACAGTTACCGCAAATAAACAAGCAGAAAGCTGAGTAATTGAAGTGATCATCCAAGCGCTCATGTTTTGCTCCATGAAGAACACAACAGTTGCTGATTGGACTGAAGACAGCAAGCAAAACCAAACTGTTTGTGCCAGAGGATCAACATACGCACAAATTGGTGCCTGTTAGCCATGGATTAGAAGTGTAAATGAAGAAGAAAGTATTTTTATATATTACGGCCCCTCCTTGTTTTTACAATTATTATAATTCCAATAACATGTATGATTCAAGACGATGATATTTGTAGCAATGTTCTTAAACTTCATCCCTACCAGAAAATTATGATTTATCTATTAGGTGGTACATTATTGAAATCTTGTAAGAAAGTAATTAAACGTGGAAAAACTAACAATATTTTTTAAAAATCATTTGATCCAAGAATTATGGACTATAATTACATTTGTCCAATCATCTGAAATTAAAAGTGTTAATAAGAATTTAAAAATATAAAAAAAAATATTTATCATAAAATTCCTATATAAAGATCACATTTAGCGGTTCGAGTTAGGTAACTTTGAAAATTAAAATCAGACACAATGTATGAATTCCATCCGTATTGATCCATATATTTTTTGCCTTTTAACGTGTTTTCTTACACATTTATCTTGTTTTCTACCATATCCTGTCACCACTCATACTTTACATTTTTGGGTTTAAATCTATTCCTTTGCTATTTTGGTGAGGGTTTGTTTGTTTAATATAGAATGCACGGTTGACCCATTTCTGTGTGCACAAAATGTTCATAGAATTCTTTTAGCGAGAATATTTTTATACTCGATTTATCCTGTAGCACACGTTACATATATATAAAATTATTTAGATTTCTTGGGTTTCTGCTGATGGTTTCATATTTGTACTAGTAAAGGATACGAAGGTTTTAAAAAACAAGGTTTGATAAGATGTATTTACAAAAAATAAAAATAAAAACATGCTAACATTGTCCTATACCAGAACTAAGTTGAACGGATCAAATTACACGCATAATTAAAAAGGACACTACAGTTTTCAGCTTGTGCCATTTACAAGAAGTGGTTGTCTGGTACTATTATCTTCATCTTCTTTGTCATCTACAGATATGGTTATCTCTGAGGAATCTACAATCCGAGTTGTTTCTTTTAGCTCTCCGTTAACATCCTCTGATTTTCCCCATAGCACTATGTACAGTCCTCCAATTATAGCAACTGCACCTATCAAGCTGAGCAGAAATAATAATTTCAGAGGGATTGTGTGCAAGTTGGATTGGCTGTAATTTGAATAGAAAGCAAACGAATTGACGAAAAATAAGCATATAAATGAAGAAAATCAAGCACACCTCCCAATGTGTAGTTTTTCATGAAGTGTTATGGCAGCCAATACTACAGTAATTATGGTATAGAGTGGCGTAAACATGGCACAATAGACAGGTCCTCTTACTGATACACACCAGGATTGAAGGTAAAAACATACTGCTGATCCAAAAACACCCTGTTTGAAAAGACAACTCATTTCAGGTACATTAGCCAAATAAATTTACGAGTACAGAAGTATATTACAGTTTCAACGGGTTTGATTGAAACAATTTAGAAATTTCCATGCACATGAACCAATAAATAATGGTTGTAATACGAGTGGAGAAAGTACCGCAAATAAACAAGCCAAAAGCTCTGTGCCTGTGTTAATTTTCCAAGCACTAAAGTTGGGCTCTAGAAAGAAGACAATTGTAGCAGATTGGAGTGATGAAAGTAAGCATAACCACAATGCTTGCGGCAGAGGATCAATATATTTACAAATTGGTACCTGATGACGAATTTATGACGAAGTTAAATAAAAAAAAAAAAACAAAGCAGTAGTTAGTTTGTAGTATAGTAAAAAAATTTACGAATTTCAGTTTTTTTTTTTTTTTTTGGTTGGTCAACATACTCGTCATTTTACTAGTTACTGTCAAAAAAAAAAACAGTGATGCATTATTGAATTGTTTAGCAATTTTGGAACAATCACCTGCAATATAAGCCATAGGGACCAACAACTAGTTGACACAAGTAAGCAAGCAACAGCCAGCACCCACTCGTAATCAACAGAGTGAATAGCTGTTCCCAAATTTTGATTAGGAGTTGAAAAATTTAGGATCCTGGGGCCTTTGTAGAAGGTCAGAATCATTGTTCCGCCAACGCAAACTAAAGTTCCAATTATCTTAGCCCATGTTCTCAAACTCCTTAGTTTTACATTTTCTAATCTGTTGGAAGTGATAGAACAATTATCAGTGATGAATGTTAGTTTTTATATTGTAATCTCATCTCAACTTATAAGTTAAAATTGTAAAGAAGTAACTTAAAACTTCTACAGCATTAAAAGTATGTAGGACTCAGCTAGAGATTCACAGAATGTGATTTATCTTATGAATGTTAAAAAGTTGGCTGATGATGACGACCAAAAGAGAACTTTTTGTGAAGGGATGGTAACTCTCATTGCAAGTGAAAACAAGGATAAAAAATGTATGATAGAATAAAATTGAAAGATATGGTATAATGGTAAGTACCCAACTGAAGCTGCCATGACAAATGTTGTTGCGGGTATTAGGTTAGACATAGCCGAAACCAAGGATGCATTCCCCAAATTCAGACCTACATACTGTATGACCTTGTTCCCAGTGCCCCTGTTTATAATGTGAAGGAACAACAGTAAACAAAATGAAGAAAAAAAATTACCCACACTACCGAAACAGAATTTGATAAGAATTAAAGCAGTTTATGTATTTACCCAAAAAGTGCAGCAAGAAAAATCAAACAAAAACCTTTAAAGCTGACAGACATTGCATTGAGTCCTCTTCTGTAAAAATATATTAACAAAAATTAGCAATGTTGCCTTATGTGTCTACTATCTAGTAGTTAAATATCAAAACTGTCTCCCTTGTATGCGACTTTTAACTTCGTAGTAGTGGCAATTCATCAAGGGTAGTAATAAACATTTATAAAATACTGTAAAGAAAAGCGGTGAAATCAATGAAAGATATCTCCAAAGAAAGAAGGCTTTTTTAATCTTAACTGGAAATGTTTTCTCTATCTCTCCCAAAGATGAACAGATAAAAACAATTTCTAAGGTGAAACTACACTGAGGCAAACATTAATCGGATGTACATATACTTTTCTACATTAAATAATCAATTCTAATTCTTTAGTTGTTTATAAGTGCACAAACAGATTGGTACCAATCAGCACAATAAATCAGAAAATAACTGAATATAGCGGCAGTGCTAAAAAACAGAGAAGGTTTAATAAAAACCAATTATTACTAAAATAATTAATGGAATATCAATTGTTCGCACGATTTGATCTAAGATTATAAAATTTCATACTTATCTAGTTTAAATTGGGATCTCTGAATGAATTAATATATGGTAAGTTATGCTCTTCAACACCCCAAAAAATTAATATAATCCAAAGAGAGAGTGTGTGTACTGTGTACCCTCTGAGGAAAAAGAGAGCAGGAAGAAGAGCAAGAGTAGCAACAGACTGTCTATAGACAACAAAGACTAAGCTGCTGAAGCCTTCCTCGAATGCTGCCTTTGCTAACAGATTCATCACTGCGAAGATGCACTGTGCTGCTATCATCGCCAGTGCAGGTTTGTAATCCTCGAGAGAGAATGTACCCATTCTCATTCTCATTCTCTCTTAACTCTTTTGCCTCTGTGTTTCCGGCTGCGGCGGTGGTGATTGGTGGTTGGTGGTTGGAGGGAAGTTGAGATGGAGGTGTTGGGGAGTGAGTCCGCATTTTTCGGACGGTTCTTTAAAAAACACAATGACTAATAAAGTAATAATAAATCTTGACTAGCAAACTTTTTTCAGAAAGCCCCTAACTATTTACAAATTCTTAAATAATCCTAAGGCATTAATGTAGTTGGCTACTGCCTACTGAATATTCTTTCCTATCTTGCCAAAAACTTGTGCAAACATCCAAATATAATTTTGTTGACATATAGTCCAAATGTCCAATAAATAACACTAGGGGAACCGTATTGTAATTAAGTTCCATAGACCCCGTAGGCTTATTTCAAAACAGCATATTGGACATAATGGGCAATTAAGGACCATGTTTCTATTTTTAAAGTTTAACGGTTTCGTTTTCAACATGGCAGATATTTTGGAATTTGGACCCTTAAGATTTAAGAAGACAAAAGTCTCCGTCAAATGGCACTGACGCAATTTTTAAATTTTAAATACTTGCTGTTGGCCTGTTGCGCATTTAAATGTTTGTCTTTTCTGTTTTATAATTTGATGGTTTCGTGTCATTTCGACTGAGCAGGAATTTGGAATCTTTACACAAGAGAAAAAATCGACTGTTTATGATGGAGTGTTCATGTGATTTTTCATACATCGTCCCCCCCCCCCCCCCCCCCCCCCCCCACAAATAAAAAAAAATCCATATTACAAATAAATTTAATCATCGAAAAACCAAAAAGGAAATTATGACAAATTTTGATGTGGGGTTTTTATCCGGTACACAACAGACGGCTCCGGCTCCTATGAAACTGAAGTTAACATCATTAATGTAATGCGTTAAGAAATAATAAAAAAATTGATAAGCCACTATTTAAGGGGATAATCTAAATCCTTAGCTACTAACAAGAAGCGCTAGTCTGACACTGTATATATTCATCATAATCTTCTTTAGCATGTTTGAGATCCTCGATTTTTCCCCATAGCACGACATACAATCCCCCAATTATAGCAACCGCACCTATCAAGCTAAATGAAAAAAAAAAAAAATGAAAATGAAATGGATTTTACCGCATGAAAAATAAATTAGAATTAATATTTACCTAAACGATAAATTCAATGATTACAAAAGTAAACAAGTAGTATAATGAACATCCTAATAGGAAATCTGACAAATAATTGATTAAATTGTCAAATGAAAATTTACAAGAGTAATTAAATGATACTATTACTAACCTTCCTAAGTGGAGTTCCTCATGAAGAGTGACAGAAGCCAAAATAATTGTGATTACTGTAGAGAGTGGTGAAAACATAGCACAGTAAACAGGTCCTCTTACTGATATGCACCATGATTGAAGATAAAAGCACACACCTGATGCAAAAATACCCTGCATTCTCATCTTTATTAATAGAGTTTTGAAAGACCATAATTCTTTTATCTTTATATATTTAGTGTTACAATGTATTGTGCAGCTCAGATGAAATACATCTCAATGAACTGGTTGTAACAGTTACCGCAAATAAACAAGCAGAAAGCTGAGTAATTGAAGTGATCATCCAAGCGCTCATGTTTGGCTCCATGAAAAACACAACCGTTGCTGATTGGACTGAAGACAGAAAGCAAAACCAAACTGTTTGTGCCAGAGGATCAACATACGCACAAATTGGTGCCTGTCAGCCATGGATTAGAAGTGTAAATGAAGAAGAAAGTATTTTCATATATTATGACCCCTCCTTGTTTTTACAATTATCATAATTCCAATAACATGTATGATTCAAGACGATGATAATATTTGTAGCAATGCTCTTAAACGTCATCCCTATCAGAAATCATCTTGCAATCTCTAAGTACAAAATATAAGTTCAAATGATTTCAAAACAATAACCTGCAATATAAGCCACAGGGAATAAGTGCTAGCTGATCCCAGTTGGCAGAGAGCACCGAGGATCCATTTGTAACCAGTAGGGTCAAAATATTTGTCCCGATTTAGGGGATTTTGTGTCGAATTTAGAATTCTTGGGCCTTTAAAGAAGGTCAAAATCATTGCTCCCCCAACACAAACTATAGTCCCAATTATCTTAGCCCAGCTCTTCATGCTCTGTAGCTCCACCACCTCTAATCTATCCCAAGATCGGTAACAATCAGTACAATACAAAAAATGTATTAATATAATACATCGAAAATAACTAGGGAACTCGAATAAAACTAATTATGACAGCACATTTATCCTAAAAAAATGTTATATTTGACCTAAATAAAATACATTAAACTAAATAAGAGTAAAGTAAATTTAAAAAAAAAGTTTAGTAATGTGCATTGAGAAAATGGTTTTATCCTCGCTTTTGATAGCCGATCCCCAAATTGAAATTTGCAACTTTAGAGGAGATGAGAATACCCAACTGATGCAGCCATCACAAATGTTATTGCAGGGATCAAGTTACAAATGGAAGATGCCATAGAAGTGTCCCCTAAATTCAAGCCTATGTAATATAAAAACTTGTTGAGGGTGCCTCTGTTGATTAAAAAGATGCAAAATGTCAATAGAAATTATTACGATACTTTCAAAAGAGGAAAAAAAGGAAACATTTCAAATTTATGAAATTCTGGTAAGAAAGTAGATACTCACCCAGCAAGTGCAGCAAGAAAGACCAAACAGAAACCTTTCAAATTGATTGACATTGCAGTCACTCTTCCCCTGTGCATGATTTAAGTCAATAACAATAAAGTATATCGTGTGAATTAAAGATTTTACTATTTACTTGGTAGCAATACTACTTGTATTTCACAATATATTCAGTCAGATAATGAAACCAGAAGCATTCAGACACAAGGTTTAAAACCAGCAAAGCAATTGACCAGGTATTTAATTAACCCAAAGGAAACCATCATTAACCAATATTTAGTCTGATTTCCCATGATTTAAGAAAAAAAGAAACGATTTTATTGCGTACCCATTGACAAGAAAGAGAGTAGGAATGAGAAAGAGGGTGGCAATAGTGAGCTTGTAGACAACAAAGACCAAAGGGCTGAAGCCACTGTTGAGAGCTGCTTTCCCTAACATATTCATCACTGCATAGATGCACTGCGCCGTCACCATTGCAGCCATTGGTTTGTACTCCTCCATTGTCAAGCCTCAAGGTCGCTTGGTTAAGCTCACAAAGGGGGTGATTTGACCAATACAAATGGCGTCTCCATCAATCCATTTCCACCGCTTGCAAGTTTTCATTATTTTTATTTGTGCGGACCATGTAGAATTTTTTAATCCCAAGCGTCACTCTTGCTACTAGACTACTTCGCCTACCGGTTTAATTTGCAAGAGTAAAAAAAATTTTATTTAAAAGACGATATATTATTGGTATTATTTGTTATTATTATTATTATTAACAATGATGTACGAGGCAAGAGTAACGTAATAAAAGAACGGAAAGTACTGATTAATATGTTCATGAATGCACGCCATATTTTTGGTAATTATCAATAATATTTTGTATCAAATTTATTTATTAGTAATTTGAATAATTTGAAATTGACGGTAAGTCAAATCTAAGCAAGACAGTACCAATATATTTACTTGAATGTGAATGCGGCAATCTTTTTTAATAAAGATATAAAATTTTTGTCATCCAACTTTTTCAAATTAAACACAAAACTTGCATGATTTGGTCATGCCAAGGCTGGTACTGATGTAGCTGCTGCCCAGCGTTTCATTAAAAAAATAAAGGTCTAGTACTAATCATACTATGCAACACAAAGAATTAAATTTAGCAAATATGTGGACAAGCATAGTAGTAACTAGTAAGCATGTTGCATGTGTCTTTCGCATTTTTTATTTTTTTTATTTTTTTAGTTGAAGGTCAGGCCCGCATGCCGACAAATTATTTGGCAATATAACATATGATGCTTAATTTTCACAGATGGGTGGCCTTCGAAAAAAATTTTCACAGATGGGCTCCAGACTCCAGTGATGGTTATATAGAGTGGTTCGATGGCATCTTCAGATATTGACCCGCTACAGGAGTCACTACAGCAGTATTGCTACGAGTTATTACGTTTTCTTCTTTTTGGATAAGCCTGAATTTATATTTTAATTTTTTTTTCGTGACCTCTATGGTTTCGGACTGCTGTAAAATTTTACAACATTCCCTTCATTATATTCGCTCTTGAAAGGAAAAAAAAATATCTTTTTTTATATGGTAAAAGAATTGTTCCAAAACAAATAATCTGGCGGAAATCTCATTTTTATAATTCTAATAAATTATTCGAAGTTATTAATTTATTGACTATATAATTTAATATTATAATTACTACTAAATTGTCAGCATTTATGAGCCCTAATTACAGTTGACTGATTAAAAATATAATAAATAGTCAATTGTATAATTTGCAATAAATTATATAGAACAGTCAATTATGTAACAGAATAGTCAAATTTGTATATTAAAGATGCTTCTGATTACGAGTATAGACTTTTAGTACTTTGATTTATTATGTAATTAGTTTGCACTATACAGTAACCAAGTATTCATGTTAGGGGCTTCAAAAAATAAGTATGGAAGTTCAATCAGCTGCTGACAACTTCTAATACGGGTTTTGAACTTTGACTAAATATCAACTGCGAACAAATGTATCTAAAGTCTAAATTAAAATAGATAAGTAGGAGTATCAATAGTTACGTATGCATTCTATAATAATCAAATACATATTAATAATTGAACAGTATATATATATTCTATATTTTAAGATGCATGAAAAAATTGACATCCAGTGAGTCGATGTGTTTGCTAGTTGCCGTCGCAGATATAACGATTAGCTAGGTACGGGAATGGGATTCTCGGCAGTCCTTTTATTTGTTTTTTTAATATTCAAAAATTTAAAATTTATATGTCGAATTCAAATCGTCGATCTTGTTCAACTTAACGGACGATGCGTTTTCATATAAGTTTTATAAAATTTGAAGTTAATTTGATACTTGATTAAGAGCTCAACAAATAAACTAACATGGTTGATCCTAACGGGTTAATGCCTTAGTGCCTTAATGGGCCGGACATTTCCACTCAGCTCGGTGGGAACAAGTATATCTACGCTCTTCGTGTAAAATATCCACGATCTAAACCGTTCAATGGAAGTCTTTCGCAAAATCGGAAGCCCAACTTCCTCTGTATTGCCTGCTTTGAACAGCTCATGATTTTGAGACACAAGATAGTTCAAAATTGTGATACCTCGGCACCTTTCATGTCAATCTCTCTCTCTCTCTCTCTCTCTCTAATCATCATAGCCAGAAAAATAATCCATACAAGTTACAACATATATAATGCAAAAGTTAAAAAGATAGCCATTAATTACAACAAATGATTATACAAAAAAGATGTTTCATCCAAATAATAAAAAAAAAGTACCACAGTTTTCTCTTGTGCATCCCTACGAAATATGTTGAGTTGGATTTAACGCTATGTGGTTGTCTGGTTGAACTAGTATTAGACAGAAATCAATAAACCTACCATCTCTCAAAACTTAAGATCTTGATGATGATTTTGCAGAAAAGCTTTTCTCAAGCTGCCCTTGTTGGACGCACCGTATGGTGGTACCGGCAGCGGAAGCCAATTAAAACAAGGAGGGTAATTTCGGCAAACACGTTATGGGCATAAACCAAATATCCACAAGAATGAAGCTAATACTTGAGAATCAACAAACCACAGCACAATCAAGCAATAGCACAAGAAAATAAAGAGGTGACACAAGATTTTACGTGGAAAATCCGAAAGGAAAAGATCACGGAAGCGATCGGTGCAAATTCACTAAATCAAGAGTTTTCTTACAAGTACATAGAGATCATCAAGCTATCTACCTTTCTCTTATTCTCACTCTCACTCACAATTTGAGGTGGAATTAACAAGAGTTACAAGAGAAATGTAAACCCTAGATAGCTTCAGGGAGACCGAGAGCTTTCAAGGTTCTGGAGATAATTTTTGCGATAAAGGGAGAGGATTCACTTCCGTTAACTTTTTCATTTCTTCCGTAATGGGCCTTTATGGGCTCAGCCCATTTTGGCTTCGTACATCAACAGCCCTGTCCTTGATTCCCTAGTTCTAAATGTTTGTGATCTGGATATTTTTTTACATCTCTTCTTACGTGTTGAAGAAGTTGCCTTTATATGAATGTTGGCAACCCAAGCTGCATAGAAGTATTTGATTAGTTCTATATATAATTAGACTGTATATGTGTGCATTGATCCGATATCTTGCAGTTAAATTATGATATATAAAAATAAATTAGACCAGTCTTTCATTTATACTGGTACCATGTCAAGGAAAATTCTACAGTACAATATTTTCCTAAAAGTATTATTTCTCAATTAAGTTGCCATCTTTGCAGACAAAATGAAAAGAAAAGAAACTAAACTAGCTGATCCAGGGTACTGAATATTGGCAGCATTCCCAGACCAAGAATCAGCTTCGCAAATGCTCGTCCTTTACTGAACTTCTTACTGCCTTTACCAAGAGGAATACATGAACACTTCATTCTCCTCAATTTGCCTACAGTAAATGAGAGCACCATGCCTGATTCAGTAGTTTGGAGATGGAACCACTCGGGAATTTACTCGGTGTCTTCACTATATGAAACGCTTGCACAAACAGGCAAAATTTCTTCTCCCCTCACTGCATTCTGGAACTTTAAGATTCCACCTTCATTGAAGTTTTTCCTTTGTCTCCTTTCAAACAACCGACTTCTCACTCAGCAACAACTAGCACGCAGGAATTTCCCGATCACACCGCACTGTGTCCTTTGTCAGCAAACCCTCCTCGAAGATGCGCTACATCTTTTCTTCCAATGTTCCTTCTCCGCGCAAGTTTGGGCTAAGCTGAACCTTTCTTTCAATATCACTAATCTCCTAGTTTCAGAATCTCTGGTTCAAACCCTACCTCTCTCCTTCAACTTTTGGGTTCAGATCAGCGATTGGCGACCTTGACTGCTGCTTTTTTCTGGTACATTTGGCTGGAGCGAAATAGTAGGATTTTCAGAGGAAATTCAAGACCCATTGAAGTGCTGGCGAGCTGGATTATAGAGGAGGCAAAAAGTTACTTGAGGAACTGTTAATTTATGTTTTTCTTTCTTTCTTTTTTCTTAGCTTTGTAGTTTTTGTTTTGACAGCCTCTGTCAATCCTTCGAAAAAAAAGAATATTGGTGATCAGTTGCAGAAAATTGAAAATTAATAAGTACTATTTAACTTACAGAGTCCAGTCACCCCATGAGAGTATGAGAATGTCAACCTCAGCAAATCTAACCCATCGGCTATCTCCAAATTCATGTCTAAACAGCTCTAACTCCATAAACAGGAATCTTAATTCAGGATTATAATCTCCATATACCTGAGGGAAAAAGAAAACAAAAAAAGGATTCACTTACATGGGTTAATTGACAGAAAAAAGCACACTCGCACTATTATAGTGGCATAAGTAGGCACATGTTGTAACTTAAAAAATAGGTAAACCATAATAATATTAACAATAATAATATTTTTAATCCCAACTATGAATCTTATAGACTAACTGACTAAGCAAGTGTTTTGCACCAACTATTCTAGGTTAAAAAGGTGCATGCACAGAGGATGATTATATTACCAATAGGATTGACATGTCGAAATTTGAATATTAGTGCCTGAAATAGTAAGGATAATGGTAAACACCAAGTAAACATAAATTTGGACACAAAGCACAACAATAGAAGACAACTAAACATTTTTCCTTACGCATTCTCAAATTCATTCCCAAGTTTCAGAGAACAATGCCAAGGTTACAGTAATAGCCATTTATATAGAATAGATAGTTAAATGAATTGCAAGTACTTAAATTATCAAAATGATATGAAACTAAAATTGTCAGTTTGCGAGAACTCAGAAGAGGCTGCCTAGAAGATCTGAGAGTAGCAGAATGTCGACCTCTTGGCCTTGGAACCCATGAAGCTGCTCCTGCCTTGTACTAAGGTAGCAAACTACAAGCCTTTCCAGTCAAATTCTCAGTTCATGAAAAGAAATAATAATAAGAAAGGCTAACCACAGTAAAGGAAAAAGAGAATATCTCAAATTAAGCATTCCTTGCTATGGTTCGCATGATTGATAAACCATTTGTGACTGTCTTTTTTCTTGTTGCTTGTTATGCTACAAGGAGGGCATATGTACTTCAACCCATCAGTCTTTGCATAGTCCTGTAATCATAAAATTAAACATCAAATAAGATAACAGTCTACCAACCTTATGAAGTTCATGTCAACTGAATGATGGATAAAATCTTCTCCCTTTTCCTTTTGTGACAACAAAACAGTTTTAAAATTTAAACCACATTTGAGATAATTCTCGATGTATAGGAACATTAGAATATTACCCTGGGCTTGTATCACATTATTTTCCAAAGAAAGGAAAAAAAATACGAACCAAAATAAGGTTTCACCACTTCAACAGTATTAAAACAGTTCTTTATTAAGCCCCAACTGAACAATTATGTTTCACCATTTCAACAGAACTGTGATGTCATTTGCTCTGACAAAACAAAGTATGACTGATTTCATCATTTCAATTGCACCCTCAAGGGTAAGCATTCAAAGATCTCAGATCATCAGCATAATAAAATCAAATGAGGCAAATTTTGGTCAGCAGAAATAGCTGATTTACAGGTCAGAGTATACCTAAATAAGCTGGAATCAAATTTAAACAACAAAGTTGGACCAAATAGAGGCTTGCACACAGAAACAATGTTAATTTTGGAAAAAAATTGGGGCTCAATTGAACATCTGAAGAAATGATATCATACCTCAAGGCAGATTAGTATTGGCAAACGGGTACAACCATGCTTCTTCATGGGCAAAGGATTTATTGGCACCAGTGGCTGAGAAAATGACTTTTTGTAAAACCTCAGGTGGTAATCGTACTGGGCTTTGCTTTACAGCTGGTATAGTAACCGGTGCTAACCCTAGTTTATTCCCACTATTTACAGCACTTGGTTCTTGCCTATTACTACTCTTCTCAGAACCAAAGCAAAGACCAAGCTTGTGCATTTTGGAGAGGGGGTATGGGTCTCAACCTACTAACTGGTTTTGGGTTGACGCTCAATTTTGTTCTCTCCTCAGTTGGACAAGACGAGCATCTCAGAAGGTGAAAATTAGAAGGATCCTTCAAGTACTTTAATCTTGTAGGTTCTCTACACCTCCTGAGGTAAAAAAAAACTTTAATGAGACAATGGAGTGAGCAAACTCTGCGTTATCTTGATGACTCATCAAGACCTAACAATATTTTAACAAATAGAATGATTTTTCTAAACAACTTTGATTAATATATCAATAGGACATAGAATTTAATTGGGCACATCACATATGTAGGATATAAAAGCTATATATGTGAATTCTAGAGAGACAAAAAAAAAAAAAAAAAAAAAAAAAAAGGAAAGGTGATTCTTATTTAGTACATGAAAAAGAAAGTGCCTAAGCATTAGCATTCGCAACTGATATTTGAGGCATTGTTCTAGACAGAGCAGCTCTCCAAATTAGGTAATGGAAACCAAATTGCTCTACTTTCTAAAATTTGAGAAATAAAAGTTGAAAAAGTTATTTGCTGAACCAAGCAGATATGATACTAAGCAGGTAAGACAGACCTATACGTATTGCCAATATAAAAACATCATGATTTGGATATCTATAAATTAACACAATTGGCAACTACTATTAAGTTCTAGACAAATGGCTTCACAAATTCTTTTGAAAGGAATTCCCTTTTGTAGGATTGTACAAATTTTATAAACTAGTCCAGAAATATGCTCAGTTGCAGATATATAAACTGAAAAACAATAGCAAGTCAAGGAGCATCTAACCTCGCATTTGAGCCCCCCTGAGAGTTGCAGAATGTCGACCTCATCGCAATTGTACTGCCAGCAAATCTTTCAATTGTGACCTTGAAATTTGGGCAGTAGTGTTAGTTCCATTTTTCAATTAGGACACACTACCAACCTCAGTAGTGCCTAGAGTTTGGTATGAAGAGAGAACAAGATCCCAAACTAGAAATCACAAAAATCAGCGCATTAAGAAAGAAAGAAAGAGAGGTTGAAACTTGAAACATACCCAATCGGATGTCCGTCGCGCCGCTCAAATGAGAACTTAGTTAGAGGGAGAAATTGAGAAGGATCAGAGCTAAAACCCTGAGCCCCTTTTTGAGTGCAAACTTTGTAGAAGAATGATGTCCTTGGTGTTACGATATTGATGTGGTGCGTAGTGTAGTGTATCGTACATGTTGACCCGCTCCAGGAATCTCTTCAGCATTATTGCTACACGTTATTACCTTCTTTTCCTCCTTGCTGATAAGTCTCAATTAATTACGTTTTTGTTATATTCTGTGGGTTGGGAACTTGGGACTGCAGTAAATCTTATTAGTAATTATAAAAATGTTATAAAATTGATAGTCTTACTATTATGATAATCTTTGTAATTCTGAAAATATTTATTTTATTTTTGTACAACTTTACACTAAGAATATAACTTATGATTTATGCATATTATTATATTTAGAAAATAAGTGGCAAAAAAAAATCATCGTTTTCAAATCCATTAAGATAATGGATTACGTGCCTCAGGCTTGGCAGGACCTTTGGCCTAGATTGGCCCAGTAACCCTAACAATTAAGGATCGACTACCTCTTTCTCAATGTTTACCAAACTAACATCATTTTCTGGTGCACTCTGCTCAATTAAATTTCGTCAATGTTAACCAAGCTTATGATTCATACCATGCCACTTCTAAGAGAAGCATGTAGCATGCTGCTGCTGCCGAATGAATGAACGCCACCTAAATTAAATTGCTTTCACAATTAATTGATATTCAGCTGCACTATACGTTACCAATGCATTTTATTTCTTAACTGCTGCTCCATATCAATATTTCTCATTGCTTTTGCAGAGGCTGCCGTGAGTTGATTTCTTTACTTCTATTCTATTCTATTAATTTTCATTTTTTTTGTGCACAAATCTAAACTAACATATGTATGTATTTATTTATTATTTAAACAATTTAAACACTCACGAATTTTCTTCACTTCCTATTTTATTTTTCTTCATTTTTTTTCCTTTTTAACATTTTTTCATCCCTCTTGATAGTCTATCGCGCCAAATTTATATGATATAATATATCAAGAATAAATTCTTAGCTTATTCTTTTTCTTTCATTACAGTTATATATTCCTCTATCATAATTTTCTTACGTGTAAGTATGTAACACATATATTCACTAAATATATCTTTTCATATTGGCTCAACTAATCAAATTTATTTCAAAGCATATTAAATGTGATTCTGTCATATATTAATTATCATTGTTTATACAACCGACGTTAAATTTAGAAATTAAAATAATTAACTCACCTATAATATCTACATACATTTACGACTATGTTTCAAACTTAAGTTTAACCGATTAAATTTATAAGCCGAAAAATTCAATTTGGAAGTATGTTTGTTTACCACAAAACCTGAACTTTAATTTCTTACTGATACATAGATTGTGGAAACCACCAGCTTAGTTGAAGGTTGGTTGAAATTACATTACTCTTAAGTTAAAAAAGGGTTAGCATATGTTGATATGTACTGTCTATTTTTTTTGGTTTAGTGCTTTAGCATTTGTTTATATTAGTTAAAAGTTGTAACTTTAACAATATGCTTCCATTTACATCTGCTTTCAAAGTGGCAATTACAAAAATTTTGGTAAATAACGGAGGAAAAAAGTACTTAAATCCTGGATAAGATCCTACTTTTACTCAGTAGAAACTACTTCGTGCTACAGGATAACTTTTCTCCCTATTAAGCCCAGATCGAAATTGTATTTATATTGGGCCTTTTTTGTGATAATTCGGTCCGTAAGGCTAGATACTGCTCACAATCCGAGCCGTTCGATTTGATCTCGATGGTTCATTTTTTGGAGCCTATCAATCTGGTATAATTCACGGGGTACCCATCATATAATTGACGGTTGGGATAGTACGCAGCATGGGTGTCGCGCGACACCAGATTTGGTTTCCTAGATAACAGCGTAGGATTTGTTTGCTGCGCAGGGTAACATTTGAGCGAATGCACAAATAATTAAAGGAAACTAGCACGTATTCGCGCTTCACACAATGAGTGGTGTTTTAAGGCCGATATGTAATTATTTTAAGCGTTAGAATTTTGATTGAATATCGATTGCAATACCTTTTGCTACCAATGAAGAATTTCTTCTTCCGGCTCGTCCACTTAAGAAAAGCATGTCCCCCCTTATACGAGAATTGTTTCAACTTTGAACCCAAAACCTGCACTTCGTCATCACTACTATCTGTTGTCTCAGTCTTTCCAGTATCACCAAAGGCTTCATCATTTTCTAATTAGAATCAGCCAACCAAACTATCTTACAATTGATCTCTTGATTGTAATTAATTGGATAGTTTGGCATGTGTGTCATTTTTACTATATTTGTCATTTATATTATAATTTTTTTTGCGTTTAGTTTGTTTCATGTGACCTTAATTGTTTTTATCATTTTTAATATATGAAAGTGAAGGGTTGTCTTAAGGTTGGCATGTAATCATTAAAGTTTTTATTAAAAATGTTAGAATCATGAGAACAAAACCAACTGTGCTCATTTTGAGAAAAACCAACTGTCTTAAAATTTTTCTAAGTTTTACAAATGCCATCAACTTTTTTATTTTTTCAATTGCCTATAATCCATAAATGATTGCCAACAAAATTGAATACAATCCTACAAATAATCTACAATACTTGGCATTAACGGATTTCCCATAATACTTTACCATTCATATAAAATTTGATGAAAAAAATAATTTTAAAAAAATGTAAAATAATTTAAAAATTACAATACATTTTTCAGGAACTTGTAAAATCTAAGAACCATGAATATTGTTGTAAACATTGAAAATAAAATTTAATATCATGGATTATGTATAAATTTGTAAGTATACAAATAAAATTTACTCAAAAAAATTAAATCTAGGAAGCTTTGTCAGCAACCTAATATTTAAAATATTATTCTGAAAATTTGCAAAAGTAAAAACATTGTGAAATATTGCGAAAGTATAAAATAAAAAAAATTTCATTCATTGTATAACATTGTGAAATATTTTTTTTCATTCTCAAAAAAATTTTCATTTATGTATATAAAATTTTATACATCAACAATGTTCAAAAATATTTAGAAACAATTAAAAATATAATTATATTTCTGAAATAATAGAATTAAGTAAGTAGATTTAGAAATTTTAAAAATATTTTATAACTCTATAATTATTAAAATTTATATTACTGGATATTTCATATTTTTGTAATTAAAGATAAAAAATTTTTATGGCCAATTGAATTAATAAATATCCTCAAATAATTTAAAAAGTGCCACATATTCCATATTTCACAAAATTGTATGGTTAGATTAGGAAAAGCTCTAGGACATAATTATATTTGTTATAATTTCAGAAGTATTTATATAAAATTTCATGGACAAATAAAATTGTAAATTCCTTTGAATAATCAAAGACCTAATTACAATGATGAAATTATGAAGATTCAAATTTATAAGATTCAAAAAATTATTTAAAATATCTTGTAATTTTATAATTATACAAAATTTATATCACTAAATTCTTCATATATCTTTGAGTTACCTTAAATTTTCATAGTCAAATAATTTTTCCAAGGCCTCAAAATAATTAAAAAAAATAACAAAACTCTTATGCAAATAATTTTTTTTGAGATTCAGAAAATTATTTAAAAATTTTTATAAGTCTATAATTATAAAAATTATATCACTAAATCCTACATATTTCTGTGAGCATGTTTATAATTTTTTCATGGACAAATGAATTTTTAAAAGCATCTTAATAATTTAAAAATAAAACTATATTTATTTGAAATTTAGAAATGGACGCTCCATTAATTTATGAAATGAAGATGATTGCACCTAGAGTCATGATGATAACATCAACAATGTTACTATAGAAAAGACTTCCCACATTATATATTATAAGATTGATTACTGTTATATGCAGTTCTGTCATCACTTGTCATCGCTTGAATTAAATGAACACATAAAATAGATAAAATGAACATATAAGTAGGGCTGTCAAACGTGGCCGAAATGCACGGAACAGGCTGTTCCGTTAAGGAACACGATACAAGATATCATTTTGTTAACCGTTTCGTTTTTGAAATGGTACAAAATTATGTTTCGTTATTTGTTCCACTTAAGAAAATACACATAAAACAGTTTGAAATGATGCAAAAACGATCAAAACGGTACAATCCGGTATTTCATTTTTCTTTTCATTATTGAAACGAAATAAGAAATGGTGTTGTTTTTCGTTCCATTTATTTTAACAAAATGGCATCACGTGATTTTTCTATCTGTTGATAGCCCTACATATAAGTGATCAACATGAACACATACAAACAACTAAGTTCAATAAAAATATGTTCAATATGCATATAAAAATTTAAACAAGAGATGACAAAACTTATTTGTTTGTATGTATTCTTTGATTATCTATATGTTCACATTGTCTGTTTTATGTGTTCACTTTGTTGAAGCGATGACAAACGATAGCAAAACTACAGATGACAGTTATCATTTCTCAAGCACTACAATAAATTCATTTTACATACTATGAAAATGAAACTGGTATGGTTTTTTTTTTAAAGAAAAACCTCACCATAACATAGTAATCATAAAATAAAAATAAATTGTAGAAATGCTACGGTCCTCTCTATAAACAATTTTTAAAATGTAAAACAAAAAACTGTCGCAATACTTTACTTCTTTAATATTTTGAAAAAAAAACAATCCATCATATATTTTAATTGAGACAGAATTTAAATTACTATCAATAAAAAAAGTTACAACAATGAACTAGCATGCAGTTTATCGTGCTGCATGTCTATAATTATGTACGCCTTTAAAAAAATTCATTGAATTATCTTATTTGAAATTTAACTTTTCAAAAAAAATAATCTTTTTCGAAGGTAGTGACAAATCTTTTTCTAACCACAAAACTTATATACAGGACGAGCACTATTCACTTCCATAAACAATAGATGGTGGTGGTTATATTTTCAAGATGAAAAGGAATCCAATGTCAATATTAGTGACAAATCAATAACACCGTACTAAAATTCAAATAACGATTCTTTAATCTTCGAATATTACATTAAGTCACTGAATATGTTATAAATATTGCACACTTATGTTAGAAAAAGATGAAAAAGAAATTCATTGAAATTTTAACTACATTTTCTAAAGCATGTAAAGCTCCAAAAGGGGGGCAAAAATAAAAATCAGCTATATATATATATATTTTTTTTCTAAAACACATTAAATGATGTGAAACAATATGGAGATTTAAATTTGCAGTCTAGCACACACGTAAAATCCATGTTATAACAATTTTCTTGGTATTAAATTCCTCAATACATACTATATAAATACGTATATGATCCCCAAATAATAAAAGAAAATTAACATAAAAAGAAAGATATCAAATGCTGACGTGGCATTGCAATGATGGTAATGTTGAACAGAGAAGATGGGGGAGCAGGACCATTTTGTATTTTTGCGAAGTCTAGTCTTGATAGCGATCAATTGTACGGCTATAAAAAGGGTCCCACTCACCAGGCATTTGTACAAAATCAACTGGGATTCAACTACCAAATGGTCGACGCCTTGATTAGCCTCAACCATCAATATAACACAAGCTCAAATTTGTAGATGCCTCCAGTCAAGAGAACATAAGATGCGTTCCTGGATTCTCTTATTCCCCTATACAGTAGCAGGTGATTTATTGTAACTGTACTGTAAGATATAGCACTTCTCACGAAGAGAAACATAAAATGGTCATTTATATGAGAACGAGTTTCAAGAGTAAATAAAACTCATCAAATTTCAACTTAAATTCCAATTTTTTCAAAAAATTAAATAAAAATACTAACATAAAAAAAATACGGCATTTAATTTATAAGTGCATATTGTATATAAATAAAACAAATTTCCAAATATGTTACTCTCAAGCTCTCAGCGTGGCAGTTAGGCATGCCGATGAAGTATTCATTAGATGTTTTCCATGGCTTTTATGTTCCAACGGAACGACTAACTATATAGATTTTTATTTCTGTTTCAAAAAACAGAGACAAATTTCATGATACATTTATGTGGAATACAGTTGAAATTTTGTCACTCCGCTAATGAAATTTTTGGTATGTACCATTTCAGAATCAGAACGAATAACAGAGCATGTATTTTTCGTATATGTTGTGGATGTTAGACAGGCCTAGTGACAGCTAGAAACTTGAAATGCGTTTATGTTTCTTTTTGTTGATCGGGCGTCTGCATCCTCATCAACCAAGAAAAGGCTATACCAAACAACCATTCTTTTTTTGATATTTAAAAATTTTAAAATTTAAATGTTGAATCCAAATGGTTGATCTTGTTCAATTTTACGGGCGATGCGTTTTCATATAAATTTTATAAAATTTAGAGTCGATTTGATACTTGATTAAGTAACCAAAATATGAACATATTAAAATTAATTAGTGATAGTTAACTAGATTCGTTCATTTATTGACCACTTGATCTAATATCAAATCAACTCCAAATTTTATAAAAGTTATATGAAAACACATCGTCCGTAAAATTGAACAAGATCAACGGTTTGAATTCAGCATTTGAATTTTAAAATTTTAAAATATTAAAAATAAAAAAGAGGAATGGCTGTATGGTTTCTTGGCTGCTGAGGATGCGGACGCTGTCGACTGGAGGCGTCAAAAACCATTGCCTTAAATACTGGAGGTTAAAAGTTTTGCACGCTCGCGTGCATATGCATGACTCCATCAAATGCATTTTTCATTTTTCTTTCTATTTTCTTGAGTTGTGTTGTTTGGTACTGTACTTTGTTTTCAAATCTGTGTTGGTAAATCTTTGAACCTTTTCTCCTGGTGAGATTCGGTAATTTAATCATTGCCACGTGTGCAGTGCCATGTACTGTTGCCTGTCCGTGCATCAATGTAATTAGTACATCATTTTTACTGTATCGACCCTCACGTTTATGGAAAGAGAGATATATAGACATAAGATATCAAATTTGTTGTAGTTTGAAAATTTTCTTTAGCTATAAATTAGATTCGTCGAAGTTTTTAAAATTGTTCATGGATCAAAGCAGATTCTATTTTTCTAGTTACATAATCACCTTGTTAGTTGCTATGGTAGTAAAATAAATTTGTTATTCATAAAATAAATTTGCAATGATAGCTAGACCGCATGAACAAAAAATTATGAAGAGAGTCTCAAATATATCATCGACGTCAAATATAGTTCAATTAATTCATTTTTGAAACTTAATTAATCGTTTTGCTACAATTAGACTTAGTTATTTTGCTATAATAAAATATAAGTTTTCAGAATGACATGATTAATGAAAAAATATTTGCATAATATCAGGAAAAAAAAAACATCCTTTCATTACAAATTTAAAACACTAGACGTCTGTGATAACTAGATTTTGGTCTAGTTACTATAGGGAAAAAACGCCTTTTGAATTAAAGTTGCAAGTTTAAAATTTGATTGATAAATTCCTTTCAAAAGTTGAAACGATAACACTCGTTTTTATCTAAAAAAAAAAATCATATAGAGTAGACTATTATAATATGTCAGTTAGAGGACTAGCTAGCAGTTTTTCTGTTGTTTGTTGTTACTTTTTTTTTTTTTTTGTCATTTATAAGGATATTTATAATGCATTAATAATTTAAACAGAACTACCATTGTGATTAAAACTATTTTACTTGTGTAAACAAAGGGCAATTTAAACTGATTATTCAGCCAATTAATTAAAATGAAAAATTTAACCCTGTTGTGAGAAATATTGTTTGTGGTGGGAAATTTGCTATCTTAAGTGCCAATGTTCTGGCCTAAACCAATTAGTTGACCTTCAAATTCTATCAGTAATTTCCCACGTCAACATGTCCGCAAATTTTTCTTAAAAATTCAAGTTGCATTGCTAACAGAAAACAGCAAAAAGAAGATCGATTGTTGGTATGATTCTTAAATAAAGATTAAAAGCTAGGATTCTTTTCTTGTTATTTTATTTTATTATAAGAATAATTTGGTTTTACTATTTGAGAATACGATTTAGAACTACAATAACTTGTTTTAAATACTGTATCCCATTTAGCGCATTTTAGACAATTCTTTTGTTTTAGATAGATTAGCGATTAGTACTCGGAACACGTCAAGTACTATGGTTAATTTCATTTAATTCCGCTTTATTAACTGAATAGTTAAGTACATACATACGATCCTAATATAATCCGAGTCAACACTTTCACTATTACCCTTTCTTTGCACGAGTCGGTGGTGTCCCGTGGGGCCCGATTTTCAGTCATTAATTATGTAGGCTATGGTACAACCTAGCGCACGTGCATGGCATAATTGGCATTTAATGCAGCTCACGGGAGAATGGTACTTATGCATGGCATGTCTGATCAGAAATGATGGCTTTGATCTGACCGTCTGATTGCAAATGTTGGAGTGTCCATTAATACTAGTCTAATCTGAAATGTATCACTTAAGTTCGAACGTATTATTTTCATTGTCTTTATAGCAGTTTGGATCCCCTCTCAAATCTACGGCTTGTTAGTTTAATAAATAATTGAAATTATATTCACCTATGATTAATGCTAACTTAATAACAAAATTTGTTACTAATGCAATGTCGGCTTACTGATTAGAGTACGTAACAATACTGATATTGATATTGGTATTAATACCATCAAGAACAATATTACCCCTAAAAACTTTTTACATTTTTTTCTTTTGATTTTTTTCAGTAATTTTTTCAGCTTTTAATTGGATTGAGAAAGGAAAAGTATTTATAGTGTGAATCAAATATTACTAGTATATACTACTGGTATTTTAATCGAGGTTGTGTCAATTTAATAATAAAAGTCAAGATATTTTTTTCCTTCATCAACCATTTAATATTTCGGGGGAGGGGTCAGGAAAAAGAATTTCAAGCTACTGTCTTTGATGTAAAAATACGAGCAGAATTTCCTTTCAAAACAGAGGACTTTTTTATGCAATGTTTGCGGTTCATTTCATATAAAAGTATCCAACTAGTAATCAATCTGTTAAAATAGACAAAGCATATGCACTGTTTTCTTTTATTGATCGATTGCACGGTCAGAATCCTGACCCAAAAAAATAAATAAATAAATAAAAAAGTACTGTGGTGACTCAAGTACTTGAGAACTTCTGTGGAACGAAGGTGAACTTCTAATTAATAATTATATAAGTGTTCATTAAAAAGAAGAGTCTAGCAAGGTCAAGTAAACTATCAAATCAGATGTGTCAACATTGTAGACCACTTGCTTCATTTTAGATCTATACATTACAAACAATAAATAAATAAAATACATACACAATTTTCTTTTGCACGTATACAGTTCATTTTTTCTTCTATTATCACTTCCATAAAGCCAAATAGCCAATCAAAACAATTATCATTTTCCTAACGCGTAGAATACACAAGCTTTTTATTTAAAAAAAAAAAAACTGAACATATTTTGTTTTATCGACAACACAATCTTCATGCAACGCTAAACTTGGAGCAGTCATATTAGTTGAAACAAAGATTCGCAGACCTTAATTTTTAGACTATTTATTCAGTATTATAGAACTCTTAGTTACATATATACTTTTATGCCTATTTTTATTTATTATTTTTTTGAAGGTCTTGTGCCAACTATATATACAAATTATTCTTTATATGCAGCATAGTTTTTGCCTTTATATAAAATATTATTTTATAGTAACTATTTGATCAATATTACAAATCCATCAGTAGACTTTTTATTTTCACAGATTCCAAATGGGCAAGTAAAATTTTATTTTCTCTCCATGTCAATCAACATCAAACAACTAAACAAAGTATGTCACACAAAAAAACCTCAAATAAAGCCGTACCTTACATTTATTTACCATTTATTTATATATTGCAAACAAGTTCCCACAAAATCCACTTTTATGTTATGAATAATATATACAAAATAGCTGATATCCCTATTTGTTTCCAACTCCAAAATTTAAAAGTTCTCAACAAATAGAAAAAAATATATGCGAACTTTATCTTATGTGTATCATATGAGCATTATTAAACATAAGCAACTTATGCTTATGCTACGTAATTTTCTTTAATTAGACAACATGTAATGTACTTCCTTTTTATTTTATAATTACAAAAATCCTCACTAATGTAGAAAAGGATGCAAAAAAAAATTTTCCAATAGTACTAGACGTGTCTTGCTTCAAAAACATGAGATATAAATTTTAAGAAGAGTTAATGTCAGAAATTACCCCATGTCAATGTCAACAAATATAGCGAAAAATTAATTTGCATGGGCTTGGAAGCAAAGTTTCCGCAGATATATATTGATATAACCACATTAGAACATAGACGCGCTTCATCTTGAAGCTATCCGTGTTGCATGCTAATATAAATGATTCTACCTTTTGTAACATTCATTACACAGAAAGACACGTAGTTGATAGTGGACCACAATAAATCCAGGCGCTTTGCCCGCTGATTTTCAACAGACATTCATCACACGTTGTACCAAAAAGTGACAGACGCATATAATCTTATACAAACTATATTAGACGTTTTAGCCTGTAGTTGTATATATAGTATATACTAAATAAATAAATAAGGGGACAATTGGAAACCTCTTTAAAGTTGAAATTTAAAAAAGAAGTAGCGCTGGATTACATAAATTATTCATGAATAAGCTGATATATATATTTGTATCTCACTTATAATATTGTCTACCTGAAAAATACACGTCTGTTTTATATCTGAAACATATATTATTCCATATAAGTTAAAATTGTGGTTGACATGACGAAGACATTCCATGTTGTCGCAATAATGTTCCAAACTATTATATCAACTATCAACCAATTTGTTGCAAGCATAAATTGTTTAAAGGATATATATTAAGCAAGAATATTCCGATTGTGGGGATGTTATACATGATACGTATCTCAAATAAATTAAATATACATTCTTCTCGAACAAAAATATACAAGTTTTCTTCGGTGCTCAACTGGAATTTGGTGCAAATCTTGCTATCTGGATGGAGTTATGAAGTTTTAAAAATTTGTCCCATATTTTGTGAGCAGTGTTGCATGTCACTATCCCTCTCCTTTGAATAGCTCACATGCAATGTCCTCAGTTTTTGGAGGCTTCTCACTTATTATGGTGTGAGAGTACATTCCTGTTTTGTATTTATGAAGCAAACTGAATAGGCCTTTTACTAAATTCAATATATAATTTAAATTGAACATATTAGTTGTAACTGACATTATGGGTCTCAAATTTGGAATGAGTTTCTTCGGTATAAATATTATTTGCAATCCCTTTTGATTCATGTAATGTCCTGGTTAATGTCGTCATTAATATTTAAAGAATCGTACTTAGTTAAGTATCAAGTCTGAAGTATTATTTCACCTTCTAGATTGAAGATTATTACATAAAAGCTATCTGATATTGGTAATTTGTCAGAAGAATATGCTGATTTGTTTGGAATCGATTTGAACATATTAATTATGAGATGAAGAAAGTTCAAAATGAAACAATTTCTGTTAGTACTTTTTTATATCGAAGTAATGTTTTAATGCCTTTATATATAATGAAAAGACGAACCAAAGATTAATTGCAAATAATTATTCAAAATTTTGTGGATTTTAAGAAGAAGATTTGATTTATATGGCGTTACTCATAAAATTTTTAAAATATTGCAAATAATCATTTCAAAGTATACTATATTATATATATTCTAGCATGATTTAAGATTATTTCATAAATTTTAATTTTGGATTTCACAATTATTATCGTGGGTCTCATGCTTGCAGCACGTTGGGAAGGGACGATGTGATATATAAAAAATTGAAAAAAATTATGTAATGAAATATTTTTTTATATGGACTGTTTCGTTTAAAAGTATGAATGTTTTTTATTAATGAGGTCACAAATTAGACTAAAAACATCAAGTCATCATATAACTTTCCAAAAAATAAAGTATTCCTATTAAATGGTCCATTGTTAGCCGTACTTAGGCAACAAGTCATTCATTCGAAATGTGTAAATGATCGTCCAACAAGAAAAGTTTTTACTACCAAGTGATTTCTAAAAAAAAAAAGGTTTTTGGCATATCATAATAAGATCTGGACCGTGCATCTCACATCCGGTGGTTCATTTCGTGGGTGTTATATATGCACTCAGTGGTTTCCACATAACAAGAAATTTAAAGATTGTGGATGGGGTTGACAATGCCTACTGGCATTTTACTTTAAAGTAATAGTTATAATAAATGAGTAGAATAGTTTTAAAAGACTCTAAATTCAGATTTTAATGAAAAAAAATATAATTAAAAATTTGATACGGGTCATGGTTTGTATATATATTGTTCTTGGAATAAAGTATATATTGGACTATTGGCCCGTTTTACCTCGCTAGCTGTCATATCACTTAATTGATACGTGCCAAAACCTTCAAACTCAATGCACATCAACTTGTGTCCCTTCAATTTTAATCATTATTAATAAATCAACCACATGCGATCAGGAATTAATTCGATGGAAATTCATTGGGTGAGGATTGACGGTGGCACTAATCCTTCTGGCTTAAAAATATTATAAGAAATATAAAATATTTTATTTTCATTTTGGTTTTTTAAGGATATGTTTGATGTATCAAAGCTAGTGTCCAATATATTGGACGGATGGGTCCGTCCAATACGATAGTTCTCACATTTTTAAATTTCAAACGACCGATCTGAACCGTTCAATATGTTCTTCATATTGGAAACTCATAAGAAACTAATTTTTATATATATATTTTTAATTTTTTTTGCTTATTTTTTGATATTTTAGAAAATTCATGATATAAAAGTTCTAGATCGTCCAATAACAACGATTTTCTAAAATACCAAAAAAATAGTAAAAAAATTGAAAAAAAAATATAAAAATTGGTTTCATGTAAGTTTTCAATATAGAGAACATATTAAACAGTTCGGATCGGTCGTTTGAAATTTAAAAGCATGAGAACGATCATCGTCCGTCCAATATGTTGGACTCTAGCATTTGTCATCTTTAAATAATAATATAAAATAGGGAAATTCTGTCATGAGGACAATTTTTGAATCGGGCTTTAATTTCAACCGTTCATTTTCAAAAAAGATTAATTCACTAGCACTCATGAAAGGTTGCAATCAAAGCCCGATTAAAAAATTATTATTACGGCAAAATTTCCTATAAAATATTATATGTTCTATTTTAAATTTTTGTCCGATCCTATGCTCTTTCTCCAGTCTGTCACTGACTCCGGTTTGGATCAGATCTTCTGCGGATTGAGCATGGGTAAGGTCAATTTCAGTATATTATTTTGTGTGCGTGTGTTAAATTTGACTAGACTTGCCATAGCCCATAGGTTGAGAATGCTTTACTGTATTCAATTTTTGTGAGTCGGAGGATTCGATCCAATAGAGTATTAAATTGCTATTTCTTTTTGTGGAAGTATATCTTTGCTACATTGCTTCTTGTGTCAAAAGAGTCAAAAGAGATTCTTGTTGTGCTTAGGCTTTCAGTTCTGGATTAGAAGAACTTGTGTTTAAATAAATTATAATTTGGATCGGTTCAATAGAGAGTTAATTTGTCCATGTTTTGACACCCTCTTTGTATCATTAAAAATAAAGTCACTGCTGCAAAAATCTCTCAGAAGCAGCAATAGTTAAGAACCCATTGGAATTGATGCCAAGCATTAGTACATTAATAGCATGTCATTAGCTAGTACTAATATTATTGGAACTAGCTGTTATGATATCAACTTATGACTTCAGGTCACAATCATATGTCGACAACAACAAGGGAAAAAGGGACGGGAAAAATACAAGTCATTATCCAATATATACTGAAAACAGAGAGGCGGTTAAATCTTTTATTTTTAAACGGCTTGTTTCCAAAAAGAAAATTATTATTGCATATTTTTGTGTTTAATAAATCAAACCATTTTCGTGGCATCATAACTTTGTCAAATTACAAATTATATACCAACTGAAATAAAAAGGAAAGGAACATTGTATAGCTTCGTTGTTCTGTAACCGAGACAGAAATACATTGGGGCCCAATACTTGAGTTTAATATGTGTATAATCTAAATCTGATCAAGTCTGCTTTTGAAATATCAAATATCAATGAACTAAAGTTTGACCCGACGACTAGATTAATGAACATAACAAATCCGGCATTAATGTACTCAAACAATTAACTAACTTATGAAAATCTGAACTAATCCAGATCCATGAATCCAACCCAACATATATTTTAGTTTGACCTAAAAAAAAATCAGTCAAACTCGACTGTTAAGCCTAATTGACTTGATACCTGAACCTGCCTATTATTAGATCCAATACAGCTCAAACCAGAACAAAGCCCATGATCTGGAACAACCCATTAAAAATTATCAGAAATCAAAATGACCTAAATCAGAGACAACTTGAAGCTTAAATGATCTAAATCCGGAATAATCTAATTTGAAGGACGAAACAGACCTGCTCTATCCAGAATCTGATATATTAAAGTTAGAACAACTTGTCAATTTTACTTCTTTAACCATAAGTAAAGAAAAGAATGGAATTGACAGCCAATAATAAGCAAAGTAACATGGGGTTTTTGGCTAAATAGCATATCACTCTGTCTCCTTTTCATCTAATATGCTCAAAATAATATAAGTAATTAATTTGTTGAAAGCACATTATGTCATGCCATACTATGCCAACACCTTGTGGTCTTTACAAGGTCCAAGTATACACTTTTCCAGCTCAGTCTACATGACTAGAACCCTAGCTAAAGGTTTTTCCCACATGCTTCCCCTGTCTCCTATCACCTATATAAACCCCTCCAGACCACCTCCCTCTTACAACACTTTTGAGTAATATCCACACACACAACACAACTATTGAGAGATGGCAAAAAGATCTTTCCTTGTTTTGAGGAAGAAAAGGTCTTTCCAATTTTTGGTAAATAGAAAGCTCAGAGAGTTGAAGAAGATTGTGCCTGGTTCACCGGTCGGCACAGATGTCGACACATTGCTTCGCACAACTGCAGAGTACATTTGCTACTTAGAGTTGCAAGTGCTGGTTCTCAGAAGGCTTTCATTGATTTGCGGAGTGTGAGGCAATAAGCCCCTGTTTGCCTCTTCTTCGTAGTTTATGCTGTGGCTGTCATATTCCTCTCTCTCTCTCTCTCTCTTTTTTTTTCTTTCTTTTTTTTTGTAGGGGGGGTGGGGGGGGGGTTAGAAGATGGTCTTTCTACAACTGTAATTAAAGTAAGAAAGACACAAGAAATTAAGGCTTTCTTGTACCGATCATGTTAGAGACCAAGTAATCACAACATCTGCTTAATACTAATAGAGTAATCTCTCTTAGCTTGTTTTGTATTTTGGAAATGAACTGCTCCGAAAGTAGCTGTAGAAATTAATTCGAAATTTTTAGTTAATATTGCCGGATTAAATTAAAAAATTGTACACGGGAGCTGATTAGATATTAGAGTTTTAGACACAATGTTGATGAGTAATTTCTGTTTTATTGAGAAAGTGTGTCTCTAAGTGTATCGTATATGGATACGAAATCATAATAAAAACCTCAAGTTCCATCTTCTATTTATTTATTTTTTTTCTGTGATCATAAAAGCAAAGAAAAAAAAAATCAAAGGAAATTTAGATATGGTAGCTAAATATGTATGAGAGAACCTATGTAAAAACTAAAAAGATGAATGAATTTGTTTCATTTTTCTTGTTTCAGTAAACAGGCAATGTTTGTTGCAGTGAAACCGGCATTGGGTATTAAACACATGATTATAGATTTTTTAAAGTGGAAATGACATACCTCTACAGTTTTCAATCAACCAAAATATGTCACGTTCTAAATTATTAATTTCCTATCTGTCAACCTCCCCCCATCACAAACATACCATACCAACTTTAACAATTTTATTAATCATATGACCACTAGTGATTTTGTCATAAGAATACTCAAAAGAAATTGATCCATGTGCTTGTAACCCGTGATATTATTTGCATTATGGTGATATAATTGACACAGATCGTATGTTGTGCAGAAATAACTTATTTGATAAGGTTTTTGTTTTATTAATTCAAAGAACTTGCCCATATATATCCTTCTCGACGAATAAGCGTAATTAAAAAAAAAGAAGAAGTAAACTTCATGATAACTCGACAGAAATTCCATTAATGCATGGAAGCCTGATAGTAATAAATTTTCTGAAAAGTTTATAGGTAAAAGTTAATGCAATTTTTTAAGATAAACATGAACTCAAGTCTCCCAACTTAAATATACACAAGAAATTTTTTAGCTATATTTCAAATTTACGGCATCTTTAGAGAGCATTACCAATTTAGTTATTTATTAGATTAAGACAGGTATGTAAAAAAAATAAAATGTTCAGTAAATATGAATAAACAAAGTATATCACAAATCCAAATTATGTACAAACATGCCACAACATGTTGCCTCTTTTTTTTTTTCATTTTTTATTGATATAAGGAATCTTTGGTGTAGGAAGAAATGGGATCACATTTACAACACAAGTCTTTTGTAACCATGAATTAAGAATTAAGAAACATATCCTCAAGGCCAACTTGAGGCTGCTTTAGTCAGATAAATCAATCTAAAATCTGGCGAATCCATGTTGCTTCCCGGATCTTTAACAGATTTTAAGACAAAGAATGTAATAAGTTAAACAAACACACATATCATATGGCCAGAGGAGTTACGGAGGGACCACAGTCCTATCCAAATTTTTAGTTAACAAAGTCAAATTATGTGTTTCTTAAAACTTATATTAAAATATTAAAATTTGTATATTTGTCGTGTCCATAGTGACGTGCATTCGATTCACCCTTAATGTCATATCCTAGCTCTGTTCCTGTATATATTGGCGAAGGAAAAATAATAGTACTGATACATAGACACTTCATATAATTATATAATTAATATACTACCTATTACGCATGGACGGTTCATATTAATTAATTAACATCGGATGTTCATAACACTTATTTGCGGACATTAATGTCTTTCCAGTATGAAATTAATGAAGAAAATATACATGAAGCCAGCAGACATCATGTGTGTCTAGCTCATTGTTATGACGACTCAAATCTATTATAATTCTATATATATTACCGAAAATTTCATATGGTTCTTTAATTTAACGGTTGAAACAAATTATATTATTTTTGGTGTGCTGAAGCAAGGCTCATGATAAAGAACATAAACATGGTTGAATAGTATTAAAAAAATAAAAATAAAAACGTTTTTTTTTTTTTTTTTTTTTTTTTTTTTTTTTTTTTTTTTTTTTTTTTTTTTAAGTCATAGCTAGCTGCAGCGTTACATATTCTCCAAAGTTCCTTCATAGATCAAATGCAAACTTATATTTGTAAATGCAAAATATTATACTCAATAAATAATAAACTTTTTTTTTTTTTCCAAACCCAAACTAACAACCAAAGCGTTTTCAAAATTTTGACTCCTTGGATACCTAGGAGGGAACTCATTATTAACCCTGCTACACTAAGAATAGCTAGACCATCAAACCTTGATTATAGTTTGATAAAACATAACCTCAATTTGAGGACACACTAAATCAATAATTTGATTGAAGTGTTCAATACTCTAGAAAAATTCGGAGGTATGCACGCCTTTGTCATAACAGATGGAGCCCATCCATGTGTAGTCATGTGTATCACATAATTTAGCCTATCCATTTCCCCTTATTACTAGCTAGCTTAAGTAGTATGCATGTGATCCTTTTGTTTGGTGCATGCACTAAACCAGAATGCTTATTGTTGCAACGTATGATCACTATATTTAATTGGTAAAGATGATTAGTTCAATGAAGGGATCATACGTATTAGTTCATGTGATCTATATTAATATATTGTGTTATACCAATGATGTAAGTTGTATACTATTTAATTATGAAGTTATGCATTGTTTATATCTAACAAATCAAATGAATATGATCTTCATTTTTAAGTCAACTTGCAAAATTTACATGTAAAAGAAATATATAATGAGGCCAATAATTAATATCTGATTATTAGAATAAACAAGAAAGAAGATAACCGATAATTGGAGAATAGCGTATAATTAATTAAGACTGTGTGCAGAGGACTTGGCTTAGGGTTGACTTAAAATTAATTTTTCAAATCTTTCTATGAATAATAAAATTTGCTTCACGTTTCGTCATCTTTTTTACGTTAATGATATGGTGCAACATATATAAAGATAAAAAAGATGGCCCAAAATTGACTCTGTTTTTTGCGGAACACTCTATTATTTTTTTCCCAGCATACTGCTGTGCTACAAGAAATATTTATTTACAAACCGAATTTTCATTTACTGATATTAGGATTGAACAAGACTATAATTTTATTAAAAAAAAGAAATCACATTGTTGAATTATGTCTAACACAATTGACAATTGTGATGCAAAATTTTCGTTTTTTAATGCTTGAACACCAAAAAATTCAATTTTATTTCTATAGTTATTTTATATCAAATTAATTATATACAATACATTTAGAATGCTTATTTAATTTGAAGTGTACAACAAGTCAACAATACAATATGAGAACATGCCCTATTAATGAGGGTGATAGGCGTACTGATAATATCAGCGATCATGTCATTTTTATTTGACAGGAATGCATTGTGTATAGAATGCTAGTTGATTTTATTATCTTCTTATCATATTTGCTTGATAAAGTCATGAAAACGTAATTTTGAATCTATTATAAAAGGAAATATATAAAGTAAATCAATTTGGTACAACATGATAAGGGTAGAGAGCGAGATAACTTTTCACACAATAATTAAGGACCAAAAGGAAGCATATGATGTTTTATGAATCATTTAGTGCTTTATTGGAGAATTAAAATTTATAGATTCATGCATCAATCTACTTTCTTGTTCATAGTTTGAGAGATCCAAGGGAAACCATTTATGATTCCATTATTTACTTCACATGGGTCAATTGTTTTTCTTTTGAACAGAAGATTAACTTCACGTCAAAAGAGAAAAAGGAAAACAAAAGTTGTTGGTTTCCATAGGGCACATGCTTGTAATTTAACACATATTTATTATTTTTTTGTTTGGGTTGACTAGGGTAAAGATTCAAATATTGGGTGTTTGGTTATGAAAAGAGTACATCAAACACTTGACATAACAATTTATAACTCAATTAAAATAGATGCCATAAATTAAGTTAGTGGGTCCACACTTGACATAAAAAATAAAAAATATAATAATTAGAATTATTTAAAATTTCATTATCATTCATTTTCACTTAACAATAACAACAATTATAATTTTAAAGTATATTATTGATATAAAATTAGCTATATTATTTAATTATTAATTATAAATAATTATTATAATAAAATGGTAATATCATTAAATTAGCATAATAATAATGCATATAATAATAAAATTATAAATCATGTCATCATAAATTATTCATCCACCTATACCGAAACTAAATACTCCTTACATAACTTGACATAAGCACTTATGTATTCTCCTATTCCATAACCAAATACCTCCATTATATTTAATTTTTAGATCCAATGAAAAACAATGGTGCTTTATGAAGCATTTGTATGATTTACTATAAATGTTATGTATTCTCCTATTTCATAACCAAATACCTCCATTATATTTAATTTTTAGATCCATTGAAAAACAATGGTGCTTTATGAAGCATTTGTATGATTTACTATAAATGTTTTACAAAGAACCATATATCAAGTTACTTTTTATTCATAGCATAAAACCTTTCATGAATCCTATGTCTATGAAAATTTATCTTAACTGGTGAATTTCTTTCGAACAAAAGATCAACCACGAATAAGAGGAAAACGAAAAACAAAAAAGGTTGCTTGTTTCCACTGCAAACAGCTTATCGCTCAACCAAATATTTATTATTTTTCCTCATTTCTTCTCATGGGATTGACTCAACCATGAAATCATAATTACAAATGTATAAAGCTAAGACTATAATATTCATATTTACCTTTACATTCAAAAATAGTTACTCCATTATAATTCAGCAAAGTGAAATCTTGCGATGCGGCCCACTCTATTCTCCGTGCACAAAAAGTGTAGTCCATTGGGCTTCCAGTTTCCTGGAATGTCCCGAAAAGATAATCTAGGATCTCTTTAAGACTTTAACCCCTTTCTGCTTTTATCTCAACCGGAAAAAAAAAAAAAGAAAAAGAAAAAACCTATCTGCTTTTATTTCTAGCTCTCAGACAATGATGAATCCTTACCAACCTCTACCTAGGAATCTGCTCACAATTACGTTAGTAACGTTACCTAACCTCGGATGCATCATACAGATAAAATTCTCCTACTGTCCTCTATACCAACCGTACCTATTTATGACCTGTAATCTGTCATAAATACATAAATTTGCACCTGTACCAGCATAAGCTTTGGTACCTGTAATCAGTCAGAAATACTAGCAAGGAATATTATTATATCACGCATGCAGCTGGTCGACAAAATTAAAAAGAAAGCTCAGACAAAATTATTTTCCCAAACATGTAATACAAGTTCAAATTTTGCATACTTGCATTCAGACAACTCACAAGCCAAACAACGTGAAAAATGAGAAACGAAGCTTTTCCTTTATTCCAGATCAAGCTCTAACCAATATAATATGGTTGTATATATATCATCCATAAACTATGCACCACGTATTCAGTTCAATACAATGGTTCAACAAAGTCACAAACACATTGCACTACCCATGGAACGTGTCTAGGTCACGCCTGTGCCTTTTGTCTTTTGTCTTTTGCACAAAGAAAATGTGCATATCAACCAATCGGTATGATATTTTAAAAAAGTCTACTGTGGACAGAATTTAAGCCCGATTTTTAATCCCGACTGAATCAGACCCATCTATAAAATTCAGAGTTGTTTTTAAGCGCGATTTTTAAGCCCGATTTCATTAAACTGTGTCCACATTAGCATTTGCCTTTATATATATATATATATATATATATATATATCAACCATTCGGTGCATTAATTGTTACCATTTTTCGAAGAATTTTGACAAGTTGCTTAAGGTTAATGTGCTCCACTGTACAATTGCATCCCCAAATTTTGACACGTATCGGTTTGCACTTTGCATATTCATTGTATCAGTCCTGGCTCGACAATTCCATAAAATAGGCGCGATGTTTTATGTGGACCTGATGTTACCTGACATATTTAGTAATGATTGATTTATGACTTTGGGAAAAATTATTGAACAGAGGAGGCACAGACAGCAATTCTTGCGCATAATGGCAACATCGTGGTTTAAATTCTAAACAAAACCTTTGTGTCAAAAAAATTCTAAAGAAAACCTACAATGTAGAAAAGAAAAAATTGAGATTAATGTCTATATTAACATGTACTTAAAACACATTATCTTGCATTCTTCTTAAATACAAGGACTATTATTACATGCTGAGAAATGTATTACTCGTGGGGTTTTACAACATGTGAAGCCATGTGACTTGTTTATTCTTTTAAATTAAATTTATATTTCATAAAGCGTACCAATCTCATAATTATCGGATGATGACCCACATTTATGGGATTCTGAGGTTCTGACCGTCATTTCTGATACCGGTATCTACTCTCTGACCAACAGAGATTGTTTAAAAGTATAGAACATGCATTGTTTTAAAACCACGGAGGTAAGCGCAATTTTTATTAAAGAAAAAAAAATAAACCCTATTTCATTTATCATCCCAACTTAGAAGGCATATTATTTGCAATATATGTACAGTCAGTACAGATTTGGCATCATGAAATTTCGTAGCACATGTATTGGATATATAATTGAATTAGGGAGGCCTGTTTCATAGAAAGAATGAACAATATATTTGTCTTATTCTGGAATCCGGCCCATCAGCCATAAGTGCAAGTAAAAACAAATCTAAGCAGGCCTCGAATGAACAAAGATTCTTTCACACAACATGACAATAAGCCACTTGTAAGTAGGCCTGAAAACGATACTCGTTTCGTCTGAAACGGTCAAGCATTTCGGTTTCATTTAAAGAACAGAACGGTTAACGCAATACCATATCCGATTTCGTCCCGGAACGAAACGGTTAACGAAACAAATCCGTTTCGTTATCGTTTATTTCGTCTGTTTCGTCTTAAATTCTACCCTGCTATTATTTTTGGATTGCAGAGAGACCTCAGCGGAGATAACGATGGAGAGACGAGTAAAAATAGATTTTGTGCGCAGCTGTCTCTCTCTCTCACGCCTCCCATCCCAAACCCTTCTCATTCTCCTCTCCGTCAGGACCACCTCTCTCTCACTTCTCCTCTCCTCCGCCGGTACCACAACTCCCTCGCTTCTCCTCTCTGCCGAACACCACCTCTATCCTTCTCTTCTCTCCTTCGCCTCTTCGACAGTACCACCTCTCTTTCCTTCTCCTCTTCACCAGTACCACCTCTTTGACAGCTTGTCAGTATCATCCCACAGCCTCTTTTTCAATTCCTCTGTAGAATCCTTTTTTTCACAGAGGCGGGATTCTTTTCTCTTGCTTCGTAACTGTCCAAACCTCTTCAACCAATTCAATTGGAGCATCCCATCAATTGAAGTATCCCATTAATTGCAAGTTGCTAACTGACAACGTGGTGCTCTCAAATTTGACTAGTCATATGTGGCTTAATGTTACATATTGATGGGTTACAACATCAGACACTACCTATAGCAAGCAACATAGTGGCTAGCGAAATAACCTCAACTCAACAAGACTGATCTATGGACTCAACAAGATCAGTTGATTCATGTATGGATTCTTCCTCTCTGCCAGTACCACCTCTAAAGGGCACTGACTTGCTATAGAAGAGTGGAAAGTCCAAGGAAGAGGCTGAGGCCATTGCAGCTAAGCTCAAGGCAGTTGGTGCCAGTGTGGTTTTGGAGTAGATCGATCGAGGTAAGAGAAGAAGATGTGATCTTTCTATTGATTAGTGTATAATGTTTGTGCAGTAGAAAAATTGGAATTAGGAAATTTTTCTCTTGAATTTTGTTCTAGTCAGCAATAATGTTGAATTTTTTGAGATAAAGAAGAAAATAATGTTCTCTTGTTCATTGAGGCTTTGAACTCCTCAATGGATTGCTATATTTCTTTGAGAAATCTCAATTTTTGATTATCTTGAATTTTTTTATTTTTTTCTTGATGCTGGGATTAATTTAGGACAGATAGTAGTGGTAAGATAGATAGAGGGTACTAGATAGATAGAGGGTACTGGTACGATATTTTTTTATTATTGGGCATTCTTTGCTTTAAAACTGCATAATGGTATGCTTTGCGATAGATAACAAAATACTGCTTTGCTTTTCTTCAATTGTTTTTTTTTTCTCTGTTTGATACTGGTAAAGAGAATTGATACTTGTAAAATAGAACTGATACCGAAAAATATAGGCTTTAATTCATGCTTCTTGTTTCTCTCTGTTTGATCTGAATTGATGACATCAATTAGTACAAAATTCATATTTGACAAACGGTTAAGAATTTTAAATGGTTAAATTATTTTGATCGTGCAATTAAATACAACGATTAACGCAAAAAAAATTCTTGCGTTCAACACATGGAACACAAGACGCAAAGATAAAAAAATTTCGTCTCTTAACACAACGATTAACGCAACAGTCTAATTTCGTCTTCGTTTTCCACGTTATGCAGGTCTACTTGTAATCCCTAGCTGAACGGGAATCACATCTTCCGCTCGCAAAAAAAAGTGAGCAGAATCATACCTTTGATATCAATTGTCCGATCAATAATGCATTGATCCCGTGAATCTGATAGATCTGAAAAATATTTAACCGTCGAGATTAGATCGATTACTCCCAAAATTGAAGAGTATCGAGTCCCTTCATTCCTCTCCCGAGTCCCTCCATCTGGAGCGGACCCTAAAAAAATGAGCAAAGAATACTGGTCCAGTTGAAAAGTTGAACCAATTCAACTGTGCACACACCCATACAGGCAGTCGGGCACCATTGAAGTAGTCTTTCAGATTGGGATTTAAAGTAGTCTTTGCTCATTCCCCATTACATTCTTTAACATTCCGCACTTCCCCATTACATTGTTTCCAAATTTCTTCAATTGAGATTTAAAGTAGTCTTTGCGCTTTTCATCCAAAAAAAAAAAAAAAAAAAAACAAAGGAATTGATGCTTTATACATAGGTACGTGTTCTTCTTATAACTCCTGCATCCATCCATATATACGCCTCATAATCTTAATTTTCAGATTCAAATTAGAAACGACGACAGAAATTACGAAGTACACTGAAAAAAGAAGAAACCAATGCTCTATGATCCCTACTGTACTCCTGCACTTTTGGAACATCAAGATCTGTACATATATATATTAAAAAAAGGATTAATTAAAGGCCCGGTACTTAATTATAGAAAGAGATTCTGATAATAACACATTATAAGAAGTTGATTTGTTTTCACTATTGCTAAATGTCTCGTCCCTCAGATTTGTTGCAAATAAATTTAATTAACACCTACGCACTTCATTCCTGTTTCTTTAGTCTGCTCATTCATTCTCGCTCTTCCACCAAATACATTTGTTTTAGTTTTCTCCATTTCATTTTTTCTTTCCTCCCAATTTTTTTTTCTAAAACATCTCTCTTCCATTTGCATTAATTTTCTACTATAAAGGAATACCGATAAATAATAACTTGCAATGGGAAAAAAAAAAGTACTGCACCTATAACAAAACGTCAAAGGCCAGACCTTTCCACAAATTCCTCGTACAGAATTCTTTTTGCTGACACCTTTGAGCTGAGTTTGCGGATGGCCTCTGCCATAAATAAAGCCTAATAAGCTAGCAAATAATTCAAACAGAACCAATTTGATGTAGCAATAGCCAATAGAACAAATTTGTGATGACTCCCTATCTTAATACGGACCACATAAATTGTAAGCATCATTCTCACATCAACAAATTATTATATATAAAGTTTCTAAATTTGAGTCTAATTTTTTAACCCGAAGAAAGGGTCCTCATTTTTTATTTCGGCCGTCCAATTTGGAGATAAATAAACCAGACTGGCCACACTGTTGATTTGATTGATTTATACGGAGAGTCTTTGCTTTCTGTTTGATGCAATCTATTTCATATTGGATAATTTTAATAAATTTCACATGCAAGCAAGCTAACATAATCGAAGAAAGTATAACTCATAACTCTATAAAATAGTTATGACTAATTAATTGATAATTAGTTTCCAACGATGCAACCTTTATCAAATTGTACTGGCTACGTACGTACTATAAAGTACTAATTTATGAAAGGAGATGCAACACCATATAAAAATAAGCCATATATATCTGCAAATTAAGCAAAAAAAAAAAAAAAAAAAAAAAAAAAAAAAAAAAAAAAAACCTGTATTTAGCGGTGATTGAATGTTGCCATCGGCAGAAGGAGAGGAAGCAACCGAACTCTTGTCCGCAGGTGCATGATTCACAAGAGGAGCATACATATATGCATCGGACACAAGGTACTTTGCTACAGCTTTCACATAACTGCGTAAACCTCTCGGCTGCTGCCGCCTTGTAACCTTCTTCTTCTTCACTCCAAGTGCTCCATTCTTCATCTTCCCTGGCATTTTATTTTTACTACAATTTTTTGGTTCGGAGGTTTACTTCGTGTTGATCGGCGGATTTTTCTTTGCAGTTCTTGCTCGGTGGTGTTAGTCAACTTTTTTTCATTTATTATTATTATTATTATTTTAAGAATTGTCAATTGTGTGATACGTGGTGATACTGCGGGATTTAACGGTGACACGTGGAATAGTTGGGACGCGAATCTTCTACGGTCTATTACCGAGAATCAAGAAAAATGCTTCGCTTGCAATCCGGCCCGTATATTAGGCCCATTAAAATTTAGTTTTATGGAATTTGAAGTTGATTCGATACTAGATTAATGAACGAAATTGGTTAGATTAATTCTAATACGTTCATAATTTGGTCACTTAATCGAATATCAAATCAACTCTAAATTTTATAAAATTTATATGAAAATGCATCGCTCGTAAAATTTAACAAGATCAACGGTTTGAATTCAACATTTGATTTTTTAAATTTTTAAATATTTTAAAAATGAAAATGACTGTTCCAAATAGTCTTTAAAGGACTGCCGAGGATTTGAGTCCGGATTCTTCCTTTGCCTAGCCTATAACAGGCTGTTTGGATTGGATTGATGTGGCAATGTTGGTAGACTCGATTGAGATGGTTGCTGTTTTTGGCATAATCGAAAGGTCTCAGACTTCAACGAAAGTGCAACATATTTTATCACATATTCGACGAAGAAGTAAGCAATTAATTTATATAATATAATTATTCGATGGACTAAAATGATAAACGAAAATTTTAAAATTACAACAACTTAAGGAGGAACTAAATTAAATAACTGCGAGTAATACCATAAATTAATAAACGCAAGTAATTAAATTAATTAAAAGACTAGTCTAAATTAATGTAATTATTACATGCAATGCCACCGAAAAACAAATACGAACAACAAGCAATTTCAAAGAAATTCATATGCCAAATAATTCTTAGTGGAAGAGTAAAATGGGGGGGGGGGGGGGGTCACGAAGCTGATTGGTCCACAGTCCACACGAATCACTAAAAAAGCATGACGAAACATCAATAAAATACTAAAAAGAAATTTTAATTATTCCTCAATTTGGGATCCTGCGATTGCATGGCACTGCAGTGCCATATCTCATGTAATCAAAACAGTCTTTTTTTTTTTTGAAGTTGTAAATGTCCGTAGGCTTTCATTGAACAAATAGCAAGCCATTAATGGCTACCAGTTTACAAACAGACAACTAGAAAAGCTGGAAAACCCCCTGAATCCTGGCAACTAACAAACTAGAAGAGAAAAACAGAAATGAAAAATCAACAGAAATTTTACCAGAACAAACTAGAAAAAAACTGAAAGTACACCTAACTACTACAACAGAAAACAAAGATAAACCCTGCTACTAAGCCAGATGGGGATTAAGCCAAACAACAACAAGAGAAAAAATAAAGACATTAATCAAGGTGGATCAAACTGGGTCATCTTGAAATAGCTGCTATCAATTGTATTCCCAATTTCATTTTCCTGCTGCTGCCAGATCCTTGGAGGGCCAAAGTAGCTTCTTCCTGAATACCTTGCCAAATTTTCCAAATTGTGTGCTTGCTGGACAGCCTCCCTTCTCACATGATTGACAGCAACCCTATTCCCACACTCATGCAATGATTGTATGACCTCCACTGTTTCTTGCCAAGCCCTCCATGAAGGAATCTCCTGCACATCTTCCTCATTTAAAATTCCCACCAATGTGCCACAATCAGTGAATATTTGGGCCTCTTGATGCATCAACATTCTCTCGTTTAATTTCATAATTGCCTCTCTTACTGTCCACACTTCAGAATGGTAGGGATCATGAAGGGTATTATGGGCATATCCAATTTCCACCAGCTGACCCTCATAAAACATTACATAAGCCCCCTACCTTATTTTGCACATCCCATGAGCCATCTACAACTATCTGGTAGTTGGCTGGATTGTACCCTCCATCTGTGTTTCCTGCACTCTGGTACTTCCAACTGATATGGGCCCACCTATTTGTTCCTCCCTCTTCTTCATCCAGTAATCAACCTTTCTCAATATTTACACTGGGTCAAAGCTTTTCTGTTGCATAACCAAGTCATTTCTTGCCATCCAAATCTCCCACAAAGTATAACAGAATCTCCTAATTCCCTCTTCTGACATATTGTCAGTACACTGCTGCACTGTTGTAGCCACATTTAAAGGCAGATCCTGTGTTTTGAGCTCCAAATTACTACCAAACCAGACCACTCTTGACCCTTGACAGTAAAAGAAACAATGCATTTCATATTCATTCTCAGTATTACACCTCTGGCACATTGGAGACACCCTTGCAATTCTCCTATGCACATTGTTTGATAACATTAGCGCCTTTGAAATTAGCCTCCATAGGAAAACTTTTACTTTTGGTGCCACTCCCTGCCAAGAATGGATTTTTTTCCATAAGGTAGCCACTTGATTAACTTGTTGATGACCCTCCAAACTGGTCATAATCTTGTATCCATCCCTGACTGTGTACTTTTCACTCTTTGTTTCCCTATAGATTAGCTTATCCTGTGTGTAATTCCCCACTGGGAGGATGGGACCTAACTGTAAGATTGCATTCACCTGGTTCTGGTTAAAAATGGTACTGAGTAATGGGACTCTCCACTGCTGGCTTTGTACCTGAAACAACTCACTCACTGTCATCTTCCTGTAAGTATGTGAGGCTACTTGTTGGTCATTCCACCCATCAAACCAAGGTTGTCCTAGCACTGTGACAGAAGTAGCATCCCCCAACTTCCATTTGACCGAGTTTTGGAAGAAGATCCTTCTTTGAAGGATGTCCCTTCACATTTTACTACTATGAGAATTTTGTTTTGCCTGCCAGAACCCAATCTATGGGCAGTACTTGGCTTTACAAACTTGCACCCACAACTTCTCTTTTTCAGCTGCCATTGCCCACACCAACTTCATGAATATAGCTTCTCCAAACTGATAAATGTCCCTGACACCTAGCCCCCCATCTTCTATTGGCTTACATATGTTTTTCCATGCTGCAGGTGCCATGTACCTTGCTTGGTTTGTTTTCCCCCAGAAAAACCTTGCCATTAGATTGTTCATTTGCTTGAGAATTATTTTTGGTAGGCAATCTATTGTCATGTAATATATGGCAAGGAAGTTAGGACTGATTTTATCAATACCAATCTACCAGCGTGTGTTAACATATGGGCCTTCCACCTAGCCAGCTTGTTCTTCATTCTATCTAGTAACATTTTTCCAGTTTTCATTGCAGTACCCCTCCTTGTATTATTGCTCCCAAATATTTCTCATCACCATCAGCCATTATTGCTTGCAATGACAATTTAACTCTATTTATTGCCACCTGGTCACATGTTTTTGCAAACCAAAGCGTTGATTTTTCTGAGTTCATTACCAGTCCAGAGGCACTTGCAAATTGATCTAGAACAAGCATGAGATTTTCCACCTCCAGCTGAGTTGATTGACACAACAGCACAAGGTCATCAGCATACAACAAGTGAGTTAAGACTGGACTTATATAAGCCAGTTTAACTCCTTTCAAATTTCCTTCTCTCAGCTCTTTCACCAACCTCCTGGAGAGCATTTCCATTGCTATAATAAAACAGTATGGGGACATTGGGCACCCTTGCCTCAGTCCCCTTGTGAGGATGATAAAATCATCTCTTTTACCATTGATGCTAATTGTCACCTGGGCCTTTTTGTAAGAAGACATCATGAGGGTGATAAGCTTGGTGGGGACATTCAAGTAAACCATGGATCTTGCAAGGAACTGCCAATCCAACTTGTCAAAAGCTTTTGAGACATCAGCTTTTAACAAGAATGCTAGCTGTTTGAACCCAGATTGGTTGAAAGACTGTAGTATCTCCCTCACCAGTATGACATTCTCAGTAATGCATCTCCCTTTTACAAAGGCATTCTGCTATATAGATATCACTCTCTTTATATGCTGTCTAAGTCTATTTGCAATCAGCTTCATGAGTAACCTACATGTAACATTTCCAATACTGATGGGTCTCTACCGAGCTGGAGTTTCTGGCTCATCAATTTTGGGTATCAAAGTCACAGAACACTGCAGCCAATCACCAGGCACATTCTCTTACAGAAAAATTTTCCTTATCATGCCTACCATCTCTTCACCAAAAACATCCCAGTTCTGCTGATAAAACCTGGCTGTTATACCATCTGGACCAGGACATTTGTCTGGGCCCATCTGCATCAGTATTTTTACGATTTCCTGGTAGTCTGGTATCCTTGTAAGATTCATGTGAGCCTCAGAGAGTATCTTGGGTCCCTCTTCCTGACCCAGAGCTTGTCAGAAGGTTGTTGTATGTGTTCCCTGCTGACTAATGTCACTGACATTTGGTGGGTTTTGGCATTCTGCTGGACTATACAGTTGTTTGAAGTAGCCCACAAATTTGTCTCTGATAACAAATTCATTACCAGTCAGCATGTCCTGGTCATCCCTGACCATTGTAATAAGGTTGTGCCTTCTCCTATTTGTTGCCACAGTATGGAAATATTTTGTGTTTCTGTCCCCCAAGTTATGCCAATCCACTCTTGCTCTTTGTTTCCAATATTGCTCATGCTGCTCCTCCACCTGTTCATACTTAGTTAGCAACCTCTCCTCTAAGCTGTGGTCCCTGCTGACAGGGTGAACCATCTGCACTTGAAGTAGTTTTTTTGAAATTTCTTCTAGTTTTCTCTTGGGGATGGATTCTTGGCAGCCCACTTCTTCATAGATCCCTTTAGAGAATTTCACCTTTCCCGCCACCCCATGCCATTTGTGCTTTGCCAATTTTGCCTCCAAGAGTTATGAAAAGATTGGTTCATGAGCCACCAATTCTCCACCTTAAACACCATTGATCTATCAGGAGGTTTCTTGATTTTGAGAAGTATAGGACAGTGATCACTGTGGATCATGGGCAAGTGGTTGACATATGCATTTGGGTACATTTGGATCCAAGGGGGGTAACTAGAACTCTATCTAGTCTTTGATATATAGCCTCAAACATATCTCTTTTGTTGGTCCATGTGTAGGCTGGACCCTTGTAACCAATATCCACCAGACCATTTTCAAACACAAAGTTTTGGAAATCTATAGTACTTGGCTTCATTCTTGTTGAACCACCAAAATTTTCTTCTCCACTCAGTATCTCATTAAAATCCCCAACTAGACAGACATTCACATGGGTATTGATGATAATTTTTCCCACAAACTTCTATTTGAGTGATGTGTTGGGTCACCATACACACCAACTAAAACCCAAGGAGGTTTGTCTTTTACTGTAATGTATGCACACATGTGGTTCAGTGAGGAATGTAAAATTTGAACATCAATTTCTTCCTTCCAAGCCATGCATAACCCTCCTGAGAGACCTCTAGCAGGAATGATGTGGCATGTATAACCTCTAATACCCCTCATAAATCTTGACACCCTTCTATAGGAGACTTTTGTTTATGACAAAAACACAAAACTCGCCCTGGTAGCATTAATTGAATCGTTTAGGAATTGTTTTCTCCGTGAGCCTCCCAAGGCACGGCAATTCCAAGAAATGACATTCATTGGAAACCTGGAGACGAGTTTGGGTTCGTCTCCCTGGCCCGTTTGTAGTTTAAATGGTTCTGAAAGCCCCCCTCTTGGTTCCGCTAAACTGGTGTGGTTCCCTCCAGCATCAGTACACTCAAAGTTTCCTCCCTATGATCAACTGTTCTCTTCTGTTTTCTATCAATCTTTGTTCTCAGATTATCATTCCCTGTCCTCCCCCCACTGGTCTCTCCAACTACAGACTATGTGTGATGATTTGTAGAAGGAGAACCCTCAATTCTTGGTACTAATGTTTTATCTGTTATCCATTTCCCCACCCGTGTTTCAGGTATAGGTTTTCCTGCCAACTGATTCTGGTATTGTTCCTCCTGCTGCATTTGGATCAGCCTGAACCTTACTGGACAAACATTGTGTTCATGTCCAATTCTGGCACAGAATTGACACACATTTGCAACATTTTCATACACCACATAAACCCAGTAAATTCTGTTTCTTGTCAATTTTAGTGGCAACTTAGGTTTGAGTGGTTCTAATATGTTCACTTTTACCTTCTGTCTATAAACCCTCCCATTTACAGAAAGATAAGTTGATACCTCAGTAAGTTGACTCCCCACTCGCTTCAACAGTGATTGGACTGTTGCCTGGTCCCACGATTCAGGTGGAATGCCATGGAGTTCCACCCAGCATTCAGCCTCATCAATTGTAGGTTGATATAGATCAATCTGCTCCTTTGCTTGTCTAGCAATTACCATATCCCCTTTGTTCAGTCTTCAAATTCCTTTTGTCAGGATCCTTAGCATTTCCATCTTTACTATGAACTGAACTAGGAAATAGTTGGAGCCAAGTCCTTCCACCACAGTTTCTGGATGCACATTCCAAGACTTTCTCAGTGCAGTCGAGAAAGCATTTTCATTAATCACATTCTGGGAAGTCACCCTCATCAACAAACAGTCCTCCCACTTTCTCTCCTTAACTGATTGTTGCGGGGTATTTGTGAGAACATGGTTTGAGTCGTCGTCTGCACTGAGAGCAGCAAACTGAGCCAATAGTTCTTCATCAGAGAGATTCATTTCGAACGGGATGAGTTGGAAATTTTGTATTTGTGTATTTTGGGTTGTTCTAGGGATAGCAGTGTGAGAAGGCCTTGGGGACGAATGATATGAAACAGGCTGGATAGATGAAGGTGGGACTGTGTAATTAAAAAAGGGCCCATTTAATGCTCTGCCCACTTCATTTAATTTTCCTGACCAGTTACAGGCCTCTTCTCCAATCGAGTTAATATTTTCCTTCATCAAAAAATCTCTAGCTTCTTTAATACCCTCATTTTCCTTACTGCAACTTCCCAAAGATAGCCTCACTTCTTGGGAGTAGCGTGCACGTGCACTGTTCTCCTCAGCCCGTTTGTACCTCATTTCGCCTAAAATAGCAACCTGTCTCGACTGATTTTCCTCATCACTTTGTATGTCATTTAAATGTATAGAGGCATCTTTTGACCATTGGGGTGTTGCATTAGTGGTATCTCGGTGTATACCCAGGGAATATGCTCCCTCCACATTGCGTGCACTCGGTTCATGAGCAGTTTCTATGGACTGTTGTACCAGCTCTGCGTGAGAACCAGACTGGTAACCACCACCACCTCCATACCGTCCACGGAGGTATCTACTGTGAATGTTTTGTAGTGACTGATAAACATTCTGCCGCTCCGGCGATCTAGTCTCTCTCACCGGTGGCAAATCTCTCTGGGTTCTACGCCTCACCCCTTCCTGAAAAGGCCCCGACGGCCGTGTCCCCATTCTCCACCCATCAACTTCCACTCTGCATTCGCACCACACAGTCCTGAAATAAAAAATCAGGAACGCAGGGATTTCAAACGGATCTATGCAGGTGATCCACATTCGTACATCCCCTCTTGTAAAGCGCCCCAAATCATCAGTTGGAACCACCTCAATTTGGGTTCCAAAACCCGAAATTACCCAAGCAAAGAAAGTGTCATTCCAATATTCCAAGGGATAATTGAGAATTTTAATGCGAACCGTATAGAAGGGAAAAGATCTCCAGAGGTTTGCATATCTTCGCAAAACCATGCCACCCCCCTCTGCCCACTCCCTCATTTGTTGCAGTACCACACTAGGCTCCAAATAATAAGGTAATTGAATAAGATAAGTAGATACTGATTGCCTATGCACAATATAGCTCTCCAGTCCTTCTCCATACCTCCCAACCAGCTGGCTCTGTATTTGAGCAGTAGTGAGGACAAAGGATCGACCATCGGTAGGCCTCTCCGTAAGCACCAAAGTACGACACAGGTCCTCATTTGCACTATCAAAAGTATCATTAACCGACAAATTAATGTGCAAGTATCTCCTTTTTCTGGCTCGAAACGGATATTCCTCTTGGAGGGTTGGGTCACCCGGAATATTATTTTGTTCCATTAAAGAAAGTAGAGAAAGGGGACAAGGAGAATAAAGAAAGAGAGAGAGAGGGAGAAAGTGGTAAAAGGAGGAAAGAAAAGGAAGCAGCTGAGAGCTTTAACTCCACTGCATTTAAGGCTAGGAAGAGGCTTTAACTATTCAATCATCATTCGTCAATCAGTATTCAAGTAGCCGGCGGTGCGCCTGACTTTTCCCTTTACTTTGTGTAGATAAAGTGAAAAGATCAATTAGAGTGGATACTTCGATTAAAGTCCCTTATTTTATCTGATTGCTACTCTTCCTCATTTAAAATATTTTTACTATGTTCATGCACGAGAAATTTAAAAAGATAATTTTAACTATTGAGATAGCTAGATAGATAAAGAGGAATTTTTGCAGATTGTGACATTCAATCAAAACAGTCCGATCTGAATTGATTGTGAATAAAAACAATGCTACTAAATGAGCATCACAAGCCATCGGACAAACATATATAAAAACAAAAGACAACTAAGCTAGCAATCTTTCTTGTTAATAATAGAAACTAGATGGTACCGGATTATGGGAGGTCGGTATTCTTTGAAAAAATGTAATAAGCATTTTTGTTTTGCTCTAGTGAGATACTCATAGATAAGGTACAGGGGGTGCGGCACCAATTATTGTCGTTAAGTGCTGCATCAATTATTGGATTTGTTAGGTGCTGATATGTATGTAACTTTTACTCTTAGTTAGTGTTTCGGAAGCTCTTCTTTTTTATGAAGAATGGTGGGCGCTCCCCACTGATTTCCAAAAAAAAAAAGCTAGCAATCTATGGTCGTTAAATATAGCCACAGGTTTTCTTGCTACATGTAAAATGCCTAACATCGTAACTTCATTGAATCTTGGCATATAAAAGTTTAGAAATAAGAAACATAAAGAAAGAAAAAAAAGGGTGTTGGAAGAAATGGGGAGTGGCAGCCGAAGGGGTTCTATGTCAACGTCTGTTTTATTGCTCGTGCTAATTCTGTTTGCTGCATCTCTTATGAGCCCTGTTACTGCCATGCCGACTGGCATAACAAATAACATTACGACAACTATGATCACAACCTCGACAATGAGACAGATGGTAGAGGACGAAGAGACAGAGCTGCAATTCCCGATTGACATAGAAAACCACAGAAGAATCCTGGCCACTATCAATTATGATCCGCCAGCAAAGTCTCATCCGGTCCCAGGTGCTCCATACGTACCACCCCCCTGTGGTAATATTTATCACAAACCTTGTAATTAATTTATTATTGGTGTGAGAAATTATTTTTTTTTGGAAACAAGCAGGGTCAACCCCGCCACTTTCTATTACCAGAAAGTATCAATGAGATTACAAAATTGAACTGAAAATAAAAACAAAATCTGTCCCAAGCTGAAGCACTTGGTACGTTATTTGGTACCAGTGAACATAGATCAGCTGTGACCCTTATTATTCCCTGAAACCCAGCGTAAAAATAAATATTGCAAGTCATAAAACAGATAAAGCCAAATCCACAACTCAGCAAAATAAGGGAAATATAAATCAAGCAACTGGAGCTCCAGCACCCTTGGTCGTCCCAAGGGTGAGAAATAAGGGAAATTTCTCACACCCTTGGTGTGAGAAATTATTGTGCCGAAGTTATCTTGTGTTATGTACGTACTTTGGTGTCAGCTGTTTGATGCTGACTGGATCCGTGTTTATGAATCTCTATGCATTTCTCTACCAATGTACTCATTTTAGTTCACTTTTTCTCAATAGAGATGAGATGAAAATGAATTCATCTTAGTTCATATTAAAATGAGAGCAAGAAACAGATAGATAAAGTACTGCTGAATAATTCCTATTGAGTGTTGACAATGGATCTCTAGATTCTAGTTCTAGAATAAAGCTCCTGTATCTTAGGAATAGCGCTAATTAATTTGGAATAGTAATTAGTTGAGGCACTATTCAATGTTCGCTAATAATGTTATTTTTCTATTCCTATTAAAAAAAAAACTGATATTAGTGACTAATCCGTAAACTCTCAATCTTTTCAAGGGACTCGTCTGACAATGAAAAGAGACTCGTCTGACAATTCCATGCTCTAAAATTATGTGTTCACAACAATAGTCTCGTCTGCTTGAATTACCAGTCATCACCAACCTCAACAGTTGACACGATCAACACATTACTCTTTAATAAAATGAAAATACAAAAAATTACACTTTTTGCTGGTGCAAATTGAACAACAAATTGGATAATAAGAAAATGTAAAAGGAATAAAAAAAAAATAGAGTTACCCAGGCCTACCTTTAAGCGTATTTTGTCTCAACATACAACATGAACCGCAACCAAGATAATCTAGGGTAGCGTCACTTCTTAGGGTACGATCATGGAAACGACTGATAAAAATCTCTAAAAATATCTAGCGGAATATGTATGTGACTATTTTACAATACAATTCAGAATAATATTAGGGAAGCAATTTAAATAGAATTTGAGGGAAATAATAGTTATTTATTTATTTATTTTGAATATAAGATGGGTCAAGCCCTCCAAAATATTTCGAAATTAAATGTTACAAAGAACTCCAAGCGGATTTCGAACATGCGACCTCCAACAAAGATGCGTTGCTCTTTGCCACTAGACCAAGAACTGCTTCTCATTCTCATGGAAATAGTATTGTTTTCTAATGAAATGGACTATTGTTTATATAGCAAATGAGTCAATGGCTATGACTTTCTACAATAAATTTCTGATTTAATTGGATAGATCTTGGAGATATATGACGATATTAACTTCTTATATTGAGTCATCAAACGGATACATGTTAAAAAATGGATTATAAATTCAGAAGGCCTAAAGGGGGTAACGGTCATGAATATTAAATTAAGGAATTCCAAACGTTGTTGTCTCAACATTTAATTTATATTTTTTATATCAAATAAATTGGAATAAAACGGATGGAATTTAAACTAGTATATAGATCAGAATTAAATAATTAGAAATGAGATCAACGAATAGAATATAGATTCCTAAGCATTCTTGAATGAATTTTGAAAGAATAAATTAATAAAGAAATTTTGAGTTTTATCACGATGTGTTCAATACTGTTTATGTTGAGAGTTTGCATAACCTGATGAAATACCTTGCAGTCAAAAAGTACATTAAAGATGAACCAGTAAGCAATTTGGTGAATTATTAGTTTGGTCTACCTACCGTCTACGTTGTGCACATCAAACTCCGCTTGCTTGCTTTATTCTTAGATTGTACACTTCTCTGGGGCATTTCGTCAAATAGTTGATTCGCATAAATTGGGGCAGAATATTTGCAGCATTCTTAGACTCTACAGACATGGAAATATGTCCCTGACTATGAATATTTGCAGCACATCAGGAATACAATATTAAAGTAAAAAGGGGAAGAATGTTATGCAAACAGAAATAATCTGATTATGTATCGTCTTCTTATGCGCATTATCTAGTATCCCTTTTGCTGACCATAGGTTTGTTCTAGTAACCGGAGATTTGGCGCAAGACAATCAATAAACTACTAAAGGGTGGTTGAACTAGAGAAACGGCAAGCTGTCCTTCTTCTCCATTGTTTTTTTTTTTTTTTTTTTTTTTTTGGAAACCAGTGGGGAGCGCCCACCACTCTTCCGAAAGGAAGAGCATCCAATGATTCTCCATGTTTTTGAGAACTGAGGATTTGCAAAATTAGGTGAACTTTCAATTTGGTCTATGTTGTCCACCACAGACTCCTCCAATTGCCTAATTCTTAGACACTACACTTCTCAGGGCCAATTAGTCAAACAGTTGATGAGTGCATATTTGCTGGCCAAGATCAACCAAATTATGCCCATTGATTGGATCAAACAATTCGTGAGTAGTTGATTTGCAAATTTATGACCATTAACTCCAGCATCAGAATGCAATTAAGTGGCGATGCCATTACAATTGAACTTGAGCCATGAGGCAAAAGCTGTCTGATTTTTAAATCAGACCGTTCATATGTATAGGAGAACTAGCACTAGGCACGAACTATAATCTGTGGAAACAAATCTGGCCTTCTGAGTGAAAGAGGAGCACAGCCGCACAGGCTCTCCTCTCCAGGTTTGAAGCGTTTTCTACCGTCAGATTTGCAGATGTGACTTGGACCTTCTGTCGTCATTTCAATAAATAAATTAATGTGCTATTCAAATTTGTACTTAAGAACAGCATAAAAGGAATTAAGTTTAAATAGTGTGAAGAAAATGATAATTAATTATTACTTAGGATTGTATAAGTATTTTGAAATTGTAAGATTCGAAATGAGTTGAAAGAACTCAAACATGACAATCACTCTAAATAGATTAGACTCTGTTTTGGTCTTTTGGATCACTTTGGTTTCATCTTATAAATAGGCCTATTAAATTTAATGATGCCGTCTATTGTTTTGCTTCCCCAAGGACCCCAACCCAACAATTTCTCCTTCAGTAGGCTTCATTTTCTGTTATTAATCTCTTTATCAATAATTTGGGCCTCCAATAGAAGCCCCATTTCTACCATTGCTATTTTAGGCCTCCAATGAGCACCCCAACCCAGATGAGTACGTCGTGGCGTTAAAATCATGTAGATATATCATATATCATGGCTCTTGCATTAAAGAAGAGTTTGCTGGGAGGATTTAAGTTGCCTTTATATTTTTGCTGTACATGAAGTGTACATATAATGAGGTTGCAACAAGTTGCACCAACCAATCATCAATTCACTAATTCCTTAATGGATTCATATATTGGTTGGATTTTCACTGCTTTTGTTACTATACATAGCCCACGGACATATTCCATACGTCCATTGCCTAAGGATAATAATGCATATATTGTGGCTATACCTGTCAATTTCGTACCGTTTCGAACGTTTTCGTTCTGTTCCGTCCAAACGGAACGTTAAACGAAAGAAAAAATTGATTCCGTTTCAGAAACGGAATTAAAATTTCACAACGGAATGGAAACGAAATAAGAAAATCGGTTGAAATCAAAGGGAAATAAAGGACGAAACGTTAACGGAACCGAAATCTGTTTCGTTTAACGAAATGGAACAGAAACGAAATAACAATTTTATTCCGTTTCGGTAACGGAACAGAAACGAAAAACCCTGTTTCTGCTTCCGTATGCAACGTTTGACAGGCCTAATTGTGGCCCTGTATTTTTAAGTTCAGTGATCATGGTCCTATGATATATGTTTATACAGAATCATGGTGAACAATTTTTTTTTGAATAATCATAACAAAATTTTCAAATTAAAAATTCAGAGATTATTAATCGAAATTTGAAAAATAAAATGATGGGAAAGTATTACCCATCGTCCGTACTTATTTTCTCTTACATGAGTAGCTTACAATTATGATTAGAGTTGCGATTTTACATTTTCAAAATTAGAGTTGGGAATTTCTAAGTAATTAATTTTTTTATTAATTATGATTTTCTAAGGGAAATTAACGGTGTCCCGACTGTGACTACTCAATTTTCTCCCTTTTTTTAGTAAAATGTATGATTTTGACATGGTAGCTCGTGCAACAACAATTTAGATTAATTTAAATGAAAAATGAAAAAAAAAAACTATATCCAAATCCACACGTCATTATCAATAATTCATTATTCATTATAAGATATAATGTAAAATTAAATCATTATGTATTTTGGTTTTAACTGCTTATCGCATTGAACTTCCCTTTCTTGACATCTCTTTCTGATTTTAGTTTTATTAGAATTCTAATGGCTCAAAATGATCCGCGTCAGGAGATGATTTCCAAACATGATGCATCAATAAAAATAAGCAAGTGGCTAGTGGATTGAGGCGGACACGAGAGTACCTACTTGCAATCACTGTTTACATGAGGTGAAAAATTTTATCGAGGAACTATAGTATGTTAATTAGATGCATTATATCATTTACATATTAATGCATTTTACTTTTTTTTATTGTTCAAAATTGCATGGTGGTTGAACATCAAATAGAACCACTGTACACTTGGTAGTCCGAAGTAATATGCTTTTTTTTTCTCAAGATCATTTTATATTGCCCCCTTTTTGTTAATTGAAGATCGAAATATTGTTGCAATTTTTTTTTTTTTTACAAAATATAACTTCAATTGTTGTTTTTTTTTTTTTTGGTGGTGGTGGTGTGTTATTAGCCTTTAACTAATTTAAGTTTTATTAACAAATTTTGCCCGCGATAAGTATCTTTACGGAATAGCATGGAATAAAGAATTATAAAATTACTGGTACATAATATCTTGAAATTAAACTTTTAAAATTGTTAATTTGAATTTTGTTTTTTATTTTATTTTTTTATTTCGAAATATGCTATATTTTTCTGCATCCATATATGCAAGTTTTGTAAACTTGTTTAATATATATATTTGATGAAATTATACGTCTCAAACTTAATCTTCAATTTGACAAAATTAATTGAGACATGTTAATTTTAAATGGTAAACGACCATTATAGATACGTTTTAAACAACGAATATTATTCCTCTCTTCATCAAATTTATATCATGGTATATAAGATTGATACAAGTTTTGATAGAAGATTGATTCCAACGACCAAATCTCGTACAGAACTAAACTCGTCCCAATGCAAACGAAGGCCAATGTTAATTTCCTATTTCATTGATCGCATTTCCGAACAAGGAAGGTTTTGCCCAAATTGGGTTGTTTCATATCTAGCCAGATCTTCTCACAAAATCTCAAGAATCATCTCCAATGAGATCACTTGAAAAGGTGATGTCACACCCCGACCGACTGGACGTGACACCCCTTCCGCCACGAGAGCGACGAATCGTTCCCGTAAGGCTACAGACGGATAGTGTAAATTTTTTTTTCATTTTATACTCCATTTACTTGATTTTGGCCCAAGGAATGCACAACTAACGGATAAATTAAATTACCTGGTTGCGAGTGCGCAGAATCGTAGCAGTACATTTTAAGCTGGGAATCTTGTCTTTCAGTTGAAAGCATCCTTCCATTTCTAAAGAATTAAATCTTCACATCTCTCACTCACCTGGAACCCCCAACCGTTGAGGAACACATGCAAAACAAATATACGGATGAGAACAAATCTCAGTGCGGGTTTTAGTTCCAGTACGCGGATCTTGGTACGAACCGGTAACGGAATTAATACCCTTATATTTAAAATTCTTTTGAGAGTTCAGTTTTCTTAATGCACATACGCTCTTTTACAAATGTTTCTTATTGTGGAAAACCTTTTTGATTAAATGAATATAAATCATTCTCCAAGATTTTACAGAAAGACATTTTGAAATCCCAGATGAACTTTAGTACAAAAATATTTTGGAACCCAATGGGTTCCGGTACTGTAAGCATCAAGCAAACAGTTCGATTTTAGACATTTCTCAATATGCCATAATGCAACAGATTCAAAAGCATAACCATCAGTGGTTCAATACACTCAGGTTCTTACGGCCTATCAGAATCAGAATCAGAAAGAACCCTTCCCACACCTAGGTCCAACCCTAGGTACAGATTTTCAGAGGGAAATCCAGTAATTAAAGCGCTAATAATTCTGGCCGGACGGGTAGATCAGTCCCACTCCGGTGAGTGCCACAGTTCAGTTTATTGTTATGCTATGCAGACTGAGTAAGAATGGTCCGATTTAATTCGAGTCTGATTCTTCTATCACAAAAGAAGATCATGTAATCAAGTCAGTTTACGGAAACCATTCCAGTCCTTTGATAAGTCTGACGGTCCAAATCAATTAACAAACGGATGTCAATGTCAGACTTATTATATTTAACTGGTCAAAACGGACAGTTTGATTCAACATGCAGTTTATTATTTATCAGGGCTTATATTGCCTATATGCACAAGAGAATGTATTTTCAATGATTGATCAACATGCTATGCATAAATTTAAAAATACCGAAATCCGTGTTCTAACAAAGAAACCGCGTATCCGCACCTTCAGTCGTTACCCGCTTGCTCCGAATCCGTTCCTGTTTTCAATTCACAGATCAAGTACCGTTAATATTTATTTAACGGGTTCCTTTAATCTGGCGGTAAACCGTAATTAACAAGGTCTGGTAATGTAACGGTAACTAGACTGTTCAGTTTGGTTCCAAGTCCCATACTTATTTACTGTGTGATAATATTTAGTTAATTATATTTAGTTACTTCTCCAATCATCAGAATTAATATTGAATTACGTTTCCTAATATCGAAAACAGAACCAGAATCAGAAATCAGAAATAGCAGACAGAAAAATTAGGAAACGTTTAAACTCAATAAAACGCATCAGAAATATCAAATAGAAAATGTAAATCAGAAATTTGTTTATTTATTTTGCGGGATCAGAAGTCTGAATTAATTGCCATCGTATCTGTTCATTTAAAAAGTCAGACTGTTAATCATCATTTCCCTAAAATCCGTCAATCGAGTGCTAGACTAATTACATTGTTTTCAAGTCATTTAGTCTAACTAATTATCAAGCTCAACAGAATCATTAGCCCACTTAATTATTTTGATTAAGCTTTAATTTAATCCGAAAGCTTAATTGTTTTGTCTAAGCCACAATTAAATCTCTTTTAGTATTTTACTTAGCCCACGGAATACTTAACCCACGGTTAATTTAATTCAGCCTATCAAAAATTAAGTCCAGCACCAATTCATAAAGCACCAGCCTAACAGAAATTCCCACGCAAGCCCAACAGTACAAGCCCAGAAAACCCAACGGCATCAATCAAGATCCGATCCACAAATCCACGCCACAATTTCACAGAAGCCCACAAAAATATTATAAGCCCTTCTGATTTTCAATAAGACCCCCAACTTTTAGTGTAACCCTCTCAGATTACAATTAAGCCCTCGGTTTTATTCCTTTAGGCCCTCAGAAATTGATTTTATTGCATTTTTCGTCCCTGGGCCTATCAATCCTTCGACAGAGCATACCAGATCACATCCTAGCGTACCACAAACTGGTACAAAATCACCAACCACCTTCTTACTCCCTGGGACATGTTCTACATGCATTAATTATGCATATAAACTGTTAGAAAGTAATAAAACATCTCATTTACACACGATTTTGTATTAACTTACATGTATATAATCTATATCAGCATATACCTCCCTTACCATATCTCTTATTAACCTGACAAGGCTTCATATGCACACACACATGGACTATAAACTTGACCCACTTCAGATATTATTAAAACTCATGACATTGCTGAACACCAATGAGATAACTATGCAACTAAGTACTAATTTATATGATGAATACATATATATTTATATGGAGTCAATAACAATCAGAGGTTCTATCTTGCTTTATGTGACAGCACTGGACATACAAATAATTTACCAACTAGTTTACTTAAGCCCATGACCCACAACTATACATGTATTCTACTCATATACTTAGAATATATTAATATGAGTTTACTAATATCATAATTAGGTGCTTACTTAACACAGTGCAGCAACTTGGTTAAGCCTAAGTATAGTTATATAATATTATCAACATAATGTCTAAACTATCAGATATTGACTGACACATGTATACAGAATTTGATATGTTCATAACTTAATGAAACTGACCCAAATATTCAGATACTCCTAAACATACTTATATTAATATTGACATGAAATTTATATTATCAGATATATATATATATGCCAATATGATTCCAAGATACTTCCTAACTATCTCCCCACAGTTCTCATTGCAGTAACTATAACCTCATAACAAAGCACATGTATACTTACTGTTATTTCTTATAATGTGCAATCCTTTACTCTAGCACTTATATCTTCCTTACTCAGAATTCATTTGCCAAACTATTATATAGTTAAATATGTATATACCCATAGTTGATTACCCACTATTCCAGAAACTGACACTTCCCAAAACTCAACAGAAACCAATTCCAAGGTTAAAGTTAGTACTTGATTACCTACAAACTGTAAACTTACTTCCACAATCAATTACTAGTATCAATAAACGTTTATCAGACCCACAAATAAACTCCTAATATGCTTGAACAATCTACTAATTAAAGACAGAAAATTATATACCTCTTCTCTTGATTCTTCCTAAATCATCGCAAGAGCTTAGATCAAAGCCAACCCAAAGGAAAGCTCGTCCAGAACCCAGACAGCTCCAGTCTTTGCTTGCTCCATTGCCTCCGTTTCCCCTTCTCCTTCTCCCCCAATTTCCCGTAATTTCCAAATCCCAAATTGAACCCCTTTATATAAAATTACCTGACTTGGGCAAGAGGAGAAGCGAGGGGATATCGTGGCAGTGAGGAGAAGCTATCCACATCACTAACTGCGGCGCCTAGATGGAGCCAAAGTGCTCGGATAGAGAGAGAAGGGACCCATTTCCTCGTGCTACAGACACAACCAAAAAGAAGGTGTCCTTCTCTCATTTGCCAACTCGAAGGTCACCGCAACCTCGTCCAATAAGCACTCGACACAGAGATACAAAGGGATAGGGCTCGGAAGGAATTCACAGAAAAGAAAAATCGGAAGAAGAAGACACAGCTCGGCGGAAGAGACGAAGTCTCTCTCTTCCTCCGTATTAATTTTATTAAATGAACCCTTGATCTTCTGTGGCGCAAATTGTGTAGCTAACTAAGTAGTGAGCTACTGACCAGTTATTTGCAAATTAACTATTTCACTATTTAATCAAATCAGAATTATTCAGAAGTCAGATTAAAATGGCAATTATACAGAAAAATTCTATAAATTATGAGAAACGTTTCTATGTCCTCAGATCAGAAATTTCCGCAAAATTTACTGTTACAATTATTTATTTTCTTTATTTCTTGCCCATACCATTAATATCATTTTATAAAAATTATTATCAGACACACAGGGACTTGGTTTACCGTACAACAGTCACAGTTGTTACATTCCACCCCCCTTAAAATAATCGTTCAGTCCCCTGAACGATGCTTACCCGAACAATTCAGAAGAATGCTCACATACCGTACTTTCAGAAATCCAAGTTACTCTTTCAGTAAGGTGAAAATTCCACGGAGCCGACAGCAGAAACATTGTCTTAATTGGTAATCATTACCTCGCACTTTCCAGAACTTACTCAAATTGCTCTGATTAACACTCACGTATCGTATTCTTTTCTTTTTTTTTTTCTCAAGTTATTCTGCTACGAGAATACCTCGTTTCTTGAATTCTCATCAATGGTACAGTTTATGTTCTCGGTTGCTACATCTTACGATCCAGAATTCTCTTTGACTTTTCTTAATACGTCAAATCAGACTCTACTCAGAAGTTTGGAAAGTCCCGTTGATGGCTTGGAAGGCTGAATATATCGGTGATGATTTATCAAGCAGGTCCAATATGTCATAAGTCAAATTCTCCCAATTACCATGAATAGTTGGGATTCCTTTCTTATGTAATACTTCAGCCAGTACTTAGTTTCCTGGATCATATTAAACATATTTCCATTCCATTTCTAAATACCCTTTCATACCGTTCATATGCAGCGGTTAACCGTTTTGGGAATAACTTAAGTCTTTCCTGCACCTTCGGACACTAACTGAGGTCCAATTGGGTCCACCACTCCTAAAGTTTCCGTCAAGGTAGAATTTGACAAATTTATTGCACGAAGCTTTGTAATGATCATATACAAGGACTGTATAGGTTAAAACATATATTTAAAATCTACCAAACATATACATATATAAGTTCAGATAGTGCATATACTTAAACATATTCCTGACTTTCTTCCATGAGAACCATTTCAACACTGAAGAATGAGTATATAGTACCTAAAAAAACAACAATCTTATTAACAACTTACACATTCAACTATGTTGCACTGTTACAACAACTATGCCTAATACTTCTCTATGAAACTCAAATGCTTCTATATTATATAAATCATTTATATCATCCCAGTAGTAGCTATATGCCTCTCATTTAACCTTTCCATACTCAACGTCATAACAGACATGCAACTAAACATATTACCGACTAAATGCCAGTACCAGTATGCTATTCATGGCTCAGATGTCTTTCTAACTAAGTATTAGTAATCCCTATCAGTAAAGCATCCTTTCAATCCTTCCAGTTAACATCACCTAATCAAAGTACACCCAAGTTGTGGTCATCGGTACTTTCTGCCAAAGGACGAGTGTTGTATCCAGAATTATTCAGATGCAAATCCTGAACATGTCTCCAGGAGTCTGCTTGTTTCTTTCAGCCTGTCTATCTTGTTTGAAGATGACAAGCAAAACTGAATGTCACTCAGATTTCCATAATCCTTTGGAATGGTTTCAACTTAGGTGTGAATTGATATTCCTACCAAATATATTTTCAAAAGAGCATCCATAATGAGTCGTAGTTGTCAGGTGTATAGGGTAATCCTGTAATTCAATCCATAGTTGATGACTCGAATTTATATTTAAGTCTCCCAGGTGATTGCTCAAGTCCAGTTGAATGTCATCTATCAGCCTTTATTTGATGACCTTATTGATAATTGTAGCATCGGTGAATATGATAAGCTACTTTCCTGATTAATCGAGATCATTAGCAACTCGATTGTAGATCCTGGTGGATTACAAACTTCCGAATGAATTGAGCAACTAGAATTACCAACTTCCGATGGAATTTTCTTCTTTAAAATTATCAGAAAATACACCCTCCTTCTTGGAATCTTTAAATTCCCATATTACCTATGGAATCAAAGAATCTGAAATTGTTTTGGGCATACTTCCAATACCGAGCGAAGGTAATCTCTTTCTCCAGTTTTGCCTTTATTTCTTATGTAAATCCATTTGTAGTTCTATGGCGTCCATTACCATAGTAGTTGCTTTCTATAGGTTCAGTAGTTTCGGTTCTACTGGTATAATATTGTCTCGCACTTTTTCGGGTCCGCACCTCGGATAGGATTTAGGGATACCTCCGTGGGGGTGAAAAAATACGGATCAGATACCCCTCGAACTTCCTGGGACGCAAACGTCAATACCCACCTGACAAAGGATGAGGATACCGACGTGGTCTCAGGACTTTCGAGAGTTTGATTGTTTGTTGCAGGTCCTTTCCTTCCAGTAGGCGCAAGCCCCTACTGTTAATTACCTCTGAACCAAGTCAAGAGTACCTCTAGATCGGGAAAGTCAACGGAATAGGCACGATAAGCTACAAGGAGTCCGTTTTATTTTACTAAGCGACTGGTGTCATATGAAATATGAAGAATGTATATGATAATGATGATAAATGCATATGATTTGTATAAAGCTACTTGTTTGTTGGTTTTGACGCATGTCATGCTGATTTTGACTCTAAATGAAACACATTAACTTTACATGAAATGCAAACTATAATGTTGTCATGAATCCTAAGGTTGTTGTTATATGAGGACATCAAGGGTATTGGACCACAGATTCGTTTTTTGTCAGTTTGATAGGAATTTGGACTTTCATTTGGTGACGGGACTTGGAAATCTTGAATGTCATTTGGCAGGACTCAATATGTGTCTAGAGATTTGGTTTAGACAAGAATTGATTCTAGTGTATCTTGGAATTTGTTTTGACTTTGGATCTAGGCTTGATTTTGACTTATCATCGATGTTTGAATCTTGTTCTTTGCATTTTTGGTTTAAAGGCTTATTTGGATCAGGAGTTTGTTTTTGAGTTTGTATTGAGTTTCGGATTGAGTTTGCATAATTGGTTTTGAGGTTTTGACTTGGTCCAGGTTTCAGCTTTATGATTTGTTGAACTTGGTTCTAGGATTTAGAATTCTGTCTGGTTTCGGAATGTCCTGACTTTGAAGAGTGTTTGTTGTCCAATGATCCCTGCTGTCCTTCAATAACAACATTATTTTTAATAATATTTATATTTATTATTATATTTAGGATATTTAAGATGCATAAAGACTTTTAAATGATATTTATGTTGGGTTTTTGGGTATGATGTATCAGATAGAAATGTTCTTTATATTTTTCTGGTCATTTTGGTATTTTATGGGAATTTTCTGGAGTTGCTGGCTATTTTTGGTGTATTTTTGAAGTTTCAGCAGTTTTGGAAAATTCTGATTGGTCTGATGAAATGCTGTTTTGTGTTTGGCCGTCAGAGATCCGCTACACGACATCATGCCGCAGAAAATCCTGAGTCGCTGATGCTTGGTTCATGTACGCCTCTGTGCGCCAGGTTCATTTGCCTTTTTATCTCCATCTTTTGTTTTTGCAGCTTCTTCTGTGTATGTTTCCGTGTTGCATCTCTGTTTGCAGCATCTGGGGACTTCATCACGTTAGTTGATCGAGGCAGCGTCACACAGGATCTTACACAACCCCTCCCACTCTCTATTGGTGTGGTCCGTAGAAGGCATGTGACACGTCAGTGCCAAACTAGCCACCAGTTCTTCGCCACGTCATGCACCGAGTCCACCTGACTGTTTCTTCTTCAAACCTCGTCTCCCTCCTCTGTTCGCGTTGACTCAACGCTGTCGAAGAAGTAGACTGTTGACTCCGGCATTTCGGCCACCGTTTCGCCAGGGGTGTGCTCGTCGAGATCGTCTCTTCCCTCTCTATCTCACCGTGCTCTCAATTTGTTCTCACAGCGCACAATTTGGCGGTGTCGCCTCTTCCTTTTTGTCTCCATGTGCTCACTGTTTCCGATAGATTGAGTCACATAAAGGTCGGATTTGTCCCTCAGGCATGTCGAACAGCACCTCCTTCTTCTCCTCTGTCAATTTGAGCCATTGGAGGGTTGGTGTTCCCTCCAACTGAGTCAAGCAGACTTCATGCCACAGCCGTGCCATATTAGCCTTCTTCTTCCTCCAGTTTACATCGACTGAGAGGTGGGTTTGCCTCTCAGCCAATGTGAACAGTCTCCTAGTGTCTTCATTGTCGTGTTGTAATCCTTAGGAGGTGGGTTTGCCTCCCAGGTGAGTTGATGAAGCAAGCTCGAAGTCTGACCATGGCGGCTGTCCAAAACCTGCTGTCCTTTGCTTATGTAATACTTTTAATCCCTTTTATTATGTTAATTAGCATGTTTACTACTTTGAGGATGCAGATGCGCAAATTTAAGATGCATGTATTCATGAATTAATGCAAAGAAAGAAAGAAAAGTGAAACGAAACTATGGCACCAGACCACCATGGCTTGGTGGCTGTGCAAGCTTTAAACGCCAATCAAAACAGCAATTAAGGTCTCAAACTCTCTTTATTGATTTGTAAAAGGGATGGTTTACAAGCTGTAGCTACCTAATCTCCTTCTCTTTCTCTTGTTTTTTTGTGTTTACAAGGTGTTTGATGAAATTCCTCTATGAACTACTATCCTATCTCTTCTCTAAACCTAGCAGTGTGCAGGGAGGCAGGGTTTTGGTGTAGTGTAGAAGCTTGGGGGGGTATGGAGGCGCTTTTCTTCTTCTGTCTTCAGCTTCTTTTATAAGCATGGAATTAGGGTTTCCTTAGAACTGAGCTAGGCACATCTCACCATCGGTCTTGATCCAATGGCCATGACAGATGCGTGGGGAGCAAGTTCTTTCACAAAACCATGGGCTGGTATTGCAAATCTGTGGGTGGTTTGCAATTTGTGGAGAGGATGAAGCTATGGAGACATGGTCTTGATCCAATGGTTCAATTTCCATCCTGCCATGTGGCAACTTATGGGTATTTTGAAATCTGATCCATGGTTAAGATGTACTGAGCGCATAAGCACCCATAATTTGTTGTGCTTTCTTACATCTTGCATTCCACAACTCCAATTATACTGTCAAATGAGGGCTTGCCATGTGGCTTTGGAGGGAGAAGTTTGGCTTGGCAGGTGGGACCCTTCTGATGTGGCAGTGGAGAAGGTAAGAGGTAGTATATTTGTTGCTTCCTTCTTCCTTTTCATACTCTCTGTGTGATGATTTTGGCGCCAAAATGAGGCAAGACAAGTGGCAATCATCAAATGGCCCATAAACTATGGAGGACTGAGATTCAGGGAGAGAGTATCCTGAGGTGTTTAGTAAGGCAATAGCTGGCCTCTTAATCCTCTCCATTTGTATAGAGGTGTGCAGTTTCTGTGGTAATTACCATCATATCGTTTATGTGCATTTGGTGTATGTATCATTGTCTCATGGAACCCACCAGTCAGCAAGGCTGTTTCACCAAGCATAGGTGAGGCACAACAAGGGTATAAGAGGTATTAACCAAGTGTTCCCACATTCATTCAACTGGTTCCATGGCTCAAAAGGCTCCAGGCAGTCATTTATGGGTGTAATTTCCCTTTTTACCCCTCTATGACCCATAACTGATCCATTCATTTAATCTTGTTTGTTTTACTTAACTAATTTCATCTTCTGTTTGGTGGCAAGATAGCATATGGCAGCTGCTATAACATGATCTGTATGTTGCCTCTTTCATCATCACATAGCTGGGCCCATAATGTTTGAAGCACCAGCTGCTGGTCATCACTTTTTTTGTTTCACCATTACTTGTTTTGTCATTTACTTCAACAAATACCCCTTCTGCTTTTCTCTAGATTAGGCAAATGTTGTACATGTCACAGTGTTGACCTCCACCAAAGGGGCCATATGTAATCCATGAATTGTCAGGGGGCAATACATATGAAATCTGAGCGTCTTCCTTCCAATGTGTAACATCTCACCCTTCAATTGTCATCTTATGGCAGGGATAGTTGCTTTGGGGGTCAAGTAATCCCTGTTTTGTCTTCACTGTAGTAGAAAACATATGGAAAAGGGAGGGGCAGAATTGGAATACAGGATTTTTATGCCTTCATGGATGTGCATTTTTCCTTTGTCTCCCCCTGCAAATACCTGATTTGCCCCTGTCTGCATACATCACTTGTCCTTGGCTAGTACATGCTCTTATGAAGAAAAGTTGCGCTCATCTCAACTTTTACTTCTAGCTTTCTTCAGATCAAGCGGTTGAGAATAGATAAAGACCAATTATCTCTCCCTGTAATGCATTGGTTGCAAGGAGGTACAACTGACACAGATAATGACTCGAAGCTTTTCTTTTCCTCTCCAGTCCCTTCAATTGCATTGTCTTTGAGGCCTTTATTCACTGGAACCCATCAGTCTCAGTGCAAATATTGTCACAGCGCTTCTCTGCACCTCTTTCATCTCTTCCATTCGCACACTTATATCCAATAGAGTGCTGTGAATCCATTTCCAGAAGCAGTTTCTATTGTTTATTTCTCTTTTACCGAAACTGTCACCATGACCAAGAGCGTCGTTGCCTTCTCTGAGTCGAATTGATCTCGAATTCCTTGTCACAATCCCTCTTTAATCTCCATAGAAGCTTCCCAGGTACTTGAATTGCTCAATTCATCACTCTTTCATCGCAATTTTCCACAAACTATTTCCGACTTCTCACATTTGTTTCTCTGAAATTGTTTGGTTCCAGAGACCCTTGCCACTCGAATTCGGTGTCATTGGACTCGTGAGGTCGTCTTCTATCCAGAGGTACTACCAGTTGAGGCAGAGACGGCGTGTAGCGGCGGCGAAGAGCATCCCCACGCCGGAGAAGAGAGAGACTTCGTACGGTCTGTCTTTTTCTCTTAATTTCTTTTCTTTTTTGAATCAAAATGGTGGGGACCACAGTTACAGCCAATAGGAGAGCGCCACCTGGCTTTGTTAATCCAGAAAAATGAAATCACGAGCGGGGCCCATCTGTCAGTAGGGAATAGTGAAATTAAATTCGGATTGGGCTGAGTTTGCTGATGGGCTTTGGCATCCTCTTTTTCTTTCGTTTTTTTTTCTTTGGGCCTACTTCGATTTGTTGATTTGTTGAATATTAGGCCCGCATATATGTATTTATATCTCTCCGTTAATGATGTAACTATAAGAGACATATTGTATGATCCGACAGTCGGTTTGGTAATCCATTTTGTGCATTGACACCTAAAATTAATATGTTGCCACCCTCCTGTTGACATATATTAATTTAGGCCCGGCATTTTGACCGATATAGCCCAGAATTATGTAAACTTCAAATAGTCTTGTTTGGGCCCTCGTTTTATTCTTCATGGGTCTGATTATAGGCCTACAGTCGGACTGTGATTCCGCATGTATCTATCTTTCAGACTTGATGATCTTTACTTTAGTACTGTCAGAGGTCTGGCCCGTCAATTAACTATCCATTTGGGCCCAATTTTAGATGTCATTCTCCATTTATTAATTTATAGCCGAAAATTGAAGGCAAACAAATGCCCCCCACCAGAGTAAGTTGTGAAGTCATGCACGAAACGGCTTACTCTGGTGTCTCCAATGCCTTCACTAGGTGTTCTTCTTCTTTTTTTTTTTCTTTTTTTTTTTCATCTTTTCCTCTTCTTTTTTTTTTTTTTTTTTTTTTTTTTTTTTTTTTTTCTAGAGGACATGGACCCTGTGTCAGATTCTAGGATGATTCCTGAGTTTCAGTTTAAGAGGTGGGGTCCCTATGGTCCTTCTGACCTGGCTATTCAGTCTTACATAGATCGTTATCTGGATCCTGAGGGTATTCGTCGTTCTGACCATTGGTATTGGAGGCATCAGTTGTTATCTGGTCGGGACAATTTTCACGGATTGCTCGTCAGACATGAGCCTTCTCTTCCATATCCACAGTTTCTTCATGAGCGTCCTTCGCTGATGTCTGACCTACCCTCTCATACTGAGGAGCGTACGGGTCAGACTTATGTTGACTTTTCCCCTGTTGGGCGTGACAGAGATGGTAGGGATAAAGTCAAGGATATTCAGGGCCTTTTCTTACGTCCTTGTGTTCGGTCTGGACCATCTTCTGATGTTCATCTTTTGAGTATGGAGATGTGCGATGGTCACGTTGCGCCTTGGGATCCTGATCGTTTGAGCATTGTAGGAGATCTGATTTGGACTCCTGGGCAGATCGAGTGGACTCGCTATGTCTTGACTCACATGGGAGATATACTTGAGAGTACAGAGATATTTGGAGGAGTGGTCATGGCTCTTTTCAGCTTTTTGAGACACCCCAACTTGATAAAGGCTATGGCCACCAACTGGAGTTATGTATGGAACACCTTTCCATTAGAGGATCGTGAGACTACCTTAGATATTCAGCAGATGGTGCATTTATTGGGGGTTCCTGCAGAGGGCATTCTTTATGAGGAGAGGACACCTCCTGATGCAGAGCTTAGTGGGCTTGACCCTTCGGGTGTAGAGTTTCACTCTGCTTCTGTTCGTGTCTTGTTCAAGATTTACTATGAGATTGCAGTTACACGGGACCTGAGAGGACAGAGTCGGGATGTCCCATTTCGCGACTGGATCCGCTATTTTATGGATAGATTGTCCGAGGATTGTACTGCTCCCTTTGTGGACCCACTTGATCCCATGGGTGTGGGCCCTGATAGGATCTACAACCCGGACATTGATGGTGACTTTTCGAGGTTGAGTTCGAGAGATTTAGATCAGACCACCATACTGGCCGCCTATTTGTCTTGGTGGTTGTGTTACTATGTCATGCCCTATGAGCCGGCAGGTTATATTCGACCTGGAGTGTTTATCATGGCGGGTGCCTTAGCACGAGGCTTCAGAGTTTCATTGGCCGTTCCTGCCTTGGTCAATGTTTATCGTGCTATGAGGGAGCTCACTTCCTCTAGGGATCCTTCTTTTGCTCATGTGGTCATGCCTTCACACATACTTCTTGGTTGGTTTTACATTCATTGGGAGAGGGGCTATTCACCAGCCATTTCTAGTAGACTGAGGGAGCAGTTGCCAGCACTGAGCTTTATAGCTGGGGCTCCTTTGTGTGATGTTGGGGCTTATGCTGCGCATAGATATTTTGTTCACAGTGGGACGCATATTAGCCACTACCGGCCTGAGGCATTCACTAGGGATTGGCCAGGACATCGTGAGAATTCTTCTATACTAGTCGACTCTGAGGTTTCATCTAGAGAGGCGCGTCCTCCCTTGCGTTCTCGTCGGTTCAAGAGTAAGAGAGATTTTGCCATAGCTACTCGAGCGGGTTTTATTACTGTACGGCTAGAGGGTAGAGTTATTGCCGAGGTTTACTCCCCGCAGAGGTGCGCGTGGCAGTTTGGGTATGATCAGGATGTACCCTCTGTTACGGTCCCTATCAGACCACCGGTTGGGAGTTTTGTATCCATTGCTGAGTGGGGTTTCTTCACTTTACGTCTCGGTACCGGGACAAAATGGATCATTCCTGCTCTTTCTCGTATTGGGGTGATGACTGTTCTTTATGATCGGTGGTATAGGCTCTGGATCAAACATGCTCATACATTCCCGGCAGCCACTTTGAAGGCTAAGGTTTATCCTTCCCATCGAACTTCCGGGCGTCGGACTCGCTTTGGATCCAGACAGCTGAGGAGTTACTCTGGTGTTGATCATCGTGTGCCTCTTTCTGAGCCTCCACCTGAGTATTTGGCTCCCCCAGGTCTTCTTGAAGACGGCACTTTCACAGGTATGTATTTTACTTTACTTCTTGTACAGTATCGTCATACTTCTTCTTTGCTCCATTTTAAGTTTATTTGGCATACAGGATTTGGATCCTGCGGAAGCCGGCATTTTCGATTCATTGTCCCTCGCACATATAATGCTGATGGCGAGTCCCTCCCTACTTATACAGTTGGGCCAGATGACTTCGAATACTATGTCATGTCTCCGGGTTCTGGTACTTTTCATTTCTATTCTTTCTCTTTTCTTATTTCTTTTGAATGTCGTCACCTTGTGCATCTGTGTACTGCAGGTGAGCCTTTGGACGAGCCTTCATCACTTCCTTCCCCAGACGAATCTTCGTCACTTCCTTCTCCGGACTATACTCTAGAGCTTGCGGAGGAGGAGGCTAGGGCTGAGAAGAGGAAAAGACAGCGCGAGGATTTTGTGCATGCTGAGGAGACGGCCCGCTACGAGTTAAGAAGGAAGGTTGACGCTGGTCCCTCTGATGCTGAGCTCTCTAAGGGGCCTCTTATCGTCCCTCCTATCCCGGGTAATCCTACTTTTCTTTTCTCATCCGTAATCCTCTCGGGATATCAATTGTAGTGCTTTCTGTGCTTGATCATGTGTTATCTTCTCTTGAGGTAGTCCATAGTGCAGATAATGTCATGACAGAGGAGATTATCTCGGGAGAGATTGAGGTAGAGGAGATTGTGGGAAAGGATATTCCCTATGATGAGATAAAGGAGGTTGTGGTGGAGGATATTCCCTATGATGAGATTGTCCCGGGGCTTCTCCCATGGGTAGAGAATCCTATCATTTCAGACAATGCACTAGCCATTATTCCTGTCACCACTTTGGGTTGTGGAGTAGCACCTCCTTTTTGGGTCCCTCGTTCACCATTAGGCCTAGGTATGCTTTCATTTATTCCTCTTCTTTTTTCTGCTTTCTTGCACATCCTTGTTTATCTTTCTGCTCAACTCGATGCATAGGTCGTCTTCTCTTCTCCACCTTTGCCTTTGACGTGGACTTGACCCCACTTGGCCGTGTGAATCTGCACCATGCGTCAGGGCTTTCTGTGGGGGACATGGCCTTGGTAGCGCATGCTGCTCTCACAACTTTTGTCGCTTCTGGTACTCAGCTTTCCTTCTTTTTTTTTATTTCCTTGCATCGTCACCAGATTGCTTATTGCTTCATCCTCGCAGGTTATGGTGGGATTGATTCCCTTGGCACTTTAGCTTTGACTCCACTTGGGCCATCAGATCTGAGCATAGAGTGCCCTGTCATTACTCTGTTTCCCGTGACGGGAATGGACCACACGTTTTCCCCTGATACTGTTTTGGCCGAGCCATGTGTTTCTGGAGATACTGAGTTGCTGACTTCGTCTGATACAGAGTCGGCTAGTGACACAGTTGAGGGGCTACTGGAGGTGGTTCTAGCCCTTCCTTGTGACTATTGTGCACTTGATGATGATATGAGAGGTCTCGCCTTTGAGGTCAGTGGAGACACCGAGCCTTACCATGGAGAGGGGAGTGGGATGACAGAGCCTCTTTCTGTGGCAAGTGGGGCGACCGAGCCCTATTGTGAGGACGGTGATGAGGCAGAGTCATCTGCTCGTGCCCTTGAATAGGAGTTGTGGAATTCACTCACTCCTTGTATCTTTCTTTATCGCATCTTAGGCTTTAGCCATGACTTCTTGATGACTATCTTGAGACTGTTAGTTTAGGTTGTTGTTGGTCTGTGGCATCTTGGTTCGCATGACATCTTTAGATGCTCTACAATTGCTCGTTTTGTTCTTTCTTTCTTCTTTTTTTTTTTTGTTGGATGTGATATCTTTCTGGATTATCTGAGTTTTTGTGTGTCTTATGTATCTTTTTATAATGTCTCCCTTAATCGCGGAGCGATTGACGCCTGTGTCTCACATACGTTTAGGCTAGAATCCCTGACATCACTGTCTTTCGTCTTGTATTTAAATGCCGCGGCGACGCCACTACATCTGCTTTATTTTTTAGGGTTTGGCTTTTGTACTTCTTTCCACCATGTCTGTCCCGAATCCAAAACGTCTCAGGGACGCTTCCAGTTCTTCAGTGGCGAGTCCAGGTCCGACTGTTCCCAACTGGTCTTTAGTCCCTGACAACCGCTATCTTTTTTGGGATGCCAAAGCCTTTGATTGTCACATGCATAATACTGGAGGTGATCGGCGCCCAGTGGCCGACTGTTTTTTCTTTGCTCTTGACGGCGCCATAGCGGGTCAGCCTAAGAGCCTGCTTGATGGTTGGTTAAATGCTTGGAACCTCAAGGGTTTGACTCTGTTCAATCGCCCTTATTATCCTTCGATTGTGCGTTTGTTTTATGCCAATCTTAGGGTAACATTTGATCACTTCGGGGTTCCTTCCGCTTCTTCTTATCTATTCGGCAGAGAGTTCCATATAAAGGTAGAGGATTTGGCTGCCCTTATCCAGGCTACTGAAGGTCTGGGTGGTATATCTGTGTATGCTTATGAGTATTGGCCTCAGGATTTTGGGACCTTTGGCGCCTGCCGTCGCTGGTTCAAAGCTCGTCCTTATGAAAGGGGCGCCGAGGTTGTATCCACCGAGCATTTACCCGCGCTTCACAGGTGTGTTTGAATTTTCATTTTTTCTTTAACTTGAGCATTGCTAACTATATTGAATTTGTTTGCAGGGCTCTTTTCTTGGTTGTGACTCAAATTCTCTTTCCGCAGGGAAGTTTGACCAATCTTTCTCGGCCAGGGGGTTTGTTTTATCTTCGTCCGCTCATTCGCAGACGTGACAAACCTGATCTAGCTAGTTTGATACTTCAGCACATGCATCAGACAGTAAGGTTCACAAGCGGGTGTTTACCTTATGGTCATCTGATAACGGCTTTAATGCATCGAGCCCAGATTCCAGTGCCTGATATGTTGTGGGGGAGACCTGTATCCGAGAGGGACATGGTGTACTGTCGCAACCTACTGGATATTTTGCCTTCTTTTGGGTGGGTTGGTGACCGAGACGGTCATTTGGTGCCTGACCCCAATCATTTGGTTAACGGGTATATCTTGCAGGAAAATGCAGCTGTGAACCAATATAGCCCAATCAGAGAAGCTTCTCCTCCTTCAGATGGCGGGTCTGCCATCGGAGATCCTCTGTCAACTCAGGTTCAATTGGATCAACAGCTTGGTGAGATACATGCTCGTCTGGAGGCTATAGAGGTGACGCTCCAGTCATTATCTGAGGCTGTTAACAAGTTGGCAGGGAATATGGCCCTGCCCCCTGCGTAGGCATCTCCTTTTCACATTTTCTATTTTGATAACATTGTTTGTTGTTTCGGTTATTTGGTTGACTATTTGTTCTTGTCACTGGATCTTTTTGTTTATTGATTATGGCTTGTTTGGATAATAGTTTATCTGCTTTAAGGCAAATTGCAGGGATATAGTTTGGGACATATTTTTAGGCATATGAAGCCCTTTTCTCTTTTTTTGAGTTATGACTAGAGTACAGTTCATAAGGTTGTTGTTTGGATGTGTGTATGCATCATACGGATACGCACATGTATATCAGTTTGAGGCATAGTCTTAGACACAGCCGATGGGATTTGTCATTTGCACGCATTATAGGAATGTGCGTGCTCATATAGCCATTTGAGGCATAGCTTTAGGCATGAACCGTGAGATCGTTACTTGAACGTACACATATGCTTTGAGAATGTGCATACATGTATAGGTGTTTGGGGATAGGGTTTTAGATATAACCCGTGGGACTTGATTTACTTGGATGTATGCATATATATAGGGATATGCACACACATATATATATAGTTGTTTGAGGTACAACTTCAATCATGAACCGTGGAATTGTTATAGGGATATAGGGCTGTTTGAGGTACAACCTGGGCACGAACCGTGGGTTATTATGAAGGTATACATACACATTACGGGAATATGCGCATATATGTAACTATTTGGGATATGGTTTTAGGCACAGCCCGGGGAACTTATTGTCAGGATACTCACATGTGCCCTGAGGGTATGTGAATATGTAAAGCTATTTGAGGCATAGCTTTAGGCATAAACCGTGGTGTTGTTGTCTGTATATATGCATATATTATGAAATATGCATGTAGGTACAGTTGTTTGAGGTACAGTCTTAGGCATAGCCGGTGGGACTGTTATCTGGATGTATGCGTATGTTATGAGGATATACGCACACGTATAGCTATTTGAGGTATAGCTTTAGGCATAAACCGTGGTGTTGTTGTAGGAATATATGGCTGTTTGAGGTACAGCTTAAACATGAACCGTGGGTTATTTTTTTAGGAAAATTTTCTTTCTTTGTTGTTTGACATTGAGTGGAAAGGACGACTTATGGGGTCATGAGGGCAAACTGCCTTTGAGATCCTTACCTTACTAAGGAACGTGGTGGATTGGTGAGGCTCACGCCCTCAGATATGCTTCATAGGACGTGGCCTTGATGCTTTCAGCTACCACACAGGTTTGAGCCTCCTCAAGCACCTTTTCGCTTTCAGGAACCACACAGGCTCCCTCATAAAGCGGATTAAAATGTTGGGTAAGTGTCCCATGACCTGCGTATTCGAAAGCCACACAGTCTTTCACAAGTTAGGGTGTTAGACTTACGTCTTCAGGTGTCTTTTTTAGAGTTCAAGACACAGAACTTTTGTTCATCCTTTTTGACGGGTGAGATGAACAGGCACCTGATATCTTGTTCAAAGTACAAAACACAAAACTTTGGCCATCTTTTTTGGGTTGGTGTGATGGACAGATCACCTCGTTGTGTCTTAATTTAGAGTTCAGGACACAGAACTTTTGTTCATCCTTTTTAACAGGTGAGATGAACAGGCACCTGGTACCTTGTTTAAAGCACAAAGCACAAAACTTTGGACATCCTTTTATGAAGGTGGATTTTTTTATATAAATATATTTTTTAGTGGGCTTTTGTAGAAAAAATGCCTTAAGGATGTCCAGAAGGACAAGGCATTTTCTTTATGAGTTTTTTTTTTATCGGTGGGATAGAAGATTTGCTTTTCTTTCGAGTTGAAATACCAAACATGAAGCGCGGTGCCATTCTGATATTGGAGAGGTTCTTCTTTGCTTTCACCTTTAACTTGAGCATGAGATACCACTTCGAGGCGCGGTGCCGACTGACATCAAAATCTCAAGGTGAGATACCAAACACGAGGCACGAGGCTGGTCTGACATTTCTTTTTGTTTACTGATTTTTAGTGAGAGATACCAATACGAGGCGCGGTGCCGACTGATACCGAGAATCTCTGAGTGAAATACCAAACACAAGGCACGAGGCTGGTTTGACACTCCCTTTTTTTTGTTGATTGATTTACTTGCTTTACTTGAGTATAAGATACCAATACGAGGCGCGGTGCCGACTGATACCGAGAATCTCAAGGTGAAATACCAAACACGAGGCACAAGGCTGGTTTGGTACCCTTTTTTTTGTTGATTGAATCTTGAGTGAGAAATACCAATACGAGGCGCGGTGCCGACTGATACCGAAAATCTCAAGGTGAAATACCAAACACGAGGCACAAGGCTGGCTTGATACTCCTTTTTTTTGTTGATTGAATCTTGAGTGAGAGATACCAATACGAGGCGCGGTGCCGACTGATACCGAAAATCTCAAGGTGAAATACCAAACACGAGGCACAAGGCTGGCTTGATACTCCTTTTTTTTGTTGATTGAATCTTGAGTGAGAGATACCAATACGAGGCGCGGTGCCGACTGATACCGAAAATCTCAAGGTGAAATACCAAACACGAGGCACAAGGCTGGTTTGATACTCCTTTTTTTTGTTGATTGAATCTTGAGTGAGAGGTACCAATACGAGGCGCGGTGCCGACTGATATTGAGAATCTCAAGATGAAATACCAAACACGAGGCACAAAGCTGGTCTGAATACTTCTTTTTTTTTTGTTGATAGATTTACTTGTTTTACTTGAGTATGAGATACCAATACGAGGCGCGGTGCCGACTGATACCAAGAATCTCAAGGTGAAATACCAAACACACGGCATAAAGCTGGTTTGATACTCTTTTTTTTTGTTAATTGATTTATTTTTTTTTACTTGAATATGAGATACCAATACGAGGCGCGGTGCCGACTGATACCGAAAATCTCAAGGTGAAACACCAAACACAAGGCATAAAGCTGGTTTGATACTCCTTTTTTTTGTTGATTGATTTCTTTGCTTTACTTGAGTATGAGATACCAATACGAGGCACGGTGCCGACTGATACCGAGAATCCCAAGGTGAAATACCAAACACGAGGCACAAGGCTAGTTTGATACTCCTTTTTGTTGACTGATTTTTCTATTTTACTTGAGTATGAGATACCAATACGAGGCGCGGTGCCGACTGATACCGAAAATCTCAAGGTGAAACACCAAACACGAGGCACGAGGCTGGTCTGATATTCTTCTTTTTTTTGTTGATTGATTTATTTGCTTTACTTGAGTATGAGATACCAATACGAGGCGCGGTGCCGACTGATACCGAGAATCTCAAGGTGAAATACCAAACACGAGGCACAAGGCTGGTTTGATACTCTTTTTTTGTTTTTTTAGTTTGTGGCAAGTTCTAAATACCAAGCATCGCTGATTTAGATCCTGACCAGATGTCATTTGGATTTGGATTTGGATTTGGATTTGGATTTGCTTTTAGGTTTAGTTTTGAATTTGGATTTGGATTTGGTTTATGGCACTGAGTTTGATTTTGGATTTTGGATTTGAATTTGGTTTTAGATTTGGATTTGGTTTCTGGCACTGGGTTTGATTTTGGATTTTGGATTTGAATTTGGTTTTACTTTCGATTTTGGGTTTTGGTTTTTTGATTTCGGATTTGATTTTGGATTTTGATTTTGGATTTTGCATTTGATTTTGGACTTGACTTTGGTTTGAATTTTTTTTGATTTGGATTTAAGTTTATTTGGAGTTTTAATTTTAATTTTGTACTTGGCTTTTGATTTGGTTTTGGTTTATCTCTCGTGTCAAAGTATTGAACCCACGAGATTTATTCAGCCTGCTCTGTCATCGGCTTGAGTGCTTTGGGTCTTTTCTGCCCCCAGATCAGCTTTTCCTGATGGAGTGCAGCCATCTTTTGATTTGACTTGCTATATTCTGGCGTAGACATGGTTGTTTTAGTGGCCATCCCTTGGTGTAATTTTTTGTTTCCTTGAAGGAGTAGAACCACATGTTGGGGTCTCTTTTGTTGAAGTTGCATGATTTGACGATCACACGGATCAAGTCCTCTTTTTAGCCAATCTCGATCTGAAGATCTCGTCAGGGATGAAGCTCCTTGAGTGTTGTTGCTTCGTCCCATTGAATTGTTATTCGGGATTTCATCGCTCATTTCTACATGAGAGATTGCATTGCTGGTAGCAGACCAATACTTTTGATCTTCATGATCATCATTGCTGGCCTTACTCATATTTTTGGTAGTCTGATGTGGTACCAAACTAACTTTCATATGAGGCATGGGATTTTGGCGGGCATCCTTAGATAGCGTGAGCTCACCTTTTCGAATCATCATTTCCAGCACATCTTTGAACACATAACATTCCTCAATGGAGTGCCCCAGAACCCTATGATATGGGCAGAATCTAGGATCATTGAAGTTTTTCATTTCATGAGGTCTCTTACTTTGTGGGAACTCAAGCCTACTCGAGACTTGGTGGAAGAGACTCCTTGTTTTCTCCATTTTGAAAGAGTACAACTTGTTCCGCATCTCTTTCAGGGTCGGTCCCCTTGTCTTTGGTAGTGTTTGCTTGACATCATTTCTTGCTTGAGAGCCGACGTAGTCGAAGGCATGACCACGTCCGCTTGATGTCTTTGAATTTTCTGCTCTTTGAGTCAGTGCAGAACTTTTGACATTTTGATCCATTTCAACTTTGGCTTTGTTGTTATTGAGGTATTGAGACCATTCGTTTGGATCCACCCCTTTATCCCTTTGAAAGGAGTCTGTTTTACCCTTTGATTTAGTTGGCGCCAGGCACAGTTGGTGTTCCTCCAGAACATCTATTTTGCCTGGTCTGTCGAACTCATCTCGGAACGCATTAACCATGTCGCTCCATGTTATGATGCTATTATCTTTCAGAGAATCATACCACTCGAATGCAGGTCCAGCAAGGCTTGCTGGGAACTGTCGAAGCATCCAAACATCATATCCAGCTGTTTTGCCACATAACTCTATGAAATGAGCTAAGTGTCGGTCAACACAACCCTTTCTGGTTTGATTTCCAGTGAATAACTCAAAGTCTGGGATCATGTATCCTTCTGGATATCGCACATCATTGTACTCTGCAGGGTATGGTCGCCTAATTTGATTGTCGAAAGAGGTCGTCACACCTTTGTTTCTTTTCTTCAAGAGTTTCAGGAGCACCCATATCGCCTCATTTTCTTGTTGGAGTCCAACCATTTTTTGGTACACCCCAGAATTCTCCTTCTTTAGTGCAGCGATCTCACCACATCTTTCTCTGTCTTCTTGATAGAGGGCAGCGATCTTACGCCGCATTTCACCATTTTCTAGACGAAGCATTGCTAATTGAGTATCATACAAATCCAATCGCTTGATCAGACTTTCCAAAATGTCGTGTTCAACGCGATCGACCAAGGCCGACGCTTCTTTCACATTTTCATGGATTTCTGACTCTTCTCTTATCCATTCAGAAGGATTTTGCGTGGCACACGCCATCAATGTTGGAGTCTCTTTAACATTGTTGTATTCATTTGGCATATCACCCGTTGAGGTTTCATCATATATTTCGATGGCACATGAGGTGTGAGAAACCATATGAGATGAGTAGGATTCACCCGATGGTTTTGCTTGTCTCTTGCTAGTATTCTTTTTCTTGGAGGCTTTTGAACCCCGTGCTATTCCTGGATTCTTAGAAACCCGGATCACCCCAGTTTCTACTTTTTCAGTTTCATTTTTAAATAGCAAACACCAATCTTCTGGTCTTAGGCTCTCATAATCGTCAACCTTGGTCAACAAGCTTTCAATCGTGAGAATACTGTGCATTAAGAGGAATGGTTTGATCCGCCCATAGATATTTCTTATCACCATTAGTACCAATTCAGGTTCAGGGACTGGTGGTTTGCAATAAAAGTTCATTTTCCACACCCGGATGACAAAGTCCCTGACGGATTCTTTCTCCTTTGGTTTCTCATTTGCCAAATCAACCATTGTGATTTTCCGGGTATGTATTGCAAATCTACGGCAAAAGGCACTTGCCATATCTTCCCAAGTTCGGATACTGTTTTCTTGTAGAGTGGCATACCAATCCAAAGCTAGACCTTTCAGGGTTAGAGGAAATTGGCGTAGCAGGTAGACTTCATTCCTTACAGTATCCCCGCATTTTAGTCTGAACTGGGCTAAATGTACTTCAGGGCTCTTCTTTTTTCCCATGCCATTAAACAAATGGAATTTTGGTATGACATATCCTTCTGGGTAGCATACCAAATCATACTCTTTGGGATACGGTCCCCCAAATGTTCTTGTAGGCTGTGTGAGATGACTTAGCCCAGATTGTTCCAACCGAGGATTCATCGTATCATTCATATCATTTATCTCTTTTTTAACCTTCTTTAGCATTTCAGGAGACCATGTGGAGTTATCTTCTGATTCTTTGTCGCGCTTTGAAATTGATTTCCTTCTGTTGTGGTTAGACTTTGCTTTTAAAGCGCAACTTTCAGGTTTCTTAAATTCAGCACGTGCAAAGCTGACTTTCTTGGGACGTGAATCCACCTTTTCACTAAGGAAATCCTGCCACAATCCTCTTTCTGTTAGAAAATCTTGCATGCTTGCACACCATCTTGTTAGTCGAGCATTTTCTTGCTGAATGGCCGCCAATTGATGGTCGTTTTGCTCCAATGTCTGACTGCTCTTGGCAGCTTTGTCATCATCAGAGGATGCCCCCAGTTCAAGACTCTCTTCTTCACTCTCCACAGACTGTTCATGAGACATCTGGTCAGATTGAGAGCGTTCACTTCCTTTTGTGTCATTGGTGAGGTTTTCTTCTTTGTTATTCTGGTTTTCTATTGCATTGCTTTCATTCATTTGCTGAGCTCCGTCATCAAGACTGATCATGCTGCCCCAGGTAGAGCTCTCACTTTCAATTTGTTCTGTCCTTTCTTCAATTTCTTCTTTGGGAGAAATTTCACCGTCATTTTCAGACCCACTTTCATTTTCTAGAAGATCTAACATTTGCTCAAGTGATAAATCCTCGAAGTTCTGACCTTGCAATGGGGTTTGTAAATCTATGGGTGGATAGTTGCCTTCTTGGCTTGGAATCTGCATGAGAGTTTCCAAGGTCTCGGACTGATCGTCAGAATCTATATCCGTCATGCTGACATTGACAGATTCCCCAGGATCCTCCGCTGTGTTTATCATGCGACTGAGAGTGTCATCTGTCGCCTTGGGATCGACAGGCTCCCCAGGGTCTTCTGTCGCGCTTATCATGTGAACAATAGCAACATCATCTAGACCCCTTGATCGCTCCATGAGTTTTTTTCTCTTTTCATGTTGAGGTAATGCCATCATTTCAAGAGCTGTAACATGTGGAGTTTCATTCAGTGTTTTTGGAAGACTGCCCCCTTCATGTTGTTCTTTCAGCACTTGTTTTCTTATTTTTCGGGAGGAAAATACCATGTCTTCCCGGATAGGTATATGTGGGATTCTTTCATGAAATTTAGGGATGTTGCCCCCAGTATTCTTCTTTTTCGATACATGTTTTCTGGTTTCTTGGGAGGTAAGTGTCAATCCCTCTTTGATGGGAGGAATTCCCTTCTGTTTTTCGGGGAAGCTGCCCCCAGTGCTTTGCTCTGTTGATACTTGTGTTCTCATTTTTCGGGATGAGAATATTAATCTCTTTTGAGCAGATATAGGAGAATTTTCCTTTTGTTCACCTTGGAGACTGCCCCCAGTGTGTTGCCAGATCAACACTCGTTTTCCCATATTTCGAGAAGTAATTATCATTCTTTCTTGGATAGATTCATGAGAGGTGTTGCCTCCAGTGTGTCGCTTCATCAATGCTTGACCTCTTATTTCTTGGGCGCTAGACACTATTTCTCTCTGAGCAGGCATGGAAGAGTTTTCCTTTTGTTCACTCGGGAGACTGCCCCAGTGTGTTGCTTGTTTTGCTCTTTTAGCCCTTGTTTTCTCATTTTTTTGAGGGGAAGATGCCAATTTCTCTTTAACAGGTATGAGAGAAATTTTCTTTTGTTCTTCAAGGACGCTGCCCCCAGTGTATTGCTTTACCAGCATTTGTTCTCCCGTTTTCACGGAGGGAATGATTGACTCATCGTTTGTCAACGCACCAAGGCGCGCAATCTGAGTGTTAGGCAGAATTGACACACTGACATTTTTCATCTTTCTCTGGTCAGGTGAAATTTTCTTCTCCAGCATTGCGGTTTGAAGTTCATGGATTGTTTTTATTTGGGTAGTTGGGGAATTCTCCTCGATAATCCTCAGTGGAGTAAAGGAGTTCTCCACTGACGGACTTGGTTTCTCCACTATCTCTTTTTGGTCTGTTTTGGGATATTCAGCTTTGGAAACTTTGATTTCCTTCATCTCTGGGATTGCGACCTCAGCCGGAACTTGAGTGGCGGTCATGCAAACAAGATCTTTGGCATGCTTGACACTTGATGCAACCGGGGCCGGAGTCCTATTGGGCGCCTCTTTCCCAGCTGTAGTAGCTAAAGGAAAGACTTGAACTGGCATTGGACATTTCGATTGGGCGGGCGGGTCAGTAATTCGATTGACAGACCGTGAACCATCGCCACTCGCAATGAGTGCAGGATTGACAGACCGTGAACCATCGCCACTCGCAATGAGTACAGAGGTTAATTTCTCATTAACTTGTTCTCCTTTGACATTTTCCTTGGGCACTGGGTACCTTGCACTCCCCGGAGACAGTCCAGAAGCACTCTTTTGAACTTGTTTAGACCACTTTCCTTGTGTCATCTTCCCTAGGGCCGTCATAATTTCAGCATTAGGTTTTAGCGGTGGAAAGGCGAGTTTGTCGGAGACCGAAGGTGACTTAACCTCAACCTTCTTTTCATGGGTGTTGTAGTTGGTGTCTCTGACCCTTGAATCCTCATAATAAGGAAAATGAGTATGTTGTTGCATCGGAAGCTGCAACCTTTCTCTGACTGAAGGTTTCTTAGGGCAATTTGAAACCCTGGCAACCATTTTGTCAGCCCTGCGGAGTTTCTTGACTATCCAGTAAGTGGTATGGATAGCCTCTATCGCCGGGTGTTTCTTAGGAGTGGCGGTCTCAACCACCTTGACGGGAGCATACATGGGGAGTTTCCAATCTTCACGGAAGTGCAAATCTCCAGTGTCCTTCTTTAGCATCCTCAGTGGAGTAAAGACGTTACTGAGAGGCAGGTCTGTATTCAATTCCTCTTGTTGAGCCAGGCGGAGGGCTTGAGACCTCGAGAGCCTAGTCATTGTCTTGTTTTCTTTTAGTTTAGGAGTCAGGACTCCTTTCACACGCTGGGCCAACACTTTCCCTTTCTTGGTGTTTGGGATGGTGCTTCCTAAGACGACAGTGGATGCTCCACCAGAGAGCACCATCATTGGGAGTTGTGTGGCAGCTTGGACGGACACTTGGTGAGTTCCGGCCATTGAACCACTGCTTGCGTCAGCAGACGCGATCATTGAGAGCTGCGTAGTAGCTTGGACGGGCACTTGGTGAGTCCCGGCCAATGAGCTACCACCATTTTTGAGATGTTCTCCAGTAACAATCTGGCACCAGGTCACCATTGTTCCTACAAATGAGAGGAGCTCAAAATTAACATTAGCGTATTACTTGAAATTTAATACTCTTGTATACTTATGTGCCTATTCCTTTGATTATTCCCTGATGAGAGGAGAAGAATGTCCCACCGGGCGTGCCAGAATCTGTCTCGCACTTTTTCGGGTCCGCACCTCGGATAGGATTTAGGGATACCTCCGTGGGGGTGAAAAAATACGGATCAGATACCCCTCGAACTTCCTGGGACGCAAACGTCAATACCCACCTGACAAAGGATGAGGATACCGACGTGGTCTCAGGACTTTCGAGAGTTTGATTGTTTGTTGCAGGTCCTTTCCTTCCAGTAGGCGCAAGCCCCTACTATTAATTACCTCTGAACCAAGTCAAGAGTACCTCTAGATCGGGAAAGTCAACGGAATAGGCACGATAAGCTACAAGGAGTCCGTTTTATTTTACTAAGCGACTGGTGTCATATGAAATATGAAGAATGTATATGATAATGATGATAAATGCATATGATTTGTATAAAGCTACTTGTTTGTTGGTTTTGACGCATGTCATGCTGATTTTGACTCTAAATGAAACACATTAACTTTACATGAAATGCAAACTATAATGTTGTCATGAATCCTAAGGTTGTTGTTATATGAGGACATCAAGGGTATTGGACCACAGATTCGTTTTTTGTCAGTTTGATAGGAATTTGGACTTTCATTTGGTGACGGGACTTGGAAATCTTGAATGTCATTTGGCAGGACTCAATATGTGTCTAGAGATTTGGTTTAGACAAGAATTGATTCTAGTGTATCTTGGAATTTGTTTTGACTTTGGATCTAGGCTTGATTTTGACTTATCATCGATGTTTGAATCTTGTTCTTTGCATTTTTGGTTTAAAGGCTTATTTGGATCAGGAGTTTGTTTTTGAGTTTGTATTGAGTTTCGGATTGAGTTTGCATAATTGGTTTTGAGGTTTTGACTTGGTCCAGGTTTCGGCTTTATGATTTGTTGAACTTGGTTCTAGGATTTAGAATTCTGTCTGGTTTCGGAATGTCCTGACTTTGAAGAGTGTTTGTTGTCCAATGATCCCTGCTGTCCTTCAATAACAACATTATTTTTAATAATATTTATATTTATTATTATATTTAGGATATTTAAGATGCATAAAGACTTTTAAATGATATTTATGTTGGGTTTTTGGGTATGATGTATCAGATAGAAATGTTCTTTATATTTTTCTGGTCATTTTGGTATTTTATGGGAATTTTCTGGAGTTGCTGGCTATTTTTGGTGTATTTTTGAAGTTTCAGCAGTTTTGGAAAATTCTGATTGGTCTGATGAAATGCTGTTTTGTGTTTGGCCGTCAGAGATCCGCTACACGACATCATGCCGCAGAAAATCCTGAGTCGCTGATGCTTGGTTCATGTACGCCTCTGTGCGCCAGGTTCATTTGCCTTTTTATCTCCATCTTTTGTTTTTGCAGCTTCTTCTGTGTATGTTTCCGTGTTGCATCTCTGTTTGCAGCATCTGGGGACTTCATCACGTTAGTTGATCGAGGCAGCGTCACACAGGATCTTACACAACCCCTCCCACTCTCTATTGGTGTGGTCCGTAGAAGGCATGTGACACGTCAGTGCCAAACTAGCCACCAGTTCTTCGCCACGTCATGCACCGAGTCCACCTGACTGTTTCTTCTTCAAACCTCGTCTCCCTCCTCCGTTCGCGTTGACTCAACGCTGTCGAAGAAGTAGACTGTTGACTCCGGCATTTCGGCCACCGTTTCGCCAGGGGTGTGCTCGTCGAGATCGTCTCTTCCCTCTCTATCTCACCGTGCTCTCAATTTGTTCTCACAGCGCACAATTTGGCGGTGTCGCCTCTTCCTTTTTGTCTCCATGTGCTCACTGTTTCCGATAGATTGAGTCACATAAAGGTCCGATTTGTCCCTCAGGCATGTCGAACAGCACCTCCTTCTTCTCCTCTGTCAATTTGAGCCATTGGAGGGTTGGTGTTCCCTCCAACTGAGTCAAGCAGACTTCATGCCACAGCCGTGCCATATTAGCCTTCTTCTTCCTCCAGTTTACATCGACTGAGAGGTGGGTTTGCCTCTCAGCCAATGTGAACAGTCTCCTAGTGTCTTCATTGTCGTGTTGTAATCCTTAGGAGGTGGGTTTGCCTCCCAGGTGAGTTGATGAAGCAAGCTCGAAGTCTGACCATGGCGGCTGTCCAAAACCTGCTGTCCTTTGCTTATGTAATACTTTTAATCCCTTTTATTATGTTAATTAGCATGTTTACTACTTTGAGGATGCAGATGCGCAAATTTAAGATGCATGTATTCATGAATTAATGCAAAGAAAGAAAGAAAAGTGAAACGAAACTATGGCACCAGACCACCATGGCTTGGTGGCTGGGCAAGCTTTAAACGCCAATCAAAACAGCAATTAAGGTCTCAAACTCTCTTTATTGATTTGTAAAAGGGATGGTTTACAAGCTGTAGCTACCTAATCTCCTTCTCTTTCTCTTGTTTTTTTGTGTTTACAAGGTGTTTGATGAAATTCCTCTATGAACTACTATCCTATCTCTTCTCTAAACCTAGCAGTGTGCAGGGAGGCAGGGTTTTGGTGTAGTGTAGAAGCTTGGGGGGGTATGGAGGCGCTTTTCTTCTTCTGTCTTCAGCTTCTTTTATAAGCATGGAATTAGGGTTTCCTTAGAACTGAGCTAGGCACATCTCACCATCGGTCTTGATCCAATGGCCATGACAGATGCGTGGGGAGCAAGTTCTTTCACAAAACCATGGGCTGGTATTGCAAATCTGTGGGTGGTTTGCAATTTGTGGAGAGGATGAAGCTATGGAGACATGGTCTTGATCCAATGGTTCAATTTCCATCCTGCCATGTGGCAACTTATGGGTATTTTGAAATCTGATCCATGGTTAAGATGTACTGAGCGCATAAGCACCCATAATTTGTTGTGCTTTCTTACATCTTGCATTCCACAACTCCAATTATACTGTCAAATGAGGGCTTGCCATGTGGCTTTGGAGGGAGAAGTTTGGCTTGGCAGGTGGGACCCTTCTGATGTGGCAGTGGAGAAGGTAAGAGGTAGTATATTTGTTGCTTCCTTCTTCCTTTTCATACTCTCTGTGTGATGATTTTGGCGCCAAAATGAGGCAAGACAAGTGGCAATCATCAAATGGCCCATAAACTATGGAGGACTGAGATTCAGGGAGAGAGTATCCTGAGGTGTTTAGTAAGGCAATAGCTGGCCTCTTAATCCTCTCCATTTGTATAGAGGTGTGCAGTTTCTGTGGTAATTACCATCATATCGTTTATGTGCATTTGGTGTATGTATCATTGTCTCATGGAACCCACCAGTCAGCAAGGCTGTTTCACCAAGCATAGGTGAGGCACAACAAGGGTATAAGAGGTATTAACCAAGTGTTCCCACATTCATTCAACTGGTTCCATGGCTCAAAAGGCTCCAGGCAGTCATTTATGGGTGTAATTTCCCTTTTTACCCCTCTATGACCCATAACTGATCCATTCATTTAATCTTGTTTGTTTTACTTAACTAATTTCATCTTCTGTTTGGTGGCAAGATAGCATATGGCAGCTGCTATAACATGATCTGTATGTTGCCTCTTTCATCATCACATAGCTGGGCCCATAATGTTTGAAGCACCAGCTGCTGGTCATCACTTTTTTTGTTTCACCATTACTTGTTTTGTCATTTACTTCAACAAATACCCCTTCTGCTTTTCTCTAGATTAGGCAAATGTTGTACATGTCACAGTGTTGACCTCCACCAAAGGGGCCATATGTAATCCATGAATTGTCAGGGGGCAATACATATGAAATCTGAGCGTCTTCCTTCCAATGTGTAACATCTCACCCTTCAATTGTCATCTGATGGCAGGGATAGTTGCTTTGGGGGTCAAGTAATCCCTGTTTTGTCTTCACTGTAGTAGAAAACATATGGAAAAGGGAGGGGCAGAATTGGAATACAGGATTTTTATGCCTTCATGGATGTGCATTTTTCCTTTGTCTCCCCCTGCAAATACCTGATTTGCCCCTGTCTGCATACATCACTTGTCCTTGGCTAGTACATGCTCTTATGAAGAAAAGTTGCGCTCATCTCAACTTTTACTTCTAGCTTTCTTCAGATCAAGCGGTTGAGAATAGATAAAGACCAATTATCTCTCCCTGTAATGCATTGGTTGCAAGGAGGTACAACTGACACAGATAATGACTCGAAGCTTTTCTTTTCCTCTCCAGTCCCTTCAATTGCATTGTCTTTGAGGCCTTTATTCACTGGAACCCATCAGTCTCAGTGCAAATATTGTCACAGCGCTTCTCTGCACCTCTTTCATCTCTTCCATTCGCACACTTATATCCAATAGAGTGCTGTGAATCCATTTCCAGAAGCAGTTTCTATTGTTTATTTCTCTTTTACCGAAACTGTCACCATGACCAAGAGCGTCGTTGCCTTCTCTGAGTCGAATTGATCTCGAATTCCTTGTCACAATCCCTCTTTAATCTCCATAGAAGCTTCCCAGGTACTTGAATTGCTCAATTCATCACTCTTTCATCGCAATTTTCCACAAACTATTTCCGACTTCTCACATTTGTTTCTCTGAAATTGTTTGGTTCCAGAGACCCTTGCCACTCGAATTCGGTGTCATTGGACTCGTGAGGTCGTCTTCTATCCAGAGGTACTACCAGTTGAGGCAGAGACGGCGTGTAGCGGCGGCGAAGAGCATCCCCACGCCGGAGAAGAGAGAGACTTCGTACGGTCTGTCTTTTTCTCTTAATTTCTTTTCTTTTTTGAATCAAAATGGTGGGGACCACAGTTACAGCCAATAGGAGAGCGCCACCTGGCTTTGTTAATCCAGAAAAATGAAATCACGAGCGGGGCCCATCTGTCAGTAGGGAATAGTGAAATTAAATTCGGATTGGGCTGAGTTTGCTGATGGGCTTTGGCATCCTCTTTTTCTTTCGTTTTTTTTTTCTTTGGGCCTACTTCGATTTGTTGATTTGTTGAATATTAGGCCCGCATATATGTATTTATATCTCTCCGTTAATGATGTAACTATAAGAGACATATTGTATGATCCGACAGTCGGTTTGGTAATCCATTTTGTGCATTGACACCTAAAATTAATATGTTGCCACCCTCCTGTTGACATATATTAATTTAGGCCCGGCATTTTGACCGATATAGCCCAGAATTATGTAAACTTCAAATAGTCTTGTTTGGGCCCTCGTTTTATTCTTCATGGGTCTGATTATAGGCCTACAGTCGGACTGTGATTCCGCATGTATCTATCTTTCAGACTTGATGATCTTTACTTTAGTACTGTCAGAGGTCTGGCCCGTCAATTAACTATCCATTTGGGCCTAATTTTAGATGTCATTCTCCATTTATTAATTTATAGCCGAAAATTGAAGGCAAACAAATATCAACCACATTAGCTTAACTCTCCTTTTTTTTTATGCCTTTGCTACTTTCTCAGTTCTTCCGGCATGATTGAATATCCAGGTCATAATTCTTGATCCATCCTAACCACCTTCGTTGTCGGAATTGTTATTTCTTATGAGTGAAAATGTACTTGTATTCTTACGATCCGTGTAAATTATACATTCCCTTCCAAATCTCGAGAATAGGTATCATCATCATCAATTCTTGATCATGAGTTGATAACTTTTCTTCACGTGATCCGGACTGTCGAGATTTAAGAGCAATGACATCGCTATCTTGAGGTATGACACAACTCAATCTTAGTTTACACACATCGTGTAGACGGTATCGTCTTTCCGCATTAATAGCTTCATCCAGGACAAGAACCGAAGTTAATTGATTCTTTAGTTCTTGCAACATCCCTCAGGGGTTCTTTTCACACAACATTCGATTCCTTTCGTAGGAGTTGTGTAAGGGGCAGCTAACCAATATAGTTAGGAGCAAATCGTTGATAGCATTCGATCAGTCCAGGAAACTTCTTACTTCAGTCTTCTTTGTAGGGGGTGTCCATTCTAGCTCAACTTTAATCCTGCTTGAATCAATTGCGAAACCACCTTGTGGAATAGTGTGACCGAAGATTGAGATGTTAGTCGCATCTAGACCATCCTGTATATGGGTTGTATCCATGTAATCTTCTTCGTTTCCTTCTGAAGTGATTTGCACATTCCTCTAGATTTCAGGAATGAATCAAAATAATTCCAATAAGGATTACTTCACCACTATACAACATATTCCGAAGTATTCTGCTTGATAGATTCATAGGACAGCTTGAGCATTAGCCAAACCAAAGGGCATAGCTTGATACTCCGGAACAAACTGCCTGTGCTATATTATTGGATGTTATTCTCAATTGACGATAAATCCATGGTGAGTCGAACCGAGAATCCTTGTCATTAATCAGGCAAATCATTAATCCGAGATAAAGGATTCTTGGCTTCTTATAATGACCTTATTCAACTTCTGATAATCCATGCATAATTGAAGTGTCTCCTCTTCTTCTCTGACAGCTAATTCCGATGTTTCTCAAAATGAAGTGCTTGATTGATTATATTTAAATTCTTTCATCCGAAATTTCTCTAACGGCCCTTCTAGTTCCATTGGTTTCATAGGTGTCTTCTGGCACAACTTCTTGGATAAAGATTATTCCTCAGTTAGATGACATATTCCGGAACACCCTACTTAGCAGATTCATATGGCAGCTGGAGCATTAGTCCAACCAAATGGCCTAACTTGGTACTCCGAGTGCCAATAACAACTTCTAGCATCATCGGGTTTTATCTTTGGTCTCTGCTGATATTAATCGGTTGTCCCATCCATGTTAAGTTAAACTAAGAATCCTTGCAATTGATCTAACAGATTATGGATCTGATATAGAGGATTATTTGTTCCTATAATGACCCTGTTTGCATCTCAATTAATTAATGTGTAGACTAAGTGTTTCGCCTTTCTTGCTGTCAGATAGTACCGATGCTTTTCAAGGTAAAGTGTTCGACAAAGTAAATCTGCATCTTTCCGTCAGAAATTTCTCCCATTGCATCTTCAGTTTCCTCATTTCATAAGCGTTTTCTGATGTGGCTCCTTGAGATAGAATTTGTTCCATGCTCAAGGTTTAATAAAGCTTCCCGTTGTTTGAGAATAGATCTAGATATTCCATAACAGTTGGTATCCCGGCTACTTCTGAAGTTTAAGCACAACACTGTTGACCGTCATCAGATAAGCTTTACACCCAACTTCGATCAATTGCTTGATTTCCATTGCAGAGGTATAGGGGATAAAATTACCATATTCTTTACATCGTGAAATGATGGTGGTGTAATTAAATAACCCAGGCGTACCTCTTTTACTGAACAATTAATAGTTGCCAAATGTCTGGTCAACAAATCAATTCTCAATAAAATATCGTACGGGGTTATATTTATGACCAAAAGGTCAATTTCTGAATTCCTTACCTGTCACTCAGATTCTTTTCTTCATTAGACTTCTTTTCCGAGAGTCATTTGCCCTTAGAGAGTCTGAACTTTCATCGCATCCTTAATTGTTATGTCCTTTGCCTAGACCGCCAGTTTACGGTACTTTCAGAAACCGATTCACAAGTTTTCCTATCAAAACCATTCCTTGTAAAATCCAGGCAGCATTTATTAATTTCAGATTCGCAGCGTTGATTGAAGAATATAAAACTAATTTTTCTTGCTGTTTAGGTAAGGCCCGACACACCGTTAGACGGGATTTAATGATTGCTAACCCTTCATTTGCAGCTCATTATCCTTCGTCTTTACGGAATAACGGTGGTCTAAGATGATCAGATAGGTCTACCTGACATCAGAATTCATCCTTCTTCATGTTCGTTGCATGCCGCTATTCGTCGACCACATTCATAGCCGTTGTTATACGACTATTTTCATAATCCAGAAGCTCCATTGGAATGTCTTTTCAGAACTAGATCGGTAGTGAGTCATTTTGATTTAATTTCCACAGAAATCTAACATTTCAACGTCAGATTAAGTCGGATACAGAAATTCTTAGACGTTTTCTCTCTCAAGACGTTTCTAACCCAATTTCACCCAGATTCCAGCAGATTAAACTGTCATGCTACGATTTTTATCAGAAAGTTGTGCATTTGCTCTGATACCACCCCAGAAGAGTCTGTCACACCCCGACCGACTGGACGTGACACCCCTTCCGCCACGAGAGCGACGAATCGTTCCCGTAAGGCTACAGACGGATAGTGTAAATTTTTTTTTCATTTTATACTCCATTTACTTGATTTTGGCCCAAGGAATGCACAACTAACGGATAAATTAAATTACCTGGTTGCAAGTGCGCAGAATCGTAGCAGTACATTTTAAGCTGGGAATCTTGTCTTTCAGTTGAAAGCATCCTTCCATTTCTAAAGAATTAAATCTTCACATCTCTCACTCACCTGGAACCCCCAACCGTTGAGGAACACATGCAAAACAAATATACGGATGAGAACAAATCTCAGTGCGGGTTTTAGTTCCAGTACGCGGATCTTGGTACGAACCGGTAACGGAATTAATACCCTTATATTTAAAATTCTTTTGAGAGTTCAGTTTTCTTAATGCACATACGCTCTTTTACAAATGTTTCTTATTGTGGAAAACCTTTTTTATTAAATGAATATAAATCATTCTCCAAGATTTTACAGAAAGACATTTTGAAATCCCAGATGAACTTTAGTACAAAAACATTTTGGAACCCAATGGGTTCCGGTACTGTAAGCATCAAGAAAACAGTTCGATTTTAGACATTTCTCAATATGCCATAATGCAACAGATTCAAAAGCATAACCATCAGTGGTTCAATACACTCAGGTTCTTACGGCCTATCAGAATCAGAATCAGAAAGAACCCTTCCCACACCTAGGTCCAACCCTAGGTACAGATTTTCAGAGGGAAATCTAGTAATTAAAGCGCTAATAATTCTGGCCGGACGGGTAGATCAGTCCCACTCCGGTGAGTGCCACAGTTCAGTTTATTGTTATGCTATGCAGACTGAGTAAGAATGGTCCGATTTAATTCGAGTCTGATTCTTCTATCACAAAAGAAGATCATGTAATCAAGTCAGTTTACGGAAACCATTCCAGTCCTTTGATAAGTCTGACGGTCCAAATCAATTAACAAACGGATGTCAATGTCAGACTTATTATATTTAACTGGTCAAAACGGACAGTTTGATTCAACATGCAGTTTATTATTTATCAGGGCTTATATTGCCTATATGCACAAGAGAATGCATTTTCAATGATTGATCAACATGCTATGCATAAATTTAAAAATACCGAAATCCGTGTTCTAACAAAGAAACCGCGTATCCGCACCTTCAGTCGTTACCCGCTTGCTCCGAATCCGTTCCTGTTTTCAATTCACAGATCAAGTACCGTTAATATTTATTTAACGGGTTCCTTTAATCTGGCGGTAAACCGTAATTAACAAGGTCTGGTAATGTAACGGTAACTAGACTGTTCAGTTTGGTTCCAAGTCCCATACTTATTTACTGTGTGATAATATTTAGTTAATTATATTTAGTTACTTCTCCAATCATCAGAATTAATATTGAATTACGTTTCCTAATATCGAAAACAGAACCAGAATCAGAAATCAGAAATAGCAGACAGAAAAATTAGGAAACGTTTAAACTCAATAAAACGCATCAGAAATATCAAATAGAAAATGTAAATCAGAAATTTGTTTATTTATTTTGCGGGATCAGAAGTCTGAATTAATTGCCATCGTATCTGTTCATTTAAAAAGTCAGACTGTTAATCATCATTTCCCTAAAATCCGTCAATCGAGTGCTAGACTAATTACATTGTTTTCAAGTCATTTAGTCTAACTAATTATCAAGCTCAACAGAATCATTAGCCCACTTAATTATTTTGATTAAGCTTTAATTTAATCCGAAAGCTTAATTGTTTTGTCTAAGCCACAATTAAATCTCTTTTAGTATTTTACTTAGCCCACGGAATACTTAACCCACGGTTAATTTAATTCAGCCTATCAAAAATTAAGTCCAGCACCAATTCATAAAGCACCAGCCTAACAGAAATTCCCACGCAAGCCCAACATTACAAGCCCAGAAAACCCAACGGCATCAATCAAGATCCGATCCACAAATCCACGCCACAATTTCACAGAAGCCCACAAAAATATTATAAGCCCTTCTGATTTTCAATAAGACCCCCAACTTTTAGTGTAACCCTCTCAGATTACAATTAAGCCCTCGGTTTTATTCCTTTAGGCCCTCAGAAATTGATTTTATTGCATTTTTCGTCCCTGGGCCTATCAATCCTTCGACAGAGCATACCAGATCACATCCTAGCGTACCACAAACTGGTACAAAATCACCAACCACCTTCTTACTCCCTGGGACATGTTCTACATGCATTAATTATGCATATAAACTGTTAGAAAGTAATAAAACATCTCATTTACACACGATTTTGTATTAACTTACATGTATATAATCTATATCAGCATATACCTCCCTTACCATATCTCTTATTAACCTGACAAGGCTTCATATGCACACACACATGGACTATAAACTTGACCCACTTCAGATATTATTAAAACTCATGACATTGCTGAACACCAATGAGATAACTATGCAACTAAGTACTAATTTATATGATGAATACATATATATTTATATGGAGTCAATAACAATCAGAGGTTCTATCTTGCTTTATGTGACAGCACTGAACATACAAATAATTTACCAACTAGTTTACTTAAGCCCATGACCCACAACTATACATGTATTCTACTCATATACTTAGAATATATTAATATGAGTTTACTAATATCATAATTAGGTGCTTACTTAACACAGTGCAGCAACTTGGTTAAGCCTAAGTATAGTTATATAATATTATCAACATAATGTCTAAACTATCAGATATTGACTGACACATGTATACAGAATTTGATATGTTCATAACTTAATGAAACTGACCCAAATATTCAGATACTCCTAAACATACTTATATTAATATTGACATGAAATTTATATTATCAGATATATATATATATGCCAATATGATTCCAAGATACTTCCTAACTATCTCCCCACAGTTCTCATTGCAGTAACTATAACCTCATAACAAAGCACATGTATACTTACTGTTATTTCTTATAATGTGCAATCCTTTACTCTAGCACTTATATCTTCCTTACTCAGAATTCATTTGCCAAACTATTATATAGTTAAATATGTATATACCCATAGTTGATTACCCACTATTCCAGAAACTGACACTTCCCAAAACTCAACAGAAACCAATTCCAAGGTTAAAGTTAGTACTTGATTACCTACAAACTGTAAACTTACTTCCACAATCAATTACTAGTATCAATAAACGTTTATCAGACCCACAAATAAACTCCTAATATGCTTGAACAATCTACTAATTAAAGACAGAAAATTATATACCTCTTCTCTTGATTCTTCCTAAATCATCGCAAGAGCTTAGATCAAAGCCAACCCAAAGGAAAGCTCGTCCAGAACCCAGACAGCTCCAGTCTTTGCTTGCTCCATTGCCTCCGTTTCCCCTTCTCCTTCTCCCCCAATTTCCCGTAATTTCCATATCCCAAATTGAACCCCTTTATATAAAATTACCTGACTTGGGCAAGAGGAGAAGCGAGGGGATATCGTGGCAGTGAGGAGAAGCTATCCACGTCACTAACTGCGGCGCCTAGATGGAGCCAAAGTGCTCGGATAGAGAGAGAAGGGACCCATCTCCTCGTGCTACAGACACAACCAAAAAGAAGGTGTCCTTCTCTCATTTGCCAACTCGAAGGTCACCGCAACCTCGTCCAATAAGCACTCGACACAGAGATACAAAGGGATAGGGCTCGGAAGGAATTCACAGAAAAGAAAAATCGGAAGAAGAAGACACAGCTCGGCGGAAGAGACGAAGTCTCTCTCTTCCTCCGTATTAATTTTATTAAATGAACCCTTGATCTTCTGTGGCGCAAACTGTGTAGCTAACTAAGTAGTGAGCTACTGACCAGTTATTTGCAAATTAACTATTTCACTATTTAATCAAATCAGAATTATTCAGAAGTCAGATTAAAATGGCAATTATACAGAAAAATTCTATAAATTATGAGGAACGTTTCTATGTCCTCAGATCAGAAATTTCCGCAAAATTTACTGTTACAATTATTTATTTTCTTTATTTCTTGCCCATACCATTAATATCATTTTATAAAAATTATTATCAGACACACAGGGACTTGGTTTACCGTACAACAGTCACAGTTGTTACAGGTGATAGCAGCTTCTTGCCAACAACCAATCAAGAGAAAGATACACAGTCAATGTCTGGTCTAGACATGGCTCAACTGCCCCCTCCCCTTCTGTCCCAACTAGACAAGAGTTTGATATCTTTTTCATTTCAATTTCTGTCAGATGAACAAGGGGGCAAATTTCGCCCAGGATCTTCCAATATCTCTGAAATTATCTAGCATTGAAACCTTAACAATTTGTTTTCTGTACCTGGTTTAAAAAAAAAAGAATAGGATTTGTTATTTGTATTAAATTGACAAAATTATGTTAACTCCTTTCCCTAACTTGTAAACTTCTTTTATTTATAGCAAGATTAAAGAAGAAAATGTTTTTATAGCCCTTACCGTGTACAATATATGTTTAGTAGAGTTTACAAGACTAAAAGAAATCAATTTTAATATATAATTAATGTCCGATATTTTTATCAGTTAATGAAACGTTTTTATTTCATATAAAAAGTGATAACTGGAGCAACATATATACCTTTAAAACTGGAGCAACAAAAACATTAAATTATATTCAAAGGATCTAAATCTTAATTAAAGAGAGAGAAAATAAGGAGGGACAATAACATGTTGATTCCATCAATTAAGGCAAGACAAAATTTCATGTTATAAGAACCTTAATAAACTAAGTACATGGAGTCCAACACAGATGGTCAGTGGCTCCGTCCTTATCCTAGAGGTAAGAGGTTCAATTCCCGTTAGACGTGGAATAAGTAGATAATTAGTAGAAAAGGGATAAACTATAAGTTACAGAGTGAGCTACAGCCTCTATAAATAAATAGCCTCTTATTTCAAAAAAAAAAAAAACCTTAATGAACTTGGTAGTTAATAATTTTTGTGCTGATTCTCGGTCCACCCTATAGATAAATAGGACTCCGAGTCTCCGACTTACACAGCTCTTTGAAATTGTGACACCTCTTTGTTCATAATTAAAAGTATGTCAATTACCAGTAATATGCTATTGTATCTCAATACAATCAGATCTCTCATAATAGTTGCAATGATTTTATGATTTTATTGGTGATACCACCACTACGCGAAATTTCCTGTTCTGTAACGTTCAAATAAATGGATCTGTAACGTTTATGGGCACTTTACAGTACCCTCCGTCACAAAGTTAAAAAGCGTTATAAATCTGTAACGCCTTTTAAGAAATAGACGTCACAAATCTGTAACGTCTATTTCCTAAAAGGCGTTACAGATTGATGCTTTTAATTTTTTAAATTTCTTTATACGCTTCCTTTTGTAACGTCTTTAACGAAATAGACGTCACAGATCTGTGACGTCTATTTCCTAAAAGGCGTTACAGAAGTTCCAGAATTATATTTTTTATTTATTTTATTCCTTTTCCCATTAACCCTTTTGTAACGCCTAATAGTTATTAAACGTCATAAATCTGTGACGGTTTTTTAATAATAAACGTTACAAATTTATAAAATGTTTTTTTTGTACAAGCGATATTCTGTGGCTAGCCCCATATTGCTAGCCGTACCAACTGGTACATTGATTTTCAATGTACCAAAACAGATTCACATATCAAGCACACATATTCATCATGCAATCCACATATATATATCAAGCACATATCAAATGAAAAAAAACCAATTAAGATATCAATTTTATTTACAAATGTACGACAAATTAAGTTATCCAAATACATTCGAATACATGAATTCCATAAGTTCATCGACGACTTCTCCAATGTTTTCTTTCGTAAACGGTTTTCCAACTGGATCGATTTGCTACAATATTTGATTTAACAAAAACAATAGAAAACATCATATTAGTTGATATATCATAAATTCCCAAACTATTTGATTTTTATGAAACCCTAAATCCTAAGCCTAAGTTAATTATATTATACTACCGGATTTATTTGAAAGTTTGTTAATTATCAAACCCTAAACAAGCCACATCAACTTGTATCTAAACCCTAAACCCCTAAATCCAAAACCGTAAACCCTAATCCTATATTATTTGGTAAACGGCTATTAAACTCTAAATATGAAAATGCAATACCTTGGGTAGTTCTCCGACTCCTCTCACATAGAACAATAATTGTCTCATGGCACACATTGTGAAGTATCCACACTCTGTATTGCCATTTTGCTTCGGAGCCTGAAAATCACAATTCAAACAAATAGTTGATTAGAAAATTGGACTAGTTTCAGAAATTTTAATCTCTAAATTCTAAATCCATAAGATATCGTTAACGTACCTTCAATTCGTACCAGCGTAATATATTAGCTTTACGTATAGCCTTGCCAGTCTTCTCTATCTTGTAAAATTTGTATGCCCTACATGCAATTCAATTAATTAAATTAGAAAAAATAACTATATATATATAATTATTTTCCACAATATCAAATTGTCTATTTAGAATCTAAAACTTACGTTGTTATAAACGGCCTAATTACTAATTGATCTATGGGATTGTCGCGTACCAAGGAATCCACATAATATACTCTCTCTTTGTGGACATCAACAATAATGACTGTCCAATGAAACCTGTAATACATATAAATTATTAATGAATTGAAAGGATACTAATAATTGAGTTTAATAATTGGTCTTACCCCTGATTATACGGCAAAACAAAGTATTGGCACTCCGGATTCTCTGAGAACGTCCTCTTCATGTAACTCACATTAGAATCTTCGTTGGCATTCCAGGTTATTTCAGCTAGTTGATCCGGATCCCATATGGTGATGCTTTTAGAAAACCCAACTTCTTTAGAAAGTTCGATCATCCAATACCTGCATTTATCCAAGACTTCAATATGTTTCCAATTAAATCGAATATTGAGAAAAAAACAAAGTTTGAAAATCACATACCAGGAGTATATCTTGATCATCGATACGTTTAAGCATTCTCGTTTGAAACACTCGACAATATCTCCCAAGTTAAACATGAAGAGACCATTCTCGTGCGTACCCCAAGGGTCGCAATCATGCACCTCAATCGTCTCCTCTCCGACCGGTATAAACTTCAACACCGAGTATAGTTTTCGCTCGGCTTGAGAGAGTTTGGCGAAATATTTGGGCTCGAGAAGCTCGCCGCGATTAATCATGGATACCTCACTCGCGACCTTCTTCGCCCTCTCTATCTCTTTCGTCCCCTTCCCCTTCTCCATCGGCTTCTTTCCCTTTCCATTCGGATTTTGTTGGCTAATTTTCTGTATTCAATGTTTTCAATTAATTAGTTTTACATCAATTAATTTAATGTTTTCAATTTTGTTAAGTATTAATATGAAATTGTAGAAAGTGTGAAATAAAATTGTGATACCTTTTGTCGTGGCTCCACATCAACTGACGGCCACGCGAATAGCCCTCCTAAATTCGAGCCCAGTTGTTCATCTGACGGTTTAGGGAGGTACCAATCTCGAAATTCGTCGTCACATTTTACAAGATGGACATAAGTCTCAGTTGCAAGTAGGGGCTCGTTGTGTACCATCTGACCCACCTGTGACGGTATAATGAACCCATTGGCCACGTGAACACGGCTTCCATCCTTACAATGCAAAAACAGATGGCATTCAACTTGTTCCTGAAATTGCAAATAGATTTAGTTAGATTTTTTATTTACAAAATCATAATGTTCCAAAAATTGCAAATAAATTGATATCTTCATAAAAATGATAAGTTGAAATCAACCTGACCACCGGCACTCGGATCCGGAGGAATGTAGTTTGAACCAACACCTCTAGGCATTGCAGAGTCCACCTCGACCGACAAAACATGAGGTGACATTTGTAAAAATTGCGGTGGAAGTTCAGGTATTTGCACTCCATTCATGACAAACCAAGTCGTCATCTGCTGAAAAGCCTGCTGAGTAGCCTGCTGAGTCCACTCATTTTTCATTTCCTCCCTCACCTCATCCTTTAATTCATTTTTACATCTCTCAGTCACCGCATCCATCAAAGCTGTAATCTGGACCGGTGTCATGCAACCTTCATGCACATCTTTTCTAGGTCTTCTCCCATACAACTTTGTCTGATTGGTCCATCCAGGGGCACCTCTTGTTCTACCAGAATAATCAGGTCTTCCAACCGCCTTACTCAAAACTTCTCTCTCCTCGATTGTCCCAGAATTAAATTCTTGAGACAACGTCACAGACCGACCGAATGCCTCAATAGTCGCTGTATCACCTGAGTTGAAGGTGTAAGAACCTGCATTCAAATCACATTTATAAGTGAAATAATGAAAGAACATTTAATAATGAAAGAACATTAAGTACCTTCAGTCCCTGTAGACACGGCTCTACCCATGAAATACTGAGCACTCCTCTCTTCCAAATCGCCGATGGTGATACTTGTGGAACCGACCCCCTCCGAATTACCTGGTATGGTAATCGTGTCTGTAGGTTTGAATTTACCTTGTAGTCCTTTGTAGCCGGAAGAACCCATCCTGTGAATCTCTTTGTGTTGTTGTCTCAACAACCTTCCTTTTTGTCTTTTTTGCTGATATTCCTCAGTTGTTTTCTTGGCGAAGAATGCGTCCCAATCCTTCTTTGAAAATAGGTATACGTCCCAATCAAAGCTTCACATATGTTCTTGATTATGTGCATCGCATCTAGGCAATGCCTAATCTCCAGAAACTGCCAATATTCAAAATCCCAGAAAATAGACTTCTTCTTCCATATCCCTTTCGGAATCTCATTTGCAAATTTCTTACCAAATTTGACCTCTATGTCCTTGACCTGTCGATATACTGTCTTTCCAGATTTTGGCATCGGGGCCCTGTCATGCTCCTCTTTACCATCAAATCTTTCCTTATCTCGACGGTAAGGGTGGTTGCGGTTCCTAAGAAACCTGCGATGTCCCAAGTAAACATTTTTTCTACAGTTTTTCAGGTAAACAGAATGAGTGTTTTCCTGGCAAATAGGACATGCTTTTGCTCCTTTATTCCTGTACCCGGATAGATTACCATATGCAGGAAAATCATTAATCGTGCAAAATATCATGGCACGGAGATTGAACTCAGTTCTAGAGTTTGCATCAAATACTTTCACTCCCTCATTCCACAATTTTTTAAGATCATCTATTAATGGACGCAAATACACATCTATGTCATTTCCTGGTTGTTTAGGACCTGAAATCAACAAGGGCATCATCAAGTATCTTCTTTTCATGCATAACCATGGAGGAAGGTTGTAAATACACAATAAGACTGGCCATGTAGTTTGACAGCTACTCATGTTGCCGTAAGGATTCATCCCATCTGTGCATAACCCCAATCTCAAATTTCTAGGTTCACTGCCGAATTCTTCAAAAGCACCGTCTATGTTCGTCCAATCCGGACAATCTGCTGGATGCCGAAGCATTCCATCACCTTTTTTCCGGCAATCCGCGTGCCATCTCAACAATTTGGCATCCTTCGCATTAGCAAAGAGCCTCTGAAATCTTGGAATTATTGGAAGATAAAACAAAACCTTTGCAGCTGGTCCCTTACTACCTTCCTCAATCGGATCATCTCTCGGTTTATACCGTGATGCTTTACACTTTGGACATTTATCCAGATCTTTGTACTCATCTCGAAATAATATACAGTCATTTGGACAAGCATGAATTCTCTCTACATCGAGTTTCAAAGGACACAACAATTTTTTGGCCTTATATATTGAATCCGGCAATTGATTATCTTTGGGAAGGAAATCTGTACGCAAAAGTTTAAGCAAAGATGTGAAACTGGCATCACTCCATCCATTTTTGGCTTTCAGATTAAACAATTTAAACACAGCAGTAAGTTTAGACAATTCACAACCAGGATATAACTTAATCTTATCTTCCTCGCGTAACATACCAAAAATTTCAACATTATCAACAAAGTCTGCATCTACATTATTCAAAAATTCATCTAAATCAACATTCAATCCTGTATTGTCTACATTTTCAGTCTCAAACACATCTTCATTATCACATACATCATTTCCATCACCAAATGCATCATTTCCTTCACCAAATACATTTTCATCATCCAATAATACATTTTCTTCCTGATCATGTTGTGAATCGAATACATTTTTACTAGTCCCAACATTAAAAAGTCCCATCCCAGTCTCTCCATGAAGTGTCCACCGAGTATAATTCGGTTGAAATCCATTTCTAATCAAATGAGCTCTCACTTCATCCAAATTAGACGATTTCAACAAATTCTGACAAGAACGACAAGGACAACAAATTTTCTCATCTTCAATCTTTCTCAGATATTGTTTAGCACAAAGCATAAACTCTTCAACACCTTTTAGAAATGCTGATCGATCACTTGAGTACATCCACGTCCGATCCATCTAAACAAGAAAAAAATTTATGCAAAATGTCAGGGTATGAGTCAATTAAGTAATTAATTTTCGGGCCCGGTCACCATCCTAACCCACTCTTTGGATACTCTGTCTCATTAGCGAGCGTACGCTAGATGTAACCTGTTGTTTGAGAAAAATTCGGCAGCATTTCCCCTAATGTTCCCTGAATGCGCCAACACACGATTGATCGTGAGAACGCATCCGTAGGAACATAAAGGGAAATGCCGTCGAATTTTTCTCAAACAACAGATTACATCTGGCGTACCACTCGCTAATCCTAAATGAGACAGAATATCCAAAGAGCAGTCCCAAAAAATGGGGACTATCCGAGATTTAATCCCTAATGGATTAATCTCAGACGGGCAACGACCTAAATTTGGTATTTTTGTTCCGATATTTTTTTGGTCCTATATGACAATACCATTAATTATTAAATGCATATGCAAATTATTAAATGCATGCAAAATTAAGAAATAAAAAATGGAAAAAATCCTAAAGTTTATGAAAAATACCTTAAATACGATGAAATTCTTCTACCCTAGTGATGTAATTCTTCTTCAATGAGACCTGAAAATTTAATGTCAAAAACAAAGTATTCATTAATATTTAAAGCATAAATAAAGAGAAAACCGAAATAAAATAAGAAAAAAAATAGAAAAAAAGAAATAAATTTAATTTCTCCTAACTATTATGTTCTCCTTCTATCTCTCTTTACAAATTTATTTTTTTCAGATTTTTTCCTAATTTTTTCCTATTTTTAAAGTACAAACCGAAAAAAAATAACAAGAAAATACGAAAATATGAAAATTTGTTCAAATTTAATTTTTTTACCTTCAATATGCTCTCCTTCTCTTCCTCTTTCTAATTCTTATTTTTTAATAATTTTTCGATATTTTTGGCTATTTTTTTGGAGAAATTGAATGTGGAAATTCAATGGTGTTTAATTGGTTAGTTGTAGCGGCAGAGAAAAAAATAATGGAGGAGGGAGAAAGGCCAGAAGATCCCCCCGTTTTTCTCTAAATTACTGAGGATTTGTAACGCCTTTTATGACGGAAACGTCACATATTGTCCCATTCCATGACGTTTATTACAAAAAAAACGTCACAGATTTGTGACGCCTTTTAAGTAATAGGCGTTACAGAAGGCATGGAATATTTATTAAAAAAATCTCCAATATTATCTTTCGGCGGAAAATATCTGAAGGAATCTGTGACGTCTTTTAAGTAATAGGCGTTACAGAAGGTATTAATAATATTAAAATAATCTCCTTGGATTCTTTTGGCGAAAAATTAACTGAAAGAATCTGTGACGCCTTTTGTGAAGTAAACGTCATAAAAAGTCCGTTAGCTTCTGTGACGCCTTTTACGTAAAAGGCGTCACAGATCTGTGACGCCTATTTTGTAAAAGGCGTTACAGAAGGCCTGCATGTTTTTTTTCTCTTTAATGACGGGAAATTCTTATAACGTGTTTATATGGAAAGCGTTACAGATTGAATGAGGATTTTCCCGCCAACTGGTCCGTAACGTGTTTTACAGAAAACGTTACAGATGGCTTGTTACAGAAAGCCTTTTTTGTGGTAGTGCACCGGCAAAGAATAAAAACAGCACAGCTGATTCGCTACCGTTCATATTCATTTATTCTGTCCTAGAGAATAAATATTTATAGGGAAATAGTGGAAAGAAAAAAGAAGTCTAAGAACTTAATAACAGTGAATGTTAGTAAATTATAATAGCCTAGTCATTGGACCAAGAGTATATATTATTACATAAAAAATTTGGTACAAAAGCTTCGCGTTATTTTTGTTGAAAAATAATGCTCCATGCCCTTAAATAGAAAAAAGTGACGAAAAAAATAAAATAAAAACCATATAAAAATAAGTTAAACAAAAACTAAGAAGAAAAAATAAAGAAAAAAGGAGAATGAGCAAACGGCAACAGCACCAACAAAACATTAAGTCCAAAACAAAGTTAGTATATGCTAGTAATGTATTAGTGTTTTTATATAGTATTAAAGGAGAACTTTAAATGTCCACAGTTTGGTGTCCCCAAATATTCCAAAAGTCTTTTTTTTTAATTACGTTTTCAAAATATAAAATTCAAAACTCGAATCAAAACCATTGATCTTATTCAATTTAATTAATGAGAATGTATATTTTTTATATAAGGTTTATGAAATTTGAAGTTTATTTGATGCTTGACCGAGATGCCTGAATATGAACATACAAAAATTAATCTATCATATTTAATTAAATTTGCTCATTATTCAAAACATGTGAGTCGTTAAATTGAATAAGATCAATAATTTAAATTCAACGTTATAAATTTATATTTTGAAAAATAATAAAAAAATGAATTTGGAAACATTTATGGAGCAATCAAATGATGAACATGGGAACTCTCGTCATAGTTTTATGATTGGATTTTATCTCATATGATTAGTAACCAATATAAAAATGCAGATTCTTTCTAGAAAATGAAGAAAGGAAATAAATTAAAATAGAAGGAAAAAGGTAAAGAGAAGAAAAACTTTAACGCACCAATTATGAACTGTCAGGAGAGCTTCGCATTAGTCGTTATAAAAAAGTAATCATTTATTTGTATAATTTTTCTTGGCAAATTCAACTGAAGAAGTTTCAAAAAAAAAAATAAAAATAAAAATAAAAATAAAAATAAAAATAAAGATATGCAAAGTAGTGTAGATCCTGATTTAGTGGCCTAGCTAGACTAGGAAAACTTATTTAACCCAATAAGCCTCAGAAAAATCTAATCCGAGATCAAACGGCCTAATTTCGTCCTGAATATCAATTGCAGAGGAGAATGTTGACCTGACTGAGGATCTCATGCTGTTTATGCCTTTTAGTTCCAAAAAACACACTATGCAACACGACGGACTGCACAAAAATCATAACGAAGAAACAAGGAAAAAATATCTTCTCCAAAGCATACTGTCTGATATTATAATCCAACGGTCGAGAATTATCAATTTATCCATCCATTCTTTTTTGATTGAAATTTATCCATCCATTCAATCAAAGATGACTGCACAAAAACCATGGGATAAATGATTGTTTCTTTGAATATTGCTGCGGCACAAGCAAAGATAAATGATTGCGTGGCTCATTATTCGACCCGTTGACACTAATTTAGTCCCGTAAGGCCATAACACCTTTCATCTCGCATATTCTGCCAATGAAAAATTTGACCAGGTCTTGTGAAGAATGCTCCCAAGCCTTGAACACCCAAAAAATGAGAAAAAAAAAAAAAACAGCAGAATACTCAATTTAGCTAATCCTTTTCTTAATTTCTCTTTTTATTTTGATGAATTGAATTGTTTGGTAGTGTTTTAGCTTTTATTTCCTTATCTTTTAATTTCCTCTTTGGAATTTAACACAAATCATATAAGATTATCACATTGAATATAATCTTGACAAAATATCATTTGTTTCACATGCAAGTAGTGAACGCCTCTAAGGGCCGGGCCGGGTTCTCGGGAGGCCGGGTCTAAAAGGGCATGCTGAAGGGCCGGGCAGGGCCGGACTTAGGGAGGCTTTTGGAAGGGCCGGGCTTAGAAGGGCTTAAATATGAAGATTGAGCCTGGCCCTTTTAGGCCCTCCGGGTTTCAAGAGGCCGGGCTCGAAGGGCCTAAAGGGCCTGAAGGGCCGACGAACAAACAATATTTTTCTTAAAAAAATTCGTTTAAACTATATTTAAAATATAGATATTTTATTTATAAAAGACATAAAAATAGTATAAAATATTTAAATATAAATTGTAAATTTTATTTTTCATCTTTAATTTGAATTTACGATGAGTTATATTATAACGACATAGAAAAAATTAAATAAAATCAGTTTTTGTTAATATACTAATGAATTAGAATAATTGAAAATTATGAATGCATGAAATAACATAACATAAAATTTGAGAAATATATATTTTTTAACTTGTCTTAGCATCAATATGTTAAAGAAATTTAATATTATTTAGAATGATCAGTTTAGTTTGGATTAGATTTGATCAGATAAGATCTACTCTTGAGTTGAGATTATGTCTGATTCTTCATAAAAGCCTGGCCTCTCTAGGCCCTGGCCCTTCCAAAGCCTGGCCTCTCTAGGCCTCTCTTCGGCTGAGATTGTGGCCTGGCCCTTCCTAAGCCTGGCCTCTCTAAGCCCTGGCCCTTCTTAAGGGCTTAAAGAGGCCGGGCCGGGCCGGCCCTTTATTTCAGAAGGGCTTGGCCAGGGCCGGGTCGAGGGCCAAAGGCTTTTGGATGTTCACTACATGCAAGTGTAGATCTTACCTTTCCCTTGACATTGAATGCTGTAATGAGATCTTTTCTTTGGAATTTAAAGAATGAACAAAATAAAATCCCCTTTTCTGATTTGGTTCCACCTTTGGCAGTCTGCTTTTATTTCGGTGTTTTGTTTTTTGTCGCCAGAAAGGAAATGGTTCAATTAATGCCTATGTACTGAAAAAAACCTACTTGGAGCAATTACATTGGGTTCCGAGATCATTTTGGGCTTTTAATTTTACTTTATTTAATATATATATCTTTACTTCATTATATGTCAGTAATGTACCAACCTTCATGATTTACATCTCAGCATAATTCCTATGAAGTACATTATAATTTTCTGTTGACAAATACAGCTAATTTGCATCCTTTGTCTCCCAAATTAAACCCCCCAAAGAAAAACAAAAAAGAACACAAAATAGATGTCGCCTGGTCCTCTAGCTTCAATTGAGCCAGTCAAGCAGACGTGAAAAGTATACGTATACTATATGCACACAGTGTATTTATATTCATATTTGATCTACTAAACTGGTCTGAGTCCATGTTTCAAGGCAGCCTGCCAGACAATGTCGATTCGATGGACGTCGATTGCGCCGACCTCATGGTATGTATAACCTTCCAAGAAATGCACTATGCCGCCAGCATGGCATGCATGGATTACTCCCCGTTCCAGCGTGTACTATTTTTTATTTTCCATGCAAATGGGAAAAGAGTGAGATCTCAACAGAGGAAAATAGTTGGCATGTCACTGTATGCATGTGACAAACATATCATGTGCCTAACTGTGAAATCTCTGGTTGCCCAAAATGGAACCTGAGTCGCTTATGACACAAGTCTGGTAACTTGGTACTTGAGAAAAAATTCGTAACTTAACATTGGATTATGTTTTTTATTTTATTCTTTTGTTTTAGTTTACAATTATCACCCTGTAAGGTAAAAATATTGATGTATAATGTCCAGACTTAATAAGTGCTCAAGAACTATCGTGGGATTAATCATATGAAAATATACAAAATTCCGGCCAATCCTTGCTGAAACAGAAAAATAGTATCCACCTTAAAAGTGAAGATCTCAAAACATGAACTCAATTGTATCCAACTGAACAAAAGTGAAAAAAATATTGTACCTCGCAAGTCCCTAATCCTTCAACATCCTCAGGTAATCTCATCGCAGCCAATTTCCCGTACGTGCAATCGCGTCGAAAGCTGATGATTGGCGGTACAACAAACTGATGAAAGTGTGTTCCTGATGGGGCCCACCTCTGCTCACGTGGAGACAGCCATTTTCCAACAATCCATGTCTGGCATAATTCTCTTTTCATTAGAATTATTGCCAAAAGATAGAATAATCAGCTGTACTGATGATTATTTGAAAAAGAGAAATGTACCTTGCAATGTTGAGCCGACTGGTACTTGGTGACTTGTACCAGGTATTGTCGATACTCTTCTGGGGCTTCCTTCTGAATCGAGTTAAATCTCTCAACAGATAGTGTAAGCATCTGTGATTTATTTATTTTTTTTCATTAAAGATTAGAGTCTTTAACTATAAGCATTTAAGAATCAAATAATGAACTAAACATCAGGAACTGACTTTGGAGTAAAATTTTTGCGATTTAAACTTAACAGAAGAAATAATAATAAAAAGTCAATTAGCTTACCATGACTCGAACTCTTTTCTTGCATAGATAAAGAGCAATGGCGCGTCCAAGCTTTGAGGTGGCACCTGTCAAAAACACCTCAGTTGTTCCTTTTGGTATTTCATTGATAATGACAGCAGCTGTTAGTGTGTTCCCATGAACGACACGGACTTTCAAATCAGGGTGCTTCTTCACAAACAATGTACCTCCTCCGTTCAATGCTTCATTCTGCATTATTTCATGCATGAACATTGTGGTATTAGATGATTTTTCTTCCTTTTATTTTTGTTTTCCTAAAATTAATCTTGTTTGTCAATCTCTTCCTTCCTTCACAAATTGCTACCTTTCTGGAAAATAATTGACCACCGAAAACAGAACCCGCAAAGTATTACCACCAAGCTACCTAAGAAGTCCTACCAGAGATGGCTGTCAAAATAGTATGTACCCTATGATTAATTTTTTTGTATTTGTATAACATTGTCTTGTTTACATGGGCATTCTTTGGCAGTTTGCTGCGTTTCTTCTTTGACTCTACAATCAATTGATTATTTCCTCTCGTAGTGTCCAAAAAATGGCATCAGTAATTAAAACAGACTTTCACTGTCCAGTTTATCTAAAAAAAAATTAAAACAGACTTCTTGTCATCTTGGATTTGTGGTCTAAAGACCTCACTCCAGAGGAACCCACAATAAAATCTACCATTCTTTGAATTAAATTAAAAAGTAGGAGGCCAAATGGCTGCAATAAATTAGTATTCAACATTTGTTTTCATGTCCAAACTTAATCATGAAATGCCCAGAACGCAAAGGGATATTTTTAATTTTCCTTCCCCCATTTTTCCCAAAGAAAGACCTGCTCTTTAATTGGTTTTGATATGAAGATAAATATGAAGATCCATAAACTATGAAATAGAAAAAAAGGGACTTTAGCAGAACATTTTATTTGTATGATGTTATTGGCGAGAAATTGGGACACAACACAGTTATACTTATTTTCTCTTTATTGTGAGCATGATAGCAGAAGCGCATTACATCTTGTAGTACTTAATCAATTAGGTACGCGTGCAGGATAACTAATAGAATGTTTAACATGAAGAACTAAAAAATGCACAACAAGTGTAAAAATAAATGACCCAAGTGTGGAAGCAGTTCTAACTATATGAGATCAAGATGAATCAGATCTGTTCATGATTGCAAAATAAAATTAATCAATGAATCGGTCCCCATAGAAGCAAATGAAGTTGAATAGGGTATCTCATTTTATTGTGGCACTCTGGCACATGAGATGTGTGATTTCCATCTCCAAAAAGGGGAGAGGGGCTGATAAATTAAGGGAACCAATGGAAAGTGAAGAAACACCAACCTTATTCAATGCAGCCAGGCTAAGCACCTTCACCCCCATCTTATCTGCTCTCAGTATCGCCAACTCTATTTGATCATTGATGCCATCCTTGGCAAATGGCAAGAAGTACTGGAAAAAGACAACAAAAGTAATCAGTTAAAAAAAAATGTTAGGAGTTTTTCTCCTCTAGAATTGGTACCTAGCATGATTGGTATTTAAATGTATAATAATCTTCAACAACAAATGACACATAATCAACTACTAAGTACATTTAGTAACATAAATTAAACATTTTCCAATTCACTAGAAAAGGAGATTGGGTGTAAATTATTATAAAGAAAGGACAGGATTGAAAATAAATTAGGAGATTCATTTGATAGAGTTGTGAGTTGTCCCAATCTGCTTGGGTGTTCAAATTCTGCACCAGTACAAGATCTGTACAATGTGTCTGTTGCGCAGCAAACGGACAGAACATTTGAAAGTGGACCCGGATTCCTTGTGCAAAAAAGGCCTAAATTTCAATCAACTACGCACGGCACAACACATTTCAAATGAAATTAAATGAAGGGGGCGTTGGGAAAGTCTGCCAGAGCCAAAAGAGAGCGCTGAAGCAAATGGGCGACGAGGTGGTCGGCGCTCTCCTTTGGGGTGAGAGGGGGAGAAGGAGAAGACTCCAAATGGACCTGTCCATTTCCGTTTCATTTTTTTTATTTTTGATCCAACGGTCCAGATTTTTCAAGATATTAATTCTAATTATAAAATACAATAAATAAGTATATAACTTGGCATAAAAAATGTAAATTACGTGGTTAACAGATTTCTTTTTATCAAAAATTTATATTTATACAAAATATGTTTTAATCATGAAATTTCAATTTATTTGGGTTCCAAATTTAATTTTCCAAAATTTGAAGATGTAATGGCCGATCAATAATCATATATATATATATGTTTTTATTTTATACTTTTTATATTTTATTTATGAGCTTATTTTCAAAAAGAAATATTTTTCCTAATTTTATCCTTTTTCTGATTTTTAATTAAGGAATTAAAAATGGTTTTTTTTTTTTTTGTGAAAACCTAGTTTCTGATCCGATTCACTCGATTTTTTCACAACCGTCCGATTCCGATTTCGATTTTCAGAATCATGATAAAAACTAAATGCAAATAAGAAGAAATAATATATTGTCTTGTAAGTACCTGAAATCCATACCGGGGGACTGCCCAGACCTGATGAAGCTTTCCCCGAAGGTTGTAAAAGGAGAAGAGGAACGTCTTCGACCATGCCCACAACATCAGCATTGAGATGAATGCGCCAGGCCACATGAGGATCAAGATCAGCCTGAACTTATACGGGAGCGATGCTTGCCACCTCAGCACAAATTGGGAGTGCAAAGATTGCGATACGTCCACAACGTGCGCCAAGAAGACAAAATCAGGAACCTGATCATTCTTTCCTGAATAAATTCAATAGCACAAAGAATGTAATTTTTTTTAACAATCTGTTTTGGGGGCATTTGAACATTTCTTTGGGTAAATGCATAAAAATGAAAACAGGTGACATAATAGTAGGAAGAAAATAAATTAGTTTCTGTTTTTTGATGGTGGTAAGAATACTATTAAATAAAAATATTCCAAATAACCATAAACATCTTTTTTTTTTTTTCCCCATTGTTCTTTTGTATGTTTTTGTGTTTCAATTTTTTTTTTTTTTTTTTTTTTTGCCAAAAAATCAACTGGTGACCAGGATGGGCTGGGCTCAAGTGAAGTTGAATGCAACTCTGGCTAAGTTGCAGATTTCAGTGCTTTTCATCGACAATGATGCTTTTAATGTTTGTACTTTGAAATTAGAGCATTAAATTCGTTAATTTAATATATGACAGATAGACCAGAGGGTGTAGTACGCTTATATTTCCATTTGCTAAATTATTATGCAATATATTTTAGTCAGAATTAGCTAGATGCATTATTGCTTTATTGGTTGAATTTTAACAGCTATTTAAAAAGTACATCCACGATCTCCTAATAGTCTTTTAATTTAGAAGAGAAATTCCTAAAATGTTTTCTCTTCTGATTTTTATTATTGTGAAAATTGATTCATCGTTAATCTAAATTTATAAATAATATTCACTTCCTAATTTTTTATTTAGAAATTTTACAGCAATACGTATACTAATGGAAAATAAATATCACTGTTTATTGAAAAATATGAACAGCAAAGAATTTTAAAAATAATGTCACTATTTGTATAGATCTGACTACCTAAATATGATAATTTTTTCTTACTTTTGGTGAATATTTGCCCACGTATGTTGGAATCAGACAAGAACAAATTAATAGCGCTCATTGGACCACTTCTTGTCGTCTCTTTCAACTGTTTACTGTTACTGGTAAGTTACTCGAAGAAATAATTGCACTTCGGCATCTACACAATAACTTATGACATCAAACCCCGCACATATCATATCCCCAAAAACATAGGTTTTGATGTTTCATGATGATATTTTCTCTTATGATATTAAACAAAACTTAACACCTTAAATCAAATACGACAAGGTAAAACCTCTTAATTACTTCAATAAGACTAAGGACAATCAACAAGTTAAGAAGAGCCAAGAATTATATTTTGGACACATTTTGTTATAATTTTCTATATTACAATTAATTAAGGGAGAAAAAGTATGTTTGGCATTTATTGTGTTATTATTTTAATTTTATTATTTTGATATAGAAAAGTATATATTACCACAGAATATAAATAATAAAAAATTAATTAGTGACTCTTTTATCAAATGAAATATGTTGAATTTATGGCACAGAGTACTAAATATATGGAACTTTCAGTTATGGACTGATAAATGTCACTAATGGTAATAAAATTGATAAAAAGCATGCAAAAATTCTTTGTTCAAGTTTGCAGTAGTTTTTTCTATGCCTTATGACTTGTGTACGTGAATTACAACCATTCACAATTATTCTTTATTTAAGAAAAGTTTGGTATAATGAATAAGCAACATTTTTTTTTGAGTTGCCACTTATAAATTATGTTTTTTATAGTAAAAATACATGGTTTCCTTCTTTTTTGAAATATACAAGAGTAAATATATTTATATTGTAAGAGATTTGGGGCGAGAATGCGTCAAATTGCTGGGGCTGTACATCATATTGTAATATAAAACTGGGCAGAAGATAGAGCTCCAAAATTTTTGTGGTGTCAAACTTATATTCATTTTATTTAATTTGGAGATAAGAGTGGAGCCCGCAGCGGAACCGTTTATTTGCTTCGAGCAGATATGTAGCTCCAATTTGACATATCTCCGCCTTAATGCCCCCTTTAAGAGGATAACTACTTAAATTGTATCAACTAGACTGTTGTTGCAACTATCTAATAAAGGTATGATAAGGACATACAAATATATATATTTTTAATAATAGGAAGACCATTGTAATCGAACATGCATCTCATTTTCCCAATAAAATTTGAATCTGATATATATATAAGCTGGTGAAATAGTTCATAATTTATTAAGTGATTAATTAATAACTCGAAGAAACTTCCAATAGGATTGGAACTTTAATGACTCAATAATTTAGAGTCCTTGTGACTAAGTAGTTGTATCCATAAGTTTATTAATAAACTAATCTTAAATGAAATTTAACCTATAGCAAAGTCATTTAATATGCTGAGACACGTTTCACCTTTCACAAATAATTTTTCATGCTAATATCACATCAAATAGTTGAATATAACTTATCCATCTAGTTGAGCCTTTTGCCATTCACTTTCTCTATCATTGGCTCGTTTCATCATTATATTTTTGGATAACATGAAAACGAGATACTTAGATGAAATTAATGGTTGTAAAGCAGTAATACTAGTTACTTGCAACCTAATCGCATTAATTATTTAGAACCAAAGTAAAAGTAAAAGTAAACTATGGTTAAATGCAAATTAAATATGAAGAAAACGGTTGAGTAGGCAAGTGTATATGTGCGAAATGGACATCTAACCTAATTATGTATAATATTCTTTAACTAAGTTGCTAGCTATATTTCATAATTAAGTTAGTTGAATTTAATACCATTCAGTCAATTCAACATGAATGTTTATTTATAAGATTTCCTCACAAAAATAAAAATTTTAAAACCTTTTTTGTCCTAGACGTTTAATTCATAAAACAAGATCTTTTACTTTTACTTTTATTAATTTGTTTTTTAGCATTAAAATCAAGTATTTTTCACTTGATGTTAGTAATTGACATGTGTTCAAACGATGCAAATTATGGCAGCTGTATACTTAGATAAAATTTATAAAATGAAAGAAAATATATGAAAACCAAGCTATAACATTGGGCAGTAGATTATGCATTTCCATTGGTTATTATTATGATAATAAATAAAAATTTACCTGATATTATCTCCTTCTGCAATTCCCACGCCTTTGTATTCATAGTCCCGCCAAGCCAATCAAAAAGTGGCATAAATAGGCAAAAATTGGAGTTCTTCTCGGTATGATGAATGCTATGGTATCTACAAAACAAGTGAAAAGCAGCGATTGGTTGGAGTAATTTAATGTCGGATTGGGGATATTGTCTACCAATCAATTCACCAATATTTAAAAGGAATCTTCAAGTACTATTTTACATGTTTCTGGTCCTTTCAACTTGAAAAAGTAATATATTCTATCCTGCAAATTAATTACTAGCTTGTTTTGTAGAAACAAAGGAATTTTGGAAGGAACAAACATGTGCGGTCAATTTCATTTGACGTGTTAAGGTAAATATTTATTATGTTCATTTCTTGGCAGGCGAAGCTAGGATGAAAAGTGATATGATTGTTATTTAGAGAATATCTATTGTTAACCATAGTTCATTTAGATCTCCGTAATTATGATCGTTTGATCGGTGATTTTGTAAATTGACAAATCTAAATTAACCAATCAAATTTATATATTTATATATATTAATCGATATATATAAATATTTATATATTTTATATATATTATAAACATGAATCGATATATATTAATGGAGCCGTGGTCTAAATTGAATAAAACCAAAGAGACAAGAAATTAATGAAAGCAACTTCACGAATTCCACCAGTGCAATCTTCCCTTTCTTTTTCTTTTTGGTTTAATTTCAGGCCCTTAGCTAGGCAACTTCCTCATCAAGGGAGAATTGCAGACATATGAAACTAACAGTATAAGAAAGTAATAATAATATAATTAACACAGCTCTTGGTCTAATCCAAAACCAACACTAATTATTAAATAATTTGTAAACTAAACCATGTGATTTTCTGGCTGAAATAAGTTGTTACCTATGTATTTTCACCTGTGGAAGTGCAATCTCCATATCACAGGGACATGCAAGTGTAGATTGATGGTGTACTTAAAGAGGAAGAAAAAAGATATATATTTCAACAGAATAAGAAATTAATTATGTTTAAATTCTCAATTGTCGCTTGTTATATAATATATAATATATTCCTTTTCATAAATTCAATTTAACCAACATGCCGAATTGTCGTGTATGAATGTTGTGGATTAACTCTTTCTCAATAAGTGACATGCCAACCAACTTATTTTCATCAATTTAAAATCTAATGATTGATCTGTATGTACTTATAATATATACTCCTCAGCATGAACAAAACAGGACCCAAAATTAAAATAAAATATTGAATAAAGCAAATAATAGTGAATAATTGCCAAAAAAAACAATTAATAAAAAAGTAAAAAGATACTGTACGAAATGTTTATTCAAAAGACATACGTAGGAGTGTAGATGAGGTATCTAAGAACAGGAAATGCCTGAAAGAGACCCACAGAAAACACCTCCACGTTGCTACTTCCCATTCCTCGGAGGAAATCAAAGAGCAAGATGTAGCTAAATAGCAGCCCCCAAGATCCATGGCCCACAAAGCAGGCTCCCAATAGGGGCACACCCATAACTCCCATCAACAGTAGGTGCTCTAGTGGAGTTGCAAAACATGCTGAAAAGGTGCAATAATATAAATTAAGAATAATTGAATAGGACTATTATCTGATTAAATATGATAAAAACAGGGCTATGAATAATATTTTAAATTGAATAATTATGTATTTTTCAGGGTTGTCGTCTGTTTGTTCTCAGACATATTTATTTTTGTCTGTGAATTATATGGTCAGCTTACATTGAATATAAATAAAATGGAGATATGCGAGGTTATGACCTATATTAAACTTAATTTTGAGGGGGGGGGGAGGTAAACGGGGTTATCTTCCTTTGGGTTGTGTCTATAGTTTTCTTGTTATGGTAGAAATTAATTCTCACAAATGTCAATGACAATAACACATGGATTAATAAAAAACTAGGAGTTCCTTTTGACGGAAAGAATTTGACATGTTTTTCTTTTCACTGAATTAAAACATCAGCTTGCTATTGGGGGAAAAAAAATTAAACATTGGAAAAGACTCCAAAATTAATGTTAAACTTTAAGTTAGTGCCTTTAATTAGGGAGTTGGTAATGTATCTGCATTATTTTTTTAAAAAAAAAAATAATGAAGGAAACTTATATTAAAAAGGGGCCAAAAGTGATTGTTTAGTTTTGCCAGACCTGTGAAGGCTTGAGGGATCCTTATTGAGTGATGGAGATAGTGGTAGTTAGAGAAGAGGTATCCTTTGTGAAATTGCCTGTGTGCCCAATAGTACAGAGGCTCTGATATCAACACATGGAGCAGTAATGCTAGGCCTATCCCAGTCATGTCCCAGAAAGGGAGCTGCCTCAGAAAAGGGAAAATACAGAAGGCCAGAGCTCCAATCATGCATTGTAAAATAAAAAAGTTGTCCCTGAAAAGTTAAAAAAGTGTTACAGCAAGTACATATTTTGTCAGGGGCAATGAACATCTAGGCAATTTTCAAATATAAATAGATAAATGATAATTCACCTCTAGGCTCTCTAGCCATAAAAAAAATTCAAAATATGTCTGCAAGCCCTTGTAAGATGATGAAATATTATAAAGTACCAACAACGAATACAAACAGGAGAAGCCTTTGTATACCAACAAAATGTACGTAAGCTAAATCCTACTTCTTCCACACCTTTTTGTTTGTTGTTGAAGAAGATAGAGATAGATTATAATTTTCTCCTAAAAGAGGTACAAGGAAATTAGCAGTGCATACCAATGCCACTCCTTGTCAATTTGTGCAAAATCGATTCCTTCTTTAAAAATACGGCGTTGGCGCGTGAGAAAGTGCATGTTACAGTAATTGACCCAAAGGCCAAAAGTTGCTCCTCTCAATACAAAGAGAAGGAGAAGATAAAAGCACCATTGATCGGGGCTGTTGCTCTCCCATCCCCTTGAGGCCACCACCTTAGCCACCAAAGGTCCATAAAGTAGGTACTACAAGAGTAGAAAACGGAAATCAATAAAGTAAGAACATGCAAAAGTGACAAAAAAATCAATGGGGCATTTAATATGCAATAAAGATAGGATGAGCGTTGAGTAAGAGTGTGTGCCTTGTATGAACCAAGGTTCTCCCATGGCCATGTTGAAAGTGGAGAGGCACCCATGAAAGAAGTAGCGAGAGACTGAGAGAAACAGAGAAAGAAAGAGAGGATTTGAGTTGGAAATCGGTAATACAGATGGTATATATATAGATGTATGATTTTGGGGTTTGAGGAAAGAGGTGTATGTAGGGTAGGAAAGAGTAAGATCGCAACCTCTTGCTTTCCCAACCAAAATGCTTTAATGAGAAAACAACAGGAATAAGAGGTGAGTAGTGTGTCCTGTGTGCAGCGGTTTGAAAAATTTTGGACCAGAGATATTTGAGAAGGTTTAACACCAAAATAAAATATATAACAATAAGATGCGTAGGACGTTGCAAGTCTCATAAATGGAATTAGTTGTGATCTACATCTGTCCCTGGTATATCAACTAGGTCTCATTAATTTAGCATTGGAGAAACATTATTGGATTATTTTAGCTTAGTTTGGCGCGATTAAAGTACGCTTTTGTGTTATGGCCTCTCCTTTCTTGTTTATAACTTATCAATTTTTTTAATTTTTTTTAACTGGAGTTTATTCTTTTTTCGAAATTTGAATCCGTTAACTTTAAAATAACGGCAATGGCAGAGCCACTGCCTTATGTTAAGCTTATCATTAGTTTTAGAATATTAGTGCCCGGCATCTCCTGCCAAAGGCCCATTGGCCTTGCCAATAAAGGTAGTATTTTTGAGTAATGCTGGCCCAAATCAGAAAGGTGAAGTGGATACAGAATTCAGAATGAAAGGGCAAGGAAAAAAAAGAAAAACGTAAAAACGGTTAAAAGTTAAAAAGGTTCATAGTCATATATATACTATAAACTAGAGGATACTTCGATAGCTTCACTTGATAAATTAATTATCAAATTTTTCGTAATAAATCGAGTTTAATTATACGAAAATATTCTTAAAATTTTAATATTGATTATCATTTGCAATGATTATATTGCAAGTTAGATTATAAGGTATTATTTCAATTTTATAAAATTTATTGCATAAGAATTTAAAACAACGGTTGAAGAGGCCGAATAATAATTAGACATGAATTATCTTAGATTTCCAAATATATTTAATTCTTAAATTAAATAATGATTTGTACAACTATTTTTAATATATTTAAACAAAAAACTATTTTTAATTATAGAAAATGCAGTAAGGGTTTTAATAAATACTATAGATTCCATTTAAATTGGCATTATTTTTCTTAATTAATTTTGTTAGAATAGCTCATGGTTCCATTACAACCTTTTTTTGCACTGTAATAATTATTTTTATGACGTGCCTAAAATGTAATGAAACTTTAAAATAGATCAGCTTCATTTTCTTTATTAATTTTTTTTTAATCCGAAACCAAAAGCATCCATTCCAATTGCTTCAGTTTACTTTACGGAAGTTATGCTTCTATCAAATTTATTATTACCATTTTTATCGCAAGGGACAAATGTTCCATATTCATATCTTGCGCAAAAACAATAAAATGACAAAATGAGGATTATATAATTTGTTGGTTTCCCTCAAAAGATGATCGAATGGATAAAAATAAATTACAACTTTTTTTGGAGTTGATAAATAATTAGACTTAAAAAAGACAGATTATTCTTTAAAATGAAAATGAATATTTTTTTTTTGCATTGTTACGTGTATTATTAAAAATCTGCTTAATTGATCTTAATTAAAGACGGATAATTAATGTTGGGCTATATATGCTTGTCTTTTGATGTAAACAAGTTTGAACTTGAGATTGTAACATAATCATTTTATTTGTGAATAAATTATATTTGTTTTAAAAAAGTAGCTATCAAGTATCTGTTTCCATTAACAAAAAAACAAGTCTTACACCAATTTGATTATTGCAGCTGTTATCAACTGTAGACTCGCAGTTTTTAGTCATTTTCTTTGATTTTTTTTTTTTCATTTTCAGTGATATATATGTGATAGGTGATATATATTTCAAAAATAAAATCATTTATAAAATTTCAAATTATGCAGAATTGGAGGAAACACAATTAGGATAGTCCAACATCCTAGGGACATTTTGGGGTATTGATATCGAAAACACATGCAGCACAATCAGACATAATGGATATAATTAGTCCATTTAATTAAAAGTTGTGGCCGCTTCAATGTGTTAAATATGTTCAAATATTATTTAGGCCGAATCCAAAGTACCTAACCTAACAAATCAATTGCGAGAAACTATTCATTTAAATAAAAACATAAATAAAAATAATCATTGTCATAAATAATATATATTATCTTTGTTATAAATATGTTCAAAATGAATATATATTATCTTTTTCATCAATAAAATATATTAATATTTATTTAAAAAATTAAAATAATAAAAAATAGTTAAAAAGGTTGATATAGCTAATATAGGATTCTTAGAATCTGATATTGCGAGGTTATTTAAAAAAGATTTTTGAATTATTATCAAAATTTAATATTATTTTAAGGTTGTTTATAATTTTTCGGGTAGTATTGAGTAATGCTGGCCCAAATTAGAAAGGTCAAATGAATACATAATGCAAGATGAAAGGGCAAAAGGAAAAAAAAAAATGTTAAAAGTTTCGTAGTCATATTTATTATATGCCATTTAAATTGATATTATTTTCCTTAATTAATTTTGATAGGATAGATCATTGTTCCATTACAATATTTTTTTCACAGTAATAAAATTTTTATGACGTGCCTAAAATGTAATGAAACTTTTTAAATAGATCAACTTCATTTGCTTTCCTACATTTTTTAATCCGAAGCCAAAAGCATCCATTCCAATTGCTTCAGTTCACTTTACGAAAGTTATGCTTCTATCAAATTTATTATTACCATTTTTATCCACGAGGGACAAATGTTCTATATTCATATTCTTGCGCAAAAAAATAAAATAAAATAAAAAGACAAAATGAGGAAAATAATTAGTTGGTTGCCCTCAAAAGATGATGGAATGGATAAAAAATGTACAACTTTTTTAGGAGTTGATAAATAATTAGACTTAAAAAAGACAGATTACTCTTTAAAATGAAAATGAAAATTATTTTTGCATTGTAACCTTGTATTATTAGAATATGCTTAACTGATCTTAATTAAAGTCATATAATTAATGTTGGCCTATATATGCTTGTCTTTTGACGTAAACAAGTTTGAACTTGACATTGTAACATAATCATTTTATTTGTGAATAATTTATATTTGTTTGGAAAAAGTAGCTATCAAGCTATCTGTTTCCATTAACATAAAGACAAGTCTTACACCAATTTGATTATTGCAGCTGTTATCCACTGTAGACTCGCAGTTTGCTTGCCACGGTAGAACTGCCGCTGTCAAACAATCGAAAAAAAAAAAAGGTTATATAAGAGAACATAACGAAACAATGGGATCTTGACAACGTGTCAACATGTCATCGTGTTGCCATCAGGGATAAGTACTCGGGACCTATATGAAGTCGGTGAGAAGGAGATGGATAACAACATGCATTCAAAGAACAAACCATGCATAGAATGTTTAGTTATCTAGCTATAGCTATCGACACATATACACATACTACCAGCTAGCTACACATCCCGTTCAAGCTGGTACAAACCTTTAGTCAACGATCAATTTCGAAACCCTTCGAATTAATGAAACGGTGCCAAATTGTGCTTGTGCTGTTCAGTTATCAATTCCTTCTTTCGTTTATTTATTTATTTTTTCCCTCTCTTCTGACGTACTCAGTCATGGATTTAGACATTTAGTACTGGAACAGTTAGGCGCTTTCTATGATCTGGTCTTTTGCTGATGTCATCTAGATCGATCTTGTTCAAATGGATCTGCGGATGGCCGCCCCGCAGAGTCCGATGATGACGTGGCATGTGTAGATTCCTATAGCAATGAATCAGGTAGAAAGTTCTATGCACAAATTTAAATTGAGTTTAAGTCGGTTTGACTGCAATAGCCGCCAATGACGTACATCAGAAATCAGAGTCAAGAAATATGCGGTTTCTGGTTGAAGTAAATGAACTTGCAATATTTTTATTTTAGTTTGGATTATTTAATTTGATATTTTGTAGTTATTTCTCCAACAATATTAATTATAACAATGATAATGACTATAATAACGAGGACAATGATGATGGTGGTGATGATGGGACTAAAATATAATTTGCAGTACGATTAGCAGTACAGAAGAATAATGACAGTCAATAATAAAGGGGGCGTTTGTTTGTGACTTAAAGGGTACATAACTTAAGTTATGTATCCTTAAGGCACCAAACACCCGTTACATAAGACGCCTTAAGAGTGCTAGGTTGCATAAGTTATGCACCCATCCCCTTTAATTTTTTTTCCAACAATACCCCTTAGAAATAATTAATAACAATAATTAATAATATTTAATAAGTAATAATAATTATTAAAAAATCATATTTAATAATATAATTATTATAAGTAATAATTATTAATAAGACTTAACAAGTAATATTAATTATCAATAATAACGATTTAATAATAATAATAATAATAATAATAATAATAAATAATTAATCAATAATAATTTAATATTATTAAATAATGAATAATGTTTATAATATTTAATTAAAAGTAATTATTATATTTCATAATAATAAAAATGATTTATTATTATCATTAATAATTAATTTTATAATAATTAATAATTAACAATAATTAGTTCACAACGTCTTATTAATACATAATACTAATTCAAATTAAATAATTCAAATTTAAGGGCATTTTAGTCTTTTGACATGAATATATGCATGCATTAAGTTACTCATCCTTACTACACAACCAAACATCCATTACATAATAATACTTAATTAAATACTTAGGCATCCTTAACTTATGCAAGCCCTTACTACATAACCAAACGCCCCCAAAAAATTTTGGTTTTTGGGATCTTCTAATTAATGAATTAGGTCTGGCCATAATACTCTAGCTAGTTGTTTGGTTAGATTGTTCTTTCCGTTTCTGTCTAACGTTAATGCACACGTTTTATAATTGGTCATCAAATATGTGCATTTTATGTAATCACTTTCTTATTCCTTTCCCTATATATCTCTTTTAAATATCTTTCTTTAACCTGAAAAAAAATATTCAAATAATAAATTTATGTTCGACCTCGATGCAACAAAAAAAAATACGAAAAAACTCAAATAATTCCAACTTGCGAGTTGCGAGGGTCCTAATCGAATAAAATAGTCAATACAATGTATTCCAATATATAATTGCTTAAATCCAAATAACTCATAAAAAATACAAAAATGAAATAATATAAAAATACATACATAGTTCTCTAACTGACAATTATTCAAATCTGAATGAATCGCGTCTAGAAAAGATTACTATAAAATAATAGTGACTATGTACAAATGATATTTTAGTATGTTTCACTTTTGAATTTGGTATTGGTGTGGTCTGTGGTGTGAACCCATGTTGGGTTTTCTCAATACAGCCCACTGGGCTTGAAGCATGTCACGAAGGCACGAAAGCACATGTTATTAGTGTAGCTAGATGGGACTGGGGATTGGACTAGGGAACCGCATCCTCGACAGTCGTTTAAAACGACTGTACCGAGCAGTCAAACCACGCTGACCGTCCGATCGAGATCCGAGGGCGCGTAGGAAAATTTATCAATTTTGTCTCTCTCTCTCCAGCAGCCCTCCCTGCCCGTCCCTCTCTCTCTCAATTCACAGACCCTTCTTCCCTTCTTTCTACACAGACTTCTTCCGATCTCGGCTCTCTCCCTCTCCCGGAAACCTAGCGACGAGAGACGAGACTAGTCTCTTCTTCCGATCTGAGAAAATAAAAAATGCTATTCAGTCCTGTCAGAGAAAAAAAGCACTCCTCCAACTGGAAACCTTGCTTTGTGATACATTACACATTAAAACTGATACTGTGATGTGTTGAGAGAGCACCACTTTGGTGTATAGTCTGTAATCAGGAGAGATTAATTAGATCTGTTTGGTCTTGGCGAGGGAGAGTGGATTGTTTGGTCGTAATTTGCAGCAGCTTACTGGAGAAGTGGAGATAATCCAGAATTTGCTTGCTTGCTTTGTACTTGCTTGGTTGTAATTTATTCTTTTAATTTTGATTATTTGTAATTTTAAATTCAAGAAGATTTGGCACTTGTAGCAATGTTGAAATGCAGTACTCTTCTTACAGATACTGTGAATGCTAATGGCAACATCTAACTTGAAGCAATGTGATCCTTTTCCTTCTCATTTAAATTAACAAGTATGCAACTAGCCTTCGGTTGCTTGCTATTTTTTATCCAAATTAACTAACTTGAGACTAGCAAAACGTGGCAAATTCTTTTATTTCATTTGGTACAGTGCTTTGTTGGTACAATGCATAGTGTCATGTATAAACTGATAAATATAAGCACAGAATTCTATAGGCATATGATACAAATTAAATGAAATTTTTTTCAGCTTTGTACAGTATGTATCAGGTCTCATAGAAAACGAGGTATGAGAATGTTCATTAAAAATAAGATGTCAGAAAATGTGTTCGTACAAAAAAAAAAAAGGCACATAGACTACTACTAATACCAATTTATGCCACCACATGCATGGCAATAAACTACACAAAAAAAAAAAAATAAAACGTTTCAATATTTTAAGTGGAACATTGTTTACATCTGGAACAACATTACAAGTAAAAGAATAACAAAAGAACTGACAAAGTGACCATAATGCCCCTGCTTCTTCAAGACTTGAATGAATATGAATCAAACTATGAAAACAATGAATAATATTGATTATAATACACTCTAGTTAAGAGTACTAATATTGAAAAGAATTATATCAAAAGCAAAAGTCACTTCTCAGTCTTGATTTGTCAGTAAAGAGAATGAGTAATAGAGAGAAAATGTATAAAATAATGATAGAGACATAATGTAGAAATAATGTTTGTATATTGATTATATAGTAATACAAAGGACGAGTGCAAGCGTATATAGCATTTATAGACACTCTTATTACATCATCGATCATTGCCTTTTTTCACTACAGAAACAATGGTACATTAACTCCTAAATCTACTTTATTATCCGCTGTACCTTATACTGGTACAGCTCACAAATACTCAAGAATCAAACTCCTAACTGCAGCTAGTTAACGGAATCTACATCCATGAAAAATTTACTACTTTTATTACATAATCCCCAACTAAATACAAAAAAAATTAGTTGGAAAGCACTATAAACTTTTCAGGCCATTCTGTCATGTTTTCTTTGTGCTCGCCCACACCATGTAATAAGCAGGGTGCAGGGATCTCTCTCCATCCATACTGACCGTTGCTTCTCCCTTTTGTATTCTCAATATCTTCAGGTCTTCTCATTTGTAGAGGGATTGAATCCCAATCATCAGGCGACCATTTTTTGACCTCTTGGTGTAACATTTCCACAATCCTATAGTACAACAACAAGATTCACTATTAATTAGCCTAATTTTCAGTACTTCTATTCTTTATGTTATTAAAGAGCAGCTACAATTGAGAACACACCAACCAAGACGGACAAATAAAATTAGGACCAAGGTCAGATATAATTAAAGGTAGAATAGAAAAGTAATTAACAGTAAATAAGGATAAAATTTTAGAGAAACTCACATGTAGAGGTAGGATATACGAATTTGGAGAGAGCGCCTCTTTTCTCTGACGGGACTAGAAGGGGATAGCGTTTTTTATTTTCTCAGATCGGAAGAAGAGACTAGTCTCGTCTCTCGTCGCTAGGTTTCCGGGAGAGGGAGAGAGCCGAGATCGGAAGAAGTCTGTGTAGAAAGAAGGGAAGAAAGATCTATGAATTGAGAGAGAGAGGGACGGGCAGGGAGGGCTGCTGGAGAGAGAGAGACAAAATTGATAAATTTTCCTACGCGCCCTCGGATCTCGATCGGACGGTCAGCGTGGTTTGACTGCTCGGTACAGTCGTTTTAAACGACTGTCGAGGATGCGGTTGGATTGGACTAGAGACTAATTTTTTTTAAATAAAAAAGAAAAATCAAACGTGACAGAAAGGTTAAGCCTTGTTTATACACTATTTCAGTCTTATTCGCTTCCATTAATTCTTTGCATAATCGCTGGTTGGGAAATTTATTGTGAAACAGTAGTCCCAATTGCTAGCTTGTATTTGTCGACTAAACGTAACATGTCAATGTCATTTAGACACTGATATTCTTTCTTTCCTTTAAATTAATTAATTAATAAAATGTGGTTGTGCTTTTCTTGTTGTGTCCGATTTGGTGCCCCAGTCGACCTTGAATATTTATAAAGATCTGAAGTATTAATTATCTTCTAGTTACATAAAAGTTCAAATGCGAAGCTGCTTTTAATTACATGGAGCCGACCTAGCTAAAATCCATCCATAAGTCACTGACCCATTACATTATTCTCCATGATATCTCAGCTAATTAGTAGTATTATTTTAAAATAAATCTGAAATTTATGTTGTAAGTTCTTCATAATAACCATTTACCATTCCAGCATGCATAATATTCTCTTCAAATTTATTGTAATCAGATGTCTCATGTAATTAAGATGTAATAGAATCTTTAAATAATACAACGTTTTTGCAGTATATGAATTTGTATCCATTCCCAATTAAGTAACCAAAAGAAAATAGTTTCTGGGATGGAGACTGCCAGTGAAGGAGTGTGGACGGTCGGCTTTGTTTCCAAGAGAGCTAGAGTTTAATTTTCTTTCATCGATCATGCACAATCTCCTTTCAGCAATGTTTGGTAGTGTTAATGTTAAAGAGTTACTTCATGTTTACTCCCAGAAATAACTAGATATACATGACATTATGAAAAATTAATAATTAGAATATGCCACTTTTAAATTGTAATTAGTTTTATGCCACTATAAAATGGTTAAAATAGTTTTATGTCATTATATTCTATCAAAATTGGAGATATACCACTCATATTAAATAAATGTCACTCTAAATTCTTAAAAATGTCCAAAATGCTCTCAATATATTAAATCATAAAGAAATAAAAAAGAAACCCATTCACTTGAATTAAATTTTGAAAATTTCAAATTGAAATTTTAGATTTTCAAATTCAAAATGTTTAAAACTTTTTTTTAATTTCGAATTTAAAATTTTCAAATTTTAAATTTCCAAATTTTGAAACTCGAAACTTTTAACTTTTAAATTTTGAAAATTTTAATTTTTTTTATATTCGAATTTCAGAATTTCAAATTTGAAATTTTTATGGCATAAAATAAATTATTTATTTTATGATGGCATATTTATAGTTTTAATATTTTACAGTGGAATATTTCAAATTTTATTATTTTACAGTGACATATTTAAAATGGCATAATGATAAAATTAATTAGCCGATGTATAAATCTAATTTGTCATTTATTGATAGTATAAAAATAGTTTATCATTTAGTGATGATATTTTTCTGATATTTTATTTTTTGCAATGGCATAAACCTAAACCACCCTTACTCTAAACACAGTAACTTTGGTAGCATATGGCAGGGTAATTAAGGCAAATTAAATCACCGAAGTTAAGGCATGAGACAGAGTGAAGTGAAGTAACTAAAATAGCTAGAGTGCCTTTAATCCGTGGAGTAAGCAGTGCGCTTATTATTTTATTATAATTCTAATTAAAGCACTTATATATAATAAATTTAAATATTAATTATATTAATATTTATAATTCTCATAATTTTATTTTAATAATAATTATCAATACAATTAGAAAACCAGTATTAATTATACTAGTAAGAATAGTAAGAATAGTTACAATTAATTATTGTTAATTTATAATTATTTTTGTAGAAATTTTCATCATTATTTTTGTTGTAGTAAAATTATTTCTAATTATAAATGTAAAAATAAATATAATTTATACTTATAATAATCTATACAACATGTGTTAAGCTCCGATGGGTCTCAATTCACCTACATTTCCTAATAGTGACCAAATGTGAGCCCTTCAGTTGTACCTCACCATTCCTGATCATTCCCTCACATTTTTTCTCTAATTATTACTCTTTATAATTACTGGTTATAATCATAATAAATAAATAAATAGTTTATTGTTTTTATTTTTATTTATTATCAATATTAATTATGATAATCATAATATTTTAATTTTTTACCTGTAAAGCTAATTACTTATTATAATAATCTAATACAAACTAAAAATTTCTATTTTGCGCCTAACATACTTCCATCTGTCGTACCAAAAATGACTTCAATATCGCAAAATAATGCGGCTTATTTTTTTTTTCTTCTTTTCTTTTACTCTTCTATGGAAAATGGTGTTAAGAAAGTAACAAAGAAAATGCAAAATTGATCCGAAAGTAATATTCCAGCGCTGCATTTTTTTTTAATAAAGTTATGGTCCAGCGCTGCACTTTTTTCATTAAACATGCAAAATTGATAAAAATTGGTTTCCTAGGATTGGAAATCCATTAAAAAAGTTACAAAGAAAATGGAAGTAAAGTGTAAAGGATAATCTCTTTGGAAATCTTGAAACTATAAAAATTTCTTTGTAAAGTTTAAATTGGTACGAGGTGGCAGTTAATTAGGGGTGCTTTTGACAAATACAAGGTTGATAGAGTTAGTGGTATAAGATCAGTATTTTTTGGGTTTAGAGGGAAAAAATGGAGTAGTGATCGGATGGGGTTAGTTTAAGGTTAGTGAATGTTGTTTGGTGTGGTATGTTGAGGTTAGAAATTTAAAGTTAGTGATTGTTAGTGGTATAATTATTATTAACTATTATTAATTATAATTCATTTTTATAAAAATATTAATATTAATAATTAATTATAAAACAAGCCATTATTTATTATGAATTATTATTATAATTATTATAATAACTATTAATAATTCTTATAATAACTATTAATAATTCTTATAACTTATTATATAATATTAATTGAGAAAACATATGGTGCATACTAATTATAATTTTTTTATATGCTTCAAAATGATCGATTCAAATAGTCCAATATGATTTTGCTATTATAATATCCTTGCTGACCAAATTTTATATTTTTTTGAATTTTTTTACTATTTTTTTGGAATTTTTTAAATTCACTAATCTCACTTTTTTCTGAACTGTTAAAAAATAGCAGTTTATATTAATCCGAAAAAATACTTAAAAATTTCGAAAAAAATATAAAATTTAGTCGGCAAGGAGATTTCAACAGGGAGATCATATTAGACGGTTTGGATCGGTCATTTTGAAGCAGATCGAAGAGTTCGAATCAGTATGCACCAAAGCTCCGGTACATTAGTATGCACCATATGTTTTCTCATATTGATTACTTATTAATTAGAAATTATTTACTAATCATTATTACGTATTATTTATTTAATTATTATTACTTTATTTAATATTATTAATTTATATTAATTCTTTATTTATTATTAAATATTAATAATTATTACTTATTAATTATCATTATTGATACAATATTAGCGCTAACCCCATTAAGGGTGAAACAGCTAACCCACATCTTGGGAGAGTTAGTGGGTTAGGAAAAAGTTAGTGCTAACCTTAGCTAACTTCAATTCATTTGGTGAGTTAAGATCAGTTGGTTAGGTCCACTAATTTTGGATTAGTGCTAACTCACCTCTTGCCAAGCATGTCTTAAAATAATTGACTTATTTGTTTTGGGGTGCTTTGGGCACACACATATTCACTGGGAGCATTCCTCTAATTTTAGTTTAACGCATATGTCCCTGGCCTTTCCTGTAAATTATGGCAAGAGGCCGTTCTATTTTCGCCTTCAATTATGTCTCATATAAAATTTCTTTAATTAAATTCTCTTAAGCATAAGAAATTAATTTATGTCTCGTATAGAGTTTCTTTGAAAATTTTATCTTAAACATAAGAATTTTTTAGGGCAATTTCTCCCATGGATGTGCTCAAGTTTGGATAGCAAGAGAAGAGGAGGGAGATCGCCATATCGGAAGATGGGGTCATGGGGAGCGAGTTCCGGAGTTTCCAAAATTGGTTGGACAACAGTCACGACACATTGACAAATTCATGATATAGAAATTATTACGCTGTTCCTAGCGAATATGTGGGCATGTGCGTGCCCAAAGCACCCCTTTGTTTTATTTTGTTCCAGGCCTGTGGTTGTTGCACAAAACTGTAGATAGAAACACTGTCATATATAAAAATTATATAATATAATGCAAAGAAACAAATGATTTCAGGCTGGTTATAGGCTAATTGATTTAAAAAACTCGACACTGCATGATTTGAATAATTCAAAGATCAATGACGACATGATAAATTTATGTGGATGCATGCTCATTAATTGGTACTTGCGTACCGATGTGATCAGATAACTGGGCTTATTATTTGTTCAGTGCTGCAGTTGACATCATCTTCTACTTGATTTCTAGTTATATATAGCTTTCAAATGAAATAGTAAGGTAATCTATAAAAAACATCAATCAAAATATAGTAGCTGAAAAGGCAACGAAAATGGTTATAATATATAAAGTATGTAGCTTTTTACATTAAGTATTATCGTATTGAACTATGGTGGCATAGTTGTAGACTTGTAGGTTGGCAGATAATAATTATAAATGCTGTATGCATGAATGAGTGATTCAATGAACGCTCATCTACAAGCAAAAAAGAGTCAAATTTGCTTTTGCCTTTCATTTGATACATGATATATTTATCAATTTACGAGTTACAATCATATCATACATACCAAAAGTCCGTTCCTTGTGGGTTGCAGAAAGCGTGGTGGGCACCTCAATCAAATCTTGTTGACAATAAATAAAGAGAAGAGGTTGTAGAGAGAAATAATCGGTGGTCCCATCCTAGAAAGTATAAGCAGTAAATACGGATCGATTATGTGAAGGAAGTATAAATGAGAAACTTATCCTCTCTCTGTCTCTCGTGTTGCTTGTGATGTTTGTGATTTTAGTAGATTTCTGATCTGTCCCCGCGCATGACCGCAATCAGGTTCAATATGATTCCAAATTTTTTTTGTTTTTTCCGCAGGACGGATCTACATGGGATCATAATTCATGTTATTCAGAAAAATTGTAAAAAAAAAATATAAATAAAATAAAGAAACGGATTGAATAAATGTATGTTTTATTATGGAAACAAAATATTTATAGGTTTGTCAATCATAATAAGATATGTTGTGTTTTTAGTTGTAAAAATATAGTAAATAAATATTTATGAGAGAAATATCACATCATAATAAGTAATTTAAGAGTCGTACGATGGTATTAATATTGTAGGAGCGATCCCGTTATCTTTTTTTTTTCCCAAAAAATAAAAGAGCCTGAGAAATAAAATAGTTAGCAGGTCATAATTAATTTATTATGTAGAGCCAGAAAAATACCATGCTGCCAATTGTGGGCAGCTTAAAATGAACGATGTTGATAGCCTCCCGTTATCCAATTATTTAATATAGACGGACTGGATTGTGTCCCATTCCAACGGCGCGCAGCACACTACCACGTGCGAACACGCGTTCTCCCTTTTTTTTTTTTTTTTTTTTTTTTTTTGCCTATATATATGTGTATGTAATTTAATGTAACTATGTAAGTACGCGTTTCACTTTCTTGGATTGAGCGCAACATTCCTATCTATAATTACACTGTCGCGAATCATTTCTTGATTGGCTCATGATGTTGGTATAGCTCGTTTCACGAAAAATTATTCAGAAATTTCTGCTTGTAATTACCGGGGAAGAAGCTGTCCTGATCTGCACAGCTGGCACCGATACGATAACACACACCGACCTTGATATTTGTGAAGGTTTCGGATTTTGAAATTATTTGTATAGCTTAATATTTTTCAAATTCTGGAGATCAATCCTTGTCTTGACATCATGTTTAAGACTTCCTTTAAAAAAATCATTTTTAAATAAAGTAAATTAATTAACAAGGTATAATTCATTCTCACAAATGACATCAGTGAAGTTGTGTTACCATTTGTGATATTAAATAAGATATCTTGAGATAGAATATGTGAGAGTGAGAGCTCGATCGAGTTTCCTAAGGTTAGTGACTAGTGAAACCACTATTATTGCCATGTGAACACGTTTCATTTTTGTATTTGGACTAAACATGTCACAGTCAGAAACTTTGTGCTCATTATTATAATTGCAAATATTCTATACAATTTATTATCATTATTTCTTCATTTATTGATTTTTCAATAGAAAAGTAACTAATTAAAATCAACATGACCCATTATTAACTTCGGTTTATGAATTATACTTACAAAAAATATATATTAAGATTATTCACAAGTTGTTAGATTGTTTGGTCCAATAGTTTGGCTTTTTTTTTTTTACCGCAATCAAGAAGTCCTTGATTCGAATCACATAAAGAATTATTATTTTTTTTTCAAATTTCTCTTAAAAAAATTGTTTGATTCAAACCAACCTTCTTAAACAAAAAAAATTCAGAAGCTTGTATGAATGGATGTTCGGATATTTGACAGCCATTAAATGCCAAATTAATCTATGATCGATTTTTCAACTAAGTTGCATTGTTGATACTAGTATAAGATATACTGCTTAATTTACCAGCGATATAAATAGATGTGTTATTCAATTTATTTCTATATTAGATGGAAAACCAAATAATAGTGTTGCTTCGGCTAGCGATTCACATCCAACTACAAATTAAATCGATCCAACGACCAAAACACATGTTTACTATTTAGACCTAGAATGTAACACATTTTTCATCTGTGCATTTATAAGTATAGAGATAGAGATAAGATAATGAAGTTGAAGAAATAAATTACAATTCATGTAAGTTCGTAATAGTTAATAATTTTCATATTTGTACTGTTATTAGTAAAATTAATTGACAACTTCATCTAAATGTTTAAACAGATCAAACAAGAAACACGCATCACATCTTCTTCTACACAAAATGACAAAGTGACACTAGTGTTCCCTTGTGAGTTACTATTGTCATATTCGTGGACTTCTTTATGACGCATAAGAGATTTGCAATGTCTATTCATTTAAAAGAGAACAGTGCACACAAAGTATTGATTGCCAAAATAAAAAATTGGAAAAATTGGATATAACCTCTCTAATCTTCACCAACCGGATATAACCCCTCTAATAGTTTCTAATCTTCTTCATTTGGGATATAAACCCTTTTAGTTCATTTCAATCATATTTTAAAGATAAAAAATCGATTCTTTTATGTTTTGACATGATTGCCCTTGCCTCTGCTGCCCCATCTCTAACTCCTCTCTATCTCCATTTTTTTTCCATGACCGTCAAACGTGACGAAGGAAAAGAAAAAATTCTAAGGCCTTTTTCCCTCCCATCTCCTAGGCACTAGGCTCTTTGTCTGCATCTCCTACTCTTCTAGGCCTTTTTCCCATATTTAGTATTATAATGGTTTAATTTAATACTTAATTTCCAACTGTTAGAATTGTCCAGAGGAGATTCGAAGTGAATAGAAAATAACTACAATGAACTTTTTTAATGATACTAGCGTAGCTTGTATACATTAGTGCCTCTGAAACACCCAAATACACAATATGAAATCACCTATCATCAATAATAGAAGAGAAAGTTTATTATGCACCGTAGTGCATAGAGCTTTCTATGCACTGCGGTGTTTTTCGGGGGTATTTTTGTAAATTGACAAATCTAATTTAACAAATCTAATCTATATATTAAAATCTCGTAGAAAACCAAATTTTACTATTTTTGAGATTTTATTACTATTTTTTATGAATTTTTTAAAACCTGCCATTTTTGGAAACAAACTACTATTTCAACATTCCAAAAATGGCAGGTTTTAAAAAATTCGAAAAAAATAGTAATAAAATGTCAAAAATAGTAAAATTTGGTTTTCTACGAGATTTCAATATATAGATTAGATTTGTTAAATTAGATTTGTCAATTTACAAAAATACTTCCGAAAAACACCGCAGTGCATAGAAAGCTCTATGCACTACGGTGCATAATAAACTATCTCATAATAGAAATCTGCCTTGAAGTCTTCAATAGCATCGCATACATAGACAGAAGGTTATTTCTGTCCAAATTTATAAAAAATGTTTTACTATATTTAAAATATGATTGAAATTAATGAAAAGGGTTTATATCTATATCCAAAATTGAGAAGATTATGGGGGGTTATATCCAGTTTTGAAGATTAGAGGAGTTATATCCTGTTGGAGAAGATTAGAGAGGGTTATATCCAATGTTTCCTAAAAAACTAAATTCTTTCTTTTGAAAATTTTTCGCAAGTTACTTTAGTAATAGTACCGAACTAAAAAATTTTTCTGAAGTCTTTTCCGTGGATGCCTTCATTTTAGCCCATAATTTGTTTAAAACATGAGTAGCCCTTGAAATGGAACTGATAATGTAGAAGTCCAAGACGCGCTTTTTCTGAATTGTCTTCCTTGTGGAATATGCTTAAGGGCTTTTAAGGTTTAAATAAATAAATAAATAAAAGAAAAGAAGTCTTTCTTGTGAAATTAAATAAATGACTTTGTTTCAGCCCAAAATATTCTTTTGAACTATGTGTGGACTAGAAGGCTTATCTCAGCTTTATTGGGCCGAATGCAAACCCTCCAAATAGCTATTTCAAAATTGTTGCGTACGCTCAAAATTCAGAACGTCTTATTTTGAGAGAATTAATAAAGAAAGTTCGACTACCAGCACTTCCAAGGAAGTGCGCAATTCCAACTTCCAATCCCACCTCTAGTTGGGACCTCGGAGTCGGATGTGAGAGCGGCGCTTATAAATACTAAATAAAATAAATAAACAAAATCATCGTGTTTGGAAGTACTATTATTTCCATATAATGGATGCAGAATCCATACTAATTTTGCAGTAATCCTTGGATGCTACCCTTATCCATGGATAATGCTTCGAAATTTCGAATACTCCTTAATTTTCTTTGGATGTTTTCGTAGTTCATACAAAAGAAATATTGCTGATTGTAATTGATTTCCGGCACATACGCGCACTATTCGAACTAAGTAAAATGCAATATTACTTGACAGTAAATCATACAATTGATTCAGATCTCTTACTTATTCCTTACCTTCCAAAAAAAGATCTCTTACTTATTCCATTTGAAGGGGGTACAAATAAAATGTTTTCATTAGCACCAACTTTGAATTCTAACAATGAAATATAATTGAAAGTCAACTTAAAAAAAAAAAATTTAGTAGTGTAACACACTAACACTTGTGATACATATTTTCGCTATGAAATGTTTTGAAAATATAATCAATACAATTAATTGAGCTCTGTAAGATAATGCATTTTTTTTTTTAATATTTTCTTAACTAAATATGATTCAGTAAACTAAAGAGAAAAGAAACGAATAAGAACAACTAAATACAAATCACGGTAGTTGTATCCCAATTTAATTTTTTTTTTTTTTTTTTTTTTTTTTTTTTTACTGAAGTGTGTAAAGACAATAACATGTTGTGATCCATGTTGTATTTCTTTCTTTTGCGTATTTGATGGAATTAAAGCTTACAAGTATGGCTTTAATCTTCAATACAAACTCCAGGATTCAAATTCAACCACAAGTTCTGTGATGTTATTTGGGTCGCCAGCCAAGAATCTGGCATAAACTACACCAAACATCTCCTATCCTGGCTCCACACTACCAAAGTGATTTTTCTCTTTTGCACTGATTGAAATGTTCAAGCTTAAAATAATATTTTAATTTCTTGTAAAGCTGAAAATTCTATTTTTAATTCACTGGAAAGGAGAGTTTCTCTTGCCTTCTTCCTCTTTATAGTGTAGGTATTATTGACGCTTGACACAGACAAGTCACATGGTTCTATCTCAGTGCACAACCAAAACAAAAGCAGAAACTGACAAAAAAGGACAAGGATTTCGCAGAACTAGACAATCAATGATGTAGCTGAATGTGAAATATTTGGGGCCCAGCTATTCCATTTTCTTAATATTGCGTACTTAATTAGTAAATTATTCCAAACCCGTATAAAATTGAAGATTTAATATTTTTGTTATCACCTTGTTGTTGTAGTGGTAATCAGATTCGGTGATTATAAAATGCACATGGTTTAGTATAGAACAAAGACTTGAATATGCGTTCTATAATCAAAGTGCCCATTAATTAAAACCGTGTATGTCCAAATTGTAAATTACAACATTATTATTATAATTCAATTTTATTAGACGGATAACATAACCAGTAAATTATTTCAAAACCGTATAAACATGAAGATTTTATATATTTTTTTTTGTTCTCATCTTATTGTTGTTGTAAGTAATTAATCAGATTCCATGATTATACAATGGACATGGTTTAGCATAGAATTAAAGGCTTGAACCATGAGTTCAATATTCAAAGTGCTCACTAAAACCGTCTAAGTCCAAATTAAATGTAAATTACAACATTTTTAATTGAATTATTAGACGGATTACAAATTATTCCAAAGCTGTATAAAAATATGAAAGTTTCAATATTTTTTGTTATCATCTTATTGTTGTTGACTTGTTGTAGTGGTAATCAAATTCGGTGATTATAAAACGGACATAATTTAGTGTAAAATCAAAGGCTTGAAACATGAGTTCAATATTCAAATATGTACAAGCTGTATTAGATGGATGAGTACATAACCAGTATATTATTCCAAAACCGTATAAAAATGAAGATTTAATTTATTTTGTTATCATCTTAATGTTATTGTAGATAATCAGATTAGGAGATTGCAAAATTCACATGTTTTAGTATAGAATTAAAGGCATGAACCATGAGTTCTATATTAAAAGTGTTCATTGAAATCGTCTATGTCGAAGCTGTTAATTAGACGGATGCATGACATAAATGATATTTTTTGTTAGTAAGTAAATGTAATGGTTCGGCTTTTGGCATGATTATGTAATAAAAACGTAAGCTTGCACTGCATGTACAAAAATTTAGACACCGTAAACATTCAAAATTCTACATATTGATTAAGTATGAACATTAATTGATTTTACATGTCAGGTCAACTATGAATAATGTATAAAGTAATTTACAACTCCCATTAGTTGGGTCTTATATATATATATCTCTATCTCTACTACTTATAAATGCACGCATTGAAAAGGTGTTACACTCTAGATCTAGCGTGTAAACAAGTATTTTTACCGTTCGATCGGTTTGATTTGTGGTTGGATATGAATCGCGAGACGAAGCTGTTAGAAAGTGTTTAATTTTAATTTTTAAAGCCAACAATTAGCAATAAACAACCATCAAACACTATAGATCTAGGCTTAAAGTCATTCGCACGCATTTTATGAGAAATAGGTAGGAGATGATATACCTCTCACAAATAGTCCTTGTAAGCCTCGATCCAAATCACTAGAAATCGATGGGGTGCGTGCTCCACCACCTCCACCACCTATGGCGCCTCAAGCCCACCAAGGAGCTAACCACGAGCTCTTTGAAAGTGCTAGCTTTCAAGAGCTCCTAGCTAATCTCCTCTATGAACTTCCTCTTCCTATTAACTATTTTAATGGAGGAGAAGAAGAGATGGAGCTCAACACATGAGCAAGAGAAGGGAGGAAGAAGGGTGGCAGCTAGAAGAGAGGATAGAGAAAGGGGTGGATGGCTAGGGCTTTCTCAAGAGGTGACCCTTTATATAGCCAACAACTCTCATCCTCTCTTTGAACTATTTACATCAATGCCACTAGGGATAGTCGAAATTCAAAGAGGCCATTTTGGACTACATCAAATGTTGCAATGGCCCAATAATTTATCTCATTAATTAATCCTTCATCGTTCCTCAAATCGGACCTTTAATTAATTAAATAACTAGAAGCCCAAATAGCTCAAATTAATTAAAGTGTGTTGAACATAATTAAATATTAACTCATTAATAATTAATTTAGGATTAGCTAATGCATTAAATTATTTTCATATGATCCTTATGATTTAATTAATTATAATGGTTCATAACAGTATATAATTAATTAATCAACTTATCATATTTCGCAATACTAACTGTTGCGAATAAACAATTAATGCACCGTATAGTTAGAGTCCTATTTGTGCGACCCTAATGAGGATTTATGCTATGTTGGCCATGAAAATAAATCGTTATTTATTTTCAATAATCATAAGCGGTATCTAGCAACACGTTATGATTCCCAATTCGCATAAATAGTGTACCGTTACAATATCTCAATCCTGCATAAGAAATATAAGTATTTCCTTGTCTGATTCTTATATCTCATGATATCATTGTATAATTCAAGATAGGAATGTGTCATTCTTGCAGATTATACATTTCTTGATCTAGAGTTGATTGTACAAGTTGGCCAAACAATCCAAACTCCATCAAGGGGCTCAAACAGATATCATCACTCACTAAGTATATTAATGAGGGACATACGATTTTCTTGATGAACAACTTTTTCCCGCACAATTCAAGAGAACATAAATAAAGTCCGTATAGCAGCCTTTATCAGAAATCAACGTTAGACGATATTTATAGATACTATCCTCATGTGGAAAAGGTGAACATCTCAAACTTAGAATCAAACACATATGAAATAAACAATGACACTTAACACAATCCATATGATTATTTTATCGGATCAAGTCCTGTACTATGTTCTATGACATACACATATGCAATTAAGTTGGTAACTCCTTACCTATGATTTGTAGAACTTAATCATCGCTTAACTTGCATACTAATCTTATTTGATAATTAATGTTCCTTATTAATTATCAAGATTATGGACATCTTTAGATTTATTATTGTCATTTAAGAATAAATGAGTTATAAAGATCTACAATTCAGATCATCAACCTGAATGATCTATCAATACATAAACCAAGGAACAAATGATAAAATATCATCAATAACATAAACCATAGAAGTAGCCAGAATGATTGGCTTCTAGGACACAACTCCAACATAAGCAACACTATTATTTGATTTTTCATCTAATATAGAAACGAATTGAATAACAATTTGTATCACTGGTAAATTAAGTAATATTTTTTTATTGTCTAATATTATTTTGTTTCTTTATTTGTTCACATATGAGGGCATCTTATGTTAATTATATACAAATCAAATTGACAGGGCATTGACGAGTTGTGATAATTTTCTTAATTATTATTTGCTATTCTGATAATAAACACCGAGATCTGCAGTTAGCATCTTACTGTTATTTTTTTTTTAAAAGTAGAGGGAAAAACATTCTAATCCGCTATAATTTATAATTTTTCTGTTCGTTTCCTTTTGCGAATTGTTGGAAAGTCCTCTTCATTTTCCAAAAGGTTCTTGTGTTTTTTCAAATATTGATTTGATTCTTGAAGATAAGGAAAACGAATTACATCGGTTTTAATTATTTGGTAAAAGGTTTCATTTAATTTGAGAAAATAGCTATATAATTTGTACATCTTGCGATACTAATTCATCATCTCCTCCTCATGTAACTGTACCTTCCAGTGTCGAGTGATCCAACTCATCGACACACAATTAATATAGTAGTTGTAATATTCTCCTTTTTGGTACGCTTTTTGAGTTGTTATTAAATTTATTTGTTATTTATACATGTGGTTGTTACGGGCCTAATCCTCAAAAAAAAAAGAAGCGAGATCGATTCTCAGAATCACAGTTACAGCTATGTGTTGGATTCTCTGGGGCATGTCCTGTGCACATCATAAGCACGCGAATGTTTGATTGCGAACCAGAATTGAATTTTTTTTTTTTTTTTTGAAACAAGTGGGTTTGTCCCACCACTTCCTTATTACTTGTGTAATACAGTAGACAGTAGTACAACCAAAAAAAGTGAAACAATTCAAGTCAATTAAAACGGCACTGGTACCACCCTAAACACCTGGTACCAGTGCCCCTCCCCTATCTTACTTGTTCTATCCCCTGTACCCATACAACCACTATATTATTGTACTTAATGGAATGAAATACACTGATAAAAAACCACTGTGTCCAATACCACACAACACAAACAAAGTCATCATCAATTAACATGAATTAACTGCAAAATTTCCCTCAGTGGCACGCCATTCTTCTCCTGACGTCAGCATCTCCATTTCTGGCAGCAAACCCACTATCTCTGACTTGAGTGCTCCCCTCCATAATCCTGACCAATAAAGAATCAGCCTTCTTATATCTAAAATACTTTGTTTAAGTGAAGGGATATGGGCATCATTAAAACATCGCTCATTTCTTTGTTTCCACATCACCCAGAGAATTGCAATACACCAATAAATGAAAGCCTTCTTCTTTTCATAATTTGTAATAATACCCATCAAATCCTCTAAATTCTTTGGTTTGTAAAATACCGAACTCTCCATTAATTGAAAACAAACAGGTTTCAAAAGTTCCAAGAAAAACAAACTTGGGTTGATTTTCAAACAATGGGCCCCACACATATAACAGATGAATTTTCAGTTCGATTATGTTAATGTAAGAAAATCGATAAATCATACCGAATGCGGAAACGTGTTAGGATCTCCTCTTTATTTGGGTTTCCTCAGCACCAAGCCATCGCCGCTTGCTCTCGCTGCGCCATAGCCCCGTCTTCTACTATCGCCAGTGGAGATTGACAACAATCTCACACTATTCACAGTACAAGTGCCAGACTCGACTTCTTCTCAACATCGGAATCCTTAATCCGACTAGATGAGAAGATCTTTCTCTCTAATGGTGTTTGATCCTCAAGGAGAAGAACAAATCTTGGAGTATATGGTCTCTCTATGTCTTACACTTCTGTCTCTCTTCTGAGTTCTACTGAATTCACTTATTAAAAGATCAGAGACTTATGTATATATAGAGCCACATGCATCTATTCATCAAGAGATGCAAATAGAGGCTGTCAGTCTGTGGTCCACGACAGAATCTCTGCGGTCCACAACAGATTCTCTGTGGTCCACAGAAACGTCTCCATTCTCCAAATTCCAACATCTCCCTCTTGGAGACGTTGATCAACATACAGTCAAGTCTTCATACTGGCAAATGGACCGTGCGACTAGCGATACCTGCAAACCTGTATCCTAGAGGAAGCCGGTTAAAGCTATCTAGGACATTTAACAACTTGTTAATTAAAGCAGTATCTCATACCCTAGGTCAATTAGATATACACCTGACTAAGCATTTCACACTCCCTCTTGGACAATGCTTAGTCCACATTACTCACATGTATTCCCAATCAATGTCCCAAATGACATAATTGGCCGCGGCGAATCACAAGTAAGTCAAATGGTGTAATCACAATTACCTTTCTTTTGCACTCATGTCACTCGATTAGAAACTGATTGCTTTCTGACAAATGTCCCGACAGACGGTATCAATGCTTCGCCATTGGTAACATAAGGAAGTAGCATACATCAGCTCCCTTTCTCATGACATAGTCAAGAGTGATAAGGGTACGTAGTTGTGGGTCTCACACAACGAGAAGACAGGGATGACCATCTAAGTCACTTAACTCATTTCCCACGTGTCGCTAAGCACATGCAGTATGAAACGCATGCTACAGTGTTATTCTGTCATGAGCAGACGCATGTCAAACAATTTGAAAAACACTGTACAAGTCTAGGTCTAGTCACAAACTATGCATCTATGGTCTAGATCGCATTCATTGTAACTAACCCTGAGTGCCTTCGCAACTACACTCCCGGAGTGTCTTGCAAGGCCACTCACCTCGGCTAATAATAGGCTACATGAATTGTGGGGAAATAATTCATGCCGACCACCACATCGTGGTCTCATCTTAGTCCTTGACTAAGGCGACATCAAGCTCTATTTGCCCCAAATGGCATCTTAGTCTCAGACTAAGTATAATTAGCTTGATAAGTCTTATCTCTGCCCGCCCCAGACGTCAGAGACGATTGCTCGTGTGAGAGAGCCAATCTCAGCCTATTGACATGCTACCATAAGTACCAGCCTCAACTCGAACAACAGTAAAATATAATTTTACTATATTCATCTTTCATGCTTAAGTTAACCAAAGAGTATCACTCTCAAGTACAATCACAACCTATGCACACTAGGTATGTACTTAATCCACGATCAACTCTAACTGTGTTATCATAAATTCATGTCTCTAATTTCATATCTGAATATGTTTGGTTCTTCTCATAATCCATAGTATGCTTCAATAGCCATACAATTACAATGAGTTGTTATCGACTCCCTCAATGTCATAACAATCTCCAATTGTATATAGGATTATACTCAACCAAACTCTCTATAGCCATGATATCCAATCATGTTACATACTCCACCCTCACATGAGTGAGTCAGTACAACTAAACATGCTGAATTCTCATATCCAAAATGAGAATGACTCTACATTTACTCCAACTCCACAACGAGTGAGTAAAATCTGTATTTCTTGCTACATCAAGATAGTATTATCAAACAATTTACATCTTAAATGTAAACTTGAGTTTATCAAGGTTTCCTCTCAATAGGCAAACCAAACACAAGTATATTGCCTTGATAAGATAGCATGTATGTACCATTCAGATATCTCATGTCCCTCGGACTTTTCTTAGATAAGTATAGAATTGGCTTACATATGTCATAGGGTACTGTTGTGGTCCACAGCCATCTTGCTGCGATCCACAACCAACTCTTTGTGGTCCACAACTACCTTGTTGTGGTCCACAGTATACTCATGTTACAATCAGCAATCATACTGGAAGATGCTGCCATCCACAGAAACTTACTGCGGTCTGCAACACAATCATGTTGCGATCTACAACATGCTGAAAAATGTTCGTAAAATACTCAAATATATTACAGCACATTTTTCATAATATCTGCACTACATCCTGGATGTTCTGTCATAATAGACTACATCCATCTACAGACCATAACTGATCGATGTTACTTACAAAGAACTGTTATTCCTATGGTCCATAGCAGATCATTGCCACTCGCAACAATCTGGAATTTCCAGTAGCACTTCATGAACCCTCTTACATAACAGATCTTATGGACTTAGAACATGTATCAAGACTCACACTTATGTTCTTCACACGTGTCATTTGGATTGCGTACCATGCAACCAAATATCATACAGATGTGTTCTAGTCTCTCGTATAACAACAAGAAACATGCCGGAACAATCTCTCAAGTGTTGACACAAAAACATATTTAAGGCTTAACAACTACATTAGACAAAGAGTCACATAGACTTATTCTATTCAGCAAATAGTGTACAATATAATTAGCAACATATTCTTAGACAGTTTAACATTCATGCTCAAAAGAATCTCCAAATTCTATTGTCATGATTTAATTTTAGACTTACTGAATCGGCTAAGTTTGCATACACTGCATACTTTACTATAATTCCGCCACAAACTAGGCAGAAGATTCAACATCACATTGTCTAAAATCTGTTAATACTTCATAAAGAATAGTTCTAATCTATATTGGTCGATATTGCTCAAATAAGACTATTTTATAAGACTCCCTCTATTCTAATATATAGCCTATCACAACCGAGTCTTATACTTTCAATAAATTAATTTTAAAAGTCCATATATAGTCTTATATTTTCAACCGAGTCTTAGACTTACTGAATCGGCTAAGTTTGCATACACTGCATACTTTACTATAATTCCGCCACAAACTAGGCAGAAGATTCAACATCACATTGTCTAAAATCTGTTAATACTTCATAAAGAATAGTTCTAATCTATATTGGTCGATATTGCTCAAATAAGACTATTTTATAAGACTCCCTCTATTCTAATATATAGCCTATCACAACCGAGTCTTATACTTTCAATAAATTAATTTTAAAAGTCCATATCTCATTGTTTCTTCATTTACTTATCTCATTTTGCATTTAGCAAATAAGTTTGAGTTACTTCTCTGGCTTGTTGAACCTGTTCTTATTCTATGTTACATGTCCTATGAGGTTGAGGTTGAGGAATACCACTTTATTCCCCTCCTGTTCCTCAATACTCAGATAAGTACATGTCAAACATAAGATTGATTCCAAACAGCTCTAAGTTACTCAAATAAAATAACTCCCTCTCAACAGGAAATTAATTTAGTATTGTGATCTAATCATATGGCATTTCTACTATTTCTTCTCCAATAAAGTTCCTCGAACATTATGAGAAGGTGCAATCCAAATGCAACTGAACTTATGACCACTTAAACATCCACACTTGGATCTATAATAGTCTATAATTCACAAAATAGTAGAACTTAGAGATTAGAGGCGCAAGGCTTAGAACATAGACCGCATCTATATTGTTCTAACCATATCTTACAAGGTCCAATTCATCACAATTTGTTGCGGTCCGCAGCCAATATGCCGCAGTCCACAATAACTCTATGTTGCAATCCTCAACAAGACTTGCAATGTCTCCACAATCACAGAATCAAATCCGTAATTTATCATAGAGACTTCATTATAAATTGACTTCACCCATATTTAGAAAATTATTGATCTACAATCAACTTTTTTCTCGAATTATGGCTATCATTTATAATGAGACTATTTCCGATAAAGTCTTAATGTGATGAATCATAAGACACCAAGTTCAGCCCTCATATTGGAATACAACATCCAAATATATCTTTAAAACTTGAACAGTATATCCACAAAACTTTCAAGTAATAAACTTCAGCTAACTATATTCACAAGTTGACAAATAAGCTTGGCACAAGTCCTCGGATGCCAACTTATGTCAATGTCCAACTCTAATAGTCTAGCATGCCATAACAATCACAAACTAAGAGACTAAGTAACATGCAAGAAAAATAACCATATATCAATTCAATTTAGCAATCCATCACCAAAGAATTAATGACAAGTACTAGATTTTATCAATTAAAGAGACACAAAATATCATGGAGCGATCAATTCTATTACGGTTCGCAGCCGAATGCTGTGTGTCGTAACAGAAACATGTGTCAGTCCCTAAGACTGCACATTTCACTTGACATCCTCCATCTAGATAATTTGTTTCTTATGAAATTGACAATAATCATAGATATAATCTGATTTCTTAAGCAAATGTTATGTTTCTTAACCACAAGCAAGAACACATACATACATATGCAAAATCAGATTTCTAGTACTTTCAATATGCTTAGAATCAGATATCATTTCATACATTTGAATCAACACTACAATCTCTTCAGTATATACTAATACTTGACAATAATCATGAATTTCAACATAACAAGCAACATTCGTTTAAAAACGAATTATCCCAAAACAGTGAATTTCACAAAGAAACCATTTCTCACATAAAAAGTGAGAAATATTCACTTGTTGCTTATTAGTTCATACATGACATACTTCATGCAACTCCAAATCACTTTGACATGATTATAAGATGCCACCCTACGGTGCTTCTTGAACCCATAAAATCGATTGAGTTTGCATAAGTTTATTGTCAATTAGTTTTACTGAACTTTGAGATATACTCATGGTATTAGTGTTACCGAAACTCAAATTATAACAAAAATAATCTAACTCATACCATTCAGCAACACAATGCTAACAGTATAGTACTTCTTTTCTAAGCATGTCAACTAATTCACTAAGAATTCTAAATCTGAATTATTACGGTCACAAGTACATCCTAATGCTCTATAAGACATTGAGATATTGTAATTTCACACATCACACATATCCATCAATTTCTATTTCAATAGAGATCAGCGATGACTTATAAATCAAGCCAAATCCAATTAACAATAGAGACACACACAGTATGGGTTGGTACTACCACTAATTTTGCCATCCAATCTAAAATTAATCTGAAATCAATACTATCTTTGCAGCAAGTGAGAAAGAACCTAGGGAAACAAACATCGCTCGCAAACAAAGAAATATTGATTTCAATTAATTCAATTGATGCAAAATATCCAGAATATGGATGAGACAAACTCTTGTCTACCAATCCAAATTCACCCAACATATACACTCACATGTAATTGGCAAGACGGTACCTACTTGCACCATCAAACCGATGACAACACCACATGTGTTATCATATTCACAATTTTGGCAAACCAATTACCAAAATATCAAAGATTATTGTCAAGATAACCTCTATAACCATTGGTTATGTAAACAATCTAATGTTACTAATTTTGGCCGAATTCTATCTTTAATTGTGACTTTCTTGTATGTCTGTGTGGCATTATGCAGTCCACAAAACCTTGTCTGCGGTTCATAACCCACTATCATGGTCTGCAACCAAATGTTGCGATCCATAGTTACAAAGAACTCAGTCTCTGTTTCCCACACAAAACTGATGCGATCCACAACCAACATGTTATGGTTCACAACCAGTCTATCACGTTGGGAATTTGATTTTGGCAATTAGACAAACCTCAAAATCAATTAGACCATACAAGTATTCATCTCTACCAAATACCACCACGGCATATGGTATATTTTGCAACTTTCTCATTCACACGTTGAAGAGAAATCACAACCCGAAACTAATCTACATAGTCTCTAGGGTTCTATATTGCAAATAGTCACAAAACAAAGCATAAGAACTCTCTAAACCAGAACTAATGGTTAATTGGGACTTACTGGTACTACCTATAGCATTTGGTTGATGTTACTAACCATAACAAGTCAGTATGTGTCTTTATTTCGTGAAAAACTACATTTCAGACCTTTTCTGCGGTCCACAGAAGAATCTCTGCGGTCCACAGACTATACTGCGGACTGCATCTTTGGACCCCAGACAATCTTGTCCGAAATATACATGTTCTGTCGTGGACCACAGAAGAACCTCTGCGGTCCACAGACAATATGTCCGAAATTCACATGTTCTGTCGTGGTCCACAGAAGAACTTCTGCGGTCCACAGACAATCTATCCTGTGAACACCTGTTCTGTCGTGGTCCACAGAAGCGTCTCTGCGGTCCACAGACAATACAGTGACGAGAATTCTGACTCGCATCCTTTCGGTAAAATGGCGATAACTTTCTGCACACTTATCCGTTTTTCGAGTTCTTGGACATTCCGGAAAGTAGACTCGAAGCACTTTCCAATGGAATAAACCTCACTCGAAACGGAGTAGCAGATCTCAAGTTATGCCCTCGTGAAGTCAGACTATCTCACAGGGAATTTCTGGACTGAACCAGATTCGAGTTTTCATGGAGTTTCTTCACAAAAACCACGAGATAAAGCATACAAATCACAGAGAAAACAACCAGATACTAATCTCAAGGCTTTAATGGTGCATTAAAACTGAAAAAAAAGAGGAATAGGGCTCTGATACCAATGTAAGAAAATCGATAAATCATACCGAATGCGGAAACGTGTTAGGATCTCCTCTTTATTTGGGTTTCCTCAGCACCAAGCCATCGCCGCTTGCTCTCGCTGCGCCATAGCCCCGTCTTCTACTATCGCCAGTGGAGATTGACAACAATCTCACACTATTCACAGTACAAGTGCCAGACTCGACTTCTTCTCAACATCGGAATCCTTAATCCGACTAGATGAGAAGATCTTTCTCTCTAATGGTGTTTGATCCTCAAGGAGAAGAACAAATCTTGGAGTATATGGTCTCTCTATGTCTTACACTTCTGTCTCTCTTCTGAGTTCTACTGAATTCACTTATTAAAAGATCAGAGACTTATGTATATATAGAGCCACATGCATCTATTCATCAAGAGATGCAAATAGAGGCTGTCAGTCTGTGGTCCACGACAGAATCTCTGCGGTCCACAACAGATTCTCTGTGGTCCACAGAAACGTCTCCATTCTCCAAATTCCAACAGTTAACCTCGTCGAAAAAAATCATCAGAGAGCCAGAGAGGAATTGATGACATAAATTACTGTAATAACTGGATTTAAATTTTCTAATGCTAACAACATAAATTAAAATGTTATCTTATGAGTAAGCACCTCTGTTTTTCTTTATTTGCCATCTTAAATCCGTGTAATTAATCAATATCTGCGCAATTGAAGTAATTAGGAAATTACTATGTTTATCTCATGTTTAAATAACTTTTTATATCCGACATAGATTTTTAGCCTACTTATTAAGAAAATAGAAAATGGAATAAGAAAGTTCCACATGTAGGAAGAACTATCAGTTCCTTTTCTATGGATTTTTAGTTGGTGTGAAATAGTAAATAACAGAATTGGGGATATATCTGAAAAAATTGGTACTCAACCAATCCATGTTCAAGCATATAGATTACGGGTTGAGTTTTGTCGGGTTACAAACTTTCATAGGACCAGTGGAGACGAATGTTCTGGAAAACTGGTACATAGGCCCACCTGTTTGGAAAGTAGCTTTTAATTTTTATAGATGAAGACAGATCAATAGTTTTCATCAATTTATTAACATGTGATATCGTAGTACAAGCTATTGGATCTTGATTATCACCCATGGAGACGTCAACACCATCAAAATTAAAATTCTATTTCCTTTACATCGATATTATAAAATACAATTCAGGCTAATATATCATAAAAAAAAGAGTAAGCTAAAGTCGAATGCATTGGATAGAGAGGTCCCGTCCAATACGGTCGTTTTTAGCTTTTAGACCTCAAATGACCGATTTAAACTATTTAATGTGATCTTCATATGAAAATCTAGAACAAAACCAGAATTCATATTTCTTAATTTTTTTCTACTTCTTTTTTCCAGATTTTTATAAAATCATTAACTATTTAAAATGATGACTTTGAAAAAAAAATGAAAAAATAGTAAAAAAAAACTAGAAAAATGTAAAATTCGTTTTGGGACTAGATTTCAATGTGATGATCGTGTTTGAAGGGTTGGATCGATCGTTTGAGTTCAAAATTTGAGAACTAGCGCATTGTATGGAATCCCTTTTCGTCCAATGCATTGGACATTAGTTGTACTCTAAGAAAAATGTTCGAATTAATTTGAGCCATTTAATTAATTAAAGACAATATGGAAAGTTCCATTATTCTGTTTTGTTCTTTTCCAGTAATAAATGAAATATGTACTAAAACGTGATAATTAATTAATAAGCAATGTGTGATCCGCTAGTTCTAATTTAGACTCTTGCCAGATTGAAATAATTTTAGCATTTACAACTGCAAATTTTCTTATTAAACGACATAGTCAATAAATAATCTTTTGAAAATATTGAGTGTCCTAGGAAATCTAACACTAAAAAGTATATCAGAAGCTAATTTGTGATCTTCTGAATATATTATTTGGTCATCTCTGGATCAAAATAATTTGCTGGATAGGTTTAATTTAGAGTCAATTGGAACACCTAAGCATATATATAGAATCTCCTTTCCCAGTTTAAAGTCCTAAGCAAGATGCTTAATTAGTACTAATCAAACAAAGCATGAGTCAGATGGAGATAAGAACACACAAGTTCCCTACCTAAACCAAACCTACAAAAGATAAGTATAATCCCAGCAAATGACAGCCATCTGTGGGCTCCACCATAGCATACATTCATGCACTGTATAGTTCTATTCTTCTATATAAAACTGAACAGCTCAAATTAATTTCAGATCTTACGAACGTTGCCTCTTGTTCTTCCTCTCTTTCTCTTTCCCTCTCTCTTCCCCTCTGAGTGTAACCAATGGGTTTTTTCAGCCTAGAGGAACAGAAGCCATTGATGGCGATGGTGGCAACACAGTTCATATATGCTATAATGAATCTGGTATCAAAAGCAGCATTCAACAGGGGTTTCAGCACAATGACATTTGTGGTGTACAGGCAAAGTATTGCTACTCTTTTTCTAATCCCTGCCACACTCCTTGCAAAGAAGTACGTACTATATATGCTTTCTCTAATTCTCCTCTCTCTAATCACACATTAGCATTAACACAACAAGTGAACTGAAAAAAAAAATTATAAATTATATATAACACAGATGGGAGCAAACAATTATTTGGAAATTATTTTTTTTTCCACTTTAAAACCATCTTCTGTTTAGATTGCACCATGTCGTTGTGCACTTTCATCCATAAATGTGTAACACCTTTTTCTTTTTCTGTAAATTATAATCACATCAAACGTATAGTTTGTCTCTGATTATATTATATCATAAGTTATATCTCAGTTGATCCATCTAATTGTCAAATATCCATGGATCCAGATAAACTACAATTTCAGACCATAAATCATACATACAACATTTGTTGATTTTTTTTTATATATATTTCAGATTTTTAATGTTTGAAAACAGTTTTTTTCTATGTCAAACCGCTTATAACTTCGTCCTTTTTTTTTATTGCATGCATCAAGTAAAATTGAACTCATTCATCAAATACCTACAATTAATAATAATCCGCTCGCAGTTCATTATTAGCACATGATGTGTTTAGACATATCTTTGCGCAGGATATGTTTAAAATTTGCAAAGTATTTCTTTTTATATTTTCAACTATCTAAGGGCATCAAGTTAGTATAACTTGTGTGAAGAATGCGTTCATAAAATCACGACGAATGTCAAGATTTGAAAATAAAAATATTATTCTTGTGGAATATTTTAAATTACATGATAAAGCATATTTTGGGTTACTCAGTGTTTCACATTGATTCATTTGATCATTGGAACAAAAATGGACATAGCCTTGACTTTTATTTATGTCCTAAAACAAGTATAAACAATTTTGAGGTCACATAATGGGAACCAAAGAGAGGACAAATGCAGAGAGCAAAATATATGGTAGAGGCCCTTCGATGGATTGCTACTGTTAATCTATGTGCCACATACGTCTTGATAACCAACTAGTTACTTCGTGTGGTCCAAATTAGAATTTGAGACTAGAGGTGACACTTCCAGCTATCTCCAATATTTGAGACTAGACTAAACTTAGTCACATCAATTTTAATTGATTTTATTGTTAAGCATATTGATTCATTGAGTTTGTTACAAATTTACAGGGGCAGAATTTCTGAATTGTCTCTCAGTTTGAAAGGCTTCGGATTGGTTTTTCTTGCCTCTTTAGCAGGGTATGCATAAACCTGTTTTCAATTCAATTATCCTAGGATTGTATTTTTATATTGTTGTAACTTTCACTTTCCAATGTCTTATATAAAAAATCAACAGTGCCACCATGAATCAATCATTGTATTATCAGGGGGTACGTTTGGGATCGCCATCCATGGCAGCGGCTATGGCGAATCTTATACCAGCAATTACTTTTGTAATGGCTGCTTCTGTTGGGTAAGCTGAAATCTTCTCCTGTCAGTACATTTTGTAATTGACAAAACAATTTTTCTAATACGCATGGTCCATTCACATGTCACAGATTAGAGAGAGCGAAATTAAGGAGCTTGAGAAGCTGGGCTAAAATAATTGGCACCATAATTTGCATTGGAGGTGCGATGACAATGGCCTTGTTTAAAGGCCCAAGGCTTCTAAATATGTCCTTCCAAAATTTGATGGTGATTCTTCGTGCAAGTATGGACAAATGGATTATTGGTGGTCTCTGTCTAATGGGATCCAGCAGTTTCTGGTCCTTGTGGCTTATATTACAGGTAATATAACTAAATATTGGAACAATTAATTTTGAATGAGATTGGTACATTTTTGTGAACTCATGACTTAACTGAATTTTCTTCCTGAGCCCTTAATTAAAGAATATTTTGCCCAGTCATATATACTTCATGAAAGTAATTTTATTCATTGTTCTTTAGTCTTTATCAAAAGGTTGTAATACTGGCTTCTCCTTTTCTCTGAAGGTTCCCATCTGCAAATCATACTCCGACCCATTATCACTTGCAGCTTGGACGTGTTTAATGTCAGCACTACAATCAGCTGCCGTCACATTTTTTATTCATCCTGATTTGAGCGTGTGGAGATTCACTTCTCTGAGTGACGTTCTGGCTTGCTTATATGCTGTACTTAAATACTTTCTTAAATTCTGGTCAGATCTCTTATTAGTGGGCATTAGGTAGTTAGCACATCTGACTAACCCAAAATTTTCAGGGTTCCTTTGGATCTGCTGTGACATTCTATCTACAGTCTTGGTGCATATCAGTTAGAGGACCTCTGTATTCTGCCATGTTTAACCCGCTTTCCACTATAATTACAACAGTCCTTTCTTCAATTTTGCTGCATGAAGATCTCCATATTGGAAGGTACTTACAATCGAAATTATTTTTATTTTTATGTATTACAATTCTTTTATCCATCATAATTTACTATAGTATTAATCTATCATAAATGTGGGAACTTAAATTATTATTTACTGTACCTTTCAATAGCCTTCTTTATTTTTGTTTAACATCATACTAATTTCTTGTCCAGCTTGTTTGGTGCAATTGCCATAATTGGTGGACTGTATGTAGTGTTATGGGGTAAAGCAGAGGATCTGAAGATCACGGAAGAACAGGGAATCAAAGATTCTAGAAAGATTTCTATCTCAATAGATAAATCATCAAATTGTGATACTGATATCCAACATCCACTCCTAACGAACAAGCTAGAGAGGGAAGATTAGAAGATCAATATGCCAATTTTGTGTTAGTATATATTTACATTATTGTTATTATGTCGTCCAATAAATTAAGCGAAACATTAATTTGGCCAAATCATGGAAAAAAAATGTAAAAAAAATATAATTTTGTAAAGAGTTCCAAAATCTTCATTTTATCATGGCTTTATCTTGACACAGGCATGGACAAATGTCCTTTATAAAAGCACTAGCTTGCTCGTTGTCGCGGTGAAAGCCGCGACATGTAGCCTGATCCGTCAATTGGGTAGATTGGATGATTAGTGCTCTCTTCATGTAGCTTAATTTGTCATGGTTACATCAGATGGTTACATCAAATGTCTAATTTTCTCTTGAATGGCTTCACATGAATTCCAGTGATTTTAGCACCCATGTTAGTGTCGGAAGTTCTTGTAAATGCATCATCAACATACCCTTCAATGGAAGATTTGGAATTATAACAAATGAACTTTCTTCCACATATTAGCACAAAAAAAGGAATAATGGAGACCGCAATCCATAAGCATTTGAGATATTAATATTTTGAATGCTTGTTAGGGTTGTAATGTAAAAAAAATATTTGCTATTATTTAAATGTCATTAGGCTTGAACTGTTGAGACAATCTTAGGTAATTTTTAGGACATTACAAGTAAAGAATGACATAGATCTTACAACTGGAGAGATGATGAATTTAGTAAATATAAAAAATATCAATGCACTCATATGTGCAATCCATATAAAAATAGAAAAAAATGTTTTCGATCGTGAAATCAATAAAAATAGTTTTTATTATACCTTAATGCCCTTGACTTTCTTTATACTGAGACCTTAAGGGTCTATATTTGAATAATTTTCAACGAGACGCTAAAATAAAAAGTTGCAAGACATATCAAATTAAAGAACTAATTAAATATCCATAAAAAGGGTATGGTGAATCATTTGTGCTTATAATTCTCCTACCACTTTTTGGCAACCACAACAGCTACTTTAATCCTGCCCAAAGACTATGGTAGCAGAAATTGGAAGTACCGGTATAAAAGAATTTTTAAAGGAACCGCCGTGAAGAATAAGAAATATTGTAATGTAAAGATGTGACTAACATATCTTTAAAAGTCAGGCCAGGCGAACCTGCCACTCTGCTGCTTGGTACAATCTCCCAAGGAGATATCCTGTTTTTCTTCATGTATTCTTCCCATCCATCCCATCGTACCTTATATCCATCAACAAAACAAATTAGAAATTAGATTGCTACAAAAGCTATAATTAATTCATTGTGGAACCACAAAAATTGGGCACACCGTAAAGATGATCCTCATCTATCCTGTCTTTACCTAATCAGGGCTGGACGCATGACTCATACTATGTACTTGGAGCGGCAAATAAGCAATTTAAATGGTCTCATTGATCGACTTGTCTCTATTAATAAGATGACCAGCTTATAATTTGAGGAATTACAAAGTTTGGAGCTTGATTACAGTTCTTTAGATTATAGCTCAGCGACTGTCTATTATAACCAAGCAGGTATTTGTAGGAAATAATGCCGTCAACTGATAAAAAAATTAATGTTCGGCTTAGAGAATGGACAATTAATGTAGCATGACCTAACAATAAAAAACACCATTGCATCCTTGTCTAGTGAACTTATTAATTAGACATTCATGTTCTAATAACAACTCATAGAAAATTGATATATAAATACGATACTGACGGCTACATTTAGGTTGGTTTATATATAGAATACAGTATTGTGCTAAACATCACACATAAGGCCAATAATTAGTACTACTAAAAGTGTTGAACATCTTACAGACATCTGTAACTTTCATGATAAATCCACACTTGCATTTCACAGACGTCAGGTGCTATAGACAAATTATTATAGTTGTGCCCAAATAAAACAAAGGAATCACCTAGCAATTAGATAAAGCATGGCATAGAAAAGTAACCCAATTAGCATACATATTTCCACGAACAGTACAATTGAACGATATATATGCTTATAAATTTTCACAAACAGTACAATTGTTCTTATAGGCTTACAAATTTTTTTTTTGAGGGCCAGGTGGCAATTATAGGCTTACAAATTTTACCTCAAATAATATTTTGGCAATATCTATTGAAGAAAATAACAGTATTCTGCATTTGACCTTAGCAGAATGGCATTTGGTATTGCTATTACCAACAAATTTAGTTCCCAAATTAGTTTGTTAGGAGCCAATTACTTATCAAGATAAGGTGAATGAATCAAATTAGTTTGTGCGCAGATTGTAGACCTCTTTTGAACAAGAACAGATACGTCTTCCTAATTGTTGCCTGAAACAAAAAGGAATTTTGTATATTTTAAAATTGTGCAGAGATAGGAAAAAGAATAGCACATAAAAAATTAAACCTCTTCCTAATTGTCTGAAACAAAAATGAAGGTAGTGAAAAAAAAATTCAAAATTTTGAAGTATTAATAGCACATATAAATTCTTCTAGTTCAATTCATTCTATCGAGCATCTAAACCCTTGTTTTCAATTTTCATTTAAGTCAGATGGTGGTCTGGCACTAGCAGGACCGCAGTGTGGTGGCATGGGGGCTTCATTAGATTGAGACGGGTTGGGGGTATCGTTGCTACTTGCTCTAGTGAAGGAGAGATGGTGAGGCCGAGAGCGAGGAGGTTGGGGCCTTGGGGGTGGTGTGCGAGTGAGAGAGGCGGCCGACTGGATTCGTGTGAGAGAGTACTGCGAGAAAACCAAGTTCGTGGAGCATCATTTCAGGGGGGAGACGGAGGCCAACTAGTTGATCGAATCGTGGGATCAGACTAATAGTGATCAAGAAATAATGTTCTTATTAGTTCATGTTACATATATTATAAAAAAGAATAAAGTGGCAATTTGAGAAGAAACGGGTGATTTAGGGTGGAAAAAAAAGAAGAAATTATTTTTGAAGGCAAATTCACGATTTCTTCAAATTTCGGTGGCACTGAAAATTTTTTTTCCCTTAATTTGAAAGGGAGGTTTGAACGGAATTTTTTTGCAACGAAAATATATATTAAGATAACTGCATAAAAGAGCTTTGTGAAAAGAACGAAAAGAAAACAATTAAATAAACAGAATTACCTAAGAGTTAATTAAGACCATCATAGAGATTCAATCATCCCATCAAATGCGTTTAATTTTTTTCATTTTCAAAAACTCACCCAACTACCTTATTAATTATCCATTTTTATTGTTGTCCTTATTAATTATCCTCATTAGTTATTCATCCAGCGCCTATCTATCCTCCCTTGCTCTCCGTGCACCTATTCATTTTTTTTTTTCCAAGACAATAAACCTTGTCAGAGAAATAGGGCAATTATCCATGTTGTCATCCATGTTGTAGGTTGATACTTGATAAAGAGTCTTGGTAGTACCCTTGAAACTCATCAAAACTATAAATAAAGAAGTGTGGGTATCGGGATCATTTAGTTAAATGTAATTCGACACTCGAGATATTGTGAAATTACAGTTTTTCCAATTTCTATAACGTGATATTCTATAACTATTTGTGTGTCGGATATTATTGCTCATAAAACTGGTCCGAATCACCGGCATATAATAATTTGACAATATATTGTTTTATTTCTCATTTTTGTGACCCCATTCTATTTTTCATTTTTATCCTGCCTCCGTTTCTTGCAAGCATAACAACCTATTCATAATCAATTATTATTAAATAATAACATTTTAAATTATAAGTATATTAAAATGCTGTGCTAGGCGAGTGTTGGCTCTGGCTGTGCTAGGCGACCTCCAATCAGGCTGGAGCGACAATGGTTGTGCTAGACGAGTTCGGATCGACACCATTGTTCCTTTCTTTCCCTGGCACATCTTCTCTACACTTCTCCTGCTTCACCTCCGTTCTTCTCTGCTCTTCTTTCTTTTTCTCACCAGCTCTTAGGACGGCGGTGGAGAAAGCTTCTCCGTCTCGATGGACCTTCGCGTCCTAGGCAGCATTAAATCTTTCTTACGCAGATTTGGCTTGCTCGGCCAGGAGGTGAGCTTTCTCTACTTTTGTTTCCTCTTTGGTAGTATTGTTCTAATCTTTCCAATTATTACTACAGATTGATCACATTTTCTTTCTAATTTCCGATGAATTTCTCTTTGGCATCCCGTATTGCACTCATCTGTTCTTCTTATACTTCCTTTACAGCTTGCTTGGTTGACTGACTGTCCACGGTGGCTTTTCTCATCTTCTATGTGATTTTTTTCCCTCCTCCGTACCTGCGCTGAATCGAAGCATAGATTATGAAACGTAAAAGTTGACTTGCTTTGAAGTTGCTACAGAAGGTATTAGTTCTTTCATGTTTATTTTTAACAGCCTTTAATTTTTTTTTTTTTTTTGCTTCGTATTGGAAAATGTTTTTTATTTCCTCTTCAGATCTGACATGATTAGATAATATGCTGTTTATGTATGTTTTTTTTTTGTAGAATTGACACACGATTTTCTTCTTTCTATGTTTTAGTCTAACGACTGCATCTACATGCCACAGGAAAGCTTGAAACTGATGATGATCAGAAGGTGTAATTTGTCAGTTGGTTGAATAAAAAAAGGATAATGGCTCATCAGCCAAATGCTTTATGCTGGAACTTGCTGCTGCTCTTATTAATTCCTACTCTAATATTTTTTATTTAGTATACTTTGTTCGCCTTTTGTGAATTCAAATTAGTATTTATTATTTAGAACAACTTAGATCTTTTTAGGCTTACATATCTTATTCTTATTTCTCTGTGTGTTAATCAATTTCTTCAGTTCAGCTTTTTTACTCAACATTTATTGCCACAAATGAATGCAAATGCTGCAGTGCATGTCATCAGATAAATAAATTGTTGTGAAAATAATTACCACATAATTGTGATATTTTTTTTGGCATCAAAATAGCTCTCTGTACTTGATCCTGATGCTCAATTGAACTGATAAGCTTCAGGTCAAAAAATTAATGGTCTATATCTTTCTTTTAAAGTAAAGAAAAAGGTATGAACTAAGTTGAGAACTAAGAATATTATTCAGTAAGTTTTTTTGTGTGGACTGATCTTTTTCGTTCCATGAGCCTAATGTTTTCAATCTCATTTTTTAATCTAAATACATAAGGTGCTTTGATGTATGATTTGATAGGTATGATGCGCCAGCCGTATGCAAGCTTACAGTGCCTCATGTTTGGCAAGATGCTGAGTTATTGCTAAAGGTACATAATACATGCAGTCTTTGAACAGATCTTTAAATTTTGTAAAATTAAATATGACCTTACAGTTATTAATTTTTCCCTTTGTTTGTATCTATAGCTGTCTCTATTTCTAGAGAAAGTATTTTTATGGATAAAATACTGCATAAGTACCAGAAACTTCTATATTAATTTAGAAAAAATATGGATATATATCCATATGCTAAGTGTTGGACAAAGCTATATTAGTTAGCCTTCGGGAGCTACTGTGCTATATAAATTAAGAAAGACATGGATTTATAGCTGTCGGATTTTGTGTGGTTTTCTTTTAAGTTTTTTTAACAAAATGTTGCATTATTAGTTCAAAATACATTCTCTTGTCCTTTTTTTCTCGAATTATAGTCGCAGAATGCTCAAAATATAGCTATTACTTGGAACACCAATGGTTTTTTTTTTTTTTTTTTTTTTTTTTTTTTTTTTTAATAAAAGTTGAATCGAGCTGCCATTATTAATTGTACATTTTCATTTACTTTTGCTTCAATTGAGCTGAGGACTAGGGAAATAGAAGGCTTTCTTCAGCTAGCAAGTTCTCTCTGAATGACTTTATCAAAACTTATTAGCCTTGCCGGTGCTTATTCAGTAAGGTACTTTCTATTTTTTTTTATTCTTCTCTGATAGCGTCCTGTTTTTCATTTCCTTTGCTTTTCTTATTTGTTACAGTGGATTCAAAGAGCATATATGATAAATGACAACAGCGAGAGTTTCGGAGCTGAGCTGAGACAAGGACAAGGTAATTAATTTCCTTCTGCTCTCCATGCTTGCTTTCATATCAAATTAATAGCTAATTTGCATGTTGATGTTTTATCAGCACAAACCAGCAAAATTTTGGTTGTGAATTCCTCTATTGGGATTTTTGACATATTTCAATAATATCGGCCAGAGTGGATGCATGTATTCGGCCTATGTAGATTAAGATCCTTTTATGATCTATTGACTCTTCACATGACCTTCAAATAACAGAACATTAAATTTCAGAAGATCAATATTTTCTTGATGGCTATGACCCCTGATTTAATTGCCAAAAAAGAATTTACCTTTATATGAATTTACTTGAATTGTTGTCAACTTGAAACTATTTGGTGCTAAAATATATTATTACGTAAATTCTGATTGAGTTGAAACTATTAGTAGGAAGGATTGAGATAGAACTTTTGGCCATTTAATTCAGATCTTGATTGATTTTGGTGAATTGTGAGATAGAAAACAACCAAATGAAAAAAAGGACATTTGGTATATAGCAATTGCTCATGAAATTGATGAGATTTCATTAACAGTTTTGCATTATCTATAGAATACTGCATGATTCTTTTAAAGTGTTCTGTGTCTATGTTATCCTTGTATGATCCTTCTTTTTCTGGACCATACAAGAGTCAGATTAATCTGTTCACATCTAAATTGAAAGGTATGTATGCTAGAGACTGATTATGGTTATGTTTTTACTTGGAAGTTTTGCCATGATTATTGAATGTTTGTTGGAGTTAATTTATATTATAGAAAGAAATGGAATCCCTTATATTGACTTAAATGTTATTTTCATGTGTTTAACATTCATTTGTTGGTTGGTACTAAAGCCATTATTATTGATATAGCAAACAGGTTGCACTAGCTTCTAAGGTTTCAACAAATAGCAAGAGGACTGAAGCCATTATGATTAATCATCTTTTCTACATTTATGGATGTTTTAAAATGAAGAAAAACTGTTTAGTTTATCCCTTGCTTCATTAGCTCTTTGTGTGGTGTGGTTCCTTCCGTTCCCTCAATCCTTCCTCTCTTGCCTCTCGCTGAGTCCAGTACTCCAGTGTCGCCTCACATACCTACTTCTACCCTCCTCCAGTCTCAGTGGATCTCCTCCCTGCTTTCCTCGATATTTATTGGTTGCTTTTCACAATTAAAATTGAGTTTAGCCGTGAGTGGTCAATTCAAAAGTATATTTTGGGCTTTGGATACTTCAGAATAGAGCAGCTAGCTATGTTACTTTTATTTTTTAATTTGTTTCACAGCTCCTTTTTGGCTTCTTGCCCTGCGTTGCTCTTGCTGCTACGTTTTTCTTCTTCTAAAAGGTGTGTTTCTCCATCTCTACATAGTCACATGTAATTTTCTTAGTTGCCGTCGTATTTTTTCATATAGCACAGATTTTATCATTGTTGTTGTTCAGCTATGCAATGTTATAGATTGATTTGTTTTCATGTTCCTTCCATCTGCCCGTTGCTGTTGTTCATATTTTATCATTGCTATTGTTCAGCAGCCATGGCTTGGATGCAATCCCACTTCTCTCCTTCTCTTTCCTCTTGGACAAGTAAACCCTGCTGCTTTCCTATCTAGGCCCTCTGTAAGAAGAATATTCAGAGAGAGGTAAGGTCATCAGAGGTCGTACTTTCTACCCTTTTATCTTTTTTCCCTGTAATTTTTCTTTGGTTGTTTGACAGATTTTGTTTGTTCCAGGATTTGGTATGGAGGAAAAAGAGGAAGACAGAAGATGAGAGAAAGCGCTTGACACAACCAGTGAAGGTTATTGTGCTATTTCCACTTTCTTTTCTTCGTTGTTCTTCATTTGTTTAGACATTTTTTTTTTGTTTGTTCTCATTGTTGATCAGGTTCTAATTTCCTAATGTTAGTTCTAATTGATTTTTCTTGCATAGGATGCTGAGTGGAGGTTAGAACGATTCCTAAGGTCAATGATCAAATATTTACTTGATATCTTTGGTTTGTAATACGCCTTCTATTTTTTTCCCACTGTCATTAGAATTGAATTCCAGTTGGCAGCTCAGATTAATTATTCTTTACCATTGGTTAAAGGTTAAATTTGATCATTAGACATGGAAAAGTATGTGCCTCATTTGATGATTAGTGCTTACTCTTTCCATTCTCGCCTACATGAAAACTGTCAGTTGTTTCTAGAACTTTTCATTTGTGATTATGTGACTCAAAATTCCATAGGATGTTTGGCAATACTTTGATAAGTTGATTACTCTAAAATTTTGTATATTAATCAGCCTGAGTAAGAAATAAAAATTTTAACTTACGATAAATTTAGAACAGTTTAAAAATAAGAAGATACTTACTAAGATATCATATGAATTTCAAGTTCCTTTCTTTGTTCCTTTTTAGTTTTGTCGTTTGCGTATTTCTTACTTTAGTTATTTTTATTCCTTTTTTTAGCATGGTGATGCCATGGTAGCGGATGAGAGCAGCCTGAGTGCTCAGATAAAAAGAGGCTTTACATAGAAGAAGCCTAAAGGTTCCTAGGGGAAAAAATGTATTGGATTTCAAGGTTCACTATTTTATATGTAGTAATTTTAGGGAGAAAACACTTGCTGCATATAGCTTTTATTGGACAGTTTTAGTCACTTAAGAAAAATGAAGAATTGATGGGCTGAAATGATTTCTTGTATATTTGTGCTTAAAAATTTTATTTATTTCTTTTGTTGAAATTTGCTAAAGAAATAATTTTGTTATTTGTTTAGGCTCCTTTGTAATTATGATTTTATGTCAGTACAGGGACTAGGTAGTGATGAAAACCATGTTTTTTTAGGATGGTGCAGAAGAACTTGCGACAAGCCGACAACAGATGGAGTTCTCTTACATGTCCAGGTCTATCTAGATTTTCTCATTACTTTATATAAGTTTTGATATAAATCTGGGTCACAATATAAAATATGGTGGCAATATAAGTATACAATTGATGTTCATTTTTTGTGTGTTGTAGCTTCAATTATCTCACCAGATAAGTAGCTTTTATTCTCTTTTGAGTTATCGGTAATTTTAAACACATGATTGTATGTATATAATTGAACAATCATGCTGTCATATGAGGTTGATGTATGATTTATTGAACTAATAGTACCTGCATAAGTATTAGATAATCTAAACAATGATACAGTATAGATCCGTCTTTCTTTTTGTTATTGCAAGGTCGTTTTTATTGCTTTTATTTCTTGTTGAGTATAGATGAAACATCTAATTTAGAGCTCGCATGACTGGATTGACTTCAATCAACGATGTAAGTTATCAGAATTTTAATCTTTGGCACAGCACTGGATTAATTTTTAGTTGCCCATTGTAATTTGTGAAAGACAATGGAGAACCCAATATATAGAATCAATAGTTTCTTGCAAAAGGGCATTGAAACCAATAATGTGCATCTGTTTTGTGCATCATGAGTTTCTGTTGAGTATAGATAGACAGGTTTTTTAGATTTTATATAGGCCTTTCAGCAAGATCTCATTTGGTGCCATCTTTTTCTTAAACAAGAGATGAACGTGCAAGGGAAAAATTGGAAACCAAAAAGTGACTAGACTCAAACTCAGGGCATGATGAGTGTGTGATATTATTCTTGAAACATTAAAAACTCAGAATCAACGTAGCATGCTTGGTTAAAAAACTCACCAACTAATCTTATTTTTGCTCATTTAGATCAGGATAAATTCATTTAATAAAAAGAAAGGAAGTCATAGGCAGCCATTGCTTGACAGAGATTAGGTGAGAACATCAGAACAAGATAACCAACCCGAGGACATGAGAAGAAGAGAATGATTAGGTCTTATTGGTAATCACTTCACCTTTTTTAGTTCTATTCTCTCTCGAATTAATTTCGTATTTTGTTGCTTTAATGATTGAAAGAGAAGAGATAGTTGTTGATGATGGGTGATATTGAAGAGGGATTTTAGCTGTTTTTTCTTTTTTCTATTTTTTTTTTTTAAATCAATCGATTGTGATGAAATATATTTTCACTTTATTGTTCAATGGTGTAAGACCAGTAAGTTCGTCTTTCTTTCACATCATCTGGATCTGGTATCACTGGAACAGTGCCAAGAAATGGACACTGTGAAATTTGCAATGGTATTTCTATGCTTGATATGTGAGTTTAACAGCATGGTTATTTATTTTATTCATATTCATTACCTTACTGATGATGTTGCTGCATAGGGAGCCATCCTGAGTCTGAATGCATTAGGGAACATGAATTGAGACTTTAACTGTTTATGTGCTTTCATCGATAACAATGCTTCCTCTGCCTTATAACGGTTATAATATATAGATATAAATTTAGATGGTTGGCATTTTGTACCCTTCCTTTCATTGACAAAATAATCATTCAATCATATATGCAATGTTCATTTTCTTTTCTGATATGATATGATTCATTTTTGAAAGAGAGGGGTGCTCACTCTAAATTACTTTTATAGATATTGTTGTGCAGCAATATTATGGAGTATTTGGAAGCATAGGATTGATTGTAGTTTTAGTAATGCTAGAGGATATACTACTAAGAGATATAGTTGTGAGGTAACTAATCTTTGACATACTGGTCAGGACTGTGGAAAGAGGATTTGAAGAAAAAAATATGGAGTGCCTGGAGAAGAAGATGGTGAATCAGTGAAGGCACTGGCAGATCAGGAGAAACAAAATTTGCTGATTACTGCTGAGTAGAATGAGAGGGATGCTTCTTTATTGCGATATTTTGCTATTTTCACTTGGTTGCAATAATTGAACGTAGTGTTAGTGTGATTTCTGAAGTTTTGGGTGCTGTTTGCATAAATTGACTTTGAAGAAGTTAGATGCTGATCCAAGTTTCAGGCGTTGGATGCTGAGGAACAAAGTTTGTTCATGAGTAGTGACAGAGATTTTTTATTTATTGTGATTTTGCTTTAACGCTTTGTCTGTCATATTTGGATTGTTCTTATATTTGTGAGGGTTGGTTTATTGGGTAAGCTTGATATCTTATAGAGAGTTTAGTTGTATGATTTGTGGTTAAACGATTGTGTATTGCTTTTCAGTAATGGAAAGTAGTGGGCTATATCCCACTTATTAAAAAAAAAGGGGATAACTAATAAAGGGGATGGTATGTACATAGATCATGTCGGTAGTTGCAATTAACCTGAAACCAGCCTTCCTTTTCTTTCTTTTCTTTTTTTTTTTTTTTCTCCATGACGCTTGATTTCTTTCCTCTGAGTTGATTTCCAAAACTTCGATCTCGATGAAACTTTTATTTGGACTATTTCCAGAGTATGCTTGGCTTATACATTGTTGTCAAAAATTGTTATAGAATGCATAGATGTGGGTTTAAACTTTTACTTATTATTGACATAATAAAGAATATATCAATTGGGTATAATTGCGGAAACTATAATTAAGTCTATCTATTGTTAACAAGAAACAAAAAACACACCTAAATGAATAATACAATCACCTTAATTACTATCCCTCCATGCCTCCCTCCATGCCTCTCACATTACAAGTTAACGCATAAATGTTGTCATGGTAGCACTCAATAGTGATCGCATCACTCAATTTCTGTGCTACTAATATTACTTCAAAACTTAACTCTATACCTAACTAATTACATTATGATGGCAGCGCTCAATAATATCTCATCTTGATTCCTTCTTATTATTGATAACTTCAAAGATGCTCATTTAGCTGAAGTTTAGCATTTATAAATTTCCTGTTCACCTTCCTTTTTCCCATCTGTTACAAAATAAAAAAAATCTTCTCTTATAAAACTATATTCATCTAAATGTTAAAAATTAAAACTTCATCGTGCGAAGCGCGATGTGTTAACTAGTTTATATTAATATGTTAAATTTCGAACGAAACTCAATCAATTAGCTTCCTAGTTATTAAATAAACTACATTGGTTAGTCGCATTGGAAAGGAAAAAAGCAGATGATGATGATGGTTTAGTGTACGTTTTGTTGATACAAACGAGTCATCCATCTCTGTGCATAATAACTAAAACAAATTCAGCAGGAAAAAAAAAATAATTGAATGGACAGGGATTCGGATCAGCCAATCAGTGATGTAACAGAAACTGAAATATTAGGGGCCCAACAATTTGATTTTCCAAGTATTAACTAGAAAATTATTCCAAACCGTATAAAATGCCCCCCACGTATACTTTTGTCACCATGTTAGTGTTCTTGGCTTCTTGCAGTAGTTTTCAGATTCGGTGACTATGACAGAGAAGCACATGATTTACTATATTAAAAGTGCTCTGTAAAGCGTCTATGTGCAAGCTGTAAATTACATTATTTTAAATTCAAATTTATTAGTCGGATGACATAAATAAATTTTTTTGCTAGGAGTAAATCACAATCGTTTAATTGGCAAAGTCGTTGGCATTTAATGTATGACTCCTGAACTGTATAATAATGTGCGTGTACAAAATTTGACATGCCAATTAAAAATTTAGACACCGTATTCAAAATTCTATATATAAAGTTTGAATATTAATTATAAATGTCAAAAAAAATAGTAATAATCCATAAATTTACAATTCGCATTGCTTTAGAGTGTACAATAGTCACTCTCTATATATATATGAATAGATAAAATACACTTTGATGTACGGATCGTCCCTGTATATCCGACTCATTTTCGAAATCGAAAATTCAAACCATCAATCCAAACTGCTCAAGTTATTCTCTATATTAAAAAAAATCCTTGGAGACCAAATTTTATATTTTTCAATTTTTTTGCCATATGTTGTGATATTTTCAAATTGGAGGGCCTGAAATACTCCCATTATGGTGTTTTTTTTTAAATATCATAATATATAGCAAAAAATTTTAAAAAAATATATAAAATTTGGTCTCCAAGACTTTCTCAATTTGAACGGCTCAGATTGACCATTTGAATCATGGATTTTGAAAACGAGCCGGGTGTATGAAGGAAGATTTGTAAAATACACTTGGGTGTACGAATCGTCCTCGTACATCCGAGTCGTTTTTTAAATTCAAAATTCAAACAGTCAATCTGAACAATTCAAATTATTCTCCATATTGAAAAACCATTGATGACCAAATTTTACAGTTTTTTGAATTTTTTCTATATATTATGATATTTTAAATTAGAGTGCCTGAAATACTCCAATTATAGTATTTTTAAAAAAATATCATAATATATAACAAAATAAATTTTGAAAAAAATATAAAATTTAGTCTCCAAAAATTTTTCAATATGGAGAATAACTTAAACGGTTCAGATTGACCATTTAAATTATGAATTTCGAAAATGAGTCGGGTGTATGGGACACGATCCGTACACTTGAGTGTACTATATCAAACCCCTCTCTCTATATATATTTCTGTACTTCTCGTTATTCTGAATAGTTGGTAAATCAAAGGAGGAGCCATATTCATCAAATGAGGGTTAACTGCGCCCATTATTTTTTTTTCAAATTCTCCTTTACATAGTTATATATAAACGAATATACTTACCACATGAAATTTTGTATGGACAAAGTAAAGTGAACCCCATAAATAACAATATGATATTTATTAAATTTGAACTCTATTTGTTGAACTCTATTTGTTATTGATTATTCAATTTGATATAATAATATTAGTATCATGAGTTTTTTTAACCCCATTATAAAATTTTCTGGCTCTCCTCTTCGTTCCCCCAAAAAGTTCTTATCATTTTCAAATAATAATTATTTAAAAACAAATGAAATTAATACCGTCTTTAATTATTTGTACAAGTTAGCATTTTTTTGATACAACTCCATAGGATCACTTACCGGACTGCACTACGCATTGGAGACACAAAGGTAGCATTTAATTTGAGAAAGTAGCTATTTAATTTGAACATTCTATAGTACTAATTTGTCATATCTGTGTGCATCTGTACCCTCCCGTAGTAGTCGTAATATTCTCCCGGCCGGTACATCTTTCGAGTATAGTTAATTAAATTTGTACATGTGGTTGTTATAATGCTCATCTTAAAGGAAATCGCTTTACACTATTACAGTCGGCTAAGAGTTGGATCCTCTGTGGCATGTCCAGTGCATATCACTCGCATACAAATATTCGATTGCGATTAAAAAAAAAAAAATCTGATTTTCTTAATAAATATAATTAGAACAAGATTTAATGATTTTTTTCATAATAAACATAATTAGAACAAAAAAATTTAATTGCAAAATCGAAAATCTTCATTAATATAAAAAAGGACGACTCAAAAACTTCCGCAAAAGAAAATTTAATGATATAACCCATGTTCAATCACATAAACAAAAGGCTGAAGTCTGGGGGTAATGCCGTAATGGTTAGAAAGGAACAATCAGATCTTCATATAAACGAATCGATGGAGGTGGATTCTCTGGTTGAACAGATCTTATGTAACACAAGCTCAACTGGGATTTCCCTTAGTCTAACTGGTTTACCCTTTTCATTTTTTTTTTTTCTCCCCCTTCACCTTTTGTTCGGCCGCCTCTGTGCAACTGTTCTTATTTTTTTTTTTAATAAAGGCCAAAGTCCCAAATAGTTTTGTTTCTTGTCTTAATAAAAATAAGGAATAAAAATAAAATCTTTAATGTATTCTTATTCAAAGAAATTTATTCGATGATATTTCCAAACTCATCATATATAGTAATATAGATTACGGGTTGAGTTTTGTAGGGTTGGAATTTTTATGAGTCTTATCACATGTTGTTGTAAAATATTAACATCAGGTTTGTCGGGTTGCAATATTTTCCCCACTGGTCTGGGGAGCAGTCATTTCTTCACACAAAGACAATAATTTTCTTTGAAGGTTGAAGACAACAATAGTTTTCACGAGCCTTACCGAATGTGATTCGTAATTGAAGCAAGTGCTTACTGATTAACATCGGAATTAAATGTTCTTACTATATGTCATTATTTATTTTTTAATAAAATCATTTCTTTAAAAAAAAATATCCCAGTCTATAAAAAGACTAACATTTATGCTCGTTTGGGATGAGTGGAATAGGCCAATTCCTAGGAATAGCCAATTCATGAATAGCCAATTCCTAAATTTTTCATCCAAACGGTTTTGGAATAGCCAATTCCATTCCTAACACAATTTTCAATAACACTTTTCCCAACAACACTTTTCTCTCTACTTTTTTCACACTTTCCAACGCTATTCCTAAACTCACCATCCAAATAACATTTCTAATTCCCGGAATAGCCAATTCCTCCAATTCTTGTGAATAGTGTTTTTCCCTAAATTTATGCTATTCCTACCCTATTCCTAACCATCCCAAACGACTATCTGTTTTCTCCGTCCAGTGGGAGTTGGACTTGTTACCTTTAAATTAAGGACGGAACCACTGACTCGTACAAAATTGTTCATCGATCTTAAATATTTTCTTCAGTTAATTCAGCAATATCGAAATTTCTGGTGGCAATAAATATGACACAGCCCTTAGAGCCAACTGATCAAATACTGAAGTATATATATACATAAAACAAAAGGTTCTTTCCCGGTTCAATTTCATAAGCAAGATGCTTAATTAGTAACAATCAAACCAAACATGAGTCAGATGGAGATCAGAATCCAAGTCCTTTACCAAAACCAAACAAAAAAAAGATAACCCCACTAAATGACAGCCGTTTCCCGTTTGTGGGCGCCACCAGCTCATTCATTGTTCTATATGACAATGAGCACCTCAAATCTTAGGAACATTGTCTCTGGCCCCTTTCTTATCGCCCACAACACACCCAAACCCACTTCCCAATGGTTAATTTTAGCCTTGAGGAACATAAGCCATGGATGGCTATGGTGACAACACAGTGCATATATGCTATAACGAATCTGGTATCAAAAGCAGCATTTAACCGGGGTCTTAACACAATGGCATTTGTAGTTTATAGACAAATCATTGCTACTCTTTTTCTTATCCCCGCCATACTCTACGCTAAGAGGTACGTACTATGGTTTCTCCATTTCTCTAATTAAATCTCCTATAACATCGGATTGACAGTCTGACATAAAAAAAAAAAAAACTTATCTCTCACTCATCGAGGAAAAATAACATCCCAATCAGGAACTTCCCACATGAAGACAGATTGCATACCTGACTGTCAAATATACAGGGAGCTGGGACACAGATATTAAGAACTTTATGAATGAAATAGCGTAGCATATGAATTATGAAAGCTAGACATTGAGCATACAATTTCTGAGTTCTGACAATAAATGCAACAATTAATGGCTCTTAGTTTTGACAAATGCAAGACTGTGAAATCCTTTTTTTTTATATATATATATTTTGCAATCTTTAAAGATGCAATTTTGGGGGTTAACTGTTTATCAATAACACTATGGTGCTAAGAGGCCAATTACTAACATTTGGGACCAAAGTGAGGATCAATGCAAAGAGGAATAAAGTGACATGGTTAGGGGCAATGAAGGCTTTGCGTTGCTAATGCATGTGTTACTTACACAAACAAACCAAGATTAACACTTCATGTGGCCCAAAGTTGAATCTGGGACTTGAGGCTATGCCGCTCGCTATTACAAAATTTGGCAGCTATAAAGTTAAATCGAGTTCCTATCAATTTTCATTACTGAAACATGAGGTAATTTGAAATTTTGAGCATCTTGATAAGTTGATTTCTTGTGCTACCTACAAATTTACAGGGGCAGACTTTCAGATTTGTCTCTCAGTTTGAAAGGTTTCGGATTGGTTTTTGTCGCCTCTTTAGCGGGGTATGGACAAAATTGCTTAATTTTCAATTTACCTAGGATCACATATATATTTACATCATAATTTTCAGCTTTTGAACATCTTATATAATAACTTGATAGTGCCGCCATGAATCAGTCATTGTTTTATGAGGGGGTACTTTTGGGATCTCCATCAATGGCAGCAGCTATGGCGAACCTAATACCAGGAATTACTTTTGTAATGGCTTCTTCTGTTGGGTATGCTGATTTCTTCAAATTCAGTGTATTTTATACTCGTTAAAAAACTTTTCTAATATACATTGTCACTTCACATGTCACAGATTAGAGAAAGTGAATTTAAGAAACTTAAGAAGTTGGGCAAAGATAATTGGCACGATAATCTCCATAGGAGGTGCAATGACAATGGCCTTATTTAAAGGCCCAAGGCTTCTAAGTATGCCTTTTGAAACTTCCATGTTGGATTTTGGAAGAGGTATGGACAAATGGATTATTGGCGGTCTCTGCCTCATTGCATCAAGCAGTTGCTGGTCTTTGTGGCTTATATTACAGGTAACCCCACTGAATATTACAAGAATATTTTGAATGAGCTTGGGTGAATTTTTCTGAACTCACGTTATTGAATTTCACTTCACGGGCCTTGAATGAAGTTTACTAAACCTAGCCAGATGTATTATTTGACTACGCTGCTATGCATATATCTTCTAACCCAATTTTTTTTTTGATGAAGGTCTGTAGGCATGCATATAAAGTCAAGTAAAAAGCAACAATACTGACCTCATTTTGTCTTAAATACTTAAAGGTCCCCATCTGCAAATCATACTCAGACCCGTTATCACTCTCAGCTTGGATGTGTTTGTTGTCAGCATTACAATCAGCTGTCATCACATTTTTCATTTATCCTGACCTCAGCGTTTGGAGATTCACGTCTCCGAGTGACGTTCTGGCCTGCGTATATGCTGTAAGCCTGCAACTACTACATTTGTAAATTCTTCTTGTCTTACAGGATCTCTAATTAGAGGGTACGTATTAGGTAATCAGCTCTTTTTTCTAACTAAAAAATTTACAGGGTTTCATTGGATCTGCTGTGACATTCTATCTACAATCTTGGTGCATATCAGTTAGAGGACCTCTTTATTCTGCCATGTTTAACCCGCTCTCAACTGTAATTACAACAGTTCTTTCTTCCATTTTGCTTCACGAAGAACTCCATATTGGAAGGTACTAGCATTCAAATCTCTCCTTTTCTACGCATGACAATTTTAAGTCTGCACGACTTTACCATAATATTGATCTTTAATTTATGGTAGACATATAATCACTTAATCAGGCCTAACAATGGAAGAAGACACCTACCAGTTCTCACAATTCAGTAGAATATCTCATAATATTGATCTTCTATTCTTCTACTGTCGTACCTTACAACAACCCCAGTTTTTTTTTTTTTTTTTTGGGTTAAATAGCGTTTGATGCAAATTTTTTCTCCAGCTTGTTTGGTGCAATTGCTATTATTGGTGGACTGTACGTTGTTTTATGGGGCAAAGCAGAGGATCTCAAGAACAAGGAAGAACAAGAAATCGAAGATTCTACAAATATCCCTATCTCAATAGATAAAACTCCAGAATGTGAAATTGATATCCGACATCCACTCTTGACTGACAAGTCAGAGAGGGAAGATTAGAAGATCAATATGTCAACTTTGTTTTAGTACTAGCCTTACTACGTAGTTCAATAAAAGACATTAATTTTTCCCCCATTAAAATGTAAATTGGGAATTTGCATCTCTTAATATGGGATTATCATCTCGTCAAAATAAAAAAAGGAAAAATAGAATAGATGTGATGAGTGCAATCATTTAGCGTGTATCCACATGTTTGTGTCATTTGATCGATTTGATATCTGGTTAGATATCAATCGCTAGACAAAACCAATAATATATTTTGGTTTTCGTCTAATAAGGAAACAAATTGAGTAACATATCTACATGTATCGCTAGTAAATTGAGCAACTTATCTTCATTGTCTAATATTATTTTGTTTATTTATTTGCCCACGTATGAGGACATCTTTTGCTAGTATACAATAAATAAGTTGAACAAATGAACAAATGAAGTGCACAAATACACACACTTTCTTTATATTACTAACAGAGTGCTTTCTAATTATAGCTAAGTAAATAGATAAACTTTATAAAATACTCTCTTTTTATGACTAAATGAGAAGATATTATAGGTTCTATTATTGTAATTAACTGAACGAATTCACATATCAATTACTTCCTTATTACAACAAATTCAGGTATAAATAGAGGATCTAGATGCATATTTAGAATGACAGGGAGAAGGAAAACAGTGATGGAGAAGAACTAGGACAGGGTCAATGGGAAAGGGAGAAATGAATAAAGTAGAGAAAGGAGGGAGTGAAAAGAGGAGATAAGAGAACGAAAATAGGGGGGGGGGGGGGGGGGGGGACACGGAAGGAAGAGGAGGATGGAAATGATGCTTGCAGAAGGGAGAGGACACGTCGCTGATTGTGTTAATGGCGTGCTTCCCTAAAAGGAAGCAATTTTCCAAATAGAAAAATGGTATACTCATTAAAAATTGGAAAAATAATTTGTCAAGAGAAGGTATAATTTTGTCTAGGGTTCAAATTAAGATATTTACTTTTTATGTCGTGTCCGTGATACACTTATTTGGCAGGAATGTAATACTGAACAACATATTACAATTTTGAGTCAAATTTTATTTGAAAGGGAGTCTTGATGTCGGTGATCAAATATATTTAAATTAGTCTTATACGGTGGTCTGTGATTTTTTTTAATGTTATTAAAAAGAGAAATCTTAAGTAATATTGTGAATTATGATTAATATATAAAAGGCAAAGACTAGACCCTTGTTTTTTCTTCAAAAAAATAAGTAATATTGTGAATTATTTTTGTATGTGTGAGTTTATACTACTGCACAACAAAAGATTTATAGCAACCACCAATTATAACTCTTTATTTAAAAAACCAGTTCTATAAAGATGCTTTGTCAATTCTGAAAATTTGATAAAATATTTAGGACTTATTTTTTTATAGAAAATCAGCTCTAATAAAAAAAAAATTGCTCTTATTAATTGCGAGAATGCTTGCATTAGAAAGGAGAATGGAGGTTTAGGTGTACTTAATCTAGATCAGATGAACATTGCTTTACTTTTAAAGTTGTCACATCCCGCAGCCAGACGTGACAGCTCCCGTCACGAAAGTACAGATAATTGTACTTTCGTAAGGCTCAACCTGAAATCTCTACTACTTATAAATGTACCTAGAGAAAGGTCACAACAATTTTTGTTAACAATTTTTATACCGTTGATCTGTAAATGTATGGTTAGATCTGTCTCAACACATCTCTATGCGCACACAAGGAAAGAATTATCTCGGTTTTGAATTGCTGCACAGAAGGAAAAAAATTTTCTTTGGATTTGATTGGTTTTCCATCTAATATGGAAACAATTGAATAACATATCAATTTGTATCGATGGTAAATTAAGAAACATATTTTTATTGTCTAACATTATTTTGTTTTTTTATTTGCCCACATATGAGGGCATCTTATGCTAGTTTAATAAAAAATCGACAGTAAAATTTTTTTTCTTTTTATGATAATATAGTCAAATATTATCAAGCTAAGGGTATAAACAAAATAAATACAAACAAAGTATATCGACATACAGTCGATCGCAATATCATACATGTCAAGACATATTTTAATCTAACAGTATATCCTGTTACCCTATAACAAAATAAAATCACTAGCTGGCTATGTAAAGGTAATCTCAATTTCCGCCACAACCTTCTAAATGCAATCTTCATGTAAAAGTGGTATGTCCTCTGGAACCCCCATCCGTCAGGGAACATGCAAAATAAATACGGAATGAGAATAAAATTCTCAGTGCGGGTTTTAGTTCCAGACGTGGATTTCTAGTCGAAATCTTAGCCCGAAAGTAACACCCATAATAATCGAAATGAATATATAACTTATAAACCATTTAAATAACTAAACTAGTTAGATTTCCCATGAAATGTAGATGCAAAATATTTAACCAATTTCATAACAAGCTGCGAACCAAGATCGATTTCATTATAATTATTTTTCATGAACATGCACACAAACGAATCAAGGCGAGACATTTTCCCTAACCCAAGAGCACGTGAGGAACGTATCCCTAACTTTGGGCACGTGAGGGAATTCCATATCATAAAGCATATCATTCAGACATACCAGTCCATCATATCCTTTCATAACAGTATGACACCAAAAACACACTCAGGTCTCCATTCCCAACCGGCTGAGCACAGTAAGAGACGTTTCCCTTGCTACATGGGCACAGTAGGGACTCATCCCTTTCCCATGGCACAGTAGGAAATTCCATATTCTAATAGCGCTACCGAACTGGCCGAAGCCGGTGGCCTATCGACTCTGAAGAGTGGCTTTGACTATCATTTCAGTACATCACACTGCCCTTTAGACAGTCGTGATGTGAATCAATACCATATCATTTCCAGCAATCTCAGTCATGCACAATCACAATTCCAATTTATCAGGCAAGATTAAATTGAGCTGGTACAACTCAGCTCATTTATAACAAAAGGAATATGCAAACTTGCCTGGCTGTATAACCATTTTAACAAAGGAGATCTTTTCAACATAAGTTTTTGAGTTGTAATATCTATTCCTAAATCTACATGATTATTGTATAATGCATTCAACAAAATCAGCAACATGCCATGCATAAATTTAAAATTACCATGGCCGGATTTCTATAAAAATCCACGTATCCGCACCTGTTGTTGGATCAAGTTCCGTCTTCGTCAGGACTCCTGTATAGTAGTAAAAAAATAGTTAAGATTTGACTAAACGATTCTTAAAGTAACTTAACTCGATAACCTTACATGTGGTCCGGCTTACGCTACCAGACTGACTAGAATTTTTCTAATTAAATTTTTACAGTAATTGCTTGTGTTTTCAGTAATTTAATTATTATTTATTATTACCTTATTTTATTTTATTTGAATTTATTTTGATTTACTTTTATTTTAATTAATTTGTTTTCTTAATCATTTATTTTATTTATTTACTTCTTTAATTTAATTAATCAATTAATTAAATAGTTTATATTTATAATATTAATCTTGATATTTTCTTTATTATTAATTGATTGTATAATAATTAATTATTTTATATTTATTTTAAATAATTTCTTTTAATATATTATTTATTATATAATTATTAAGAGATCTAAATTATTTATGGAATATAAGTTAAAATCTAGAATTAGAAAATTTATTAACTATGATATGAAAGTTAATTTATTTTGATTAGCTTAGTTTATTAATTAAACTTGTTAATTAAGTTTAGAAAATTTATTAACTATGATATGAAAGTTAATTTATTTTGATTAGCTTAGTTTATTAATTAAACTTGTTAATTAAGTTTAGAAATTATAAATTTCATTTTTATTTCGGTACTAGGCCAACAATTAACCTCGGCCCAGTCCCTTTTTTTTTTCTTTTTTCCTTTTCTTTTTCTTTTCCTTTAAGTCCGGCCAAAGCCCAGTCAACCGGCCCAAGTCGGATATTTTTTTTAACTTTAGTCCTTTGTTTTTACCAATAAGCCCTTTTTATTCACAATTAAGTCCTTTTTATTTACTGATCAGTCCTTTTCCTTTACGAACAGATCCTTTTTGTTTATTAATTAGTCCTTTTTATTACAAGTAGGTCCTTTCTTCTACAAACAGGTCCTTTTAATTATCTTTTAGGTCATTTTTCTTTGTACTTCAGTCCTCAGTCCGTTTTTTTTCTTGCAAATCAGTCCCTAGCACCTCGTTACGTTTGCCAGTAACGTACCAGTGGTACGTGCTTCATACCAGAAGCTGGTACCGGGTCTCTAAACACTGCAAAGTGCCTCTCTCGACCTCCCTCAAGCAGTTCCCAACTTGAAAACCTCAATTTCATCGATTTTTAATCGAGTTTCTTCATGACAGAATCCGAAACCCTAAAATCCCCATACGCAAACTTGAACAACGTTTTAAATCACTTCCAATTCACTTATCCCAGCTTGAATCACCCAATTAAACTCAATCTAACCTCAGATATTATCATGGAGTTAATAAATCCCGAAATCAATTTAATCCTAATTCAGTTAATTAAGAAAATCACTAATTTAAACTCAAATCAAGGTTAGGGATAATAGCTATACCTCGATCTTGATCTCTAGTTACTGCTCTCACTCCTTCTTCCCGATCTCAGCCCTCCCTTTTCTCTCTTTTTTTTCTGTGGAACTCGTATCCACCCCGGCCAACCCCAAATTTACCCCAAATCCCGGTATTTATAGGCAAATCGAGAGAGCAAAAAGGGATAAGAAATTGACGGCAACGGTTAAAACCAAAATTTCTAATTTTTTTCACACCTTACCCGATTCTCCATCGTAGCATCTCACGGCTACGATGGGAGCCGTCTTTTTCTCAATCGTGGCTGAGTGGAATTGGTTGGCCGCAGTCGATCCTCGCCAAAAATCGTGCTAGTCGGTGCGACGAAAGACGAGTGAGGCGAAGAAAATCGGACGAGCGGAGAAGAGAAAAGAGAAGAAAGAAGGAAGAAAGGAGATGAAGCCAAATGGCTTGATTGGATTTTCTGTGGCGAAAGTTTGTGGCCAACTGTGTAGTGATTGAGTTAAATTGATTTAAATTCCAAATTTCTTTGATTTTTAATGGAATTAGCAATAGATTTTATATTTATTAAGCTTTGATTTTGCTAGAATATTTTGTACAAATTATAGAATTTACACAAAGTCAAATATTTCGAATTCGAGTCGATTTTTATGTTACTTTTGATTTATTTGTATATTATAAATATGATAATTATTAAAATTTATGAATTTCTCATCAATTAAATTTTCTTAATATTTTTGTTAATTAATCCTAATCAAATTTAATTAGTTAAATTACTCTACTATGTTACAAAAGTGGAGGTGAAGACTTAAAAATCCTAGCTAGTTGCCAAGGGCTCTGGAAACATATGATTTACATCAAATATTCTATACCTAGACATAGTACCAAAATCTCAGCATTTTAAAAAGAAATCCAAAATTTGATACTTCTAGGCTCCATCTCATGTAGTTATAATATAGTCATTGAAAATGATTGTTAGATTTTGGACAGACATTTAGTTTGAAAACTGTTCCCTAGCTTGTTGTTTTCCCTACCTCTTTAATCTTTGCAATAACAAACAATGCACATTAGAGGAAACAATATATTGTCAAGCTAGAAACTTGATTTTTAGTAGAGAAATTTCAGGAGTACTTTCATAGGAACTGTATTTGTAACACAAATCATTACCTAAACTTCTCTCTCTAATGATGCATGTTATCCAGTTATCCTATCTGGAGATGGAATGCCAAGGGTACTTTTACCACTAAGAGCTGTTATGATTTTTTAAATTTTAAGGGGTTAGAATAGAAAATGCCACTCTTTGGTGGAGTATCAAAATAATTTGCATAAATAATTTACAAAGTAAAAATATTTATCTGGCTCCTTCATAAGAATAGACTACTCACTAAGAATAATTTACATAAAAGGGGCTGGCATGGTAGTTCACAAAGTGTGTTTTGTGTTAATGCTGAAAGCTCTACACTTCTTTTTTTTTTCTTTGTTTTTATTCCCAAAGGATTTGGTACTGGATGGTCTACTGTCAGGAAATTTATAGGTCTTAGCTGAATGTGAGTGATTATTAACAACACAAAAGGAATTCAGGTGCCAGATGGAGCACACATGAAGAGTGAGATCAGTTTCAGAGGCTTGGTGGAAGTAGCAGCTTGATGATTTGGCTATAGCTTTTTTTTTTTTTTTTTGAGCACATGAGGCCCTTGGGCCAATTGCATTAAAAAAAACTTGAGTTCATTACAGACCAACGAAGCTAGAGAAAAAAAGAAAAGAAAGTAGAAAATTACAAAATTAAAAGGAAGGGTCAGTCAACTATCATTTAAAATAACTCAGTGATCTTTTAAACTTTCTCTCTGGATTCCAGCTGTAACGCAGAGCTTCTACCCACCGCAGTTATTACTATCTCTTCGATTGTGTCAAGCGACCTCTTCCAAAAGAAAAAAAAAAGGAGTAGAAAGGAAAAGAAAAGAAAGAGGAAAGGAACCCACATATATTGAGAGTTTGGAGAAATTCTAAGGTAAAAAAGTAAAAGCAAAAGAAAGGAAAAATATTGAAAAAAGTCGGAAGAAGAGAGAAGCCTTGGAGAATTTGTGAGAATCTTCCGGAACTTGAGCAAGTTATTGCTTTCAAAACTGTCGTCGATTGATCTTGAATGTCAGAAAATAAATAGTTGGGGTTTGGAAATAAAAAGCTTTTGGCCGAGAATTTAAACGAGACGGATTCGGAAATAAAGTTGTTGGCTTTAAAATGGGAAATGATTAGATTGTCCGTAAAATAAATTTCAAAACAGATGCTACAATAATCGGACACAATATGATCCCAAAACAATCTCAAATAAACTATATTTTCTTTTGTTGATTTGCATTTAAGTCTTTTGATTAAAACAACATTTATTTTGTATAGATTATTAAAAGCCTTTTTCATACTTGAGCAAAACACTATTTAATCTTTAACAAACTATTCAAATGATTTACTAAATCAAATAAAATGTGACTTGTCTACAAATCGTCATAGTTTGGACTTATAGGAAACGTCAACTTGACTCTCCACACTTTGATTTTATAAATCAAACTCTAACAAATATTTCTAAAATTAATAACTTAACTTTTTTTTCACAACTAGTTTCAAATGGAACTCCGTCAAATTATTTCTAGAAACTAATTAAATAAAATAACGTATTTTAATACCGAGTCCCTTTCAAATAATATAAGAGTTAAGTCTAGAATAAGATCACTTGGTTAAAACTTGAAACCAAATTGAGGGATAATGGGTTTAAACGCTAGAATAGCTTTTAACGCTTAGTTTCGTTCACCAGGTGATCAGGCAGACTACCAGGGAGACGATTACTACCCAGAGTACGAGGGTGGTGACGCAGGGCAGGATTCCATCGACCCTCCAGCAGAGTAGTCACTTCTACGCCCTACTTTCCAGGTGTGGATGCCTTAGGTTTTGTTTATTCTTTAGTCTAGGATTAGATCAATAACTAATTGTGTGCATATCATGTCATTAAACATTAAGTAAACAGTTAAGCGCATGTCATTAATTAAAGATTAGTTTTGCATATTTAGGATGTGCATTCATATTAATAAAATGATTAATAAACTTAAAAGTGCCCTTAATCAACACTTGCATTGGTATGGATCAGGATAGTGAGACCGAGTGAGATAAGAGCGTTTTGCCTTGGGTTTCCATTATCGGTAGATTGCACCCAAGCTAAATGCCGGTGGTCTCCTTATGATAGCGATCGTGGGCAACGCGTTTCTGACGATCACTCAGCAGACCGACCGTCAGGCGGTACTGCGGTCACTTGATGGTTATTTGTGTTGCACTATAGTATTATATTCCCTGTTGGACTTGACTTGGACCATGGGTATGTGCCATGATATCAGACTTCCTCTCGTCTCTCCACGTATTCAGTTTACGGGTACCGCGTATTACTGCTCATTCCCTTTGGCCCGGGTTTGAGATTGGAGCAGCTTCGGGCAACCAGACGAGCAGCTTCGGGCAACCAGGTTGATCTGTAGGCACGGTTCCTGTCATATTGGGATTTGTCAGATTGATTCTGGATTTATGTGACTTATGTTTGGACCATTGAGTGAGGGTGTTTGATTCTCGTATCATTATATATATTTATTTACCATATATTATTATATTATTATATATATATCCTCTACTTCTCCAGAGATTTTTCAGATTTTCTTTGGCATGCCATTACATGTAGTGTAGTTCTTTTCATGATCACTTTAATACACGTAGAAATTGCAAGATAGGACCTTAAAAGTGTTCAAGTATGGTTTAGTTCTAACTAGATAATAACCAAGACCTTGTTGGCTCACTCTATTACCACACTGAGTATTAATGTACTCATCCCACAATACTTTGATTTGTGGAGACAGGTTCAGGTTTGGCAGACGTAGCGGAGGAAGATTTTGTAGAAGACCAAGCCGAGCTGGAGTAGTCATCTTATTATTTATTATTATTAGGATTTGTTTGTCTTTGGCTGGAAATTTTGATATGTAAATATTTACTGGCCCTTTTTATGTATAAACAAACTAATCCTTTACTATATGATACTATTTGTGATGTATATATGTGACACTGTTTTATAGCCTTACGTGTGTACAGTAGTGTGTGCATACGTAGCGGGGCTGTCCTCCCCAGATTACGGCTTGGTTTGCAGATGCAAATACCATTCTTCTTGTTTAATTATATAAAAAATTATTCAGGTAAACATCCCAGTTATATCAAAGAAAATTTTATCTCCCGTGTCGATGAACAGACTAGGTCCTCGACCACAGGAAAAACTTGCGCATGTTATTTCGTGTAGATATCCATTTTGGTCAAAATACAGAGATTCTAGGCAACATGCAATACTTTCTTGTTAAGGTATAAATCTAATATATTGCGACCTATTAGTTGCTTGTGTAGCACACAACTAATGACGCTAACGACGTGAATGTAATATTGTAATATATAAAATTGGTTATTATAATACATACACCCATCTTCGGCCCCAATATGGTCAATAGTCATTACGGCACAAAACTTATTAACTTCAACGCTCACAAGTAATATATTATAAATATTATTTCTAGATAATGCAATCTGCATACATACACACAGTAATTATTGAATTTCCCAAAACGTAAAATCACATAATATTTTTTCTAATATATATACACGCACGAGCACGCGCACACGCGCGCAGCAATGCAAGTCATACATAAACAAATGAATTCCCAAAAAAATCATAAAAAAATGAGATCACATCTACATTTAGTATCACTCAAATTCACAACATGTAGGTACTGTTAGTTCCTTAATTTGGCTATAGCTGTTCACAATTTTTCTACCGTTTTGTGCTCGTGAGGTGTTTAAAAAAGGTCATTGACCGTAAAAATGGAGAACTAAGTAGTAAAGCTATGGGTGGGTCTCATAGAGCTCGTAGCTATGGATTGGTTGGTACACTATGCAGTTTTATTTTGCTTTGGTATTATTTCATTTATATAGAGTTTAATTAATAGGTTATGTGTTTGAGGTGATCTACTCAGAGGATAGCAATTAACACAGGATTTACTCGGGTTCTTGTTTCTTGCTTTGAATTCTGTTTATTTGTAATAACTTGTTTCATATAATGAAACGATAACAACAATAATTATTTTTTTCAAAAAAAAAAAACGATAAAGATTAAGTCTCCAACTTATTTCGAATTTTAATATCAGCTCAAAGATTTAGTTTTGGAAAAAAAAAAAAAACACTCTTATGATTGGTTTCAAGACCGGTCCTAAAGGCAACACTTCTCTAAAAGAATTTTTTTATCGGTCCTAAAGTTGCATTCTATGAAGGCGTCCCATGATAAATTGGCTAAGCTGACGGCAACCTTAAGCAACCTCATACTTTACAAGTGCGATGTCAGCTTAGTTTAGTGTGCTTTGAAAGTAACAATTTTTAAGAAATAACTCGTAAATAGTATTACAAATTGTCATTTTTTTCACTAATAGTAAAAGGTATAATAACCGCGAAAATATATCGTGACCCGTGATTATGAAAATGATATAATTATTAACTGGGGTACTGCATGTAGTGAAACTAATCAAGGAGGTATTGAACTTAGAGATTTGAAATTGATGAATATAGCTTTATTGAGTAAATAACTACAGAGATTAAAAGACCATAGAGTTAAAGGTTGGTGGAAAAACATGATTCAATATAAATATGGTTTGTTTGGACAAGATAGGGTCAAATCTTATTTTTGGAAAAAGATTATGGAGTTTGAACAGATTATTAATATTCATTGTCATTATAAAGTAGGAAATGGTGTTTCCACTAAATTCTGGTCAGACAAGTGGTGTGGTGAGATCCCTTTTCAGATAGAATATTAATCTTTGTTTCAATTATGAACTACTCCTAATATTTCTATTTTCAAAGGGGTGGAAAATAATTTGGCCAATATAAATTTTGGAAGACAACTGAGTGTTAGACAGAGAGACGAGTTTAATGCTTTGAAAAACCAGATTGGTGATGTTTTGCCATTGTCTGACAATGAGGATGAGGTGATATGGCTTCAAAATAAAAAGGATATTTTTCCAACAGGGGATATGTATAGATGGTTTATAGATGGGGGAGTTCATAATATCCAGAAAAATAGTTTATGGGAGATGAAAATTCCACTTAATATCAAGATGTTTATGTGGATATTGAGTAAAAGAAAACTTCTGACAAGAGATAATTTGATATTGAGGGGGTTGGATGGTAATCCTCAATGCAATTTTTGTTCCTCATTAGAAACAATCGATCATATAATGTTTAGATGCCACCAATCTAGGAAAGTATGGGTGTGGTTTCATCAGTTTAATAATATTGCCACCATTCCCAGTAACTTAAGAGTAATAATATTGCCACCATTCCCAGTAACTTAGAGGATCTGGTAGAGATGGGTAGACATATTAGATGCACAGAAGCATATAACATTTGTTGTGCAACTATGATGTGGTTCATTTGGCTTCATAGAAATGCGTGTTGCTTTAAAATTGTTAAGCAGTTTTTCGCATTGGAGATATATTAGGGAGATAAAATCAATGTTGATATACTGGTCAGGCTTGTGGTAAGGGAATGTGAAGAAGGAAGTGTGGAGTGTGTCTGTGTGTGGCCAGTTGAGAACGCTGAGATGATGCAGCTGGAGGCCCCTGCAGGTCAAGAGGCAAGAGCGGTGGTGGTACACAGGAGTAGAACAGATTGATTGATGTTTTATTTTCTTTTATGTTTGTAGTTTTGTTGATCTAATAATGGATACTTGCTTGTGTGTTGGTTGTACCAGTTGGTTAGGTTCTGTAGTGAGTTAAGTTTTTGTTAGATATTTAGATGCAGCGACTTGGGTTACCATCCTGGGTAGAACTGTTTTATATTCGGCTACTATTCAGTAATGGAAAGTAGTGGGCTGAAAAAAGCTCACTTATCTAAAAAAAAAAGAAAATGATATAATTAATTAACTATATCGCATTTGAAAATTATATATATGGTGAAAATTACAATGGTTCATGATTAGATATTATTCGGTTGGACGTTTAGGTGTTCTTTTGACCTCATCTGTTGCCCAGTAAACTAATATTTGTAAAATACAGCAGAGCTATTCGTTCTCATCATAAAAGAAAATGAAAAATTTATAAGCATTTGTATTTTGTATATAAGATCCTATAGTTGACTTAAGTTTGAGACCCTATCCTCAATTAGCTGTTATTTGAATGAGCCCCAGTTAGATAGGGACTATGAACCTGGTCATGTACATCTGCTTATTGGGGTCGAGCGTTCACAGAATAATAACAAGTGGAAATTAATTAATACACATGATTCGAAAGGAATATTCGTTTTTGACCTTCAAACTTTCAATGTTTGACACAACTACATTGTTATTTCTCAACTACGTGCTGAGCACACTGCTTACTATTCTTTGTTTTCATTTAATTACAGGCTTTTTAATTTCCTCTCTCATTTCTGTTCCCTGTCAATCAAAACCTCCTCATCATCAAACTTCTGAATTTCCCTAATACCTTAAAAGCCTTTTTGATTGAGCCAGCAATGGGTTCATTTGCCGAAGGATTATATACAGTTGAAACCAAGGATGTTTCACAGCTTGGAGCTCAGGGCCGAGTAAATGAAGAATTGTTGAAAATAAAGTCCTTTGACAGAATGTATTTTACCAATTATGGTCCATTTAATCTGGGTGACAGCAACTGGGAGATCCGTGTATACCCAGTAGGAGAGTTTGTGTGGTATTATCTCTGTTTGTTAGATGATGCAGTGGTAGTCAAGAAGTACGGCTATATGTCGTTGGTACAAGATCACAGTAGCGAAAGTGATTGGAAGATCGACACTGCCATTAAATTGAAAGAAGAGAAGGATTTCAAGCCGACCCCACTTGGTGAAGGATTGGGCCTCCCCATGGTACCACTAACATATTTCACAAAAGAAGATCAAGAGATGTACACTAAAGACGATTGCTTGTTGCATAAATTCGTTTTATGGGTCATTTTGGATGATTCCAAAAAGGCAAGAAAGCATGCGCGCCTGCTATTGCCTTATCAACCAAAGGTAATATCTCCAGATGCAGCTGCCTCTCCTACATCTCCACCTGAGGAGCTTAGCATACCAGAATTGGTAATGCTGCCTCCTTCAGACTTGATTAGTGAACTGCTTGAAACCGGGGACTTTGCAGATATTACGTTTGTTGTAAAAACACACACATTTGCCGCTCACAGGTGTGTGCTTGCAGCTCGTTCCTCTGTGTTCCGATCAGAACTTCTCGCTCTACAAAATGATACAAACATTAAGAATTTATGTGTGTCCATTCAACACATGGATCCACTCACATTTAGGTACTTGCTACATTTCATTTATACTGATTCTTTACCCCTCGACTTCGAAAAGGACACCTATCCAAAGAAGTACCACCGTATGCTGGTTGCAGCACACCGTTTCAAAGTAGAAGGACTCAAGTTAATATGCGAGATGAAGCTCACCAAGGAAGTTGCTGACACTATGATTACTGCTTTAGATCTCTCAGAACATCATGAGTGCGGTTTGCTCAGAATTGTTCAACCAAATTGCAATGTGAAGCAAGAAATAGTTGGGTCAACTGCTCTGGGCACAAAAGAAGTCGACCATCTAGATGACAGCAGTAGTTGTACCATGGATGATGCTGCCGAGGAGTTCAATTAATACAAGGGATTGGTTCATCCCTTTTGGTTTTCTCAAACTAGATTTTTCGTGGTCGGCATGTTTGTAATTGAGTTGTTTTATTTCTTTATTTGTGTGATGTTTGCATGCACTTTCTTTGTTCTAGTTGAAAGTTTCACTATTTGATAACCTTATATGTTTGCAATTATGTTGTAGTGGTGCGAATTTAATTTTATTCAAGTATCTTTTTGCAGGTTGAAAGGTCTTATTGTTACAGTACAATTTTCTGAGCTGCTTAAGAAAAAATTCAGTCAATGAATGTGCGGATAGTTCAGGAGTGGGGATGTCATTTTCTGTTTTAAAAACAAATTTAGGGTCGACAGTTTAGTTGTGATAAAGCATTCGATAAATTATGATACCAGTGTATTCTTTTTCTTTTTGACAAATATACATTAATCTGACGCTGGTAAAAGTTTCTGAATTTTAATTTGGATTTATTAGCTTGTTGTTTTAAATATTTAAATACAAAATAATTACATGCTATATTGTTAACTGACCTCTTCAAATTAACAGTTCAATATAACACGAAATTTAGCACTGAATCTGATTGATACAGCTTAAAATATTACGAGCCATTTGATCAAGTCATAATGCGGTTTGGTAGTTACTGTGTACTAAAATTGAATTCAGTACCAGGATCCATGATTGGACTTGTGTACAGAATGAGATCGGTCACAACGAAACAAGGGCTGAGGGTGAGGGAATGTGAAAGGAGAAAATCGACCGTGAGGATTCAAGATGAAAAATGGGAAATCTTCACTATCCAGTCCAGTCCATACCTAGTGACATGTAATTCGGCCTGCCACTCTTCGGGCATATTAGTTCCGGCCCGAATCAAAAGGTCAGATACTGAGATATCGTATCGAACAATGAATCAGGTCATATCATATTAGTCTTTTTCTTGAACTCAGCCTTCTGCTCTTCTCCGATCAGTTTGACCCAAAAATCTATCTGGACCCATCTGGGCTATCATTTAGATGCTAATTTGTTGGAATTGTTAGAAGAGAAACATACTCAAGTTCTGAAAAAATTCAATTGAAAAATCATATTTCTTTCTTACACTTCAGATTCAACACTACTAAATTTATATGATCTTCATATGACCTTTCTAAACAATCAACTCCTTTGGTTATAAACACTAAGAATTATTGTTTGGTTATACATTAACTATGTAAAAACTAACACTACGAATTTAATTAGATTTCTAAACACGAGATAACTCTTGGACTCCATAAACAATCAACTACTTTGGTTATACATTAATTAAGTTTATTCTTCGAAAATAAATTGAGAGGCAAAGTAAATTTCGCTACATTCGTTTTTTTTTAAATTGCTCAGGATATTTAATATATTTTGTTACCACGACAAATGATAAAATGTAATAAATTGTAACATTGTTTGGAATATTTCGAGTTCGATTTCATAGGACAATAAGATTATATATATATTTTTTTTAAAAAAAAAGGAAATTGCTCGATGGATGATCCAGCTCATATCTAGTTCGTACAGACATACAACATATTATAGGAATTAAATGTACATGCTACAGCTCATACAAAAGTAAACCTTTGACAGACATACAAAGTAGTATCTAACAAATTTCTGTTCATACAGATGCATCGAGAAATTTTGAACAGATCCGCAGTCATGGCTGACCAGATATCAATTTCCCAATTCAGCATTTTAATATTTATTCTCAATGTATCGAAAGTTCCAAACAAAAAGTTGAATTCATTTACTGAGGGCATCTTATACAAAAATTATTGTTTGTCTTTTATAGAGAAGTAAAAAGAAGAAACATATTAGTCGCCTAATTTCTCTTTGCTGTGGTTCTGATTACCTGATTTCAATAAAATATATATTATGGGAATAGCATGCCTAATTTTTTTTTAAGTTTAATTAATAAGTTACAACACATGCCTATGAACTGGGAGTCTTTGTGTGACCACTGGTGTACACTCAATACTATTATATGTCATCATGATCATCATAATATTGATTAGAGAAGAAACTTTTAGGAAACTTCTAGCTAGTTAATCAATTGACCTAAGAGCTTATGTCACTGTCCCCTGGTATAGTAATTAACAATTTGCAATAGTAAATTACCTAGCTAGGAAACATCTCTCTCTAGTTCGACCTAAATGGAGCAATATATAACAATACTGCAATACCAGTAGTATTGATTGATTCACAGAAAATAGCATACCAATTAATTCTAATCTCCTTGCCACTATATTATACCCTCTGACAGCCTCAGCTGGTTGTCCCAGTTCTGCTTCCTACACTGCACCGTATCATTTAACTTTCTAAGTTTGTCAAATTATTTCCTCAAAAATCTTTCAAACCTCGATCAGCAGGAGATGGGCTCATCTATAAGTGGCAGAGCCACACGGGGGGCTGAAGGGGGCAATTGTCACCCTATACTCCAAGAAATGCTTAATTTTTATGTGTATTTTTTTTTTTTTTTAGAAAAATTATATAATTTGTTCTCCTAATTAAATATAAATAACTAATTTGTCCTCCTAATGGATAATTCCTGGCTCTGGCCTCTGTTAAAGGAGTGTCTTCAGCTGAATTTAAAAATTTCTCGAACATTGCAGCCCAGGGCCAAGTGAATGAACAATTGTCCAAAATTAGATCTTTGAAAGGATGTACTATGCTAGCTGTGGACCCTTCACACTGGGCGACAACAGATTTTAGATCCCTACATACCCGGTAGGATTTGAAGTGTGGTTTCATATCTGTTTGCTGAGTAACGCAGAGTTAGTCAAGCAGTTTGGTTGCAGTTGCTACTATTTCAACCCAGGTTACAAAACGTGGAACGAACATAACCAAGGGCCAAGGGGTGATGAATAGGGGTGAGATTGGACCGAATAAGTTCGAAGGGCTTAGGGCCGGATAGGATCATTAAAAGAATTGAACCGGTTTTTTTCCGAATATCTGGTTCGGCCCATTTTAATCGATCCGCTGATACTCATCCTAATTCGATCCCAGTCCGACGAAGCCCTTCGAACCCTATTCGAACCTGAGAGTCGAGCCGAGCCGCTCCGTCTCCGGTTTTCGACGCACGGCCACACGCAACTCGAGCCTCGTCTCGACGTCGACGCCTCGTCGCCTCGCCTCTCGCCAGTCTCCGAGACGCCTCTCCTATCGTTAGTCGCCGAGCCGCCTCTCCTCTCGCTAGTCGCCGAGTCACCTCTCCCCTCAGCTAGCGCCGAGGTGTTCTATCCTCTAGCATCGGCAAGGTATTGCTGCTCAACAAATTTTTAAGGTACTGTTTAATTTCGTTTTGTTCTTTCTATAGGCTTGAATGGTATGGATAATCAGAGGCTGTTATTAGTTCCTAAACCTTAATTTGGGAAAATTATGCTTGGATTTAAGCTGACCAACAAAGGATTTCTCTATTAATATTGTGAAATTTTGTGCAAATGTTGCTCTTTTATTTATCTCCCTGTTCTGCTCGCAAAGGAAATTAGTCAGGTTCTTATCAAACTGTGGCAACCCACATACCCAACTGATACCAACTAGTATTGATGCTCAAAAGGCTTCAAATCCAATTCTTTCTTAACATTACATAAGTCCTGAATTCCAAATGCAAACTTTTTTGTTTTATCAAACTGTCATTTAAAAGCAATAAACAATATTAACAGTCCCTGAATACCACCATACAATCCTCACCTGCACTCCACTACTGCAAAAAGCTGCTGCACTTATTTGCTTAATCATTAATTACAGTTGTTTTATTTTGTTCATTTACTTAGGACATAGTAAAGAAGGTAATAGCTGAAGGACTAAGATCAGATTTGACTTGAGCAAATACCTACATTTAATTCGAAGATCTTAGGTACATTAAAATCTCTTTTATTTCATTAAACCATATCAACTCATTAAGTTAACTCAATTGTAGCTTCCATTCAGTGATTAATGATATCTTGTTGGATTTCAATTTAGGTTGGCTTGCTGGGCTGTTATGGTACAAGGTACGATCTGAAAACACACTTGTTCCTTTTGTATTCCATGTGGTTGAGTTAGTAGGTTTGTAACTTTGCATAAAAAAGGTATGGGCACTCATATAAATAACATCCTGACCAGTATGTTTCATAAAATAGTTGCATTTTGGTTGTACAGTAAGGGTCTTGCATATTCAGTAATGAGCAGAAAAGTATTTTTACTCTTTTCAGGGACTCTTGAAGATATTTTGTCAGGGTACTTTGGCTGATATGAGAAGGTTTCTTCCTCTGCTCTTGTTTTATGTGCACTTAATTTTAGCAATCCATTTCATTGATTACTGGTTAGCTGAAATGTTTACTTTTTTGTGTATGTTTTAATTTCCTTTCATAAGTTTTATTGATGCTCATCTTCTAACTGGACCGTGGTTTACCACACTCTGGTTACCATTACTAAATAGTAAATTTGATATGCTTATCTTCTGGAAGGACCATGATTACCATACTCTTTATGAATTATTCTAGGAAGCTGTTTAAGTATCATTTGAACTCTTAGACTTGCTTCATGTTTATACTCAAGGTTAATTAAGGACCTTAATTCAAGACAAAATAAAACCGCGAAGATGAGTCTATTATTTCGCCAGAGCTAGCACATGCTGTATACTTCAATGAAAGAAATGCTGCTTTCTCGTTATTTGTGCAACTTTTGCATGTTATGATGCCTCAACATTTTCTTACCACTTAGTTGTATAGTTTGATAGGTCAATACCTGTTCAGCATCTAATAACAGCATAAAAAAAACAAGATAAATCTTTGGGGTCTGCAAATCATTTATACTTCGCTATATTTCTCATGGCAGCTAGCTTTCTTTTTCATGGTCCTATTTTTTATTTTACTAACTGTTCATTACTAAAATTTGTTTACCATGTTATGTTATCAACCAGGTACTTATTAAAAGCTATACACAACCATTTTATTAATCTATACATATATATACATATTTTTTCTGATGTTTATTAACTCTCTTCATTTGTAGGTAAATTGGTCTTGTGGAGATTGCTATATTAGTTTTGAAGACTCTTCATTTTATCTTTATTGTAATTTTAGGCGTTATGGAACTGTTTATTTTGGAGTCTTTATATTAATGTTTGACTTTATTTTGGATTCTTTTTTTTTTTATGGTAAACAATGCCCGTAGGCCTTTTTGGATTCTTCATTTTCTTCTTAACTGTCTAAGGATTAAATATTAATATATAATGTTATTGAGGTCTGAAGTGCAAATAATTTGTGAAAAAATCTAGGGTCCGATTTGCATAATTTCTAATTAATATCGTTGAAAGAAGTTAGAAAATGGTTTCATTTGAATTTATCAGCTAATTTAGTTAATTTATTTTTTATTATTTTGCCAAATACATCTTGGTTTCATTTTATTTGATTTGATTAGTTAATAGTTAATTTATTTTTATCATTATTTTGGCAAATACATATCGGCAAGTGCTAATTTGCTATACAGCTAAAAATAATTAAAAAGTTTCCAAGATTCCAGGAATGAAGTCAAATAACCAATTATAGCAAACGGGCCTAGCGCTTAGTATTTTCCTCATATTCAGTCGGGGCCCTCTGAAAGTTCGAACGGACTCTGTTGGATAGTTCGGGTATAGCAAATGAATCTCGAGCCGAATCAAATATTATCAGGGCCGGACTTGGATTGGACTGCGGAGTAATTAACTTAGGGCCGAACCGGCCTACCCGGTCCAAACCCGCCCAATCCCACCCACTGATGAAAGAGATGGACATCATGGACTTCAAAGCAGACACCTTCGATGAGGAAATGGCCTCCTGATGGTAAATGTATGTTGTCTCTCTGTGTCAAATTTCCACATGTATTGAAAAAAGGATGACTGCTTGCGGCTTAAAGTTGTTATATTATTCATTCTGGATGATTCCAAGAAGGCTGCCGCAGAGCCAAACAAACAAGAATAGACAATATCACCACCATATGCGCAACCCCGAGTTACAGTCTCTGATAAGCCCCAAGGTTTGCAGATATTCATTTTGTTGTGGATGGTCAGACATTTCCCGCTCACATGGTTGTGCTTGCAGCTTGTTCCCCTGTGTTTCAATATCAGAGATTCTAGCACTACAAGATAACATGTGTCACAGTGTCAGAATAGTGTATTTGTAAGCATACAACATATATATGGATGCACCCACATTCAAGTACCTGTTAAACTTCATTTATACTGATTCCTAGGCCCCAGATTTTGATGTGAGTACCTCCATTTAACAGAGACATCACTGCGTGTTTATTGCAGCCCACCGTTTTAAAATCGAAGGGCTCTAGATGACAAAGAATCTTATGTGAGAAGAAGCTCACTGAGGCTGTCAAAGAATGCATACTATCCACTTTAGAATTTAGATCTGATCCATTTTGAGGATAGCGGTTAACTGACAATTGTCGAGAAGAAGCAACGACAGAGCATGTGTCGGAAATAAGTCCAAGTAGTAATTTGAATATTTGATTTATGTATCTGTAAGAGTTGTTATTCGTGGCGTATTAATTTGTTGCTGCTTTCTCTTTTTTTTTTTTTTTTTCTAGCTGGTCTTTCCATTTTTAGTCCTTATTTATCCGATTTTAGTGAGCTTGCAATTATATTATACTTGTGATGCTTTTATTCCATTTAATTTTCCATAATAGAAATTTATTCTTGAATTTGTATTTAAATTGGAATGTGGTAGGATTATTATTTTCTTAAGTTACGTGCGTAGCATTGATGATTTTGACCGTAATCGAGTTTGGTTTTCACAATTTGTCAAACATTTTTTGTGCACGCAAATTCTCAAACTTTCACCCAAATCACACTTTCATTTGCCTCGGTTTCTAAAAGCAGCGAGACTAAAAATTGTAATCAGCAACTGATTAACCATATACCGTAATTTAGTAAGAAACTATGGACCGAGGAAAACAAAAATAAGATTTTGAGTGTACAAAAAAATGTTTGACTACATGGGGCTGTTGACCTCCCTATGCTCCAAAAAACATTAAATTTTTATGTATATTTTCTTTATCTTTTAAAAATTTCCTATAATTTGCCCCCCTAATTAATCATGAATTGTTCAATTTGCAAAATTTTGTCCCCCCAATCATAAGTTTCTGGCTCCGCCCCTGTACCCCCAACTCCTTGTCACCTACTCATTTTTTTACACGACAATTATTATTTTTTTTCAGGAGAATTAAAATATTTTTTCCAAGATAATTAATATTTTTTTCCAGGACAATTAAGCTATTTCATTAGGACAATTAATATTATTTCCATGAATGGCTCGAAAAAATTCGCTGCCAGCAGCACTGCTGCAGAGAATTTTGGTCCGGGGAGAGGGTGGGTACGCACAGAAATCAACAAATAGGATATCAATGACAAGAATAGAAAAAAAATATTAGCGTTATGATTATGACATTTAAAAAACACATAAAATTAATGTAAAAAAAAATTAAATTTCGAACCGTTATTTAATTTTAATTGTACACCTCAACATTTGTATGTCCTTCTTGTAGGAATCATATATACAATATATTTTTTGTTTATAATGTTGGATTTAAATTTTTACATTTGGCTATGTACGATTTCTCAAAATTGTTGAAGTTATTTTATATTAATCACATATTGTTTTCTTTTAAACTCTCACAAAAAGATAAAAATTTCTATTTTTCCTGTTTGTCGATTTTCGAAAGTCAAAACTAGGAAAATTCCTAAAAAGTTTCCTATTCATTTATTAATGTATTAACTTAATACAAGGACAGCACTAGATGCTGATCACATTCCCAGGTTATGGCATGTGCTGAGTATAAGGTTTATATTTAGTCTAATCTCAAGGATTGTACCTTAGTTAAATATTTTGTAAATCTAAGATTATATAAATTTTTATATTTCACAGCCATGTCCAGTAATTTTCGTAGGTTGAAGTTGCGGTTAGAATGACGAGCAGCAATAACTTGCGTCACATGGCCTGTGTAACTATAATAAAAAATCAAAAATAAAAAAATATAAATAAAAATGTGTGGGTGATGTGATCATTTAGTTAAATGTAGTTCGACACTTCAAGTATTGTGAAATTATAGTTTTTTCAATTTCTGTAACGTGATATTTTGTAATTATTTATGTGTCGGGTATTATTGCTGATAAAACTGACTCTATTCACCAACATAGAATAATTTGACAACGTATTGTTTTGTTTTTCAATTTTGTGACCTCTTTCTATAATCATTTTCACTATATGTCCGTCACTTTTTTGTGTTGCAAACATAACAACATATTCATAATCAACTATTATTAGATAATAATATTTTTAATTTATATTAATATGTCAAAATTTCGAGCGAAGCGATCGATTAGCCCATAGTATTAATTCAAGTGGCAGATGGAAAAATAAATAAATAAATATATAAACTTGTGCAGTCGCCTCCGTTCTCTGGATTGGATGCGGCTCGTGGGCATATGTCTCCGTGCTGACGTCTGTCTGCACAGTATTCCCAAAAAAGAGGCCGAAACGAAACTCAAATTAAAAGCGCCCAGACCATTGGAAACTTGGAGAATTACTCACCGTCATCCAAGCCAGCGCCATCCAAGCCATCCACAGAGCGCGCTCCCCTTTCTTCAGCGTGTCCCTACCCTTCCTTTCCTTTCCTCCCTTCTTTCGCGAGTTCACCCCCCTCCAGACGCGTCTCTCCCTCTCGTCTCTCACGAAGGTCCCTTCGCGAGTTCTCCTCTCTCCCTCCGCCTCCGCTTCCAGGTGCGTCTCTCCCTTCCGTTTTTTCTCTTCCTTCGTAAGTTTCCACTCCTTCCCTCTGCTTCTTTTTTCTTTCTGCCTTCTCTTTTCCTTTGTGTTCTCTTCTATTTTATTTGTTTTTTTTTCCTTTCTCACTGGTCTTTTTTATCTCTTTTCTTTTAATCTCATGTTATATAACTGTGCAATTTATTTGTCATTTCCGTTCAGTTTATTTCTTTTTGTATGAGTCTGCATTGTTTGTTACATCTGTTCAGTTTATTTGTTATAACTGTGCAATTTATTTATCATTTCTGTTCAGTTTATTTGCTGACTTTTACTTTTTGTATGAGTTTACATTGTTTCTTACATATGTTCAATTTATTTTTTATAACTATGCAATTTATTTCTCATTTCTGTTCAGTTTATTTGCTCACTTTTGCTTTTTTTGTATGAGTCTACATTGTTTGTTACATCTGTTCACTTTATTTGTTATAATTGTGCAATTTATTTCTCATTTCTGTTCAGTTTATTTGCTCACCTTTCCTTTTTTGTATGAGTCTACATTGTTTATTATATATGTTCAGTTTATTTATTATAACTGTGCAATTTAGTTGTCATTTCTGTTCAGTTTATTTGCTCAGTTTTACTTTTTATATGAGTCTACATTGTTTATTACACCTGTTCAGTTTATTTGCTTTTTATATGTTCAATTAGTTGATATATCTGTTCAGTTTATTGTTTTGTATGTTCATTTTAAAAACGCATGATAAAGTGTGAGGGAGGCGAAGGAAAAATAGACTGTCAGGGATGAGGGAAGGATGGAAGGGAGCGCGAGGAAGGAAGGGAAAATAGATCGCCAGGGTGGAGGGAAGGACGAAAGGGAACGGGAGGGAGGAAAGGCGCTTGAGGGCGGAAGGAGCGTGAGGGGACGCATCGCTCACCCAGGCGCGCAGAAAAAAAACAAAAGATGGAGGGGAGGGGAGAGTTGGATGGCGCGGATGATTTTTCGCTGGATGACGCTTATCAGTTCCGGGAAACTTGGCAGTGCGCATGAACTTTTGGGTCAAACCGATTGGAGCAGGCCGAGTTCAAGCATATTACTAATATGGACCTGATTCACTTTTTCAAATCTAAGCTCAGATGACTAATTGACTTTTTTTTTAAGAGAGGCCTAATTAGATGATGCTACCTGGTATGGACTGGACCAAAGTCCTCTAAAGGACTGTAGAGGCCGAAAAAATTATAACTATTAATTAAGACATTTTAAAATAATCCGTTTTTAATCAAAAATTTAAAAATGACTTCGCAGTATCGGAATCTGAGATTCCGAAACTAAGCCTGCCGACATTTCATGCACTTTTTGAGCGAAAATATATTTTTTAATTTTTTTTAATTAGTATCGGAATTTAGAATTCCGATACTTGTGATTTCACCTTGTACTTGGTGAAAAAGGATTTATATATCTCGTATTGTGGTTTTTATATTTCATGTTTTTCATTTCTTTAGTTTTATGCTTACAAAAAATTTAAAAAAATAACGTCATGTAAACAAAAAAAATACAAATCGTTAAATAAATAATATATGAATTAATTGCACGTCATGTGAAAAAAAAATAAAGTCATGTAAAAAAATAACGTGATCCAAAAAAATAACGTCATGTAAAATAATATGATTGATGACATGATTTTATAAGCATCAATCCTTATATTACAAAATAATAGAACTAATGTTTTGACAATATTACAAAACATTCATACAAAAATATTATAAAATATTCATCATATTATTACATAAACGTTCATAAAAATAGTAGGAACTAATGTTTTGACAATGTTACAACATTCATACAAATATTATTACAAATATTAATGTCTTCCCCATTTGTACTAATGGAATTCCGGCTTGGTTGAACTGGATCGTGGGACGTGTTGGCCCCCGCCCTAGAAGTTTCACCTCTTTCTCGTGCCGAAGATTGAGATCGGTTCCTTGTGCTTGTTCTTCTCGTCCTTTGGCTGGTGGTTTGGCGACCGGATTGAACGTCCTCCTAGCCGTAGGAGGTTCCTTACGTCTGTTTCTTTTATTTTTATTCTTTCGCATTGCATCCATCCACATCCAATCACGGTCCTTCTTGCGCCTTCCCCGATTAATCATTCTTCATTATAATTATAATTAATGACTTCTTCATTATAATTATAATTATAATCTGAATACCCACCTAAGTAAAAAGTAAATAAAATAAATATTATAATTCCATAAAAATAATTATTATTTGTATAGCAAATATTATATGTATTTAAATTATTAAATTGTATTTTGCACATATCATTATAATTATAATTGCATTTATGCAGTTTTGGGGCTTGCTTGAAATTTCGTCATAGAGAAGTTGGCTATACTTTTGCAGCTAATCAAGGACTAGGTTTGAACAAATGTGTAAACATGAAATATTTTTTTTTAATATTACACTAGAAAGATGCTATCTATAGGGAGGTGTAAATGCTACTAAGTTTTTTTTTTTTTGACAATTTCAATTTTTAGCAACAAAAAACATACCTCAAATATTAAATTTCATAATTTAAAAATACGAATAAACACAACAAACCATATGTCACACCCCGAGAAGGGGGAGACAACCCGCCGCGTATAACGCAAGGCGTAAACACATCACATACATTATCAATTTAAAAATAAATAATAATTGCCACATTTATTTAACAAAATTATTGTCTTACAATAATGACAACATGCCTAACATGGTGGATTTATTGTGGAATTCCCCATGCTAGATCAAATGTAACTAACTAAGCAAAATAAAATAAAAAGACAATTTGTGGCAATTCAATGACCCGGTTCTATCATCTTGTCTCCCTCAATTTTTCGGAAGCTTATTGGATCCATCTTCAATACCTGGAACCCACATAAGTGGAAACGGGTGAGAGATCGGACAAGTCTCTCAGTGCGGGATTCAGTTCCAGCCCGGGACTTGTTAAAGTTCTAGATAATAATCAACTATGAAATAAAATATTTAAAAATAATGCAACTATCTTAATCATGCAATTTTTCATCATTCTCAATCACGTATCACAATCTTTAGTAATAATTCATCCTCATTACCAAGCCGCATATCATGACCATTATCTTTTAGCCCTACTCCGTCGCGAACGGCCTCATTAGGGTGTAGCATGCATGTACATGAACATACTCAAAGGTGATGATTTCTTGGTACTATGAATTATCACTTATCTTTAACAAATTCCTTTCATGCTCAATTCGAATATAAATCATTTTCATGCTTCAAATAATCATGCAAGTTTATTGTCTTTTGAGGGCACAAATCAAAATAATGTCCGATACAAATATGCAGAATTTATAGTAAAACAAAGAAAGTACAAACGACTAGAATATCATTTAACAAAGCCTAGGAAACCCGCACATTAAATAAAATCAAGAAGAAATACTCGATAGAAATTTGATAATTCTTCTAGTCGTCTGTCTCGTTCCTACTAGCTATAACAAAGGACAAAGCTACACCTAAATGGGTTGTGCCTTGATGGCCGATAGGAGGAACGGAGAGGGTACAAGTTTTGCTTGTGAATTGTGAGTTGAATGAACAGTGCATGACTACCCCTCTATTTATACGCGAAAACATATCTGATCTTGTATCCTTTCAAATATTGCTCCATTAATTTCTGAAATCTTTTGACGGATTTGAAGGATTCACGTATACATATGCCATACACAGAGGAGATTATAAGGAATTATTTGGTGGAGAAATTAATTAATTTGGAATTTCTTTTGAGCCAAGACAAAGATCATGGAGAATCCCATGCGTAATAACAGTAAGGGTTCGGCCAAGAGGTGCAGCTCTTTGTGTTTGTCACGTGCACACGTGTACATAGGTCTACACATGCAAGAAAATGCATCATTCTTTCCACAAAGGATCCCACATTAAACATCAAATGAATCTTTCATTAATCTTTCATTTAGCAAACAATTTAAATGTTAAGAATCCTCGGATGATATCTTAAATCCTTGGAGAGGAGGTAACGAGTCGGATGAGGAAAGCCACGTATCGTATCTAGGGCCATCATAAACTTTCTTGCCACGATATCTAAGGATAGAAATATCTTACCAAAGAATTAATTTTCGGGAGTAATGAAATCAAAACTCTCGAGCTAATTACCATGATAGCATTTGGACAGTTTTAGGTATGCACATGCATGGAAACAAATAATATGAATATTATAAATTTGAAACATAGTCGAAAGTGTGTACAATATGCTATATGTACGAATCAAAATATAATTTGATAAAGGCAAACGTTGCAACTTGTATACTAATACTAATAAAATAAAACAAGAATAGTATTATGAAATATTTACTAGCTACGTTAATCTTAGAATAAGAATTGAGTAATTAATTTAATATATATGGGAAAATATATCTGCCGAAAAAACTATGGAAGTGTTGCTAAAAGATCTGAAATTGATTTGAATCCTATTCCTTAATTATAATAAATGCACGAAAAACGTTGGGCCCAAGTTGCTAATTACCGGAACAACTGGTTCGGATGAATGAGAAGATTGCTATATCTTCTAAGAATTATTTCAAATATCAGCGCCTTACTTTCCTTTTGGCTTCTAGCTAATTAATTACAAGGAATAAAAACATATTTTGACGTTTCAAATACGTACATGAATGAATCAAATAAAATTTGTTACTACCATGAGTGGGTCCAAGAATAAATACATGCCACTTGTATCTCTAATATTAATGGCTATCAACTTAATGCAATCCGAGAGAATAAAATAATAATAATAAAATGTAAAGACTAACCATATTTAATTTGTTTTAAGCACATAAACATAATCAAATAAGTTTAGCGGTTCAAGAAAATATTGATAAATAAAAGGTGACCATGTATATATAACATTAAAAGTTTATAGGAACAATATGGCGCAAGGAGTCAGGTAAGTACTAAATTAATGTCTTTGCCAAAAATATAATATTTACATACTAATTTTCGTATTATACTCGTATAATATTTGTAATATACGTATTAAAGTAACAGAATGTTACACCATACAATACAATATAACATCACACGAATAATTAAAAACCATACAATACAACAAACTATACAATAAGCATACAATATAACAAACTATACAATACTACATTTATCGAAGATGTATGCTATTTATATAAAACGAAAAGCGAAAATTATAATGGTGGACCAACACTCAATTTATCAATACTATCGGAATTTACAATTTCGATACTAATTAAAAAAAAATTCAAAACTTTAAAAAATTTAAAAAAATTAAATTGAAAAAATTAAAGTGCGCTGAAAAGTAGGTGAAATCACTAGTATCGGAATTCTAAATTCCGATACTAATTAAAAAAATTTTAAAAATATATTTTCGCTCAAAAAGTGCATGAAATCGGCAGGCTTAGTTTCGGAATCTCTGAGATTCCAAAACTAGCCAGTTTCGGAATTTGAGATTCCGAAACTAAGTAGAATTAGTTTCGGAATCTCAGATTCCGATACTGCGAAGTCATTTTTAAATTTTTGATTAAAAACGAATTATTTAAAAATTTCTTAATTAATTAAGGTTAGTTATAATTTTTTCGGCTGTAGAGGTCTACTGTCCTCACAATTTTAATTACTATTTGAAAATTTTAAAATTCAAATGCTAAATATACATTATTAATTTTTTTCAATTTTACGAGCGATGTATTTTCATATAAGTTTTATAAATTTTGGAGTTGATTTGATACTAAATCAAGTGATCAACAAATGAACGAATCTGGTCAACTATCACTGATTAATTCTAATACATTCATAATTTGGTTACTTAATAGAATATTAAATAAACTTCAAATTTTATAAAACTTATATGAAAATGCTTCGCTGGTAAAATTGAACAAGATCAACCGTTTGAATTCAACATTTGAATTTTAAAATTTTAAATATTAATTAAAATTAAACCTCTACAGTCCTTTATGACCGTAGAGAATTTCAGTCCGGTATGGACTTGATAGTTCCCATTTATTTCCATCTTAAATTTCTTTGATTTGATCACTTTGGCAACACGTCACTTCCATCAATTTTATGTGAGGATTACAAAGATTACTTCTATTAGTACTTAATTCCATACCCAAATTTCATTCCTAATGTTTAAACCAGACCGAAAAAATACATGTATATATACTAGTATCACAATTAACATATATAGAGTATTAATTAGATTTACAAACCTATCACCAATTATTAATTAAGGCATATCTCAATCCAATTCAATTTCATTTCAACCAGTTTTTTAATCCATCCTATTTGTATGTGTGTACATTTTGACCACAAAAACCACCTAGAGCCACTAGCTCTTTTTGGTTACTTGTATATGTTATATATATTTCATTTCATCCGGTGCTTCTTATATTCTACTTGAATATGTATTTTTTTTTTCCAATTTCTTTTTCGCCACTTTCCATGGCTTATGCGTAGCTAGATGATAGCAGATGGAATAATTAAAAGTATAGATGATTATTTTTTAAAATAAATTGGGTTGAGCCTCCCAATTTATTTTTAAATTAAATGTATATGAAAAACTTTATACGGATTTCGAACTTGCGATCTTTCATTTAAGGTGCATTGCTTTTTGACATTAAATCAAGAGTTGGTTCTTAAGTATAGATGATTATTTTTTTCTGAAGATAAATTAGAGGTCAAGTCTCCCAACTTATTTTTAAATTAAATGTCTATGAAGTATAGATGATTATTGCCGTACCAAGAATTATATGACCAGAATTAAAGTCCATTGACTTTGTTTTTTTTTTTTTTTTGTTTCTTTACTTGTTCCTTAGGTGGATTTTTCAGGCATGTTTAAATCGGTCCATAGTTTCTTACTAAATTACGTTATCTGGTTAATCAGTTGCTGATTGCAATTTTTAGTCTCCCTGCCCAACAATATAGCAATAATATAATTTTAATAGAACTAATACCTTCCTTCTTTTTTTTTTTCTTTAAATGATCGATGTGTCTTCTCTTGTATAAATTTATTGTAAAATTCTCAAGTAAAATAGCACCCGTTATTTCAAAATTATATCGTTCAGATAAAATATACCATTAGTCCACAAAATTTCAATATTCCAGACAAATGTAAAAATTAATTCAATACAATAAGAACAGCGGCGGCTGTCCAAAATGAATTCGAGCAGGTGTAGTTTGTTTACGTTTTACGTACAGTGAATTCGGGGAGGAAGCAATCTTTACTTTTTGATCGAACAAGGGAGATGCGCAAATCAAAATTTATTATTATTGAAGATGCAGGCACCCCTCGTTCCTTGTTGATGGGATAATAGAATTAAGCAGTCAACAGACATGCAACAAGTTGCACTAGTAAATTTCATGTGAAAGGTATCTATCAAATTAGTCTTAATCTATCAAATTCTAACTTATTCATAAATACTCTGAACCAAATCGGAATCAATAAATCGTTCTACTGTTAGTAATTTAACGATCTTGAATGCAAAAATAAATCAAGATCAATTGTTACCTCTAGTCATTCTTTCACTTGTGAATGGTAAAATGAAATTTTGCAAAAAACAGAATAAAATAAAATACTACATAACCGAAATTGTTTCCCTTGTCTTGATGATGAATTCAAGGATATCGATTATGACTTCTCTCCCTGATCTACTCTCTATATTCCTCTCAATGGTGCTTGTATTTAAAAATAGGGAAAATAATACTTCTAATAATCCTCCATCAGAATTTTTAGGGTATATAAATAGTCTCCAATCATTTAATAGAGGCAAATCTGAGAATCATAATTAATGGCTGAGATCATATCTAAAGATGCGAATTCAGATGCATAGCATCTACTCAAAAATTAGATCGCTTAATTTATGTTTGCCGACTTAACTCAGGTTGCGTCTGAACCGTTTAAACGGACGCCCAATCGTTTACAAACGATTTTCTCGTGACAAAAATTGTTTAGTCCATTCATCTAAATGATACACCAATAGTTTGGCTGCATATATGTGTGCTCACCTATATAATAATCCATTAATCTAAATGAAACCGTACAGTAAATAATTACTTGGTCTTTTATTTGAATGAAAGTCAAACTATATCATTTCAACCATTAAACGCACCGAAATTTGTCTCTTAATTAGCTTAATTAATTTAATTACATTAATTAATCTAATTACACGCACTATATGGGAAATACCTTAGAATGTAACTTGCACCAATAATATTACATATACTGTCATGGCTGACCTGGCCGGAGCCCGCTTCCTTCTACATTTTCGGAGTAAGTCAACTGAAGGCTTTTGAGGTTAAACTAAGTTGTTTGGTCTTTGGACTAGGAACAAGCAGAGAGAATTTCAATCTGCTAATAACCTAGTTTTCACCTTGTAAAATATATATATCAACCAAAAACTTGTATTTCTTTCTTGTTTTTCAAGACGATTGTTTATATATATTGTTCAGATAATATTTTAAATTGTTAATAAACTTAAATATTCAGAACACATGCCCATGAGGGTGTCTAATTGTCTATGTGGGACCACTGGCGTTGACGCGATAAATTTTATATACCTATACCAACTTATATCTTATTACAAGGAGCAAAACTTAGATATACGCCTAGTAGATTAAATTTCATAACTTTATCGAAAGATATATATAGTAAAAACATTTTATAAGAAAATAAAAATTTTGGATTGCTATGCCATTTAACATATAGATTAATTTGGTTAAATTAGATTTGTTCTTTATTTAAATTATATATAAGAATAAATCGGCTTTTCAATTGAACAGTGTTAATGATTTAAATGAATTTGAAATTGGATTTAAATATTGAAATATTAATAAAATTAGAAATATTGATATTTGTAACAGTAGAAATGTATAACGTTAGAATATTTATGAAAGCGAAGGAATCACATGAGGTGCAATAATCAACGTAAAAAATCTGCATTAATTTGACTCAATTATCTATTGTTAGTAAACGTACATCTGATGCAGTGATGCCCATCTCTCTAATTAATACCTACAAATAGGTGACACTAGCGATCATATATACATCACCAAAGACGATTACCACTCAAATAGAATAGTACACCAATTTCTTTTTTCCTTGCCACCATAACCATAACGCGCTCTCTGTTACAACTTAACAAACAAACCTTGGGCTCTCGCAATTGTGCTAGCTCCCTATCAGGCCCCTCTTCATCCAAATATATATTCAACTTAATAAAGTTGTCCAATTTGTTAAAATCATTGGAAGCTCAGCCAGCAATATATGGAGTTTTTCCCTGGAGGAACCATCACATTTAAAGTTTATTCCGGAAAATTTGGCCAGGGCGAAGCGAATGAAGCATTGCTTAAGGTAGGATCCTTTGAAAGGATGTTCTTTGATAAGTACGGACCCTTTACAGTCGGGGACACCAAATTTGAGATCCGTGTGTACCCAGTAGGAAGAGAAGTGCAGATTCATTTCTGCTTTTTAAGTGGTGCAGAGTTAGTCAAGGAGCTCGCTTACATGTTCCTGTATTTAGATGATGGTGATATATGGAAACCCACCTATAATTATAAGTTTGGGGGGGCCTTCAAGGCGGACAGCATGGGTGAGGCTCTGGGCCTCCACATGAGATGCATTCAAACCTTTTCCGCGGATTACACCTATGATCTTAAACTCGTTTTATGGTGCATTCTAGATGATTTGAGGAAGGTGCCAGTAAAGCCTAACGAACCAGACCAAGTCGTATCAACTCCAGATGTAAAACCCCAAATCGCAGACCCGAACCAGCCAAAGATTTGTTCTTCAGACTTCACAGCACTCCTCACTGGGGAATTTGCAGATATTCGTTTTGTTGTAGATGGTCAGATTTTTCCTGCTCACAGGGCTGTGCTGGCAGCTCGTTCCTCTGTGTTACGATCAGAGTTTCTTGCTTTCCAGGATGACCTGTGCCAGAAAAGTGTATTTGTATCCATTCAACAGCATATTGATGCATTTACTTTCAAGAACCTGTTGCACTTCATTTATACTGATTCCTTACCCGCTGATTTTGACGAGCCAACCTCCTCTCAACAGAGGTATCACAGATTGTTTATTGCAGCCCACCTTTTTAATATACAAGGGCTGAAGAAGTTATGTGAGGAGAAGCTCACTGTGTCTGTCGCAGAATGCATACTGTCCGCTTTAGATCTGATCGACTTTCAAGACTCTGGCCTGCTGAAAATCGTTCAAAAAGATTGCGACAGAAAGCCAGATATAATCACCTCACCTACAAATTAAGGAGCCCAAAGTAGGCGATCAGCTCTACGGTACTTCTATCTTGAAATAGAATGTCGGAGAGCAGTCCAAGTAGTGATTCCAATATTTGTTTTATCAGTCTTAAAGTTTTTGTTTTTTCCTTCATTGAAATTGTTTGTTTGTCTTTCCATCACCCTGGCCTTTTTTTTTTTTTCCTTAATTTGTCTTGTATTTTGGGTTCCAGTGTGCTTGATATATATGCTGTTGTACTTTCAATTGCATTTGAATAATTGCGTTGCGTTTTTAAAAGTATTCTCTAATTCTTATCTTAATTGAAATAAGTTAGGTTTTGGCGTGCAATCTGTTCACAGCCTGTTGTGCACATCAAATACCACTCAAATATCAGTTAGGACTTATGAGGGCGGAAGCAGAAATATGAAATGAAGGTGCCAAGAATTAAGAGATGAATAGCTTAAAAATATAAATTAATTAAATAGTAAAAAGATTTGTACAAAAATGCTATTCAATTTAATTACTTAAATTGTTTCAAGTTAGACTAACTAAAAGTCTGAAATTTTTTATTTTTAATGGTTAATTTGTCAATACTCAATAGAATAATTATGGGAGTTTTACGGGAGAATAAATATAGCAACACATAATCTTATTTATCATCAAATTTATTATATTATGGAAGTTTTAGGGAGAGGCCAAATAGAACAACATAATTCATTATTGTCTAAACTTTATAAATTATGCAAGTCTTAAATTTTGTAAATTATTGCATAGGCTACATGCTCGCTCCCCACCCCCTAAATTTCTTCGTTTCTATTCCCAGCAATGACAAAATTTGCAATTAGCATTTCATTAACCATCCATTGGATTAACTAAGGGACTCCTGGACTCCCGGTCAAGAGATGATGAAAAAAAATGACAATAATTTAATTGTTGGTTATTTTGACGCAATTTGAGCTGGTGGTTGTAATAAAAAAATCAACGAAGGGAAATTGTATATATCTGTGGGAAACAATTTGGTAACTTAGAAGAGTTACAAGCAAAATATTGTAGCAAGGTCAAATGTGGAGCCTGAATATTGAGCGAATTTGTTTGGATTAAATATGTACGTCTGGATATGAAATTTCCATGTGACTATTCTTTTCGAATGTACTGATATGTCCATTCAGGCTGCTCGAATTTCGTTTTTATGGAAAGGACGAAACAAATCAGAGTAGTTTGTCATTTCACATAAGTGAAAAATATTGAAACTCTTTTTAAACGAAATGGAACCCAATTTTTTGTGTATCCATTATTAATATTTAAGCATAAAATCTTGATTAGTTTGTCGACATAGAATTGACTTATACAATGGAAGCTCCTGGTTTTGCAAATCTAAATACGCTATGAATCGTGATACTAGTATATATGTATATATTGGGCGCCCTTACTTTAATTTCGGTATGGAAGACAAGTAATCTTGGTTATTTTAAGACAAAATTGATGGAAAGTTGGAATTTTGATGTCCGTACCGGGTAACTTCTATTTAGGCCCGTTACTCCTGGGGAAAAGTAGGTTTAATCAATCTTGCTTCGATCAAGGTACAAACTTGTGACTAGAATAAATAACTTATCCTCGACATGTGCCATAACTTGGGAATATGATCAGCATCGTAGTGCTGTCCTCCAATCACCAAATCATTAAACTTGTTGACTTGACTAAAATGTTCAATACAAAGATTTTTTTTTTTTTTTTCCGAAGAAATTTTCAATACAAGTTCACACATTTATAATGGAGAGGAAACTTCGTAGACTTTGCCTAGTTTTGACTTTCGAAAGGCGACAAAAAGGAAACAAATTAATTTTATCTTTTTGTGAGAGATTAGAAGAAAACAATACTTGATTAATAAAATAACTTGAATAATTTGAGAAATTGTACATAACCAAATGCAAATTTTAAATCCAACACTTCAAACAAAATCTTATATTGTATATATTATTCCAATAAAAGCTACATGCATGTACCATTATAATTTTAACGTTGCGAAGTTTATATTTGTTCATATATAGCTAAATAATATCGAAATAGCATAAAATTTTATCGATAAACCGTCTTATCTGCAAATTTTGTTGGTAAGCTATTTTCCTGCCAAACAATATGGGCTAGTTTGGATGGGATGGAATTGGCAATTTCATTCTTACATTTTTCATCCAAACCATTTTGGAACTGCCAATTCCATTCCTAACACAATTTTCAATAACACTCTTCCCAATAACACTTTTATCTCTACTTTTCACACTTCCCAACGTTATTCCTAAACTCACCATCCAAACAACATTTCCAATTCCTAGGAATAGCCAATTCCCACAATTCCTGTGAATAGGGTTTTTTCCTAAATTTATGCTATTCCTACCCAATTCCTAACCCATCCAAACGACACCTATATGAATAAATATATTTTTTTATGGACATATAATGCCTAGGCCTCTTTTTAGATGTGTCTTCCCTTGTGTAAATTATTGTAAATCTCAAGAAAAATAGTGCAATTAAATTAAATATTACTGACAAATACAGAATATATTCAATACAATATGAACGAATATAACTGTCCGATTTAAATTAGGGCAACTGTAGTGATTTTGGGGAGGGAGAAAAGCTTACTTTTTTGTCCAGTGAGAAGTGAAAATAAAACTCTATTATCATTGTCGTCGTGGTTATTGTTGCTATTATTAATATTTTATTCCATTGCAAATTTTCTGGGGATGACTACTTGACAAGATTTCTACGGTTAGAACAAGAAGATCTTAATAGAACGATAAAGCTCCTTCTTACTGTGTTCCGATCAATTCGTTATACAATAAAATATGGTTCACAAATTTCAAATGTACATGCACTGTTGATCTTCATCGCTAAAGATCGATGTGCGCAAAAAAAAAAAAAAAAAAAAAAAAAGGGAACCAATATTAACTGGTTATTATTTATTTTTTATTATTATTATTATTATTATTATTATTATTATTATTATTATTATTATTATTTTTTGAAGAGCATAACTAGTTAATTGAACCACCGGTACGTAATTAAGATGGTCTCTTCAAATTTATTGTGATGAGTCAGCCCGTGAGATCATACTATATGTTACAGATAATTCCGAATTAAATTGAAGATGCATGCACCAGCTCATTCCTTGTTGATGGAATAATAGAACTAAACAGTCAACGCACATAAAAGTACAACAAATTGCAGTATAAATTCCGTGTGAAAGGTATCTATCAAATTAGTCTTTATCTATCAACTTCCCCTTTCATACATATTCATAAATTAACACTCTGAACAAGATCTGAATTAAATAATTAATAAACCATCCACTGTCATGGCTGACCTGGAGTCCCCTTACTATAGTGCAGTTTTGGATAAAGTCAACTGAAGAAATTTCCTAGTTTTTACCTGGTTAAATATATATCAAGTAAAAAAATGCATTAGTTTGTTCTCTATTAAAGTAAATATTTTCACTTTGTTATTCGTCGTTAATATTTTAATAAAGTTAATCATTCACATGACATACTCATGAAACTGGGAGACAATGTGGCACAACTAGCGTTGACTCAATTTATAACTTGATTAGCAACACAGCAAACTTTTCTGGGAACTTCCCGGTTAGTATATTAATTTATCTCAGGAAAGCAGCAAATTGAAAATGAAAATTTTAATTTCCGTACGTTTGAACTAAGAAGAAAATAACTGGGCACAAGCAAAGTCCAAGCTCCTCCCTGCTGTCCCAAGATCTCAATGCTATCACATTGATAACAACCTCCATTTTTTTAGAGCCACTGATACCTACTGACAAAAAAACGAAAGAGATGTTGGCAATACTGTGTTTTGCAATTTGGCGAGAAAGGTGCAAAAGAATCTTCAACCAAGAACAAAGCAATATCGACTCACTCTTTGAGCAGGTCTCAACTGACTAGTACATCTATAATCGGAACAGAACACATTGACTGCACTGTTTGGTTTCGAGACAGTCCCTTTCAGACTAGGACAACTCTCACTGTAACCTAGCTATTTATTTTACCAGTTCGAAACAGACTTGTTACTCTTCTTTTCATCTGTTTTCCCAATTTATTTTTTTGTTTTATTTGTATCTTACTTTAGCTTCTTGCTAAATTGTAATTATAAAACATATTTCAATGAAAAGATAAGGGCGAGATCCTTATTTTTGTGTAAAAAAAAAAAAAAAAAAAAAAAAAAATCAATACTGCGTAGGCACCTTTATGGGTACAGTTACGAACAAAAATTGAATTAAAAGGTACAAGCACCATTTCATGTCTTGTGACTAGGATCAAGTAAAGTATAAAACATAAATACAGCAATTATAGTAATTTCATTCGAAAGGAATCTCGGCCACCTCCATCAGTCGAATCGATTTTTTTATGTTAGAAAACATACCAGAGACATATCTTTTGTTAGCCCAGTAAATAGGTGGCAATAACGATTACACACCACCATAAACGACTCAAAAGAATTAAGTAACACAATCAATTCTTATTTTGTCCAATTCCTCCAAAAAATCTTGTTCCCCTTAGCCAGCGATCGCTGGGCTGAGCCTCAGAAGGGCTTTTTACAGTTGAAGTAAAATATGTCTCAGAGCTTGAAGCTCACTGCTAATAGAATGAAGAAGTATTAAGGTCAAAATCATTTGAATGGATGTGTTATGCCAAGTGCGGACCCTTTATACAGGGGGCAACAAATTTGAGATCCGGTTGTACCCTGTAAAAGGAGGTGCGGCAGATTGTCGTCTCCATTTCTTAAATCATGCATTGTTAGTCAAGAAGTACCGTTACATTCTAGCAGTACCCTTTAATAGCATTTTAACCCAGGGATTTGAAGAGTGTTAATTTTGACACAAATTATGTTTTCTATTTATCACTACAAGAATTCGGATTATTTTCATGGGGACTTTACATAGGAATATTATGGAGTTATGATTATATAATAATGAGATTCTTTTCACATTACTTGACTTTGATCTGACTATGGTTTAACCGAAATGACAGACTTGAATCCTGAGCATAAGAAATTTTGTTTACAGATAAAATAATAGTAATTGTCTGAATTTACTCAATAAAAATTCATCTTCTTTAAGTTTTAATTCCCGGTTAGATTAATTTGTCTCAGAAAACGGCAAATTGAATGAAAAAGATAAAAATGAGAATGCGACCAAAAATGAGAATTAAAAAAAAAAAAAAACAAAACAAAAAAATCACTGGATTCAGTTGAAAAAAAAATTAAAAATAAATATAAATTAAAAAATCCATGCTTGTCTGGTCACTTCGAAAGGGTCGAGTCACCCAAAATAAATAAAGATAAAAATAAAATAAATAAATAAGAAAAACGATGTTGAGCGATAGGTAAAAACACCAGTTCATGTCTTGTTATTGGGATAAAGCAATTAAACAGAAAAAAAAAGCAGCAATTTTAACGTACTCAATTTGATAGGAAAACAATCTTCATTAGTCAACTAAATTTTATTTTATTTATTTTATTTTGTAACGTCAGTAAACATACCGGATGCATCTCTCTTGTAGCTCTATAAAAATGTGGGAATAACCATTATGCACCACCACTAGAAACAATTCAAAAGGAAGAGCACACCAAATTACCATCTCCTTTTCCACCATATTACACTCTTCTTTTTTTTTTTTTAAGAGATACTAGGCAGAGGCTACCTAGTTATATTACACTCTTCTTATCAAGTTTAGTCTGTCCCAATTCTGCTCCATATCACGCACCTCACCATCTAATTTCCTAATTTCCTCAAATTCCTCAAAATCTTTTTTTTTTTTTTAAACTTATTATCTGGCGATGGACTCAATCGAGGGACTTTTTACAGTTGAAGTAAAAAACCTCTCAGAGCTTGTAGCCCATATCGAATCAAATGTTGAATTGTTAAAACTAAGATCTTTCGAAATGTTGTACTACGCCAAGTGCGGACCCTTCACACTCGGGGACATCAAATTTGATATCCGCATATACCCTGTAGGCCAACAAGATATGTACTGTTATGTCTGTTTGTTAAGTGATGCAGAGTTAGTCAAGAAGTTTGCGTCTATGACCATGTATCAAAAGCTCGCTAGTTCCTCTTGGGAAATGTGCAGTAATATCATGGCTGAGAAGGAGTTCAAAGCAGACGGCATAGGTGAGGGATTGGGCGTCCCTATGGCTTGTGTGGAAACATTCCCCACGTCAAAGTTGAGGTCTGCAACTAAGCATTGCAGCTTACTGTTTAAACTCATTTTGCGGCTCATTTTTGATGATTCTGGGAAGGTTCCGACAAAGCTGAACACACCAGAGCAGGTAGTGTCACCTCCAGACGTAGAAACCCCAATTGCAGACCAGATCCAGCCAAAGGTCTGTTTCTCAGGTTTAGGTACAGCACTCCTCACAGAAGAATTTGCAGATGTTCATTTTGTGATAAATGGACAGACATTTCCTGCTCACAGGGTTGTGCTTGCTGCTCGTTCCTCTGTATTTCAATCAGAGTTTGTCGCTTTACAAAATGACATGTGCGAGAATGATATATTTGTATCGGTACAACATGTGGATGCACTTACTTTCAAGTGTCTCTTGCATTTTATTTATACTGATTCCTTGCCCTCTGACTTTGACGAGGCTATCTCCTCTCAACAGAGGTATCGCAGTTTATTTATCGCTGCACATCTTTTTAAAGTAGAAGGGCTCAAGATAATATGCGAGGAGAAGCTCACTGGTGCTGTCGTAGACGGCATTCGATCGGCTTTAGATCTGATGAACTTTCATGATGGTGGTCTACTGAAAATTCTTTAAAAAGATGCAATCTGAGGCCAAGAAATAATCAGCTATATAAAAAAGGAGAGGACTAGTGCTTTGAATATTTGATTTATGTGCCGGAGTGTTGCTGTTGCTTGTCTGTTCTTCTGTCACCCATTCTGTTCTTTTCTGTTTTCCCTTTTTTTTTTTTTTTTTTTTTGGAATCAAGTCGTGCTTACCCATTATATACTGTACTTGTGATGCTTCAATGCTAGTAATAATTTCCTTGTATTTTAAATATTTGTTCCCGTATTCAAATTCAAACAGTAACGTAGTAGCGAGGATTATTCTTTGCTTTTGTTAGTAGGGTTCGTGAATTTAACCATAAGCAATATTCGTTTCGGCAATATGTCGAACACCTGTTGTGCACCCAAAATGTAGTACCACCCGAATTACACTAAGTTTGTCCTCGGTTTCTAAGCCCAGTGACACAAAACATTGCAATCAGCAACTGCCTAACCACTAACAGTAATTAATTAAAAAATATATTAAGTTAACTATGCGTCAAAACCCAAAAAAAAAAAAAATGAATGAATAAAATAATTAGTTTTTTATCACTCTAAATTGCTAAATTTATAATTAGAGAAGTATGAATTTAAATTGTTAAAATTAATTTTGTGCTATTAAATTACCCAAAAATATTGGAATTTAAAAGTATGTCTCTCACTCGCACAAAAGTCATTATTTCTAAATATTTCCAAAGTACACTCAACATATGATAATTCTTTTTTTAAACAAGACTATTTATTTATTCAGACATAGCCATTCATCTACTAAAAATATATAATAATTTTTTTAAACAAGACTATTTATTTATACAGACATAGCCATTCATTGAAATAGAATTCATTTATATCCAGCGAAAATTAAACCCTTTACCATAATTAATAAAGGATAATAACGGAGCCACTCCCTATCCGTTCATTTACTGAAAAAATATCGTCAGCACATTACCAAATTTCAAATCCAACATTACCAAAAGGAAAATATATTGTATATAATTATATATTTTTCCTATAATTAAGAGCGACATGCATTGTTAATGGTAAATTAAAATTTTAACGGGTCGAAATTTGCATTTGTTCATATACGGATACGGGTAAATTATATCGAAGTAGCATAAATTTTATTGATAAATTTTGTTGGTGAGCTATCTTCCAGTCCTACAATATACGAATAAATCTATTTTTATGGACCTATGATGCCTTAGCCTCTTTTTTAATGATGTTTCTTCCCTTGTGTAAATTTATTGTAAATCTCAAATAAAGTTCAGTTCAATTCAATATTACTGACAAATAGAAAGATGGAGGCTTTACCTCCATTTTTGCTTAAAAAAAAAATATTACTGACAAATTCAGAATTTGATTTAATACAATAAGTCAATAAGAAAGAATATAGCTTTCCGATTTAAATTAGGAAGCAATCTTACTTATTTGTCCAGTAAGAAGTGAAAATAATATTTTATTATCATTGTCGTCGCGTCAGAACGAGGTCTCAATAGAACGATAAAACTTCTTCTTGCTCTATTCCGATCTATTAGTTATACCAAAAAAAAAAAAGGAAGAAAGGAAACCGATATGAATTAGTTATTTTATTTATTTATTTATTTTTGAAGAAGAAGAATAACATAAACTAGTTAATTGAACCACCGGTAGGTAAGATGATCTCTTTTGAATTTATTGTCATGACAAAACCCGTGAGATCAGACATTATATTATGTGATTATAATTCTCAATTAAATTGAAGATGCATGCACCGGCTCATTCCTTGTCGACGAATTGCAGTAGTAAAAATCCATGTGAAAGGTATATATCAAATTCCTGTTCATACATATTCATAAAGCAGATCTGAATTAATAAATCATTCCATTCATGGTTGACCTGGAGTCTTCCTAATGCAGCTCTTGAATAAGTAAACTGCGGACTTTGGAGGTCAAACTTGTACTTTGGTCTTTGGACAAGTAAAAAGCAGAGATAATTTAAATCACCTAATTACGTGAGCTCTGCTTCTGGCAACCTAGTTTCAACCGACGAAATATATAACACGTAAATTATGTACTACTCTGTTCTTATTTTAAGTAGGATTAATTCACTTTGTTAATTTAATTTTAATAAAGTTAATTATTTGAAACACATGTCCATGGGAGTGTATATGTGGGATATATTGTGTTAACTTTACAAGTTCCTATTTTAATAGCAGTAGAAACTTTCGGGATATTTCTGCGCCAGTTACTTTGTCTCAGAAAAACGATAAAATAAAAATGAAAAAATTATCAGTGCTCTGGAAATAACTTGAATTAAAGAAAACTAATTTAATGGTTAGAACACCAGCAGATATCTCTTAGTGGGATAATGCGGGACACGATTATAACAAGTCGTAATACAAAATTTTATTGGTATATACGTACAGAAATAAAATATCCGAACGCTCGATATTTTATTTTTGTTTGCAAACTTATCGGATGCATAACTCTAGTAAGACCAATAAATAGGTGGTAAAAAACGATTATACACCACCAGCAACGATTCAAAAAAAATATCATACCAAATTCCAATCTCCTTGCCACCATATTCCTAATAGTTTTTTGTTTTCGTTTTTTTCGCAAAATCCTTTAAGCCTCAAGCAGCGATGGGCTCATCCATTGAAGGAGTTTTTACAATTGAAGTAGAAAATTTCTCAGAGCATGCAGCCCAGGGCCAAGCGAATATGGAATTATCGAATGTAAGATCCTTTGAAAGGATGTACTACGCTAAGTACGGACCGTTTACACTGGGGGACATCAAATTGGAGATCCGTATGTACCCCGTAGAAGACATTATGCAGTGTCATCTCTGTTTGTTAAGTGATGCTGAGTTTGTCAAGAAGTCTGGCTCCATTTGCCTGTATTATGAACCCCAAAGTAATACATGGAAAAACTTCAGCTTCGTGATTCATGAGGACTTCAAATCAGACACCATCGGTGAGGGAATAGGTGTTCCCATGGTAAGATTACAAAATTTCAGCATTATACGTTGGAAGCAGTACTCTGAGGAGGACTGCCTGCTGTTTAAACTCATTTTAGAGCTCACTCTGGATGATTCCAGGGAGGTGCCATCAAAGCGAAAAAAACCAGATCCCCCAGTAGCAGAACATAACTGGCCAGCAGTTTCTTCTAATTCTGACTTAATTACCGCACTCTTCTCAGGGGAATTTGCAGATGTTCATTTTGTTGTAGATGGTCAGAAATTTGCTGCTCACAGGGCTGTGCTTGCAGCTCGTTCCTCTGTCTTTCGATCAGAGTTTCTCGCTCTACAACACGAAATATGCCAGAATAATGTATTTATATCCATAAAACATGTGGATGCACTTACTTTCAAGTACCTGTTGCATTTCATTTATACTGATTCCTTGACCCCCAACTTTGATGAGTTGGCTACCCCTCTTGAGAGGTACCATCCTCTGCTTATTGCAGCACACCTTTTCAAAATAGAAGGGCTTAAGCAAATATGCGAGGAGAAGCTCACTACGGCGGTTACCAAATACATTCTGTCCACCTTAGATCTGATCAATTTTCAGGTCGCTGATTTTTTTAAAATTGTTCAGAAAGATTGCAACATGAAGCAGAAGTAATCACCTCAACTACAAAAGTAGGCGAGCAGCTCAACAGTCCTATCTCGAAAGAGAATGTCGGAAATTCATGATTCCAAGTGATTCTTATATTTTATCTATGTGTCTGAGAGTTGTTTTTGTTCTTTGCCTAGTTGTATGTTGTTTGTTTGTCATTCTGCCTATCTTTCTGTTCTTTTCCATTTTTCTCCTAGTTCATTGCATTTCCCATGTGTTTGCCATTATATATTGTACTTTTGTTGCTTTAATTGCTTTTAGATTTGCCTTGCATTGCATTGTAAGGAATTATTCTCTTATTCATACTTGATTCCAATAAACTCTGATTAGTATTCTCTTTTGTTAGTTAGCATAGATGATTTTTTGAGTTTTTGTCTAAACGAGAATTTTATTTTGACAATTTATCGAACAGCTCTTGTGTACTCAAATACCGCCCAAATTTCACTTAGCTTTCTTTGGTCCCTTGACCCAGTAAGACCAAAATTTGCAATCAACAACTAATTAACATCCAACGTAGTCAGATATAGATAATTCAAGGATGCATAAGAAAACCCACCAAAAGCAGCAAGTTAGAAAAATTCAAGGATGCATAAGAAAACCCACCATAAGTCTTACCGCAGGTCAATGGGCTAAGAAAATAACACAGGACTAGAACAATAACAAATTGAAGTAATTCGGCGAGATTACACCACTTAAAAACTATAAATTGACAATCATCACTGTACCAGTGGAGTGAGGAATACATGTTCAAGAGTGGAATTTTAGAACGATCAATTAAATATCCAAATCCCTATAGGCTATAGTCCTGACTCCTAACTCAGCTTCCTCTCACTTGATGTTTAATTGTGTCTGGATATATCAATATCAATGTTAATGCGCCTTCCAAAAATACCAAGCAAAGAAGATTAATTATAACCAGGTCCCTGATCTAGCATGGGCTGGACTTTCCTGGGCTGAAGTTGGGCCTGTTCCCAAAAGTTCGATCGACTGTTGGATTGGAATATGAACTATTTCGGCAGAAGATGTTCGGTGGTTTGGTACCAAAACATTCCACTGTTTGCTTCTTTAAAAATGTAAGGAAAGAAAAAGAACAAAGAACCCAGACTATTTCTGAATTTTTGAAAGGAAACGTATTTACATTCAGCGATTGCCTTTCTTGTATGGCTCCAGTAATTCTTAGGTTGCCTCATATTTTGTACAAAATAGGATGAAGTGTGCAAGATAGTCAATAAAATAATCAATTACTCAATTCCTTTATATAAACAATAGCAGATACATTTTTAAGTTGAGTAAATTTTTCAGAAAGTCCCTGAACTTTATATATGATCCAATTTTGGTCCCTCAACTTTAAATTGTCCTTTGGCAGCCATTAAAGTTTGACATAATACGAAAATGGTCCCTCCGTGAGACTCAGTGTGACAACGTTTAATCAAAGTTAAACTCTCGTCTCTTCTACCTTCTTCTCCGAGAAGATAACACTGACCTTCTCCAATCGGCCAATTATTACCCGAAGACTGGTGAAGTACCTCAAAGGAAAAGTTTTAATAATCTTATCAAACTAAAATTATTTTTATTTCATGGTCAATTTGGTACCTGTACAGTCTAAATTAATTTCATTTTCATAATTTATTTTATAAAGTCATTACAAATATCAAAAAGTTTTTGCATGTTAATCTGGAAAAATAATTGTTCTTTTATTCACAAATTGTCTAGTTGATATAATTTACAAGATTCTTTCTACTATCCAATAGAACCACCTAATGCTAAAAGCAATTAAAAAGATTATTACATGTACTTAGAATTGCCACTACAAAAAGAAACATAAGGATTTCCACATAGCAAAATGTTATTTCCACGTTGGTAAGGTATGACCTTCTATTATAAATGTCATATTTAGTTTTTTTTTTTAAATGGGTTTGCAGACCCGATATGGTACCAGTATGTAGCAGTAAGATCTCTTACGTACTAAGTAAAATACAAGAGTATCTAGATTATTGTTACAAGCTAGTTAATATTCTATCTCTTTTCTTTGAAAAAGCAACCGGAAGAAATGAAAAAGCAACAGGAAGAAGTGAAGCAATTGGAAGAAGTGAAGTTGTTAATGTTATGAACTTATGATTAAGATGCTTGTATCCATTATTGTACTTCTTATTGTTAAAATTTTGAAATGCAGGTTATGGACGCGTCATGCTTAATAGGGACTGATCAGCTGCCTTGTGATTTTTGTTTCTTTAGTCTTTTATTTTTGGATAATTTTGTATTTACGCCTTGTAAATATCTTTCTGTTCAATGAAAATTATCCCAGGTACTTGCCAGGGAACCTTTATTTTTTGTAGTTATGTTAAATCTTTATTTCTATTATAAGATGACAAGCACGCGCGCAACCCAGACTACAGCTTTCTTATAAGAAATGTTCGATAATCATTATAATCTGTACTAGTTGTATTAATATATGTCATACATATAAGCAACAACACAGGCTGAGGAATATCTTAATTTGACAAAGCATGTCTTAATTGATTTAATTTTCTATTCTGTGACCATGAGAAACAAGAAAATGTAAGAAATGTAAGATAATGATAATAATAACCATCTACAAACGTTTTGTCTTATTAAAGAACAGTACATCTTCGTCTTTTCCAACCACAGCAGTATGGCACTTGTATGCCACAATTACATCGTCAGACCTCCATCTCTATGGTTTCGGAGCTCCAATCAGAGAGAGGCGAGAGAGATTGGTATTGACTTGGCCGAATTTGCGTTAGAGATCGAGAGGAGAGATGTGTGAGAGAAAAAGGAGGTGGAAGTAAAGCTATGTGATCAGATATGTTGAACGAAGAGGGAAGGTCAGTGTTATCTTCTCGGAGAAGAAGATAGAAGAGACGGGAGTTTAACTTTGATTAAACGGAGTCACACTGAGTCTCACGGAGGGACCATTTTCGGACTATGTCAAACTTTAATGGCTGCCGGAGGACAATTTAAAGTTGAGGGACCAAAACTGGATAATATGTAAAATTTAGGGACTTCTTGAAAAATTTACTCTTTCTAAGTTAGTAAACATACCAGATGCATTTCTAAGTTAGACATAAAATTAGGTGCTAATAACCATTAGGCACCGCCAGAAACGATCCAGAAAGACCCCCACAACATAATAATTGGATCTTGGGGGACAAATCCATAGAGGAGTTCATAGAAGACATCATCGGTGAAGGAATGGGTCTCTCCCCATGGACCATGATACGATTGCCACCAGTATGATTCAACGTGCCGCATTGGAAGCAATTATCTATGGATGGCTGGCTGCAGCTTAAATTTGGTTTATGGCTCTATATTAACAAATCCAGGAAGGTGACGCCGTGCCGGCAAAGCCTAACAAACCAAAAACGGCAGTGTTGACTGTTGCCTCGAGAGTCGAGATGTCAAATCGCCAATCGCAGAACCTGATTAGCCCACTTCTGGCCATGGACTGGACCCTTACTGGGCTGAATTAGGCCGTGATCCCAGAATTTGGATAAATTGGAATAGGGAATTACTTTGCGCAATATATAGATGTAACACAATTTCGCCTGGAAATTGATTTCTGCCATCGGAAGAAATGCCATCGCTTGTCATTGTTGAGGCGCTCCCTCAGCGATGGTTCTTACCCGGCGCACTTTTATTCCGTACCTAAATGTCCAGTTAGATAAATACAAATGTTCTATTATTTGAATATAAATGTTCAATTAGTTGCATTAAAAATATAAATGTTATAAGCAAAAATGTTCATTTTATTAAGTATAAATATTTAGTTTAGCAAATACAAATGTTCAATTGAGTAAGTACAAATGTTCTGTCAATTGAGTATAAATGTTCAGTTAGTTGCAATAAAAAATACAAATTTTATAAGAAAAAATGTTCATTTGGATAAGTATAAATGTTCAGTTTAGTAACAACAAATGTTCAGTGTAGTAAGTACAAATGTTTAGGTTATTAAATATAAATGTTTAGTATGACTTTTCGATTTTTTTAATAGGTGAGCGAAGGGGTCACGAATCGGACAAAAAACACATGAAAACATTAGAAGGGGTTATGAACCGATCCGGTTCAAATAAATTTTTTTCCGACTCTGCCCCTAGCGCACCTCTCTCCAAGACTGACTTGCGTTCTATATAATAAAACCATTACTTGACGCATTAAATTGAACACTTTTGATAATTAAACTAAACACATTTAGTTATTAAATTGAACATTTGTAACAGACAACTGTTCTGTACAATGATGACGCGCGATGACAAATCTAGCAATGGCACTTATCATTTCTGATTTCGCCTCCATCTCCATATCATTCATGTCGCCATACATGGTATTGGTCTGATACACAGCTTAGTCATTCCTGTCACAAGTCAGTGAAGTCACACTGACTCAGTAAAGATGTGCGCAGACCACTAATCATATCTTCGAGTGATCAGGTGAGTATCTTTTTTCATGTAAATTTTGAAATAATATTTTTTTTATTAAGTGACATTGAGCTTTTTTTTTATTAGGTGGAAAAGGACTAGGAGCGTATAGTATTAGAGAACTTTATACGGTTAATTTTTTTACTCTCAACTTTTTTTTTGTATGGACGGAAGAAAGATCGGGAAAAAAAATTTGCGTGAGATGGCCATTTCCTTCTAACTATTCTATATATTATGTGCAAGTTTTTTTAGACATACTAGATAGAGACTACCTAGTTAAGAAAAAAAAAAGAAAAAAAAAAAGAACAGAAAGTAAAAACAAAGAAAAAGGCAAACGCCAAAACTAGCAAAACTTGAAGAAAAGAGCAGCCTGCTGCACCAACCAGTCATGTATCGCCTGTATATTCTCTCTCTCATTTCTAAACACCCTGCTATTTCTCTCCAACCATAAACTCCATAATGTTGTTGCAATCAAGACAGATAGCTTGTCAGTTCTTTTTTACAAGAGAACACAAGTGAGTAAGCAGTTGCTGTACATCTTGAATGACCGTTGTTGGCACCCTCAACAAAGCCCATAATTGCACAAAGAAACGGCACTGACAGAACAAATGTTCTGCTGTTTCAAGAATATTTTGCTGGCACAAGTGGCAGCAATGTTGCACAGTTATGTTTCTTCTTGCCAACTGATGTTGAGTTAGTAAGCGATCATGAGCCAGCAAGATTAGAAAGACTTTGATTTTTGGAGGAACCTTTAAACGCCAAAGTGCAGAGAGGTTGAACTTGATCTTTCCTGCAAAAATTAAGCTTCGATAAACTGAGGAAGATGAGTACTGTCCATCTGCTCTCCATTTCCAAAAAATTCTGTCTCTGCCCTCTGTTAAAGTGATCCCTTGCATTTGTCTATGCAGCCAGTCCTGTGATTCTGACATAGGCGATGGGACAAAGTCAAACCAAGAGGTAAGCACTTGTCTGACTGACGCAAATCTTCTGGAAGGTAACGTAAGAGATGAATTGAAGAAAGATAACCTAATTCCTCCCCAATTATCAAACGAGAACAATAAACTTCTTCCATCCTGTAGCTCTGTTGTAGTGGATAATTGAAATAAAAAGCGCAAATGCAGAATTTAAAGAAAGAACCGTTGTTGTTCCAGCCTAAAGGAGGGATGTTATCATTTCTCTTTGCGAAAAAATGTTTAGCGATGTTTGACCACATAGATGTCGGTTGAGAATATAATCTCCACATCCAACGAAGAAGCAAGGAAGTGTTCTGTAATTTCAGATCAACAAGACCGAAACCACCCAAGTTTTTAGGTAAGCATACACGATTCCAAGCTAGGAGTGGCAGTCCTCTTCCTGAATTGCGTTGCCAGATGAAATTTCTCCTTGTTTTGTCTATTGCCTTAATTACCCAAGTCGGCAACTGAAAAACCGACATAAAGAAGACTGGAATCAATGAAAGAACAGATGAAACTAGCACCATCCTTCCCGCTCTGGACAGTAAAGGCGATCGCCAGCTGCAAGCTTTGCATCAACCTTGTCAACCAATTTTTGAAAGCAAAGTCTATCTGGTCTCTTGTGAGTAAATGGCAGCCTCAGGTAAACAAGGGGTAATGAAGCTTGTGCACAATTGAGCAAACTTTGCACCCGAGAGACATCAGAAGCATTTAAGTTGAAAGGCACAAAGGATGTTTTCATCCAATTGATGTTAATTCCAGAAATATTATGTGCAAGTTTATCTTTCGGAATTGGAGAAGAATGGAGAAAATGAAATTTTCCATGGTTATTTATTTTCTAATTGATTTGTTTTAATTTGCCTTTGTTTAAATGGATCAAAGTTTTTCTTTCCTTCAATTCCAAACTAGATAATAAATCATTTCATTCCTTTCCATACAATTATTCTCCTTTCTTTCTACTTTTTTCGGATGAACCAAATTATTTATTTTTAATAAATTGGTGATCAAACTTCCGTTATTTTCAAATTAAATATTTTTGAGGACTCTCCGGTCGAATTACGAAAGTGTGATCTCCAACCCACGAATGCAATGCCATTTGCCACTAGACAAATAGCTCATTCTCAAAGCTGTGTAACGAAAATTTGGTTAAACATGCTTCAAAATTTAGCAAATGTGCATCATGTGCAGCGAGGCCTATTTTTTGTGCATTGATAGATAAACCCATCATTAGTAATCTCGAAAAAGTTGACTTGTGTAAATGAAAACTCGTGGGCAGCTCAAATATTTATAAAAAATGTATTTAATTAAATCAACATATTTACGTCCGATTGACTAAAAATCTCGGGTTGATTTTAGAGTCAATATATGTGTTTGGACTCTTAATGCCAGGTAACCCCGTCTTCATCAGAAGTGTATCATTAATTATCATTACGCCAACGAAGTCAGATTAAATCCCCACCTGAGCAATCAAAGCTCATCATGAATTGCTGTCTGACATATAAGTGTAACCTTTATCTTTGTGGCACCTGCCTAGTCCGCCATAATGGATATACTTTCCCCGATAAAAAATAAAAAATAATAATAATAATAATAATACCTAAAGGTACAAATACCAACTCATATTTTGTAAGTCGGGCAAAGCTATAACAAAATTACAACAAGTTGCACTAACAAATTTCACACCAAAGTAATCTCCATTATTGTTCGAATATTTTATAAATGTTAGTGGAAGTACATAATGCATTATGCATATATCCATCCAATAGACCCTTTATGAATAGCGATCACACACCAGCAGAAACGATTCAACAACAACAGGCAACAGCATACCAAATTCTAATCTCCTTAATTGCCACCATATCACGAACCAAATCATCCATATATTTCCGAATTTTGTCCAACTCCTCAAAATCTATCTCCTCAACCTGCCATTGGAATCATTTTCGGAAGGAATTTGTACTGCTGAAGTAAAACATCTGTCAGAGCTTGCTGACGAGGGTGAAGAAAATGCAGTATTTTCAGAATTAAAATGGTTTGGAAAGATGCACCGTATAAACTACGGACCTTTTGCAGTGGGGGATATCAAATTGGAGGTGTATTTGTACCCAGTTGGAGATGATATGCAGATTCATATCTGCTTGTTAAGTAATGCGGAGTTAGTTAAGAAGTTTCGGTGCACTTGCGTGTATTATGACCCGAAAATTAACAAATGGTTAGTCAGCCTAGAATCCAATAGTGAGAAGGACTTCAAAGCCGACGACATTGATGAGGGATTGGGCCTCCCCATGGTACTAGTAGATTATTTCGAATGGCCATATTTGAAGCAGCACTCAAGGATGATTGCTTGCTCTTTAAACTTACTTTATGGCTCATCCTGGATGATTTCAGCAAGGTGCCAGCGAAGTTTAACAAAACAGTACAGCTAGTGTGAGATGTAAAACCCCCAATTTCAGAACATACCCAGTCAATGATTTGTTCTTCGGTTCCGACTTAAGTTCCGGACTCCTCACTGGAGAATTTTCAGATATTAATTTTGTTGTGAGTGGGCAGATGTTTCCTGCTCACAGGATCGTGCTTGCAGCTCTTTCCGCTGTGTTTCGATCAGAGCTTCTCGCTTTACCAAATGACTTGTGTGAGAATGGCGTACTAACTGTATCCATACAAATATGGATGCACTTACTTTCAAATGTCTGTTGCATTTTATTTATACTGATTCCTTGCCCTCTGAATTTGAAGAAGCTACTTCCTCTTAACAGAGGTATCGCAGTTTATTTATTGCTGCACATCTTTTTAAAGTAGAAGGGCTCAAGATAATATGCGAGGAGAAGCTCACTGGTGCTGTCATAGACGGCATTTTATCGGCTTTAGATCTGATCAATTTTCATGATTGTGGTCTACTGAAAATTCTTCAAAAAGTTGCAATCTGAGGCCAAGAAATTATCACCTATATAAAAAAGGAGAGGACTACATGTAGTGCTTTCAATATTTGATTTATGTGCCGGAGTGTTGCTGTTGCTTGTCTGTTCTTCTGTCCCGTTCTTTTTTTTTTTTTTTTTTTTTTCCTGTTTTCCTCTTGTTTTTTTTGGAATCAAGTGAGCTTACCCATTATATACTGTACTTGTGATGCTTCAATTTTAGTAATAATTTCCTTGTATTTTAAATATTTGTTCCCGTATTCAAACTAAGTCATTCATTTTAAATTATTTGATAGTAATAATCTATATTTAAGCTCTTTAAACAGTGGAAAATAATTTTATGATCATAAAAATTCAAAAGGATTGGATTACACACGTCAAATAGTGAGTGTTCTGGACAGAATTGGAGCATTTGATGCGATTGAGGCATCATTTTATGTCATTTGATCGCATAATCTATATTTAAGCTCTTTATACAGTGAAAAATAAGTTTATGATCTTAAAAATTCAAAAAGATTGGATTATACATGTTAATTAGGCACATAAAATGCAAATAATGAGCGTTATGGAAGAAATTGGAGCATTTCAAGCGATTGTGCATTCATTTTACGTCAGTTTATAGCAATAGTCTATAATTAAGGTCTTTATACAGTGGAGAATAAGTTTGAGAACTTCAAATTTAAAAAAGGATTTGATTATATTTGTCAATTACGCACATAATTTGCAAATAATGAGCGTTCTAGACAGAACTGAAGCATTTCAAGCGATTGTGCATTCATTGAAAGATATTTGATCGCAATAATCTATAATTAAGCTCTTTATACAGTCGATAATAAGTTTATGATTGATAAAATTCAGAAGGATTGTATTACATATGTCAATTACGCCCAGAAAATGCAAATAATGAGCATTAGGGCATGTAAGGCCATTGTGCATTTATTTTAAATCATTTTGATCGCAATAATCTACAATTAAGCTCTTTATAAAGTGGAAAATAAGTTTAGGAACTTAAAAATTCGAAAGAATTGGATAATATATGTCAATTACGCACATAAGTGTAAATAATGGGCGAGTTCAGGACAGAAATGGAGCATTTCAAGCAATTGTGCATTAATTTTAAGTTATTTGATGGCAATAATCTATATTGAAACTCATTCTACAGTGGAGAATAAGATTATATATGTCAATTACACACATAGAGTGCAAATAATGAGCGCTTTGGACAGAACTGGATAATTTCTAGTCATTGTGCATTCTTTTTAAGTCAATTGATAGCAGCAATCTATACTTAAACTCATAACGTGGAATATAAGTTTATGATATAATAAATTCAAAAAGGATTGGATTATACATGTAAATTAGGCACATAAATTGGAAAGAATGAGCATTACGGACAGAATTGGTGCACTTTCAAGCGATTGTGCTTTCATTTTAAGTCATTTGATTCCAGTAATCTATATTTAAGCTTTTTATACAGTGGACAATAAGTTTATGATCTTGCAAATTCAAAAGTATTGGATTATGTATTTCAATTACGCACATAAACTGCAAATATAGAGTTCTGGACAGAATTGGAAATTTCAAGAGATTGTGCATTCATTTCAAGTTATTTTCTCACAATAATTTTATGCTGTTTATACTGTGGAGAATAATTTATGATCTTAGAAATTAAAAAGGATTGAATTATACATGTCCATTACGTACATAAATTGCATATTGAGCTTTCTGGACAAAATTTATTTTTTAAGCGATTGTGCATTCATTTCAAGTCATTTGATTGTAATAATCTATATTTAAGCTCTTTAGAATAAGTTTAGGATCTTAAATTATCAAAAGTACTGGATTATAGATGTTAATTACGCACATAAACTGCATATAATGAGCGTTCTTGACAGAATTGGAGCATTTCAAGCGGTTGTGTATTCATTTTAGGTCATTTGATATCAATAATCTATATTTAAGCTCTTTATACTGTGAAGAATTAGTTGATGATATTAAAAATTCAAAAGGATTGGATTATACATGTAAATTGCGCACATAAATTGCATAATGAGCGTTCTGGACAGAATTGGAGTATTTCAAGCGATTGTGCATTCATTTTAAGTTATTTGATCGCAATAAGCTATATTTATGCTCTTTATACTGTGGAGAATAATTTATGATGTTAGAAATTCAAAATGATTGGATTATACATGTGAATGACGCACATAAATTGCATAATGAGCGTTCTGTACAGAATTCGAGTATTTCATGTGATTGTGCATCCATTTCATGTCATTTGATCACAGTAATCTATATTTAAGCTCTTTTTACACAGTGGAGAATAAGTTTATGATCTTAAAATATCATAAGTATTGGATTACACATGTTAATTACGTATATAAACTGTAAACAATGAGATTGTGTATTAATTTAAGTTATTTCATCGCAATTGTTCATTTATTTCAAGTCATTTGATCGCAGTAATCTATATTTATGCTCTTTATGCAGTGGAGAATAAGTTTAAGATCTTAAAATATCAAGCGATTGTGCATTCGTTTTATGTCATTTGATATCAATAATCTATATTTATTCTCTTTATATACTTGAGAATAAGTTTAAGATCTTAAAATATCAAAAGGAATTGATTACACATGTCAATTACGCACATTCATTACAAATAATGAGCGTTGTTGAACGAATTGGAGCATGTCAAGCGATTGTGCATTCATTTCGTGTCATTGGATCGCACTAATCTATATTTAAGCTTTTTATACAGTGGAGATGTTTATGATATTAAAATATCAAAAGTATTTTATTATACATGTTAATTAAGTGCGTAAAATGCAAATAATGAGCATTCTGGACAGAATTAGAGCATTTCAAGAGATTATACATTTATTTTAAGTCATTTGATGGCAATAAGCCATAGTTACGCTCTTTAAGCTGACGCGAATAAGTTTATGATGTTAAAAATTCAAAATAATTGGATTATACATGTCAATTACGCACATAAATTGCATAATAAGCGTTCTAGACAGAATTGTAGCATTTCAAGCGATTGTTCATTCATTTTAAGTCATTTGACCGCAATAAGCTATAGTTAAGCTCTTCAAATTGTGGAGAATAAGTTTATGGTCAAAATTCAAAAATAATGAATGATACATGTAAATTACGCACATAAACTGCAAATAATGAGCATTCTGAACAGAATTGGAGCATTTCAATAGATTGTGCATTCATTTTAAGTCATTTGATCTCAATAAGCTATATTTAAGCTCTTTATACTGTGGAGAATAATTTAGGATCTTAGAAATTTAAAAAGATTGGATTATACTTGTCAATTACGTACTTAAATTGCATAATAAGCGTTCTGGACAGAATTGGAACATTTTAAGAGAATGTGCATTCATTTCAAGTAATTTGATCGCAATAATCTATAGTTAAGCTCTTTATACAGTGGAGAAAAAGTTTATGATCTTAAAATATAAAAAGTATTGGATTATACATGTTAATTGAGCACATAAATTGCAAAATGGGGTTCTGGACAGAATTGGTGTATTTCAAGCGATTGTGCATTCTTTTTATGTCATTTGATAACAATAATCTATATTTAAGCTCTTTATACAGTGGAGAATAAGTTTATGATCTTAAATTATCAAAAGTATTGGATTATAAATGTTAATTACGCACATAAACTGCAAATAATAAGCATTCTTGAAAGAATTGGAGCATTTCAAGCGATTGTGTATTCATTTTAAGTCATTTGATGTGAATAATTTATATTTAAGCTCTTTATACTGTGGAGAATAAATTAATGATATAAAAATTCAAAAGGATTGGATTATACATGTAAATTACGTACATAAATTGCATAATGAGCTTTTTGGACAGAATTGGAGCATTTCAAGCGATTGTGCATTCATTTCGAGTCATTAGATCGCAATAAGCTATAGTTCAGCTCTTTATACTGTAAAGAATAAGATTATAATATTAAAAATTCAAAAGGATTGGATTATATATGTCAATTACTAACATAAATTGCATAATGAGCGTTCTGGACTGAATTGGAGTATTTCAAGCAATTGTGCATTCATTTTTCAAGTTATTTCGTCGCAATAATCTATATTTTAAGCTCTTTATACAGTAGAGAATAAGTTTCTGAATTGAAAATATCAAAATATTGGATTATACATCTTAATTACGCACATAAACTACAAATATGAGCGTTCTGGAAAGAATTGAAGCATTTTAAGGGATTGTGCATTCATTTTAAGTCATTGGATCCCAATAATCTATATTTAAGCTCTTTATACAGTGGACAATAAGTTTATGATCTTAAAAATTCGAAAGTGTTGGATTATGCATGTAAATTACGCTCATAAGCTGCAAATAATGAGCGTTCTGTACAGAATTGGAGCATTTGAAGCAATTATTTTTCATTTTAAGTTTTTTTTCACAATAATCTATATTTATGCTCTTTGTACAGTGGAGAATAAGTTTATGATATTAAAAATTAAAAAGCATTGAATTATACATGTCAATTACGCACATAAATTGATGTCACATCCCGAGTATGATATGACAGAGTCCCGCCACGAAAGTACTGATCCTAGTACTTCCGTAAGGCTTAGGTTATAAATTAACCTATAAAAGACGCATATATATTTTTTTTCTTTTGATAATATAATCGAATATTATCAGTACGACGATAGTAAGAAAATATAAATGTAATAAAAGTAAAGCAACAACAACAACACATAACCAAATATATACATCATAGTGTCATAACAAGTACATCATCAGTCCCGTCAAAATGTGACTAACTGTCCAAAGTCTGACTATCCAACCCTTCGAACTAGAGTCTATTTACAACACTTAATATAGTCTGTATATACAGCAAGACTATACTAGTGTGAATCAAAAGTTGACTCTAGTCCGATCCTTCAACAACAACTACTCAAACATCTAGAATATCTACATCCTCCTCCGGCTCCTCCTCGGAGTCGGAACTAATGACTATCACAGGAGGCTCCTGAGGAGCTGGGGCCGGAGGTGGAGCAGGAGCAGGTACATGAGCGCTATGCTCAATATAAAAGTATACGCCAGAAAGAGAAAAAGATATATGGTGAGTGACATAGGCCTGGAGATGCGGGACATAAACCCGCTGGTGGAAAAAGGAGCTATCAAATACCGCTATAGGAGGACCCCTGATCGGTCGATGTGTCCCCTGGAACCCCAAACCGCCGAAGAATATGAAAACAAAAATCAAGTGAGAAATAATATTTCTCAGTGCGGATTTTAGTTCCAGACGTGGATTTCTAGTCGAAATCTTTGTCCCGAAATAATACCCATAATAATCAACATGAATATAGAAATATAAATGAATAAATAATATAAATAAGGAAGATAAACATAATGCGATGCAATCAATATATCTTCAGTTGCATACCGCACAACGGAGTAGGTACGATCCAATCAATACCATCTGTAATAATCATGCATATACACAAGTAAGAATCAATCGTAAATGAATCATACCATATCACATAAAATCATAATACACCCAAGTTTCCTAACCCAACCGGCTGGGCACGTGAGGAAACTTTTCCCTAACCCAAGAGCATGTGAGGGACGAATCCCTAACTCTGGGCACATGAGGGAATTCCATATTCAAATAGCACTACCGAACTGGCCGAAGTCGGTGGCCGACCGACTCCGGAAAGTGACCTGATTTTCATGTCTTTCCTTATTCATTTCCAACTTGCATATTCAGGATCTGGCAATTCTAGGCAAGATTAGATTGAGCTAGAAAGATTTAGCTCTTCCGTTAATTAAATATTCAAACTTGCCTATTATAATTCAAGTCACTTGAACGTGGAGATATATTCAACATGAGTTGTAATATCTGTTCCTATAATCTAATATGATAAATTCATAATGCATAACAACGGGAAATCAGCATGCATATGCAATAATTTAAATTTACCAAACAAATTTCTATAGAAATCCACGTATCCGCACCTGTGTTTGGCTCGTCGGCTCCTTCAGTCAAATCCCCTGTGATTAATAAAAACCATTATTAATTAACTAACGGTCATTTATTTAAAAAGGGTGGTCCGGCTCAAGCTACCAGACTGACTGGAGTTTTCTATTAAATTTTTATAGTAATTGCTTGTGTTTTCAGTAATTTAATTATTATTTATTATTATCTTATTTTATTTTATTTTATTTTATTTGAATTAATTTTATTTTATTTGAATTTATTTTGATTTATATTTATTTTACTTTAATTAATTTATTTTCTTAACTATTTATTTTATTTATTTCCTTCCTTATATTCAAGTAATTATTTAATTAAATAGTTTTATATTTATAATCTTAATATTTTCTTTATTATTATTTGATTATATAATAATTAATTTATTTATGTTTATTTTAAATAATTTCATTTAATATATTATTTATTATATAATTATTTAGCAATTTAAATTATTAATGGATTATAAATTCAAAATCTAAATTTAGAACATTATTAATTAAGAATATAATTTATTTTGATTAACTTAATTATTAATTAAATTTGTTAATTAAATTCTGAATTATATTAAAGTTTGTTTTAATTTCTGTACTGGGCCAAACAATTAAGCCACGGCCCAGTACCTTTTTTTTTTTCTTTTTTTTTTCTTTTCTTTTTCCTTTACCTCAGGCCGAAGCCCATCTCCGACAGCCCAATTCTCCGAAATTTTTTTTATTTAGATCCTTTTTTATTTACAAATTAGTCCTTTTTGTTCACGAACAAATCCTTTTTGTTTACGAATAGGTCCTTTTTATTTACTAATTAGTCCTTTTATTTAGCAACAGGTCCTTTTTATTATCTTTTTGGTCCTTTTTCTTTCCACTTAGGTCCTCCTGCCAAAAAATCTTCGCGAACCAGCCCCTGCACCCTCTCCCCCTCTACCAGAATCGTACCAGAGGTACGTTCTCCGTACCAGAGGCTGGTACCTGGCCTCTAATCGATTCAATACCCTTCCCTCAACTTCCCTTAAGCATAGCTAAACCAAAACAACTCAATTTCCATCGATTTTGATCAATTCGCGCCATACCCGATCCATAAACCCCAAATTTTCAATTCTAAACATTGAAATTGATTCACTTCTCTTCCAACACAACAATCTAAACTAATTAAACTCGATTACAACCTCAGATATCAATATTGAAGCTTAAAATCCGAAAGCAAACTATATTCCTAATTTCTACTAATTATCATTTGAACTCAATTAACTCAAAACAATTGGTAAGGGTAGTAGCTATACCTTGATCTTTAGCTACTGCTATCTCTCTGTCTCTCTTTCCCGTTCTCAATTCCTTCTTTTCTTTTTCCCCCTTTTTTTTTTCTTTTCTGTGGAATTTCTCTTCTTTTCGGCCAACCTCAATTCGATTGAGAACTTGAGGTTTCTATAACTGGAGTAGGGAAGAAAGAGAGAGAGATATCAATGGCTAAGATCACACACCCGAATCTCGTCGATTGAATCCTCTCACCAGATCCTCACACGTACCCCTTTGGTCGAAATCGGAGAAAAGAGAAATGACGGCACTCTCGATCTCGTGGCCAAACCCAATTGGTTTGCCGTACTCGATCCACGCCAAACTTCGTGTGGGGCGGTGCGACGAACAATGGTGAAGCGGAGAAAAATCAAACGGGGCGGAAACAAGGGAAGAGAAGAAGAAAAGAGAGAGGAGATCACGCCAAATGGCTCGTCCGGATCCTCTGTGGCGGAACTTTTGTGGCCATCCGTGTTGTGATAGTTTAATTGATTTAAATTCTAAATTTCCTTAATATTTAATCAAATTAACAATAGATTTCATATTTAATCAAACTTTGATTTTACTAGAATATTTTACACTAATTATAGATTTTACACAAAGTCAAATATTTCGAATTCGAGTAAATTTTTATGTTACTTTTGATTTATTTGGATACTAATTGTATATTATAAATATGATAATTATTAAGAATTATGAATTTCTTATCAATTAATATTCCTAATATTTTTGTTAATTAATCCTAATCAAATTTAATTAGTTAAATTACTCTACTATGTTACAATTGAATAATGAGTGTTCTGGACAAAATTGGAGCATTTCAAGCGATTGTGCATTTAGTTTAAGTAATTTGATCACAATAAGCTATATTTAAGCTCTTTATACTGTGGAGAATAATATATGATCTTAGAAATTCAAAAGGATTGGATTATACATGTCAATTACGTACATAAGTTGTATAATGAGCGTTCTAGACAGAATTGGAGTATTTCAAGCGATGGTGCATTTAATTTAAGTCATTTGATCGTAATAAGCTATAGTTAATCTCTTTATACTGTGGAGAATAAGTTTATGATCTTAAAAATTCAAAAGAATTAGATTATACATGTCAACGATGCACATAAATTGCATAATGAGTGTTCTGTACTGATTTGGAGCATTTCAAGCGATTGTGCATTCATTTTAAGTATTTTGATCGCCATAATCTGTACTTAAGATCTTTATACTGTGCCTTCAACTAGATAGTCGCTATCTAGTATGTCCAAAAAAAAAAAGATCTTTATACTGTGGATAATAAATTTATGATCTTAATATATCAAACATTTTGGATTATACATGTCAATTACGTACATAAACCTCAAATAATGAGCTTTCTGGATAGAATTTGAGTATTTCAAGTAATTATGCAATCATTTTAAGTCATTTGATCGTACTAAGATGTAGTTAATTTCTTTATGCTGTGGAGAATACGTTTATGATCTTAAATATTCAAAAGGGTTGGATTATACATGTCAACGATGCACATAAATTGCATAATGAGCGTTCTGGATAGAATTGGAGCATTTCAAGCGATTGTGCATTCATTTTAAGTAATTTGATCGCAATAAGCTATAATTATGCTCTTTATACAGAGGAGAATATGTTTATGATCTTAAAATATAAAAATATTGGATTATACATGTCAATTAGGCACATAAAATTCAAAAAAATGAGCGTTCTGGACAGAATTGGAGCAATTCAAGCGATTGTGCTTTCCTTTTAATTTATTTTGTCACAATAATCTATATTTAAGCTCTTTATACAGTGGAGAATAAGTTTATAATCTTAGAAAGTCAAAACGATTGGATTATACATGTCAATTACGCACATAAATTGCATAATAAGAGTTCTGGACAAAATTGGAGCATTTTAAGCTATTGTGCATTCATTTAAATTCATTTGATCGCAATAAGCTATATTTAAGCGCTTAATACTGTGGAGAATAAGTTTATGATCTTAGAAATTCAAAAGGATTGGATTATACATGTCAGTTACGCACAAAAATCGCATAATAAGCGTTCTGGACTGAATTGGAGCAGTTTAAGCGATTATGCATTCATTTCAACTCATTTGATCGCAATACTCTATTTTTTTGCTCTTTATACAGAGGAGAATAAGTTTATGATCTTAAAATATAAAAAAATTTTGGATTATACATGTTATTTACGCATATAAACTGCAAATAATGAGCGTTCTGAACATAATTGGTACATTTCATGCGATTATGTATTCATTTTAAGTTATTTGATTGCAATAATCTATATTTAAGTTCTTTATACAGTGGGGAATAAGTTTATGATCTTAAAAATTCAAAAGGTTTGGATTATACATGTCAGTTAGGCTCATAAAGTGTAAATAATGAGCGTTCTGCACAGAATTGGAGCATTTTAAACGATTGTGCATTAATTTTAGGTTATTTGATCGCAATAATATCTATTTAAGCTCTTCATGCAGTGGAGAATAAGTTTACGATCTTAAGAATTCAAAAGTATTGGATTATACATGTCAATTACGTGCATAAATTGAAAATAGTGACCGTTCTGGACAAAATTGGAGCATTTCAAGCGTTTGTGCATTAATTTTAAATTATTTGTTCACAATAATTTATATTTAAACTCTTTATACTGTGGAGTATAATTTTATGATCTTAACAATTCAAACGGATTGGATTATACATGTTAGTTACGCACATAAACTGCAAATAATTATTGTTCTTGACTGAATTAGAGCATTTTTATCGATTGTGCATTCCTTTTATATAATTTGATCACAATAATCTATATTTGACCTTTTTATATACTGTGGAGAATAATTTTATGATCTTAAAAATCGAAAAGGATGGGTCGTTCAATTTGCAAGCAGCAACTGATTAACAATTAACAGTAAGTATTTGAAAACCAATATACTAAGTTAACAATGCATCAAAACCCAGTCAAAACAAAATTATAAATAAAATCAAATAATTAGATTTTATGTCACTTCAAAATTGTAAATTTGAGATATACCATTTTTTTTAGATAAATTGGTCAGCGACTGACAAGCTAAAATGAAGTTGAAAAAAAAAAAAAACAGAGCAAACAAAGAAAGAAAGAAAACTAGCAGCTAGCAAAACTTGGAGAACGCCGTTGCCTCAATTGAGATCCAACTGCCCACTTGTGCTGGTAAACGCTGTTGGTTCTTGAAGATGCGATTGTTTCTCTCTAACCAAATCTCCCAAAAATCTGTGGCAAGTTATTAGTGTTCCTTTCTCCTTATTTCCCTGCACCCCAAATAGTTTTGCCAAAATAGGTCGAGTAGCATGTCTGAGTTTGTGACCGGATCTAGATTGAGCTGCCTCCAAATCAAGGTAACATAGGGGCAGTGGAAAAACAGGTGGTTTTCTGTCTCTACGCAGTTTGAGATATGTCATTGCTAGATAGATAATTAGAGAAATACCACTCTAAATTGTAAAAATTACTTTTATATTATTAAATTATCAAAAAATATTATAAATTAGATATGTCACTCTCACTCCCATAAATGTCGTTCGTTCTAAATATTCCCAAAATACACACAAAATGCCAACCAAATCTAATTTAGATTGGTCTTGGACCTCTTGGTTTCTAAGCCCAGTAGGACAAAATATTGTAATCAGAAACTTATTAATCAGTCAATGAGTCATGAGAATTTAGACAATAGTACGATAACAAATTGAACTGGTTTGGCCGAGATTATACCACTCACAAACAATAAATTGGCAAAACTTCACTCTTCAAGTGATGAGGAGATGTATAATCAGGATTACAAATAATCTCTACTCTGTCAAGCCCTAATAACACTTCCCGTCAGAATATGCTCCTAGTTTTTCTCTATATATTATCAATATCAATGTTAACGTGTCTTCCAGGGAAGTTAAAAAAAAAATGATGAAAATTATTTATCACGAGCCATGGATGGACCCTTATCGGCCTGAATTCGGCCCTGATCCCAGAAGTTGGATCGCTTAGAATATATCAATATCATTAGAGATATTTTCAAGGCCAGTAACAGTGTAACATAGTGTTTTAGTTTCACATCATTCCTGTCACCATACATGTACCAGTGACAATAATTTTGAGAATCATGTATTCACTTAATGTACATTTGCTATCATCTAGCTCAAAAGAAGACATGGCAGGTGATAAAAAAAACATCACAATCTTCTACGGCTAGAATTTTCTACAGACAACTAATCAATCAAGCGCATTCAATCTGAATGAGTGATGAGGTTACAGGATTTAAAGAGAATCAAGGGAGCCCACAGATAGTCCCACCCTTAATATGAATTAACCAAATGCATAACTCATAATTTTAATTGTGTATCTCTCATCTCTTCTCTGAGTTTTCTCATCAAGTTAAAATTGCACATTAGTGGCTACAAGCAATGGGAGGGATCACATGGGAAGAGGAGTTGAAACCATGCCTGGCCATGGTTGTATCACAGTTCATATATTCTCTCATGACAATCTTGGCCAAAGAAGCATTCAACCATGGCCTCAGCCCCATGGTTTTTGTGGTCTACAGGCATAGCATAGCTACTCTTTTACTCTTCCCTGCCACTTTCATAGCTAAGAGGTTCCCTCTCTCTCTCTCACTCTTCTTAAAAGCAATTTTCTAAAAATTGTTTTGGTGTTATTGTGCTTGTATGCAAGTGTACCTAAATTCTGCATATATAATACCCCAGAGGTAAATAATTATGCTAGTTAGAAACAGTTTTTTTTTTTTTTAAAAAAAATAATTGAAATCGGTGTGGAAAGGTAGCATTAATCAAACTTATGTGTGTTCTTCGGATGAAACAGTACAATATCCCCAGTTTATGAACCATATATCATTATATTGAGCAGTGAGCACCAAACAACCACTGAATTCGATTATGCAGTCTTCGTTTACAAAATATTATTATTTATTAATATAAATTATTGTTTGGTATAAGTGGCAAGGTTAAGGAAATGGCTCCAGGATTAGCAGGGTTCGGCTGGATTCTTCTTGCTTCCCTCGTTGGGTAAAGCTTTTCGATGCTCTTAAGATTTTATATATAATGGCCTTATTTCTTTTAGGGAAAAAAAATTATATATATTTATTTTTCACCTGCTGATACCGATACGTTCAAGGGTGCTAGCTAATTATTTAATTACATGGATCATATTTGATCAATTGATCTAATAAATCGTTTCCCTTGTCAAGTTTGAAGTAATCTAAATGAGTTAAAAATTGGAACTGTGCAATCATAATATGAATTGTAGGGGATGATGACCCAAATAGTATGTTTATGGTTAAGAACATTTCACAATAAATAACCACAGTTTTTCTTTTTATGACCAAACAATCATCTAGGTTTTCAAAAGTTTTAAATTATACATAAAAAACATTGCTCTAGCTTAGTTCGTTACACCAATGTTTTAGTGGAAGATACAAATTTCAATTGACTAGTTTATTTCAATTGGATATTACAAATAGAGTGCTCCATTTCTTTAGAACAAACTAAAAAAAAAAAAAAGATTGATATGGAATATAATAGATAACATTTCTTACATTTTTTGGTACGAAAATAAACAGAATAACAACGAATCAGATGTTACTTTATCATGGCATTGACTTATCATCTTCAACTATGGCAATGACAATACTGAACTCTGACCCAGCCATCACATTTGTCATGGGAGCATCTCTTGGGTAAGTCATATGCATATCTTTTTACTTTCCTTAAAAGTTAAGCACACTTAACGGTTTAGCCAGCAATAGTGATTGCGCATGTATTATGATGGATGTTTTTATTTCTTAATTTTGAGGTCTTAAAGTTAATTTATATAAATTTTTGTGCTATATTATGTATATGTGACCGCAATAATCATTTCTAGTTTCACTTGTATTCCACAAATATATTATATTCACGTTAAAGAAAAAGAACGTTCTTCCAAAATAATATTTTTTTCCAATACAGATTGGAAAAGGTAGACTTAAGAAGCCTTAGAACCGTGGCAAAAATTGGCGGTACAGTAATTTGCGTTGGTGGAGCTGTAGGCATGATATTCGTAAAAGGTCCAAAGATATTAAACATGTCACCTCAAGAAGTGACTGTTAAGATATTATCAAGTGACTTGTTGATGAACAAATGGATCCTTGGTGGATTTTGTTTACTAGGGGCTCATTCCTGTTGGTCGCTTTGGCTGATCTTACAGGTAATATGCATAGTTAATGAACTGAAAAATATGATTAAGTAACCCAAAAATCCTTATATATACATGGCTTAGGCCTTTCCTAATTTAGCAGAATTGGTTTAATGCTCCGGGTTAGAATACCATCAAGCAAAATTTTATTTTAACTCGATACTTTGGAAGTGGTATAGATTCAAAATTAAGCATGACTCATAAACCAAATACTGAAATATTATTTCTGCCAACGTAGGTCCAAATGTGCAAATACACTGACCCATTATTGGTGGCGACCTGGACAAGTTTTCTAGCTGCATCTGAGGCTGCTATAATTACATATTTCACAGTGCCGCAATTGAGTCATTGGAAAATTACTTCGTCTGACGAACTCATCCCTTGCTTGTTTGCAGTAAGTGCTAACATCTTACATAGGTAATTCTTCATCTTACAAATTGAGTCACTGAAAATTGAGTCCCTTGCATATGAGTAGCTTGAACAAAACCCTGAACCGACTGTTACCAGAAATTATGAACTAATTTGCATATACTGTGTAAATGCTGCAACTTTAGATGTACTTCATAGAGAGGAACATGCAAAGTTACTAAATAATAGAAACCTAATGAAGTACATCTCTTTTTGGTAAAGTTCAGGCTTCTCGCCAATTAAAAGTTGCATTAAGAAAACAGAAGGATTCATGAAAATAAAAAAAAAAATGGAGAAAAGTAAAGAACATGATATATAAAAGGAATACTAGAATGACAAATTAAATGTCAAATTACAGGGTATCTTCGGCTCAGGAATAACTTTCTATCTCCAATCATGGTGCATATCAAAAAGGGGTCCACTTTATTCAGCCATGTTTTCTCCACTCACCACTCTAATCACTATCGTATTAGCTTCAATTATGCTTCATGAAGAACTTTACATTGGAAGGTAGCAGACGTAGCACATATTTCTACTTCCTATTAATTGAATTGGTTCATGTAATCTGTTAAGCAATTACATTTATATATGCTGTGTTTTTCAGAAGCAGTAAAATTCATTGATAATTGATATATTTATCGGTCTGAAAATTTACGGTTGAATGCTTAGAACTTATTAGAAGCTTAAATACCTAAGCATGAACTGATAACCCTGACACAGGTACAAAATTGGCCAATCAATGAAGCACGCACACTTAATATATACATAATTTTGGATCGGAAGTATTGTTAATTTCAGTCAATTGAAAGCTAGAATAGTTTTGTTGTTTACAATTGTTAACTTCTGATATATATAGAGACAAATTCTCAAGTCAATAAGTTATTAATTCAATTTACTTTCTTTCAGCTTAATCTGTGCCATTACAATAATTGGTGGCTTGTACATGGTACTATGGGGTAAAGCAAAGGAGGTCAAGAAAAAGGAATACACAAGCTCCGCTATTCGTGCAACAGGAATAAATATATCAATAGATTCTCAAGCTGATTATTCAGGAAATACTACTGAAGAACCACTTTTACATAAACAAGTAGCAGACAAAATTTGAATCATTAGCATAAATTAGCTAGTCCACATTCCACATATGAAACCTTCGCGAAACACAGCACCTAAAGTATCTTATATATATACTAAAGCTACACCTTATATTGTGTACAGATTGACTTCAAATTAGGCTATATGTTTGAATTGATAAGTGATAGCATTTATTTGGATCAGCGATTATATTGTGTGCAGATAGCTGTCCATAATAGTCCCTAAGCTCATTGTCCGATAGCACAATTGAAAGTTGAAAAATAATTTCAACATTCTTTCCCCTATTACTTATGTGTGTTTTATTCGGTGTGAATCGGGTGAAAGAAGGGAAAAGAAAATCGAAGAGTGGAATATGTTTTGTTCAAATGAACATTTCGAAAAGTTTATTTTCTGTTTCACTATTTAACATTCATACCTGCAATTCTTAATATAAATAATGTGTTATCTTTTGGGACAGAACCGCAGGATGGAAATTAAATGTCATTTGGAGTGTCCATCATTAACTTACATTTTTATTGAGAACTGAGTTTACGGTTTGCAGAACCCTCCTTATAATAAACTGGAATACAAAGAACTATGACACATGGATGAACATCGTACAATTATAATCTGGTGCAATCAGTCCCGTTAGTTAATTAGCTAGGCCTCTGACCTCGGAAGTTGTAATGTTCTATATACTAAGATTTAATTTGATAAACGGAGTCGAATTTATTTATCTCACAAAAAATTGAAACACGAATCAGTATTTAATTAAAGTGCTGCAAGGGCTCACACATCAAGTTTGTAACAACCTTTTATTATCAAAGAATAATAGAATATATATTGGGATTTACTTTAATTTATTCCTATATATTCTCTTGGTAGTATGAATAATTTATTTAATAAATTGGACACTCGAAAAAGAAGCGTAGTCTTTTTACACAAAAATTTCATCTGCTTTCTTTTTCTTCTTTTTGTAACACTCAATTTATATATTTATTTATTTATTTTACATCTTTCAGGTATTGGGTAGATATTTTGGTTGTTGCCGAGTTCGTATTGTATTAGTTCCAGACACTAATTAATTTTTTGATTCTCAGTATTAAAGAGCACACCTATTGCATTGAATGTATACCAGTTGAGGTCCTTTTCTTTTTTTATTTTTATTTTTATTTTATTGTTTAATGAAAACCAGTTGAGGTTCGGTCAATACAAAGTACATTCAAGCATGGATAGAGACTGGGTTTGTTAAGGTCGGAATCATGAGAAATAATTGTGTAGCGAGTTGTAACTTGTTAAATAATATGTGGTATATGTCATTCAACGTTTCAAAAGACGAGCCATAAATCATCAAAAGTGTTGTCTTCGGAGTTTGGCAGATCTAGAAGTAATGATAATTTAAGCAAAAGGAATGAATATGCAGAAACAGCATAGCACAAAATGAATAGATTAATAGAATAACAATATATAATTAGAGTAAGGGTCTAGTGCCACAAATGCCATAATTTCTCTTTTTCATTAATATTTTAAAATTTTAAAATATAACTTTGGAATCTAAACTGTTGATCTTATTCAATTGTACAAGCGATGCATTTCTATATAATTTTTATAAATTTTGGAATTTATTTGATATTAGATCAAGAAAACTTAGGGTAGGTGTAGCTCTCTTCCCTCCCTAGTCCCTACCATGGTGACGTCGACCATGACCTAGATGCAACTCCGTATCTCCTCTCTGTCCATCAGCACCTTTCTTTCTCGTCTCTCCCCTAGATGTTTTCATCTCCTGACATTAGGCACCTCCGTGGCAAGAATCAAGCAAGCGTAACATGAAACCTATTTGTTAATACTTAATAGCAGGTCTCTCTCTGTTCTATTCGAAATAACAGATTACTTGCTTCTTTTCACAGTTGCAGGAAAAAGTACTTGAGGTCCTTCTAGAAAACAAGGTACGATTAGTAAAATCTATAATAAGACCAATTTTTCTGCCCAGCTTTTATACACCCTATGAACTATAATTTGGAAAAAGTAACGAAGCAGGTGGATATGCCAATTTGAGGTTCTTTTAGCAAATAAATTTGAGATAATTTGAATCTAAATTGCACGGCAAGTGAGAAATTTTTGGTTGTAATTTGAATCTAAATTGTACTGTCATCCCTTTGCCAATTTTGAGTCGGCACTGTCCTTAGGGACAATAATTCCTTCAACTTGGAACAGAACTATTTCTTCACGTGAAATAATTTGTTTGATTTTGGCCATGACTATCTCGTCAATATTGAAGTAGTTGGCATGTCCCATGTTTATCTCGTCATTGTAGTAAGAGTTTTTGGTGTTATGACAGAAGCTTTCTTGCAAATGCTAAATGTGATTTTTTTTTTTTTTTTTTTCATTTCATAAGGTCTGCTTTGATTGATAATTTAATACTCTACCCTGATTATGAGTGAGTTTTTCTTCTCTTGTTACTTGAAGCACCATCTTTTCTTAGACAGCTTTCTGACAAATGCACACCTTTGATTGAAATGATGAGATAAGCTTCAGGTCTATAGACCTCATAAGACAATTGGATGCAATGAAGAACCAAGTGGAAGAAATGAGTAAGCGATTGAATGATAAGCTGAAGCAATTTGAAGATAATTTGAATAAACAGCCTCAAATTCGAGAGCTTTTAATTATAATAGGTGATGATTGTGTTATCTTTCATGTACTGTATTGCTAAGTTACAATTATTTATTTAAATCTGTTTGTTATTTGTGCCTACTTTAATATGTTATCGTTGTGATGTCTGTTAATGGTGTTATGTTAATTTTAGTTTGCTTATATATCTATGACCAATTATGGTGCTAGAATTTTGACACTGGTATTTTTTTGTTACTGGTACGGCATACCTGGGCGAATGATTTTTGAAATTCTATTTGAGTCTTGAGTCTTGTAGTTTTTTTTGAGTAAAAAATGCGGGTCCAGCCCAGCACCTTTTCATTGAATTGAAATAAAGTGTTACAAAACCAAAGGAACAAAAGAGGTTTCTCAGGTTTCCTGAGAACGGAAACCATAACAAAAAACCAGATAGTCAAAACAAACTAAAAAAAGATAACAAGCCAATCTAAAACATTAAAGTAAAGCTTCAATTTGGAGAAATCAATCTGGATGTAGAAGTCGCCAATCCTCGAGTATGAGCTGAGCTAAAGAGTGAGCGGAGTTGACTTTATTCTTAAATATCTTAGAACATCTTGCTCTCCACACATAATAACATGAAATTGCCAAGATTTCTCTTTGTGTCTGAGGAACCTGAGTTGAGAGAAGTGACAGCTGATTTGTTGACCTGAGAATAAGGTGGTTGGAGATGCTGCTAATGTGAGTGATGAGAGTCAGGAAGAAAGGGCAAGAGTGAAACAAATGCAGAGTTGTTTCGTTGTCAGAATTGCAGAGACAACACCAATTAACTAACACCATTCCTTTTTTCTGTAAGTTGTCAATAGTGGGAAGTTTGTTTTGGAGCATGAGCCAAGCAAAGGTGCAAACTCTAGGTTGTACCTTTAGCTTCCAGATTAGGCTAATGTTAGAGGGTATTTTTGGAAATAGTTTAAGGAAGTTGTAGAAAACAGCTGGAGTAAGATGGTTTGGTGTGAGTTTGCAGCAAATGATATCAGGTTCTTGTGTATGCCGAATGTCAAATAGGTGTTGGATCTGCGAGAGCAGGTGTTGCAGCTCTTGGCATGCCAAGGGAGAGGATGTCAGGGTGGGTCTAAAGAGGCAGAGAGGAGATATGATGTTTGATAAGAACTTATTGACTGAGATGTTAGGATCAAAGCAAAAGCTGAAAAGTGCTGAGAAGGAGATGTGCAGGAAGCCCATACCCCAATTATGAAACCAGAAAAGAGTTGAGGCACCTGAGAGAAGCTTGAAGAAGGTAACGGTGTTGAAGATAGGGATTATATCTTTGAAAGCTTTGCTTAGGGGTGAGGAGGTTGGCGGTAATGGTTGATTTCCATGGAGAGTTATGAGAAGACTTTTCCAGCATGAGTAATTTGAGCTATGCCATTTCCATAACCATTTAGCAAGCAAGGCCTGGTTAAAGGAATAGAGATCGAGGATCCCCAAACCTCCAACAGATTTTGGAGAACACACCTTGTCCCAAGCTACAGTTACCAACTTTCTGTTGGGGTTTCTACCTTGCCATAAGAACGATCGCCTCATTCTATCAAGGGTCTGTATCACCCATTTTGGTAAAGAAAAGACAGACATGAAGAACACAGGTAGTGACGAGAGACATGAGTTGACCAAAACTAGTCTACCGGCAAAAGAGAGTAGAGAGGAGCTCCAGGTTTCTAAGGTATTTTTGAACCTGTCAATTAGAATCAGGTAGTCATTTTTGTTGAGCTTTTTATTGGAGAGAGGGAGGCCTAGATATCTTATAGGGAAAATTTGTATATTGCACTGTAGAAAGCCAGCACATGCAATTTTTGTAACATCAGTTGTGTTAATGAAGAGCAACTCAGATTTAGAGGGATTAACCTTAAGGCCAGAGATAGTATGGAAGAGAGTGAAGATTAAATTTAATGTCTGAGCTTGACCTGTGCAAGGCTTGAAAAAAAATAAGGCATCGTCAGCATAGAGTAGGCAGGGAAGCATTTGAGGAAAAGGCAAGAGAAAGGTTCCATTCTGATGTAGTCTGTTTAACCATCTAGAGAGGAAATCTATCGACAAAATAAAAAGATAGGGGGACAGTGGATCCCCCTGTCTAACACCTCTCCTCAAAATAATCTTTTTTCCAGCTAAGCCATTTACAATTACTTGTGAAGAACCCTGGAGGACACAGTTGGTAATCCAGAAAACCAAAGTTAAAGGAAGAGCCATTGCTTGTAAAATTTTTGAGATGAATACCCAGCTTAGAGTGTCAAAGGCTTTATGTATGTCCGCCTTGAAGATGCCAAGGGGGATGTGTTGTGCCGAGGAGTGATGGATTATGTGTTGCGCATACAAGAAGTTTTCAGTTATTAGCCTTCCTTTGATGAAGCCAGATTGGGATTGGTGTACTAGGTTTGGAAGATGAGGCAACAATCGGTTCGCAAGGATTTTAGACATGATTCTTTGGGCTGAATGTACTATGCTGATGGGTCTATAATCTTTTGGCTCCGTCGGGTTGGTAATTTTAGGGATGAGAATGATCAATGATGTGCGAGTTGTTGACAGGAGAGAGTGAGGCATTAGCTAGGCCAAAGTTAAGTGTTAACAACAAATCAGGTGTTAACTCAGCAGCAAAGTGTTTGAGTCTTGTAGTTGTGCTGTCATTGTCATGTTTTTATACTCTATTCATTTGTGCAACATTATCAATTTTTAAAAATTGACAGTGAGCAAAATGATAGTATTGAACAAATTTTGCTTTGATTCACTTCTTACATATATGAACTTTTTACAAAATATTTTCTTACATCTAGCATTAATGCGATATATGCACGTTTATACCATCAAAAATTATTTTAGAATAAGAACTTTTATATTAATTTGGTCTCTCAAACAAAACATTTGAAGCCTAAAGACAAAACGAGAGAAGAAAAGGAGAGAACTACATGTAGTGATTTCAAAATTTGATTTATATGCTGCAGTGGTGCTGTGTTTGCTTGATTGTAAGTTCCTTTTAGATTTCTTCTGCCTCCCATTATGGTTTTTTTTTTTTTTTCTTCTTCTTTTTTTGGAATCAAGTGTGCTTACCATTATATATTGTGCTTGTGATGCTTCAATTTTAGTAATAGCTTCCTTGTATTTTAATTATTTATTTTCGTATTCACATTCAAATGACAATGTATTAGCTGGGATTATTATTTTCTTTTGTTAGTAGCGGTCGTGATTTTGACCGTAAGCGATATTCATTTTGGCAATATGTCGAACACCTGTTGGGCACCCATATTATTTCAGTACCAACCAAATCAGACTAAGTGCCCTCGGTTTCTAAACCCAGTGCCACCAAAAATTGCAATCAGCAACTGATTAAACAATTAAAAGTAATTATTTAAGAAACAATATACTAAGTTGACTTATACGTAAAACCCAAAAAAAAAAAATAATAATAAAATAATTATATTTTATGTCAATGCAACACTTGTTAATTTGAGATATGTCATTGCTAGATTGAGAATTAGAGAAACTTCACTCTAGATTGTTTAAATTTTAACTATGGACAACTTACAAAGGAAAGGATGGCCTGGTAATAATTCGTGTTGCTTTTGTAGACAACACGAATCTGTTGACCATTTATTCCTTCATTGTCCAGCAGTTTTTATATTTTGGAATTTGCTTAACAGATTCAATACAAAAGGGATTTTTATTAGTGTCAATACTTTAAACGATCTGTGGAGTTATAATGGTTAGCTTAATACTGATTAACGGGTGTATTGTAGAATATTAGTAGTTGCTTTTTTATAGGCAATTTGGGGAGCACGAAACAAATGTGTTTTTCAACCTAATACAGGGACTCATACTTTTCATATTTTTCTTTCTGTATAAAATTTGATTCTGTTGTGTACAGGCACTTCGTCTGGATTGGAGTTTCACTTTCAGCAACAGAGAGCATAGCAAGGAGGTGCAGAAGAAGAGGAAGATCTTCTAGATTAAATCACTTTCTGCGTGTCTTCCCTAAGATTGCTCTGTTTTAAATACTTTGTTGCTTTGGGATTGATCTATTTTCTTGTGGGATATTATGTTTAGATTACTAAGTAGTTGTAATGTTTAGACTTGTTTTAGTCACCTTCTGAGCGACTAACTTTTTGTAAACTCTTAGATTGCATTATAATAGATGCAGGTACCCTATTTTTGGGTACTATTCTCAAAAAAAAAAAAATGTTAAAATTAGTTTTATGGTTTTATGCAAACTTAGGGAAATATAATCCAAAAATGTTGCAAACTAGAAATATGCCACTCTCAGTCATATGTGATAGGATCGTCTTCTTAATATGAGGCTAAGTGGATAATAGTGGAGATAAATGAGATACTTAGAAACTAAAATTCTTCATTCATATATTGATACAACTCTCTTACAATTGATATTTTCTTTCTTCTAAGTTCTCTCTAAGTTCTGAATTCTAAATCACTCTTACATTGTTTATATAGATGAAAACTCAACTACTTAATTAAATAAACATTCAATCTCCTAATCAATGGCATAGTCTTCTAGACAATAAATAACAACATCTTCCTAAGAGTTATTCTTGTAATTCTAAATAATTAAACTCTTTGACTCTTGACCATGCAAAACACTTAATTGAGTTTATATTTCCAACATCCTTCCTTAAACTCAATTATGCTCCAGCTCGCATCCCGAGCAGCTTCTTGAATCGATTGAACAATTCCGCTCCAAGCGGTTTAGTGAATATGTCCGCTACTTGATCTCGACTCGCCACGTGAGTCAACTCGACATCGCCATCCTTCACATGTTCGCGTATGAAGTGAAAGCGGACATCAATATGCTTGCTCCTTTCATGATGCACCGGGTTCTTCGCCAACTCGATTGCTGACTTGTTGTCGACTCGAATCTCCGTTGGTTGATCTCGAGCGAAGTTCATATCCTTCAGCAATTTTCTCAACCATATCGCGTGACATACACATGAAGATGCAGCCACATACTCCGCTTCACAAGTTGACAAAGTCACAATTGGTTGCTTCTTCGACATCCATGTAAATGCCGTGTCTCCCATGTAGAACACGAAACCCGCTGTGCTCTTTCTATCATCGATATCGCCACACCAATCGCTGTCCGTATATCCAACAAGATCAAACTCGTCAGTATAAGAATAGAACAAGCCATGAGATAGAGTACCTTTCATATAGCGAAGAATTCGCTTTATGGCTTTCCAATGTGACGTCTTTGGCTCCTCCATGTACCGGCTTACCAAGCCGACACCGTATGCAATATCTGGCCTCGTGCACATAAGATAGCGCAAACTTCCAACCAAACTTCTGTATTGAGTTGCGTCTACGGCCTTGCCTTCATCGTATCGAGACAACTTTGTCCCGCTCTCAACCGGAGTACATACCAGATTGCAATCATCCATCTTGAATCTTTTCAACACATCTTTTGCATATGCTTCTTGCGAGACAAAAATTCCAGATTTGTCTTGCTTTACTTCCAACCCGAGAAAATATGACATCAATCCCAAATCTGTCATCTCGAACTCTTTTGACATCTCGAGCTTGAACTTCTCAATCATTTCATTATTATTCCCCATGAATATCATATCATCAACATACAAAGCAACAAACATAATGTCATCATTACATACCTTCACATATAAAGCATGCTCATACGGGCATTGCACAAACCCGTTCTCCTTGAAGTATGTATCAATTTGGGTATTCCAAGCTCGTGGAGCTTGCTTCAACCCGTACAACGCCTTCTTCAATTTCAGCACCTTGTTTTCTTCTCCTTCCTTAATGTAACCTGGTGGTTGCTCGATGTAGACTTCTTCTTCGAGTATACCATTGAGGAATGCTGATTTCACATCCATTTGATAGATATTCCACTTGTTTTGGGCAGCCAATGATATCAACAAGCGAATCGTCTCCATTCTCGCAACGGGGGCGAACACTTCTTCATAATCAATCTCCGCTTTTTGCTTGTAACCTTTAGCTACTAACCTCGCTTTGTATCTTTCAACCTCGCCTTGAGCATTTTGCTTCTTCTTGTAGACCCACTTCACGCCAATCGGTTTATGATCCTTGGGTAACGTCGCAAGTTCCCAAGTATCATTCTTCACAATAGCATTCATTTCTTCATTTATAGCTTTCTGCCATTTCTTCTCTTGAACGGCTTCTTCAAATGTGATATTCTCGGCATCCGCCAAAAGACACACTAAGTGCAGCTCGCTTGTTGCCTCATACAAATCTTGCAAAGTTCTGGTTCGAGGTGTTCTCGCCTCGTCATCACTTGTCCTCGCATTTGAACTCGAAATTGATCTCGCACTTGAGCTCGCACTTGAACTCGCATTTGAACTCGCACTTGAGCTCGCACTTGAACTCGCTCGGTTTGTTGTGTCTGTCGAAGTTGAGCTCGCTATGACTTGCACTTCTTTCTCGACATCATGCGACTTCTCCTCCATAGAATTCCAGCACCATACGCCTTCTTCATTAACCTGCACATCGCGACTTATATGTATTTTATTAGTTGCTGGATCAATGAGCTTATATGCCTTCGACCTTTCATCATAGCCAATAAAAATCAGCTTCTTGCTTTTGTCATCGAGCTTAGTCCTTCGCTGGTCCAGAATGTACGCATAAGCCACACTTCCGAACACTTTCAAATGTGACACCGCTGGTTTCACACCGCACCAAGCCTCTTGCGGAGTCATGTTTTCCAAGCTCGCTGTTGGACATCGGTTTTGCAAGTAAACCGCGCATTGCACAGCTTCAGCCCAAAATTCTTTTGGCATATTCTTACTTTTCAGCATGCTACGAACCATGTCGAGTATGGTCCGATTCTTTCTCTCGGCTACGCCATTTTGTTGAGGTGAGTATGGCGCTGTTAGGAACCTTCTAATGCCATGCTCTTCGCAAAAATACTCAAACTCTTTAGAGATATACTCGCCACCTCGATCTGACCTCAACGCCTTTATATAGTTGCCATTTAATTTCTCAACTAGCACCTTAAACTTCTTAAAAACAGCAAACGCCTCGGATTTTTCCTTCAAGAAATAAACCCAAGTTCTCCTTGAAAAATCATCAACAAAAGTTATGAAGTAACGGTGCTTACCCAATGAGTTTGGTATGATCGGACCACATATGTCCGTATGTATCAACTCTAGCGGCTTCTTGGCACGATAGCTCGCTTCTTTTGGGAATGAACTTCTCGGATGCTTTCCAAGCACACAGCCCTCGCAAAACTTGTCACAATGATCAATTTGTGGCAGCCCCTTCACCATGCTTTTCTTTGACAACTCTTTCAAGCCGCCAAAATTTAGATGACCAAACCGCAAGTGCCACAACCATGTTTTATCAACCACACAAGCCTTCAAACACTTGGCTTGAACATTCATCAAATTTAACTTAAACATGCGGTTTTTAGTCATTTCAACTTGGGCTATCAATCTATCATTCTTATCTCTCAAATAGAGGGTTCGGTTCTTCATCACCACCGTATAACCCAATTCCAATAATTGACCCAAACTCAAAATATTACTCTTCATATTGGGTACATAATAAACATTTGTGATAAAAGTCTCACTTCCATTTTTCAGCTGAATGAGAACTTTACCTTGTCCTTGGACTTTCACTTTCGATGCATCACCAAATGAAACATGGCCATCTACAACTTCTTGCATCTCGGGGAACATGTGCTTGTACCCGCACATATGGTTGCTCGCACCGGTATCCAAATATCACACGGTCTCTTGATTGGGAGTTGCTTCTTTGCTCGCAAGCAATACCACGCCATCTCCAATCTTCTCTTCTTTCTTGTCATTTTCATCTCTCTTCTCATGACGACATTCATAAGCATAGTGACCATATCTATTGCAGTTGTAACATTGAATATGAGACTTGTTACCTCCTCTTCCTCGACCTCGACCATTGCCAAATGAGCCTTGTTGCTCCTTCTCATCTCGATTGTCTTGCTGTCCGCGACCTCGACCACTTCGGCCACGACCACGACCTCGACTGCGACCTCGACCACGACCTCGCTCACTGCTGGTCGGTTTCTCTTCTTTCAATGTCAACTTCGCTTGAAGTGCCTCCTCAAGTACCTCTTGCTTTTTCTTCTTCTTTCTTTGCTCATGGGCTTCCAGCGAACCCGAGAGCTCATCAATAGTCATCTCATTCAAATTTTTCGACTCTTCTATTGCACATACAACATTCTCAAACTCGCTTGTCAAAGAGCGAAGTACCTTCTCAATAACTCGAACTTCAGCAAGTGGTTCACCATTTCGCTTGAGTTGATTCACCACGGTTTGCACTCTTGTCATGTACTCGGACACACCTTCGGTCTCCTTCATTTTCAAGGTCTCGAACTCGCCTCGAAGTGTCTGCAACCGCACTTGCTTCACTCGATCAGCGCCTTTGTATGCCTTCTCGAGAGTATTCCACGCCTCATGCGAAGATGTCGCACTGGCTACCTTCTCAAAACCCGACTCATCCACCGCTTGATGTATGATATAGAGAGCGGTTTTGTCCTTCTTGCGATTCTCCCTCAATAATCTCGCATTAGCACCCGTCAACGCCGTCGTATCGGCATACTCTTGATAGCCATCCTCGACTACCTCCCACACTTCTTGCGCACCAAGGAGAGATCGCATTTGTATACACCAGTTGTCGTAGTTACTCTTCGTAAGACGGGGCAGCGGCATGTGCCCAACCGTCGAAACACCGGTACTTGCCATCGGCTCTGATACCAATCTGATAGGATCGTCTTCTTAATATGAGGCTAAGTGAATAATAGTGGAGATAAATGAGATACTTAGAAACTGAAATTCTTCATTCATATATTGATACAACTCTCTTACAATTGATATTTTCTTTCTTCTAAGTTCTCTCTAAGTTCTGAATTCTAAATCACTCTTACATTGTTTATATAGATGAAAACTCAACTACTTAATTAAATAAACATTCAATCTCCTAATCAATGGCATAGTCTTCTAGACAATAAATAACAACATCTTCCTAAGAGTTATTCTTGTAATTCTAAATAATTAAACTTTTTGACTCTTGACCATGCAAAACACTTAATTGAGTTTATATTTCCATCAATATGTCCTTTCTAAATATTCCCAAAATATACACCAAAAATGCCAACCAAATATCTTTTAGATTGGCCTTGGTTTCGAAGCAATGAACGACAAAATATTGTAATCGGCAAACTAATTAATTAGGTCAACGAGTTAAGAGGAGATTACACCACACAAACAATGAATTGGAAAAACGTCACTGTTCAAGTGAGGAGAGAATAATAGGAGTACAAATAATCTCTACTCCATCCAGCCCAGATAACACTACCTGTCAGAATATGCTAGTCAGTTTTTCTCAATATTATCAATATTTATCAATTTATCAATATCAATGCTAACGTGTCTTAATTCCGGGAAAACAAAAACAAGTCACAAGTCACAATCAGTAAAGATATGCGAAGATCACAAATGATATTTTAATAAGATCAGCTATCTTTTCACGTAATTATTGATGAAAGACTTTTATTGAGGGTCTCATCTTTATCCAGCTGAATAGGTCACACTGAGTTCTATTTGCCGCCGCGGCCACCCCCCCCCCCCCCCCCCCCCCCTGTCTAATTGGTTTCGGTTTGCATTTGTTTACATGGATCGAAAATTATTAACTAGATGATAAATCATTTCTCCTCCATTCTCATTTCATGAATCAAATATTTATGTAATAAATGGAGGAAATGTAATTTTCCAATCATCTCCCTTTTTAGTTTTCTCGGATGAACCAAATATTTTATGATAAATTGGACTTGTAAATATGCATCAAATCATCATTAGTACCCCAAATAATTAAGTTGACTTGTTTAAATGAAAATTCGTGGGCACTCAAATATTTATCAAAAATGTCTTCAATTAAATCACCATAATTCGTGGGCAAATACCGATTGAAGTTTGGCGATGCCTCAGAGATGTGGCTATAGTTTGGTTAACCAAACTGTTCAATAGTATTTCTCGATCAAATAGAATGCCAGATGAGTGGAGGAGAAACACTCTAGTACCAATTTTTAAAAATAAATGAGATGTTTAGACTTGTATATATAAACTATATAGAGGGGTTAAGCTTATGAGCCATATAATGAAGCTTTGGGAGAGAGTGATTGAGCATCGCTTGAGACTGATGACAAATGTTTCGAAAAACCAATTTAGTTTTAAACCTAGGAGGTCGACAATGGAGGCCATCTTCTTATGTTTATAGAGAGAGATATCAAGAGCATCAGAATGATCTAAATATGCTTTTCATTGTTCTGGAAAAAACATACGACAAAGTACCAATGAAAGTCATATAGTGGACATTGAAAAAGAAGAAAGTTCCCACAAAGTAGGTTACCCTCATCCAAGACATGTACGGTGGAGTTGTCACTTGTATCAAGACAAATGATAGTGTTACTAGAGACTTTTCTATTAAAATATGGCTACATCAGGGATCAGCTTTGAGTTCTTATATTTTTCCCTTAGTGATGGATGAGATCAAGAAGGATATAGAAGGAGAGATTCCTTAGTGTATGCTCTTTGCTGATGATGTGGTGATAATCGGTGAAAGTAGGATGGGTGTCGACACGAAATTAGAGTTCTGGAGTCAAACTTTAGAGTCGAAAGGGTTTAGACTTAGTAGAACTAAGACATAATAAATGAGGTGTGAGTTCAGTGGGGTACGACTAGAAGATGAAGATATCCATTTAGACAAGAAGGTAGTGCCTCTGAAAGACATTTTTCGATATTTGGGGTCGATGCTACATAGCGATGGCGAAATAAATGAGATATTAGTCGTAGGATAAGAGCAGGACGGGTGAAATGGCAGTAAGCATCAGGAGTCTTATGCCATGAGAAAGTCTCACAAAAGCCAAAAGACAAGTTTTATAAGATGGCTATAGACTTGGGATGTTGTATGGCGCAAAATGTCAGACTACTAAAAGACGACATGTCTAGAAAATGAGTGTTGCAGAGATACGTATGTTGCGGTGGATCTGTGGCCACACAAAGAGAGACCAGATTAAAAATGATGACATAAGGGATATGGTTGGAGTTGCACCGATAGAAGAGACGCTGAACTAACATCATTTGAGATAGTTTGCACATATCTAATGTGAACCTCCTGAAGCACCAGTGCGTAACGAATTTTCAACCATTTTGAACACACATGAAGAGGCAGAGGTAGACCAATATTGACATGAGAGGAAACTAGTAAAAAGAGACCTTAAAGAATGGAATGTCTCCAAAGAATTGGTGATCAATAGAAGTGCATGGAAGTTAACAATTTATGTACCAAAGTCATGACATAGGAATATAGGGTAGAAGTAATGTCGTAAGTTTGTAGATCACTTTATTAGATTCCGGTTGAGGGTGTTGTCGTAGTAATTTTATATATTATTTTATTTTTTTATGATTGTTTTGTTGGATTTTTTTTTTCTAACCTATTGTTTGGAACAAAAGGTTGTTGTTGTTATTGTATATATGTACGTAGGTGAGCTATAATTATTCTTGTATAATGGGTTATTGTTTTGTGACTTTGTGTGTATGCATGGCGACAGGGAGATCAGTGACAGTTTTAAGAATCATCTATTCACTAGTTCCATTTGCTATCATCTAGCTCAAACTTCTCAATCTTCTACAGAAACGGTTTGAATTTTCTACAGACAACTAATTAATCAAGCGCATTTAATCTGAATGATTGCTCTAAGACAATCAAGGGAGCCCACATATAGTCAACCCCTAATATGAATTAACGAAATACACAACTCATAATTTTAATTATGTATCTCTCATCTCTTCTCTCATTAAGTTAAAATTGCACATTAGTGGCTACAACTTATGGGAGGGATCATATGGGAAGAGGAGTTGAAACCATGCCTGGCCATGGTTGCGGTACAGTTCATATATTCTCTCATGACAATTTTGGCAAAAGGAGCATTCAACCATGGCTTTAGCCCCATGGTTTTTGTGGTCTACAGGCATAGCATAGCCACTCTTTTACTCATATTAGCCACTTTTACAGCTAAGAGGTTCTCTGTCTCTATTCTTAAAATTAGTTTTCTAAAAGTAGTTTTGGTGTTATTGTACTTGTATATATTGTACCCAAATTCTGTATATTTAATACACGAAGGTAATTAATTATACTACTTAGAAAAAGCTTTTTTTTTATTTGATTAAAATGGATGTGGAATTTTAGCATTAAACAACCACTGAATTGGAATATGCAGCTTGAAATATGCAGTCTTTGATTGAAATGAAACAGTCTACAACTTTGTTAAATTTGATTGATATGAAACAGTGTATATTATCCCTAGTTAGTGAACCATAGCATTGATTTGAGCACCAAACAACCAGTGAATTGAAATATGCAGTTTTTGTTTGGAAATTATTATTATTACTTATAAGTAATTGTTTGGTATATAAGGGGCAAGGTTAGGGAAATGGCTCCAGGATTAGCAGGGTTTAGCTGGATTCTTCTCGGTTCCCTTGTTGGGTAACACTTTGCTATATTCTTAAGATTTATATATGTATATAACGGTCTTATTTCTTTTTGACAAAAAATAAATAAAATGATTTATTTTCACCTGCTGGTACATTTTATTTGAATGAGAGTGCCAATAGGATCTTATTCGATCAAACTGTTCTGATCGAATAATCTTTTCCTTTGTCGAGTTTAAAGTAATGTAAAGGAGTTTAAAATTAGGATCGTGCCATCGTAATATGAATAGTTTGGGAATGAAGACCCAAATAATATGTTTAATTAGGTTAAGAACATTACACAATAAATAATCATAGTTCTATTTTTGTCAGAAAACGTTCATTTAGTCTTTGAAAATAAGATTTAAATTCTACCCAATTACATTGCTCTAGCACAGTTGGTCATGTTTTACTTGTAAACGATGCAACTTTTACAAATAGAGTGCTCCATTCGTAAGCACTAGGCAGCAGCACAAAAAAAAAAAATAATATATATATATATATATAGTGAATGGATAAAATACACCGATGTGTACGGATCGTCCCCGTACACATGAGTTGTTTTTCGAGATCCAAAATTCAAACGGTCAATCCGAACCGTTCAAGTTGTTCTCCATATTGAAAAACCCTCGGAGACCAAATTTTACATTTTTTTCGAATTTTTTTACTATATATTATGATATTTTCAAATTGGGGGGCCTGAACTACTCCAATTGTAGTATTTTTTGAAAATATCATAATATATAGTAAAAAAATTCGAAAAAAATGTAGGGACGATCCGTACACATCAGTGTTCTATATCCATCCTCTCTATATATATATATATATATATAAAGGATGGATATAGAACACTGATGTGTACGGATCGTCCCCGTACACATGAGCCGTTTTTCGAGATTCAAAATTCAAACGGCCGATCCAAACTGTTCAAGTTGTTCTCCATATTGAAAAACTCTCGGAAACCAAATTTTACATTTTTTCGAATTTTTTTACTATATATTATGATATTTTCAAAAAACACTACAATTGGAGTATTTCAGGCCCTCCAATTTGAAAATATCATAATATATAGTAAAAAAATTCGAAAAAATGTAAAATTTTGTCTCCGAAGGTTTTTCAATATGAAGAACAACTTGAACGGTTCGGATTGGCCGTTTGAATTTTGGATCTCGAAAAACAACTCATGTGTACGGGGACGATCCGTACACATCAGTGTATTTTATCCATTCACTATATATATATATATATATATATATATATATATATATATTAAAATTCTACCAGTAGATTGATGGAATATAATAGATAACATTTGTTCTTTTTTTTTCCAAAATAAACAGAATAATAATGAATCAGATATTACTATATCATGGAATTGACTTATCCTCTTCAACTATGGCAACGACAATAGCGAACTCTGTCCCAGCCATTACATTTGTCATGGGAGCTTCTCTTGGGTATGTCACAAGCATTTCTTTTTATTGTCCTTAAAGTTAACTAAGCACATTAATCTAGGTGATCTAGCCAGCAATTTTTTTTTTTTTTTGAAAAAAGTGGGAGCGCCATCCAGTTTCATTTTGAAATGAAACAAAATTACAAATTTCTAAAACTCACCTAAAACTTCCACTGGTACCACTGTACTAGTCCACAAGAAATTAAACACAATAGCTGCTACCTAAAGAACGATAAAAGCCCCCTGGTTCCACTGTATCAGATCATAATAATAATCGCCAAAATCCCTCTTGTACCCATACAATTCACCATAAACTCCTAAAAAAGCAAGACAAAAAAGAACATTTTCACTGTTTGGTATCCAACAGCCACAAACAAAGAATATTTTTCTTCAACTGCGTTCTTGCACTTCTTCTCAACACCATAAGACACTTAAGTAGAACTTCAACAAGCCAGCACCATTCCTGCATCTCCTAGAGCTGTTGCACTTCCCATTTGCTCAAGCGGCACCATTTGGAGAGGTATTAAGTCCCAATCAGCTGGTAGCCATCTCTCCACTGATTGCTTGTTTATCTCCTTCCAGATTCCTGTCCAAAATTTAACCAAGTGAAAAATGATCAGATTGTTCGTCTCATAGTTTTTAAAGGTGTGTTACTAAAAATAAAGTCATTGCGAATCTTCCAAATACTCCAACAGCTAGCACAAAAAATTGTAAGAAAGGCCTCACTATCCCCTTTAGGCAATTGTTTAGCAAAGTTTAAAATATCATTAATGGTGTGCCAAGGTGATGCAATATGGCCTCGCGCACACTTCACAAAAAGGGGTATAACTTTTGATCCGACCGTCGGATCGGACTGAAATTTTGACAGGAGCTCCGCGACTCAGAGCCTGAAAACAAATTGCAGAGGTACGGTTTGCCAAAATCGTCAGCTCGGATTTGCGATCCGAGCCTTCCTTTAATGGACTTTTGGGCCTTTCTTTACAATTTGAACAATTTCTAGGGTTGTTTTAGTAATTTTTATGTATTTCATTTTTCTAGGGTTTTGTAATTGCTATATAAGCAGCCGTCATACTTTCTGGAAGTCAGTTATGTTATTTTGAGAATTAAACTTATTAAAATCGAAAATCTGTGTGATTTTCAACAAAAATCTCTCTTCTTTCGCACTTTTACATTATCTTTCTCTGTAATTCGTGCATCACAAGGGATATAATTATTGTAACAATCTCCCAACCAGTACCAAATACTTTTTGCAAAAGGACACAGTAAAAAATCTAGCCAGAAATTGTGATTGCACATGAATTGTGATGGATGTTTTAATTTTGAGGCAATTTATTTTCTTAAACATAATCAGAACATATATTAATAGGCGTTGGGTTGACCAACTATTCATACACTGTTGATGAACAGTAATTGAATCTGGGCCGTTTATTTGGGTTTGTTAAATCCTGTCCGTCTGATTCGATCTTTTCCTGCCGTTGGATGTGTCTGTGTTTCTCTCTCTTTCCATCTCTCTCCCTTTTTCTCACAGATTCTTTCGATGGACTGGGTAAAAGGATTCGTCCATGTAGTTTCAGAATAGCGGACAAAAGAAATCCTCTTCTAATAGTCAGGCAGACAAGTGGGACCGTTATATAGGCGTTGTTGACCACTATCTTGTCCGTCTGATTTCCTTCGTTTATGCCGTTGGATGGGTATCTTTCTCTCTCCCTTTCAATCTCTCTCCTTCTCTCTCGCAGACGCACTCTACGGACTGGGCAATAGAATCGCTCATCTGATTACCGTACGGAGTGCTTTCCTTCGTGGTTCTTTCTCTGCATCTCGTCTCGCTACTTTATTTCTCTCTTCTTCCCTCTCTCACACAACCACAAACATATGCTTCATTTCTCTCGCTTTGTCAATTTTCACACCGTAACTGCTCGACTTCCTCTCTGTCTTGCTTCCTGAGAACTAGGATTTCTCTTTTTGCTTTCGATCGCCTCCATCTCCCATCTCAACTCGCAGCGTTCGCCAAATTGATCGCTGTATAGGTTGCTCCTCTCAGTTCACTACTATTTCTATGGAAATTCCTCATCATTTTCCTTTCAGATGGTTGATTTCACTGTAGCACGAGGCTACGCAATGAAAGATCTTGCCAAGCTGAGTGAGTATAGTACTATGGTTACTTTATATTTATTTTATATTATTGTTAATTTCCTGTTTTCCATCTAATTTTTTTGTTGTCTTCTTAAATCTTCCTTCGATTTTGTGCTCATGACTTTTGTTTCTCAGTCGATTGCAGATTTTGCCGCTAAGGGTTGAAGGTTGTCGTCTTCTATCTAGGGTTAATTGTCTTTATTTCTCTGTTTTCTTGCATACTCATTTGTCGATGATTGAGACGTTATTGTCAGGTCATTGCTGTCTTTATCTACACTTGATCATGTTTTATCCATATTAAAACACTTGCTTTGTATTGGCTCTATTAAACAGATTTTTTTTTCTTCTTATGTTGGGCAGGAATTGGAGCTTGGAGGGTATAAAGATTGGGCACATAAATAATCTGATGTATCTGATAAGTACCTCTATTTTTATTTGAATTAGTTGTATTGAATTTACTATATAGCTACATAAGCTAGGCACAATGACAACACAAATTACGAAAATAAATAAGTACCTTTATTTTTTTGTTTACTTTACATTGTATTTTTCATCTTTCATATAATGAAACGGCAACTTTAAAATACTCTTTTAAAAAAAAATCTTTGTTGTTTTCTTTTGGGTTTTGATTGCGAATCGATTTCATTTTTCCTTATTCATTTGTCCTATTTAATTAGGTGCTATATCAAGTTAGGTGTGTGCTGATTTACTCATGGATTGAAGGCATTATCCAAAGGGACGTATAATTATTTGCTGTCTATATTGAACAAGTGCATCTTTTTTATTTCTTGGCCTAAGAGCTCAAATAAGGTTTCCTCATGTGTTTACCAAATAATTGTCCACTGATCAATGTTATGACACAAAATGAATGTTGATTTCAGGTACTCCTTTGCCAGATCAAGGTTAAGGTTGAAGAACTTCTTTTGCGGAGACTCAGGTTAAATGTAAGTATTGATATTCTCTGTCAATTTAATATTTGTTATATAAAGATGGTTATAAGAGTCATTTTATTCATACTATATATAAGAGGTAGATTTTGTTCTAACCATTGTACCTTGGACTATTAATAATTTTATATAATCCATTCTATTCTTGCTTACAGTGATAATACACAAGAGATGTATTTTTTTGTATTCGAGCAGTATCTCTAATTAGGGAAGAGATGTAAGTACCATTGAAGCTCAAATATTTGTGGTCAAATAATCCTATTATAAATGTTCAATTAGAACAACTATAAATTAGTTCACATGGCTAATGTTCATTCTTAATCAAATATTTTTTGATAATTTTTAACAGAATGAACAGCAATGTCCTTGCCCATTGCTTTTGAGGTTAGTTTTTATTTTGTTATAGACATCGCAATGGAGGAAAGGAGAAGAGATGAGCAGTGTAAAAAGATGAGGAGGCTCTAGGTGCAGCCAAGCTAAGAGTTACTCGTAGGTTTGCTGATTATTACCTTATACCATTGTGGCTGTTGGAATGATACACATACTCATTTTAATAAAGATTCTGATATTGACAAAGCTAACATGTAGGGTCCAGTTTCACCAGGCCAAATTTATTGGAGTATATTAAAATTTTTATGCAAAGTTGAACTCAAACTGGTTAAAGATATGTGGGTATAAAATCACCTTTTGTTCAAAGGGTAAAGTGGTCAATATTTCGAACTGTCATTTTGAGTTGGTTTTGATGGATTCAGATCCCTATTTTCCCTGAGTCGTTTTGGAGAAGGGAGCAATGTTGCAGTCAAGTATTCTACGTGTTAGCTTCATTGCCTCTCAAAACAAAAAATGCTATTTCTAGGCACCAATGGCATCCTTGATTACTTCTCATGGTTGTGAACAGGTGTGTTAGGCTGCTTACTCATAGATTGAATAATTCTATACATACTGGAGAAAATTGCATGTTATTTTGCTTTACTAAATTTATGACTGTAATTTATCAGTATTTCCAAATTCTTCGTTGGCTTCACATTTGGAAGGTGTATAGCAACTGCCATGCCATCAGAGTAGAGATCAGTAAATTACATTATCTTTGATTTTGATTCAATTGTATTCAATTTTCAACATGTATGATACCCTTTACTGGTATAACCATGTACTATTATTTATGAATAAATTATCTTTATTTAGCTCATGCTAATTCATGGAGTCTAATTACATTTTGAATAAATTATCTACAGTCTAATTCAGTTACTGATATAACCAGGTACTATTGAGTTCTCAATGCTAATTGCATTTGTTTCATAAATGTCTTTGCTTTATTACCATTTAACTCAATTTTGCTGTTACATTTCTTCTAAGAAATATGACGATAGAAAAAGGGAATTGCAGGAATCTATACTATCACATGCAATTTTTTTATTTTGAAGTATGCTTCAATTGTGCATTCGTATTTTTCCTAATTCGGTTCGCATTCATTTTTTGGGTACCTGAAATCAAAAGAGGGTGGAAAGCATATGAAGCAGCTACAAATTGGGTGCAAGAAAAGATAATAATAAATATCACATGCTTTAATTCAGAGCCTCGCATAGAGTTGTCCAAGTAATCATGTCATTTCGATTTTTCAGGTTAGTTTTCAGAAATACATAAGAAAATTTTATTGAATTAAGACTTGAGCAGAAATGAAGTTGACAGACATAGACGCATAGACCAAATGGAAGGTACATATTTGATTTCAAGTTTTAGGTGTACTTGAAAACTGTTATTATAGAAGCAAATTTTCAAAATTATTATTTCTTATTTTGTATGTTTACGAATGTCCAGTCAAATTTCTTTTTCCTTCTTCTATTCATTTTTTGCTATAAGTATCGATGTTATAGTATTCAGTACATGTCTTTTGGATTTACAATGTTGACAAAAAGGCAATATGATCATAGGGTTTCAATAGCTATACTTTCAAAATATATAGTTTTTTTCAATTGCATTCTATTTTGGAGCCATAAATATGCAATATCTGGCTGTGAATAAGGTGATGAGATGTTTGTCGGCATTTTAGTAAAATAAAGGAATAAATAAATTATGTTGTCAATTTGTTGTTTTTTAGCACTAATCCAGGATATTCTTTTTTAGATATTTGTAGGACATTTGCTATGTATTTCAATATACGAGACCTGTTTGGCTGTCCTTGCAAATAGCAAAGGCTTTACCAGTATCTGGACCTCAAATTGGTACCATACTACCATGCCAGTATAGGGTTCTCCACTGCTATCATTGGTAAGTTTGTTAAGAACACCCAAAATAAAACAAAACATTTCTTGGTTAGCTAATGAAATAGAATTTGCACGGCTAATATTGATAAATAATTTTGCATTCTAAAAAGTAACATATCCAAAGTAGGCTTTACAGGGGACTAGAATGAAGGTTTTTGTCCTTTTGGATTATGCAGTTCCATTTCTGTTACAGAGTACTAAAATGTGAAACAAAAAAAAGTAACATATCCAAAGTAAGCTTTATACCTAATAAATGTGAAGCCTACTCTGTAAATTGAAGGTTTTTGATAATTCCATAAAAATAGCTTCCCATTTCTCCAATTTAACAATTTTGTTTTTAATTTGGATTATCGTTCATAATCTGTTCCTGTTGTTATGCCACTATTGAACGATGAGTATTACTATTTCACTACTTTAAACATTATAGGCAATGCATACTCTTTCTGGCTTGAGGAGAAGAAATTTTGGTATGATTCAAGTTGTTACTTGCATTGTTCCCTCATGCTCTCTGTAAGACCATTTAGGATTTAAACTTTTATTTTGTTTGTACCTTAATGCATTATCATTTGTCAACTTGATATATACCTGTTGCATGACAAAATTAGTACCGTTGTTATATCAAAAGAACAAAAAAACATTTAACATTTAGGATTTATTGCATGATGATTTAAGATTATTTCATTATAATTATCATTGTGTTATTGAAATCTGAAATGATATATAGGGTTACAAGCATATCTATATTTGTGTATTTTCTTTCCTCTTTTTTTTTTCACAGAAGCGCAAATAGTTTATCTGTAGCTAATTAAACTACAAATTTAGTAATTTGGTTATGGGCTCATTTAATCGTGTAATTATTTTTGTAAATAAGAAAAACAATGGGGTTCTTTTCAAATGATAATAATTCTCTGTTTTTTGGACCGTCTAATTGATTCATCGTAGCAAAAGAACTCACGGGGTCCGCCTTGGACATCTGGGAAAAAAATGTAAGACACAAAAAGTGGACAATAAAGAGACATTACAGTCTACAATTCTTATATTATTGCAAAAAGTTTTATATCACTGATTTATTATTAGGCGATAAAAATTGAAATAAAAGATCACTGATTTATTATTACCACAATACCTTTTAGTCTTTCATTGGTTATCTTTTGACCCAATATTATTATTTTAAAATGATTATATATTGTCGCAAATATTTTGCACAAACAAATAGTCGATAAAAAAAAATATAGATCGCGCAACGCGCGAAAAACCACTAGTTTATAAATAATTTTGTGTTATTCATATGTGACCCGATAGCCATTTCTAGCTTCACTTGTGTTCAACAAATAAATTATATTCACATTAAAGAAGAAGAAAGTTCTTCTCAATTAATACCTTGTTTTCAATACAGATTGGAAAAGGTAAACTTAAGAAGCCTTAGAAGCATGGCTAAAATTGGCGGTACAGTAATTTGCGTTGGTGGAGCTGTAGGCGTGATATTTGTAAAAGGTCCAAAGATATTAAATATGTCACCTCAACAAGTGACGGTCAATATAGTATCAAGAGGCTTGTTGATAAACAAATGGATCCTTGGTGGATTTTGTTTACTGGGGGCTAATTCCTGTTGGTCGTTTTGGCTGATCTTACAGGTAATACGTAGTTGATGAACTGCTAATTAAATTTTGATTTCGTAATTCCAAAAGTAGGTCCTAAAATCTTATGGGAATTGATTTGCACACGCCTCAACTTAGTCCGGTCACCCCAAATAAAAGTTTAAGACCAAATTACCCTCACATGTTTAAAATGATTACATACATAGAATTTTTATCATAATCGGCAACCATTGACCTTCACAGTTCAAAGGAAAAAAAAAAAAATGAACAACAGGTCCTAAACATTCACTTAAAAAAAAATGCTCTTCAGATATAATTTTTTTACTAGAATTTTCTATGTATGTTGTACCTTGTTCTATTACTAGATTTAATTGATGTCTTAAATTTAACAATTTTTTTTGTAAAACTCAATTTTTCTATTAATATGTCCTTAAAAATCTAGCAATTTATTTTTTATAGACTTTTTCGAATTTTTGTAATATCTAATGTAGCAAATCATACATAGAAAATCTAGTAAAAAGATATATCTAAAGACCACTTTTTCTTGCAGTGTTTTTTTTTTTTTTTTTGCATTGATATTATTTTGGTGGTTCATAGGCAATCATGTGTAGGGGTGCAAACGAAACAAGACGAGACGAGCTAGGCCAAGTTTGAGCTCGTCTCGTCTCGCTAAAATGGTCTCGAGCAATAATAATATGTTTGACTTTGTCTTGTTGCTTGCCGAGCTAGCTCCTAGCCCGTGGAGATGGGGGAAGAGTAAGCAGCATGAGTAAGTAGTACTGGGAGGCGAAGATGAGCGCGCACAAATAGAAAGTCCAAGAAATGAGAGGATGAGCGTAAAAATAAAAATCCATCGGATGAGAGGGTGAGTGCAAAAATAGGAAGATAGTTAGAGCTTAATTAATCTAGCACCTCATTAATTATGCATTTTTTTAGAGGATGATGGGGATGACGAATATTGGGGACAGTCCCGTATATATTATTAAACCAAACTTTATGTTTTAAGTCAATACTTTGGAAGTGATATAGATTCTAAATTAAGCATGATTCATAAACCAAATGCTGATCAACTGTTATTTCTGCCAAGTAGGTGCAAATGTGCAGATACACTGACCCGTTATTGGTGGCGACCTGGACAAGTTTTCTAGCTGCATCTGAGGCTGCTATATATACATATTTTACAGAGCCGCAATTGAGTCATTGGAAAATTACTTCGTCTCACGAACTCATTCCATGCTTGTTTGCAGTAAGTAGCCAATATTTCATATACGTAATCCTTCATCTAATTGTGTCATTTGGATATTTGTTTAATTTGGGGCGACAAAATCTGACATATATATCAACATTTGGCACATGAATAGCTTGAACAAAACCTTTAACCAACTATTACATGAATTGCACACTAATTTGCATATACAATGTAAAATTCTGCAACTTAGATGCAGAGAGAACATGCAAAGTTACCAAAATCTTGTAATTAATAGTGCACATCTTCGTGAAGGGAAGCTCGCCAATTAATAGTTAATCCATTAACAGAAGAACAAAATTTACAGAAATGATTTTATCGAAGTAAAAATTAAAATAGAGAAAATTAACTAAACAGCATGATAGAAGTTATTCTTGAATGACAAATTAAAAGTCAAATTGCAGGGTATCTTCGGCTCAGGAGTAACTTTCTATCTCCAATCATGGTGCATAGCAAAAAAGGGTCCTCTTTATTCAGCCATGTTTGCTCCACTTGCCACTCCAATCACTATCGTATTAGCTTCAATTATGCTTCATGGAGAACTCTACATTGGAAGGTAGCACGCATTTTTCAACTTGCTATTAATTGAATTGGTTCATGCAATCTATTGGACAGGTATATTTATGTATCCCCATTTTTTATTACAAAAAAAAATACATTTATGTATGCTTTCTTTAGAAGCAGCGAAATTCATTGATATATTTGTTGGTCTGAAAATTTACGATTGAATGCTTAGAGCTTAGAAGCATAAATACCTAAGCATGAACTGATAACCTGACACGGGCACGAGAGTGTCCAATCAATAAGCTCACACTTAATAACAACAACAAGAACGTCTAAGTTTTTTTTTCCAAACAAGTTGGGTATGCCTCTCGTGTGTTTTCGAAATGATTGAAAATTCTACTACGCACCGGTACCTCAGGAGGCCTACGTTAGATATGTCAAAACTATCTCAAACAATGTTAGGTCTGCTTCTCTTCTATCGGTGCGACCCCAATTATATTTCATATGTCATTATTTTTAATCTGATCTCTTCTTGTGTGACCACATAACCACCGCAACATACGCATTTCTGCTAGACTCATTTTCTAGACATGTCATCATTTAGTAATCCAACATTCTGCACCATACAACATCTCAAGTATGATCACCATCCTATAAAACTTTCCTTTTAGTTTCTATAGAATTTTCTTATCGCAAAAGATGTCTAATACATGCCGTCATTTCACCCACCATGCTCTTATCCTATGACTAACATTTTCATCTATCTCACCATCGCTCTATAGTATCGACCCGAAATATCGAAAAATGTCTTTCATAGGCACTACATGTCCATCTAAATAGACATCTCCAACTTCAAGTTGTACCCCACTGAACTAACATCTCATATACTATGCCTTAGTTCTACTAAGCCAAAACTCTTCCGGCTCTAAAGTTTATCTAAAACTCGAACTTCCTTTTGACACCCATCATACTCTTATCGATTAGCACCACATCATCATCAAAGAGCATGCACCAATGAATCTCTCCTTGTATATCCTTCGTGATCTCATCCATCGCTAATGCAAAATTTTAAGGGCTCAAAGTTGATTTTAATGCAATCATATTTTAATAGAAAAGTCAATAGACACACTATCACATATCCTGATGCAAGTGAAAGCACCATCGTACATGTCTTGGATGATGGTAACATACCTGGTCAGGACTTTCTTCCTTTCGAGTACCCATTACATGATTTTTCTTAGTACTTTGTCGTATTATTTCTCCGGATCAATGAAAACCATATTTAGATCCTTATTACACTCTTGATATCTCTCCATAAACTGCATTATCAAGAAAATGGCATCCATAGTCGACATCCCAGGTATAAAACTAAATTAGTTTTTTTGAAACATCTGTCATCTGTCTCAAGCGATGCTCGATCACTCTCTTCAAAAACATCATTTTATGGCTCATAAGCTTATTCCCTCTATAATTTTTACAGCTCTGAGCATCTCCTTTATTCTTGAAGATTGGTACTAGAGTGCTTCTCCTCCACGTCTGGCATCCTATTTGATCTAAAAATACTATTGAACAGTTGGGTTAACCAAACTATAGCTAGCCACATCTCCGTGGCATCTCCACACTTTGATTGGTATATTATTGTTGGAGTTATGTCCTAGAAGTCAATATTTAATGACTTAATTTCTTAGTTTATGTTATTGATGATATTTGATCATTTGTTCCTAGAGTTTATTATTGACAGATTATTCAGGTTGAGGATCTAAATTATAGATCTCTGTGGATCATTCATTAGAATGACAATAATAAATCTAAATCGTCTATAATCTTGATAATAAACAAGGAACATTAATTGTCACAAAAGATTAGTATGCAAGTTAAGTGATGATTAAGTTCTACAAATCACAGGTAAGGAGTATCCAACTTAATTGCATTTGTATATATTATTGGAAAATAGTACAGGACATGACCTAATGAAATAAACATATGGATGTGTTATGTGTCATTGTTTATTTCATATGAGTTTGATTCTAAGTTTGAGATGTTCAACTTTTCCACATGAGGATAAGTTCTATAAATATCGTCTAACGTTGATTCCTGATAAAAAGCTACTATACAGACTTTATTTATGCTCTCTTGAATTGTGCGGGGAAAAGTTGTTCATCAAGAAAATCGTATGTCCCTCATTAGTTTATTTAGTAAGTGATGATATCTATTTAGGCCCCTTGATGTAGTTGGATCGTTTGCATGCAAACTAGACGATCAACTCTAGATCAAGAAATGTATAATCTGTAAGAATGACACATTCCTATCTTGGATTATACAATGATATCATGTGACATAAGAATCAGACAAGGAAATACTATTATTTCTCATGAAAGATTGAGATATTGTAACGTTACATTATTTATGTGAATTGGGAATCATAATGTGTTGCTAGATACTGCTTATGATTATTGAAAATAAATAGTGATTTATTCTTCATGGCCAACATAACATCAATCCTCAAAGGGTCACACAAGTAGAGTTTTGACCATACAATGTATTAATTATTTGTTCATGACGATGGGTGTTATGAAAATATGATAAGTTGATTAATTAATTATATACCGTTATGAACCGTTATAATTAATTAAGCCAAAGAGATCATATTGAAATAAATTAATACATTTGCTAATACTAAATTAATTATTAATGAGTTAATAATTATTTATATTCAACATAGTTTAATTAGTTTGAGCCTATTGGATTTCTAATTAATTGGTTAATTAAAAGTCCAATTTATCTTTAGATGAAAGAGTGATAAAAGAGATTAATTTAATAGCCCGAGGGAAACACAACATGTAGCCCATGAAGGGCCCATTAGGTGGTGTCTAGGTCAAGTGGCAAACTTGTAATAAAGGCAAAGTGAGGATGGGAGTTGTTGGCTATATAAAGGGGTCACTCTTGGGAGCCAACCCTAGCCTCCACACTTCTCTCTCCTCTATCTTCTAGGCTCCACCACCAAAAGAAGAAGAAAAATTCAGATTTTCTTCCTCCTTTGCTCTCTCTTATCTCATCCATCTATAGGATTCATGTGTTGAACTTAGATCCAATTAAATAAATGGTTACTTAATTAGAGAACAAGCAAGGATTAGCTATTCTCTTCCCTTTGCTAGCACCAAGAAGAAGAGCATGGTTGATTCTCTTAGTGGACTCGAGGCCGGCGCCATCCAAGGGAGAAGAAGAGGTGTAGATGTGCACGCCACCAACTCCAAGTGATTTGGATTGCCTCACAAGAACGATTTGTGAGAGGTATAACCATTTCCTCCTTCGTCTCATTGATTTGTGTGTTTGAATGCTTCTAATACTAGTTCCTCTTGTGTTTAATTGTTAATTAAACTAATTGGTAGTTTAAAAATTAAAATTAAGCACTTTCTAACAATTATCAGGTCCCAAAGCCTTACCTACTTTTAATTTTTTTAAGGCTTCTTATGCTCTTAGATTCTCCTAACGAATCGTCTATTGGTGTCATCAAAAGATCAGTCGTCCAGCTCAATCACTAGGCAGTCTTCTCTGTTGAATAATTTGTTAAAGCATTTCCTCACCTATTCTTGATCTCATCATCCTTCGTTAAAATCCTATCGGTCTCGTACTTGATACACTTCACTTGGTTTAAGTCTCTCGTCATTCTATCTCGAAGCTTAGCTAGCTTATGGATGTCCTTCTCACCTTCCTTCGTACTTAGTTTTTGTTATAGATCCTCATAAGTCTGATCCCTTGCTTCATTCACGGTTTTCTTTGAGTTCTTCTTGGCCAATTTATACTTCTGCACATTATTCTTGTTCTTATGATGATGCAAGCACTTGTAACAATCTTTTTTTTCTTTAATAGCTTTTTGTACTTCTTCATTCCACCACCAAGTATCTTTAGATTTGTGGTTGCTTCATCTGCATGGTAACTTCATATACTTCCGTAGCTATCTTCTAAATGCTAGTAGTCATCGCTTCCCACATTTTGTACGCTTCCTGCCCTACATTCCACACACTTAATATATACATAATTTTGGAATGGCACTGTTAATTTCTGACATAAGAAAAAATCGTAAGTCAAATTAAGTTATTATATTCCCTGCCTGTTTTTCTTTTAAAAAAAAAAAATCAGTTATTAATTCATTTTTTTTTTACAGCTTAATCTGTGCAATTGTGATAAATGGTGGCTTGTACGTAGTACTATGGGGTAAAGCAGAGGAAATCAAGACAAAGAAGGACACTAGCTCAGCTATTCATTCAACAGGAATAAATATATCAATAGATCCTCAAGCTGATTATTCAGAAAATACTACTGAAGAACCACTTTTACATAACAATTAGCAAACAAAATTGAATCAATTGCAATTAGTCCACGATCCACGATGAAGCCTTCACTGGCAAAGCACCAAAGTATCTTATATCAAAAATCAAAATAAAAAAATATAAATAAAGATGTGTGGGTGTCGGGATCGTTTAGTTAAATGTAGTCCGACACTTCAAGCATTGTAAAATAACATTTTTTTTTCAATTTTTGTAGCGTGATACCCTATAATTATTTATGTGCCCGATATTATTGCTCATAAAACTAACCCGATTCATCGACAGACAATAATTTGGCAGCGCATTGTTTTGTTTCTGATTTTTGTGACACTTTCCTATTTTTATTATTATCATATCTTCATCTCTCTTTTGTGTTGCTCGTAGTCTCGATCTCTTTCCACATTTTTCTTCTACTCCTCTCCCGGTAGCATTGCCTCATTCACATTTTTTTTTCGTCAATATGGCCCTACCATACTAAATTTGATTATCTTCATTTTATATATAACTTATTTAATATAATAAAAATTCATGTATAGAGCAAAGCTCGATGAGACTCTACAATACTTATATAATGCTAAACCATATATCCAGATTGACTAAACAAATTAACAGGCTATGTTTGAATTGATAAGTAATAACGTTTATTTGGATTACCGATTATATTGTGTACAGATAGCTGTCCATAATAGTTCCTAATTAAGCTCATTGTCTAATAATCCAATCGAAAGTTAAGTTCGCGAATAAAATAAACAAAATTTCAAAATTATTTCCCCTATTACTTTTTTTTTTCACTACTAAACATAGATACCTAAAATTCTTAATAAATAATGAGTTAGCTTTTGGAGCACAATAGAAATATCATTTCGAGTGTACATTAAGTTACAGTTGTAGTGAGAAATAATTTTACGCTTTGCAGAACCCTCCTTATAATAAACTGGAATACAAAGAATTATCATGGTCGTATATACATGAGCACCAAACAATTTTAATCTGGTGCAACCTGTCCCGTTTATTAAAAACAGGGGCGGAGCCAGAAAAATTTGGGGGAGGGGGGGCAAATTAATATTTTTCATTTTAGAGGGACAAAATGTTAAAATTACGTACACATAGAATTATTGTTAAATTAGCTTTATAAATAAAAAAAAAAATTAAATACTTAGTCTGATATTATAACTTAGTATATTGTTGGGACGCACATCATCAGTAGTCGATTTCATAACTTCGTATTTTAAACAATATACTAAGTTATAAAATAAAGTAATTAGCTGGGGGACGCATATCCTTAGCAGTCTTTTAAAATGGTTATTTGGAACAATCGTTCCTTTTTTTAAAATTCAAATGTTGAATCCAAACCGTTGATCTTATTCAATTTTACGGGCGATGTGTTTTCATATAAGTTTCATAAAATTTGGAGTCGATTTGATACTTGATTAAATGACAAAATTATGAACGTATTACAATTAATCAGTGATAGTTAATCAGATTCGTTCATTTGTTGACCACTTGATCTGGTATCAAATCAACTCTAAATTTCATATAACTTTATATGAAAATGCATCTTCTGTAGAATTGAATAAGATCATTGCCCATAAATTTCATAAAACTTATGTGCCGGAATTGTGGCTGCTGTTTGCTTACTGTAAGTTCCTTGTCCATTCTTCTGTCTCCCATTATGTTTTTTTTTTTTTTTTGGAATTAAGTGTGCTTCCCATTTTTTGAGGAAAAAGTGTGCTTCCCATCATACATTGTACTTGTGATGCTTCAATTTGAGTAATACTTACCTTGTATTTTAAATAGTTATTCCCGTATTCATTCACATTCAAACTGCATTTATTAGGATTATTATTTTTCTTATTGGTAGCGTTCGTGATTTTGACCGTAACTAATATTATTCGTTTTGGCAATATAACGAACACCTGTTGTGCACCCAAATCACACTAAGCGTCCTCGGTTTCTGATACCAGCGACACCAAAAATTGCAATCAGCAACTGATTAACCATTAACAGTAAGTAATTGAAAAACAATATACTAAGTTTAACTATGCATCAAAACCCAGTCAAAACAAAATTATAAATAAATTAATTAATTAGATTTTATGTCAGTGCAAAACTTGTTAATTTGAGATATTTCATTTTTTAAAATGTTAGAGTTCAATATATTAGACAGACTATCGTTTTCACATTTTCAAATTTTAAAATGACCGATCCAAACCGTTCAATATGTTCTTCATATTGAAAACTTATATTAAAAAAATGATTTTTACATTTTTTTTCAATTTTTTTTACTATTGTTTTGGTATTTTAGAAAATCGTTGTTATTGGACAGTCCAGAACTTTTATATCATAAATTTTCTAAAATACCAAAAAATAAGTAAAAAATTCAAAAAAATACAAAAATTAGTTTCTTATAAGTTTCCAATATGAAGAACATATTGAACGGTTCGGATAAAAACGATCATATTAGACGGATTCATTCGTCCAATATATCGGACACTAATATTTCTCCATTTTTTTAATACACTGGTCAGCGACTAATAAATAAGTTAAAATGAAGTTGAAAAAAAAAAAAAAACAGAGCAAACAAAGAAGGAAAGAAAACTAGCAGTTAGCAAAACTTGGAGAACGCAGTTGCCTCAATTGAGATCCAACTGCCCACTTTTTTTTTTTTTTTTTTTTTTTTTTTTGAGTGGTTACAGAAGCTGTCAACATGACAACTGCGCGCCCACTTGTGCTGGTAAACGCTGTTGGTTCCTGAACATGCGATTGTTTCTCTCCTATGTTGCACGGGTGCGGGTGCGGGTGTCGCGTCGGATTCGTTGCGGGTGCGGGGATGCGGCATTTTTCAAAAAACTCGGATACGGCAGTATATATAAAATAATAAAAATAATGTATTTCTATAGTTTATATGATTTTTTATTAAAAAATTAATTATATATTTATTAATATAATGTTATTAACATTATATTGTGAACTGTTAATATATATACGTTATTAACATACTTGTTGAATTTGTGGGCCGAAAGCAATTGCTGTCTCGTTTTTGAGTTGAATATAATATATATGCTATCAACACAGCAAGGCCCAGCCCAATAAGCAATTGTTGTCCGGTTTTTAAGCTGAGATATTAGTCCCACAACGAGTTTGCATCAAACATAGAGACAATATATAAGCCTTGAGTTGCCAGGATTGGTTGAGTTGGACAAATAGCGCATGCTGCGCGTGGTGGAAGTTGGTAAGTGCGCGCTGGACCACTTTATATGGCAGGATACGCGTATTCATACCGTATCTTTGACCGAATCCCAGAGTCAAACTGATTAAAATATTCAGACACGCCACGTGGCGCGTCCGACGCGAATCGCATGCGTGTCGCACGCGAATCCGTGTCCGACACGGGACACGCCAGTAAATTGCCGCACCCGTGCAACATAGTTTCTTTCTAACCAAATCTCCCAAAAATTGTAGCCATTAATTAGTGGTATTTTTAATAATAAAAATAATTCCCTCAAAAATTTTAATAAATTTTAATAAGAAAAACGTCCTAACGCGCTTTATGACCCAGTTACCAAGTCATAGAGCTAACGCGTTCCTTTCTCCTCATTTCCCCGCACTCCCAAATAGTTTTGCCAAAATAGGTCGAGTAGCATACTAGCATGTCTGAATTTGTGTACGGATCTAGATTGAGCTGCCTCCAAATCATGGTAACAGAGGGGTGTATTCGGATCCTCTGGTCGGCAGACCACCTGGTCTGCATTTGATCCGAGCCGTTCGATTTAATCTGAACGGTTGATTTTTTTCAAACCTATCAATCTGTATAATTCACGAGGCATTCCTTATCAGTTGAGATTAAATTAGATGGTCCAGATTGAACCGACCACTTGGTCTGCCGACTAGAGGATCTCGTTCTAAAGAGGGGTAGTGAAAAAACAGGTGGTTCCTGTCTCTACGCAGTTTGAGATATGTCATCGCTAGATAGATAATTAGAGAAATAACACTCTAAATTGTTAGAATTAGTTTTATATTATTAAATTATCCAAAAATATTATAAATTAGACAGGAGCGGAGGGACCGGGGGTGCGGAGTGGGGCATTGTCAATTAACGAGCCTCTAAATATTGGGCTAATTTAATAAATATCATATTTTAGCGCCCCCCCCCCCCCCCCCCCCCCCCGTGTCAATTAAGGAGCCGCTATATTGATTAACGAAATAGCAGTGTCGGTTAATTTCGGTTACTCGTTCGCTTTCTTTTCTTCGTTTAGTTATTCGCCTCTTTTTTTTCCCCTAATGCGCAAGATGAATGAATGAATGAAAGAAAGACGGTGCTCCATTTGGGGAAGAAAGGTGGGATTTGAACTCCAGATTTTATGTGCCAGCTGAAAACAAAATGTGTATGGCGTGATTGGTACTACAATATTTAAGAAAAGAAATTCTAGTTTGATATAAGAAAGAAATTATATTACGGTCCTACTTTCCATTACAAAGAAAAATAATAGCACAACAATTACATTTTACAATTAGATTTTTAGAAAGCATAATTTGTAAAGATGTAGTAATCTAATTATATATTATATAAGTTAAAAATTAATATAACATTGATAAAACATTGAGTAAATTTCAGTAAGTAAAATTAAATTCAGTTAAGCTAATTAGATATTTACCTTTTTCAAAATATGTAAATCTGTTAATTAATTCCTTTCAAGATATTTAATTTGCTATTTGTATTTGTAGATTATTAATTTATAATATTTATTTATTTTCGATATTTCAGGTTATTTACAATTATTTATTACATTATTATTGTTGTTATGTTGTTAATGTTTTGCAGTGTCATGTAATATTTTGTATGATTGCAATGTTAAAATGTTTACAGTCGGCTGAGATTTTGTTGTATTATTTAAACAAAATTTGTAAGTTCCTATGGTCAAATTAAATATGTCAAAACAATACCGAAATCGCAGATATTATTTGTAACATAGCAAGGCAGTCAAAGTAATTTAACTTAATTAGAATTAATTAATAAAAATATTAGGAAATTTAATTGATAGGAAAATCATAAAATTTTAATAATTATAACATTTATAAAATACAAATAACATACAATTAAATCAAAAGAAACTTGAAAATCGACTCGAATTCGAAATATTTGACTTTGTATAAAATCAATAATTAGTATAAAATATTCTAGCAAAATCAAAGTTTAATTAAACATGAAATCTAATGTTAATTTGATTGAATCTTAATAAATTCGGATTAAAAATCAATTGATTTGAACTGCAACATCTTTGGCCACAGAAAACTCGCCACAAAGGATCCAGACGGAAAAGTTTGATAAACAGATGGCCTCATCTCCTTCTTTCTCTTCTCTCTGCCATTTTCTTTCTTCCCCGTCCGATCTTCTTCGCCTCACCAGTCCTTCGTCGCACCGACTAACGCGACTTTTGACATGGATCACTTGCGGCCGACCAATCCAGCTAGGCCACGGGATTGAGAGAGAGAGTCATCACTCCTCCTCCATTCTCGACTGAAGAAGATACGTGTAAGCATCGGAAGAGGGAAGTTAAAAGATGAGATTCGAGTATACGATCTTCACCGTTGATCTTCTTTCTCTCTCTTCTCTCCCCTATTTGGGTATAAATACCTCAATTTCTGGTTGAAATGAGGTTGCTCGGAAAAAGAGCGAAAATTCCACAGAGAAAAAAAAAAAGAGAAGGGACAGGAGGAACTGAGTCAGGGAAGAGGAAGAAGGAGATCAACAGTTGAAGATTAAGGTATAACCACCATCCTTAACACCTATTTTGAGTTTAGATTAGGAAATTCTTAATTAACCGAAATTGGATTAAGTTGATTTTGGGTTGTTTAATCCTGTGCTAACATTTGAGCTTTTAGATGAGTTTAATTGAGTGAAAACGATGTGTTAAAGGGGATTGAATTGAATTCAAGTGATAGAAATGTGAATTTTAGGGTTTTAAAATCTGTCATGAAGGAATTTGAGTTAAAACGATGAAAATCGGGGTTGTTTGGATGAGTTATGCTTGAGGGTAGTCAAGAGAAGTGTCTTGAAGGGTTGGGAGACCCTGTACCAGCAGCAGGTACGAAGCACATACCACTGGTACGCTGCTGGTAAGGGGCAGGCAGCGTAACAGGTGCCAGGGACCGTTTTGCAAGGAAAAAAAAGATCGGAGGACTGAAGTGTAAAGAAAAAGGATCTAAAAATTAATTATAGGGACCTATTCGTAAATAAAAAGGACCTTTTTATAAAGAAAAGGACTGAATAATAAATAAAAAGGATCTATTCGTAAAATAAAGGACTAATTCGTAAATAAAAAGGACCTATTTGTGAACAAAAAGGCCCTAATGGTGAAAATAAAGGACTGAAGTAAAAAAAAAAATTCGGTTTGGGCCAGCGTGGTCTGGGCTTGGCCGAATTTAAGAGAAAAAAAAAAAAGAGTTTGGGCCGAGGTACTAGGCCCATTTCAGAAATTTGGTTTCAAATCCATTTTTATTAAGAATGTAATTAATAAATAAGTAACTTAACCAAATAAATTAACTCTTAGACTTCAATTAATAAACTCAAATTTATATTCCAATAATAACTTAAATTTCTTATTATATAATAAGTAAAATATTAAAAGAAATTATTTAAAATAAACATAAATTGATTACTTATTAATACTTAAATAATAATAAAGAAATATTAGGAATAATATTATGAAAATAAAACTATTTAATTAATTAATTAAATGGAAGAAGTAAATAAATAAAATAAATAATTAAGTTAATGAAATTATCTTTTAAGTTATAATTAATAATTTTCTGATTTTGGATTCTTAATTTATATTTCGTTAATAATTTAATTTTTTTTTTCTACATGTTTATATATTAAAAGTAAGTATTTAAATTTATTAAATTGATTAGTTGTTAATAATTAATTAATAATAAAGAAAAAAATATTAAGATTAATATTATAAATATAAAACTATTTAATTAAATACTTATTTAAAAATAAAAGAAGCAAATAAATAAATTAAATAATTAAGAAAACAAATTAATTAAAGATAAATCAAAATAAATCAAAATAAATTATAATAAATTCTAATAAAATGAAATTAATTTAAATAAAATAAATTAAAATAAAATAAATAAATAAATAAAGATAATAATAGTTAATAATTAAATTATTGAAAACACAAGCAATTACTATAAAAATTTCATAGAAAACTCAGTCAGTCTGGTAGTTTAAGCCGGACCATCCTTTTTAAATAAATAACCGTTAGTTAATTAATAACGGTCTTTATTAATTACAGGGGATTGAACACAGGAGACGACTAATCCGAATACAGGTGCAGATACGTGGATTTTTATAGAAATCCAGTCCTGGTAACTTTACATTTATGTATGGCATGCTGATTCCGTTGAATGCATTATACAGTAATCATGTAGATTTAGGAACAGATATTACAACTCAAAAACTCATGTTGAAAAGATCTCCTTTGTTAAAATGGTTATACAGCCAGGCAAGTTTGCATATTCTTCTTGTTATGGATGAGCTGAGTTGTACCAGCTCAATTTAATCTTGCTTGAAAATGGAAACTGTGATTGTGCATGACTGAGAAATGATATGGTAATGATTCACATCACGACTGTCTAAAGGGCAGTGTGATGTACTGAAATGATAATCAAGGCCACTCTCCGGAGTCGGTAGGCCACCGGCTTCGGCCAGTTCGGTAGCGCTATTAGAATATGGAATTCCCTACTGTGCCATGGGAAAAGGATGCGTCCTTACTGTGCCCATGTAGCAAGGGAAAGGTCTCTTACTGTGCCCAGTCGGTTGGGAATGGAGACCTGAGTGTGTTTTTGGTGTCATACTGTTATGAAAAGGATATGATAAGACTGGAATGATATGCTTACTGATTTGGAATTCCCTCACGTACCCAGAGTTAGGGATACGTCCCTCACGTGCTCTTGGATTAGGGAAAATGTCTTGCTCTTGATTCAATTGTGTGCATGTTCATGGAAAATGGTTATAATGGAATCGATCTTGATAAGCAACTTGTTATGAAACTGGTTAATTATTTTGCATACGCATCTCATGTATAATTTGACTAATCTAGTTATTTAAATGGTTTATAAGTTATATATTCATTTTGATTATTATGGGTGTTACTTCCGGGCTAAGATTTCGACTAGAAATCCACGTCTGGAACTAAAACCCGCACTGAGAATTTTATTCTCATTTCGTATTTGTTTTGCATGTTCTCCGGCGGATGGGGGTTCCAGAGGACGTGTTGCTTACCTATAAAGACTGCATCTAGTGGATTTGTAACGGGAACGGAGATTACCTTTACATGGTTAACTTGTGGTTAGGTTTTGTTATAATGTAATAGAACATAATGTTAGGTGATGTAAATATTGCTAGGTGTGCTTTTAGGATCGACTGTGTGTCGATACATTTGTTTGTGAATTATTTTGTTTAAACTTTTGACTTGATGATATTTGATTATATTATCAGGAAAAAAAAAAAACTTATTGTTAGTTTTAGGTTTAGTTTCCAGGTTAAGCCTTACGAAAGTACAATTATCTGTACTTTCGTGGCAGGAGCTGTCATGTCTGGCTGCGGGATGTGACATTATTATTCAATAATTTAAACCAATTATTATTATGACTTTCTTTTAGTGAAATTCATTCAATATACGTTCGAACTGCTTATAGTACTTAATTTCAAGTTAATTTTGTGTATCTTGACGATACACAATACACGATACAATACTAAATACAATGACATACAATATAATTTACGATGTTAAAACTAAAGTAATAGCTAGGTAGCAACTTTTGTCTTACCATTTTAGTATAAAAAATAATGCGCTAGACTTTCTTGCAAATACAAAACTATGGTTATGATACACAATTCACTGTACTAATACAAGATAAAATTTAGATTTTAATGGATCTTATTAATGTTCTATTGTTATAAAATAAATATCAATTTTGTGTAATTATGCGCTAGACTTACTTCACTTGTAAGTATAAAAAAGTTTCCAAAACATATATTTAACTTTTTTTTTTAGATGCTTAAATTTTGGACCTACCATGCAATTATGTCCCCCCTATTTTTAAATCCTGCCTCCGCCCCTGAAATTAGAGATATGTCACTCTCACTCCCATAAATATCGTTCTTTCTAAATATTCCCAAAATACACACAAAAATGCCAACCAAATCTAATTTAGATTGGTCTTAGACATCTTGGTTTCTAAGCCCAGTAAGACAAAATATTGTAATCAGAAACTTTTTAATCAGGTCAATGAGTCATGAGAATTCAGACAATAGTACGATAACAAATTGAACTGGTTTGGCCGAGATTATACCACTCACAAACAATAAATTGGCAAAACTTCACTCTTCAAGTGATGAGATGTATAATCAGGAGTACAAATAATCTCTACTCGGTCGAGCCCTAATAACACTTCCCGTCAGAATATGCTCCTAGTTTTTCTCTATATATTATCAATATTAATGTTAAAGTGTCTTCCAGGGAAGTTAAAAAAAAAAAAGAAAATGACGAAAATTATTTATCACGAGCCTTAAAACCCAGCCATGGACTGGACCCTTATCGGCCTGATTTCGGCCCTGATCCCAGAAGTTGGATATCTTGGAATATATCAATAGTGTTTTAGTTCCACATCATTCCTGTCATCATACATGTACCAGTGACAATTTTAAGAATCATGTATTCACTTAATGTCCATTTGCTATCATCTAGCTCAAAACAAGACATGGAAGGTGATAAAAAAACATCACAATCTTTTACAGAAACGGCTAGAATTTTCTACAGACAACTAATCAATCAAGCGCATTCAATCTGAATGATTGCTGAGGTTACAGGATTTAAAGAGGATCAAGGGAGCCCACAGATAGTCCCCCCCTTAATATGAATTAACCAAATACATAACTCATAATTTTAATTGTGCATCTCTCATATCTTCTCTGAGTTCTCTCATTGAGTTAAAATTGCACATTAATTAGTGGCTACAAGCAATGGGAGGGATTATATGGGAAGAGGAGTTGAAACCATGCCTGGCCATGGTTGTATCACAGTTCATATATTCTCTCATGACAATCTTGGCCAAAAAAGCATTCAACCATGGCCTCAGCCCCATGGTTTTTGTGGTCTACAGGCATAGCATAGCTACTCTTTTACTCTTCCCTGCCGCTTTCATAGCTAAGAGGTTCCCTCTCTCTCTCTCTCTCTCTCTCTCTCTCCTTCAAAGTAATTTTCTAAAAATTGTTTTGGTGTTATTGTGCTTGTATATAAGTATACCTAAATTCTGCATATATAATACCCCAAAGGTAAATAATTATACTAGTTAGAAACAGCTTTTTTTTAAATTGATTGAAATGGGGGTGGAAAGGTAGCATTAATCAAACATGTGCATATTCTTAGGATGAAGCAGTGTAGAATATCCCCAGTTTATGAACCATATATCATTATATTGAGCACCAATTTTACCAAACAACCACTGAATTCGATTATGCAGTCTTGGTTCAGAAAATATTATTATTAATATAAATTATTGTTTGGTATAATTAAGGGGCAAGGTTAAGGATATGGCTCCAGGATTAGCAGGGTTCAGCTGGATTCTTCTCGGTTCCCTTGTTGGGTAAAGCTTTTCGATGCTCTTAGGATTTGTATATAGAATGGCTTTATTTCTTTTAGACAAAAACTATTTTTTTTTTCACCTGTTGATACGTTCAAGTGTGCCAATTATTTAATTACATGGATCATATTTGATCAATTGATCTAATAAATCTTTTCCCTTCTCAAGTTTGAAGTAATCCAAATGAGTTTAAAATTACAACCGTGCCATCGGAATATGAATTTATAGTAGGGAATGATTACCCAAATAGTATGTTTATGATTAAGAACATTTCACAAGAAATAACAATATTTTCTTTTTGTCAGCAAACAGTCATCTAGGTTTTCAAAAGTAAGCTTTAAATTATACACAATGTCACAAATAAATTGCTCTAGCTTAGTTCGTTACAGTAATATTTTAGGTGTGGAAGATACAAATTTTGTTTGACTAGTTTATTTCAATTGGATATTCAATAGAGTGCTCCATTTCTTTAGAACAAACTAAAAAAAATATTGTTACGGAATATAAAGATAACATTTCTTACTTTTTTTTTTGGTACCGAAAACAAACAGAATAACAGCTGATCAGATGTTATTTTATCATGGCATTGACTTATCCTCTTCAACTATGGCAATGACAATGATGAACTCTATCCCAGCCATCACATTTGTCATGGGAGCATCTCTTGGGTAAGTCATTTGCATTTCTTTTTACTTTCCTTAAAAGTTAAGCACACTTAACGGTTTAGCCAGTTATTGTGATTGCGCATGTATTATGATGGATGTTTTTATTTCTTAATTTCGAGGTCTTAAACTTAATTTATATATAATTTTGTGCTATGTATATGTGACCCCAATGATCATTTCTAGTTTCACTTGTATTCGACAAATTTGTTATATTCAAATTAAAGAAAAAGAACGTTCTTCTCAAATAATATATTTTTTTCCAATACAGATTGGAAAAGGTAGACTTAAGAAGCCTTAGAACCGTGGCAAAAATTGGCGGTACAGTAATTTGCGTTGGTGGAGCTGTAGGCATGATATTCCTAAAAGGTCCAAAGATATTAAACATGTCACCTCAAGAAGTGACTCTTAAGATATTATCAAGTGACTTGTTGATGAACAAATGGATCCTTGGTGGATTTTGTTTACTAGGGGCTCATTCCTGTTGGTCGCTTTGGCTGATCTTACAGGTAATACATAGTTAATGAACTGCCAAATATGATTTAGTAACCCCAAAATCCTTATACATGGCTTAGGCTTTTCCTAATTTAGCAGAATCGGTTTAATGCTTCGGACTAGAATATCAGCAAGCAAAATTTTATTTTTAATTTTTAACTCGATAATTTGGAAGTGGTATAGATTCAAAATTAAGCATGACTCATAAACCAAATACTGAACTATTATTTCTGCCAACGTAGGTGCAAATGTGCAAATACACTGACCCATTATTGGTGGCGACCTGGACAAGTTTTCTAGCTGCATCTGAGGCTGCTATAATTACATATTTCACAGTGCCGCAACTGAGTCATTGGAAAATTACTTCGTCTGACGAACTCATCCCATGCTTGTTTGCAGTAAGTGCTAACATCTTATATAGGTAATCCTTCATCAAATTGAGTACTTAATTTGAAAATCAGACAGATCAACAATTGGCATATGAGTAGCTTGAACAAAACCTTCAACCGACTGTTGCCAGAAATTATGAACTAATTTTCATATATTGTGTAAAATGCTGCAACTTTATAGATATACTTCATAGAGAGGAACATGCAAAGTTACTAAATGGCAAAAACTTAAAATTTCTAATTAAATAAATCTCGTTTTGGTAAAGTTCAGACTTATCGCCAATTAAAATTTCTATTAATTAAGAAAACAAAAGGATTCGTCAAAATAAAAAAAAAAATAGAGAAAAGTAAAGGACATGATAAAACGAATACTAGAATGACAAATTAAATGTCAAATTACAGGGTATCTTCGGCTCAGGAATAACTTTCTATCTCCAATCATGGTGCATATCAAAAAGGGGTCCACTTTATTCAGCCATGTTTTCTCCACTCTCCACTCTAATCACTATAGTATTAGCTTCAATTATGCTTCATGAAGAATTTTACATTGGAAGGTAGCAGACATTTCTACTTCCTATTAATTGAATTGGTTCATGTTATCTGTTAAACAATTTCATTAATGTATTCTTTTTTTAGAAGCAGTAAAGTTAATTGATAATTGATATATTTGTCGGTCTGAAAATTTACGGTTGAATGCTCATAGCTTAGAAGCTTAAATACCTAAGCATGAACTGATAACCCTGACATGACATAGGCACGAGATTGTCCAATCAATAAGCACACACTTAATATATACGTAATCTTGGATTGGCATTGTTAAAATTCTGATCATATAGAGACAAATTCTCAAGTCAAAGTAATTTATTAATTCCCCTGCTTGTTTAAAAAAAGAGTTATTAATTCAATTTACTTTTCTTACAGCTTAATCTGTGCAATTGTAATAATTGGTGGCTTGTACATAGTACTATGGGGTAAAGCAGAGGAAGTCAAGACAAAGGAGGACACATGCTCAGCTATTCATACAAGAGGAATAAATATATCAATAGATTCTCAAGCGGATTATTCAGGAAATACTACTGAAGAGCCACTTTTACATAACAAGTAGCAGACAAAATTGAATCAATTTGCAATTAGTCCACGTTCCACAATGAATCATTCACTGGTAGAGCACTTAAAGTGTCTAAGTCTTATATACTAATGCTACACCATATATTCTGTACAGATTGACTTCAAATTAATAGGCTATATATATGTTTGAATTAATAAGTGACAGCGTTTATTTGGATCAGCGACTATATTGTGTGCAGATAGCTGTCCATAATACTCCTTAAACTCATTGTCATCAAATCCAATTGAAATTTAAAAAATAATTTTCAATATTCTTTCCCCTATTAATATTATTATTATTTTTTTTTGCTTCACTATTAAACATTAATACCTACAATTCTTAATAAATGATGAGTTATTTATAGATGTCTGGCATTATTAATTACCAACTTTGTAACAAGGGTTTGATTATTACCAAGTAATATTCGAATTTACTTAGTTTCCTATTCTCTTGGTGGTATTAATAAGGAAAAATTAGATCTATGCCACTCTAAAACTGCAAAATTAAAAAAAAATGCCACCTAAAATTAATTCTTTGAAAAATTAGTTCTAGAGAGGGGTGATTTATACACTAAAAGTGGTAAAATTCTAATTTTATTAAATTTGGGGTGGCATATTTTAAAAAGTTAATTTTGAAGTGGCATTTTTTCTAATTTCACAGTTTTCGAGTGGCATAAATCTAATTTTCCCTAATAATAATTAATTAAACAGTGCTGATAAGTGCAATCAAACTTTTGAGCAATCAAGCAATCAGAACCTAAAAATGGAAAGAACGCGCTTCCGAAAATAGAAACCAGACTAGCGCTCCCAGGCGCATCCCCTCCACTCACCCTCCCCCTGTTCCCACGCGCCTCCCCTCCCCCCGTTAACTTTCCCCTCCGCGCACCCTCCCCTCCGGATCTGCTCCCACGCACCTCGCCTCCTCTCACCCTTCCCTCCGCTCCCACCTCGCCTCCTCTCGCGCCTCTGTTCGCTCCTCCATGACTCCCTGCACACCTTTACATCTCCATGTTTTATTTTCCTATATCCATCAATGAACCAAGCAAGATACTCCCTCGTACATGTTATGTACTCCATTGTACTGTGTTTTATTACTCCCTAATAAAAGGTACATAAAGAGTTATTATTTACTCCCTCTTGCTAATTTAATTACTCCTCTGTACATGTTATTTAACTTACTCCCTTCGACTATTTAACTTACTCCCATGTATTCGTTATTTACTCCCTTATAACATATTAGTTACTCCTCAATAGTACGTTGATATAAAACTTATTAGTTACTCCATTATGTTTAATAAAGTACACCATTATATTTTTTTAGTTACTCCTTTACTGAAAATTGTAAGATCAGAAGGAGATTAATAATGGAGAAAGGTATAAAAAAGATACACAAAGAGTTATTATTTACTCCCTCTTGCTAATTTAATTACTCCTCTGTACATGTTATTTACTCATTTTTTGTGTTTAATTACTCCCTAATAAAAGATACAAAAAAAGCTATTACTTACTCTCTTATTCTTACTAAATACTCTCTCTTACTATTTTAGTTACTCCCCTGTATTTTTTATTTACTCCCTTTATTGTGTTTAATTACTCCCTAATATAAATACACAAAGAATTATTATTTGCTCCCTTATTCTTGATATATAATCCCTTCGACTATTTAACTTACTCCCATGTATTCGTTATTTACTCTCTTATAAAATGTTAGTTACTCCTCAATAGTAGGTTCATATAAAACTTATTAGTTACTCCAATATGTAATTTGAGATAAAAGTTACTAAAATAACTGATACAAGTATTTCAAACAAGTGTTAATATACTCCCTCCATCCTGTTAATCTACTCCCTAGTTTAATATAACTGATACAAGTATTTCAAACAATATTACAACCAACATATCAAAGTATCAAAATACCCATTACAATTGTATATCAACAAACATATTAAAGTACCAATTCCAAAGTATATCAACACAAATATAAAAAGCTTCATGCAACAACAAATTGTTTAATTTGCAGGTAATTCAATCTTCACATCATTAGACCTGTCAAACATCAAGTTGTAGGCAACAACAAATTTGTCACCTTCAATGCAAATCTGCAAAAACAAAAAGAACAATTTATTAGAAATTTGTACCCATTTTAAATAATATACTCCCTCTATCATATTAATACACTCCCTCTATCATTTTAATATACTCCCTACTTTTAAACAATGTACTCCCCACTTTTAAACAGTATACTACCTGAAAAAACATATTCAGTACCTTGTCCAAACAATGTACTCCACATATCATATTAATATACTCCCTCTATCATCCTAATATACTCCCCACTTTTAGACAGTATGCTCCCTGGAAAAACAAATTTACTACCTTGTCCAAACAATGTACTCCCTATATCATATTAATATACTCCCTCTATCATCGTAATATACTCCCCACTTTTAAACAGTATACTCCATGAAAAAACAAATTCAGTCCTTTGTCCAAACAATATACTCCCCATATCATATTAATATACTCCCTCTATCATCGTAATATACTCTCCACTGTTAAACAGTATACTCCCTGGAAAAACATATTCAGTCTTTTGTCCAAGCAACGTACTCCCCTTATCATATTAATATACTCCCTCTATCATCTTAATATACTCCCAACTAGAAAAATGTATTACTATATAAATGATTTACCTTTGTTTCTGGCACTGGAATTGACTTCAATTTGCATACAAGAATCCTCAGTATGATAAGGCCACTGTCCTCTGGTTTCGATTGATGCGGCAGGCTAGGAATTGCAAAAATCCTGAAGTGAAAAAGCAAAAGTTATTAACCTCATCATAATATAAACAAATCAAATGTATAAAGTTTGTAAAACTGGTGATACTCACCTAAAGTTTGTAAAACTGGTGAATTAACAAACGCATTCCAGATGATCACCGTAACATAGTCCGATCTGACTTGAAATCACACAGATTAACATCAAAAAACGATTGGTCAATCAAAAACTGATCTAACGCAAAAGTTGATCATAAAAATACAGATCCACAACAATATCTGATCAATTGAGGGACATGAAACTACAATCCATACACAAATCGATTGATCCAGCTCAAAAGGTACATTAAAATAAAAAAATCAAACAAGAAAGGAAACATAATTACCTAAACTTTGTAGAACTGATGAATTAAGAGCACGCAGTCCAGTTCATCGCCGGAAATCGACATAAAATAGCCCGATCTGAGTAAAAATCGCACAAAATTAACCAATTCATAAATTCTCAAGATAAAAGTCAGATCTGCAACGAGAGACAGAAAGAGAGAGAGAGAGAGATCCGATTTGATAAAAAAGTTACATACCTTGCTTGAGATAGACAGAGATCAATGAAGGTTTTCGTAGAGAGAGAAAGATTCGTAGAGAGAGAAAGAGCGATGATGGTTTTCGTAGAGAGAGAAAGAGAGAAACGGTTTCGGAAGTTTTTTCGGAGAGAGACGAAGAAACTGTTTTATATGGAAGCGCTCGATTTGATTTTGAAATGGCGCGTGCAACTCACGTGATTTACGGGATGCCAAAAAAATCACGTGTCAAATATGGAAGGCGCTGGCGCTGATTGTTTGATTGTCTGTAGGATTGATTGTCTTAAGCATTTTCCTTAATTAAATGCAATAGTTGTGGCGATCACCACCTAATCTTCAAAATAAATAAATAAAATAACTTGAGCAAAAGGGATGAATATGCAGAGCACAGAATGAGTAGGATAACAACATAGGTGATAATACATAGTGATACTGATACATTTCTTTCTTCCTTTTCTATCTTTGTTTTTAGTTTCAACTTATCTCGGGAAAAAAAATGAAAAAAGAAAAAACATAGGTGATAATATATACAGGAACAAGTTGAATTTCTCATAATATTTTCAGTATATGTAAGAAATAAACAAAATCAATTAACATTAACTAGCATAAGTTCAGTTGAATTTAATGTCCAAGTGCATCAAGATATATTTTTTTTTCAGGACATATAAATATTATGATTGCAGGTATTCCATCTCGGATGGCTTTTGATAAAAAAGAAAATGATTGACCTGTTCATATAATCATCAAATCAATCATCAAAAAATGTATATGTTGGTTCTATTGTTTTTTCGAAATTTATTGTCCTAATTTATGCTTCTATCTAATTTGGTCTGGCAACCATGTGCATGTCAGACATACATTATGAGGTACTGTTAATGATTGGAGCAAATTGGGGGACAAAATTCGTAGCATTCTATCAACACAGATGGACAAATATCTCGTTGGTTCTGGTGGGCCAACATTTGACCCAATGATCATATATCATCATTCATCATGCCTTTCAAGCTCTTTATTTTTTCAAATTTCCTTTCGAAACCAAAAACTTTCTGAGGATACGATTAATTCTCCTGGGTAGTGGCGTCCTCTATGCACTATGCCCCCATTTAATAAAAATAGTGATACCACCTCTGATCTAATCCAATAGTCAATTTTAAGTATTACTTTTCTGGAGAATTTATTCTGGCAGTTGAATCCTTCGTGAGATATTTTGCGGTTTCTGCCAAGAAACTTTGTCGTTGCAAATAGTAATTGGTATTCAGAACAATTTTAAGTTTCATAAATCTACCTATTTATTCTGGCAAGTTCTTTTATGATTCATTACATTTAAAATTGTAAATGTTTTAGATTATGTTATGCACTATTATTCTACAACTTATTATTTCAATTTACAAAAGTAATCAACTTTTTCTTAACATTGTCTCAATTTAGGTAAACAAATTTAAGCACAACTCATTTGTATGTACAAAATGTTGTTATGTACGGGATAGCTGATAGCTTAATTTTCTAATCTGAATGTTCAAAATGTTGTTACGTTTAATAAAATAATAAATTCCAGCAAATTTTAATATCAAGGAAAGATCAGATCAAACCTCTACAAAACAGGTAGATAGCAGCAAACAAGTGATAGTAAAAACCAAAAATCTCGGCACAATTAGTTTCAAAAATCTAACCTATAACTCAAATTTAGTGTAATTTATGTATAGAATAATTGCTTATATTTCTAATCTGAATTTTCAAAATCGTTGCTAGATAATTAATCTCAGCACATTTAATATCTAGGAAAGAGCAGATCAAACTCCTACTGAACAGGTAATAAACAGGGGCAAGTGATAGTAAAAATCTAATATAAATCTCAATTATTAAGCATACGTACAACAACTACTAATATAGCATGTACAATGCTAACCAAACAAAAGGAACAACTCCTAAGAAGCCATCAAAGGCTAATCCATCAATTTACAAAACCAAATCACCTATAGTAAGTATCAGCTAATAGAAATCGATAAAACTCAACCCCACCTCTTGCTAGGTCTCTCTAAGGATACCCGCCTTTCCACCCACCATAGGAGTTATCCCGGCGGTTATTCCTGAATGCACAACACCCGACCGAGTATACAATCACAATGAAGACGAGGAAGATAATATTGAGCACAGCAACCTTCTTCCAGTCAGATTTGAGGTTGGCAACCACACCGGCCTTGCACGACTGGCAGTCATAGCAGAGTGTCGAGTTGTTGTTGTCCCATGTATTGCAGTCAGGATTGCTGTACGATGTTGTGGTTCCGTTTTTGGTCCACTGGGTCGGGCTCACATACACAAAGTTGCATTCTGACGGCGGCTTGCAGCATCCGGACTGTATTTAGAAAGTGAAATGGGATGTTGTTAGAAATAAGTAGAAATTATGGTTTTAATCACTAATGGTACAAGATATAGAGTGTTCAATTTGTATATATTATTGAGTAGAATTGAAGAAGATTGATGTGGAGACAAGACTGGATGGGAAAAGAACCTTGGGCTGGTTAAGTCTTACTAGATTTAAAGAAATTCACTGAACAGTTTCTTCCTATTAGATTTAGTTTATTAGGCCTTCAGGAACTAATTACTTATTCTACCCATGAGGATATAAGAAAACTGGAGTTCTGATACAAATTTAGGAATGATTAATTAACAATATATGACCAGGACAATTAACTAGGACCAGATCGAGTCAATTAATAAATTATTAATAACAGTATCTAGACATTTATAATATCAGAAACAGTGGTATTGATATTAAAAAAATTACCTTAAAAATAGTAAAAGTTTCTACAAGAAACAAGACTAAAGAATCAAGAAATCGTGTTACCTGAATTGGAGAGAGATTGTCTTGGTAGAACTGCTGGTAGGTCTCGGTCTTCTCCTCCAAACTCTGACAAACCTTTGAATCAACCAAACAGCTCCTAATTTTGTTCCAGTTCTTAGTACTATTGACTCTCTTCTGCAACCAATTGGAGTAATCTCCCAATCGGTACTCCTTGTACCCTCTTCCCGACACGGTCTCACCCGCTCCTTTGTTGGTCACGACGAAGGCGAAGATGGTGAAGCAAAAGAGAAGAAGGATCAAGATGAACATGACGAAGAGGTAAATCCAGAGAAGCCATGTTACACGACAGCACGCCCCGATGAGACCAGCGAGAGAGACGAGCAGGAGGAAGACGCCAATGGCGATCAAGGGGTCTTGGAGGAACTTCTCGCACTCAGTCGCTTGGTTGGAGTGCGTCTTCAACCATATCCCTCCACCGAGAATCGGAATGGAGAGGAGGAAGGTGAGGAAGTTGAGAATACCCACAAGGTTGTTGCTCAGCCGAAACGCCATTGTTGGGTCGAAGAAAAGCTCTAGAGAAAGAGAGAAGAGAAGAGAAGAGGCGTGAAGAAATTGAGTGGAGATGGGTTTGGTTAGATACTTAGATTGATGAGGTTGGTTCTTATAAGGATAGAAAGGCGCGTGCGAGTTGTTATTTGTTTCTAAATTCTAATTATTTTTACTCGGTTGGTATATGTGGATTTGAAAAATTGATAAAGGTGTTTGTGTTTTTAGTAAAAACAAAGAATTGAGAAAGTTCTTCCGCTTTTCCTTTGGTGTCCTTTTTATATCAACTTTCTTTTTAGTATGGAGTAAGGAGTGTCGCTTTCCTATTTTAATTGTTTTCTTTTTTTTTTTCTCGTTGGGTTGGAAACTTTGAATATTACGATTTAGGAAGGGGTTGATTGGGATTTGGGGCAGGTGAGAGTCTCCACGCGCATAGACCGAGCAGTACTGCGCCTTCTCAGCAAACGCCTCTTGCTCTCGGACTCTACAAAGTCGCTTGATTTATTGTGGCAGACACAATATTTCTATATGTGAAGCGAATGGATTTCGTTAAATATAGAATATACAAACTGCAAAACATGTGTTTAGCTTTGCAAGGCAACAAATATCTTTGTTGATGTTATGTCAGTGACTCGTTACATTGTATGACATTGGACTTGACTCACTCAAATGAATTAGATCTGAATATATTTATTTCTTTATATTTTGATTGAGTGTAAGATCATTTCCTTATTTTTATTTTTCTATTTCTTTATTTGTTGTTAAAGTAGCATTGACTGATTGCCGCGTGTTAAGTTACGACCGAAACAAAGGTTACGTAAAAAATTTGTTTGACTCTCGTATAATAAAATGGTTATTATTTTACTTCCTTATTTTCAGATATGGTGTAAAACTATTTCTTTATTTGAAAATAATATTGACATGGTAACCATACGTGTCCTCTCAGGAAAGAAAGTGAGATTTGGATAGTTTAGAAAAATTTTCCAAAATGAAGAAAACATCAATGATTTGTGTCCACTGGTAATGGTCGGTTATCTTTGATTGAATCATACAATTCTTAGATCGCCAAGTCAGTATTATTTATTTTTGGTACTGTCATCGGATGTATTAATATATTTGTAATTATTTTGGATATTTTGTATTAGACTAATTTTTCAGTTGGACTTGACTCCGATCAATCACAATCATTTATAATTTAAAAAAAGCTCTGAATTCTGACCGCATTTAAAAAATTAATCTAGTACAAAAATTGCTTAATTAATTTTATATTACATGGTATAGAATGTGCAATTCGAACGATGAAGCAAGACTAATTTAATGAAAAAAACAAATAAGTTATTTCTGATTAATAGCATGATTTATGACGCACCAGATGCTTTGCTGATTTGGCATTTTTCTACGGATTCTCAACTCAGAAACCAATATTTTGTTCTACACTATTCGGCCAACTCCCGCAACATGATTCTTATAGTGCTGGATTGTTTTCCAAATTGTTATTATTGCTTCGGCTTTGCAAAATAAAAGTGTGGATCATGTCATACCACATATGATGTGGCGCAACTGAAATCAACAGCTGGATTTTTTTTTTTTTTTTTTTTTTTGAATCAACAACTGGAATCAACAGCTGGATTACTAACCCAGCATCTTTCTCCACATCAAAGTCAAATCCTGGCAAATTTGGCAGAAAATTCATTTCCTAAAATACGGATTATATGAACTGGATATCAAGTTACAAATTAGTTTATCGTCTAATATACGTTTTCTGCATTTAATGAAGATACACTTGTGAAAAACCCTGTCTCACCTATTGCAGGAAAATGACTTCACAAAAACAATTTGTATGTCACCCTACGTAACGATACAATTTATTTTGGTTTTAAAATTTCAAAATTACGATTACTCAGTCTTTCCCCTTCCATATGCATAATTACTGCTTAATTCAAATAAAAATATTATGAGTTGAAATCATGAATCTTAAAAGGTTATTTTGATTGTATCGCCACCGTTCTTAATCCGTTTATTGTTTGATATAGCATATAGCCGACTAGCCGTGTTTCTCGTACATATTTAATTTGCTTTTTTTTTTTTGTTTCTGCCCATAAGTTAAAAGTACAAGCTGTTGCTTCAAATTTAAGTAGGGTACAGTTTCATTAATTCTATGATCTTTTTGTTTGAAAGCATATACTATTCCCTAGCCTATGAAGTAAAGAAAATATATGACCAGTCAAAGAGGAAATTTAACAACAAACACTTATTATTTTGTAAAATCTGATTTTTGATCAAGAATATATTAAGGAAAAGCTACGACTTTATGCAACAGATTACAAAATTTGTAAATCCAGCTTTTAAACATGAGGAAACACATGATCCTACTAGAACTTGTACTTTTGCAATTGAGGTCAGACAGTTTGAATAATCAGATTCTTAATGCAAAAATAGGCTGTATCATTGATCAAAGAATCTGAAACTGAGATTTATACCTATTATTCACAAAGGACTCTAAGATTAACACCATAATTGCTATATTACGTTCGGTAAGTCAAAATCTCAATCTTCATTTTGACATATTTGTAAACATCCCCGGTATGCATGGATGATCAAAGACACAAATTTTCACTATGTCCAGAGATAAGAAACAAGATACTAATTGCCCCTTTTCTGTGCAATTATGTACAAGCCTAAGTCTCAATACTGCCATCCCCCGAATTAATTCGGATTCTGCATGCTTCGAAGCACTGATTTTCCTTCTCAACATGACTACGCACACGAGCACAATTAAGACTACAGTCACCGCAACCAGTCAACCACCTTATGGGCCATTTGGTTAGAGCGGAATAACATAGTCTCAGTACAGAATAGGCTGCTTAATTGGGCCTATTCATGGATGATTGGATTGCTGTGGCCTGTGGACTCAATGCGGAGTCAACATTGTTCATGAAAAACTGCTAAGCTGCTTCACTTGAACAGTTGAACTGAGTCGATATTTTCTGTTTTCCTTTTTTTTTTTTTATAGATAGCCACTTTCTAGTAAATCAAAGGAAAAAAAAAAAAAGGAAGTACTTATGTGGCACCTATTATGATTTGGAAATTTGCCAGAACATCCAACGCAATCACTTGTCATTTTTTTGTCCTCTTCGTTCGATCTGCTCAAGATAAATGTATCCAACACAGACAACACGGATGGAAGCGTGCCAAGATTTGTGCGAAAACATTTTCATACAGTGGCCCAGCTGCCCCAGGTTACAACTTATAAGCAAGTCAAGGGCCCAACCAAAGCCCAATTAAATTGAACATGAAGATGAGTCCTAAATCCTAAACTAATTTTTCTTGTTTCAATTTAGTGAGAGATCTACACATAGCAATCTAAACTGACAGTGATATTCATGAGACGGTTGATCCGGTGTCCATCCATGAAAGGTGACAGTTGCATTGTTGCACCAATCGTTTGACAACTGAGTCCAGTGGACTGCTGTCCGATTGAATGAGATAATAGATTTTAAGGAATGGGCAGTTCTCTCGGATTCACAGCCTATTCCAGACAAGTACTGATCTGTAAAATGCAACATCTTGAGAAATCAGTAAATCATAGACTTCACATTTTAATAGCTATTTTCTTAGAATTTAAAATATTGTAGTTTATGCTTCGATAATGTTACCGAATCAAATTGCATTATTATAAACATTATTTTTTTTGTCGGATCAATTAAAAATTTTTAAAATGCAAATATTGCTGGGATGGGGATCATGGCAGATAAGCGAGCATGAAATAAAGTCAGGAACGTGTTCTGCATTTTAAACTTTATGTTTAGAATTTTACACAGGATCCCCCATTGTTTACAACTAATTAGTTTCTTTTGTTCTTGTCACCTTTTTGTTGCAACGTTTGTCTCATTCTTCTATATTATACAATGAACATTTGTTAGATTATGTTTGTTATCACATTTCATTTGCAGACAGCCAGGGACGAAGCAATTAAGAGGCAAGGGGTGCCTAACCTTATTTTTCTAAAATTAACATCCATATGTTAATTTCACTATTCGTTCAGAACTTAGAAATAAAAGTGTTCATGCTTAATTTAGTGGAAGTGCCTATGCTTTTAATTTTGTCCTTCATTTTTTGTGCCTCAGAAGACAATGCATCATGACACTACAACAAAAATATATTTGGAGATATTCCTTTAGAGGCGGTTTTTAGTAAACTCGTTTCTAAACATTTTTGCCAAAAAAACAAAAATGGCGGTAGCCCATTAGAGACAGTTTTATTAAATAACAGTCTCTAAAAATCACATTATTAGAGACGATTTTTAATAAAAAATAGCGTCTAAAAATAAACGTTTTTTCTGTATTTTTTTTACTTTTTTATAGACGGTTTTTACAAATAACAGCATCTAAAAATAACAAGTAATAGAGACGGTTTTTTGCAAAAAAACAACCTCTAAAAATAAACGTTTTTTTTGCATCTTTTTAGAGACGGTTTTTACAAAAAAACAGCCTCTAAAAATAACCAGTAATAGAGACGGTTTTTTGCTAAAAACAACCTCTAAAAATAAAATCCTTTTTCTGGATTTTTTGCACCTTTTTAAAGACGCTTTTTTTTATTAAAAACCACCTCTAAAAATGAACAGATTTTTTATACCCTTCTTTCTTCTTCCCAATTCGACATTTTGCTAAGTACTCATCTCTCTCTCTCTCCGATCACTCACAGCTCTCTCTCTCTCTATCGTTCGAACTCGACTGCGCCGAAACCGCCGAACTTGATCTCCTTTCCGACATCTCCTCGCCTCTCCTCTCCGACTCCACTGTCGAAACCGCCGAACTCGATCTCCTCTCCGACGTCTCCTCGCCTCTCCTCTCCGACTTCACGCCATTTTTAAAGACGGTTTATTAGTATTTTTAGCACCACCTATTTTTACTAACTGTGCCAAACCGTCTCTAAAAACACTTAAAAAACAGCCTCTAAAGACTTTATATGACGTCAGTGGCGAAGCCACGGTACTTTTGGTGGGTCCATGGACCCACCTGGAAAAAAAAATTTACATGCAACTTAATACGATTTGTAAATAAAACAAATATATAAGAAGTTAGGGACCCATCTCAAAAATTTGAAGGACCCAGCTGGACATGTCATGTTTGATTTGAATTGTGTAACGACTCCTAAAATATCGCAGATAGATTCATGTCGTATTCGTCCTAATGAATCGTCTTCTTTTTTCCTCCGCAATGAATCTTATTAAGATAAAAACTTATAATAAAATAGAGAATTTTTGGATGAATGATCATTGACTATTGGATTATTATATTATTAATTGGATATATTATTCTAGATCTTATGTTGTTATTATAATAGATGTTTAATTTCTCATGTTTATTTATGTGATATTATTTTAGAGTTGTTTATGTGATATTAATTATTATACTATGTCTATATTAAATGCAAGGTTTTAAAATGTAATTTGTGTGGTTTAGCGGTTGGGTGGTGATATAGCGTTTACCGGTAATAAAACGGTTGTATAACGATATAACGGTGATAAAACGAATAAAACTGTTGTGCGATATAAATGAAAATCCAGATACAACAGATAAAATAGAGTTTTTAAAAGCTTGATTTAACATTATGTCATTATCGTACAAATATTTTTTCAGTAAAAAAATTTTATGGACCCTGCTAGAGTGAAATTCTAGCTTCGCCCCTGTATGACGTTGTGTGAGATGGTTCTGGTTTTTTAACGACTTTGTATTTTCTACAAACAATATGAAATATATCACATATATATCAATTTTTTTTGGGACCCACACAAGTTGGAGAGTTACTTTAGTATTTTACATCTATTGCTCTTATTAATATGCATGTCTCGTTTTGTTCGTAAAATTAAACTTTATACAATGATTCACATGTAGCTTGATCCAGATATACAAATGTAGCAAAGTATATTTTTTATATAGTGTCTTGCTGACAATAAGATTGATTATTTGCATAGTTGAAGACATTCTTTGGTATCTCAAAACCTTAATTATTATACAATCTAAAAGCCAAGCATATGTTGCAGTTACTTGTAATAGTTTAATATGCTATTCAATAATAAAAATTCACTATTTATTACTTAGGTTTAATATATTTTATATTTTATAAAAAAATTTCTCCTGATGGATTTTTAAGTGTTATTATTGATTATATGTGAGAAAATAATATTTTTTATTTATTATATGTTTTATTTTTATATTAATTTTATTATAGTACTGATTTAATAATTTTGTTATGGTGCCCAGACTTAAAATTTGTCTGGATCCGTCCTGCGTAAGTATTGCGTATCATATGTCCTCTGCTTTTATGTATTAGAGAGGTATTGAATAGCTGCTTTCCGAGTTATTATGCATTAATTTTTTTCATTATTTTTAAAAAAATCTTTTGGACATTACATATAGAAGTTGGTACCAAGAAATTCTAGACCATTAAATGCATAACTTGAAGTAATATTACGATTTACGGATATATCAAACTTCAAAATGCATATATTTTTTATAAACCATAAAAAGTACCAATTTAATCAGACGTACCTATTCAAGACTAATCAAAAGTAGTTACCTTTGTCGGAGGAGAAACTGAGACTTATATGGGCCCCATTTTAATGCGCTTTCCTCAAAACATTGATTTGGAAATTTTAAAGGGCTTAATTAGTGATGACCTTAATATTAAAAATGACCAGCTTTTTCTGTCAAAACAATTTAGTTGAGACAACTAATGCTCTTCTCATCTCATAACAGTTACACAGGTACATATAAATGAAAAGCACGAAATGAACACAGCTAAATGGCCAGCTTATAATTAACAAAAATATAATAACAACATGACCAATTATTATTATTCAACAAGACAAGACACATTAACAAGGTCAACACATTACAACACAACACATTCTACCTCCGCGCGCAAAGACACCAAAAGCACACATTCCACAAAACACAAGGATTGCTAATTTGCTACTCGTAGTGGATGCAATTTTCTAATCCTCTCCGAACCCGACCCTAATTGGACCCATTTCCTTACCCTCGTCTCTTACCATATGAAGAACCCGATCCAGATCCAACGCCGGACCCCGCTTCTGATCCAGCGGATGACCCTGCACCAGACCCACCAGAGCTGGCAGATGAACCAGCAGATGAACCAGCCCTAGACCCGGCAGAACCGGACCCAGATCCTATTGAGATTGAGGTAGAGTTAGAGCCAGAACGAGAAATGGCACCAGCTGGGGTAGCAATCGAGCCGGAGCCAGAGCCGGAGCCAGACACAGACGTGGATCCTCCCCCAACACCGACACCTAGTCCGAGCCCCATCCCAAGGCCAACCCCAAGATCCTTCCTCGCATTCCGGCTCTCAGTAGTGACAATGGCTAAAGCCAAAGAGAAAACTAGCAGTAACTTCAGGACTGTTTTACTTGCCATTAGTATCTAGACTTGCAGAAACTAGTGTGCTGCACTGAGATCTCTACTCCTCTGTATTTGAAGAGGACAAAAGGGTAACTTGGTAGTGGTAGGTTCCTCTGAGCATGAACTGTAACTAAAAGTAAAACTAATGATAAATAGACATGCGCACCAATTGACTTTGAAGATTATCTTGGTCGGAAAGCAAAGTGGCTTTTCTTTGGGCCAGGAATTATGGCTGCAAATTAAAGGTAGTGGGGAGCTCCCATGAGGCATCAGTAATGAATCGATTTTTAGGTGCAGTTAACTCTTTGAATTCTTACGTTAAGGTTATTTTCAGATTTATCTCGATGCAGATTGTTGATTATGATTTTGAACTTAGTAATGGAGAGTGGAGACCACAGACGGATTAAATTTCATCAAAAATTATTTTCGTGATACTAACTAGCAATTATCAACCACCGATCACCTCAATGCAGACAATTGTTTTGAGTGGTTTATGATGATATATATTTAATCGGAATATCATTTGGTTAAACATTTATCTGTAGATTTAATATCAAATTTCATAATTGATGAAAAGATATTTCTTTTGATACACTACAAGAAAGATGGGCTGTAAATAGATTTTTTTTTACTAGACTTTTCTGTAAGTGTTATATCTTGATTTATTGCTAGACTTACTTAATACACTAAATCTAGTAATTTTTTTAGCAAGACTCAATTTTCTATTAATATGTCTTTAAAAATCTAACAATTCATTTTTTGATAGACTTTTTCGAATCTTGCAATATCTAATGTAGCAATATTTTGAGTCTAGCAATTTATTATTGCTACATTAGATACTGCAAGATTAGAAAAAATCTATCAAAAAATGAATTGCTAGATTTTTAAAGACATATTAATAGAAAATTGAGTCTTGCTACAAAAATTGCTAGATTTAGTGTATCAATTAAGTTTAGCAATAGATCAAGATACGACACTTATAGAAAAGTCTAGTAAATAAAATCTATCTATAGCTCATCTTTCATGTAGTGATATGACTATAAGATGATTGAAAGTAGAATATAGTAATATACCAACAAGTTTAACTCGATGTATACATATCTATCTACTAGTCAAAATTTTGGTGCTGTATATTAGAAACAGTATAGGACAGATAAATTTTTGGTACAAAGTTACGTCTAAAACTTTATCCCAACGAATACTGTTTTTAAAGTACTTGTACAAATTTGATACAGTGATAGTTTATGAAAAGAGTTCCAATGCTATAAAGTTTTTATGCCAGTACTATGCCACAAAATAATACAAGCTTATTATATTAATTTTTATATATCAAAATTTTTGAAGTCCAAATTAATGTCAAGTTCAAAAAATTGAACATCTTTATTTCAATGAGAGATGCATATATTTTTTTTTTATTTTTATCGTTCATTTCATGCTAGATAAATCAAGAAGAGAAAGTAATTATAAATTCGACCGTTTAATTATATGTATATTGTTTGCACAATACATCTAATTAATATTTAAAATTTCAACTATAAATAAAACAAAAATGCGATTTTTTGTGGTATAACAACGTCCATCTAATCATACAATCCAAAAAAAACAAAATATACGGTTATCAGTTTTGTTAGATCCTCTGTGGTGTGCGGCTTAGGTTTAGAGGGTAAACATGAGTACGATTGTAGTTGAAACAGTACTCGCTTCAGAGAAGAGTATGCATAGTTAAGGCCTCGGAAGAACATATAAACACTGCGATCTATTGGCTATTTCACCATGCGTGAGAACCTCCGTTGCTTGGAGTGTTACAGTGGGGACAAAATAAAAGTAAAAGAAAATTTCTTCATAGACACAAATTACGAATAAAGCTTTTAACCACAGCCGTCCATAATTATAATGAGTAATTATTTTAAAAAATAAACTATTATGATCAAAGTTCGATTCAGAATTTGTATCATAGACAATTTAACAAAAAAATAAAATCCGCTGCATCTGAAATAGTAGTACAAAGGCGCTCGGAAGTAAAAACAATAATATATGGCGATCCACGTGTCAGCGAATAGAAGATTAGCAATCTCTCAAGCGATCTCCGGTTATTAAAATAATTAATTAATTTCTTAGCAATTTTTTTTTCTAAAGAAGAATAGAACGGTCAATGCAAAAATATTATTTGTTTGTCTAAAATTTATGTAGTAGGCCATATTTTACCTCTATAAAAAAAAATTGAATCGCATTACTGTTCCTAGATTGGTAGAGTGGGCACACTGCGTTTTCGAAAGGAAATTCTTAATTGCTTGTAGCCACACACACGCATGGGCACAGACACTTTTAAATTAAGCATGACGATTTTTGCATGTAATGGTACGTTACACTTTGTAATATATCACTGGCAAAACAAAGATAGATGTGGTTTATATGGACCACGTCGGATTTGGCATTTTTTATCATCTGTTGTCCCTAAGTAAGGCCTAGAGGGGGTGAATAGGCAAAAAAATAATTAGAAAAATAATTAGTACACCGGTTTGGTCAATTTTGCGAAATGGTTCAAACAATTGGTTCACACAAGCAATTAACTAATCAAGTAAATAAAGAGGAAAAGAGTAAGAGAAATTGACACGCGATATGATTACGGAGTTCCGACCCGCTAGATGTGTCATACCTAGGATTTTTATTTTTATTTTGAGTTTATTTAGTCCTTAAATATTTTCTTGATTAATAATTAGTAAATTGCTTGAATTATGTTTTGAGCGTTTCATTTTTTATTAGCTTAATTTTCAGTTTGAACTTAAAGAAGAAATTTTATATGTTCCAAATGCTTCAAACCTTTCTTGAGTTAATTTCGTATTTTATATAAATTTAACTTATTTAAGTGTTGGAAAAGGAATTAATTGTTATAAAAACTAAATAGAACTAATTTAAATTATGGGCGGCTTTAGTTATAATAGATTTTATATTTTCTTTTTGTTACAAGTCAAGTTATATGAACTTTAGAACATGAGAATGACAAGTGGGGTTGTTTGCCATGTACCGTCCAAGACTTTTGCATTTAACTTATATGCCATGTTATACACAAATTGCAAAGGCTTGGCATATTATTAAAGGTGACATTGACAAATGGGACCCACGTGTTATTTGGAGCCTAATTCTAAATAATAATGGTGTACTTTGTTTATCAAAAATATTAGGATGCACCGCATAGTTGGTACCGCTCATGTGTAGCACTATTTATTCGGTTCTCCTTGATCTTTTCACCCACCTCATTTCCACATGTTCCTTATACTGTACCACTTACCAGCGGTGTCAAGATGGAGATTAATCCAGGAGAAAAGTTGAGCAAACTAAAGAAAAATCTTGTACAGAAACACAAATCCAATAGAATTTGTAGTTCATAATGCAAAACAGAGAGTAAATTGAGAGGGAAACCAAAGTGGAAGTGAAGGCCGGTACCAAAGTGGGATGCACCAGTAAAACTCAAATAGTTATTAAACATGCAAGGTATTTCTTAAAGCTCGTTGAATAACTTTTCCTTTTCTTAGGCTTTTCTTGCTAATTTAATTGATGAACGAATTTTCTTGAGAATTTAATTACAAGCTAGTTAATATTTTGTATTTCCCTCTTATGTTTTGTAAAATTATTGAAAATTGAGATTTGTTAAAATGATTGTACAACCGGGCCAACTTATAAAAATTTATACTAATTAATAGTCAATCTAGCTAATTTTCGCTTGACCAGAATGGTTGCTTGAAATTTTGTATAAAATAGGAACTTTATTAATTAAAGTCAATCCGACTTGGTACAAATATAGAAGCTTGAAAATAATAAGATCTAATATACAGCTTAGTTAATTAGTATAAATAAATAAAGTACAGTACAAACTCAAAACCGACCACATATGTAGAATCTTTTAGGGACTGTTTTTAATAAAACATTTTGATTCGTTATTTATGACAAAAACTTAAGAATTAGTAAATTTATTATTTAGAGTATGAAGTTCAAGTACCTGAGCCGAGCCAAGGACGGCCGGTACGATTGAATAATACTAGGATTGATTGTAGTTTGCGTGATTTGCCTTCTTGCTTTCAGGTGCGGATTTCACACGAATTTTAATTTGCATGTCTGGAATTGAACTGCTTTGCATTTGCATATTTGAAATTGCTAAATTGTTGAATATTCTTATGTCATATTTGCACATTTATCATTTGATTATTATTATTGTTATTGCATATTGAATGGTTGTCATTTGGAAATTTGGAATTGTTATGTGTACTGCTTGTGCTATTGAATAGACACTCAATTCTTTTGTACGGGGGTTTGGGTCGCTCCCTTACCTGGCTGTACACCGTGAAGTAAGCTCTTATATTCCGGATCTGGCAGTGTTCTCGGCTTGTAGTACTTCTGATTATCTGATTGTCTGAATTGCAAATTGAATTGAATATTCGCTGGTAGCCCTCTCAGAAGGAGACTCGCGATATCTGACTCTGAACTGACTGATCTGTGATACCAGACCTGCATTAGATAGCTGTCCAAACCGAGCCGGCTTTTGAAATATTAAATTGTATCTGAATTGAATTGAATAAGTAGCCGAGCTATTTTGCATTGCATCTGTTTATAAGTGGTTGCATTTGTTAATTGATTTGTAATTGTATTACTTGTATATTTATTTAGTTATTATTTTAACTTAGTACGGTAGTTAGTTCCTGAACATGCATCATTGAGATTTGTGTGACTGGAACTAAATACCGCACTGAGATAAATTATATTTATCTCATTCTTTGTTTTTGCATTGTTTCCACAATTGGTTGTGGGTTCCAGGTTTCAGATCGAGTGCTGGACAGCGAGACGAGTAGCGGACCATTGGATCTTGTGGTTAGCAACCTATATGAACCAGACTGTTAACCAAACTGTTATAGTATTTATTCTTTATGTAAATAATCTTAAGTTTAGATTTGAAATGTATATTATTGTATATTAATTAACTGTAAAACATAAAATAAGCATTAGTAAGCCTTGCAGGTGCAGAGGCATCCGCGGCGGGCACTCCGTCGTGTACCGTCCAGTCACAGTGTTTGACGGGGTGTCACAAGATGAATGGCTAGCCTTAGTCGTACGTCTCCGGGAGTTTTGCAACCACCGAAAGGGCGCGCTCCGTTCAATTCCACAAAGAACGTGTCTACAACTTCGAACCGAATCGCCTCGTCACAATAACACTCGAGGTGGATCGGCCTAACCTCTAATTATCCAAAAAACAACTCTAGATTGATGCTCTCAATCAAAACACTCAAAGATCGAGCTAGACGGAACTTGGGTTTGATTGATGCTAAGTAATCTCAATGGTTTTGTTCAAGTTAGTGAGAAAAGCAAGAGGAGTTGTTTGGAGCTTAAAGACAAGAATTTTGCAAGAGTTTCAATCAGTTCTTTCAGCTGAAAAGGGGCTGATATATATAGAGGACGCCAAGAGCTCCAAAACAAAATAAAGTCTGGCGAAACGTTATACAACGGTTCAAAGCGTTATACAACGTTTGAAAAATAGCCGTTAAATAAGACAAAACTGATAATGCCGTTGGAATTAGTCAGAAGCGTTACTCAACGTTTCAAAACGTTATGCAACGTTTCAGTTCTAACGGTCAAATTCAAACAGCCTTAAGATAAAGTCAGAAATGTTATAGAACATATCAAAACGTTATGCAACGTTTCAACAGAAGTTGTCAGAAACGATGTACGAAATTATGAAACGTCAAACAAATCTAAGCCTGACAAGACTCCTTGGTTCTCAACAACTTAACAGAAACTTCCAGAGCTCTAACGTCGTAAGACGGAAGGCAAGCGTTGTACAACGCTACAAAAACAAATCGTTATACAACGTAAGGGAAACGTTATATAACGCAAGTCAGCGTTCAAACGCATGGACTTGAGTCTGGCTTCTGACAATCTTGCCATAACGTTGTGTAACGTTACAGAATGATACACAACGTTACAGCAAGCGTTACACATCCGAAGGGAAACGATGTGTAACGTTTGAGAACAGATTTTGCACAGAAAATAAAAATAGAACTTTCTGAAACGTTATATAACGTTTCATAGCGTTATACAACGTTTATATCAGAAAACTCAGCAGAACTTGAGCAAGACGATTTTGACGAGTTTGAGAGCCAATTAAACCTATTTCTATGACCTTTTGAGACTAAACTAAGTCTTCTAAGTCTTCGATACTTGAATGTATAATCCAATATCCAATTCTTTGAAATATTGCCTAATAAACACTTGGAAATCGAGATATTAGTATAGAGGGGTTTATTTTGCAAATCGACAAATCGAGAGTTAAAATATTGGAAGTCCAACACCATCATTTGTCATGGAGTGAGGACGGACATTTTTTTTAAGGGCTGTGATCGATATGCTTAATTGGTGATTTTTATAATTTCGAGTTAATGAGAACATCATTAACATATATACAAACAAAATAATAGTGGGTTTCGAGTACAGGGACAAATTTAATAATTGTATGATTGTGATGAGATCATTCACATTATTCTAGTTGAACTTTTTCTGGAGATGGGGCGGTGACATTGCCACGTTGGTTGAGAGAATGTTCTCTCGTTCGCTAGTAAATGCATCTAGAAAGTTCCAGATAATTTATAGATAAAGCTTTAATAAATTTTCCAGGCCAAAATATACCTAATAAGTTATTAAATGCGAATGAGTGAAGATCGCATGTTCGAAACCGGAGAACTTTCATAGACATTTAATTTAAAAATAATTTCGGAGACTTGATTCTCAATTTATCTTTAAAAAAAAGTTATTAAATGCGACTGATTGATGGCTTAAATTGTAAAGATTTGATCTTACCATATTAAGAAAAAAATAATTTCATAACAGTTTTAAAGAGGTCCAAATGTGAAATATTGATATGACTAAGGTATAAAAATAACGGAAGTAAACTAAAAAAAAAAAAAAATCAGCCGTTGTAGTTATAACATTTATAAAGTCAATTATTTGAACAGAGGTACTTTTCACAAGTTAACCTTTGTAATTATAACAAAAAATTTGTCAAGTCAATTATTTGAAACTTTTTATTTTATTTTTTTTTTTGAAAAAAGCTACTCAACATAGCCAGCATACTTTACTGATTCTCAAAGTTCATACAAAAGAGATCATTATCTATGATTTGAAGAAAGAAAAGAAAAAAAAAACTAGCCAAAACCGTAAAGAGCTTAGTCAAAAACCAAACAAAACACACAACCAAAGCTAAGCTAAGTCAGTCAATCCAGAGTCCAGACCAGCATTAAAGCGTTCCAAAAAAAAAAAAAAAAAAAAAAAAAAGTGCATAAAAATATTTTTCAGAGATCCAATAAGTCCTCATCACCATCCCCATTGCCATCAACATTCCCAGCGCTATTTCTACTCTGACTGCCAGCGATAGGCCCTGCGTTGCTAGTATTACCTCCTGTACCAGTGTTACCTTCAGTGTGTTACCGGTACGGCCTAGATGATGAAATTATTTTAAACAATTTAAGTTATCTATTCGATCAAATCAATACCAGAATTTGTCGAACCGAAAACTGCAAAGCCTAGATGATTAAATCATCAAATCAGCCGAACACTAGAGACAATTTAAATAATTTGGAACCTAAAGCAACCGAAAGCAGACTTAAAACATAAATTAAATTGTACCCAAATAAACGAACAGAACTAGACCAAAGGTAATGGGCCAACCAAACCGTCCTTCTTGCCACGCTACTGAAAAACAAACGAATAAAACGCATAAAAGCGCGTCTGAGAAATTCCTTTTCTGTCCAAACGTCATCTCACGTTCTGTGTCAGTTAGCATTGTGGAATATGGAAATCTTCAAGTGACATGCTCATTTGCCTACTTTGGTTTTGCATTCTAATCAAATAGTAAAATCGTCCATAAATTCTGTCAAAAAAAAAAAAGAAAAAAAACTCAACTACCCTTCTAAATTTTCACGAAAGCATTTTCACGAGTAAGTTTAGAGGCTCAAAATGACGATTAATTTCGTCAGAAACTATCGTCAGGTATTAAAAACATGTGACGCTTCTTTTGTGTCCCTATGGTGTTGGTTTGAGACTTGTGCTAGTTTTGAAGTTTGGAGTTGTTTTTGTAGTGGTACCAGAGATTGATACTGGTATTGTATTTTGAGTTTTTTTTTTTCTGGTTTTACCTTTGTAACCTTTTTTTTCTTATTAATGAAAATTTGTCAGCTTCGCTGACCCTAAAAAAGAAAGAAGATAAAAACATGTGCCGCATTAGTACATATATAATAGTAAAAAATATATATATATATATATTTAGAGGAATTTAGAGGATCTAGCAAGTCTATCAGTGTAATGCTTAGCTTGAATCCAACATTAAGGATATAAGAAAGTTTTAAAAACAAATACATGAGAATTCAATTGGGAATATAAACATTTTGATAGCGGTTCCTATACCACAGAACGCTTTCTTCTTTTGATAACATGTATAAAGGACTTTAATGCCAACAAAATGCATGTGTTAAAAGCAAAATAATTTAAAACATAAGTTATAAGCGTAATTAAAATTGTAGAGCTACATGGTTTCACAAAAGTTATAAATCATAAGGTCAACGGTACGTGGAGCTAGAAACTATTTTGAAAAGAATAAACCATCTAGAATGATACAAAAATGTTACATAAAATCTTATACCTTCTTTTCAAAATGTCATAGAAAAATAAGGAGGGTAGTGCATTGTTTTTGTTGTTTTAAGATGGGAGCATGGGCGAAGGCCCTGGGATTAGAGGTGCCCCGCTTAAGTTAGCTGATCTAGCCTGAGCAGAGTTGGTTTATTGAACTTTTAGTATTTCCTTCCTACAGTCTCCTTTAGAGCATATGCCTAGATGATACAATCTGTCAGCCAATGAAATGCAGCACATAAATAAACTCATAATTTTACATTTTAACAACTCAAAAAAAAAAAAACATTTTAACATAAGTTAAAAGACAAATTAAACCTTGTTTTAGCTTTACAGACACAATCAAATTACAGACTAATGATAATGACATTTGTCTCACGGTAGAGTTTCAAATTTATATTTCAATAAAGAGAAAAATTTTAGAAATTTAAAATAAATAATAATACAATGTCTACAGATTTATAATTATAAAAAGAATAAAACACTAAATTTTCTAAAGTACATGATACTATACTAACTGATGTATGATTAAAGACGCTAAGAACTAGTAAAAGTTGGTAAATTCTTATGAACAATAAATTCACATACAATATTTTCTAGTTAGTTACTTAAAAATCTAGTTCTATTTATCAAGAATAGAACGTTTATCCATTTCGGCCATTTGTGCTGTATTGAGATGCCATTTGTCCACTACTACCAATCCTCCACTTAATTCTCCATGGTCACTATCAACAATTGGAAGTTTCTAGAGCCACTTTTTTTTTATTTAAGAAGTCGAATATTAAAGATTTTCAAAAGATAAATACAATAAAGTTACACACGTTGTTGGGTTATTTTCCTGACGGACGATAAAAAAAATATTAAATAGTTAGTTTTGTTTTGCCAACTATAATAATTAAGAAGTTTTTATATATCTAATTAAACAGAAAATTAACAACACTGTTCCTGTTTTTCACCACAGTTAAAATAAGTCATGTATTAAATATCAGTATTATGTAAATTCTTATTTATTGATCATTGATCAAGTGCGGGTAAACATAAGTTATTAAGGATTTAGTCAATGATTTTTACATGGGAAATTCATTTGATTAAAATTGGTTTTTCATGATTTCGTTGGATTTAATAATATGGAAATTGCGATCAAATCACATAAAATCCATATATTTTGATTAAAAAAAATTAATGGAATGAAAATGAAATGAAAACCATTGTTAAAAACAGGTGATTCTAATCAGGGCCTAACTTTATTATCACCAAATCACACTAGCCATAAGAATTATCTCTATTGAACACAACATATGTAAGAGCCATGTTCTTCCTAATTATGGTCGTAAAATAAATTATTGTTATTAAAAATTATTTGTTAAACAAAACTTAATTAATTGTGTTTCTAGTATACTTGTATAGAGTAGCAATTGTTGGAGTTATGTCCTAGAAGTCAATATTTAATGACTTATTTTCTTAGTTTATGTTAATGATGATATTTGATCATTTGTTCCTAGAGTTTATTATTGACAGATCATTCAGGTTGAGGATCTGAATTGTAGATCTCTGTGGATCATTCATTAGAATGACAATAATAAATCTAAATCGTCCATAATCTTGATAATTAACAAGGAACATTAATTATCATAAAAGATTAGTATGCAAGTTAAGTGATGATTAAGTTCTACAAATCATAGGTAAGGAGTTACCAACTTAATTGCATATGTGTATGTTATTGGAACATAGTACAGGACTTGACCCAGTGAAATAAACATATGGATTGTGTTATGTGTCATTGTTTATTTCATATCAGTTTGATTCTAAGTTTGAGATGTTCACCTTTTCCACATGAGGATAGGTTCAATAAATATCGTCTAACGTTGATTCCTGATAAAGGCTGCTATAAGGACTTTATTTATGTTCTCTTGAATTGTGCGGGGAAAAGTTGTTCATCAAGAAAATCGTATGTCCCTCATTAATATACTTGATGAGTGATGATATCTGTTTGGGCCCCTTGATGGAGTTGGATTGGTTGGCCAACATGTACAATCAACTCTAGATCAAGAAATGTATAATCTGCAAGAATGACACATTCCTATCTTGGATTATACAAAGATATCGTGTGACATAAGAATCAGACAAGGAAATACTAATATTTCTTATGCAGGATTGACATATTGTAGCAGTACATTATTTATGCGAATTGGGAATCATAACGTGTTGCTAGATACCGCTTATGATTATTGGAAATAAATAACGATTTATTTCCATGGCCAACATAGTATAAATCCTCAAAGGGTCACACAAATAGAGTTTTAGTCACACTGTGTATTATCTATTTATTCACAATAATGGGTATTGAGAAAATATGATAGTTTGACTAATTAATTATATACCGTTATGAACCGTTATAATTATTTGAGTCAAAAGGATCATATAGAAATAGATTAGTACATTATCTAATCCCAAAATAGTTATTAATGATTTAATAATTATTTTAGAGTCAAACATATTGATATAAATAGTTATATTAATTAATTGGGCCAACATTTCATAGCAAATGAATAGTCTAATTAAAGAGCATTGAAAATGGGTTTTAATTAAATGAATTAAAGACCCAAATCAAATGGAGAAAAAGGCCCAAAAGTCCATGTAAATTTCAGCTAGGGTATGGATGGCAAACTTGTAAATAAGTCAAAGAGAGGATGGGAGTTGTTGGCTATATAAAGGGGTCCCCTTGGCAGCAAACCCTAGCCTCCACCCATTTCTTCCTCCCTTCTCTCTCTTGCGCCTCCATAACTGAAAATTTCAGCTCCTTGCTCATGTGTTGAGCTTCATTTCCTCCACCAAATACATCTAATAGGATTAGTGCAAGGAGGAAACTAAAGGGATTAGACACTAGTCTTTGTTGCTAGCACAATAATTAGACTTAGTGACTAGTTCTCTTGGTGGACTCGAGGCCGGCGCCGCCATTGGAGGGGAGACGAAGTTGGAGAGCACCCCATCGACTCCCATTCCATGGATTCGAGCCTCATGAATGCGATTTCATGAGAGGTACAATTTCTCCTACTTTCTCTCTTGATTTGACGTGTGATTGCTTTAGCACTAGATCTCTTGATTTGCTTGTTGTTAATGGTGATTAATTAGTTGTAATTAATCTAAAATTAAAATATGAGCATTTTCTAACAGTGGTATCAGAGCTATGGTCGTGCTTAAGGTTTTTCACACTTAATTAAGTGAGAATTCGTAATTAATTAAGTTAATTAGTGATGTGCATGCTTGCTGGCCCTGGAAAGGCTGTTTTCTGTCTTGTTGCTTGTTTTTCGTAGTGTAAAGCTCTCTGAAATTTTTTCCTTCTTATTAGAGGTTGTAGCCCTTTGAGTTGTGGTTATTTTCCCACTGGAATCATTGAAATTCGATGTAAAATGAATTTTTAGTGATTTAAACGGTAACGGTGCGCAGATCTGTTATTCTGCTGCACAGTTCTGTTGTTGTGGTTGGTAACAAATAAGTTTGTATACAAAGTACCTGTAACTTTTAGATAGGATTAATCTAAACTTGATGCTTTTTCTGAATGTGTAAATTTTTTTTGCATATTTCGGATTTTATGTGGGCGTTCAAGGATGAAAAGTGATGAAGTTGTCAGATCTGTTTTTTCAAACAAACTGATTGTTTTGAAAAACTGTACTTATTGAGAAATTTTTATGGAAAAGTGTTGAAATGGAAATGTTCTCCTTTAAGTCTGGAATCTGTGAAAATTAATTTCATAGATTTTCATTGAGATTTGATACCTCAACCGAGTGAAACCTTTTTGGTCGACGGTCTGTTCCAGAACAGGATACCTTGCTTAAATGCTTGTTATCTCGTTGATCTTGAATATAACTTGTGGATTTTCTTTTCATGGAATGATAGCCTATTGTATGTAGTATTTTTCTATGTAAATTGTTTGCTGGAAAAATATCAAGGGGATGATCATACAGATCAAAAGGTTGAGACCCATAACAGAATTTTCTCTAACGGTGCTTCGCGCACAATCTGAGGATTTGTCTTTTTTGGTTCTCCCTGATGGTAATTGATCTCTCCTTGAGATTTTTACAGGTAATCACAATCTTTGTAAGGAGTTCTCTGGATTTATTTCAGATTTTTTGGAGACCGAATTATTTTGAATTTTTTCGGGTCCCGAATTTCGTATTTTAATTAGTTAAAATAGTTTCTAATTAATCAATTTATTGAAATGTTAATTAGAAGACTCCTTAAATACCCTCCTTTCTGTTTTTATGGTTGGATTTAATTTAAAAGGGCTTAAACAATTAGTTGTTAAGGTTAAGCCTTCTTTGCATTCGAAAAACTTGAGCAACAAGTATGCACAAAGATTCTAATTAATGAAATTAATTAAGAACAAGTGAATCATGTATATTGTATATGTGCTAACTTTGTTTTGTAGGAGGATGTGGGTTTGATATGGCTCAAGATGTCAATGCCTTGTGTGTTGTAAAATGTTGTGAATGCATGTGATTGCTTGTAAAGTGGCCTAAGGTGCCTTGATAATTAAGTGGTTAATTTTTTATGTAACTTGTGAGGCTTGCATGCCCCTAAGGCCTAGGCGGGGTTTTAGAAATTTTATCACATGTATTTATTTCCCTTAATTATTAGATAGGATCTTAGTAATTAGTGGGAGGGTTTGATTAGATTAGTTTCGTTACATGGAGATGCGACGGAGACTAATGCAAGCGGGAGCCATACAAACCCACGGCAATGTTTGAGATGCTTATTATTATGTGATTGTTTGTGAATGCCTTGAATTGTCATAGGTAGGTATGGGTGTATGCTTACACGACCACCAAACAAAGTCACGTAATTGCTTATGTCCCAAATTAACTTGATTTAGCCAAATCGTCCTCCTTCTCTCTATCCCCTTCAATACAATTGATTGTCTATTGATGCATTCCTGCCGACGCGGACATCGTAGTCCATCATTGTAGTCGGGGTGTAAATCGGATTTACTAGGAGCAAATAGAGAGAAGTTGCTTTACAACGGACCCACTCGGATTGGACGTTGGGACGAAGTTTGTAGATATACTTATGATATCTCACAAACCAAGAATCATATGGACAAGATATGATTGGTTGGAGAACCTACCTTATCTAGTTGTTTTAGGTGTCATGCCGACGCTGGCCCCTATTTCAACGAAAATGAGGATCTTGGAATCCATTACATTTAGGGACATTAATTAAATGTAGTGGGAGTTTTGTTTATCATTCCATAAACAAAACATTGCATAAACTAAATGACCTTAAATTGAAATTGTTATAGATATTAAATATGTTAATTTCGTTGCGATCAATCTTTGGAAAACGACAAGCTCGTTTCTAAGGTATTTACTTGGAGAAGAAATATCGATTCCTAAGACATGTTCTTGGAAATGAGAAACTTGAGCAAGTTTAATCCCAAAAACGTTCCTCGACTTCCCGAAAATAGCTTCGCAATAATTGATTAGTTTTGACGAAAATTATTCAATAAAGCGAATGCTTATATCCTTTTAGAAGTTCTAGACTTTTGAATTGGAGAATTCATAAGGACTAGACTAGACTTCTATACTCTCAACCACTTACTCAAGAAGACGTTCTTAGAGAAAGTAAAAGATAGACTCAATCATTTATGATCGAGAAATGGAATGTGAGTTAACCGAGAGACTCTTCTTATAAGAAGATAAATGTTTCATTAGCTTGTGAACCGAAAGGTTTGAGTAGCTAATTGACAACTAGAGATATTAAGATCTCCAATATCAAGGATTGTTGATATTGTCATACAATCTCTTTCTATGGATAAAGGATATATTGTTCGCACACTTGTTAGTGCTAAAAGTAATTGGTTAAGTATTAAAGGAATACTTTACCAAGATATGAGTTGAAACTTTGAGATCCTCACTAGTGACCGTGTGTCACATGAGATGTTTCATTTGCCATTTATGGGAGGCATTTGAAAGGTTGTCCGAAATACCATGATATTCTAAACCTTGAGATATTTGTCGTTCAAATTATCTCACTATCTCTAATTCACACTAGTAATTAGGTGCTAGTTCATGTGCTCGCATTTAACGAAATGTGTAGACAATGATGAATAAAAGAAAGTTCGAGATAAGTAAAGTAAACTCCGTTTTGGAAATGGCTTATACGTCTAGGCCGCTACCATTGAATACGTAGAGTTATCTTTACTAAATAAAGAATTTGTTTAGGAATTTGAGGTTATATACCTTATTCCAAACATCTCATAAAACCTTATCTCCATTTCATATTTGATGATGGATGATCATGTTTTGTAATAGAGAAATGTCGTTCTCTTATTGTTATGAATTTGTGTATAAGATTTCACGCATCTTGATTGAATTTGCTTGAAATAGATAAATAAATTTCGAATGACAAATATGTAAGACTTCACATAAAGTATTTGACTTTTATATAAAATTAGTCGCTTGGTCGAATATAAACAAGAATCGCATTATGAGAGTCTACGTAACGTGGAGCTCGTAAATCAATTTGATTGCAAATCAATTGAAATTCATGCGAATCGTGTTTGTTAAATGACAAAAGCGCCTTTGAACTACGAAGGTTTAAAAGACAAGTAACCTTATTAAGACTTATGCATATTGATGTATATAGACCTATAGGTACTTGTGCAATTGAAAGGTTGTTGAAACTTTACCACTTGACCAACAATCATTGTAGATATTAACGTATCTATTTGATATGGTATAAGTATGAATCTTTTGACAAGATCAAAAGGATTTCAAGAGTAAAGTTGAAAAACTATTCAATAAAAACAAAAGTCTTAAGATGGATCATGGTAAATAGTTAAGTCATATAGTTTGATATATTATCTAAAGAGTATGAAATACATTTCACTACTCGCTCCATGAGGAACATTGAAAAATGTATCCAAGGATGAAGGTATCGAACATAGTTTGATATAGTTCGATCGGTAATAAATCAAATTGACTTGTTCGACTCATGTAAGGGATTTGTGTTTGAGGACAATATTGTTTACACTGAATAAAAATTCCATCGAAGTCTATTGAGAAAGATATCTTACGAGATTCGATCTCTAGGTATATTATTTCTCAAGATTTGGTATTGAGAAGCTTATTTCAAAGTTCGATTGATTGATAAGCTTGGACCCAAATAAGACGCTTAATATGATGTAGGATATCTTGAACTAACCGAAAGGTACTACTTCAACGAACATGATAAGAACAAAGTAGTTGTTGCTCATCATAACGTAATCTTGAAGAATGATATTCTCAAGAAGAAGTAGTGGGAGTAAAGTGAGCATTAAAGGAGTTTATGCGTCACTACAAGAAGTACATTTATAGGAAACTTGTCACTCCATACATGGTGCTTAGTGGGAGTTGAGCGGAACTTAACTCACAAGCAGTTGTGAAAGGAAGAAGTTTATAAGCACGCTCACTTCTAAAGAGTGCTCAAACATCTCACGAATGGATGATGTTCGAGAAACTCATGCAATATATTAGGATCAAGAACTTACTCTACAAGATGTTGTAGAAGTAGTTTATTGACCTCAAGCACCAATCCTACAAAGATCAACGAGAGTGAATTGCCTAAACTGAAAGGTACATAGGCTTCACAACATCCTCGTACTTGAGATATGAGGATCCGTTGATAAATACAGAAGCGATGGAAAGACCCGATTCCACAAGTATGGTTTGAATTTGTATGATCTTTAAGTGCAATCCATATATATAACAACAAGGTATAGACCTTGATTGATGTTCAAGAAGGAGCGATCCATCTAGAACATTTAGATCTTTAAAAGGAAAGATAGATATGGATAGCAAGTCGACAATGTACAAAGCACAATTTCATGATTGATGCTATGTATAAGTCGATAACCAGTTGACCATGTACAAAGCACGGCTTCTCGCTTGTAGCTGTGTATAAGTCAATAAAGATCATTCTAACAATAATTATATTTCGTATATATAGATATATGAAAAATACATCAAAACCGCCTTCTTCGATTGAATGAAGGAAGTTGTTGTGTATTTGACACAAACCAAGGATTTGTTGTATTGTTGAAAACATATATATGCTTCAATGATCCATTAATGGATTGAAGCAAGTATTGTGGAAATTGGAATAAACATTTTGACAAGTAAGTCAAGGAGTTGAACTTCGTCAAAAGTATCTTGTATAGACAAGATATTCAGTGGGAGCATTATTATGTTACATGTATTGTACAAGATACAAGACATTAATTGGGAATAAAATTAAAGAAAGGAATATTGTCAAGATCTCATTGGAGAATGTTTTCTCAATTGAGAACTTGGGTAAGTCACCTAAATCCAAGGAAACAAAATCTATGGAGATAGATTATGATGGATGTCAGGTTTGAGCAAAATGTGCATATAATGACAAGGTGTTATAGTTACACGAAAAGATAGACTCCTAGAAAGGATGTCTAACTATGTTGTATGGCATACACTTGAGTTCTACTCGGTGTATTGCAACTCAATTCGAGAAGAGTGCACGATACAATTCGAGCATCCTTCTGTCATGAGTTTCATTACGTACGCCATACTTATGCACATGCCCCTATGTATTGTACCCAAGGAGTATGACAAGCAGTTGTCAACTGGATACAAAGAAAAATACATTTGGACAATAATCAAGAATATCCTCGAGTATCTTATGAGAAAGGGTGATATGTTTTTCATCTGACAAGATGAAAGAAATCTCATATAAATTGTTATATTGATGCTAGTTTTCGAAAGATTGATATAAATGCAATTGAGCTACATATTTTGTTTAATGTGGTGTTGTAAATTTAGAAGGTGTTCTAAATGGGATATTACAACCGTTTCCGTCACCAAAACAAAAATATATAGCAACTTGTGAAGCAATGAAAGAATGTAGTATGGATCATGAAGTTCTCAGTCAAGCTAATATAGTTCTAAGCATCTCGAACCATAGCTTAAACTTGAAGAACCCAATAATAAATTGGTGATCCAACTAAGATCTATGACGATGTCACTTGATCTCACATGATGATGATCAAGAACACATATATAGGAGTATATATGTATATAGGGTCAAACAAAATTGGATAGGTTCGCGGACACAGCGAACACTCTAACTTAACCTCTACCTTAAGCGATATACGATATGCAGTTGTGCATCCATGCGTGATGGACGTATGAGTAACTTGCTTTAAGTGTATCTTATTTCGAGGTTCGAGACGTATATATATGGATATATGACATTGTTTTAAATTCTTCACTTGCTAGAAGTCACTATTGATTGACTCTAGGCCAAGTGGGAGATTGTTGGAGTTATGTCCTAGAAGTCAATATTTAATGACTTATTTTCTTAGTTTATGTTAATGATGATATTTGATCATTTGTTCCTAGAGTTTATTATTGACAGATCATTCAGGTTGAGGATCTGAATTGTAGATCTCTGTGGATCATTCATTAGAATGACAATAATAAATCTAAATCGTCCATAATCTTGATAATTAACAAGGAACATTAATTATCATAAAAGATTAGTATGCAAGTTAAGTGATGATTAAGTTCTACAAATCATAGGTAAGGAGTTACCAACTTAATTGCATATGTGTATGTTATTGGAACATAGTACAGGACTTGACCCAGTGAAATAAACATATGGATTGTGTTATGTGTCATTGTTTATTTCATATCAGTTTGATTCTAAGTTTGAGATGTTCACCTTTTCCACATGAGGATAGGTTCAATAAATATCGTCTAACGTTGATTCCTGATAAAGGCTGCTATAAGGACTTTATTTATGTTCTCTTGAATTGTGCGGGGAAAAGTTGTTCATCAAGAAAACCGTATGTCCCTCATTAATATACTTGATGAGTGATGATATCTGTTTGGGCCCCTTGATGGAGTTGGATTGGTTGGCCAACATGTACAATCAACTCTAGATCAAGAAATGTATAATCTGCAAGAATGACACATTCCTATCTTGGATTATACAAAGATATCGTGTGACATAAGAATCAGACAAGGAAATACTAATATTTCTTATGCAGGATTGACATATTGTAGCAGTACATTATTTATGCGAATTGGGAATCATAACGTGTTGCTAGATACCGCTTATGATTATTGGAAATAAATAACGATTTATTTCCATGGCCAACATAGTATAAATCCTCAAAGGGTCACACAAATAGAGTTTTAGTCACACAGTGTATTATCTATTTATTCACAATAATGGGTATTGAGAAAATATGATAGTTTGACTAATTAATTATATACCGTTATGAACCGTTATAATTATTTGAGTCAAAAGGATCATATAGAAATAGATTAGTACATTATCTAATCCCAAAATAGTTATTAATGATTTAATAATTATTTTAGAGTCAAACATATTGATATAAATAGTTATATTAATTAATTGGGCCAACATTTCATAGCAAATGAATAGTCTAATTAAAGAGCATTGAAAATGGGTTTTAATTAAATGAATTAAAGACCCAAATCAAATGGAGAAAAAGGCCCAAAAGTCCATGTAAATTTCAGCTAGGGTATGGATGGCAAACTTGTAAATAAGTCAAAGAGAGGATGGGAGTTGTTGGCTATATAAAGGGGTCCCCTTGGCAGCAAACCCTAGCCTCCACCCATTTCTTCCTCCCTTCTCTCTCTTGCGCCTCCATAACTGAAAATTTCAGCTCCTTGCTCATGTGTTGAGCTTCATTTCCTCCACCAAATACATCTAATAGGATTAGTGCAAGGAGGAAACTAAAGGGATTAGACACTAGTCTTTGTTGCTAGCACAATAATTAGACTTAGTGACTAGTTCTCTTGGTGGACTCGAGGCCGGCGCCGCCATTGGAGGGGAGACGAAGTTGGAGAGCACCCCATCGACTCCCATGCCATGGATTCGAGCCTCATGAATGCGATTTCATGAGAGGTACAATTTCTCCTACTTTCTCTCTTGATTTGACGTGTGATTGCTTTAGCACTAGATCTCTTGATTTGCTTGTTGTTAATGGTGATTAATTAGTTGTAATTAATCTAAAATTAAAATATGAGCATTTTCTAACAGCAATTGTCAATTAAGGGAGCTGCTTTAAACAACCATAATTCGAATATGAAAGCAGATTGCAGAACCCTTAGAATTTTGACACTTAACCGAACAAAAATTAAATGTGCAAATTGTAAAACCACAATTTCTCTAGTGCGCTATTTACAGTCGCATGCAAGACGACTTGCGTTCAAGCCATAGCCTCTAAAACAAAACAGCTGGAAAGTCAGCACCAAAACAAGCGCACAAACTATTGAGTTGACCAGTGTCTGGTGTCATAAGGGATGCAAAAGGAAAAATCAAGATCAAATCATTGCAAATGCTCCACTAGCAAAAGATTGCAAACTCAAGTTCAACCACAAACTTTGCCACAATCACCAACTCCAAATTCAAACACACATTTAAAAATCACCTCACTACGTCTGACCTCTAACCAACTTCAAGCCTTGGACCCTATAAATAACACCTTTAGTCGCACCCCATTTTATCAACAAGACATCAAGCAGTGATCTGTTACCAAATAATAATCATCAAGTAATCGTTTGGCAAAGATAATAAAACCACTTACACAAATGGCTTCCATGAAATTAGTAGTTGTTCTGGCAACCATTGTTGTGGCATCACTTACACTTGTAGGTGAGAGCCGTGTGGCAAGGAAGGACCTAGGACTTAGCCTTGGTGGTGGGGATGGCGTTGCTGTTGGTATCGGGCTCGGTGGAGGTGTTAGCATAGGGTTAGGTGGTGGTGGTAGTGCCTCGGGTTCAGGTTCTGGCTCTGGCTCTGCTTCTGGTGCTGGGTCGGCATCTGGTTCCGGGTCTGGCTCAGGCTCTGCTTCTGGTTCAGGAGCTGGCTCCTCAGCTGGTTCTGGGGCTGGTTCATCAGCTGGGTCTGGTGGCTCATATGCTGGGTCGGGTGCTGGTTCTGGTGCTGGGTCAGGTTCAGGTTCTGGGTCTGGGTCTGGATATGGTTCAGGTGGAGGATCTGGCTCTGGGTCTGGATATGGATCAGGTCATGGTGAAGGATATGGTTCAGGGTCTGGCTCGGGTTCGGGTCATGGTGAAGGATATGGTGAGGGTTACGGTGAGGGAAGCGGGTCAGGAAATGGACATGGGTCGGGCTATGGTGAAGGCCATGGATATGGCTCAGGATCTGGCTCTGGTTCCGGCCATGGGTCAGGCTACGGTGAGGGCTATGGTGAAGGAAGCGGGTCTGGAAATGGATATGGGTCGGGCTACGGTGAAGGCCATGGATACGGGTACGGATCAGGTGGTGGACACGGGAAGTGAGTGGTACAAGTGTGTACAGCATCAGGCATTTTTCTCCTGGCTGTGTGCATAAATTGTTGTCCAGGTTGTAGTCTTAAGTGTACTTGTACACTTCTCTGTGGTGTTTACATTATAGTTTGTGGTACTAATTTATATTGGAATAAGACCTATGTGATTATTTGTAGAATAATGACTTGTCGATTATATTATAAGCTGCATGTTTTTATATTGTCAATATTTCACTATTCTAAAAACTCATTTACCGGTACAATACAGTTTAACGACGACACATAACTTTCTCGTGACATGTTAATTACACCAAAGAAATTGCCAATCGACTTGGAGTAAAAGGTCCAAAATGATCCCTGGATGAATAAATTACAGATCAGTATTTCGTTACTAATTTTTTATATTTGAAAGGAACATTGTATTGAGCCTTACACTGAACTATGTTTCCTGAAAATCATAGAAGTAACAAAGTGCATTGGTGTACAGCTTAAATTAGCATTAAACAAGGTTGCAATCCACTAGAACGGAGTAGTTATAGTCTGTATTACTAAATTCTGAACAACTATCATAAATAACCTTAACTTTTAATCCAATAGTTTACATATAATCTGTGATTTATATACATTATCATACAACTAAGAATATCATAAAAATTTGATTGAACTCTTCTTCAAGAAATTAGAAAAGTTTGATTGAGCTCACCATTCATGAAAAAAACTTGGAACCTTTAAAGAATTCATATTTAATGGTATTTGATGGAATATCAAATAGCATTCCTATTGCATGCAAATTAAGACGCAATTAATCTAGTATAACTATAAATGCTTTTTCTATTTATAAAAATCTTTAATTTGACTTTAGGAATTATTTTTTTAAAAAAATATTTTCAAGAGATTATCAAGTTAAGCCAAGCCGTCAATAGTTTTTTTTTAGACAAACAGAACTGATGGTGGTTGTTAAGTGGTAAACCGTCAAAACTTCCAACCGATTAAACATATCCTGATATCCAAGACATTATTTTTATAAATAGCACAACAACAATTTTATTGTCTCGTTTATCATTTAAATTTTTTAGTAAATTGTAAACATCTATGTCAACTAGTGATTTTTCGCGCGTTGCGCGATCTATATTTTTTTGGAATCAACTATTTATTTGTGCAAAATATTTGTGACAATATATAATCATTATAAACTAATAATATTGGGTTAAAAGAACTATTGATGATGCAATTATAATTAGATATAATATTTGATTTACTTGTTATATTGTTTTTGGCAAAAAATGGATCAATAAATAAAATAGGATGCTGCAAAATAGGTTTGGGAATTAATATTTTTTTTAATTGTAAGCTGAATAGATGAAAAATCAATAGTGAGGCAGATCAAATTAACAGTGAAGCTGAATATATATTTTGTTGGATTATTTTTTCCAAGTTACTCGAACTATTTTTTTAAATTTGATATCAAATATTGAATTTTAAAGAAAATTATTAGCATGTCTTAGGTTACACCTAGCAAACTACACAACTCACATGAGAAAAAAAAAATTTGGACCGTGAAAAGAACAATTTGATAGAAATCAGAGAGAGCATCTCAGAAATGATATAAAATTTGAGAAAGATCTCCAAATAATCTAGCGAAAATACAATTCTAAAATTATATAAATAGAATAGAATACTTTGTTAAAATTATATATAAAAACAGCATCAAAGTCGAAAAATAAGAATTTTTAACACTTAATACTGCGCAAATTTGCGAAAAACCATATAAAATTTCATGCAAAAATTATTGTGTATGATATATATTTTGAAAAAAAAAATAGAAAGACAAAATAATCAAAATACAACAATAAAAAGTTACCTTGATTTTCATTATTAGATTTTTAATATTTTTTAGAATACACGTAAATTTTCATGGCAAAAAAATTTAGGAAGAGATTGAAGCAATGCGAGTATGTAGTAGAGTATATGTATTGATGTATGTATGTAGTAGAGTGTAGATTGTTATGCTTTTTTTTTTTTTCTTTTGAACCCAAGATAAATGGAGGAAAAGAAATTACAGTAAAAAGAATCCTTTGGATCAATGCGAGTTTGGTTGGGTGTAAAGTGGGAACCTGATGTCACATGACAAAGAGAGAGAGCACATGGACCAACTGCCAAGCGTGCAGAATTCATATCCCATGTAATGATGTAATTGGTTCCTTTGATCTTCCATGGCTAGATGTCCGTTATGTTTCTTTGATTCTGCAGAATTGCATAGAAATCGCAACAGAAAGTTTAAAATTCAGCACGTGAGCTCGTCCCAGTGTTGTGCCCGCTAACCCGCTTACATTTATTTACCATTTATTCTCACCTGTGGATCCCATATGTCAGCCACACTGTGCACCAACAGTGCGAGGAATAGTGTTCGGATCTGGATCCAATAGACGCCAAATTATATATGTTCTGATTCTGATGATTCTGATTTCCTCTGGAACATGGTCTGACACATAAAGTGAAAACCAACATATTAATTCCCAGACGTACCAGTAACCCATGTTAATAGTTAAGCATACTATTATCAAATAAAGTTAGGTCCTTCACAGGAAAAGAACCAATTCTGCTCCCAACAAATTCCCATAAATATATCATAAAAAGATAAATTAGCATTAACCAAGGCGAGTCAGTAAATGCAATAGAGTTTCATAATGGAACATAATATTTTTATTAATTATTTTAAACTATGAGCATATTTTTACAATTTTTTTTTTTTTTTTTTGCAAAAAATATAAAAAAAAAGGCAAGCTTTTATTTAATTTTCTTTTTATAGTTCTATTGACTTAGGTGAGGCACTGCTCTATCCTTGTACCCAACAACATTCCCTACCGATAACCCAGAGAACTTCTATAATACAAGCATCAATACTTTATTACATTTTTAAATTAGAGTCAAAATCACTACAACCTTGTAAACCAGTCTTCAGCTTGTTCTTCGATACAAAGATGGAATTCTACTTTCGACTTGTAAGTGGCACATCTTTAATTCTTTGGAACTCTGCGACACGCTTAATAAGTGTCATCATGATGATATTGACATGCAGTAGTGCCACTTTAATACCACCTGTACCAGTATACTCCTTAAATTCATCTCTCAATATTATCCAAAATACCAAACGTACCTCATTTCTTCTAATTGTTCCAATTTATGTTTCATAACCTATTTTTCATTATGTTTATTTAAAGGAAATAAACATAAATGAAGAATACTAAATACAGAACTTTGTAAGGACAAAACTGAAGAATTGAGCAATGAAGTATAAGCAATAAAAACAATATTAGCTAAGCATATACATATGTCAATGATTGAATAAGAAACATTATTAGCTATTACTCTCGAATTGTCAGACGACTCAGACCCATCAACTGAAAAGCGATAAACTCATTCCCAGGTGTACCAGTATACATGAACATCATATTGACAGCTAAGCATACTATCAAACTCGCTACAGTAAGTTCCTCCTCCAATAGTAAAAAAAAGCAGTCCGCAAGAGATTTTCATAAATCTGATATATGAACGCTCAATTAATATTTCACCCAACATTATGCCCAATTAACCCAAGTATTCATAAAATAATCATTAACTCCAGTAATTTAACACAATTATTAACAAAGTAACCTATATATTAAAAACAATATATTTGTACTTCCAAGTTACCTCATCAATTATACTTTTTGTAGCTAAATTCATAATAACAGAAGAGAACCTTGTCAAAATTTCTGAAGCCCTGCAAATAACTCTTCAGTTTGTATCCAACACAATATTGGAAAGGTAACTTTTGCAAGTTGAAATTCCACGTTCCAATTTCTTTGAATTCTATGACATGCTTATCAGATTACCCTTTATATAGTCACTAACAATAGATACCAGACAGGCAGTTGGACCAGCACATTTACTGGCAAACATAGCAAGGGGAACAGGAGCTTGTTTCGAAGGTGTGCCGAACAGGAATTTTCTGGCAAGTCATTGGAATTGATTTGGAAATTAACAATAGTTGGTTTTGAAATGGTAGGCTGAGACTAAAGCCCCAGACCTCCCTTGTTTTTTGTATTTTTTTTTTTTTCTTTAATACTGTTATTTCTTTTTGGAGATCTTTTTCTTTGATTTTAAGCTTAATCCCGTGAACTATGTTCTTATTTTAAGGTTGGAACCCTAAGGGCCATTATTACAAGAAAAACATAAATAGATACCAGAATTTGTCCACCAAATATGTACCAAATTGTACATGTGAGACTACAAAGTACCAACTTTCCTAACATGAGTACCAGTAGTCTCATCAGAAGTACCTAACACTAACACTGTCAACAAACCTTCATAGTGTCATAAACCTATGGAAACCTCTTGGATTGATATGGTTTTACCATGATCAAATTGTGGTTGTTTCATTTGGAAGTAAATTTTCAGGAAACAAGACATGCTCATATAAGAAAACAGATTCTGACAGGTTTATTAAGCTGTTTAATATTATCTAATTTCATAATTAATAAGTAGCACAAATCTGAATTCACAAATAGTCTCTTAATTCCTAAGAAGAAAGAACAACATCATCTTTTGTTTTATGAAAAAATTAAAAGTTTCTCTCTTAAAATACTTGCAATAATAAAATAACAGAGGTTCCTAACTCCATTATTGTAGTTACATACAAAGATAACTACGCAAGAGATTACTATGACAAAACAAAATTTCTCTAGGCTAGCAGTAGAGCCAAAAGAGCTCCAGCTCAACTCAAACTCAACTACTCAGTTTTTCAGCTATGACTCCAAGTAGCTGAGGTGTCACAAGAAATTCAAAAGTAAGATCAAATTTCAACAAATGCTCCACTAACAGCAACCCCAAATTCAATTTCCACCATAAAGCTTGCCACCCAGCAGTTAACTCAAATTCTCAAATCGACACTTCATCTCATCCATTAACTTAAGCACTCTCTGACCTGAACATTAAACCCTATAAATAGCATCCGGTTATACTGATACTCCTCAACAAACCAAATCAAGGGATGACCAACAAAAACCATATCCGCAATGGCTTCCATGAAAGTACTAGTTCTTCTTGTAATTACTGTTGTGGCCACACTTGCACCCACAATTGAGAGTCGTCTCTCAAGAAAAGACCTAGATATTAGTGTAGGCGGTGGAGGTGGAGGTGGAACTGGAGTTGCAGTTGGAGTTGGGCTTGGTGGAGGTGTTAGTGCTGGAACAGGTGGTGGTGGTTCTAGTGCCTCTGGTTCTGGTTCTGGTTCCGGTTCAGTATCTGGATCTGGGTCTAGTGCTGGGTCAGCATCTGGTTCTGGTTCTGGCTCTGGTTCAGCATCAACATCTGGCTCAGGTTCTGGTTCAGGGGTTGGCTCATCAGCTGGTTCTGGGGCTGGGTCGTCAGCCGGATCGGGTGGTTCATATGCTGGTTCTGGTGCTGGTTCTGGTGCTGGGTCAGGATCTGGTAAAGGATCTGGATCTGGGTCAGGATCTGGATATGGAATGGGTCACGGTGAAGGCTATGGCGAGGGTGGCTCAGGTTCAGGCCGTGGAGCAGGTTATGGAGAGGGCTATGGCAGGGGAAGTGGGTCTGGTAAAGGATCTGGGTCAGGCTATGGTGAAGGTCGTGGATATGGGTACGGATCAGGTGGTGGACATGGAAAATGAAGTGAGAAATAAATTATTCTAGAAGAATGGTATCAAAAATTTGCCAATGCTATTTATGTTAATAAATAATGTAAAATGAGGTAGTACTATGTGTATTTGTATATTTTGTTTATTATGTGCATTATAGTTTATTATACTACTTTGTATTAATAAATAAAGTCTGTGTGATACTTGCATGAATAAAAGACAGCATGTTACTGTGTTACTTACAAATTCCGGTGGGAGTTCATTAACTACAGTTTCATGTGCCTCCATTATGGGCTACTCTAGCTCTCTGTTATTGTAAAGGACACCAGGAAAACAAGAAAACTAAATGTGCTAAACACACATACTTATGAGTAAGTTAATTTTAATGTAACATAAGAGTAATGGAGTAATGTAATGAGCCCACAAGGTAATTTAGTCAGCCTATAGTTATTATTGTGGTATTTTAGAAGTAAAATAAACTGTACTCATCACAATATAATAAGTTTTACCATCTTGCAGAAATGTTATAACTGCACCATTTTTATTGATAAATCTATGACAGTAGAATGGTTCAAAATGTATTTTCAGATGGGGATAATAATATCATTTCAAATTTTCTATGTTCAGCAGCCTATCAATTCCATGGAAACAATGGTTACCAATCATTATCACATTAATCCATTTTGCACAAGATGCATTTTTATAACTTGAACCACTTCAGTGGGTAAACAGTTGCTAGAAATAAATATATTGACAACTCCTAACATTTTTGTCTTACTCTGAGTAATTTGTAATTTATTGAATTTTAAAACTGAAACTAGAAAGATGTTCACTATTCATTTTCAAATATTCACAAAAGGTTTAAAGGATAAACCAACAAATAATTTACACACAAACCAGTGCTCTTTTAAACATTGAACCTATCATAAAAAAATCCAGAGAGTTAGTTCTTTACAGTAAAGAGACTAAATACCCAACAAAATCTCATAAATCTATCCACATAAAGTTAACAACAAGTAATAAATCCTATTAAATAACCTAGTACCTCAATCCAGATCATCCAAAGAATTAGTATGATACAAGAAAGAATTTAATTTATTTAAGCAAATTTAAACCCTGTAATCTAATTACCTCACCAATTCTTCCCTTTCCTGGAGCTATAGCCATAATATGACAAGTACCACTTCACAAACTTCTTCAATCCCTCCTCCAAATTAGGCTTATATCCCAATTCAACTCTGGCAAGAGTAATATTGGCATGTGTAAACGGCACGTCACCATTTCCGGGCATTTCTATGACATGCTTCTTAGCCTTTACTTTCAAGTAATTCTCTAGGATTGATACCAGAGTAGGTACAGTGACAGGTGAAGTATTACCCAAGTTGTATATGCGATACTGTGCCGGCCCCATCTTAATACCACCAGTACCAGTACTCTTCTCAGCAGTATCCAAAGCTGCCACACAACCCTTTACAATGTCATCTATGTATGTAAAATCTCTAGCAAGGTCAACATGGTCTTTTCCACGGTAAACTGTGATAGGTTTCTTTTGCAGAATATTTCTAGTGAAAGAGAAGTAAGCCATATCAGGTCGGCCCCATGGCCCATACACAGTAAAGAACCGGAGACCGGTAATGGACAGCCCGTAGATGTGATTGTACACGTGTGTTATCGCCTCACCGGTTTTCTTCGTGGCGGCATATAAGGAAGCGGGCTGATCGGTACGGTGAAGCTCTGAAAACGGCACTTCATCATTCAACCCGTAAACGGACGAAGAAGAAGCCCAGACAACAGCGGGTTGTGGGTTGGCATTCTTACAGGCCTCCAACAAGGTCACCAAACCAGCGACATTGCTATGAACATAGGAATCCGGGTTTTGGATCGCGTACCTCACACCTGCCTGCGCAGCCAAGTGCAAGACGTGCGTGAAGGAGACGAGATCAAAGAGCCTCTTCAACAATTTAGCATCATTAATGTCTCCTTCGATCACAAAAATTCCTTGAGAAGATAGGAGAGATCTCCTGGCCTTTTTCAGAGATGGGTCGTAGTAGGAATTGAAATTGTCCAACCCAACAATGCCGTCGCCGCGCTTGGCGAGAGCGAGCGACGCATGGGAGCCAACAAAGCCCGCGGCGCCGGTAACCAAGACGACGAGGCCATCGGGCCGGGTGGGCTCGGCGGAGGCCCGGACGCGGTTGTCGAAATTGAGGGTGGCGAAGGAGGAGGAGAGGTAGCGGGAGGAGGTGTGGAGGAAGCTGCGGAGGCTGAGGTAGGAGGCGAGGAAGGCGAGGAAGAGGAGCGTCCAGAGGAGGTGGCGCGGGAAGACCAGGTGGTGGCGGTGGCGATGGTGGTGGTGGGACCCACCTCGGTCGATGATCTTGGTCTTGCCAGGCGTCGAAGGGAAGGAGTCGTCGTCGTCGACTAGAGCGCGCATGCTGCCTGATCTGATCTGATCAAGGAAAGAGAAAAGAGAGAAGAGATGAAAAGGGAACGAAATGAAATGGGAAGCTAAATATTTACTTGACCTCGGTTTGTTTCTGAATTGTGAGGTTTTAACCAGAGACATGGGATCCTCTCAGTGGGAGGTTGAATTTATTGTCAGATCCTTTCCGAATACTGACCGTTTACTTCAGTTAAGACGAAAACCAAACGAACGGGTGAGACTTTTCAGTATAAGTTCGGCAGTTTGGGAAATTGGAGAGGATCTGATAGGTTGTAATTTGTACTTTGAAGAAGCGCGTGTACAATATGGAATTGTGTTAATATGTAACAAATAAGTTTTGACCTGTGGTTTGGAATTATCTTGTTCTGTTTTCCGGTCTAATTTGTTTTGTTTTGTTGTTGTTATCATTATCAAAGAAATTTAGAAACAAAGGATTTTACTGATCTAGAAGATCAATGCTAATAATAATAATAATAATAATTTACCACGTGTGATCAGGAAGGATCTGCCGTTAATGTTTCCCTATGCTGATGGCACAACTTGACAATATTTATTTCTAGAAGCTAATATCTTCTCTGATTTTTCAATGATTGCGAACTGGATTTGTAAATGGTTTGATTTGTTTAAACAAGAACGTTCAAAATTCTTTGACAAAATAAGGAATTATACGAATCTGCTCGAAAATAATTTCTTTTACGGTTTTACCTATCAAATTTGACACCTGTTATTTTTCATCTGATAATTTTCTCCCCTTTATTTATTTTAATAATTAATTAAAGGAGAATTATAGGATTATCTCTCCTTATTTGATTAAAATGTTGTGTTTTTGGATGTCGCTAGAATGCTTAAAGAGATGCGCATGTTTGTATGTTTTCTTATGTCGGAATTCAAGCATGACTAATCGTACTTTTTTATATCATCAATAATTTCGGAGGTATATATAAAATAATTTGATTGTTATTCAGAATATCCTGATGCAATATTTCGGTTATATAGAAATTGTCTAATTTTAAAAAATCGTATTTTTTTTTTCTTTCTAAGAGGGGCCTGGTTAGACCTTAATACTTTTTTTTTTTTTTTTTTGCAATATTTCGGGAGTATCATCTGAGTCTCCCTTTTTTCCCCCGAAAAAAAAAATCATTTTTTTCGGATAAAACATTACTATTTGATGAGTTTCGTTTCAGGATTCGGAATTTAATTTTTGAATATATATTGAAATGATGATTGCTTTGACTTATCCAAAAACAAAAAAAAACAAAAATCAAGATTGCTTTGAAAACTCTGGAACTGAAGTCAAGATTTGCAAACACTGCGCTAGTGCAGTGGTTGAGGCACAAGCATTCCCTCTGGGAGTGCTGGGGTTCGAATCCCACTGGGGTGGGATGAAGGGTGTGTGGGTGTGGCCTACGGGCATAAATCAAAAAAAAAAAAGAAAAGTCAAGATTTTTATAACAAAAAAAAAAACGAACGATAATTTTTTTATTCAATAAACGTTGCTTTTAACTAAAAATTATAAGGCTTCCAAACTTAGAACATTGGAGCTGAAATAAAATAACGACCAAAATTTTTTTAACAATTATAAAATTTGACAACTTGGAACTCAGATCTGAAATAAATTATGACCAAATTAAGAAATTATTATTCTTAATTAATAAAATAAGATTTGTTTAGTTAACACTATTATTTAATAATTTTATTTTTACTTTAAAAGTTGTGGATCAAAATCAATACCTTTCAACCAGATCCAAGCTCCACGTACGTACCGTTGTGACATGTCTTCGTACCAACTCTGTAATGACTAATGAGTAAGTTCTTCATAAGAGAAGCTAGAAAGCTAGTTCGAGTTTGGATTCTTAGACATCAGTGGCGGAGCCAGAAAAAATCTTAATGGGATTCAAGTATAATGTTGACTATTAATTTTAATATTTATTATGATATTTTACAAATAAAATTTAATTATGGGGGTCAAAGAAAATATTATTATCACATTCTTAATAATGCCAATATTTACCAACACATACCAAGTAAATATATATAATTAGCAAAATGAATGGGAGACATTTGCACCCCATTCATTACTTAAATCCGCCACTGTTAGACATCTGAAATTCTGTAATTGGTGCCTGTATGGTCTTTCATGCAGGTGCTTAAAAAATTCAGACAATACATTCTAGTTTGAACATATTAATGCTGGATACCCCCTTCACTTTCCTCATGAACAGTACAATTTTTTTTTTCGGATTGAATTTCTGGTTGATTTACAGTGCAATAGTCAACGGGATCGGTGCAGGATATGTGCGGTGGTGGGAATTTGGATGGTGGACCGGGCGTACGGATTTAAATGTGTTAATGCGTTTCTCATTTGGCTTCTTGTATTTATTCTGTCTTTGGTCCATTTGGTCCAAGGCAATAATACCAACCAGTCTTTCGTTCGCCTCTCTTTTATCTTCTCTCTCGGCCATGGCAGAAGGAACAAGAAATTGTTGTCGCCTCTTTTTCCTATCTCCTCTTACACATCGCTGCCGCCTCCTCCTCCGCAATTGGGCGTGTCACCTTCGGTCATCCCTCCGCCAACCCCTCCCTCCCTCCGTTGACTTCTCCCAACCCCATCAGCACCCTTTCATGTCTTCCTCGGCGCGTCCCTCCTCCTACCTCCCCATCTCTCCGCCTCTCCATCTCCTTCTCCGCTAACCCATGCTCCCTAGCTACAGTATAGTTTTTCTTTTTTCTCCGATTTTCCATCCCATTTATTCTCGTCCGTCCGATAATGTGGATCTCAACAGAAGGTAAGATCGGCTATATGGAATTTTGGTGCGCATGGTGTAGCCTTATTGTTGTTGTCTGTCGACTGGTCCAAAGCTTAGCGGGTCAGATTTGGAAGCGGGTTTAGGGTTAAAGGTGATTTTGGGAGAAAGAGACGTTGCATGTAGGTGGGGCTGGCCGAATAGGCTTGGTATGATGGATGAGAGAAGTAGCGGAGCTTCTCTGGTGGTGGGGCGGCCTAGACGAGAAGAAAAAGAGAAAGGGAGAGAGGTGGGGCCAAGAAGAAAGGGGACGACGAAGGGAGTCGGGTTTAAGGGGTGGTGTGGTTTCTCCGACGCGGTGGAGAGGGGTGGCGCCGAGAGAGAAAGACAGTAGGCGGAGAGGCCAAGGAAGAGAGAGAGTATGGAGGAGGGGGCGGATTGAATGAGGGAGACAGAGAGATCGGGAGAGAAAATGGAAGAAGAAGCACTGCATGTAGGTGAGAGTGGTCGACTAGGCTTGGTCCGGTGGAGGAGAGGAGAGGCGGAGCTCCTCTGGTGATGGGGCAGCCTAAGTGAGAGGAAAAAGAGAGAGGGAGAGGTGGGGGCCGATTGAAAAGAGGAGAGAAAGGGGTGAGGTCGGGTTTAGAAGGTGGGGCCGATTCTCCGATGCGGTGGAGAGAGGGTGGAGCCGAGAAAGAGGGGCAATGGGCAAAGAGGTAGAGGGGGGCTTAAGCGGAGTGAACGAGGGAGACAGAGAGGGATCGAGAGAGAGAATAGAAGGGGAGGGGGTCTCACGGGTTAGGACTTTATGTCCCGTAAATCACATCCCTCTCTCATCAATTTTTTTTATTAGCCACTACCAAGCTATTCAAAACTTCGCCAAAGCAAGCAATTAATTCCTAGAATTAGAAAAAGTAAATGTTTTAAATTGATGGATACAGTGAGCGCCATACCTGTTTTAAATTTCTTTCAGAAAAAGTAAATGGAAAGCAATTAATGGTCAAATGTTAAAGTGTGAACAAATGCGGTGTGGTTGGATAGAGATGGTAATGGTTTATATCTATATCCGGTAATAATTAGTTTTATTCCTACTCCACTCTTTGTTTGAGTATTAATCTTGTCTCCATTTTACCTTTATCGTGCAAGGGTATCTTGCAGCAAAACAAAAAAGAACATAATCATCTGCTAAATAAATAACTCAACGAAATAACTCGACGTTTACAACTACTAAAATAGGATGTTCATGCGGCCAAGCTATTTAGAACTAAATTAAAATAAATAAAAAAAATAATATCGACAAGTCATTTATCAAACGGGATGATTTTTCTACAATTTTATATACCAATCGTAGTGATTATATATTATGTTAAGGTTGGGAACCATTAAGAACAAATACCTTAACTACTTTCTCCACCATTCCAGATACTGCCACTCGAAACAGATATCTCACATATATAAAAAGTAATAAAATTTAATGTAATGTTTTCAGACATTAAACAAAATAAAAATTATAACGGACCATATTTTATGTCATTTCATTTAGAATATTAAATAACATTCACAATATATGAAATTCGATAGCCATCAAATTTACAAAGTCAACAACATGTTCATAAACAATTTTATTTTAAATTGGATTAAAATAACGGTACCAAAAATTTCAACACAAAGCATTGTAAAAATAAGATCACAACTCATGCGTCAAATTTGTTCCTTTCTAATTTTGAAAGCTCTGAGCGGGACCATTTAGACCTCTCCATTTATAAATCAAAAAACAGAGAGAAGATATTAACATTTCACAGTTGTTTACAAGTGCCTGTCAAAATCATACGGGACCACATTACCGATTGATATCAAAAACCCATTATGGCAGCCAGGTTAAATTTCTGAATTTAATATTTAAAGCAGTACCGATTAGATTACCAAACAAAGTTCTCCACTTCTCTTCTCTCGCTCGACACGAGTTCATAATTAAGTTATCGCGATAAGTTGAATGAATCGCGACAAAGAAGCGAAGTGGAAAGTCGTGGGGCAGACTGTGACCGCTGCTTTGTCTGCACTCTATTCGCTGTCTCTCTCTGTACCCCTTGAGCCTTGAACTTCGCAAAAGCTTTTTCTATCCTGTTATTGGCTATTTTACTATTCGTCTCCCATTTACGTACTCCAAGTAGTGTAGTCACCATGATTGATGATAGTTTATTAGCCGATCCTTTTTAATTAAAAAAAATTAATTCTTATAATTATCAGCTCATGGGTATTATATAATATTTATTTATCTACGAGTTATTATATCAATGAAATTAAAACGCAAATTTTTATCTCGAAAAAAAATAATGCCGATACCATCCGTGGATTCGGTTGCATCGCCAGAAAAGAGGGGTTAAGACTTTCACTAAATCTACAAGAAGTTATAATTTTTATTGACGAGTGTTTTAAGGTGTGCTCGGAATTGCGCGGCGTAGGTGAAAAAAGGAGAAAAAAAAGTATGGTATAGTTTAATTATTGAATGGAGAGCAATATAGCAAAATAAAAGTAAAATATTTATATATGATCGATGTTCAATCGATTCTCAAAGTCCACACAAATTCGATATACAATCTATAAACTCAATGTTTTAAAATACGATTTTGTGCGGTTTAACGGTTGGGTGGTGATTTAGCGTTTATCGGTGTTAAAATGACTATATATTGGTTGTGCATTGATAAAACGACGATAAAACGGACAAAACAGTCGTGCGGTATAAATGAAAATCTAGACAAAACGACGATAAAACGGAGTTTTGTTAATTTTTAATTAAACTACATAAATATACTTATGCTATGATATTTCCACTTTAAGTGACGTTGTATTGATTTCTGTTTTTGTTAGAAAATATAGTGGCGAAAATATATCCCTTACCAAGTTTATAAATCAAAACAATTTTTTGTAAAAAATAATTAACATTAATTTGTTTGGTGCAACACTATTGAACAAATAGCAAGTAATTTCTTACTTAGCAGGACAACAGTCAAATCCTATAAAAAAAAAAAATCATGATGATAAAATAAAATATAAAATAAAATACAAATCTTATGTACAATGATATTTAAAAATATAAAAAATATAAAATATAAAATAAAATACAAATCTTACTTAGCAGGACAACATTCAAGTAATTTCTTAGGGCTTGGCATGGATTTCTATGCCTACTAATACACCATTAAATATATATATATATATTTATTTATTTATTGTTGAAACTTTTCTTAATAACCATGAGATTATTTATACATAAAATAAAATACAAATCTTATGTACAATGATATTTAAAAATATAAAAAGTATTAACTCAAAATTAAGTATTGCCACACATCATTTGCAGCAAATTATCATGCAAATGTGGAAAAAATATTATTATTTATTGCTAATCCTTTCGGTTTCATCTTGGAAGGTTCATTTGAGCAGAGCTAGAGCAGACACATTTTTAGATATATATTTACTACACAATAATATGAATCTAGACTTCCAAGCACAATTTAAGCTATCCTAAGGTAATTGATCGATATGATTAACACGTTATGAATCTTGATATGTGTCATTATTAAATTTAAAAAAAAAAGTGTTATGGGGGTTGGTCGCGGCGAAGCCGCGACGACAAGCCCGCTAGTTTAGTTATGAAAAGAAAGAAAGAAATCGCCTCCTTCAACAGGATTTCATAATCTAGCGGTGACGTATATTAGAAAATATAAAACTATAATTATCAATTTAGTAAAGACAATATAAATCCATAATAAATTAGTAACCTATAAGGAGGGTTTTGGCATACATGAAATAAGCTTAACGTTTAGGGTAGTAATCTAACTTATTAACCTATAATTACCAAACGAGTTTGAGGTCAATGGAATTAGTGCTCATGTTAGAACTAATTTTTACTAACTTCATTTCAAACACTACTCCCAAAAATACTAATTTTAGTTTCTAACCCACCAACTTTATGGTATTGCCAAACCTCACCTAAGTAATTAATGACAACTTTTGATTAATATTTAGAGGAGGGTTCCAATACCCATCTTTTTGTATGCCCCCAAATGCCCCAAACTCATTTTATCATTATTTTTTTAAAAAAATAAAGTTCAAACATCAAATTCAAACCATTGATTTTGTTCAATTTAACGAGCTATGTGTTTCTATATAAATTTTATAAATTTTTTAGTTCATTTGATACTTGATCAAGAGATCAAATAATGAACGAATCTAGTTAAATATGATAGATTAATTTTAATACATTCATGTTTTTGCTTCTTGATCAAGTATCAAATGAACTCGAAAATTTATAAATTTTATATAGAAACGCATCGCTCGTTAAATTGAACAAGATCAACGATTTAAATTCGACTTTTGAACTTTAATTTTTTAAAAAGTAGTAATAAAGTGAGTTTGAGGACATTTGGGGCACACAAAATGTGGGCACTAAAACCCTCCTCTAATATTTATCCATGTGTTAAAAAAAAAATCTATATCATATATCACAGAAAGCTTTGTGACGTTGAGTCACCAACAAATGAAGTCAATATCTACTTTAATTCAAGTGGGCTCATTAATTTTGTGGATGCTTATCCTTTCCAGGGCTACATTATTCTCATCACAACCGGCAATGTTTATATTTCATTGAGTTTTTTTTTTTTAAAATATTTTTCCTCTTGTAATCTAAAAAACTTAATTCTATATGGATCTGGTTTTGTAATTAATGATTCCAGATGTTAGTTGCAGTGGGCATAAGAATGTGTACATATAGAACATTTTGTATTGGACACGCTGATGTTTTTTTCCTTATAAAAATAACACATTTGAATCTTAAAAGCAAATAAAAAGGATACGAAATTCAGAAATAGGTGACCCAACAGGCCAACATATTATAGATAGAGTTTTTCTATTAGAAAAGTGAACTTTTTATTTTGTAGTTAAAATCAATTGGAAATGTATCATTTTTTTAAAAAAAAAAAAAATTATAGACTCGTCTACTTAATAATACGTGAAAAAAAAAAACAGGGAGAGGACTATTCAAATCTTCTTGAGTACATATATTCGAAGGCCATTTGAAGATGAACATACTTTATATTGAAACTTCCGTTATGAAAAAATGATAATAAAGGGGGAAAAGTAATTAATGCCCATAAAATTTATTTTCTTCCGTCTATTCCAACGTTTATGTTGCTATATTTATTCATATTTAATTCCAACATTGGGACAAATTTTTTATTACTTCTACAATAAATCAACATTACAAAAAATAAATATGATAAGGTATTTATCTAAAAAAAATAGAACTTAATCGTCCTTAAACTTTACAATTTCATTGTTTGTCATTTGGTAGTAGACAAGTGAATAAAAATATAATTATATATGGCACGCTTATTTTTAATTAATTAAAAGAAAATATATTTTCCACTACATATTAAGTAGCAAGAAAACAACATTACCGATGCAACCGAATGCACATAATAACAGGAAAAGGAAATGAACATGGAGTCCAGCGCAGATGGTCAGTGGCTCCGCCGCTATCCTAGAGGTGACGGGTTCAATTCCCGCTGGATGCGGATTAAGTAGATAATAAGTAGATGAATAAGTAGGAGAGGGATAAATTCTAATTTACAGAGTGGGCTAAAGCCTTATAAATAAATAGCCTCTTATTTCAAAAAAAAAAAACAAGAAAAAGAAATAAGAGACAAAAAAAAAAAAAAAAAAAAAAAACTATTTGGTGTTGTTCGATTCAGTAAATTTCTTAGAAGGCAACATTATTGATTTTCAGCGCTCTCTAATAGAACAGCCAAGAGGATTTTCAGTCTTCATCGCATATACGTCTAACGTCTAACGGTCCAGATTCCTTTTTTCAAGGAGATCAATTCCTGATACCAAATAATTAAGAATTAATTATAATTTCCATGTCAATTCAAACACGCCACTTTAAAGAGAATTTAGACCCAGCCAAAAAGACAAAAGTTTTAGGAAAGACTACAAATCCTACCAGACTTAATCACTAGCTGCCCCAAATTGACTGTCAAGTAATTTGAAACTGACCAGCACAAGACAACCTGGCGCAACACACATGAAAATAAATTGATCAGACCTGCAGATCTAGCATGCTAAATTAATTTTACAAGCATAATGATTTGAATGGACCTGAGAATTAATAGAAATGCTCGTCTTATTAAAAGTTTGTCAGCCTGCAGCAAGTTGAGTCCTGAAATGATTTCATCAGAGAGTTAGTTGATACGCAAGCAATGCAGGTTTAATATATTTTAGTACATGTAAAGAGAATAAAAGATAGTTATGAGTGTTTATAATCCATTGATTGAAGAATTTTAACCTTACCTTATTTCAGGAAGATCCTGTTCATTACACGCTCCTTAAATGAGGTGACTGGTGGTTGAGATTTGAAGTGATAACAGGAGAGCTGATCCTTGTCCATCTCTGACAGAAATATCTTGTATTGCCTGATATCTCCATCTACAAACACCTTTTGATCACGCGTTCTGGTCAAAAGAGGAAGCCGATTGAGGCTCCAACATCCTCGAAATTGGAGCTCCGTCCATTCTGGCATCTGAAATGGATGCTTTTGGCAGTCATACAGTTGACTCAATTGAGGGAGCTGGTGAAGTTTTATGCTGCGGAGTCTTGGAAATTGATCTTTATCATTCTCTTGACAGTAATAGAACAAACTTCTAAGATCGTAGCAGCGTACAATTGATAGTGTTTCTAGGCAAGGAAGTTTCAAGTTACCCGGAAAGATGCTCACCAACCTCGGGCAATCGCGTAAGTTAACGTACTTCAATGCCCAAAACTCATCAGACTGGAATAAAGGATCATATGGAAACAATTTAATGCATTAGCTAATCATAGATTAATTATTAATGAGTTAATAATTAATTATGTTCAACTTACTTTAATTAGTTTGAGCTAATTGGGCTTCTATTTAATTGGTTAATTAAAGGCCCGATTTAAGGAAGAATGAAGAGACAATTAAAGGAGATTCATTAATTGGTGAATTAATGAATAAAGGCCTTTTATTAAGATGGCCCAAGAGAGCCCATTAGGTGGCCTCTTAGGGTGGATGGCATACTTGTAAATAGTATGAAAATTGGATGAGAGTGGTTGGCTATATAAAGGGGTCTCTTTGGGAGAAAACCCTAGCCGTCATCTCTCTTCCTCTCCCCTCCCTTGCGCCTCCACCTAGAAGAGAGATTTTTCTCTCTTCTCCATGGCTCTTCCCTTCCTCTCTTAGCTCATGTGTTGAGCATCCCACCTCTCTTCCTCTCCATTAAATAGTTAATTAAGAGAAGCAAGGTGATTAGCAAGAGGTTCAAGAGAACTAGCATTCTCTTTGAGCTTGGTGGTGGGTCCTTGGTGGGCTAGAGGCGGCCATAGATGGTGGAGATGGTGGAGCACACACCCCATCGACTCCCATGCCATGGATTCGAGCCTCATGAATACAATTTCATGAGAGGTACAATTTCTCCTACCTTCTCTCTTGATTGGATGTGTGATTGCTTTAGCACTAGATCTATTGGTTTGCTTGTTGTTAATGGTGATTAATTAGTTGTAATTAATCTAAAATTTTATGAGTATTTCCTAACAGAATGAACCATGTAAAACATTGGTTAGATTCAAGAGATTTGAAACCCAAAGATTTTGCAACTTCTTTCCTTTTGGACGGTTTGTTTCTCTGAAAACCACTTTCATGAGATGGCACCCCTCAACTTTGCACTCTTGCAACTCTGAAAATTCTGGGTTTAGATCTGTTAGAGAAGAGACAAAAGCATTATCCCTGACTAACAATGACTCGGTGAAACTCAAAATGCCCTGCAACCAAGAAAGGTATCTTCCGACAGAACCAATCTCTACTTGTCGGCACAAGTGGCCTCCCACAAAATGTTGTGCGAATTTGTATTGAAATAAATGTACACCTTCTTGGGAATATGGATTCTTCTTATGGAATTGGTTGTTACTAGTCATGTCTCTGCTCATATTCTGGTTTATGTGCTCGCTTGCACAAATATAGAGAGTTCGGGGATTTGTTCCTAGGTTATCTAAAACTAGCTCACTTTTGAACGTAGACAAAAGTCTGGAATCACGAACAAAGATTTTCACCCCAATACCATCTTTCAGTTGTTGTAAACTCTCTTCCACAGTGTCTTGAACAACAAGGCCCTGGTTACCCATGACCTTGTATTCATGCTGAACCAGATTAAATACCTCTGGAAGAGGTTTGCGCAATTTATGCCATGGCACTCTTTTTAATTGACAAACCGAGATCAGATCTAGTCGTCTAAGACTTCCCTGATTGCAGACTTGAAGAGGAAACTCTTTGATGGATGTAAAGGAGAGATCAAGCTCCTTCAAATTGTTAAGATCTCTCAAGGCCGCTGTCTCTAGCACATGGCATGCATGCAAGGAAAGACGACTGATATTTGGAGATTTTGTGAGGGAGAATGATTTGAGGCTTGCATGCCCGGCCACGTTCACTTCCCTCAAAGCCGTGCAGTCATGGATGTGGAGTTCCTTGAGCATTGAGGCTCTAGAAAGTGAATTGGGTAAATGCATTAAGGAATGATTACCAATCAGTTTGAGCACTTGGAGCTGTTGCATTTGCTCAAAGGTGTTATATGGGAGAGAACCAACTTGGGACTGAGAAAGAGAGAAGACTTCCAGATGAAGCAAAGTTGACAAGGAAGTTGGAAGGCTTTCGAGTGAATTACAATCGAGAAGGTAAAGTTCTCTGAGACTAGGCATCTCTAAAAATAGGTTTTGGGGCAAAGAATTGATGGTTGGACATGGAAGATCAAGAAAGTAGAGGCAATGTTTGTCCCTTCCAATTTCTTCAGGTACTTCGGTTAAAGGAACCCCTTTCAAATTAAGAACTGCTAATTTTTTTAACATCGCAATGGGAGAATAGTGGTCATGTTTACTTCCCAGTTTGGTAGTTGAAAACTCAGGTACCAAGGAAGTTGAAGTTGGGGCTAAAGAGGAGGAATCTAATTCAGAAGGTCGGAGGGACCGTATATTTTTGCAGCCCATCAAAGAAAGGAGTCGAAGATTGGTGAGGTAAGCAATAGATGTTGGTAAGGCTTTAAAGGAGGAGCTATAGGATAAGTCAAGAACACGGAGATTTGCCATTTTCATTAGAACAGTATTAATGGTTGATTGATCAGAGGCACTAAAATAATATTCAGCTCGGTACAGGAAAGTGGTGGTTTTGTTTGTTTTTGGATGGTTTATCCATTTGCCATCTTTGCCCAAGAAGGATATCCAGCTCTTGTTCTCCCAATCAATTGGACTAGAGATATTCTTTTGCGCCCCCAGTGAAGTCTCCACGAGCTGGCGCATCCCAATGAAAGGAACAGTAGGAGAATCCAAAATTAATTTTGATTGTAGAATTGCAAATCCTCCCCGCCAAAAATCACTATAACAAATGAGATGTCGAATTAAAGAATGTGAATGGAGAGCTTCAAATACCACGTTTGCGGCATTGAGGGAATCAGTCAAATTGATTTCTCCTTCTTCTTCGTCATCACCTGAACCGGCCATGGTTGAGATTCTTTGAGTGAAAAGACCCTCCGCAACCCAAAAATTCACGAGATCTTTGTGCCCGATAATGCGATTAACTTCCCTAATAAAATACCCTTCATCTTCCTCTTCCATTCCTTCTAATTTCAATTTATATCTGTCAACAATGTATACACGTAATCTAGAGGTAAATTTATCATTAATTTCTGGAGAAAACAGTAGGGTATAGAGTAAGCAACTTCGTAAAATATCCATCGTCTCCCTTACTCGAGCTGCTGGTGCGACAGATTGAGCACAAAATTGCAGCGCTAGCTCTACAAGTTGTTGCTTGGATTGTAGTGGCCAATCCTTTTCACGAATTAGGTCTTTCAGATTAAAAAAAACATCCCTTTCATCCCGAGTGATAGATTTTAACAAAAAATCAAATTCTTCTGTATAGAAACTAAAACTTAACGGATCACCCGCCTTGAAATAGAAATTGTTTACCATCCTGTAAGGTGTTGAGATCACCCACCGGGCACCGTTCCACTTGCTGGGTTCAGGGAGCCATCCATCTTTAAGTAACCATTTCATGGCTCGGTCCAATACATATGGATCAAATAGATTAATATCAATACATTCTATTACTAGTAGGTAGTTCGTGTTTCTTAGTTTCTCATAGATTTCAACTACCAATTCATCAACTAAATTTGATTCTTTCTGCTCGTTAACCTCATAGTTGTAGAACAATTCTTCATCCAGTTCATCTTTAAGTTTCTTAAATTTTTCATTACTTGCATCCATTATTCCCAGTGCATTAGCTATTGCAATTGCCATATACGTTTCCATTTTAAAAACCGCTTTATTGGGCGTCAAACGGTAACGTCCATAAAAGGGAAAGTGTTTTTCTAAACGACTCACTTGGTCCACTATTGATGGCACTGAAAGTCGGATTGTGTACCCAGGTTTGAAAATGTTACTAAGTGCTTTTATTGTGACACGTTCGAGAAGGCCCAACAAGCCCGACCCACCATCCCCAAGACCTCGCAACCATATAATTCTGAATCCTTTTTTCAGGTTAATTTTGTTTGTCAGATAAGTGACGACATCATTTTCAATATTATCCATTCTTTGTAGTTAGTTATAGACTTTCCATCCCACAGAATGCTAGTTAACCTGCTTATTTTATTTGAATAAATAATAAATCAGAAACAAATTAAGATGAGAAAATACTTGGGCTTAAATGAATTTCATCAACTAATTGTCCGACAAAAAAAAAAAAAAATGATTTTCTCATCTGAAACACTTACAGGAACATTTTAGCATGTACTAATTTTTGCAACATGCTTCGCTTGATGAATGGTAAGTTTTAATTTATTTTCATTATTTTTTTATTGTATTTGATAGTGTTTTACATAGATTTCTATTTAAACATTTTTTTTTTGTTGGTTACTTTTGATTGCTTTTTAATTTATACACATACATTATACATTTGATTACATGAGCTTCACATGATCTTTTTTATTATTATGCATTAAATAATATCCATAAATACATTCACATAATTATGCAACAGTGGGCACGTTATATTTAATACCGATGCATTCCCTTGCGGCCTTAATTTTTTAGCCCAGAAAGAACTGTTTTTTTTTTTTTTTAACTTGTTAGTTGCTAGGCTCTGATTGGAAACTATTTTTTCCGTGGGAATTGGAAATGGATTTTTACGTTTACACAATTCCTCTGATCGGAAACGGTTCACTTATAAGAAATGATTTCAGTCTGTACGATTTGGTGAGAGAATTTTCCATCAGGCAATACCCACGAAAAACCAAAGAATTTGGTGAGATTTCAATGGCGCCGAGCGATGTATTTTTTTCTCAGACAAAATTGCCCCTAGATAAAAATCACTTCTTTAGCGATCTGATCTTTTCGTCAGACAAATTGGAATTCCCGTCAATTCATCTCATATAGATTCCGATCGCTGGATTTCAATCGGAAATCATTTCCAGTGAATTATTCTCTCGTCAAATGAATTGAATTGAATTGAATTTCCATTATAGGCTATCTTGGAAAATCAAAATTAACCACTGTATCTTTCTACTGTAACTTCAATTAGAATTGAATTATTTACATACGATATAATATAATAATATATAAAGATGCAACAATCAATTAAAGTGATTGGACGGATTGTCCTTCTAATCCGATGAGATCTTAATTTTAAAAATTCAAATGACTGATCCAAACTTCTTAACATATTTTTCATATTGAAATATTTTTGCGCAACAAAATTTATATATTTTTTTATTTTATAAGTATTTTTATTTTTTAAAAATGTGTTATTGTAGGGTTCAGAATTACTTACATCAAATCTTTTCTAAAAAAATAAAAATAAAAATTGTTAAAAATATATATAATTTTGTCGGCAAATAGGTTTGAATATATATATATATATATATGTTGAGAAAAGCACCCCACGAAGTGGGGCCTGCATCTAGCAAAGCATGCAAACAGAGGTCTAAATAGGTTTGAATATAATGATCACATTGAACGATTCAGAGCATTCATTTGAACTTTCGAATTTAATATAAAATCAAATTTGAGATCACCATTTGTTCATATCGCTTTGATTGTACCATTTCTCTATATACTAGCATACACACATATATATAAAGTAAATTTATTATACATCATGATGCATAGAAGCTCTTATGTGTCATAACTATATTGGTTGGTGATTTTGTAAATTGACAAATCTAATTTGACCAATCCAACATAAATATTTAAATCTGATCATATTAAACAAAAATTTATATTTTTGTAACTTTTGTTAACATTTTTTCTGAATTTTTTTTAAAAAAATTGTCATTATTGGAATAATCTATCCGAATCAATTGAAATTTCATTGGGGTCTAATTAAAATTTTTACTATTTCTCTTGGATTATTAAAACAGTTATTATTAGAAGGTCCAATACTCTCTCTTTTGTTTTCTATACTATTTCATATAAAATTCCAATATGAAAATGAACAAATACTTAGAACGGAACGGAACTCATCCATATTATTACGCATAACATTCTAGCAATCCTCTATGTAAATATATATGCAATAATTAAAAAAAAAAAAAAAAACATTGTACCCTGAAGCATAGAGAACATACCGGGGTACGTATCTCACGGAAAGGACTGTTGGAGGTGGAATCAAAGATGGAGGTAATTGATGATCTGTTGGCATGTAAAAAAATGTTCAGTCTGATGCTTTTGAAAGTGTTCTTTTTTGTTACTTGCGTGGATTTTTAATGCTAGAGGAACTTCATTTTGGGGTTATAAGCTGTGGGGATATGCTTATTGGCAGAAAAATAAGTATAAAGCAAAAATGTACGTACCTACCGTAGCAATCGCAGAACTGAAATCATGAAGGGAATTCTAGTTATAACGCTCAAATGCTCGGAGCACTCAGATATGCTATATAGTTAATTAAACGACAATAATAAATTTTCTTCTATTCTATTGAGGGTTTCAATTGTTTTCTCTGGCTTTTCTGAGAGTAAGTTTGTTTACTATGGAGTGTTAAATTTTGAGCCAAAGCCCCAACAAATGTACTTATTATATATAAGCTTGACTACCCCAGAATAAAGTAAACCATTTCTCAAGGAAAGGTATATATGCAAAGCAAGAACTAGAAAAATTATAAAGACTAAAAGAGTACGAAGTTTGCTTGTAGTGCATTAAAAAAAGTTAGCGGTTGCTTGGGAGATGAAAAGATGGAATAATTGGCAATTGGCACTGGAGGTATTGTGCTTTTTTCACTGAATGCATCATGTCCTCCAGTTAATTTGTCACAATTAAATGGCCCTGAAATGGAACCCAGTTAATTTGTCACAATATAATGATCACCGCTCTATAAGTTGACTTGTGCACAGGAATAACTTGATAACCCAAGTTTTCAATTGAGCATATAATCTAGTGCATTTCTAAGCTTAATTACCCAGAAATTAACCATTTCTCAAGGAAGGGTATATATGCAAAGCGATCTTAGGACTTAAGAATTAAAAACTTTAAAGAGTACAAAGTTGGCTTCTGTGCCTTGTAGCACTTGAAAAAAGTTGGCGGTTGCTTGGAAGAGGAAAAGACCGAATAATTCATAATTGGCGCTGGAGGTCTTGTGCTTCTTTTGAATGAAGGTGCCTAGCTTGTCCTCCAGTTGCATATACCTATATGCAATTTGTCAAAATTATTCCAATCACAATTAAATTAAATTAAATGGTACTGATGAATGGAACCCGTTATTTGTGTGAACTAGCTGGTAAATAAGGCAATATATTAATGCACCGCTCTGGAAATTGAAGAAGATTAAAAATTAAAAATTATCATTAACGATTATTATACATATATAAATCTGGAGTGTCGTGCGATGCACGTGTTTACTGTAGTAAGAACAGTAACTCGGATCTTCTGTGGCCCGCTGGTTTCGCTTCGCTTGATCGTGTTCGTTGGATCAGAAGATCTTGGCCGTGCAATCGAGGGTTCTGGAGACTTCTCCCACTCTTCTCCCTTTCTTCCCCGATTTCTCTGTACCCTCTCTCTCTCGCCTCTCTTTTTCACCCTTTTTCTTTGCCATTCTCCTCCCAGAGACTCATCTCCGATCGCCTTATCCCTCTCTTTCCGCTCGAGCACTGCCTCACTACCTCCACCCCCTCTCACTAACTGGTGGCGGCTTGACAGGTGGCGACTGGTGGTGGCTTGATGGCAGGAATGGCGAAAACCAACAACAACCATTGAAGCTCTCTCCTTCTCCTCCTCTGTTCCCTTACTCTCTCGGTTTGATTCTTCTCTTTTCCTCTCTTTTCACTTTGTCTGCATGATTGAAACTCAATGGCTTGATTGAAACTCTTTGATCTCGGCACGGTGCCGCGTATTTTATGAGGTGCTTAATATTTTTTCTTCAGCCGAAGATCTGTCAGGAACCACTTTTTTGGACAAAGAGAATGGCTTGCGATAAGAAAAAAAGCACACAGGTAACGATGTTTTTTATATTTAGCTGCAATGCTGCATAGAGCTTTTCTTTTGAAATTATTCATTCGTAATGTTATAAAACTGTCAGGGCACAGAATTGATGTGTCTTTGTTTCTATTTAGCTAATCTTTGATCAAATTATATATTGCATTTGAATGAGCAGTGGCCTTCGCCTGCCTTCTTTTTTACTTACTACAATTTTGGTGTATTAATCAGTTTACCATTTTAAGCTATTTTAAGCTGATTTTTCAGTTTTGCTCTTTAATTCATTTTTTTAATAAAAAAAAAGAAAAGAATTAATGTTTACTAAGAAGATTTTTATTTGTCATTTTGTATGCTGGCATAGCTGATTTTATTGTGCTAACGAGTTACAGCTTAAAGATTTATGGTTTCTCAATTGAAGAAAAATGCAACGTAGCTGGGATGCTAATTGGTGGTCTCTCTTTTCATCCCGAGGTGTGTATTTGCAAGTCTTCCCTTTTTTTTCTAAATTATGAATCTTTTGTCTTCTTTTTGTTTGGACTGATATTATACTGGATTTAGTATCAAATTTCTCCCTCTTTCTTTTCTAAATTACGGCTTTATTGCTTGGGTTCAGCTTTATGTGGCTGCTTCCTGTTATAGATCTTAAGGAACAAACATTGATGGAGCTATTTGATAAGAGGCGCCTAGGTAATAATGACTATATTGTTTGTAAGAATTTAAGTCCTATTAGATTTTGACAATAATGATTGTATTGTTTGTAAACTTTCTGGTGGGATGCTTTGCTTGAAGAAATTTTTTTAGGAAATTGATTTTGGGTATCAATAGTTTAGCAGGATATGTTCATCTTTATACTAGAGATGGAGGATTGGCAAAATATTCTATTACAATTTTAATTTAAGGGAGATTGTAATGCTTTCACACCAATTCTAATTTGTGCATTTTAGTCAGGGACACCAATTCTAACACTGTTTGTTTCCATATATTCTTATATATCTTCAACTCGATAATCATATATACATTTAAGAATCTTTGGTTTATAAAGGAAAAAATATATATAAGATTGAATACAATCCATGACTGAGTCCATATTGTTTATTTGATAGCACTAAGTGCCATGGACTATCTATTTGTATATTACTTCCATGTTTTCAACGTGTATACATATGCTTTTTCTATTCATTATGGAGTTTAATGGCCAGTAATTGCTTCAATTTTGGTCAGATACTTGGTTGTTTGGCTGTCAGAAAAGATGCTGGTTTCAAGTCAATATGGGCTGCTTTGTTTAACATGTATGATTATGCATCTATGTTCCATTTAAAACCGGAGAACTAACGCTAAGAAAGTGCAATGGCAGTACTGGCAAGGTAACAATACAAAATTCAGTGTTAATTGAGGCTATTTTCAAATCATATTTTCCTACTACATTTTCTTCACCTTTCATAGTGTCATATTTATTTTGAACTAATTTTGGTACATTATTTGATAAAGAGCAGTATTTGATCAAACAACGATAACATAAATAAGAGTAGTAGTTTAACATAAACAATGATAACATTATTTGATCTTCATTTAACATGTATGATTTGCCACAGACTAGAATATTGAGTCTCCTCCATCAATGTATCCTTCAAAAAAAAAATACTGTGACATCACTGATTTTGAGCCATTTTCCTTGACCTTTTTTTTTTTAGGAATTTTAGGAACATGTGTACTCCTTTCTATCAGCTGAGACATGATCGGTGAAATTCCAGTATGGCAACAGAACAATATGGGAGATTAGAATTAGAATTTGGTTTGTGTTTGTTTACTAATTTCAACAACAGAATAATGAAATTGGGTCTTTGCTTTGGCATTAATAGATATTTTCAGTTCTATTTTTTAAACCAGAATTGATACCGGTAAATGCACACCCTTAATCAGCAGTCCTTCAAAGTTTCCTTAAAATTTTGTAGACTGTTACCTGTTTATGTATTCATTGTAGGCACCACATGTAGATCCAAGGATGAAGCTGCTTTATGCTGATCCGGAGGTGTTCAAACGAGTCTGAAATCTGCTGAACTAGGATGTGCAATGGTACTTTGGAAATTTGATTAAGCTCTAACAATTATGATGATTAAGCTCTAAGGGCATTTCTGGAAAATTGATGCGTTCTCATTAAAGGTTCAATGAAAAATTGACATATTCATTCCATTAGATACTGCTGTCAGATATTAACTATTAGAAATGATTGTGAAAACATGTTCATGGATGAACTAATTCATCTTTTTTCCAAGTTGCATCGTGGTTCATTAATCAGTTGATCTAATTTCGTTGTCTCCAACCAGTGACAAGGTGGAAACGCATAGATATTCTAAATTTGAGGAGCACAAGCAAATTAAAGGTACCACTTTCTCATTTCGCATTTCTTTGCTATATTTGTTTTTATAATGTTTCAGAAATTTGGGTTGAGCTGTTGTTTCTCTTTATTCTTTTGGCATAGTTAAAATGCTAATTAGCTCCAGCGCATCCAGATATATAGAAATGGAATTGTGTTCAATGATACAAAACATAAAAACTCAAAAAATCTTGTAACTCAAATCTGTTCTGGTATCAATCCAGGCAATGCAAAAGTGAAGGATGAGAGCTATTGAGCAGTGAACTTCAGCTAATTGGTTGAGATTCTTCTTCAGAAAAAAAATGCAAGGTGTGTCCTATTATGGATTGCTTCCTTCTAAAAAAAGAAAAGCTGAGAATGACAATTCAAGGTTATCTTATTTCAATTCTGCAAGTTCTTTTTCATTAGAAAAGTAGATAGTTTGTTATGGTAGATGTTTTGAGCTGTTACGGTGCTCCTAAATAAATAGTTATCTGTAAATTAACGCAGATTTGGATGAAAGTATTTGTCTTAGGCGGCTAAAATAGAATAAGCTTAACTTTAGTAATATTTTTTTTGTTTCTGTACCGTTCCATTTTTACAAGGAGAAAAGTAACACATGTAACTAAATAAATAAGTTTTCCTTCACCATCATGTAATCATCTAATCTAGAGCAGCACATCAAAGTAAGAATTTATCCCACATCAAAATCTAACAAAATTCGTAAAAGAAGTTTGATTGCGCAATGTGCCAAATTTCCATAGGTTGTGCATTTCATTTTATGGTAATAATGATTCTTAATATTACATGCCTGTTTGCAAAAAGTAGTATAACATATACATTTAATAACATATTTAGATAATAATGAATCGCGCAACGCGCGAGATTAAAACTAGTAAGTATTTAAAGTAAAATGGATGTTCAATTAAAAAGAGAAAAAAGAAGCCCAGTTTTCATTTGTAAACATGGGCTGGCTGCTTGTGTAGTGCGGCCCAGAGTCGAAGAGCGTGCGGTATTTCTTTGTGCGTTACGTGTCGATAAATCATGCTGCCACCTGGCAGTTCGATCATCTAATGGACGTCTATTGGGCAAATGGCCAATCGCACCCTTTCCTTTCTTGGTGTCTTTTAATTAGATTTGGCGCCTCCTCCCTCTCTCACACACAGTGTGACACTGACACACTCACCAGTGTTTAAACTGCTTGACGAAATGCCGCAGTGGACAAGGATGCACTGCTACTGTTCATTAATATGCGCTTTTCTATGGCTTTTGACGAGGTGTCTCTCTCAGGCCAATGCTCCCTCACCAGGTAATCAATCCTAGAACACTTGTCTTTTCCTTTTCCTTGCGCTTGACAGTAACCAAACTCTACTGCTTGTTCCCTGCCTGTGTATGTATACCAGTGTGACAGTTCATTTCGTGCGGGATTCTCTGCGGTTACATATTTGTTATAACCATTTATAAATCTAGTTGTTTAGCAATGTTTATTGAAATAATTGTATATCCGCCTCGCTGTTTGCCGGTATGACCGGTTCATTGATTACGAGATTTCGGTTTTAACAGTTCAATTAAAGTACTACATCAATTTGGATCACAAATTTTATCTAACAAAAGAAAATATTACTAATCAATATAGAACCCAACTCAACAATCAGTCTAAGTTGTTAATGATGAAGCCAATTTTGATCCAATACCTAGCTGGCGCACTGGACTGATTAATAAGGAGTTAGCATCATATGGAATGTGAATCTGAATGTGGCACTAATAAGCTCTTCTTTTATTTATTTAGCAGAAGCACCACCACCAAGCCTGACCTTCAGTTGGCTTGACGAAAAATATGTATTCCAAGCTGGTGACGTGGCAGCAATCAAAGTCAACCTACTCCAAAGTCCCTTTAGTGACAAAATGACCGACTTTTCCCATCATTCCATGGATTTCTCAGCATCAGTAAACGGAAAGAAGGGAGATAGTTCGTTTATTTCTGGTGTCTGTTCAAACACAGATGGTGACCCGGCTAGTTGGAACATCACATTTATACCAATCATGGCAGGAGAGTTTGGGATACTGATTGAAGAAGTTCATTTTGGGATTTTTGATTCTTCACTCAACTTCTATGTTACTCCTGGTAGACTTTTTATTGTAGTCCCTATACTTTTGTATTGTTCTCTATTGAACTAAATTTTGGCATGAAGTTGATTTATGGCAATCTTAGTCTTTTGAACAGATGAAAATGCAGTTGAAAAACTTTTCTCTTTATGGTATTTTAAATTAATCTGTAAACTCTGTTTGGATTTTGAAGGGAAGATTTATCCATCTGGTTGTTTAGCTTCATTGGTTGGTGACCGCATGGCATTGGCTGGGACAAAAGCCTCCATATTAATACTTCCAAGTGATGGCTTTGGAAATAAACTGGCAAGAGGAACCCTAGGATTCAATGACCAGTACTTCAACTTGTCTATATCTTATGAGAACGGATCAAGTGTGATTCTAGCTGATTTCAAATATCAGGGATGGAATGAGGAGGGGTATATTCGTCTCGACTTTATGCTTACAGTTTCTGGTAGTTTTCTGGTGCATGTGCTTGGTGATAAGATGGAACTGAGAAATTCGCCATTGCCATTGGTAATAAAACCAGGTTAATAAATTGAAGCAAACTCGGATTACCTTTTTTTTTTTTTTTTTTACAACTAGATATTTATGGTTGATTCAATTATTGACTAGAGAACAGTTAATCCTTGTTAATGGGATTTTCATGAAAGAAGGCCCTAGTTATCTGTTTACAAACAGCTCAAAATTATTCGTGATATTTTGCATTTTGCACTAAGCATCAGTGGATAACCACATTTTTTGCATTGTGTGATTGACAATTTTAGGCCAGAATTTTGTAATTCTCTTTCTTCTGCTAAGCAGAAACTGGAACAGATAGATATGATCAAGTTAACATTAAAAATTAGATTTCTAGTAAGCATGAACCTTAATGGATAGATTTGATCAAGTAATCATCAAATATTTGGTACAATTTGTCCAGTTATTTGTGAAGTAGTTTTGATTCTGTTTTTGAAATCACTGGGTAGTTAGGTGTTATTAGCAAAGTACCTAAATACTGTTAGGTCTTACTCTCACATTGGAGAAATCTAAGGTCCTTCCTGTAATAATTTAAGATGTTGATTGCAAATTTTATCCAATGTTGGTACATGAATTTTGGCTGATTCGAATCGACTGATGCAGTATTAGACTAGTTAGAGACTGATTTATTTCGAGAACCTCAATCAAGGATCATATTACATTTATCTTTTATTAATTTTGAATTCTTTCAGGCCCTTTTGATATAGGGAAGAGCATAGGCAAATGGAGGCATGGCACAAACAATATTCGAATTTTCTCCAAGTTGGAACTGTTAATTTTCCAGAAGGATATTTTTGGGAATTCTGTGCCTGGTATGCATCCATTTGACGCTCGGGTAGTTAAGAAAAGCTCAAACCTCTCAGCACCAATACCAGATCTAAAATTTCAGGAGGTGACTGAGGGAACCCAGTTGCTTTCCTTCACCGTGTCAGAACAAGGAGATTTTTTCCTCACGGTTTTTGATGCAGGACTGAATTTCACTTTATCACATTTGGTTTATGAATACAAAGTTTTCATAGGTATGTATATGCTTGGTTGTCAGTACTATGCTACAGATGTGATTGCTTTTGTCATTTATTTTTTATTACTGAATCAGCAAATTAATACCGGGTTTTGGATCGCGTACCTCACACCTGCCTGCGCAGCCAAGTGCAAGACGTGCGTGAAGGAGACGAGATCAAAGAGCCTCTTCAACAATTTAGCATCATTAATGTCTCCTTCGATCACAAAAATTCCTTGAGAAGATAGGAGAGATCTCCTGGCCTTTTTCAGAGATGGGTCGTAGTAGGAATTGAAATTGTCCAACCCAACAATGCCGTCGCCGCGCTTGGCGAGAGCGAGCGACGCATGGGAGCCAACAAAGCCCGCGGCGCCGGTAACCAAGACGACGAGGCCATCGGGCCGGGTGGGCTCGGCGGAGGCCCGGACGCGGTTGTCGAAATTGAGGGTGGCGAAGGAGGAGGAGAGGTAGCGGGAGGAGGTGTGGAGGAAGCTGCGGAGGCTGAGGTAGGAGGCGAGGAAGGCGAGGAAGAGGAGCGTCCAGAGGAGGTGGCGCGGGAAGACCAGGTGGTGGCGGTGGCGATGGTGGTGGTGGGACCCACCTCGGTCGATGATCTTGGTCTTGCCAGGCGTCGAAGGGAAGGAGTCGTCGTCGTCGACTAGAGCGCGCATGCTGCCTGATCTGATCTGATCAAGGAAAGAGAAAAGAGAGGAGATGAAAAGGGAACGAAATGAAATGGGAAGCTAAATATTTACTTGACCTCGGTTTGTTTGTGAATTGTCAGGTTTTAACCAGAGACATGGGATCCTCTCAGTGGGAGGTTGAATTTATTGTGAAATCCTTTCAGAATCCTGACCGTTTACTTCGGATAAGAGGAAAACCAAACGAACGGTTGAGATTTTTCAGTATAAGTTCAGCAGTTTGGGAAATTGGAGAGGATCTGATAGGTTGTAATTTGTACTTTGAAGAAGCGCGTGTACAATATGGAATTGTGTTAACATGTAACAAATAAGTTTTGACCTGTGGTTTGGAATTATCTTGTTCTGTTTTCCGGTCTGATTTGTTTTGTTTTGTTGTTGTTATTAAGGAAATTTAGAAACAAAAGATTTTACTGATCTAGAATGCGAATAATAATAATAATAATAATAATAATTTACCACGTGTGATCAGGAAGGATCTGCCGTTAATGTTTCCCTATGCTGATGGCACAACTTGACAATATTTATTTCTAGAAGCTAATATCTTCTCTGATTTTTCCATGATTGCGAACTGGATTTATTAATGGTTTGATTTGTTTAAACAAGAACGTTCAAAATTCTTTGACAAAATAAGGAATTATACGAATGTGCTCGAAAATAATTTCTTTTACGGTTTTACCTATGAAATTTGACACCTGTTATTTTTCATCTGATAATTTTCTCCCCTTTATTTATTTTAATAATTAATTAAAGGAGAATTATAGGATTATCTCTCCTTATTTGATTAAAATGTTGTGTTTTTGGATGTCGCTAGAATGCTTAAAGAGATGCGCATGTTTGTATGTTTTCTTATGTCGGAATTCAAGCATGACTAATCGTACTTTTTTATATCATCAATAATTTCGGGGGTATATATAAAATAATTTGATTGTTATTCAGAATATCCTGATGCAATATTTCGGTTATATAGAAATTGTCTAATTTTAAAAAATCGTTTTTTTTTTTTTTTTCTAAGAGGGGCCTGGTTAGACCTTAATACTTTTTTTTTTATTTTTATTTTATTTTTTTTATTTTTTTTTTTTTTGCAATATTTCGGGAGTATCATCTGAGTCTCCCTTTTTTCCCCCCCCCAAAAAAAAAAAAAAATCAATTTTTTCGGATAGAACATTACTATTTGATGAGTTTCGTTTCAGGATTCGGAATTTAATTTTTGAATATATATTGAAATGATGATTGCTTTGACTTATCCAAAAACAAAATAACAAAAATCAAGATTGCTTTGAAAACTCTGGAACTGAAGTCAAGATTTTTATAACAAAAAAAAAAAAAAACGGAATGATAATTTTTTTTATTCAATAAACGTTGCTTTTAACTAAAAATTATAAGGCTTCCAAACTTAGAACATTGGAGCTGAAATAAAATAACGACCAAAATTATTCTAACAATTATAAAATTTGACAACTTGGAACTCAGATCTGAAATAAATGATGACCAAATTAAGAAATTATTATTCTTAATTAATAAAATAAGATTTGTTTAGTTAACACTATTATTAAATAATTTTATTTTTACTTTAAAAGTTGTGGATCAAAATCAACACCTTTCAACCAGATTTAAGCTCCACGTACGTACCGTTTTGACATGTTTTCGTACCAACTCTGTAATGACTAATGAGTAAGTTCTTCATAAGAGAAGCTAGACAGCTAGTTCGAGTTTGGATTCTTAGACATCAGTGGCGGAGCCAGAAAAAATCTTAATGGGATTCAAGTATAATGTTGACTATTAATTTTAATATTTATTATGATATTTTACAAATAAAATTTAATTATGGGGGTCAAAGAAAATATTATTATCACATTAAATGGGTTCAAATGTTATCTTTATTAAGACAATGCCAATATTTACCAAAACATACCAAGTAAATATATATAATTAGCAAAATAAATGGGGACATTTGCACCCCATTCATTACTTAAATCCGCCACTGTTAGACATCTGAAATTTTGTAATTGGTGCCTGTATGGTCTTTCATGCAGGTGCTTAAAAAATTCAGACAATACATTCTAGTTTAGTTATGAAAAGAAAGAAAGAAATCGCCTCCTTCAACAGGATTTCATAATCTAGCGGTGACGTATATTAGAAAATATAAAACTATAATTATCAATTTAGTAAAGACAATATAAATCCATAATAAATTAGTAACCTATAAGGAGGGTTGTGGCATACATGAAATAAGCTTAACGTTTAGAGTAGTAATCTAACTTATTAACCTATAATTACCAAACGAGTTTGAGGTCAATGGAATTAGTGCTCATGTTAGAACTAATTTTTACTAACTTCATTTCAAACACTACTCCCAAAAATACTAATTTTAGTTTCTAACCCACCAACTTTATGGTATTGCCAAACCTCACTTAAGTAATTAATGACAACTTTTGATTAATATTTAGAGGAAGGTTCCAGTGCCCACCTTTTTGTATGCCCCCAAATGCCCCAAACTCATTTTATCATTACTTTTTTAAAAAATAAAGTTCAAACATCAAATTCAAACCATTGATTTTGTTCAATTTAAAGAGCGATGTGTTTCTATATAAATTTAATAAATTTTTTAGTTCGTTTGATACTTGATCAAGAGATCAAATAATGAACGAATCTAGTTAAATATGATAGATTAATTTTAATACATTCATGTTTTTGCTTCTTGATCAAGTATCAAATGAACTCGAAAATTTATAAATTTTATATAGAAACGCATTGATGAGTGGATTTTATATATATATTTTGGTAGGGTTTTGACTCCAAACTAAACCAATTTGCTTTGAGTTTAGATAGTTTAGATAATTTGGGTTAGTTTAATTAGAGTTTTGTGTCAAGAATGAGTTACTACCATAGTTTCTAATTTTATTGCAGATTTTGGACAAGAAATGGCTTGGATGAATCCATGAAGTTGTAGAGCTCGTTCCAAGCTTTCCAACGGTTTTTGAATCACCTCAAACGGAGTCCGGATGAAGGAGATATGGCCAAAATACTGATAGGACGCAGTGCTGGATTTTTCCAGCGGGTCGCTGAAAGCTCCTGCGGCCCGCTGATCCTGGAACCGCCAGAAATACCAGAATCGCCTGATTTAGCATTTCTATATTGGGAAGACGGTTTCTACCGACTCCAGGTGCATCTAGAACGTGTCTTCAGTTATTTCCAGCGTTTCTACTCCTTCCCAACGCCTATTTAAGTCCAGTTTGAGGAGATTTCAAGAGATGCAAGAAGAGGGATCAAATCCAAGGTCAAAGTTAGGGTTAGAAATTGAGTTATTTGAGAGTTTGTCTCAAGTCCAGATCGTGGCAGCGCCGAGCAAGTCGATTGCGACAACAATAGACGTGTTTGATAGGAGATTTCGACACGCAAGAGCAATTGGTTGTAATCTTACTTTGTTTTCCTTTTCTCTTGTGTTTGTATGATGTCTTTTAGTTGTTGATTTGTTTGTTCTAGGGCCATGGTAGTAAACCTTCTAGTTTATGTTTGATAATATACTTTAAGTTATTTTCTTTGTTTGTATGTTGTGTTTTATGCTTTGGTTTAATTATCTAGATTACTTTAATTGAATTGCTTGGATTGAATTGCTTGCACCCGTTAAGTTAGACGTCGCTTAATCGTTAGGTGGTTAAATCCAAATGCTTTCAAGTAATTAGGTTAAAGTATGGTAAATACGAGAGTTGGTGCCGGAAGGTCATGCTAGGGTCAAGAAACGGAAGTTGAAGCCCTTCCCGATTACGGAAGTATAGGGAGTCGTAGGTCGTAAAGCATAAACTAATATTACTTAGACCAAGAAACGGAAGTTGAAATCTAGGTTGTATTAGAGGGAAATAAGGTTAACTGTAGGAAACCTGACCTTAAACGGAAGTGGGATTGAGGAGCCTTAGTTAGAATTGATTCCCTACACAAAGTAACAATTAAGGGCACTTTTGGCATGGGTGAGGTTAGTGGGTTTAGTGGTGTAAGGTTAGTACTTTTTGGGATTTTCGAGATACTTTTTGGAATTTCGAGGTAGAATAGTGAGGGAATGGGATTTTCGAGGTAGCTCCAACTAACCCCAAAACCCCTCTAAACCCACTAACCTCTCCATGCCAAACGTACCCTAAAATAACCAAAAAGTTGAGTCTGCGCCAAACCTAGCGGGTCGCAGAAGGTTTCCGCGGGTTGTCTATGATCCCAGCGGGCCGCAGATAATCTCTGCGGGCCGCTGAGCCTTCAGCGACCCACTTAGGGGTCAGCGACCTGAGTTTCAGCGGGCCGCAGATAATCTCTGCGGGCCGCTGATTCTGGAGTAAACTGAAGAATAACTATCAAAAACCCTAGAACTATATGACTTGTTGAATTTCTCTCATTAATTATTGTTTTGATCTCGAAACTAGACTTAGGATTTGGAACCACTTGCAATTCTTAAATTCTTAAGAGTTGAACCGTCAAAACTAATTTAGCAAAGTAAAAGACCGATATTCCAACACCGTCCCTGTGGATTCGACCCTCAAGCTTTACCACAAACGATTAGATCGGGTAAACGAGGTTTTTATTTTGAACGTGGTCCACACCTCGCGATCACGCATCGCTCGTTAAATTGAACAAGATCAACTATTTAAATTCGACTTTTGAACTTTAATTTTTTAAAAAGTAGTAATAAAGTGAGTTTGAGGGCATTTGGGGCACACAAAATGTGGGCACTAAAACCCTCCTCTAATATTTATCCATGTGTTAAAAAAAAAAATCTATATCGTATATCACAGAAAGCTTTGTGACGTTGAGTCACCAACAAATGAAGTCAATATCTACTTTAATTCAAGTGGGCTCATTAATTTTGTGGATGCTTATCCTTTCCAGGGCTACATTATTCTCATCACAACCGGCAATGTTTATATTTCATTGAGTTTTTTTTTTTTAAATATTTTTCCTCTTGTAATCTAAAAAACTTAATTCTATATGGATCTGGTTTTGTAATTAATGATTCCAGATGTTAGTTGCAGTGGGCATAAGAATGTTTACTTATAGAACATTTTGTATTGGACACGCCGATGTTTTTTTCCTTATAAAAATAACACATTTGAATCTTAAAAGCAAATAGAAAGAATATGAAATTCAGAAATAGGTGACCCAACATATTATAGATAGAGTTTTTCTATTAGAAAAGTGAACTTTTTATTTTGTAGTTAAAATCAATTGGAAATGTATCATTTTTAAAAAAAAAAAAAAAATTATAGACTCGTCTACTTAATAATTCATGAAAAAAAAAAGGGAGAGGACTATTCAAATCTTCTTGAGTACATATATTCGAAGGCCATTTGAAGATGAACATACTTTATATTGAAACTTCCGTTATGAAAAAATGATAATAAAGGGGGAAAAGTAATTAATGCCCATAAAATTTATTTTGTTCCGTCTATTCCAACGTTTATGTTGCTATATTTATTCATATTTAATTCCAACATTGGGACAAATTTTTTATTACTTCTACAATAAATCAACATTACAAAAAATAAATATGATAAGGTATTTATCTAAAAAAAATAGAACTTAATTGTCCTTAAACTTTACAATTTCATTGTTTGTCATTTGGTAGTAGACAAGTGAATAAAAATATAATTATATATGGCACGCTTATTTTTAATTAATTAAAAGCAAATATATTTTCCACTACATATTAAGTAGCAAGAAAACAACATTACCGATGCAACCGAATGCACATAATAACAAGAAAAGGAAATAAGAGACAAAAAAAAAAAAAAAAAAACTATTTGGGGTTGTTCGATTCAGTAAATTTCTTAGAAGGCAACATTACATTATTGATCTGAAACACTTCAATTAATGACCACTTTTCACAATAACCTTTTAAAAATGGAAAAGAAAAAAATAAATTGCAAATTAAACAATACTCGAGAGAGTTCAGTGCTCTCTAATAGAACAGCCAAGAGGATTTTCAGTCTTCATCGCATATACGTCTAACGTCTAACGGTCCAGATTCCTTTTTTCATGGAGATCAATTCCTGATACCAAATAATTAAGAATTAATTATAATTGCCATGCCAATTCAAACACTCCATTTTATAGAGAATTTAGACCCAGCCAAAAAGACAAAAGGTTTAGGAAAGACTACAAATCCTACCAGACTTAATCACGAGCTCCCCCAAATAGACTGTCAAGTAATTTGAAACTGACCAGCACAAGACAACCCGGCGCAACACACATGAAAATAAATTGATCAGACCTGCAGATCTAGCATGCTAAATTAATTTTACAAGCATAATGATTTGAATGGACCTCAGAATTAATAGAAATGCTCGACCTCAGAATTAATAGAAATGCTCGTCTTATTAAAAGTTTGTCAGCCTGCAGCAAGTTGAGTCCTGAAATTATTTCATCAGAGAGTTAGTTGATACGCAAGCAATGCAGGTTTAATATATTTTAGTACATGTAAAGAGAATAAAAGATAGTTATGAGTGTTTATAATCCATTGATTGAAGAATTTTAACCTTACCTTATTTCAGGAAGATCCTGTTCATTACACGCTCCTTAAATGAGGTGACTGGTGGTTGAGATTTGAAGTGATAACAGGAGAGCTGATCCTTGTCCATCTCTGACAGAAATATCTTGTATTGCCTGATATCTCCATCTACAAACACCTTTTGATCACGCGTTCTGGTCAAAAGAGGAAGCCGATTGAGGCTCCAACATCCTCGAAATTGGAGCTCCTTCCATTCTGGCATCTGAAATGGATGCTTTTGGCAGTCATACAGTTGACTCAATTGAGGGAGCTGGTGAAGTTTTATGCTGCGGAGTCTTGGAAATTGATCTTTATCATTCTCTTGACAGTAATAGAACAAACTTCTAAGATCGTAGCAGCGTACAATTGATAGTGTTTCTAGGCAAGGAAGTTTCAAGTTACCCGGAAAGATGCTCACCAACCTCGGGCAATCGCGTAAGTTAACGCACTTCAATGCCCGAAACTCATCAGACTGGAATGAACCATGTAAAACATTGGTTAGATTCAAGAGATTTGAAACCCAAAGATTTTGCAACTTCTTTCCTTTTGGACGGTTTGTTTCTCTGAAAACCACTTTCATGAGATGGCATCCCTCAACTTTGCACTCTTGCAACTCTGAAAATTCTAGGTTTAGATCTGTTAGAGAAGAGACAAAAGCATTATCCCTGACTAACAATGACTCAGTGAAACTCAAAATGCCCTGCAACCAAGAAAGGTATCTTCCGACAGAACCAATCTCTACTTGTCGGCACAAGTGGCCTCCCACAAAATGTTGTGCGAATTTGTATTGAAATAAATGTACACCTTCTTGGGAATATGGATTCTTCTTATGGAATTGGTTGTTACTAGTCATGTCTCTGCTCATATTCTGGTTTATGTGCTCGCTTGCACAAATATAGAGAGTTCGGGGATTTGTTCCTTGGTTATCTAAAACTAGCTCACTTTTGAACGTAGACAAAAGTCTGGAATCACGAACAAAAATTTTCACCCCAATACCATCTTTCAGTTGTTGTAAACTCTCTTCCACAGTGTCTTGGACAACAAGGCCCTGGTTACCCATGACCTTGTATTCATGCTGAACCAGATTAAATACCTCTGGAAGAGGTTTGCGCAATTTATGCCATGGCACTCTTTTTAATTGACAAACCGAGATCAGATCTAGTCGTCTAAGACTTCCCTGATTGCAGACTTGAAGAGGAAACTCTTTGATGGATGTAAAGGAGAGATCAAGCTCCTTCAAATTGTTAAGATCTCTCAAGGCCGCTGTCTCTAGCACATGGCATGCATGCAAGGAAAGACGACTGATATTTGGAGATTTTGTGAGGGAGAATGATTTGAGGCTTGCATGCCCGGCCACGTTCACTTCCCTCAAAGCCGTGCAGTCATGGATGTGGAGTTCCTGGAGCATTGAGGCTCTAGAAAGTGAATTGGGTAAATGCATTAAGGAATGATTACCAATCAGTTTGAGCACTTGGAGCTGTTGCATTTGCTCAAAGGTGTTATATGGGAGAGAACCAACTTGGGACTGAGAAAGAGAGAAGACTTCCAGATGAAGCAAAGTTGACAAGGAAGTTGGAAGGCTTTCGAGTGAATTACAATCGAGAAGGTAAAGTTCTCTGAGACTAGGCATCTCTAAAAATAGGTTTTGGGGCAAAGAATTGATGGTTGGACATGAAAGATCAAGAAAGTAGAGGCAATGTTTGTCCCTTCCAATTTCTTCAGGTACTTCGGTTAAAGGAACCCCTTTCAAATTAAGAACTGCTAATTTTTTTAACATCGCAATGGGAGAATAGTGGTCATGTTTACTTCCCAGTTTGGTAGTTGAAAACTCAGGTACCAAGGAAGTTGAAGTTGGGGCTAAAGAGGAGGAATCTAATTCAGAAGGTCGGAGGGACCGTATATTTTTGCAGCCCATCAAAGAAAGGAGTCGAAGATTGGTGAGGTAAGCAATAGATGTTGGTAAGGCTTTAAAGGAGCTATAGGATAAGTCAAGAACACGGAGATTTGCCATTTTCATTAGAACAGTATTAATGGTTGATTGAGAGGCACTAGAATAATATTCAGCTCGGTACAGGAAAGTGGTGGTTTTGTTTGTTTTTGGATGGTTTATCCATTTGCCATCTTCGCCCAAGAAGGATATCCAGCTCTTGTTCTCCCAATCAATTGGACTAGAGATATTCTTTTGCGCCCCCAGTGAAGTCTCCACGAGCTGGCGCATCCCAATGAAAGGAACAGTAGGAGAATCCAAAATTAATTTTAATAATTGTCGAATTGCAAATTCTTCCCAAAAAAAATCACTATGATAAATGAGATGTCGAATTAAAGAATGTGAATGGAGAGCTTCAAATACCACGTTTGCGGCATTGAGGGAATCAGTCAAATTGATTTCTCCTTCTCCTTCTTCATCACCTGATCCGGCCATGGTTGAGATTCTTTGAGTGAAAAGACCCTCCGCAACCCAAAAATTCACGAGATCTTTGTGCCCGATAATGCGATTAACTTCCCTAATAAAATACCCTTCATCTTCCTCTTCCATTCCTTCTAATTTCAATTTATATCTGTCAACAATGTATACACGTAATCTAGAGGTAAATTTATCATTAATTTCTGGAGAAAACAGTAGGGTATAGAGTAAGCAACTTCGTAAAATATCCATCGTCTCCCTTACTCGAGCTGCTGGTGCGACAGATTGAGCACAAAATTGCAGCGCTAGCTCTACAAGTTGTTGCTTGGATTGTAGTGGCCAATCCTTTTCACGAATTAGGTCTTTCAGATTAAAAAAAACATCCCTTTCATCCCGAGTGATAGATTTTAACAAAAAATCAAATTCTTCTGTATAGACACTAAAACTTAACGGATCACCCGCCTTGAAATAGAAATTGTATACCATCCTGTAAGGTGTTGAGATCACCCACCGGGCACCGTTCCACTTGCTGGGTTCAGGGAGCCATCCATCTTTAAGTAACCATTTCATGGCTCGGTCCAATACATATGGATCAAATAGATTAATATCAATACATTCTATTACTAGTAGGTAGTTCGTGTTTCTTAGTTTCTCATAGATTTCAACTACCAATTCATCAACTAAATTTGATTCTTTCTGCTCGTTAACCTCATAGTTGTAGAACAATTCTTCATCGAGTTCATCTTTAAGTTTCTTAAATTTTTCATTACTTGCATCCATTATTCCCAGTGCATTAGCTATTGCAATTGCCATATACGTTTCCATTTTAAAAACCGCTTCATTGGACGTCAAACTGTATCCATAAGAGTTTTTTTCTAAACGAGTACTCATTTGGTCCACTATTGATGGCACTGAAAGTCGGATTGTGTACCTAGGTTTGATGATGTTACTAACTGCTTTTATTGTGACACGTTCGAGAAGGCCCAACAAGCCCGACTGATCATCCCCAAGACCTCGCAACCATATAATTCTGAATCCTTTTTTCAGGTTAATTTTGTTTGTCAGATAAGTGACGACATCATTTTCAATATTATCCATTCTTTGTAGTTAGTTATAGACTTTCCATCCCACAGAATGCTAGTTAACCTGCTTATTTTATTTTAATAAATAATAAATCAGAAACAAATTAAGATGAGAAAATACTTGGGCTTAAATGAATTTCATCAACTCATTGTCCCACAAAAAAAAAATGATTTTCTCATCTGAAACACTTACAGGAACATTTTAGCATGTACTAATTTTTGCAACATGCTTCGCTTGATGAATGGTAAGTTTTAATTTATTTTCATTATTTTTTTATTGTATTTGATAGTGTTTTACTGAGATTTCTATGTAAACATTTTTTTTTGTTGGTTACTTTTGATTGCTTTTTAATTTATACACATACATTATACATTTGATTACATGAGCTTCACATGATCTTTTTTATTATTATGCATTACATAATATCCATAAATACATTCACATAATTATGCAACAGTGGGCACGTTATATTTAATACCGCTGCATTCCCTTGCGGCCTTAATTTTTGTGCCCAGAAAGAATTTTTTTTTTTTTTTTTTTTTTTTTTTTTTTTTTTTTTTTTAAACTTGTTAGTTGTTAGGCTCTGATCGGAAACTATTTTTTCCGTGGGAATTGGAAATGGATTTTTACGTTTATACAATTCCTCTGATCGGAAACGGTTCACTTATAAGAAATGATTTCAGTCTGTACGATTTGGTGAGAGAATTTTCCATCAGGCAATTCCCACGAAAAACCAAAGAATTTGGTGAGATTTCAGTGGCATCGAGCGATGTATTTTTTCTCAGACAAAATTGCCCCTCTGATAAAAATCACTTCTTTAGCGATCTGATCTTTTCGTCAGACAAATTGGAATTCCCGTCAATTCATCTCATATAGATTCCGATCGCTGGATTTCAATCGGAAATCATTTCCAGTGAATTATTTTCTCGTCAAATGAATTGAATTGAATTGAATTGAATTTCCATTATAGGCTCATTCCGATCAGAGCCTTACACAACAGACTACGCGAAGCTATCTTGGAAAATCAAAATTAACCACTGTATCTTTCTACTGTAACTTCAATTAGAATTGAATTATTTACATACGAAATAATATAATAATATATAAAGATGCAACAATCAATTAAAGTAATTGGACGGATTGTCCTTCTAATCCGATGAGATCTTAATTTTAAAAATTCAAATGATCGATCCAAACTTCTTAATATATTTTTCATATTGAAATATTTTTGCGCAACAAAATTTATATATTTTTTATTTTATAAGTATTTTTAATTTTAAAAAATGTTGTTATTGTAGGGTTCAGAATTACTTACATCAAATCTTTTCTAAAAAAATAAAAATAAAAAATGTTAAAAAAATATATAATTTGTCGGCAAATAGGTTTGAATATATATATATATATATATATTGAGAAAAGCACCCCCACGAAGTGGGGCTTGCATCTAGTAAAGCATGCAAACAGAGGTCTAAATAGGTTTGAATATAATGATCACATTGAACGATTCAGAGCATTCATTTGAACTTTCGAATTTAATATAAAATCAAATTTGAGATCACCATTTGTTCATATCGCTTTGATTGTACCATTTCTCTATATACTAGCATACACACATATATATAAAGTAAATTTATTATACATCATGATGCATAGAAGCTCTTGTGTGTCATAATTATATTGGTTGGTGATTTTGTAAATTGACAAATCTAATTTTGACCAATCAAACATAAATATTTAAATCTGATCATATTAAACAAAAATTTATATTTTGGTAACTTTTGTTAACATTTTTTCTGAATTTTTTAAAAAAATTGTCATTATTGGAATAATCTATCCGAACCAAAGGTTTAAATAGCGGATAGCGGGTTCATAGCGGACAACCTCAAATCATAGCGGATAGCGGATGGCGATCATTTAGCGGCCGCTATGGGATCATAGCGGACATGTATAAATGTACTTATTTATTATATCATATACATATTTTAATTAAAAATTAAATATCATATCACAATATATGCATATTTTAATAGTTAAATTTAATACTTACACTTGAAAATATATTATTTTAATAGACAAATCTCATTGTATTTAATATTGAATCAAGTCAGTGATAAAGTAAATGTTCGTAATACTATTCTATATTAGCAGGTAACAAATTGTGTCATTATATTTCGTTAAAATACAACTAAAATGCATATATATGTTGCTAATTTTCACTATTTTAGCCACCATAAGAAATAAATCACCAAAATAGATACTTTTTTAAGTAATATTATGGTATATCAATGAATACCGCTATAGCGGCATTTTTAGTTTAGCACCGTAGCGGTCTACTAGGTCGTACCGCTATAGCGGGGCTATTGCGGTTCATAGCGCCGCTATTTAAATCACTGATCCGAACCAATTGAAATTTCATTGGAGTCTAATTAAAATTTATATATTTTTTAAATATTTACTATTTCTTTTGGATTATTAAAACAGTTATTATTAGAAGGTCCAAAACTCTCTCTTTTGTTTTCTATACTATTTCATATAAAATTTCAATATGAAAATGAACAAATACTTAGAACGGAACGGAACTCATCCATATTATTACGCATAACATTCTAGCAATCCTCTATATAAATATATATGCAATAATTAAAAAAAAAAAAAAAAAACATTGTACCCTGAAGCATGGAGAACATACCGGGGTACGTAGCTCACGGAAAGGACTGTTGGAGGTGGAATCAAAGATGGAGGTAATTGATGATCTGTTGGCATGTAAAAAAATGTTCAGTCTGATGCTTTTCAAAGTATTCTTTTTTGTTACTTGCGTGGATTTTTAATGCTAGAGGAACTTCATTTTGGGGTTATAAGCTGTGGGGATATGCTTATTGGCAGAAAAATAAGTATAAAGCAAAAATGTACGTACCTACCGTAGCAATCGCAGAACTGAAATCATGAAGGGAATTCTAGTTATAACGCTCAAATGCTCGGAGCACTCAGATATGCTATATAGTTAATTAAACGACAATAATAAATTTTCTTCTATTCTATTCAGGGTTTCAATTGTTTTCTCTGGCTTTTCTGAGAGTAAGTTTGTTTACTATGGAGTGTTAAATTTTGAGCCAAAGCCCCAACAAATGTACTTATTATATATAAGCTTGACTACCCCAGAATAAAGTAAACCATTTCTCAAGGAAAGGTATATATGCAAAGCAAGAACTAGAAAATTATAAAGACTAAAAGAGCACGAAGAGTTTGCTTGTAGCGCATTAAAAGAAGTTAGCGGTTGCTTGGAGAGGAAAAGACAGAATAATTGGCAATTGGCACCGGAGGAATTGTGCTTTTGTAAACTGAATGCGTCATGCCCTCCAGTTATTTTGTCACAATTAAATGGTACCGAAATGGAACCCGTTATTTAATTATGTGAACTAGCTATAGCTGTAAATAGGGCGGCAATGCACCGCTCTGTAAGTTGACTTGTGCACAGGAATAACTTGATAAAGTTTTCATATTGGATTATCAATTTGTTAGTTCATAAACTGAGATTTACCAGCAATGGATGAACTAAGTGATTTCAAAACCCATCAAACAATTTAATTGCTTGATCTTTAATAATAGTATCTCACAAGAATTCAACCCAAATCGTATATGATAACAGCAAGCTCGCATCGCAATTCAAAATAACAATGCGCTTGATCGTCTTAGACAATCCTTCTCAGCTCATTCTGTGACTGAGTATGGATCGAAATTTTGTTACTATATATGGAATTCAACCCAACTTAATTAATTCTACATACGTCTTGCCTTTGTTTTCTTTCAGTAGAATGCAAATTAAAATTGTGGTATAGATATTAGAGTTGCTGGAGTCAAATTGGAATTGCGTACTTTATAAAAAAAATAAATAAATAAATAAATAACAATTGAGTATATAAACTAGTGCATTTCTAAGCTTAATTACCCAAGAATAACCCATTTCTCAAGGAAGGGTATATATGCAAAGCGATCTGAGGACTTTAAAGTTGAGTACAAAGTTTGCTTGTGTGCCTTGTTGTAGCACTTCTAGCACTTCAAAAAAAGTTAGCGGTTGCTTGGAAGAGGAAAAGACTGAATAATTGGCGCTGGAGGTCTTGTGCTTCTTTTGAATGAAGGTGACTTGCCCTCCAATTGCATTACTTGCATATATGCAGTTTGTCAAAATTATTCCAATCACAATTAAATGGTACTGAATGGAATCCGTTATTATGTGAACTAGCTGGTAAATAAGGCAATTAATGCACTGCTCTGTAAATTAACTTGTACATCAACATTGATAACTTGATAAAGTTTCGCATTATATTGTCAATTTCTTAATTAGTTCAGAAACTGAGATTTAGTAACAATGCACCACATCCAAATAAGCCGCAAAACCCATTAAATAATTTCTTCGCTTTTAATTATCAATGCATCTAGCTAGAATTCAATGCAAATCCTATATGTTAACAGCAAGCTCGCAATTCAAAATAACCCGCGTATCATGTCCTGTATATGCGTGACCACAATCTAATCCGCCTTAGACAATCCTTTTCAGCTCAGGTGACTGAGTATTTCATTGAAAAATTTGTCTTGGTTTCTTTCTCAGGTAGCTAGAATGCAACTTAAAACTTAAAAGTGAGCTAAATAATTAGTAAATCTTAATTTTTTTTTTTTTTAGTCTAACTGGAATTGCGTAATTTATAAACACAAAAATATCAACATAAAATAGAACTGTTGATAGCCACCACAATTGATTAACTGAAGACGGTGCAAGGTTTAGATTAATTGCCCAACGCCACAACGCGCCAATTGTTCTGGAACTATTTTATTTCAAGCTTTCTAAAAAAAAAAAACAATTTTCACTATTAATTTGGACTAGATTTATTTCCATACCATGTTGTATCTTTTCCATAGAAGATTTATCGCTAAGAGAGAAGCAGGGATGGAAATGGAAGGGGCATTTTAGTACCAAATTTGAAAAATTGAATATTCAGAATTAATGCATCATTTATATTTATATTATATAAAAAGGATAAATGGTAAGACTAATGATGATTTGTAACATTATGAATTCCGTAATCCATAAAATAATAATAATAATAAATAAATAAATAAATTACAGTTGTGTAAGATCTTTAACAAAAAAATATATATATATAATAAATAGCTTAAAAACATGATTTCTATGTAACAGAATATAAGACCATGACATAAGTAAGAATTTTCAATATTTATTTAATAAATAAGAAAACTTATAATGTTAATATTAATTGTGATATAATTTCTCAAAATTTTCTCATAAAATAAAACGGTACCAATCACTTGAAATAAATGGTATGGTCAATAAGTTAAAATATGAATCAATAAATTTATGGTTACAAATTGAAATTAATAAGCTCATCAAATTAATATGATATCATCAGTTTATGAATAGAATCTAGTATACAGTAAAAGTTGTTTAAGATCATATGAATTAACTAACAAACGTATTAGACGTCCAAATTTGAGATTCTAAGACTCAGATTAAAATCAAATTCTGAATATTATAACACTAAAACATATTTAATTTTGTTTATGATCAATATTGATCGTTGGATCGTGGAAATTTAGCCCTGACTTTTCTCAGCAGTCTGATCAAGGATCTGGACCTCAAATTTTATCAACTTCCCTTATTTCCTTCTCTCTTTCAGTCAAGTCTGTCGTTGTCTCGTGGTTTCTTCCATCTTCTTCCTCTTCGATCTTATCCGCTTCTCTTCTCCATTATTGGCTCGAACATATTAAGTTATTCCCTCTCCGTTGGATCAACATCGTAGTTGGTTCCTTGATGCTTATCCCTCTCTTCAGAACCGACCTGACAAAAGGGGTCCGCTTCATCAAATGTCGCCACCTATCACTCGCCTCCTCTCTAGCCAATCGGCAAGCTCCACAGCCCATACGTTGCCTATATAAAGCCTTCATCCCTCTTCTTTTTGGCACCCTTATCAACCACTTCTTGAGTTCTTTCCTCCTCTAACTAAAAGAAAGTTTGATGTGAGACAAAATGAGTAAAAGAGATAAGAGAAACTTGGGAACGAGGGTGGCAGCAAGCGGAAAGAGGCGCAGAGAGATAGCAGGCAAGTCATGGACGGATTTACATTCAATAAAAGAGTGTCAATGTCACCCCTTTTTTTTAAATAATATTAATAATATTAATATTCATTGTTATAAAGTGTAATCTTATTATACGCACCATATGTATGAACACCCAAAATATTTAGATAATTTTACATTGTTGAACCCCCATGCTTAATTTATATTGTCAATTTTTGTAAAGTTTTTTTTTTTAAGAAAGATCAATAATTTATATTTGCAAAGTGTTACCATAATAATAAAAAAGTCAATAATTAATATGACCGAAAGGAGATGCTTTTTTTTTTGTTGTTTCCTTAGTTGCATAATAGCACAACCAGTCAACCAGATAATAGTTGCAGATATTTCACAACAGGCAAATAAATACAAATTAAAAAAAAAGGAAAAAAATATTATCCAGGCGCTGATGCTCCTTGTGGCTTTCAGCCCTTGCTCAATCATACTTTATATAATTGCGCGACTCTCTCATCTTTGCTGCTTGCGAAATCAGATAGGAAAAAAAAAAAATTATCCGGACTTTGCTCCTCTAATTTTATTATTGCACAAGTACAATAAAGAACAAGGTATTACTTTTCAAATTTCGCCGTTTTATTTATGAAATCAATTCTTTTATTTCTCTGATTATGACATATTAAAAGTCCATTTTGAAAATTAAATTGTTGTTTGAAACAAACATAAAACATATCCGATTCTAGTTTGTATTGTTTTATTTTAATGACAATTGACAAAAACAATAAAGTTATTTGTTTTTATATTCATCAAACAATGCAATAATTTTATTTTTTAATTTTAATTACTTAAGGGCAATTTTCCTCTTAATGTTTCTCTATTAGATTAAATATGGAGAAATTTTTTAAAGACGACAACCTCAAAATTATCCTTCAATCTCTCAAGTCCCTATACGGGTTCAAGTAAACCCAAAAAACTATTCAATTGATCCCGCAAAGCGATCGAAGATTTTGAAGTATTATCCAAATGAACTAGATAAATTCAAAGATTTTACTTAAATAGAGGTCCAAATCAACCGAGAGCATGCAAGTTTGAACCAGTTGAGATAGCAGGTGTGTGACGAAAGTTCAATCCTAAATGATATGATAATCACGTGGGATGGTTAGAATATAGTGAACCCCTTACGAAATTTTCTAGCTCCGTCCCTGAGTCTAGTGATGGTTGTCTCTCTCTTGTTCTTCTTGTTCGGTTGAGGTATAACCTCCAATTTCCCATCAACTTCTTGAATTTCCGTTGAGGTATAACCTCCAATTTCCCATCAACTTCTTGAATTTCCTTCAAACCATGGCCATATAGTCAGAGTGGATAACGGTATAGGTTGTTTGAACATGGAGATGCTCAATTATGGACTGGTACCAGTGCGGTAATTCTTCCCACGGTTCTAGTATGAAACCCCTTTGCTCAGGAACCGACTTGGGTGCTTTTAAGGTCTCAATTGTGATGTCAGTAAAAGGGTAGCGGGTTATTATGCAAAAATTGTTAAGTCTGTCGGGTTTGAAAACCCTGTCAGATCCTTAACCCGGCCCGTTTCTCTGATGGATCCTTTTTGTTGGATTTCCCGACTCATATGCCCCCTCTGGTTGATCTCAAATTTGTTGTCCTGTTATATGTTATCCTCTCGTTAGTGTATAAGTGTGTCGTGTTAGAAAGTTGCAAACTTTGCTCTTTTATGTGCTTGTCACTTGACCAAATTTTATGAAACCTTTTCCCTTGCATAACCGAGACTACCAACTTAGCTTTTAATAAAAAAAAAAAAGAGAGAAAAAGAAAAGTATATGAACAGATTCATAAAATGTATATATCTAGTATTCCAAACTTAGTCACTAATTGTTAGGCATACATGAAACAAGTAATCAGTTACTAAGTCACTTTTGTCAATACATAATTCAACTAAATATATAGAAGTTTAATCAAAATAGATTCTAATGACTTTTTCGTTTATAACAAAATCAACTATATATGGAAAAACTAGATTTACATATTTAATAATATATCTCAAAAAAAAAAAAGAATTTCCTCAATCGAGAATTTAGACTTAATAATCCGAATCCAGACCAGTCTGGTTAATCAAGTTTGTCAGTATGGTAACCCAAAAACCGCTTGAAAATAGGTTATTTAGGTTTTACATTTAGTATTCTACATCATCATTAAACAGTCATTAAGATAATCACCATCTTCTTATTAAGGAGCCGATCTAGGATCTGTTAATACGAGATTATTGAGCCTAAGGACCGTCAAGCAGGAGAAACCAGATGGGATGATCGTCAAGCACTCGAGTCATCATAGATATCAAGAAGAAGCTTACGCTCGCTGTTCAGGTGCGGATACATGGATTTTTATAGAGATTCGATCCTGGTAACTTTAAATTATGCATGGCATGTTGATTCCGTTGGATGCATTATACAATGATCATGTAGATTTAGGAACAGATATTACAACTCAAAAACTCATGTTGAAAAGATCTCCTTTGTTAAAATGGTTATAACAGACAGGCGAGTTTGCATATTCATTTGTTATGAATGAGCTAATTTGTACCAGCTCATTTTAATCTTGCCTGATGATTTAGAATTGTGATTGAGCATGAATGATATTGTGTGGTAATTGAGAATGATATGGTAATGATGTTCCGGAATGATAATCAAAGCTACTCTCCCGAGTCGGTCGGCCACCGGCTTCGGCCAGTTCGATAGTACTATACGGATATGGAATCCCTACCGCCTGTTAGGGTCAGAGATTATATCTCTACCGCCTGCCCTGTCCAGGAAAGATCTCTCTCTGCCTGCTCATACTAGTTGAGTTGGGAGATCTGAGTGTGTTTTTGATGTCAAAATGATATGAACTGATAAATTTGTGTGATATGCTCTTGTGATATGGAATTCCCTACTGTGCCTTGGGAAAGGGATGCGTCCCTGTTATACCCATGTAGCAAGGGAAAGAAATATTCCGCTCTGAATTTGTTTGTGTGCATGTTCATGGAAAAGTGAGTATAATGAAATGGTTTTTAGTTCATAGCTTATTATGAAATTGGTTAAACTTTTTGCATTAATTATTTGACTAAGTTAGTTATTAAATTGACTAATAAGTTATTTGTTCTTGTTGATTATTTCGGGTGTTACTTTCGGGTTAAGATTTCAATTAGAAATCCACGTCTGGAACTATAATCCGCACTGAGAATTTATTTCTCATTCCGTGTTTTTGCATGTTTCCACAATGGATGTGGGTTCCAGGTTGCAGAGACGGACTCGATCAAGTCAAACGAAGATTAAACCAAATGTCTTGCCATGATGACTCAATGAGTCGTAAAAATCTAGTGTGGTAAATCATGGTAAGCTTAAACTTATACCTCATATTTGGTAGGTAAACGCCTTGCGATTACATAGATATTGTGTATTCGCGGCGGTATTGTTACATCCTATATGTCAGGATGTGACATGATTAGAGGTGTAAATTACTAATTTTAAAGAATAAGTGGGTATATGATGGCGGGTGAGATAACCTATCAGAAATTTTAAATTTATAACCCAAATAAGACTCAAAAGTCGGTCGCAAGCGCAGGGGCGGATTTAGGCGGGGCGAGCATAGGCGAGGCATACGCTAATATTTGAAAATTTAATTTACCGACAGTAGTTATTTAGAGTTGAGCCTACTCTAAAAACATAAAAGTCCATTAAGACTTAGCCCAAACTTGTCCACTTAGCTTCAAGAAACCATCACGGTACAAAGGCGCACCTAATTGATAAATTCACCCAGTACATCAAGTAAATATTGCGCACCTAATTGATCAATTTCTATTTTTTTTTTTCCTATTCATTACATGTTAGTTATGGAATGTGATTAATACTAGCACAAGCATACCACATCAATTTATTAACTTTACAATTTTGTCAAAATCAACCGGGTAATTTAGTTTGCATTCCATCATGGTGTGCCCCTGCCCCCAAATCCCAAATTCCCAATCCTCTGGCTCTAAAATTATTTGTATAAATTCGTTTGCAATTTTATATTTTTGATCTTAATAAGACGTGTATTAAGCAATAATTCCCAAATCACTGAAGCACATTCATAAATTCCATAGTGCACAATTAGTGTGCAACAGTTCACACTGATATTGCCCAGCACAATTCTGATTATATTTTGATATTATACTCATTGTCGTTACATGTTTGCATATTTTTTTTAGTCTCAAGATGAAAAAAGGAAGCTTGACTGCATTGGATACTTAAGAAAATGAAATGAACAGACTCATCAGAATCAACTAATATTAGTATTTCAAGCTTTGACCTTCCGCCTACTCCAATTTTCAATCCTGGCTCCGCCCCTGCACAAGCGTACAACCTACATTGAGTATTCGGGGTCAATCTACATGAACAGTTATTCGATTTTCTCAAATCTTAGTTTGCTCAATCGATCAGGTCAAAGAGGGTGGTGAAGACATATATGATTGGATGGTTAAATATAATAAATAAATAAAATATGGCTCCAATTAGAGAGAAGTTTTGCTAAGGCGGATACAAGATAGAGATTATTATTGACTAACTTCTGTTCTCAAATTGCCCGCTTATTTTCGCATCGACCAGTTTGTGAACCAGAGTAGTTAGTTATTGTAACACCGTAGAATTACCAGACTTAGTACAATTGAGTCAATTAGACTAATCTTAAAAATAATACTAAGAAAAATATAAATCTCTAAACAATTAATTGAATAGTAACAGTAAAATTCACTCGAAATTAAAAATTTTCAACTTGTGTAATATCTAAAAATAACCTACATGGTTCTAACAAAATCAAAGCTTAGTTTGTATTAAAATTCATGATCAAAATAATTAAAATTATTAAAAATATTAAACTATATCCACTTGATAAAAACAAGCAAAACTACTCAATCCGACCACACCATGAAAATGGTACAAAATTTTGTCGACTAACATATGAATATATATATTAATCAATGCTGAAATGTTTGGAAGCAAAAGCTAATCGAAAATTCTTTCTGAAATGATGTTGCCAAATCTAATATATCAACCAATTGGTCAGTCTGAGCCGTTGGATCTTAATTAAAAATCACAGAATTTTTCCAACTGTTGGATTTCATCCGGACCTGAAAACCGAATTAACTCCTCTAAATTTTTCTCTCTCACAATCTCTCACAATTTCATCCGGACCCTTCATCTCTTGCTCGTTCTCATATTATTGATTATTCTTCTCTGTTCGCTCTTATCTTCTTCTCCTCTTCCGATTGGCTCAAGCCAGGAGAAATCCTCCACCATCCGATCAATATCAAGCTGAAATTTAGATAGCAGTGACTGTGAGTCTGTGAGTAGCGCTGTCAAACGTTACAAAAGACACGGAAGTGAGATGTTGCATTTACGTTCCGTCACTTTATACGAAAAAAATAAAAGTTTCGTTTAACGTTCCGCAACTAAAACGGAAATGAAATAATTTCCATTTACCGTTCCGTCTAAATTAACGGAACAAACGTAACTAACGTTAAATTGAATATTGCGCTGCTCTTTTTTTTTTTTGAGAATTAAGCCCATGGGCAATATTGCGCTGCTTTGAACTTAGATAGTTAAATTGAACTAACAAAATGAACTCATATTCCGTTGCATTGATATCCAAATTGAACTAACAGAATAAACTACATAGATCATAGATCACATATAGAAAAATCATAGATGATAGATTCTACAAAACTATCCAAGTAATCAAACAAAATCCAAGTCAAAAATCCAATTCACATACTCACATTCACATATAATATCTAACTTCACAAATCACACGTTTGAATTCTGATGTCTCATTGAAACATCAGAACCAGTTCAGTGAAACAAAATCCAAACAAAATCTAGGCTAACATTGAACATTTGAACATTAATTCCAAGTCACAAATTACATGTCTGAATTCTGATGTCTCACATATAACATATTACTTCACAATCATAAGTTCAAGCACAAGTTCACAATCACAAATCACAAAATATAACCCTACAATTACATACCAGCAAAAGCTCTATCTAGTCACAAAATATAACCCTACAACTACAGCAGCAACCTCACAACAAAAGCTCTATCTAGTTAGTCTCATTTTGTCAACAACCCTTCTCAGCCATCAAGCTCAAAATAAGGAATAGCACATAACCACTTACATTGTGATTGTGACTTGGAAGTTGGAAGTCTCTTATGCCGCATTACCACAAATAGTATCATCTGATACTGCGTTGTCACTGGCCCATAGTGTCTCACCAACTTGTACACCATTCTCTACAAAAAAACACTTATTGGATGAGAGCAGTTAACAATGAAAGAAGAAAATAACACAGAAAAACAAGTATAAAGCTAACCGGCTATAGGAGCACGCAACCAGTCTTGAGCACAGATGAGAGCTTCCATGCTCTCATCATTCAAACAATTTCTCACAGTTGACAGTGTCCTACCACTAGTAGAGAATGTCGATTCAGATGCCACTGTCGATGCCGGTACAGCCAGGATGTCTCGGGTCAGTCGAGACAACACCGGATATTTAGGCACCTTCAACTTCCACCATGTAAGGATGTCAAATTCATCATCCACACCAGTTTCATCCAAAGGCTCACACAAATATTGATCAAGCTCTGACTTTACTGGTTCTGAGGTTTTCTTTCCACGCATGAATTCTCTCAGACCAGCTCTTACATCACTGACATTGGCACTGCCACTATTAGAAGCTTGTTTACTGATCCAAAAATAACAAGTTGAATTAAGTAATAAGTAAATATTTTTATTTGAATGAGTAATTAGATGCCCTTGTATTGTATGTATCATACCTCTTGCTGTGAGGCCTTGATGAACTACCAGATTGACTTTGCAAGTAAGTGGAGTATGCGTCAGAGTACTCCTTGAACATTTCACTGATGCAAGCTTTCAAGTTTGATAAATACCATTCATAGTTGCTAGGGTATATGATTTTAAAATAGTATTCCACAACACTTAGTTTGCATCTTGGATCTAAAACACAAGCAATAGCTAACAGTGTATTACCGCTAGTCCAATATTTTTCCCACTTAGAAAACATTTTATTTGCCATCAAAACAATACAAGGATAAGGACTCTTCTCCATATTTTTTATGTTTATATATACCTCACACATTTCAGCAAAGAAAAAGTTAAGGGAGGGATACTTGGTGGCACTGAATTTCAGTGTGGCATTGTAAAAAACCTTCAAACAGTCCATCAAAGCATGCACTGCCACCCATTCCACATCCTTTATCTTTAGTTTCAATTTGTAATTGTTATCCATAGAAGCAAACCTATCAATTGAAAATACAAGGCATACATGAGAATAAAGATAATAATAGTAAAGTTTATAGATCAGATAATAACAGTAAAGAATAGAGCAGATCAGAATATCCAACAATATACAGTCAATACAAGGCTGAAACACCTGTTTTGATTAACTTTCTTGCATCCCCTGAGTTTTATTCACTTATATCATGGTCATCCAACAATATACAGCTATATCAAATTCCCTTTCACAGCCCCAAACCTATCAATTCACAGCCCCAAACCTATCAATTACAGCCCCAAACCTATCAATTACAGCCCCAAATTCATTTTCCTGTATCTTTAAATTAAACAAGATGGCCATAAATGATGACAAACAAGGCTGCCACTTTTCCATGGAACCTCTGTGCATTTTAGATCCTCTTTCTCAGGATCAAAGAAAAGATCATATAAATCAGTCATGCCTTTTAGGCAGTACATGTACAATAAATGAATTCAGACTCCATATAAGAGAACCAAACCTATCAATTGCAGGTCTGAGCTCACAAGCCAGCTCCAACATTAAGTATGTTGAATTCCAACGTGTTGGAACATCCCACGCCGGTCTCCTATTTGTAGCCCTAGCCTGGAAAGAGATACAGAAAGCTATTTAACTATTTAACAATACAAAGCTATTTAACTAGTTCAGCTACTGAATCACTCATAACTATACAAAGCTATTTAACTATACATAGCTATACATAGATCACAGTAGTTGAAATCGAAAAAGTCAATAATTTTAAGAAAAAGACCTGAGTTGCTGCCAATTTAAACTTTTCCATTCTAGCTTGTGAGTCGCGAATGTACTTCATCGTCTCGCGAACTTTTGTAATCTCAGCAGACAACAAAGATAGGCCATCTTGAACAATCAAGTTTAAGATGTGGCATCCACATCTTTGATGAAAGACTGAGCCATCTGCGGGCAATGATTCTTTCTACATATCAACAAAGATGCATAATATATTAAAGTCATATAATTAGATAACTAAGATGGCATTTTTCAAGAGATTAGAAATAATTACCAATGGTCCACTCAACAGCTCCCTGATGCAAGCATCATTTGATGATGCATTGTCAAGCACAAGGCTGAAAGCCCTTTTGTCCAAGTTCCACATGAGTAACATATTAGTTAATGCTTCAGCTATGTGTTTGCCGGTGTGTGGAGAGGGCAGAGGGCTAAAATTAAGTACTCTCTTCCTAATTTTCCAACTATCATCTATGTAATGACATGTGAGTGCAATGAAACCCCTATCTCCTGAATTGTTTGTCCACAAATCACTAGAAAAGCTAACTTTACAATCTAACTTTCCAAGCTCATCATACAATTTTTTCCTTTCTTCTTCAAATACCCCAATACAATCTGACCTAAGTGTATTCCTAGATACCAATTTAAACTCTGGTTGAAGACTCTTTAAAAACACCCTAAAATAATGATGATTCACACAGTTGAATGGGTACTCATGGACAATGACCATGATTGCAAAGTTTTTCCTACAAGTCGCTTGGTGAAATTTCCATACGGCAACTTTGTTCTCACCTAAAAGAATAAACAAACAAGTTAGTCTTCATGAAGAAAATATAATTTTGTTTAGAAAACAATGAATTTAATTAACTCCAACAAGTTATTCATTACCTGCTACAGTCTGCACCTGCAACATTTGTTGCAACCTAGTGCGCTTGAACCTACTTGGTATTTTCTCACATCCCTTCTTAATATGATGGTTCAATGACCCGGTGCCCCTTTGATTTCCCATTGGAAAAACTTCACTACAGTATTTGCAAGTAGCATCATATGAACCATCCTCTTGATCTTCACCCTTTGTGAAGTGTTTCCACGCCTCTGCGGTCATATTTTTCCTAGATTTTCTCTTTTTAGTGTTTTGAACACCACCTTTAGCCTCTGCATTAGCCTCTGCATTAGCACCTTGAGTGTGTTGTGCATTAGCACCATCCACAATTCTTTCAATTTGATCACCAGTCAAGTCAGGATGTAAATCCATCCTAATAATTCATATAATTTAGACAAAAAGAAAATTAGACTAAAGGCAACTAATTCAACTAATTAAACAAACTAATTAAACAGAACTAAACAGAGTAATTCACATAGAAATTAAACAGACTAAAGGCAACTAATTAAACAAACTAATTAAACAGACTAATTCACATAGAATGAAAACGATTTACTATTTTTATGGTTCTTGAGATTGATGTTTTTCTTTAAAAAACATATCGTAATTAAAAAGGTTGATGCGTCAGTGATGTCTGCATAACAATTAACACTGTAAAATCCATGAATTTTTCAGTTTTCTTTCTGCCACTTCAAAGGCAACTTTTCTTTTTGAAAATGATAGGTTCTTTTCAACTAATTTTTTGACAAAACAAATGTAAGTGCATCCCTATCAAGAAATTGGAAAAATAAAGTGTTTCCACATCATGTCATTTATTGTGGAGTGCATAATTGATGGCCAGATGGAATTCTTCTAACACTATAATTTCACCGAACAAGAGGCTACTACTCTATGCTTAAAAAATAATTGATTGTTGTCCAGCATTTTTAGTCATAGATGTCTTGTTCAAATACCCTTTTTATAATGGAATTCCAAAGCCAATGTTGTTTAGTTTCAGCACAAACAAGTTAATCAGGGATTGCATAAAAGATAAGACAACGAAAACAGATTGCAAAAATCAAACAAAATGACAGTCAATACAAAAGGGAACAAAAAGTAAACGATACCAGCTTAGTTGTATCAGGAAGAAAATGACAGTCAATACAAAAGGGAACAAAATCAAACAAAACTAACATACTCATTTTCTGCTTCAATGTCTAATGCAATGTCCGGCTCCGATGGCTCCGTCTCGACAGTTTCGACACTTCCTATTACTTCCTCTGGATCAGCCATTCAACACAAGTAGACAACCAACACTTCCTGTTGCAAACTAGAGCAAGAATAAACAAAAATCAAAATTATTGATCATTAAATCAAAAATAAAAAAAAAGATTAAGAGTGTACAGTTAACAAATGACCTCGCTCTTCAGTGAGGTACACTCCAAAGAAAGTACCTGTTGAAAGAGGAGAACACCACGCTCAGTACAGCGATAAGGTAGTAGGTGCCAACAGCACAATCTTCTGAACTGCCAGAGAAAAAATCAAGAAGAAAGTATTGAAAATCAGTCCAAAAATTGAAGCCAAAGCGCAAAATTAGTCAAAAAATAGAAGCCAAAGCTCGAAATTGCACAGTTGCAAGTTGCAAAACTGAGCTTACCTTAGTTTCCTTTGCGCACTTTGCTTTCCTCTTCTCACTGATTTTTCCTCTTCTCTGAGTTCTCTCTACCTTTGCTATATAATAGCAACAAGTCTTTGCTAGAAAAGTCTGTGGCTGTACCATACTGACTGACGGGCTGACGGCGAGCAGGAGAGGTACAACTGCCGCAGAGAGAGAGACGCACGCGCACGCGGCACACAGCACACTCACACTCAACCACTACAGTCACATCACAGTCTCGATCAACAGAGAGAAGAGACAAAAGAGAACGATCGGGACTCGAGAGAGGAAGAGAGACTGAGAGAGAGAGGTTAGGTATACGGCGTCGGCGCTTAGCCTCTATCTCTCCGCAGTGTACAGCTAACAGCTGTGTACGCATGATGCATGTCACAGTACCTCTGGGCTCTGGCTTAGGGTCAGGGAAAATTATGGGCTGCGTAAACAATATGGGCCAACGGAACTAACGTGGGCCGACGGAACGAAATTGGGATATTTCGTTTATGTTTCGTCAACCAGAACGAAACTGTAAACTGTTTCGTTTTTGTTTCGCCAATCGAAACGTAACCAAAAAGTCTTGCGTTTCTGTTCCACCAGGACGGAACGGAACGGAATTGGTGCCAAACGGCACGGTATTGACAGCCCTATCTGTGAGGGAGTTGTTGTTGTTGAGTGGAGTGGGTCCCACCCCGTGAGCTTATCTTCTTTGCCGACTTAGACTTCGTGGCAACTCGAGGCGAACCCACGTGCTCTCTTCCTTGTCTATAAATAGTATCTCTCTTTCTCTCTCTAATCCCCTCTTGTGAATCCGACCGAGTAGCAACCTTCAATTTTTCCTTTTCTTTGTTTCGATGGCAAGAAGGGTTAACGGGTTGTATTAGAATAAGAAGAAAGAATGAGTTGAGAAAGAGGCCGAGACAGTTATTCTTTGAGGTGTTTTCTCAAATTGCCCATCCATTCACTAGTTATTCTTTGATGGATCCAGTGTCATGGATGGTTGGAACAAATGTTGAGCTATATCTATTAGGTAACTGTAGTGCTTATCGTGAGGTGCTTACAACTGATCAAAGTAGGGATTCTAGTGCCATACGTATTTAAATATGTAACTGAATACTTGAATTTTACTGTTTTGGGACTAAGCTTGAATCCAACTATATATGCTAATAACGTGCACCCTCCACCTAATTATGATAATGACTACAAGTAAATAATAACAATGGCGTGTTACTTGTAACAATTGGCACATCTTAAAATCAGACACTGGTAGCTATTTTGTTACACGACAAGCTTATAGGACACAATATGAAAGTATAATTATGAGGTCTGTTGTGTTAAGAATAAGATTTTATTGCATTGCAAACTACTAGGATGAAGATTAATCTCGTAATTGTGGACTCCTTACTTCCTTTAATTCCTAATAATATATTGGCTCTGTTAAAGTTTCTGTTATTCAAGTATTTAAGAAGCTAGCTTAAAAATAAACTTATGATTTAATTAATAAACTTAGTTTAAAATTATGACGTAATGCTAGAATCATACTTAAGAATAAGCCCAGTAAATGGATAAATTAAATGTTAGTTTGTTTTGTGGGATTCGTAAGTAAATAGGAAAAAAAAAAAAAAATAATAATAATAATAATAATAAATTAATTAGATTGTGAATTTGGTGCAGGCCATCTGATTCCGTGAAGTTCCAAAATAAAACTTGAAATGGATAGTTAAGTAATTTAACTATGTAAAAAGAAATCCAACTTAAATATTAAAGAAACTTTAATAAAAATAGATAGTGATATGATAATAGGAAAGTTAAAATCAATCATTAACCAACTTGTTTAAAATATTTAATAATATATTTTAAGATAATCTCTTCAATTAGGACCTGAATCTGGTGATCGACCCCTGATCAATCTTAGTTAACATTTTGAATGCATATTATTTAAGTGATTTTTCGTGTTTGCTAAAACACAACATGTATTATTCAACTGCATATTGGAGATTCATTTGGTTGCATATTCATATTTCTGCATTTTTAGAGATACGTCTCTTTTGCATACTCTCGGGTTAGGGAGAGGTCTCTTTTTGCCTGCCTAACCGGTTGGGTTAGGAGTCCTGAGTGAATGTGATCATGATATTATGTGAATGATATGCGGATTTGGAATTCCCTTTTGCCTGTCCAGGATTAGAGATACGTCTCTTTTGCCTACCATCGGGTTAGGGAAATGTCTCCTTTTGTCTGCCTAACCGGTTGGGTTAGGAGACCTGAGTGAATGTGATCATGATATTATGTGAATGATATTCGGATTTGGAATTCCCTTTTGCCTGCCCAGTGTTAGAGATACGTCTCTTTTGCCTGCCCTCGGATTAGGGAATTATGTGATTGATATGTGATTTGCCAAGACTTATGCTACGTTCAGTCTGTAATGCTCGGACCATTAACACGCTTAGTTTCCTGTCACTCTTAGACATGTGTTGTCTATGATGGGATTCGTGCCACGTGTTCAGTTCCGACATGTACATGACTTTTGCCAAAGTCAGATTTTGCTGCTTTGTCCGATTTTAATTGAAATCCTATGCTAGGTAACATAACATTTGCAGTTGATTTCGTTAAAATTTAGATTTGCATGCTTTACTTATATTAAATAAATAATGATAATATTCAGCACGTCTCGTTTTATAAATAAATTATTTTATTTATGGGTATTATTTCTAGAACTTGGATTTTAGCTTAAATCCACGTACTGGAACTAAAACCCGCACTGAGAATTTAATTCTCATTCCGTGCTTTTTGCATGTTTTCCACAATGGTTGTGGGTTCCAGTGTTGAACAATCAAGGGTAAAATTGTAATTTTCTTAAAAATATAACGTTCACTTGAACGTTGGATTAGAACGTTAGAAATCTCTAACGGTAAAATTTTTTATCGTTCTTTTTTTCCTTCCGCCTATATAAAGGCTTGTAATAAACCTTGTAAATTTCAGAATAATAAGAAATCTCAATTCACAAACAACCCAATTCTGTGTCTCAATTTCTAACATGGTATCAGAGCGAAATCTAATCCAATAAAGCTTCCGCAAATCTCAGTAAAAACCATCAATTTATTTCTACTGGTAAAATGGCGAAATCAATTTCCAATCAGCAAAGCCAAAAACAGCGAGAGGGGCAGCACCCAGTAGTAACTGAGGCTTCCTCCGCACAATCCGAGGCAACTCAAAGGAAAGAGAAACAAGCTCTTACATGGGCTCAGATTGTAGCTGCTGAAAACAAAGAAAACCAAAGAAAAATCACCACAACCATAATACTAGAAAAGATTGCCAGAAATTCAGTCAGCACATCTAAATCCAAACAAACAATCCTTCAAATTCCTCAAATTGATACGAATTACCTGAGCCAATCGAAGGTTGAAACCGATGACTCAGTAGTCTGCCAAGACACACATCATCAAGCCGTGGTTGCCAAAAGCCGCTTCCCTAACTCAAAGGAGGAGATGAGAGGAGCACAGCCTTCAAGAAATCGATGTAGCCATCTTTGGAAGGAAGGGCACGATCGAGATGAGTGCTGACGACTCAACCCTCACCTCCATCCGAGCAAAAGGAAACAGATAGGGTGCAGCGGCCATGGCGATACAACCAATGGAGTGATTTCGAGAAAGGGGGAGACGGAGACGAAGGGCCATGTCTCCAACTCAATAAAGGAAAGATTGGACCGTATAGAAATCAAGTTGTTGAATTTCCTCTCCTCACTGAAATCAGGTCCAACTAATTTTACTCTTCACAATGGGCTTGGTAAAACCCATGAGCCGAAAGTTTCTTTCATAAATAAAGAAAGTGGAAATTGTGAAGAGCCCAATCCACAAACTCGTGATTTATATTCGGTTAGACCAGTGCCTAGTCCAAACTTTGGAAATGGACCAAATTATTTTAACAAACCAATTGATAATCAATGTTTGGCTATTGGGTTTACCACTATTAAAGCACCAAATAATTGTGCCAAATGGGTACTTGATTCCGGTGCAACCGATCATATGACGGGAAACCAAAATTTGTTAAAAAATTATCGTCCAATTAGTAGTGACCAATATTTTACCGTTGCTAATAATGAAAAAATTAAAATTAAAGGTTGGGGGATGATTAGTATTCTTTCAAAAAATTTTTTACAAGATGTGTTTTATGTTGAAAATTGTTCAGTTAATTTACTATCTATTAGTAAACTTTCTAGAGATTTGAATTGTGAAATAATTTTCAAAGAGAAAAGTGTTATTTTCCAAGATTTAGTCACCAAAGAAAAAATTGGTGAAGGTTTTCTTGAAAACGGTCTTTATTTTTTAAAAAGTAATAAATTAGTTTTCAAAACTAGTAAAAATGAAGATTTGAGTAAACTTTGGCACAAGCGTGTTGGGCATCCCACCGATAGAATTTTAAATAAAATATTTAATTTTTCTAATTTAGATTGTAGCAATTGCGAAACTTGTAAGCTTGCGAAACATACTAGACCCCCTTTTCCTATTTCTAATTCTAAAAGTAATGATTTTTTTGAACTTATTCACTCCGATGTTTGGGGTACGGCCCCTATAACCTCTTATAACGACTTTAGATATTTTGTTATTTTTATTGATGATTTTTCGAAAATCACTTGGTTATATTTGATGAAAAATAAAAATGAGGTTTTTTCACATTTTCAAACTTTTGTGAATTTTGTTGAAAATCAATTTGAGAAGAAAATTAAAATTTTGCGAACGGATAATGGTGCCGAATATGTTAACCAAACTTTTTCTTATTTTCTTAAACAAAAAGGTATTTTACATCAAACTACTTGTGTTTATACCCCTCAACAAAACGGTGTTTCCGAAAGGAAAAACCGTCATCTTTTAGAAGTTACTAGGTCTCTTTTGTTTCAAAATAATGTTCCAAAAAGTTTTTGGTCGGATGCCGTTTTAACCGCGACTTATTTAATAAATAGGTTGCCAAGTGCCATCTTGAATTTTAAAAGTCCTTTAGAAACTCTATATGGTAGAAAGTTAGATATTAGTCATTTAAAAGTCTTTGGTTGCAAATGTTTTGTTCACAACCAAAAAGGTGACAAACTTGATTTTACTTCAATCAAAACTATTTTTGTAGGTTACTCTTCCGAAAAAAAGGGGTATAAATGTTATGATCCTAAAAATAAAAAACTTTACATTTCTAGAGATGTTAGTTTTTTCGAAAATGAGCCTTTTTATGAAAATTGCAATGAAAATAATGTTGAAAAGATTCTTCCAAGTGATTTTGTTTATCCTTGTGTTCCTAACATCGAAACGAGTGAGTTTCGAAGAGAATTGAGAAATATTGTAGGTGAAGAATCACAACAAGAAAGTGAAAGAAGCCTACAAAGTGGAGAAAATCAAAACGAAGAACGTGAAGAAACCGAACAAGAAGAACACATTGAGGAAGATGACGGAACTCAAGAACAAGAGATGCCATTGAGAAGATCAAGTCGACAACCTCAACCTTCCACAAGATTAAGGGATTTTGTCACTTATTCGGTACAATATCCTATTCAAGATTATATTTCTTACAAGAATGTTTCTAGTGAGCATTATGCCTTCTTGAATTCCTTATCCAAAATTGAAGAACCAACCAATTACGAGATAGCAAAAAATGACCCGAAATGGTGTAAGGCAATGGAAGAGGAACTCCATGCCTTGGAAAAAAACCAAACTTGGGAATTATGTGAACTACCAAAAAAGAAAAAACCGGTTGGTTGTAAGTGGGTGTATAAAATTAAATACCATAGCGACGGTACCATAGAACGGTATAAAGCTAGATTGGTAGCCAAAGGATATACCCAAACTTATGGTATAGATTACCATGAAACTTTTGCACCGGTGGCCAAAATGAATACCGTTAGGATACTATTTTCCATAGCGGTAAATAACAATTGGACCTTGCATCAAATGGACGTTAAAAATGCTTTTCTTCAAGGAAATCTTGAAGAAGAGGTTTACATGTCCATACCACCCGGTCACAAAAAGGAAGGTATTACTAATCTTGTTTGTAAGTTAAGAAAATCCATTTATGGATTAAAGCAATCTCCAAGAGCTTGGTATGGCAAACTCTCTCATTTTTTATTATCTTGTAATTTTAAAGTTAGTGGAGCCGATAACTCATTATTTGTCAAGCACAATACCAACGGTACCACCGCGGTGTTAGTTTATGTCGATGACATAATCATAACCGGTAATGACCCAATGGAAATTGAAAATATTAAAAGGAACCTAAAACAAAAATTTGACATTAAAGATTTAGGCAAATTGAAATATTTTCTTGGAATAGAAGTAGCTCATTCCACTAAAGGACTATTTCTATCTCAAAGAAAATATATTCTTGATTTGCTTAAAGAAACCGGTAAATTAGGATGTAAGCCGGCCAAAACTCCAATAGATATAAATGAGAAACTTGATAATGAAAAAGGTGAACCATTAAAAGACATAAGCCATTTTCAAAGACTCGTTGGTAAATTAATTTACCTAACCGTTACAAGACCGGATTTATCCTTTAGTGTAAGCCAAATTAGTAAATTCATGCATGCACCAAGAACACCTCATTTAGATGCCATTAATAGAATATTAAGGTATCTAAAAGGCTCTTCCGGAAAGGGAATTTGGATGAGAAAAAATGGCACTAATGCAATATGTGGCTATTCCGATGCAGATTGGGCCGGAAGCTTCGATAGAAAATCGACAACCGGTTATTGCACATTTGTAGGCGGAAATATAGTCACATGGAAAAGCAAGAAACAAAATGTCGTGGCACGATCAAGCGCGGAAGCGGAGTATCGAGCCATGGCATCCACCGCATGTGAATTAATATGGATCAAGCAATTACTAGCCGACTTGAATATCAAGCATGAAGCACCGATGAAGATGTTTTGTGATAATCAAGCGGCGAGACACATTGCGGCTAATCCCCTTTTTCACGAGCGGACTAAACACATAGAAGTGGATTGTCACTTCATTAGAGAAAACGTCCAAGCCGAAAGAATCGAGACTCCTTATGTCAAGAGTAGTGATCAATTGGCGGATATTTTCACGAAGGGTTTAAGTGTTAAGGCTTTCGACAATATTTCTTGCAAGCTAGGCTTGTATGATATCTACATGCCTAGCTTGAGGGGGAGTGTTGAACAATCAAGGGTAAAATTGTAATTTTCTTAAAAATATAACGTTCACTTGAACGTTGGATTAGAACGTTAGAAATCTCTAACGGTAAAATTTTTTACCGTTCTTTTTTTCCTTCCGCCTATATAAAGGCTTGTAATAAACCTTGTAAATTTCAGAATAATAAGAAATCTCAATTCACAAACAACCCAATTCTGTGTCTCAATTTCTAACATCCAGGTTGCAGAGATGGGCTCAATCAAGTCAAGCGAAGTTAGGCCAAAAATTATCTTGCCATGATGACTCAATGAGTCATTGAAGTCCAACCCGGTAAATCATGATAAGTTTGAACTTAAACCTTGTAATTAGTAGGGAACGCCTTGCGGGTACATAGAGATTGTGTATTCGCTGCGGAATTGTCATGCCCTATGTGTCGGGGTGTGACAGTTATAGACTAACAGATTTGTTTCTACGTTGGCACAGACAACCGCCTATAATCCAAAAGGCTAGTCTCTCCTAACTAAAGTTTTACACAACTTATCAGTTTCTACTTAGTTTACTTAGCAATTCATTGGCTTAATTAATTTTCCTATGATACTTCTTTCGACAGTTCAAGTTTCTTTAACTAAACCAATTAAACTCTTGTCTGGCCTAAGTTTCAACTTCCGTTCATTGGCTTAACCATACAAGTCTATAACTCAGATCTAATATTTTCCTCAACTTTCGCCTGTTGGGAATAGATCACCATTTCTGGTCTATGACCTAGATCTCATATTTCGAACTATTGATCCTCTATTTATATTGATATACTCAAATCTATCTAGGTTTGGTTGGGTTTAACTTCCTAACATTCAAGGTTGGCCTAATCTTGAAGGGAAAATACCAATCGACTCAAACAGATCAAGTATAACAAGTTTAGAAACTAAAAACACAAGTTATAAAACTAAGCAAACAAATAGAAAACTGATCAATTAATGAAAACTAAATTAAGCATCTGTTTATCAACCATAACCCCTTGATCTAACTATTCGAATGAGATCATTGTAACAACAAACAAAAAGTTATCAATCATCATTACAGAATCAAACAAGAAATATTGAGAGATTACAACAAATCAGATGTGAATTCCTTGCTTGGCTGCTGCGGCATGAACTGAACTCCTCCTTGTCTTCTTGTCGAGATAACTGAAGATAAGAGATCTGCTCACTTCTTCTCTGTAATAGCATGACTTCTCTGTAAAATTGGAAAAACACTTGAACTCTAGAGATCTTGACTCTTTTATAGCGATGGAAAAGAACCGTCGAGGGCAAGAGTGCGCTCAGAAGTGGGTCAGATCATGGCAGAAATGATGTTGGAGTAGTTGCCAGATAACTGATTTGAATGTGAAAACTATAACTTCCCAGCGGTCCGCTTACAGATGTAATCTCCTCCCTTGAAATGCTTCAAACCGTCTCCCAGCCTTCTCCAGTCTAGTTTCATCTTGACTGCCTGATCCATCCAATCTGGCACTCTGTCGATTGAGTCGCTTGAAGATAGTCACCTATTGCAGATTTGATGCCATATTTGATGATTGTCCTATCAAAATACAAAAGGGTATGGCAGTACCTAAAAACTAATAAAAACAAATAAAACTAAGTTAAAATCATATAAAGTCGATCATAATTTGAGTCCAAATTGGGTCAAAACCTGTATATGAAAACATCCTATCATTATACAACTAATTACAGAAGATTACGAGGATATGTTGGTAATTTCACCTTATTATTACTATTTTCTTTGAGCTAACTAATAGCCATTTATTGATTACTCCAGGCCTAACCTATTATTGGCCCAAACAACAATTATTTCTGCAGAACAATCGAAAATTTATTGAAGGGACCAAGTGAGGTGATATATATCATTTTCGTTCTTTAACGAGATCTAGTTTTGTTGTTCATGGGTAATCTTTGTGTGTGATTCATCCACCACTGTTCACAATTTCTAAATGATTTTCCCCTTTTCATCCCTCCAAACTTTGTTGTTTAAATAACTTTCTGGTAGCATTTAGTACCTTTCTATATTTGCATTGGATATATATTAATCATTTAATTAACGTTGTTCACATTCACAACAGATTTCTGCTTTTTAATATGTATTGATCGACTTTACAAAAATTTTGAAATGCTGGGGGAAACTGATAAAGGTACCATATATAGTCATTATTTCTCTTCTTCAATTTATTTCTTGAGTCGCATCATTCAAATATTTACACATAGAGAGAATCTTATTCTTATCTTATATTAGGAAGCAATTAATTAAATATTTAGGTTAATATCCAGTAACAATGGTTTATATATCTTGACAACTTTGGTGACGTTTTCTTAAATTAAATAGAAAAAATTATAGATATATTGTAAACAATATATATTAATTGTGCATTAAATGTATGCAGTCTAATTAAGTATCAAATATATTTTATCATAATTCGTTAAATAAGAGAACACTTATAATTTTGAATTCATTAAACAAACAGTATAACGTGTACCAAATTTTATCTTTCATGTCTATCTTGTGCATAAAGTATATCATACTTCAAGTGTCAAATTACAGACTTATAAATCATTATTAAATATTAATGGTTGTCAAAGGTGGTAATGAATCCCAATCATAAAAAATTATCAGAACATAAACATTAATTAATTGCCGGTCAACGTATCAACTTAAATATTATTTCAGATGAAGAGGGTCGAGACATCGGTTTATCCCGAATTTGATTTGTCGATGATTTGGATTCTTGGAAGAAGAAGTACCAGAAAAGTATGTGACAGTGCCACACACAGAAGATGAAGCATGTGCATTTCTAACTCAGAAAGAATATTATGTCATGTGGTATAACCACACGCGTGGGCGTGTTTGGTTCGCTGAAAGAACAGTGGACGAACAGCGGCCCACGAACAGGCCCACCAACAACTTCAGTTGTTCTTCCTAGTTCGCGAAAAACTGAGAACTGGAAACTAGCCCCTCTTCGCAGTTCTTGAACTGCTGTTGAGCTGTTCCATGTTTGGTTCGTGCGCCCTACTCCTTGTTCGCGAACAAGTCTGTTCGCAGAGGTATAAAAACAAGGATCAGTGCTGTTAATTCAATCTGGGCGTCACACCAGCTGTGATGTTGCCTTGCAATTATGAGTTGTGTGGTTATGCAATGTTGAGTATTATCTCATATTTAACTGGAGCTATGGGATTAACTGAGAGAATTTCACTCTAACTTTTTTTTATTACTAACTTGAAATAGTACAAATATATACTCTTTATTCTCTCACTCTTTTTATTTTCACTTTCATTGGTACATTTGGCACACATATGCATCTCATATTTATAGCCTCTACATGTCGGTTATAAGAGACCTCTAGAATGTACACTAGCTACTTTATACATGCATGATTATACTAAATAATACTAGAGATTTCTACAAACTTCAAAGTCGGTAACAACTTCATGGCCGATCTAGAATATTCACCATTTGGGCCTTTGAATGGGCCGACTATTTTATTTGCACTTCGGTGCTGATTTGCAACATGCAACTTTGCTCCATCAAAAATAGCAATGGAATCATGAGGTCAAATTCATCTCCTAATTTTGTAAATCTGATTTCCTAAGTTCACATTAATAGCTTCTAATTAAAATGATTCAAATGATTCCACAATTATTTCTCTCATATATCTAACGTTGTTCACAGTGTTCAAATCATTCACAAGTTAAATTCTGTAATGTACAGATTTTTTTTAAAAGAGCCGATATCTATATTATTTCTTCACAATTTTGAATGATATTGTAATTGGTCATGACTTAAGCTGGCTTCTATAATATCCCATTTTAATATTCTATATCTGAGTCTGAAAGTTTTCGTCTGTAAATTCTGGCTGCTTGTATTCAAACCAAGCTATTAAATTTCACCGAAATAATACCGTTATGACCGAAATAACAGATTTTTGGTGCAAAACGCATCAACATTACAACAACCAAGCACGAAATAACAGTTGCGTTATATTTTCGAAAAATCGGCGATATAACTTAAAATTGTTGCATTTAGCGGCGTAAAAACGGATGGGTCATGCAACTTTAAAAAAAAAATTTTTTGCTGAATACAAATCCATAAAAATCCTAATTTGTTTAGTTTTTAATACTTTCATTTTGTCTATTTTGCCTTTTAACTTGTTATTTTTTTATATTTTAAATTTTCAAGTAATTTGTATGGTCAAGCCGTCAAGTATGAGTTGATTTAAAATAAAAAATTCTCCGCCCTTGCAGTTAGTGCAGTAAAATAAATTTAGTATGGGTTGAAACTCAGTTTTCGTTCGTAAAACTGGGCTGGTTTCTTATGGAGTGCGGCCCAGTGACCAAGAAAGTTACGTGTCAAGAGCTTATGCTGCCACCTGGCAGTTCGATCATTTAACGGACACCAATTAAGCAAATGGCCATTCGCATCCTTTCCTTTCTTGGTGTCTTTTAATTACATTTGGCGCCTCTTCTCTCTCCCTCTCTCTCTCTCTCACACGCACACACCCACCAGTGTTAAACTGCTTGACGAAATGCCGCAGTGGACAAGGATGCACTGCTACTGTTCATTAATATGCGCTTTTCTATGGCTTTTGACGAGATGTCTTTCTCCGGCCAATGCTCCCTCACCAGGTAACAGTTAATTTCACACTGGCTCTTTGCTTGCATATTTGAAATAATCATTTAAATACCGAGTTGTTAGCATTGTTTACTGAAATTGTTGTATGTCCAACACGGTGTTTGCCGGTATGACCGGTTCATTGAGACAAGATTTCGGTTTGTTTGAGGGCACCATTGATTACTATTATTCTTATTTTAACAGTTGAATTTGAGTAACTGACCAATATAGAACCCAACTCAACAATCAGCCTAAGTTGTTATTGATGAAGCCGAAATTTGATCCAATACCTAGTTGGCTGTTTTAATGCATAGGTACTAAACGGGTCAAGCCAGTTCTGGTCCACTGGACCGATTAATTGATTAGGAGATAGCATCAAATTGAAGGCGAACGTGGCTCTAATAAGCTCTTCTTTTATTTATTCAGCAGAAGCACCACCACCAAGCCTGACCTTCAGTTGGCTTGACGACAAATCTGTATTCCAAGCTGGTGACGTGGCAGCAATCAAAGTCAACCTACTCCAAAGTTCTTTTAGTGACAAAATGACCGACTTGTCCCATCATTCCATGAATTTCTCGGTATCAGTGAACGGAAAGAAGGGAGATAGTTCGTTTATTTCTGGTGTCTGTTCAAACACAGATGGTGACCTGGCTAGTTGGAACATCACATTAATACCAATCATGGCAGGAGAGTTTGGGATACTGATTGAAGAAGTTCATTTTGGGATTTTTAATTCTTCACTCAACTTCTATGTTACTCCTGGTAGACTTTTTATTGTAGTCCCTATACTTTTGTACTGTTCTCTATAACTCTATTGAACTAAATTTTGGCATGAAGTTGATTTATGGCAATCTTAGTCTTTTGAAGAGATGAAAATGCAGTCCAAAAACTTTTCTCTTTATGGTATTTTAAATTAATCTGTAAACTCTGTTTGGATTTTGAAGGGCAGATTTATCCATCTGGTTGTATAGCTTCATGGGTTGGTGACAGCATGACGTTGGCTGGGACAAAAGCCTCCATATTAATACTTCCAAGTGATGGCTTTGGAAATAAACTGGCAAGAGGAACCCTAGGATTCAATGACCAGTACTTCAACTTGTCTACATCTTATGAGAATGGGTCAAGTGTGATTCTAGCTGATTTCAAATATCAGGGATGGAATGAGGAGGGGTACATTCGTCTCGACTTTATGCTTACAGTTTCTGGTAGTTTTCTGGTGCATGTGCTTGGTGATAAGATGGAACTGAGAAATTCGCCATTGCCATTGGTAATAAAACCAGGTTAATAAATTGAAGCAAACTCGGATTACCTTTATTTTTTTATTTTTTTTTTTTTACAGCTACATATTTATGGTTGATTCAATTATTGACTTGAGAACAGTTAATCCTTTTTTTTAGACATACTAGATAGCGACTATCTAGTGGAGAACAGTTAATCCTTGTTAATGGGATTTTCATGAAAGAAGGCTCTAGTTATCTGTTTACAAATAGCTCAAAATTATTCGTGATATTTTGAATTTTGCACTAAGCATCAGTGTATAACCACATTTTTTGCATTGTGTGATTGACAATTTTAGGCCAGAATTTTGTAATTATCTTTCCTCTGCTAAGCAGAAACTGGAACAGATAGATATGATCAAATTAACATTAAAAATTAGATTTCTAATAAGCATGAACCTAAATAGATAGATTTGATCAAGTAATCATCAAATATTTGGTACAATTTAGCCAGTTATTTGTGAAGTAGTTTTGATTCTGTTTTTGAAATCACTGGGTAGTTAGGTGTTATTCGCAAAGTATTTAAATGCTGATGGGTCTTACTCTCTCATTGGAGAAATCTAAGGTCCTTTCTGTAATATTTTAAGATGTTGATTGCAAATTTTATCCAATGTTGGTACATGAATTTGGCTGATTTGAATCGACTGATGCAGTATTAGACTAGTCAGAGACTGATTTATTTCGAGAACCTCAATCAAGGATCATATTACATTTATCTTTTTTGATTTTGAATTCTTTCAGGGCCTTTTGATATAGGGAAGAGCATAGGGAAATGGAGGCATGGCACAAACAATATTTGAATTTTCTCCAAGTTGGAACTGTTAATTTTCCAGAAGGATATTTTTGGGAATTCTGTGCCTGGTATGCATCCATTTGACGCTCGGGTAGTTAAGAAAAGCTCAAACCTCTCATCACCAATACCAGATCTGAAATTTCAGGAGGTGATTGAGGGAACCCAGTTGCTTTCCTTCACCGTGTCAGAACAAGGAGATTTTTTCCTCACGGTTTTTGATGCAGGACTGAATTTCACTTTATCACATTTGGTTTATGAATACAAAGTTTTCATAGGTATGTATATGCTTGGTTGTCAATACTATGCTACAGACGTGATTGCTTTTGTCATTTATTTTTTATTACTGAATCAGCAAATTAATACCTATGCTGCTTGAGTCCAATAATGATATCTAACAGTAGGCTAGCAATAATGATTTTCCAATATGATATAGGCTATTGTGATGGATCAAAAAGCTTTGCTAATGGGTCAGGTTTAGCCTCATCAGTTGCTGGTAGGATGTCATCTTTCATGGTGTTTCTGACAGACCAATTCAACAACCTTTCTCCAATCAAGGCAGAAATGCTCCATGTTCAACTCATCTCTAGTAGTGGTGGCACTGCTATTCATCCAATTGTGTTCCCTTTGCGAAATCTAAGTGGTAATTAGCTTATTTTATATTCAAAGGCGTTCATTAAAATTTTTGAGACAACATAGGGGTTATCTTAAAAAGTGCCAACTGTTCTTTCCAGCTGGAGCTCCACCTCCTGCAGAGGGATACTATGCAAAATCCCCAGAGAGATTCCAGCACAGAATTTCAGAGAGTCATGATCAAACAGTGAGTTTCTTTCTTGATCAAGGTTTACTTATCTTTGGGTCCGTCTTTTTCATGAAATCGTTATGTAGGTAAATAGAAGTGGCTCATGTTGCGCTGATTTGTATCATTGCATGCATGCTCCTGTTTGGGAACATGGTAACATCGCACTAAAGATACCATGTGAATTGTTAACAATCAGTAATTTTTTTTTTTTTGAAGGTTGGTTTGAAACCAACGATTTTGGAATAAGAAATTTGAAAATTGCTCTCTCCGTGAATCGAACCAAGGACCATTTGGTTGGCAGAATAGAGCGAAACCACTAGGCCAAACAACCCAGCTTCAACAATCAGTAATTTTTTTAGTAGTAAAAAATGAAAAATTAGAAACTGGGATATGTCCACTCTAGTTGCTACCTTCATAGATTCTATATAGCAGGCAGTATACTTCTATTCAAGAAAATGTAATCATGGTTCTCTTCTAGATATTAGGAAACCCTGCAACTCGGGCAAGTGATTTCAATGTTGCATATATCCCCCAAAAATTTGGAGAATATGAAATATTGATTTTTTGTGGAAACGTGCCCATCAACCATGGAAGACCTTACCAAATGAGAGTTTCTCCAGGTGAGCTATTAATGTTTACTTCTTTTCTATGTTTTTTAATAGTACTTTGCTGTCAAAACTCAAAACTGAGAGCGAGCTCACTTTTCGAGTGTCCTAATTTTCGATTGTCAAAATGTTGCTTAGTAATGATGAAATTAATTAGTAGTTTGGTAACTCTTGAAGAAATGGGAACGTGAGGGTCCTCTTTTCCTTGGACATGCACAAAACTTTGAAACGATTAATAAAAAGGAAAAAAAGAAAGAGCAGAAAGGTAATTTTATGAATCCTATAAATGTATTTGTTACTCAATACTGAACTATATTTTGTTCTTTTAGGTTTTGTTAATATAGAAAAGTCTAGTGTAATAAAATTTGAGGCCCATGCGAAGATATCAACAATATCTGAAGTAGTTGTACAGCTACGTGACAAATCTAAGAACCCAATTATTTCAACTGGGGCAAAGTTGAGCTTGCAAATTGGAGCAAAAAATGATTCAACATTCATAACATATCCTTTTGCTGAAATGGAAGATGGAGTATATCATGGCTACTATATTGTGAGAGAAATTGGTTTTTACAATGTATGTGTTTTGCTAGACGATAAAGCCCCGTCTCCTTGTCCCTTTGAAGTTCAAGTTCATGAAGGTAACACACTTTTGCGTACCTGCAAGTCATTTATTCCTGCAATTACAAAATACAAGTATGAGAAAAATAATAATGATTTTAATAATACTTTTGAAATATTATTTTAATTTAAAAAATGCATAGTACGAGGTATATTTTATCTGCATCTATCCTGATGGTCATTTTTCATGCTTCTATAACTGAACATGCATGTGTCAACTTGAATTTTTTCAATATTTTGAAACTATATTCTATATTTGTAAGATGTTATTGGCACAATTTACTGTGCTTATTCCCATGGATGCTTTCTGGTTCTGCAAAACTTTCAAAGTTTCCATGACTTGTATTTTGAATTTATTATTTTCATCATTTATTTTTAATTTGACAAATATATACTAAAAGCACAAATTTTAATAATATAGTTTCATTTTCAATAATGAGTGCAAAAGATGATCAACATTTTTTGCAGACAAATATTTTTCTGTCGCCTACGATGATACCGTTTCTGTGTGGGAGGATGAATCGTTTGCTTTTGATGTTTTATCCAACGATTATATTGCAGGAGGAACTGTTAACGTTACTGCTTCAATTGTAAGTGCTTATTCCAGAACCCACCATCCTTTCCCAACTTTGTCTTCATACACACACAGACACAGAAAAGAAAACTATATCAAGTCAAACGAACCTTCATTCTCACATCTTTATTTTCTTTGCAGCCTATCCATGGCTCTTTGTTACCTTATCGAGAGTTATTTCGGTACACTCCATACAAGGGGTATTTTGGTGATGATTCTTTTAACTACACAATTTTTGACAATAATAACAACACTGCCACTGGGAATGTATTTGTCTCTGTCCGTTGCAAGCCTCCTCGATTTTCTTCACTACCAACTCAATTAAATGTAATTGAAGAAATGCTCAGCCCCAAATTCAGGCAAGTCATCTGAGTATAACTCAAATTAACATATAATAAACTCTGATTATACTGCTTAAACACAGTCCCAACGTGTATGTTGAAACTCTTGTATTATGGTTAGGTTCTTTTGTAGATATTGTGTAAAATGAAAAGAAAGAATTTAGAAGTTTTTGTTAATTTTACAGAGAATTCGGAAGAATTGAAATGACGTATTCAGATATGCATGGAAATATCTCAGTTATAATAAAAGCTCAATCTGGCACAATATTTCTAGCACCGATTTCGATGCAATTTCTTCAACCCACAGGAAGTACAATTGCTATCAGTCGGGGTGCTAAGACCAGGAAGGAGTTGGTCATCGCTGGCCAAGTAGAGAAGATCAATTCTGCTCTACAATCAGTCCAGTACCTCGGGTATTGTTTATGTGGAGTGCTGATTTAGTTTTATTAATTAATAATTTTAACATGTGGGCTACACGTTATATATGATACTTAGCTTATTATCGAATAATTATTCTGAGTTTACAACTTTTCTTTTGAGATTATGCTATTTCATCTGTAAATATTTTTTGAAGCACAAAAATTCATCTTCAAATTTCTATACCCTTTTTTAAGTTCATTTAGGGAAATTCTTGAGATATTGGAGCTAATTTCAGGGAATAAATTCTGTAATAGCAAATGCAAAAAGTTCTTCTTTGTTTACTTATATGAGGTTAGTTCTAATTCATCAACTTTTCTCCATTATTTCAATTTTGGCCAGAAACGAAAATTTCTATGGAAATGACAAGATAATCCTTTATGCGATGAACAATAATGGTGTGCGAGAAGCTCATTTCTCAGTTTCCGTTGAGCCTATTAATGATCCTCCATTTGTAAATGCACCCAAGACCATATTCATTGGAGGGAAGGAATCTGCTGAGGGACTTCGAATTTTCAACAAGAACATAGACACCTTTGAGTTTTCTATTCATGACCCAGATATTTTTCACTTTCCAGGTACCTATTACAGCAGTTAGGTCAGCTAGGATCAAATCTATCCCTGAAATTGCAAAATATGGTCTCTGTGCCATCAAACATTGTCAAATCATCTTTTCCATGCAACTCATTCCAATATCTATTCAAAATAGTAAATTTGTCATTTTCTGTTGTACATTCTTGCATTAGGTATTGAAATCAATTACAATTGAAAAAGCAGCAACTTCAGTAAGATTGCTAAATAAGAAACTCTGTTAATTCAGAAATTAGTTTCATATTGCTTGCTTTATGTCATATCAGAAATTGCAAGTTGTTTACAGTTGCGAAGCACATGCTCTAAGGTATACAAATCTTGTTTATGACAGAAGAAAGAAAATTACAGGAGTTATAATAGTATGGAGACAAACTTTTGGTTAGAAGCTACCAGTCGTACTGTGCACACTCCAGGGATAATATATGTGTAAACTACAGTTTATTTGAACCTAAAATGTTGTAATGACTGATATATAGCATTTTACTGCTTCAGGGAACAATTCTGAATTTCTGCTAATGCTCTCCTTGGAAATAAACGAGGGAGAACTGTTGACAACTCTACCTGTTAGCCTTATTGGTTCAGCTGAGTTCAAATCACAAAACCGAAAGGTGTGGCAATTGCTTCAGACCTACGTAACTATTTCTAATCATTTTGTACTCAAAGGAAAAGGAATTAGGTTTCGAGGGACCCATCTTGAGTTGAACAATGCATTGCAGCAACTATTTTACAAGGTAATATCTACTCATGAATGAAAATTTCATAGAATGAACCTTTTAGTTTGCTAATTCTAACTCATATATTTCATTCAAAATTTAAAAAATATTCTGATATATTGTAATTTTTTAATTGAAATCTAGACAGGAAAAAAAACAAAGTAATTTTTAACTGTTCTTTACTGTGGTCAAAAGTGAAACAGAAAACCAGAAAATGTCCTTTAACTGATCAGTTTTGCTCACTCTATTCTCTCACATGCAGGGCCCAAATCAGGAAGCAGTTTTAACACTAACGGTAAATGACTTGGGAAATTACGGGTGCTACCCTGATTGTGTCAAAATGCAATCAGCGCCTCTCTCAACTCAGGTTTCAATTCATCACAACAAAAGAAGGCCAACTAGTTCACCACGAAGTTTTTGTAAGAGCATACATATATCTACCCTATCTGGTGACCCTTCTTTAGATTTCATACTTCAATAGATAGTGAAGCACTGCATTGTGACGTGGTGCTCATGTGGTTATTCCTGGTTTGGATTTATTTTGGATTCATGTGGTTTGGTGTGTTTCTGAAAAGTAATTTGATAAAGTTTGGAGTGTGATAGTGATTTCTCTGCATCAATTGGTTGATCTTGAGGCCAGCTCATTTTGTGTCGGACTCAAATGTCCATCAGTCATAATCTGATTTTACTAGCTTTAGATGGATCTGGTTTTTTAGTGGACGAGCGTTACCTTATATTTGTAGGTTATAGTATTAGCTCACGGCTTAGTGTAGGTCTTACTACTACTACTACTATTATTATTTATTTATTTATTTATTTATTATTATTATTATTATTATTATTATTATTATTATTATTATTATTATTATTATTATTATTATTATTATTATTATTATTATTATTATTATTACTACTACTACTTTATTTTTTCCTATATTATTTTTAGTATATTTAGTCCTACTTTTTACATTTACTTTTTTGGTGATTTGGTGACTTTTGTTGGGTTTCTTTTCTAGCCTACACCAACTTGTTTGGGACAAAAGGCTTGTTGTTGTTGTTGTAAAAGATTCGTAAACCTATCTTTCTTGTAGTAATTCTACACTTGATTTGTTACAGTAATAATATGCGCCATCACTGTTGAGATCCTGATAATGATTGTGCTTGGGGGAGTGCTTTTGTTTTTCATGTGCCGGTGCATGAACGATCTTTACGGCACAAGAAAAGATTCTGATGGAAGTGCGACATCATCTCCATTAAATGAAAATTTAATGCCACAAAAGGTAGGGTTTTATTTTTCTTACTATTCCAATCACGAGATGTATCGACTCCTTGTTATACTGACTCGTACACACCGACAAAGGAACTGGCTGGTGCAGGTCCTTTTTTTTTCCTTTTTTTGCTTCAAATATGTTGCCTCACAACTTACTACTCTTTGTTACATTTGTGAAGATTGATACTTCTCCAGTCCAGCACTGGACACACTCGCTTGCAAGATCCTCCCAAGTTCGACAGAGGTAAATAATAAATATGGAGAAGAAAAAAAATTATGAAAGAAACTGTATTTCAGAAGCATGCTCGCTCATACAATAGTTCATGTTTCAGGTCACGTAGACGATTTGATGAAGAACCCGGCATGGTTGAACTTCAACCGATCTCACCACCTCATTCTATTATTCTGAATGATACCTGACTGTGTAATGTATATAGCAAAGGAGTGTAGTTAGATCTAATAGAAATATATCATTGCCGTTACCATGCTTTGGTCAATTTTTTTACGCAAGTCGTGATTTATGCATAGAAAGAGACATTATATATCTGGTGTTGCAATGTTGCCTGATAAGATGAAGACTCCAAATATTAATCAAAAGGTACAATAAGAAAAATGTATAGTTAACAGTAAGTTTAAAATTCAACCCGTAAACAGATGAAGAAGAAAGAGGAAGAGAGAAAAATTCTAATTTCGTCCAAATAGGAAGAGGAAGAAAGAGGTAGGTGGAGGCTAGGGTTTCTCATCCCAAATGGTCTATTTTTATAGACCAACCACTCTCCCAACAAATTGCATCAAATTACAACCATGCCACCCACATGGCTGGCCATAAATAGGCCTAGATGGGCTTTTTAATTATTTAATTGTTCCTCTAATTCAATTAATTAGTGGTCCAATTAATTGCTCTCAAGTTGGATCTTTTATTTACCAATTAAATAAAGGCCCGTTAGCTTAAATTAATTACTCTAATTAATTCGTGTTGAACAAAATTAATTATCAATACCTTGATAATTATTTAAGGATTAGCAAATGCATTAACTTACTTCTATATGATCTCTTTGACTTAATTAATTATAACGGTTCATAACGGTACACAATCAATTAATCAACTTATCATATTTTCACAATACTCACTGTTGTGAATAAATAAATAATGCACTATATGGTTAAAGCTCTATTTGTGTGACCCTTTGAGGATTTATGCTATGTTGGCCATGGAGAATAAATCACTATTTATTTCCAATAATCATAAGTGGTATCTAGCAACACGTTATGATTCCCAATTCGCATAAATAATGTATTGCTACAATATCTCAATCATGCATAAGAAATAAAAGTATTTTCTTATCTGATTCTTATGTCACATGATATCCTTGTATAATCCAAGATAGGAATGTGTCATTCTTGCAGATTATACGTTTCTTGATCTAGAGTTGATTATACAAGTTGGCCAAACAATCCAAACTCCAACAAGGGGCCCAAACATATATCATCACTCACTAAGTATATTAATGAGGGACATACGGTTTTCTTGATGAACAAATTTTCCCCGCACAATTCAAGTGATCATAAATAAAGTCCGTATAGCAGCCTTTATCAGGAATCAACGTTAGACGATATTTATTGAACATATCCTCATGTGGAAAAGGTGAACATCTCAAACTTAGAATCAAACTAATATGAAATAAACAATAACACTTAATACAATCCATATGTTTATTTCATTGGGTCAAGTCATGTACTATGTTCTATAACATACACATATATAATTAAGTTGGTAACTCCTTATCTATGATTTATAGAACTTAATCATCGCTTAACTTGCATACTAATCTTATTTGATAATTAATGTTCCTTGTTAATTATCAAGATTATGGATATCTTTAGATTTATTATTGTCATTTTAGAATAAATGAGTTATAGAGATTTACAATTCAAATCATCAACCTGAATGATCTATCAATAAATAAATAAAGGAATAAATGATAAAATATCATCAATAACATAAACCATAGAAGTAGCCAGAATGATTAGCTTCTAGGACACAACTCCAACACAATGTAGTAAAGACAATATAAATCCATAGTAAATTAGTAACCTATAAGCAGTGGCGGAGCCAGAAAATTTTAACATGAGTTCAAAATTAATATTAACAATTAAAATCAATTTCATAATTCTATCAAAAGCACAAAATTCTAACTCTGGGATCACAATAAAATATTTCTTACATATTTATGGGGTTCAAAAATAATTTTTCTTCAATAATTTACATAAATAATATAGAAAATGGCATATTTTTTGCTCTAATTAATAATCAAATGGGAGACAATTGTACCCTATTTAATATACTTGGCTCCACCACTGTCTATAAGGAGGGTTTTGGCATACATGAAATAAGCTTAACGTTTAGTGTAGTAATCTAACTTATTAACCTACAATTACCAAACGAATTTGAGGACAATAGAGTTAGTGCTCATGTTAGAACTAATTTTTACTAACTTCATTTCAAACACTACTTCCAAAAATACTATTTTAGTTTCGGGAATTACTTAGGATAAATCTCTTCCTACCATCCCACAACATAAATCTCTTCCTACCATCCCACAACGTAAATCTCTCTTTCCCTCTCTTCCGTAAATCTCAAGATCAACCTTCATAAATCTGCCTCTCCTCCCTCCGCCTCCGCCTCTTCTCCTCCTCCGCCTCTCTGCCTCTCTGCCTCCGTCTCTCTTCCTCCACCTCTCCTCCTCCTCCTCTCCTCTCCTCCGACCTCCACCTCCGCATCTCTTCCTTCGACCTCCGACCTCTGACTCTCCTCCTCCGACCTCCGTTTATCATCCTCCATCTGTCTCTTATCTTACAACCACAAATTCTATAATAAAGAATCTATTGTTATAATAAGAGATCAAATTGTTATAATAAGTGATTAGATTGTTATAATATAATAAGAAATCAGATTGTTCTAAAAAGATATCAGTATAATAAAGGATCAGATTGTTATAATATAATAAGAGATCAAATTGTTATAATAAGGGATCAGATTGTTATAATAAAAGATCAGATTGTATAATAAGAGATTATATTGTTATAATAAGAGATCAGATTGTATAATAAGGGATCAGATTGTTTTAATAAGAGATCAATTAGTGAAGAGAGGGGAGCATAACGAAGAGAGAAGGGAGCATAGCAGAAGGAGAGCAGCGTCCAAAATAGAAAGGGTGTTGGAAGAACCTTTTCTAATTTTAGTTGGGATGATACAGGATGACAAAATAAAAAATCGCACCTATCACTTCCCCAGAAAAGCTTTGTGACGTTGAGTCACCAACAAATGAAGTCAACTAGCTTTGATTTCGCGCTTCGCGCGATAGAAGATGGAGTTAAGCGGGCCCTATAAATGTAATTTTTTTTTATTAAGAATTCACTAATTATAATTATATTTTTTATTTCTATAAATATTATTATGTTAGTTCATAATATTAACATATATTTATAAACACATGATTATATAATATAAATAGTTATGTTCTTTCTTATATGTTAATAAGATGTATCGAGCAAAATTTCTAATAAAATATTTTAAACTCTGATAAAAATAGAATCAATTAAAAAAATTAGAAAATAATAAAATCCAAAATTGTAAAATTATTTCACTGATTATTTTGTAATTTCTTAAGAAAATTAATTAAAACTTAATGCAACAATGATTGTGGAAAGACTTGTAAGAAACTAAACAAAAGAATTAAATTTTTTTTTTAAAAAATGCTGATAATGTAATAAAATAAAGTAGAGGATTTAAAATAAAATTATACATGAAAAGCACTTTTGTAGTTAAAATATTTATGAAGCTTAAAATTAACTTGCAATATTTACCTACAAATAATTAAATGATAAATGATACAAATTAAATTCAATAATAAAATTCTTAGAAGTGGAGAAACAATTTTTATTCTTGTTTTTTTAAAATAGAGATGATATTTGACTCTACTTGCAATATACCACCAACACCTAAAGAAAAAATTGGTTAATTAGATGTATTTTACCTAGTCCTATTTAATACCATAGATTATTTATAGATATATTTTTATTTTTAATGTTATTAATTATTTTTCATAAAAAATATCATTAATATATGAGTGTGCAATTTCTAATTGTCGAGAAATCTAAGATGCTAAAATAATATGCCATTGAAAATCATTTTTAATTATAGAAATAACTTTTTATGTTGCAATTGAAAAAATTGTTGTATGAGAATTATTACATTGAATAATATGGGATGTACCATAAACAATCTTAAAAAAATGCACATGAGGGTAGCTTGTTTCATTATTTATTTTACATAGAGAATTCTAAATGATTTTCATGTTGCATCATAAAAATAAAACTTAAATTGACCCTTTACACAAAAGACCACATAAATATGCTTCTGAAAATACTAAAGAGGTACTGTAGAAAAGTTACCTTAAATTGGAGTATTTTTTGATTTTTGATTGATGATTTTTGATGATTTTGATATCTGCTTTAATTCAAGTGGGCTCATTAATTTTGTGGATGCTTATCCTTTCCAGGGCTACATTATTCTCAGCACAACCGGCAATGTTTATATTTCATTGAGTTTTTTTTTTAAAAAATCCTCTTTTAATCTAAAAAAACTTATTCTATATGGATCTGGTTTTGTAATTAATGATTCCAGATGTTAGTTGCATTGGGCATAAATGTGACACGCTGATGTTTTTTTCCTTATAAAAATAAAACATTTGAATCTTACAACTTAAAAGCAAATAGAAAGAATACGAAATTCAGAAATAGGTGACCCAACATATTATAGATAAAGAGCTTTTCTATTAGAAAAGTGAACTTTTTTATTTTGTAGTTAAAATCAATTGGAAATGTATCATTTTGTTTTAAAAAAAAACGTCATAAAAAATGTAAAAAAATATATATATATAGACTCAACTACTTAATGGAATAATTGGTTTTATGCCATTGTGAAAATCATCTAATTAGTGATATGCCACTGCTATATTGCAAATTAGATTTATGCCATCATCTAATTGTTTAAATTAGATATATGACATTATCTCATTCCATAAAAGATTCAATTCTAAAAATGCCATCCTGAATCCTCTCAATACTTTTACAAAATCCCAAATTGCCCTTGTTAATTGTAACAAGTTTAATTCAGAGATTAAAAATAATATTTACAATTCAAATTATGTGATGATGTAACTTTTATGAAATTTGAATATTGAGACCTAATCAACTTAAACGATCTCGCATATATTATAGTTAAATGTTAAATAGTCGGTTTGTTGATATCATTTCTGATGTTATAATATGATTCCTCTTGGTTCGATAAACATAGGGAGAGACTCAAAAACTTTATATAAATAATTCATGCTCCTCGCTAGTAGCGAATCTGATTGCAAAAAGCCATTTAATGAAACGATTATATTATTTGTTTATGTCAGTTAATAATTCTTTTAGTCTTGTTCAAAACTCATATTCGACTGGATTGAAATAAATATAGTAGCTTGGTCTTGAAATGAAATACACACATTCATGTCATATTACATGGCATTTTTCTAATTTCAAAGTTTTGTAGTGGTATAAAACTAATTTGTCATTTAGTAATGACATTTTTCTAATTTCAAAAATTTTTTAGTGGCATAAGCCTAATTTGTTATTTAGTGATGGCATTTTTCTAATTTCAAATTTTTGTAGTGGCATATTTAAAAGGGTAAAATTGACAAATGAATTTTCGATGGCAAAAAACTAATTTTTACTATTTTATAATGGCATAAAATTAATTTGTCAATTAGTGATGGCATTTTACTAATTTTAAATTTTCACAGTGGCATAAAAAAATATGATAAGGTATTTATCTCTAAAAAAAATAGAACTTAATCGTCCTTAAACTTTACAATTTCACTGTTCGTCATTTGGTAGTAGACAAGTGAATAAAAAATATAACAATATATGACACACTTATTTTTAATTAATCAAAAGCAAATATATTTTCCACTACAAATTAAGTAGCAAGAAAACAACATTACCGATGCAACCGAATGCACATAATCACAAGAAAAGGAAATAAGAGACAAAAAAAAAAAGAAAGAACTATTTGGTGTTGTTCGATTCAGTAAGTTTCTGAGAAGGCAACATTATTGATCTGAAACACTTCAATTAATGACCACTTTTCACACCAACCTTTTAAAAATAGAAAAGAAAAAAAAAATAAAATCGCAAATTAAACAATACTCGAGAGTTTTAAACCTTTCCACTTCTAATGCTCTCTAAAAGAATAGCCAAGAGGATTTTCAGTCTTCATCGTATATACGTCTAACGGTCCAGATGCTTTTTTTCATGGAGATCAATTCCTGGTACCAAATAATTAAGAATTAATTATAATTGCCATGTCAATTCAAGCACACTATTTTATAAAGAATTTAATGATGGAGAATTTAGAGTTTTAGACCCAGCCAAAAAGACAAAAGTCTTAGGTAGATAGTAGACTACAAATCCTAGACTTAATCTCTAGCTGCCCCAAATTGACTGTCAGGTAATTTAAAACTGACCAGCACAAGATAACCTCGGCGAAACACACATGAAAATAAGTTGATCTGAGCTGATCTAGCATCCAAAATTAATTTTACAAGCATAATGATTAGAATGGACCTGAGAATAGAAATGCTTGTCTTATTAAAAGCTTGTCAGCCTGCAGCAAGTTGAGTCCTGAAATGATTTCATCAGAGTTGATACGCAAGCAATGCAGGTTTAATATATTTTAGTACATGTAAAGAGAATAAAGATAGTTATAAGTGTTTACAATCCAGTGATTTGAAGAATTTTAACCTTACCTTATTTCAGGAAGATCCTGTTCATTACACTCTCCTTAAATGAGGTGACTGGTGGTTGAGATTTGAAGTGATAACAGGAGAGCTGATCCTTGTCCATCTCTGACAGAAACATCTTGTATTGCCTGATATCTCCATCTACAAACACCTTTTGATCACGCGTTCTGGTCAAAAGAGGAAGCCGGATGAGGCTCCAACATCCTCGAAAGCTGAGCTTCTTCCATTCTGGCATCCGGAATGGATGCTTTTGGCAATCATACAGTTGACTCAATTGAGGGAGCTGGTGAAGTTTTATGCTGCAGATTCTTGGAAATTGATCTTTATCATTTGCTTGACAGTAATAGAACAAACTTCTAAGATCATAGCAGCGTACAATTGATAGTGTTTCTAGGCAAGGAAGTTTTAAGTTACCCGGAAAGACACTCACCAATCTCGGGCAATCCTGTATGTTAACACACTTCAGTGCCCAAAACTCATCAAACTGGAATGAACCATGTAAAACATTGGTTAGATTCAAGAGATTTGAAACCCAAAGATTTTGCAACTTCTTTCCTTTTGGACGGTTTGTTTCTCTGAAAACCACTTTCATGAGATGGCACCCCTCAACTTTGCACTCTTGCAACTCTGAAAATTCTGGGTTTAGATCTGTTAGAGAAGAGACAAAAGCATTATCCCTGACTAACAATGACTCGGTGAAACTCAAAATGCCCTGCAACCAAGAAAGGTATCTTCCGACAGAACCAATCTCTACTTGTCGGCACAAGTGGCCTCCCACAAAATGTTGTGCGAATTTGTATTGAAATAAATGTACACCTTCTTGGGAATATGGATTCTTCTTATGGAATTGGTTGTTACTAGTCATGTCTCTGCTCATATTCTGGTTTATGTGCTCGCTTGCACAAATATAGAGAGTTCGGGGATTTGTTCCTTGGTTATCTAAAACTAGCTCACTTTTGAACGTAGACAAAAGTCTGGAATCACGAACAAAAATTTTCACCCCAATACCATCTTTCAGTTGTTGTAAACTCTCTTCCACAGTGTCTTGGACAACAAGGCCCTGGTTACCCATGACCTTGTATTCATGCTGAACCAGATTAAATACCTCTGGAAGAGGTTTGCGCAATTTATGCCATGGCACTCTTTTTAATTGACAAACCGAGATCAGATCTAGTCGTCTAAGACTTCCCTGATTGCAGACTTGAAGAGGAAACTCTTTGATGGATGTAAAGGAGAGATCAAGCTCCTTCAAATTGTTGAGATCTCTCAAGGCCACTGTCTCTAGCACATGGCATGCACACAAGGAAAGACGACTGATATTTGGAGATTTTTTGAGGGAGAATGATTTGAGGCTTGCATGCCCGGCCACGTTCACTTCCCTCAAAGCCGTGCAGTCATGGATGTGGAGTTCTTGGAGCATTGAGGCTCTAGAAAGTGAATTGGGTAAATGCATTAAGGAATGATTACCAATCAGTTTGAGCATTCGGAGCTGTTGCATTTGCTCAAAGGTGTTACATGGAAGAGAATCAACTAGGGTCTGAGAAAGAGAGAAGACTTCTAGATGAAGCAAAGTTGCCAAGGAAGTTGGAAGGCTTTTGAGTGAAGTACAACCGAGAAGGTAAAGTTCTCTGAGACTAGGCATCTCTAAAAACAGGTTTTGGGGCAAAGAATTGATGGTGGGACATGAAAGATCAAGAAAGTAGAGGCAACGTTTGTCCCTTCCAATTTCTTCAGGTACTTCGGTTAAAGGAACCCCTTTCAAATTAAGAATTGCTAATTTTTTTAACATCGCAATGGGAGAATAGTGGTCCTGTTTACTTCCTAGTTTGGTACCTAAACACTCTAGTACCAACGAAGTTGAAGTTAGGGCTAAAGGGGAGGAATCTAATTCAGAAGGTCGGAGAGTCCGTATATTTCCGCAGCCTTTCAAAGAAAGGAGTCGGAGATTGGTGAGGTTAGCAATAGATGTTGGTAAGGCTTCAAAGGAGCTATAGGATAAGTCGAGAACACGGAGATTTGACATTTTCATTAGGACAGTATTAATGGTTGATTGAGAGGCACTAGAAGGATATCCAGCTCTGTACAGATAAGTGGTGGTTTTGTTTTTTTTTGGATGGATTATCCATTTGCCATCGTCGCCCAAGAAGGATATCCAGCTCTTGTTCTCCCAATCAATTGGACTAGAGATATTCTTTTGCGCCCCCAATATTGAAGTCTCCAGGAGCTGGCCCATCCCAATGAAAGGAGTAGTAGGAGAATCCAACATTAATTTATGAAATTGTTCCCCCAAAAGATAACTATCATAAATGAGATGTCGAATTAAAGAATGTGAATGGAGAGCTTCAAATACCACGTATGCGGCATTGAGGGAATCAGTCAAATTGATTTCTCCTTCTCCTTCTTCATCACTTGATCCGGCCATGGTTGAGATTCTTTGAGTGAAAAGACCCTCCGCAACCCATAAATTCACGAGATCTTTGTGCCCGATAATGCGATTAACTTCCCTACTAAAAAACTCTTCCTCATTCTCTTCCGTTTCTTCTAATTTGAGTAATTTCAATTTATATCCGTCAACAATGGCCATGTAGGGGCTGGGCCTGGGCCCACTATAATATGTATATTTATGAAAATTAGAGGTGATTTTATCATTAATTTCTGGAGAAAACAGTAGGGTATAGAGTAAGCAACTTCGTAAAATATCTATCGTCTCCCTTACTCGAGCTGCTGCTGGTGTGACAGATTGAGCACAAAATAGCAGCGCTAGCTCTACAAGTTGTTGCTTGGATTGTAGTGGCCAATCCTTTTCACGAATTAGGTCTTTCAGATTAAAAAAAACATCCCTTTCATCCCGAGTGATAGAGGTTAAAAATTCATCAAATTCTCGTCCATGGAAACTAAAACTTAACGGATTACCCGCCTTGAAATATAAACCTTCTACCATCCAGTAACGTGTTGAGATCACCCACCGGGCACCGTTCCACTTGCTGGGTTCAGGGAGCCATCCATCTTTAAGTAACCATTTCATGGCTCGGTCCAATACATCTCCATCAAATAGATTAATATCAATACATTCTATTACTAGTAGGTAGTTCGTGTTTCTTAGTTTCTCATAGATTTCAACTACCAATTCATCAACTAAATTCGATTCTTTCTGCTCGTTAACCTCATAGTTGTAGAACAATTCTTCATCGAGTTCATCTTTAAGTTTCTTAAATTTTCCATTACTTGCATCCATTATTCCCAGTGCATTAGCTATTGCAATTGCCATATACGTTTCCATTTTAAAAACCGCTTCATTGGACGTCAATTCGTAATATGTTTCGATTTTATTTCCAATATAATTTACTTGGTTTTTTTTTTCTAAACGACTCACTTGGTCCACTATTGATGGCACTGAAAGTCGGATTGTGTACCTAGGTTTGATGATGTTACTAACTGCTTTTATTGTGACACGTTCAAGAAGGCCTGACAAGCCCGTCCCATCATTTTCAAGACCTCGCAACCATATAATTCTGATTCCTTTTTTGAGGTTAATTTTGTTTGTCAGATAAGTGACGACATCATTTTCAATACTATCCATTCTTTGTAGCTAGTTAACCTGCTTATTTTATTTGAATAAAGAATAAATCAGAAACAAATTAAGATGAAAAAATACTTGGGCTTGAATGAATTTCATTAACTCATTGTCTGACAAAAAAAAAAAACGAATTTCTCATCTGAAACACTTACAGGAACATGTTGGCATGTACTAATTTTTGCAACATGCTTCGCTTGATGAATGGTAAGTTTTAATTTGTTTCCATTGTTTTTTTCCCCCTTGTATTTGGTAGTTCTTTTACTGAGATTTCTATGTAAACATTTATTTCATTTTTGTGTTGGTCACTTTCGATTGCTTTTTTATTTATACATACAGATACATTTGATTACATGCGCTTCACTAGATTTTTTTTATTATTATGCATTACATAATATCCATAATACATTCAACATAATTATGCAACAGTGGCCACGTTATATTTATACCGCTGCGTTCTCTTGCAGCCTTAATTTTTGCGCCCAGAAAGAACCCTTTTCTTTTCTTTTTTCTTTTTTTTTTTAAACTTGTTAGTTGTTACACAACAGACTATGCGAAGCTATCTTGGAAAATCAAAATTAACCACTGTATCTTTCTACTGTAACTTCAATTAGAGACTGGAATTACTTAGATATGAAATAATGTAATAATATATAGAGATGCAACAATCAAGTAAAGTGAGTCGACGGATTGTGCTTTCAATCTGATGAGATCTTAATTTTAAAAATTCAAATGACCGAACCAAACTACTTAATGTATTTTTCATATTGAAATATTTTTGCAAAACAAAATTTATATATTTTTATTTTTAAAAAATATTACTATTGTAGGGTTCAGAATTACTTATATCAAATCTTTTCTAAAATAAAAAAAAAATAAAAAATTAGGTCGGCAAATAGGTTTGAATATAATGATCACATTGATCGATTCAGATCATTCATTTGAACTTTCGAATTTAATATAAAATCAAATTTGAGATCACTCTTTGGTCATATCACTTTGGTTGTATCATTTCTCTATATCCAAGCACACACACATATAAATAAAGTAAATTTATTATACATCATGATGCATAGAAGTTCTTGTGTTTCATGACCATATTGGTTGGTGATTTTGTAAATTAACAAATCTAATTTAACCAATCCAACATTAATATTGAAGTCTGATCATATTAAACAAAATTTTATAAATTTTTAACTTTTGTTAATATTTTTTCTGAATTTTTTAAAGATTGTCATTATTGGAATAATCTATTCGAACCAATTGAAATTTCATTGGAGTCTAATTAAAATTTATATATTTTTTTTAAATATTTGCTATCTCTTTTGGATTATTAAAAAAGTTATTATTAGAAGGTCCAAAACTACCTCTTTTGTTATTCTACGATTTCATATAACATTTCAATATGAAAATGAACAAATACATTGCATGGAACTCATCCATATTACGCATAACATTCTAGCAATCCTCTATAAATATACATATGCAATAATTGAAAAAAATAAATAAAATTGTATCCTGAAGCATAGAGAACATACCGCGGTACGTAGCTCACGGAAAATTGAAGGTGGAATCAAAGATGGAGGTAATTGATGATCTGTTGGCATGTAAAAAATGTTCAGTCTGATGCTTTTCAAAGTGTTCCTTTTTGTTAATTGCGTGGATTTTTAATGCTAGAGGAACTTCATTTTGGGGGTAAGCTGTGGGGCTTATTTTCAGAAAAATAAGTAAAGCAAAAATGTACGTACCTACCGTAGCAATTGCTGAAATCATGCAGGGGATTCTAGTTATAACGCTTAAATGCTCGGAGCACTCAGATATGTTATAATTCAACGGCAATAATAAATTTCCTTCTATTCTATTCAGGATTTCAATTTTTTTCTCTGGCTTTTCTGAGAGTAAACTTCTTTACTATGGAGTGTTAAATTTTGAGCCAGAGCCCCAACAATTGTACTTATTATATATAAGCTTGACGACTCCCGGAATAATAGTAAACCATTTCTCAAGGAAAGGTATATATGCAAAGCAAGAGACTAAAAGAGTAGGAAGTTTGCTTGTAGCGTAGCACATTAAAAAAGTTTGCGGTTGCTTGGGAGAGGAAAAGACGGAATAATTGGCCCTCTTCCCTCACACCTCCCTTCCCTCCGGCATTTCTTCCTCACGCCGGTCTAAAGATGTTGTATTAAGTGATCAACTAATAAGCGGAGATGATTAGTTTGTCGCAACAAAAGATGATCTTATATGTGCATATATTAGATATGATAAAAAATTATCTTATAAATATAAATAATCAGATTGTTATAATAATAGATCATCTTATAAAATTTTATCAAATATAATAAGTGATCATCTTACAAGCATAAATGATTAATTAAGTGTAATAAAGGATCACCTTATTTAGTGCATTTATAAGATGTTATAAGAGATCAACTTATAAGCGTAAGTGCTCAATTAGTCGTAAGAAGTGATCACATTAATATAAACGTATAAGGGATCAGTTTGTCGCAAATTAGATGGGAGGTTACGGAAGTGAGCAGATGAGACACAAAGTGCCAAAAACGAAAATGATGTTTCTAGCGCTCTTTTCATTTTTGATTGGGATGGTACATGATGCTAAAAATGGGGATTGCACCTAGGTTTTTTTTGTTTGTTGGCGCATGTTCTGTAATTGAACTTTGCTTTCTATTAATGGAAAGTGGTAGGGATTAAAAACCCTACTTGTTTCAAAAAAAAATAAAAAAATAATTGATTAATTAGTAAATACTAGGTTTAATTGCCGCAGTCAAAATATTGTAATTGCGTATTTTTTATATATATAATAGAATAATATAGAACTCTACTGGTGCATGGTTTAACTTATTGCCCAAAGTTGTTAATCAATTGTGCGCCAACGACGATTACTTATTAGGCCTCATTTTGCCATATAATAGCTTCCGGAGCTATTTTATTTACAAATTCATTGGAAATATGTCCCATCATCCAATTCAAATAACAAGTTTTTGGTAGTTACAGCCTGTTGCTTGTCTAAAAGCCCTTCATATTATTATTATTGTTGTTGTTGTTGTAAGCTACAAAGGCCATTTATTATCGATCACTCCAGGCATATCCTATTATTGGCCCCAAAAAATTGTTTCTGCAGGACAATTGAAAATTTATTGAAGGCCGACCAAGTGATATATATCATTTTCATTCTTTGATGAGATTTAGTTTTTTTGGTTGATGGGTATGTGATTCATCCACCATTTGATCACAATTTCTAAATGATTTTCCCGGTTCATTGCTTCAAACTTTGTTGTTTATACAACTTTCAGGTATAGTATACTTAATACCTTTGTTCATTTGCAATGGACATATTAATCATTTATAAATTTACGTTGTCAACATTTACAGCAGATAAATGCTTTTTAATATTTGATCGAGTTTGCAAAATATTTGAGATGTTGGGGGAAACTGATAAAGGTTCGTACTCTATGTTTTCATTATTTCTTTTCGTGACTCGTGAGTTATGTTGTTATTTTTTAATTCGCTTCATTCAAATATTTACACACACAGAGATCTTATCTTATAATCAAGCAGTTAAATATTAAGATTAGGATCTATTAAGGATGGCGTTTATCTTGACAACTTTGACGACGCTTTGTTAAATTAAATGAAGAATTATAAATATGTCGTTAACACTATATATGTATTAAGGGCTTGACCATTATTTTTTATTCAAAAAAAAAAAAAAAAAAAAACAGTATATATGTATTGTGCATTAAATTTATGCAAATATGGACAGTTGTAATTTTCAATTCATTTAAAAAACTTGTATCAAATTTTATAATTATCATGTCTATCATGTTCATAAAGTATATATTATACTTCAAGCTCAAATTTCAAATTTATAAACCATTATTAATAGTTGTCAAAGTTGGTAATGAATCTCAATCTTAATGTTAGCGATATCTGGTGCGGTTCTAAGCTGGAAAGAAGATCGTTATGTGGTTTTGTGCCGGAGATCTGGTCCGAAGGGCTGAATCCGAATCTTAGCCCGACTTGAATGAAAGGAAAACCAGCAAAATCTGTCTCAATCGTGCATAATGAAATAAAATGAACAAAATAAATATGAAAATGGATTAAATTAAAGAGAAAATTAGCCCTAACCAGACACTAAACACCAGCATAAGTGCTGTTAATTCAATGCGGGTTTCAACACTAGCTGTGAATCTGTGATGCTGCCTTGCAATAATGACTTGTGTACGGTTATTCAACTTTGCTCGAACCAAAAAAAATAAATAAATAAATAAATGGAATCATGAGATAAATTTATCTCTTTTTGTAAAGCTGATTTCGTAAGTTTAAATTTAGAGTTTCTAAAATAACATGATTGCATGTGTAAAGAATTAGCCTCCATTACTCAAAGAAGAAACATTGTATAGATGTTATTTTATATAAACTCATCCATGGTAAGATTTTCCATTTATTTAATGACGTCTAATTCCTGATTTATTTATGTATTCGATGCTTTAGCTAATCACTTTATTGTTATTATTATTATTATTATTATTATTATTATTATTATTATTATAAGTATATTAATTTCAAGTCGGGTGGGACTGTAGCCTGCACTGTAGAAATTAGCTTCAATCCCAGCCGTCCGTTCCTTGATGGATTTCATCTCGCCCCTTCGTCTCCACTACATCTTCTGCACCCAGAGCTTCTCTCGCGAAACTTCTCTCTTCCTCCCCTTTTCTCATCAATCGCTGCAGTAAAACCTAGCTTTGATGCTCTTCTGTGTCCCCTTCTCCTTTCTGTGTTGTGCTTTCTTCTCTCTGAGAGAGAGACTGGCGGAGCAAGGAGCAGAGCGGAAGGGGCTGTGCTTGGCGAAAGCAAAACTTCGCTGTAGTATCAGCTGGCGGAACTTCTCCTCTCTTCCTCCACTTTTCATCGATCCCGATGGTAAAACCCTAGCTATGCTGCTCTCCTGCTTCGCCTCCCTCCTCTCTCCGCTGTAGCAGCGCCTTGATTGACCTTTGCGTCGCCTTGCTCCATGGATTCGACTGCTGCTCAGGTCGTTCATCTTCTCAAAACTAAGTTTCATCTGTACAAATCAAGAGCGGTTTCTATTTTTTTCTATAGTTTTTCTTTAATTGTTGGGATATTTTGTTTGTTTCAGGATTTGGTGTGGAGGAAAAAGGAGACTGAAGATGAGAGGAAGCGCTTCAAGCGCAACAATGTAAGAGAGTGTTCTGCTATTTGTTCTTTCTTTTTTGTTGCTCTTTCATTTTTCTGTAATTTTTATTATGTCCTTTCTATTGAAACTGAAGTGTTTGCATTTATATTTGATGATGTCAATTGATGGTGAAATGCGAGCATTATTTGGGGTTTATTTTAGATTGGTTTGCACAATAGTTCAAGTGTCAATATTTGGGTTAAATTAGTACTTCCTTTTTATACTGAAGATTAGGAGATGTTTAATTTATGCCGCAAATTATGTGCCTTTCTGATATTTGTGTTTTCTTTTTAAAATCTTTATATAATGGTTTTATGTACCAGTAATTGCTGGTGCATACTTCATTCCATGCAGGAGCTAATACTATCAGATCAACTTCATCTGATGAATCAAGAAGAAGAAACCACCAATATACCTGAGATTATCTTCTCACACTGCGAACAAAAAGATGAGTTCGAGCCCGGTACAGGCATACCTAACATGCAGATCATAAGATATATCATAAGATATACCTAATACACTTAGCATAGTGTATTCTCAATTATCGTCTGGTAAGAACATATTCGGGCTTTTAATGACAATACCTGCATTATACTAGCATAAGAGTTAGGTCTGGATTTTCTGTGATTGGAATTGATAAATTAGTGTCCCATTTGTAGTTGGTGTATTGATTTCGAGATCAATTTGAACTTGGTTTCCCCTAAATAATCGTTGCAATTCATGAATGCAATAAAAATCAGGCAATATTCAGTTTCAAAATTCTACCTGCAAATGTGCAGTATGTTCATCCCATAAGTGAATGAACCATCTTAATTGACCTTATTTTCTCTGCACACCCTGACAGGCCACAGTGGTTAAGTCAATGTTGTTGCTGTCAGCCTTGATTGTTCGCTACACGACAGTGGCGGTGAGGATTTCTTACAGGTAAAGTATTTTTCTTTGTTTAATATATCAAATATGAATCGTTTTCGTGTTTGTTCTGGAACAATTCCAAGGGATCTAATTAATTTGTGTTGTTCCTGACCAACATTTGTTTAGCCCATGTTGCTACTTTTGATTTGCCGCTTCTTCCTGACCAAGATTATTGTGTTATTTGCTTTTTCATTTTTCTGCCTATTTTCTTTTTTTATTTCCTTTCTACTATTTCTACTCTCATTGGTAGACTTTTAGCTGTTTGATTTTTTTGTCACAGGTACTGTACATGGAGGGGGGATAGAAGAAGGGGCATGAGGTGGAATAATTCCTTACTTCTTGCGCCTCTCCTGGCTTTGTCTAGCATTCTTCCTTCTTCTGGTCCAGGTGACTACCTTTTCTAGCCATTCCCACCTCTCACTCTTCCCTCTCTCCTACGATTTTGTCTCGATTTTGGCCTAATTCTTTCTTATTCTGGTACATCTACTTTTTGTAGGGTTGGGGATTTGCGATTTCCTTACAGTGTGCTCTCGCTTGATTCATTTTCGTTATCTGATCTCAACGAAACCCTGTAGCTTCCATCAGAATCGCCTCAATTGAACTTCGCATCGCATCGCTTGATGGAACTCGATTATGCTCACAGAATCGGCTGCTATGCTCATCGTTCCTCTTTTTTGTGAGTGCTTTGGATTAATTTCCCTCTTCCTTTGTTTCCCCCTTAATTTGGAGCTAGAAAGGGCTAAAAAATAGGTCATGCTATTTGATTTTCAGGACCGGATCAATAAGCACAGTGAAATTTGTATAATTTGCGATCCATCTCTAGATGCATAACTCCTTCTCTGTTGGAGAATTTTTTTTTTTTTCACCTGATTTTTTCTGAAAAGACGCTCCTCTTAGGTATGTTTTTCCCCCTTTTTTGCTATTTTTTCTCAGTACCCTTATTTGATTGATTTATGCTAATATATGATTCGTTCATTTTGGTTAAATCACAACACATATAATTTCTTAATTATTTTCTTCCTTGATCCCAAGTGTATTTATTGGCAACAATAAATCATCTCTCGCTCTCTCTCACTCAAATCGTAGCTATCCATTTCAAATAACGTAGAAATCATAGACTCTAAATGATTTTATACATTTCGTTAGATTTCATAAATAAGTAATTCTTTGAGGTTATGTTATTGATGTTACTCACTTGAAAACTATAGTTGACATTCGTGTTGTGTGTTTTATACATGTTTTATAGAGAATATCAGACTAAGTACCATTACTGATGAATAAAACTACTATATGATTCTTTTTGTACTACGATTAAATTTTAAAATTTATCTTTTTGGTCTAAACATGTTTGCATATACTCATAGATCCAGTTTTGTATAGCTAAAATGTAAATGATGTATATATGCTTATACAAACAACAAGGGCAGAACTGGAAATACTATGATGATGATTCTTTATATATATATAAATTACTTGACATAGTAACTTTGTAACCAATGAGGCTTTGCAGGTGTTGTCAAGTACTCGATTCCGGTATCGCGACAACGGATAAGTCGAGTAAGTTCTGCTTCTTTGATGCTCTCTTCTTCTCATCTTCAGTTCATCCTTCCCTTTTTTGGTTTGCAAAAGAGGCGTTTTCTGCCTAATCAAGCTTTATATTGCTCTTAGTTCTTTAATTTGTCTTGCATTGGTTTGGTAGGTGTTTACTTTGTTGATTGTGTTATGTGCTGGTACAGTTTGAGCCAATTTGGAATATTGGCATATATTTTATTGCTTCATGTTCTTTCCAGAGTGTCTTGCGAAAATATTACTATTAGCAGCTCCATTAGTACTAATTAATGCGAAACTTATTATTGATTAATAGTGTGGATTAGTGCAAATTAGGTCAAAGAATAACTTTACAGTTTTGCCTTATGCTGAAACTTATTATTGATTAATAGTGTGGATTAGTGCAAATTAGGTCAAAGAATAACTTTACAGTTTTGCCTTATGCTGATATGTTATTGTTGCTGCTTAGTTAGCTCCTTCATTACTGCGGATGTTATTAGAAAATTCAGGAGTTCTTACTGTTTTAATTTTTTTGCGTTTCCAATAGCTCACCAAGCAGCTCTGTACCTGTACCAGAAAGATGCTGGGGAAAAAATGTAGCAAATTCAAAGGAATTTTTTCCTTATTTCAATAGGATCTCTATTTGCCTTTTATTTTAGGTTATTTTATTTTGGGGTTTGCTAGACAATACTAGCATAGATCAGCAAAGAGCTAACTTCTTTTTTCTTTGTTATTTTTTTTTCTCTTCTTTTCAATTGGATTGATTTCTCTACTAATTTCTTACAGTAAGTACAGAGAAGTGATATCTTTTCTCTACTTTTGTTATATCATGTTCGCAAGCCAATTGAATTGACTATTAATATTATCCTCAATATACTCTCTCACTTTCCTGTATGGATTTTTTTAATTCAGGTATTTGACTAAGCTTATACAACCATACTTTAATGATAGTTATGAAATGGTAAGGTTCTATGCCCTAAATATATAAATTTATTAAAATGTAGCTTTTCTTTATGTCCCGTCCTTTATTTATAGTTTTCAGAGATCAAAGACCAGAATGGGATCAGTGAGACAACTGAGTTTTCTTTATCCAAAAAGTGCTTTCTTTTATCTTCTGCTTTGTTTCCTTCACTGATGTTCGGTGCTTTTTATTTGTATATTTGTAGGTGTTCTCCTTCTGCTCGGTGCATGTTATTGTATACGGTATGTATATATCATCTTCTACCTCGATAGTTCTCTTTTGTTACCTTCAGGATTTACCTTGCTAAGTGTAGAATATTTTCTGCATGTGTTGTATTGGGTAGATCAGTTATTGTAAATGCATCCAGTTGCAATGTTATTAAATTATCTGATACTTTACATTTACAACACAAAAAAAATAAGGAAGCGAATGAAAGGCCATATAGTTATATATCGATCAGCTTGGTGTCACTATTGTTTCTCTATGGTTGGATTTAAAACTTGCAAGCAAGAATGAGGAAAACACTCATATCTAGAGCTTCGTTTTTTCTGTTACAGGCGTATTCTGCTCTTCTATTAAAAATTTCTTATTTTCCATAAAATAAAATGATAAATGTTTGCATATGATACTTGCAGGTGGAGACGAGGAGATGGACTTATCGTCACATTCTGCTTTAATTGATTTCTCTGAGTGTTCTCAGCATTAAAGGTGGAATGATTTGTTCTCAATTTTATCAATTATTCCTATAATTTTTACAGTACTTCACAGACTTTCTAATATAGCATCCCCTTCTCTTAATACCATCTCTATTATTGTTGTAATTTATGACTCCCTGTACATATTTCGGCCTTGCCATGTATTAGTCGCCAATCAAAAAAACACAGCCCATAATTTATCTGTTATCAATAAATTTTTCGAATTTGTTACCCTTTACAAAAAAAAAAAAATACTCATATTTTATCCTGGTTCTTTCTTGCTACAGGTAGCTTCCAAACAGACTGATTTAACAGCAGCTTAGCATCCATGCATCTCCTGTTCCTCTTCTTTTTTAACATTTTCTCCAACCTAAGTACTCTTCTGTTACCCATTAGCTAGTTATTATTATTATTATTATTTATCACTTTATTTTCATAAGAAAACAAATTCGAACTATATATGATATAGTCAGATAATTTGAAATGGAATCCAAGTGAATAACGTGCCATGCACTGTCTGTAATTTTCTTTTTCTCCAAATCGTTTACCTTTTCCATTTTGTTTGATTAAATGTACCTCTTTTTTCTGTTAGTCACTGTACACAACTCACTGGCAAACATGTTCAAGGTATTCAAGAGGAGAGAAATGGATGTGTGTTGATACGAGCCTCACTCTGTTTGTCTCATTTCATCCTTTCTCTCTAGTACCTCTTTCACTTCGTCTTTTTTCTCCATTAATGAAGTAGCAACTTGAATACTTGATGGATCCCATATTCTTTAAAAGTCTCTCTGTTCCATTTTGTCCTGTAGTTCTTACAGTCAGTTTACTGAACAATCGATATACATTTGAAACCAATAATTTCAATTCAGTATATCATTGCAATTTGAAGATTTTAAATCACCCTTACTAGTCATCAATTTTACGGGTGGAGTTCATCTGGTTTATTTCATGAAAAGAAAGTGCTAAGATGCTGTTTTGCGAATTTGCAATTTTTACTTGTCAGAGACAGAGGTAACAACACATAAAATGCATTTATGTGCTCCCGTCTGCGACAATGCTTATACACCTATCCAGAAATAGTGTTTTAATTTTAAAAATTTTGATGACATGAACAAAATAAATAAATAAATAAGTTGGATTGGGCTAGAGCAAGGAACCATTTTTTAAATTTTATTTTATTTGTTTTGAAAGAAAGAAAAGAAAAGTAAGTATCACAAAATAAAATAAGACTATCCCCTATGTCAGCAAAACCAACGAGCATAATTAGGCCTTTTCTAAAATTGTACGAATTTAATGAGATATAATTTTGTGGTTGTCCTCTTCCGTGATTTATCTAACCTATTCAGAGTGTTCAAATTATTTTACAATTATTTCTCTCCATACGGAAAATCACAATCATTTATATTTAACTAAATTATGTAATGAACAAAAAGTTTTGTATGGATAGAAATATAGATTTTTTTTTAATTATGAACGATCGCAATTGATGAATATAGGGTTAATATGAGCTGATTTTTTTTTCAGAAATTATATACACCATCCATTTAAAAACCATCCATTACCGTCCACAGGCTTAATTAGGCCTAATTGGGCTTTCTAAAGAAAATAAGGCGTCCAGGAGCGCTCCATATACCTAATTTCCGCGTGATGACGTCATCAATTTTTTTCCGAAAAAAAATTTTCAAAAATTTTTTTTTCGCGCTGACGTCATCAAATGGACGGATTTTTGTGTTCAGTTAAATGCGTTAAGGGATGAGTTAAACTTGTTATGTGTTCAGTTAGTTGCAGCTTAAAATCCAATTTTTATATTTATTTGTTCAGTTAAAAACGTTACGGGATGGACTTAAAGGTTTATATGTTCAGTTAGTTGCATCTCAAAATTGAATTTTTGTATTTTTTGGTTCAGTTTAACACATTAAAGGATGAATTTAAATATTTATGTGTTCAGTTAGTTGCAACAAAATTTTGATTTTGTAGTTTTTTGTGTTCAGTTAAACAAGTTAAGGGATTAATTTAAAGTTTTTATGTGTTCAGTTAGTTGCAGCACAAATTTGATTTCGAAATTTTTGTGTTCAATTAAAGTAGTTAAGGGATCAATTAAAATTATTTATGTGTTCAGTTAGTTGTAATCAAACATGTTTTAATAACCATACAATGAAGTGAACACTGATCCGTTACTTACAATGATATCCATTATTGCAACAAACTGAACAATTATACATACAATAGTATCCATTACAAATGATTCTCTATTCCAATACATAAATTAACCCACAACAAACGCAGTAAATTACATTCAGCTATTACAAATCGAATGTAAATTCGAAATTCATCTTCAAGCTCACGTGCACCAATGCACGAATCTGAATTTCCAATATAAACTCGAGTCATCCAAAGTGAGATCTATAAAAATTATTAAGCAACCATGTTAATATTTCAAAACCTAACCGTTATTTATGCAAATTGTACCAGCAATTAAACTAGCAGCAGCATACAACAAGAAGCATTCAAGTAGTTTAAGTAGTTTGATCTTTATCGGATAATTCCTAGGTATAAGATATGAACTTTCCTTCAAGTAATACCGAGAAATCATTTGAAAATACAATTAAGAAACAAAGTATAGTACCTCAACGACATCTGACCTCGAGCAAATTTGCTTCAAACTTTGCTAATTTCATTCTTCTTTGCAACTGCCAAAAGAAAAATAATTTGATATTAACAAACTGACAAAATAACCTAACCCTAAACTTAAACAATGAAAATAAAAGCTTTTTAGCCGCATCAAATTCTTCCTCCTTTGCCTCTTCTTCCGACACTGTGACGGCAGCAGATCCAAAATTGCTTGCTTTTCTAAAATCATATCGAAACCCATGCTATTAAATTAATTTTAATCAAACTAACAATTTCGAAGAACTAATAGATTAATACAGGATTTTAACGAGTGAAGAACTTACAAGAGGTTGAGGAGAAGGAAAGAACGGGTCTATTCAGCGAAGGAGGTGTTGAGGCGAATGAAGAGGTGAAAGACGGATGACGATTGGACAGAGGTCGAAGGAGAGATCAGACAGACGGAGACCACGAAGCTTTCTCTGTGGCTGCTGCGGCTAGGGTTTGATTGGAGTGAGAGAGAAGGTTCAGAGGAATATAAACAAATTGGGCCAGTCACTGAGTCCAATCTGGCCTGTTTAGAGTCCATGGATGATGTGGATGGTAATTTGAAGAATAGTGAGTAGTAATTACCATGAAAAAAAAAAAGTTTTTTGGGCCCTCCCAGTTTGCGCAGTATACTAAATTTAATATGGGTTGATAATTGTATATATATATTATATTTAAACTTACCAGTTATCTACTTTTGCTTAACAGAAGAAGATTAAAATTATTATTAACGAATAACTGAATAAGTAGAATGGATGGACAATTAAAAAGAGCAATTAAGTTACTAAAAAAAAACAGGTGTGATACACACCATCCACAATTTTCCCATCCATCCCATCCACAGGCCAGAAATGGGCCTCAGCCTCATTTTTTCGCGCGCTGACGTCAGCAAGGCGCTCGCTGACGTCAGCGAAAATTTTTCAGAATTTTTTCGGAAATTTCTGGATGCTGACGTCATCAAATGTACTGGTTTATTTGTTCAGTTAGATGCCATAAGGGTTGAATTAAAAGTCGTAAGTGTTCAGTTAGTTGCATCTGAAAATGGAATTTTCGTATTTTTGTGTTCAGTTTAATACGGCAAAGGTTGAACTAAAAGTTTTATTTGTTCAGTTAGTTGCATCTGAAAATGAAATTTTCGTATTTTTGTGTTCAGTCTAATACGGCAAAGGTTGAACTAAAAATTTTATTTGTTCAGTTAGTTTGCATCTGAAAATGGAATTTTTCGTATTTTTGTGTTCGGTTTAATACCGCAAAGGTTGAACTAAAAGTTTTATTTGTTCAGTTAGTTGCAGCAGAAATTTGATTTCGTAGTTAACATTTACAATATACAAAGTGAACACATATAACAATATAGTTAACATTTACAATAAATAAAGTGACCACATTCAGTATTCAATATACAAAGCGAACACATATAATAATATAAATAACATTTACAATAAACAAAGTGAACAATTTACATCAACTTCATAATTCATCAGTTTTAACAACCACAAACAAGCACAGAAACTAACTGAACACATATGATCACTAACTACTCCTTTACAAAAACAAACGGATTACAAATCGATTGTAAACTCGGAATTCATCTTTAAGCTCATGCGTGGGTCTTCTTCTCTCCCACTTCCTCCTCTCCTTGTGTCTATGTATGAATCCTAAAACAAATGTGTAAATCAATTAAAAAAAAAAAAAGTGTACTAAACTATTTCAATAAAAAAAATTTGCATTGGATTTCTAATTGGATTTCTACTGCACTATTACATATTTGGTATAAAAGAATCAAGATCCATTTCTGAAGCTCCAATAGCATGTACACATTCTACACCAGTACTAATAATTTAAAAATAATCAAACAAATATTTATGTAAATGCTTGTGCATTAACGCACAAAAGTGAGAATGTCAAAGATATAAAGCAAATACAGTTGAAACTTTGCTTCCAGGAACGAGTCTGATTGGGTATTGGATTCTCCAAAATCAAGAACAATAAAAAAACAAAATTGGATTGAATTAAAGACATTAGAAAACATGAGAAACGACAAGAGCAAATAATTTTCTCTATTATTGACATCCTGATGCTCAATATGTATATATATAGCCAAATCTATTCAATCCTGATAAGACAAAAAATGTCCCGTCTACATTAACACTAAATGAAGCTCAATTAAAGCAGATCGGGACAAGTGCAATTTAAAACCATGATTAAGAGAAGTCTGAAACACTTACAGATCGAGAACGCAACGAGTGACCTGCCGACCTTTGTCGAGGCACTCCTTGGGATTCGCATCCTTCTTCTTGCAATTAAGAAAAGCAACGTTCTCCGATCGGCACCTCACAGCGATGTGCTTCGAAGCAGCCATCAGCACCGACGAGGTCGGAATCGGCTCTCCAGCCGCATCAACCGCACTCGCCATTGATCTGGTAGTGGTGGAGCGGCGAGTCCATCGGCGTTCTTCAACGAAGGGATCGAAAGAGATGAAACCAGGAGAGAAAATGAGGGATGCGGCAGAAAATGAGGGATGCGGCTAGGGTTAGCAGGGAGATTTGGGGTATATATGGAGGTGGGCCTGTCGCTGGGCCAGTTATTGGTCCAGTAAAAGCCTGAGGATGGGATGGATGGGAAAAGAGGGGATGGTAGTAACCAAATCTGAAAAAAAAAAGAGCAATTAAAAAAAAAAAACTCAGTTTTCATTTGTACAAATGGGCTGGTTGCTTGTGGAGTGCGGCCCAGAGTCGAAGAGTGTGCGGTATTGTCCGTATTTCTTTGTGCGTTACGTGTCGATAAATCATGCTGCCACGTGGCAGTTCGATCATTTTTACGGACGCCAATTGAGCAAATGGCCACTCGCGCCCTTTCCTTTCTTGGTGTCTTTTAATTAGATTTGGCGCCTCCTCTCTCTCTCTCTGACACACACACACTCACCAGTGTTTAAACTGCTTGACGAAATGCCGCAGTGGACAAGGATGCACTGCTACTGTTCATTAATATGCGCTTTTCTATGGCTTTTGACGAGGTGTCTTTCTCAGGCCAATGCTCCCTCACCAGGTAATCAATCCTAGAACACTTGTCTTTTCCTTTTCCTTGCGCTTGACAGTAACCAAACTCTACTGCTTGTTCCCTGCCTGTGTATGTATACCAGTGTGACAGTTCATTTCGTGCGGGATTCTCTGCGGTTACATATTTGTTATAACCATTTATAAATCTAGTTGTTTAGCAATGTTTATTGAAATAACTGTATATCCGCCTGGCTGTTTGCCGGTATGACCGGTTCATTGATTACGAGATTTCGGTTTTAACAGTTCAATTAAAGTACTACATCAGTCTAAGAAAATATTACTAATCAATATAGAACCCAACTCAACAATCAGTCTAAGTTGTTAATGATGAAGCCAATTTTGATCCAATACCTAGCTGGCGCACTGGACTGATTAATAAGGAGTTAGCATCATATGGAATGTGAATCTGAATGTGGCACTAATAAGCTCTTCTTTTATTTATTTAGCAGAAGCACCACCACCAAGCCTGACCTTCAGTTGGCTTGACGAAAAATATGTATTCCAAGCTGGTGACGTGGCAGCAATCAAAGTCAACCTACTCCAAAGTCCCTTTAGTGACAAAATGACCGACTTTTCCCATCATTCCATGGATTTCTCAGTATCAGTAAACGGAAAGAAGGGAGATAGTTCGTTTATTTCTGGTGTCTGTTCAAACACAGATGGTGACCCGGCTAGTTGGAACATCACATTTATACCAATCATGGCAGGAGAGTTTGGGATACTGATTGAAGAAGTTCATTTTGGGATTTTTGATTCTTCACTCAACTTCTATGTTACTCCTGGTAGACTTTTCATTGTAGTCCCTATACTTTTGTATTGTTCTCTATTGAACTAAATTTTGGCATGAAGTTGATTTATGGCAATCTTAGCCTTTTGAACAGATGAAAATGCAGTTGAAAAACTTTTCTCTTTATGGTATTTTAAATTAATCTGTAAACTCTGTTTGGATTTTGAAGGGAAGATTTATCCATCTGGTTGTTTGGCTTCATTGGTTGGTGACAGCATGGCATTGGCTGGGACAAAAGCCTCCATATTAATACTTCCAAGTGATGGCTTTGGAAATAAACTGGCAAGAGGAACCCTAGGATTCAATGACCAGTACTTCAACTTGTCTATATCTTATGAGAACGGATCAAGTGTGATTCTAGCTGATTTCAAATATCAGGGATGGAATGAGGAGGGGTATATTCGTCTCGACTTTATGCTTACAGTTTCTGGTAGTTTTCTGGTGCATGTGCTTGGTGATAAGATGGAACTGAGAAATTCGCCATTGCCATTGGTAATAAAACCAGGTTAATAAATTGAAGCAAACTCGGATTACCTTTTTTTTTTTTTTACAACTAGATATTTATGGTTGATTCAATTATTGACTAGAGAACAGTTAATCCTTGTTAATGGGATTTTCATGAAAGAAGGCCCTAGTTATCTGTTTACAAACAGCTCAAAATTATTCGTGATATTTTGCATTTTGCACTAAGCATCAGTGGATAACCACATTTTTTGCATTGTGTGATTGACAATTTTAGGCCAGAATTTTGTAATTCTCTTTCTTCTGCTAAGCAGAAACTGGAACAGATAGATATGATCAAGTTAACATTAAAAATTAGATTTCTAGTGAGCATGAACCTTAATAGATAGATTTGATCAAGTAATCATCAAATATTTGGTACAATTTGGCCAGTTATTTGTGAAGTAGTTTTGATTCTGTTTTTGAAATCACTGGGTAGTTAGGTGTTATTAGCAAAGTACCTAAATACTGTTAGGTCTTACTCTCACATTGGAGAAATCTAAGGTCCTTCCTGTAATAATTTAAGATGTTGATTGCAAATTTTATCCAATGTTGGTACATGAATTTTGGCTGATTCGAATCGACTGATGCAGTATTAGACTAGTTAGAGACTGATTTATTTCGAGAACCTCAATCAAGGATCATATTACATTTATCTTTTATTAATTTTGAATTCTTTCAGGGCCTTTTGATATAGGGAAGAGCATAGGCAAATGGAGGCATGGCACAAACAATATTCGAATTTTCTCCAAGTTGGAACTGTTAATTTTCCAGAAGGATATTTTTGGGAATTCTGTGCCTGGTATGCATCCATTTGACGCTCGGGTAGTTAAGAAAAGCTCAAACCTCTCAGCACCAATACCAGATCTGAAATTTCAGGAGGTGACTGAGGGAACCCAGTTGCTTTCCTTCACCGTGTCAGAACAAGGAGATTTTTTCCTCACGGTTTTTGATGCAGGACTGAATTTCACTTTATCACATTTGGTTTATGAATACAAAGTTTTCATAGGTATGTATATGCTTGGTTGTCAGTACTATGCTACAGATGTGATTGCTTTTGTCATTTATTTTTTATTACTGAATCAGCAAATTAATACCTATGCTGCTTGAGTCCAATAATGATATCTAACAGTAGGCTAGCAATAATGATTTTCCAATATGATATAGGCTATTGTGATGGATCAAAAAGCTTTGCTAATGGGTCAGGGTTAGCCTCATCAGTTGCTGGTAGGATGTCATCTTTCATGGTGTTTCTGACAGACCAATTTAACAACCCTTCTCCAATCAAGGCAGAAATGCTCCATGTTCAACTCATCTCTAGTAGTGGTGGCACTGCTATCCATCCAATTGTGTTCCCTTTGCGAAATCTAAGTGGTAATTAGCTTCTTTTATATTCAAAGGCGTTCATTTAAATTTTTGAGACAACATAGGGGTCATCTTAAAAAGTGCCAACTATTCTTTCCAGCTGGAGCTCCACCTCCTGCAGAGGGATACTTTGCAAAATCCCCAGAGAGATTTCAGCACAGAATTTCAGGGAGTCATGATCAAACAGTGAGTTTCTTTTTTGATCAAGGTTTACTTATCTTTGGGTCCGTCTTTTTCATGAAATTGTTATGTAGGTAAATAGAAGTGGCTCATGTTGCACTGATTTGTATCATTGCATGCATACTCCTGTTTGGGAACATGGTAACATTGCACTAAAGATACCATGTGAATTGTTAACAATCAGTAATTTTTATAGTAGTAAAAAAATGAAAAATTAGAAACTGGGATATGTCCACTCTAGTTTCTACCTTCATAGATTCTACATAGCAGGCAGTATACTTCTATTCAAGAAAATGTAATCATGGTTCTCTTCTAGATATTAGGAAACCCTGCAACTCGGGCAAGTGATTTCAATGTTGCATATATCCCCCAAAAATTTGGAGAATATGAAATATTGATTTTTTGTGGAAACGTGCCCATCAACCATGGAAAACCTTACCAAATGAGAGTTTCTCCAGGTGAGTTATTAATGTTTACATCTTTTCTATGTTTTTTAGTAGTACTTTGCTGTCAAAACTCAAAACTGAGAGCTCGCTCACTTAGAAAAAAATAAATAAAATGGATTGATCAGGACTACTGATCTGTTAATCCTTTTATTTTTCTTATTTTCTTTATTTTTTGGATGAGTAGTGACCTAATTTTCGAGTGTCAAAATGTTGCTTAGTAATGATAAAATTAATTAGTAGCTTGGTAACTCTTGAAGAAATGGGAAAGTGAGGGTCCGCTTTTCCTTGGACATGCACAAAACTTTTGAAACAATTAAGAAAAAGGAAAAAAAAAAAAAAAAAAGAGCAGAAAGGTAATTTTATGAATCCTATAAATGTATTTCTTACTCAATTCTGAACTATATTTTGTCTTTTTAGGTTTTGTTAATATAGAAAAGTCTAGTGTAATAAAATTTGAGGCCCATGTGAAGATATCGACAATATCTGAAGTAGTCGTACAGCTACTTGACAAATCTAAGAACCCAATTATTTCAACTGGGGCAAAGTTGAGCTTGCAAATTGGAGCAAAAAATGATTCAACGTTCACAACATATCCCTTTGCTGAAATAGAAGATGGAGTATATCATGGCTACTATATTGTGAGAGAAGTTGGTTTTTACAATGTATGTGTTTTGCTAGACGATAAAGCTCTGTCTCCTTGTCCCTTTGAAGTTCAAGTTCATGAAGGTAACACACTTTTGCATACCTGCAAGTCATTTATTCCTGCAATTACAAAATACAAGTATGAGAAGAATAATAATGATTTGAATAATACTTTTGAAATAGTATCTTTATTTAAAAAATGCATAGTACGAGGTACATTTTATCTGCATCTATCCTGATGGTCATTTTCCATGCTTCTGTAAAAAACTGAACCTGCATTTGTCAACTTGAATTTTTTTAATATTTTGAAACTTTATTCTATATTTTCAAAATTTCATTGGCACAATTTACTGTGCTTATTCCGATGGATGCTTTGGTAGTTCTGCAAAACTTTCAGAGTTTCCATGACTTGTATTTTGAATTTATTATTTTCATCATTTATTTGTACAACCTTGTCGGCACCATTGATTTTAATTTGAAAATATAATTTGAGTGCAAAAGATGATCAACATTTTTTGCAGACAAATATTTTTCTGTGGCCTATGATGATACCGTTTCTGTGTGGGAGGATGAATCGTTTGCTTTTGATCTTTTATCCAACGATTATATTGCAGGAGGAACAGTTAACATTACTGCATCAATTGTAAGTGCTTATTCCTGAACCCACCATCATTTCCCAACTTTGCCTTCATACACACACAGACACAGAAAAGCAAACTATATCAAGTCAATTGAACCTCGATTCTCACATCTTTATTTGCTTTGCAGCCTATCCATGGCTCTTTGTTACGTTATGGAGAGTTATTTCGGTATACTCCATACAAGGGGTATTTTGGTGATGACTCTTTTAACTACACAATTTTTGACAATAATAACAACACTGCCACTGGGAATGTATTTGTCTCTGTCCGTTGCAAGCCTCCTCAATTTTCTTCACTACCAACTCAATTAAATGTAACTGAAGAAATGCTCAGCCCCAAATTCAGGCAAGTCATCTGACTATAACTCAAATTAACATAATAAACACTGATTATACTGCTTAAACACAGTCCCAACGTCCCAACGTGCATGTTGAAACACTGATTATACTGCTTAAACACAGTCCCAACGTTCTTTTGTAGATATTCTGTAAAATGAAAAGAAAGAATTTAGAATTTTTTTTTTTTGTTAATTTTACAGTGAATTTGGGAGAATTGAAATGACGTATTCAGATATGCATGGAAATATCTCAGTTACAATAAGAGCTCAATCTGGCACAATATTTCTAGCACCGATTTCGATGCAATTTCTTCAACCCACAGGAAGTACAATTGCTATCAGTCGGGGTGCTAAAACCAGGAAGGAGTTGGCCATAGCTGGCCAAGTAGAGATGATCAATTCTGCTCTACAATCAGTCCAGTACCTCGGGTACTGTTTATGTGGAGTGGTGATTTAGTATTATTATTTAATAATTTTGACATGCGGGCTACACATTATATATGATACTTAGCTTATTATCGAATAATTATTCTGAGTTTACAACTTTTCTCTCGAGATTATCCTATTTCATCTGGAAATATTTTTTGATGAAGCACAAAAATTCATCTTCAAATTAATATACCCTTTTTTAATTTAAATTAGGGAAATACTTGAGATATTGGAGCTAATTTCAGGGAATAAATTCTGTAATAGTAAATACAAAAAGTTTTTTCTTTGTTTACTTATATGAGGTTAGTTCTAATTTATCAACTTTTCTCCATTATTTCAATTTTGGCCAGAAACGAAAATTTCTATGGAAATGACAAGATAATCCTTTATGCGATGAACAATAATGGCGTGCGAGAAGCTCATTTCTCAGTTTCTGTTCAGCCTATTAATGATCCTCCATTTGTAAATGCACCCAATACCATATTCATTGGAGGGAAGGAATCTGCTGAGGGACTTCAAATTTTCAACAAGAACATAGACACCTTTGAGTTTTCTATTCATGACCCAGATATTTTTCACTTTCCAGGTACCTATCACAGCAGCTAGGTCAGCTAGGATCATATCTATCCCTGAAATTGCAAAATGTGGTCTCTGTGCCATCAAACATTGTCAAATCATCTTTTCCATGCAACTCATCCCAATATCCATTCAAAATAATAAAATTTTCATTTTTCTGTTGTACATTCTTGCATTAGGTATTGAAATCAATTACAATTGAAAAAGCAGCAACTTCAGTAAGATTGCTAAATAAGAAACTTTGTTAATTTCGAAATTAGTTTCATATTGCTTGCTTTATGTCATATCAGAAATTGCAAGTTGTTTGCAGTTGGGAAGCACATGATCTAAGCTATATAAATCTTGTTTATGACAGAAAGAAAATTACAGGAGTTATAATAGTATGGAGACAAACCTTTGGTTAGAAGATACCAGTCGTACTGTGCAAACTCCAGGGATAATATATGTGTGAACTACAGTTTATTTGAACCTAAAATGTTGTAATGACTGATATATAGCATTTTACTGCTTCAGGGAACAATTCTGAATTTCTGCTAATGCTCTCCTTGGAAATAGACGAGGGAGAACTGTTGACAACTCTACCTGTTAGCCTTATTGGTTCAGCTGAGTTCAAATCACAAAACCGAAAGGTGTGGCAATTACTTCAGACCTACGTAACTATTTCTAATCATTTTGTACTCAAAGGAAAAGGAATTAGGTTTCAAGGGACCCATCTTGAGTTGAACAATGCATTGCAGCAACTATTTTACAAGGTAATATCTATTCATGAATGAAAATTTCATAGAAAGAATCTTTTAGTTTGCTAATTCTAACTCATATATTGCATTCAAAATTTAAAAATATTCTGATATATTGTAATTTTATAATTGAAAGCTAGACGGAAAAAAACAAAGTAATTTTTTTAACTGTTCTTTACCGTGGTCTAAAGTGAAACAGAAAACAAGCAGATGTCCTTTAACTGATCAGTTTTTGCGCACTCTATTCTCTCACATGCAGGGCCCAAATCAGGAAGCAGTTTTAACACTAACGGTAAATGACTTAGGAAACTACGGGTGCTACCCTGATTGTGTCAAACTGCGATCATCGCCTCTCTCCACTCAGGTTTTAATTCATCTCAACAAAAGAAGGCCCACTAGTTCAACACGAAGTTTTTGTAAGAGCATACATATATCTACCTCTGGTGACCCTTCTTTAGATTTCATACTTCAATATATAGTGAAGCACTGCATTGTGACGTCGTGCTCATGTGGTTATTCCTGGTTTGGATTTTTTTTGGATTCATGTGGTTTGGTGCGTTTCTGAAAAGTAATTTGATCAAGTTTGGAGTGTGATAATGATTTCTCTGCATCAATTAGTTGATCTTGAGGCCAGCTCATTTTGTGTCGAGCTCAAATGTCCATCAGTCAATAATCTGATTTTACTAGCTTTAGATGGATCTGGTTTTTCTATATAGAGATTCGTTAACCTATCTTTCTTGTAGTAATTCTACACTTTATTTGTTACAGTAATAATATGCGTCATCACTGTTGAGATACTGATAATGATTGTGCTTGGGGGAGTGCTTTTGTTTTTCATATGCCGGTGCACGAACGATCTTTATGGCACGAGAAAAGATTCCGATGAAAGTGCGACATCACGTCCATTAAATGGAAATTTAATGCCACAAACGGTAGGCCTCCATTTTTCTTACTATTCCAATCAAGAGATGTATCGACTCCTTGTTATACTGACTGGTACACACCGACAAAGGAACTGGCTGGTACAGGTCCTTTTTTTTTTCTTGCTTCAATTATGTTGCCTCACAACTTACTACTGTTTTTTACATTTGTGCAGATTGATACTTATCCAGTTACAGCACAGGACACACTCGCTTGCAAGGTCCTCCCAAGTTCGACAGAGGTAGATAATAAATATGGAAATGAAACTGTATTTCAGAAGCATGCTCGCTCATACAATAGTTCATGTTTCAGGTCACGTAGAAGATTTGACGAAGAACCCAGCATGGTTGAACTTCAACCAATCTCATCACCACCTCATTCTATTATTCTGAATGATACCTGACTGTGCAATGTATATAGCAAAGGAGTGTAGTTAGATCTAATAGAAATATATCATTGCCGTTACCATGCTTTAGTCAATTTTTTTACGCAAATCATGATTTATGCATAGAAAAAGACATTATATATCTGGTGTTGCAATGTTGCCTGATAAGATGAAGACTCTTAATATCAACTAAAAGGGACAATAAAGAAAAATATGCATAGTTACAGTAAGTTTAAACAAAAATAGCTTGTCATCACCAACCGCAAAGAGATAAATCCTTGTCCATTTTCCTATCATCTTCAGTCTCTCAAAAATTCAATAGTAAGATGAAACCTAACCAAGTGCATCAAACCTACAACTCAACCAGATAATTAATGGTTGCCAAGGACATCCTTCCAAAACAGATCAGTATTGAAAGCAGAAACCACATAGAAGGAAACTGAAGTTTTCAAATTGAGTTGCCCAGTGCAAAACACTTATTATAAGACGTGGTTTCTCTCAGCACGTCACTTTATAAAAGAAAACATTCAGGACTACTTCTCTACCAACACACAACTAAAAACTGAATTGGTGAACTCAAGAAGATGGAGAAGAAGCTCCTGCTGTGCCAGCTTCTGCAGTTGGAGTTGTGGTAGGAGAAGGAGGTACATAGATTTTCGCTCTACGAACAATTTCAGCCACAACCCAGTGTTTTCTCTTGCTCAGTGGCCTTGATGGATCAATTTTGACCTGAAGAAAAAGAAAAGTGGCATATCCCTTTAATGAAGTAAATATTAAATAAGAGTTTTGATGCAAGAAAAGACCTATTTTTCACTGTCCTTATAGAATAGCCCCCCGAGGTCCCTGCTGTTTCAATTATTTGCAAAGAATTGCTAAACTAAACCTAATTGATATCATTCAGTTTCAACTTGAGGTGCCAACTGGACAGGACAACCAACTTGGTCCTTCCAATTGCAATTTCATTGTTCTGGTCAAGTATAATTGGGGATGGAAAGAGAAAGAAGGCAACATTTGAGTAAGGGACCAAAATTGAGAAATGAAGAAATTAAACAGGGAAGAAGAAGCCAACTCCAATCGGAAGGACCAATTTGTGAAACCAGGGAAACGCAGTGACCGAACTGAGACTTGGTGACAAATGCAAAAAGACTGGTACTTTATTGCATAAGAAAAGAGAAAGGAGTGAGTTACCTGATCGCCGATGTTGCAAAGATTGTTCTCGTCGTGGGCCATGAACTTGGAGGTGCGCTTGACATAGCGGTTGTAGAGCTTGTTGTGGAAGAGCCGATCCACCGCCACCACCACCGACTTGTGCATCTTGTTCGACACCACTATCCCCACCACCCCCTTCATTGATTCTCTTCCAATAGAGAGAGAGAAGGGTTTATCGAAAGAACGAAAGAAAGGGTTTCTATTCTTTCGGCCGTCCCCATTTTTTTATTCAACTAAAGACTGGGAACGGGGATCCAGGACAAAACAAATCCAACGGCTTAGAGAGGCTTAGAGTTAGACGGGCATGAGGAAATATCTCTTAGAGATCAGCGATTGAGATGAAAGCTCACTTCTCTGATGACAGAATTTTTCATTATTATATTCTGCTAATAAATTACAAAAATTAGGATTTTTTATTTCTCTGTTTCGATATGTAATGGTTATCACAATTAAGAATATTGTTAGTTTGTTACTACCCAGTTTTGTAACAGTTTAATACTAAAAAGGTAACAACAATGATATCAAATATAAAGCTCAAATCTCTTTATTCATAGCTCAATCTCGGTTTTACATCACTTTCTAAAGCTCAAATTACAATAACCTTAGAGAAATGACTTAAGAATCGACCCCCTTTCTATCCTGTGGGAGGCCTATTTATACTAATCTGTAGGAACCTTCTAATGACGTCAGCCCTGTCAGAAGCTGGTACTACTGTCTGCTGAGGTGTCCTCCTTGTCTGTACGGAGATAACCGCTGTCCCCTCTCAACGGCCTCCCCTGACTGATAGGAGCGGGATAAAATGTCCACGATACCCCTCATTGTCGCCCTTTGAGCCATTGAAGGCGGACTGGCATGTTGGACCCTTGTACTAGGCTCTTGGGCCTTGTCGTACACTTCTGCCTATTGGACCTGTCGGGGCAGGCTGGTACTTGGGCTTACCATAAGGGTAGTTTAGGACCTTATCAAATATATAACAGTTTTCATTTATTTTTGTATATTTCTATGACTATGCTCTTTATATCTTAAATCCTAAATACTAAAACTATTACCATGATGTCTTCACGAAGATATTGAGGCAATGATTTTTGTACATTTCTGCTGCTCTTTATATCGTTTTTCATAAGCTTGTGTGTCAATTCACTTGTGTACATCTCTGCTGCTTTTTGTCTGCTTTGTAGGTTGGTTACTTGGTTGTGTTTTGAGATTACACAGACAACCACGCTTAGCGTACAGTGAGTTTAGCTCTAGTTTTTTTTTTTTTTTAAAAAAATTAATTTGACAGTAGTAAGACAAAAGGAGTAATTAATCCATTTTGAATTTTCTCTTCATCTTAATGGTCAAAGCAATTACTGCTTCTATTTAACCGAGCATTAGTAACAAAAGGCACAACAATTAGTGAACGCTAATTGTAATTTATTTCCTAGCCGAAGATTGATTCTAGCAACATGATTATATCAAAGATAAGAAATCATGTCTCGGTGAGAAGTAACATCAAACAGTCTGATGGGAAGAGCAAAAAGGGAGGCGATTCCTGAGGTGACTGGGAAGGCTCTCATCTCCAGAGTTCGAACAAAAAGATTCCTCATCACTGACGACCAAGGTTGGACTACCATTGTTAGAAAACCAATTCTCAACTCTTCATGTGACTCAGCTCCTCCACGACTCCCCAGATCTGCTCATTTGAGAAACCTTCCAAGTAAGCTTTCTTCTCTTTTCTCTAGACTAGCTCCTTCTTGCTTCTTTAAGGCCGCGCATGGCCTGCAGCCTAGAAAACCAGTGACGTCACATGGCTGGCGTGCTGACCGCCCAGCGAAGTCCTCACATAAGACAAGATCCACAACCACTTTTCCTTCTCTTTTTAAACCGCCTCCCCTCCCTGGTTTCCCACAATTATCTCACACTCTTCTTCCCAACTCTTCTTTCAAATCAATCTTGCTCTCCTTTCCCTCCATGGCTTCCTAGGGTGACAACGGCAAAGCTATTGTGCCAACCAAAATGCACACTGCTTCCAAAACTGGCAAGAGCTCTGGTCAAGTGAGCTCTGGCAGGGTGGATTGGAAAGGCAAATGTTATCGTTGCCTTGGCAAAGGACATGATCGCTCAACCTGTACAGCTAAGTCGCCGAAGTGCGCTAAATGTAATACTGAGGGTCATGAGACTAGGAAGTGCCAAGCCGGTAAATCGGTGGTTGATCCCCTAGAACCTCGTGGAAACTTAGGAGAGGATCTCCTCCCAGCCAATCGACCAGATGCAATCTGGGCTTATGTACCACAAACCAAAGATTCCTATAGGGATATGAGGTTCCTTCAACGGGCTGTTGTTGTTGATGCACGCCTCTGTCCGGGTCATGATGTCAATGGTGTGCAAGCTAAAATCATGGCTACTTGCAAGGTGGATGAGGCTTTTGAACTGTCACCCTTGTTTGATGACAAATATGTACTAATTCTGCCATTTAGGTGGCCACGAAAGGAGTTCCTGCAGAATCATAGAGCAGAACTTGAAAAGCTTGCTTTGGTTGTTTACCCATGGAACCCAAGAATTGGGGCTGAGCCAATTCATTACCCGTTCAAGGTTTGGCTTGATCTTTACAAGGTTCCTCTTGCCTCTTGGAATTTTGAGAGCATCATGTCGATGTTGTCACAGGTGGGGGTAATACTGGATCACACTCCCTTCACTAAAGTTGTTTCCTTGGATAAGATGAGGGTGGTGTTAGCAGTTGAGAATCTTTCAAAGGTTCCGAGAAATATTCACTATGCAGTTCGTGCTCTTCAATCTCCTGTTAAGGTTAAGGTCACCGGCTGGGACCATCACTTGACTGAAATAAACCCGCCGGAAGATCCTACTCCACCCGAGGATTACTTTCGGGAGGTTCAGGATAAGCTTCATTCTGATCCAATTATGTCCATGAACTCAGACATCACAGGTAGCAATGTGCCTGTTAATGTTGATAAGCTCCTTGCATGGTGGGATCAAATTGAAGATGCTACTGAGAAATCTAAATTGGAATCCATACTCCGTGAGAGCCTCTTCTGGACAATTAAACAGAAGAGGGACTTGCTACGGGGTTTACCTGGTTCTAGTCAAGGTAATTTCTTGTCACACAACGCTGGGGCGTCAGTTTCCGGAGTGAAGGTGGCTGCTGACGGAGGTCAAATCCAACGGTCAATAGCCAGCGATTCACAGTCAACTGGCAATTCTGACAGGCTTGGGGTCGGGTTTGACCAGCAGTTGGCCGCACATCAAGACATGTCGGGCGTGCCTGTAATTTTGGAGAAGGAGGTTCTGACTCCTGGGGCCCACCACTTTAATTCAAATCACTCCTTTCAGTCCAAGGATTGTGGCTCGGCTTCTAAGAATTTTTCTTCAAAACATATTTCTGCTAAAGGGATATCTTTGGGCCGTTCTTGGGTCTCAAACAACAAGGCCTCAAAGGACCCTACAGAAAGGAATTTATTGACCCATTTCTCTACTGATCCAAAAGGGAAAAGACAGGCTGAGTCTGACTGCTCGCCACTGGGCTGTGATTTGTCCAAAAACCAGCAATCTGTAAATTCTGTTGCTCCTAGAAAAAAGGATTGAAGTCGCTGCTTCAGCGGTTCTGCATAACTCTTCTAAGGATGAAGGGAGGTTGCGCCGGAGTAATAGACTTTCAAAAACAAACCAAAATCTCAAAGTCTATGTTACGGCAAACAAAAGGCTGAAAACTAAGAAGACTGAGCAACTCAAAGGAAGATCAAAAGAGATTAAAGAAGCACTGGTTAAGGCGGACCTTGCAAAGTGCTTCTCTATGGATGCTGTAGCAGCTGATCCTCTCTCTACTAAGGAGAAAGAGATGGTGAAGGATTTCTGTGCGATTCTGGGGGATATGCAGCAAGACAAAGAAACTGGCAAGCAAGAAATGGTGCACATCGACACTGACGTGGAGCAAATTGGGATGGCAAGCAGCATGCCGCCTGAACCTATACCAGTTACGATAGGAGGTAACAAGGTCAATGAGCCAATAGAAATGGAAGCAGGAAATTATGTGGGTTCTGGGAATGACATACAAAGGGATGTTTTGATGATTGGTAATGATGCTCAGAATGGCGAGTTTGGAGATGAATTTGGGCTTGATGATCTTGAAGAGGGGGAGTTGGGCGAGACAGTCAGCGGCTTAGATGAATGGGTTCCTGATGAACTCACTGATGCAGAGGAAGAAGCTGATGCGCGCAAGACCTAGTTTCTTTTTATTTTTGTCTCTTTGGTGCTTGTATTGCCGGGTTTTTAGCTGTGGGATTTTTGTTGGGTCTTTTTGTTAGTTTTTATGACTGTTAAGTTAAACACTTTATTTTGGAATGTTCGCGGGTTATCAGACCCAGAAAAATGCACTTTAGTTAGGGATTCAGTTGCTAGAACCAATTGTAAGCTTGTTTGCCTTCAAGAAACTAAGCTTCCTTCTTGTGATCTATTTAAAGTGAAGAATATTTGTCCCTTTCGATTTAATGATTTCAAAACTCTTGATGCGGTGGGCACAAGAGGAGGCATTCTCTTTGTTTGGCACGAAACTTTGGTTTGCTCTTTCTCATTGTCACTGACTTATTCCCTAACTGTTAAACTGACTCTTGATTCCTTCTCTTTTCTAGTCACTGGAGTTTATGGTCCAGTGGATGAAAGATGTAAGCTGGATTTCTTGAATGAGCTTAGGTCTATTCCAAATCCTGAGGATTTGCCGTGGATGGTTATTGGAGATTTTAATCTCCTTAGAAATCTCAATGAATCAAGTAACAGGAATCGGCCCATTCATTCAATGATGGATTTTAATCAATTAATCGAGGATTTAGAATTAATTGAAATTATGCTTTCTGGTCGACGTTTCACATGGTCAAATAACAGACCAAGTCCAACTTTCTCCAAATTAGATCGTGCTTTCATGACTGGTTCTTGGTGGCATTCTAATTTGAAAGTTACCTTGTCTGACCAGCCGAACTCAGCTTCAGATCACGCACCGCTACTACTAAATATTGAACCAGAGGAGAACTTAAAAAAAAAAGAACTTTCAGATTTGAAAAATACTGGTTCTCTTTTCCTGAAGTACACATTATTGTAGCAGATGCATAATTCTATGCCAGTGCATCAAAATCCAGCAATTAACTTTCTTAGAAAGGTGGCAGCGGTGAGAAAGGCACTAGTAGCCTGGTCAAATAAAAAATTTAGGGGATTTAACAAGGTCGAAGATAGAATGAAATGGTTCATTCAACTGCTGGATAGAGTTGAGGAAATTAGGAACCTTAACTCTCATGAATTCGATCTTAGAAAACTTTTGCGAATTGCTTTGGCGAATATGGTGGCAATCAAACGTGCAAAATGGAAGCAAAGAGCGGGTCTAAATTGGCTCAAAAATGGCGATTGTAATTCAAGGTTTTTCCACCTAGCAGCTAGTTCGAGAAGATTGTGTAATAATATCAATTCTGTACAGGTGGGTGATATGAGCATAGACAACCACACTGATATTGTACGATGCTTCCTTGATTTCTATAAAGAGTCTATTGGAACCCCACCACCGCAACATCCACCATATGACCTTACTGGTAAAGTAGGTCCAGCTAGCGATTTGCATGTTTTACAACAGCCTTTTACTGTGGGGGAAATTGAAAAAATTGTTTTTTCGCTACCAAATGACAAAAGTTCTGGTCTGGACGGTCTCCCGGCAGAATTCTTTAAAACTTACTGGCATTTAATTAAAGATGATGTAATCGGGGCAGTCATGGCCTTTGGTTCAAACTCTCTGGATATTTGGAGGATTAATTTAGCACAAATAACTTTAATTCCTAAAAAGAGGGATGCTACGCAGTTGAATCAATTCAGACCTATAAGTGTTATTAACACTCTGGTCAAGATCATTTCAAAACTTTTAGCAGATAGGCTACAGCCGCATATGGCTACGTTGATTAGCCCTTTACAAACGGCTTTTACAAAAGGAAGATCCATAATGGAATCTTTTATGGTAACTAGAGAGATTATCTCCTTCTTCAAAAAAAATAAGGTTCCCGCAATTCTTTACAAGGTCGACTTTGCAAAGGCATTCGACTCCGTTTCTTGGGGTTTTCTAACTAACATTATGATCGAGAGGGGCTTCCCACCGTTTTGGTGTGGTTGGGTGTTAAACATCTTGAGGTCTTCGGCCTCGGTTCTAAAAGTAAACGGGGTGCTATCTGATAAGTTTATGCATAGACGTGGACTTAGACAAGGAGATCCATTGTCGCCGTTGCTTTTCAATTTGGTAGCGGATGCACTTCAGAGATTTCTCATGAATGCCAATCAGCTACTCACAGGCCCGGTGATAATAGCGCCAAGGGCAATACAATTTGCGGATGACACAATTATCCTCATGGAAGCACATCCGAGAAACGTGAGAATCATTTTAACAATCCTTAGCCATTTCTCTCAACTATCTGGCCTTGTTATCAATGACCAGAAATCGGCGCTAGTTCCAATTGCTATTCCAACTTCTAGGATAGAAGTTTTACGCAACCTTCTTGGTTGTCCAGTCAAGGAGTTCCCTATCACGTACTTAGGTCTCCCACTCTCTGTTAACAAACCTAAGAGAGTTCACTTCTTACCGCTTGTGCAAGCCATGCACGAAAAACTGCAAGGATGGAAAGCAAAGTTCTTATCCTTAGGTGGCAGACTGATAATGATCAAGGCAGTCTTAGCGGCCTTACCGCTACATTTTATGCAAGTTTTCAAGCTTCCACAATGGCTCCTTGACCGTATGGACAAAATTTGCCGGTCCTTCCTCTGGAAAGGATCAGACACTTGCCTTGGTGGACACTGCCTTGTCAATTGGGACATTTGTTGTCTTCCAAAATGCTGGAGGCTTAGGAATTCTACACCTTAAGACACAAAATGAAGCTTTACTAGCAAAATGGCTATGGAAGTTGCTAGCTGAACACGCGTCTGTTTGGGCGACTACAGTCCATGAACTGTACGGATCAACTGATTTGGCATCGCTTGCCAACTCGGACAGGATTTCATATGGTTTAAAGGATGTGCTACTCGTCTCGTCCCTAGTGCTTGCATCAGTTAACACTGATCAGGTAGACCAACCTTGTAGGTGGAAATGGACAACAGATGGCCTTTTTACCTCAAGAAGTGCATACATGCTAATGCGAGACCCAGGTATGCGTTCGCCTTATCACTCGTTGTTATGGAAGGCACATGCACCTTTGAAGGTTAAAATTTTCTACTGGTTGGCTATGAGGAATAGACTTAACATTCGAGAAAATATGTTTAGCAAAGGATGGCAAGTGGTGAGAAGCTGCCCGATGTGCAGAAACAACTTCGAAACAGAACTACACCTCTTTGTGCAATGCCATTTTGCAAGGTCTATCTGGGATTGCTTCCTTTTACAGGGAGCACAATTAACCTATCACAACGATTTACAGGACTGTTGGTTAAGAAACAGACTGCAGACAAGAATGACATACAAGAACAACCAAGATACGGTTTGGATGGCCGTCACATGGAATATCTGGAAGATGTGGAATTCCATAGTCTTTGAGGACAAGAGGACGACTATACAAGAAACAGTCCGGAAGACAATCCAAGATATCACAGCTTGGATAGAAAATTGCTAATATTTCCATGCGTGTTAGACTTTTGTAATTAGGTTTCTGTACAGTTTTTACTGCTTTGCTTTGCTTTGTTTTTCTTTACTTTAACTTGTACGAATAATCTTCGTTCAATGAAATTGTAGGAGAGATTCTTTCTCCCTACCTTCAAAAAAAAAGAAATCATGTCTCATAACTGATGTAGATACAAAATCATATAAAACAAAGAAAAATAAAACATTATACTGACATATCATCCTCAGTATGCACTGATGACCTAAGCTCCTTTTCCCAAACTACCATTTCAACTTATTTCCAGGTAAATGAAGGCGTAATACATTGTAACTTTATTCGCTGACAAAGAACATCAACTCAGGTCAAAATTGATATTAGTAATACAATTTGTTATATCAGAAGATGGGAAAAATAAATCCCTCGATGTAATTGTCATTTTATTTTCTGACCAAAGAACATTAACTTAGTAAAAACTGATTATATCAAAATTTATGGAAAAGAGGTCACCACACCCCTTCTAATCCAAGAAATCCTTCAGGGTGGGGAGAACATCTACCCACGGAGGTTCTATTTTTTGGCAGTGGAGATGCTTTTATGAGTTTTTCAAATGCTTAGCGAACACATTCGATTCAGCCTATGAGCCTTTGAATAAGCTTCTGGGAACCTGCCAGTCAGTAACCAAAAAAGAAAAGAAACAATTAATATGAACTCAGATATTTCACAGATCTGGTATAAAGACTGTACTCCCACCATTTTCTTATTTAATAACTACAAATCCTAACATTCCACTTTGTATTTGCAAACACAAAAAAGAAAGTCATTTTTAACCATATTGTACATTTAAAAGTTTTACACTTTGAAATTTGGAATATTCAGATAACATTCAACACTTCTCAAATTAGCAACTATCCCAGCAAAGGTTGAGAAATTTGCATGCAATATTCAACCTATACTTACAGCAATAAAGTTAATTTGTCAGTTTTTCCCCTAACAATAATGGTTCTTTTTCTTTAAGCCAAAATTCAAATTAAAAAGTTCCAGATGAAGGATTCGAAGTTCCTTGAATCTCATCTTTTTTTTTCATGATCAATTTACTATTTAAATAGTAGGCTATTATATGCAAACAAACCCCAAGGGATCAATGTTTCAAGGTATTATTTAAAAGTAGGATAAACTACTGGATGGGGCTACTATTTTTTTCCCAAAGAAGGATAAAGAAAAATATAATGATAACATCTTACTTTGACATGATGAGGCATGATCTTTACATCATAAGGCGGGTGGAGCCACGACTCAGGTGGGTATGCCAAGAAATTCTCTGGCTTGCTTGTGTATACGTCAACATGTTGATGGATATGGTATGCAAAGGAAGATTCTTTGCCAGTGTCGGTTAAAAAGGTTGCACCAAAGGAACTGTTAAACAGGTCCCGCATGGTAGCTCTGCATTTCTGTCTCTCTAAATTGAGCTCATTTAAGAGGGATTTGTAAATTTGGCCTTTTTCTGTGCTAACTACTGTTGCATGTATCTTGCCAAGTAGATCGAGGATTATGTGTAGCTTTGCCTATCAATACAGTTTAAATACACTACACATCTTAGGAGCTTTTGGATATTGAAAAAGATATTTCGTATTTCACTGACACATTGGTTGGGTTATCTAACAAGAAAATTAGGCCTTTTCTAAGACTATCCAAAACCAACAAGCATAATTAGGCCTTTTCTAAAATTGTACGAAGTTCGAACATCTAGACATTATAAGTTTAATAGGGCTATTATCTACCTCATTCCTAAGATAGAGAAAGCAAACATAGTTAGAGATTTCAGACCCATCAGTCTGCTTAACTGCAGTTACAACGAAGCGGGCTGATCGGTACGGTGCACCTCTGAAAAGGGCACCTCATCATTCAACCCGTAAACGGAGGAAGAAGAAGCCCAGACAACAGATGGTTGTGGGTTGGCATTCTTACAGGCCTCCAACAAGGTCACTAAACCAGCTACATTGCTATGAACATAGGAATCAGGGTTTTGGATGGCGTACCTCACACCGGCTTGAGCGGCCAAGTGCAAGACGTGCGTGAAGGAGATGAGATCAAAGAGCCTCTTCAACAATTTAGCATCATTAATGTCTCCTTCGATCACAAAAATTCCTTGAGAAGATAAGAGAGATCTCCTGGCCTTTTTCAGAGATGGGTCGTAGTAGGAATTGAAATTGTCCAACCCAACAATGCCGTCGCCGCGCTTGGCGAGAGCGAGGGACGCGTGGGAGCCAACAAAGCCTGCGGCGCCGGTAACCAAGACGACGAGGCCATCGGGTGTCAGCTGCTTCAATTAACCATACCCATTTGTGCATTGACCAAGTCAAAGTCTGTTCAGATATGAACGTTGGGAAATTTGAAGAAAAGCAATCTGTTTTAATTAACGGAGAGATTAAACCCAATGTGAGTGTAACAGAGGAGGGCCCAGTTAAATAATTAATGGGAGTGGTTAACGGCCGTTAGTAGAAGAAGTTAAAAATGAGAAGCTGAGCTGTTCTTCAAATCAGTGGGGACCAGAATGGAGTTACGGAGGAATTGGCATCCAAGAGAGAAAATTATTACTGTTTTATCTTTTAACTAAGTAATTGTAATCTTATAAATAGAAGAGAGAGAGAGTTAGTTTTTTTAGCCGTAATTTGAGATCTGAAAACTTTATCAACTTATTTTCTCTATTTCTGCAATTTGCTTTGAATTAATTGTATTTCCTTTATTTGTAAGGCTCAATAGCCGAGAACTATCCATTTCATTCCATTTCTTATCCAATTTCAGTATTTACTCATCAATTTATTCAAATGCTGTTCTGTTTGAGTTAATTTAGAGATCTATAGTGTGCTGGTCTGAAAACTGCGTTGTAGTTTTCTTAATTCTGATAAGGAGACTGTGACAATATGGTATCAGAGCACCGATCGACAAGGGATTGGTGTCCATGTGAAGGTGATGACCAAACCAACTAAGAGTGCTAGTATGGAAGATCTGAGGGCCAAGAACATTCAACTTGAATCTGAACTGACCAAACTGGCCAGTGAAGTTCAAACTATTAGCCAACGCCAAGATACCTTTACTGCTAGGCAAGAGGATGGGTTGAAGCGTATGGAGGAAACTAGCACACGAATGGAGGAGAGATTAGCTGCTTTGGTAACAAATCAAGCTAAACAAACCAATAGAGGTGTGGAAGATCGCATTGTCACTATTGAAGGGAAACTAAATAACCTCACTCTTCTGATTGAGAAATCTCTTCAGTTGCACACTCCACGTGTGCCACCTTCTTCTGAGCTACCAGCTAGGACCCTAGTGTCTATTGGAGGAGATGGTAGTAGACCAAGAGTAGAAGTAAGTGGGACAGATAAAGAAGAGATGGGTACCTTGAACGAGGAAGAGTATCAGTGGGTGCTAGAGAACATTAGAAACAAAGAGAAGGAAATGGTTAAATATGACAACCAGAGGCATTGGCACACTAATCAACTCCCCAAAATTGATTTCCCTTATTTTGATGGTGAAGACCCTATCAACTGGCTCATGGATTGTAACCATTACTTTGAAATGTATCAAGTTGATGACAGCTACAAAACTAGATTGGCTGTCATGCATTTCTCTCCAAAAATCAAAGAATGGTACAAAGGAATCAACAAGGGGTAGTACCTTCTGTGTTGGTAGAGAAATTATTCAACAGATTCAAGGGAGGTAGAAAGCAACACCCCATAGAAGAATTTAAGAGATGTCACCAAGTAAGCAAAGTGGAGGAGTATGTGAAACAATTTGAAAGAATTAAATCAAGGGTGCTGCAAGTTACTGGTGCATTTTCTGAGGAGGACTTTATGGTGGGGTTTGTAAGTGGTTTAAGAGAGGACATAAGGGGAATTGTAAAATTATTGAAACCACCAACACTAATTGATGCTTATGAGTATGCATCGCAATATGAGGAGACTCAAGATAGTCAGAGCAGGAGGCTGAGAATGAGCAATAAACAAACGGTCATACCAGCAAATACTGCTAACAGAAACAAACCAGTGGAGTGGAAAAGAGAAGGAAGTAATACTGGTGGAGGCTACAAAGGAAATAATAGAAACACAAACAAATTGAGTTTAGAGCAGAAAAGAGCTCTTGGACTGTGTTACAACTGTCATGAAAGATATTTCCCTGGACATAAGTGTGCTAAGGAAGCTGTGCACTTAATCAGTGGAGAAGAAACTGACAAAGCAGAAGAAGAATGGGGTGAAGAAGAAGTGAGTGAAGAAGATGACATGGATGCAAGTATTGAGCAGGCAATTATCTCTATGCACAGTGATAAAGAAAAGAATAAATTGAGCTCCATGAAATTCAAAGGACAAATTGGCCATATTCCCATCTGTGCTTTGTTGGACAGTGGGAGTACCCATTCATTCATCAACCCTGACATCATCAAGGAATTGCAGTTGCCAATTAAACATACCAACCCCATGGTGGTTATGGTGGCAAATGGGGGCAAAATGGTGATTGATACTAGGTGTGATGCATTAAGCTTCAGTTTACAAGGCCAACCATTTGAAAAAGATGTTAGACTTCTAGCTGTACAGGGCTATGACATGGTGTTGGGTCTCGACTGGCTCATGGGCTTGGGCCCAATGCAAATCGACTGGAGCAAAGGCAAATTAGAATTCAAGAAAGGAAGGAAGCCAATCACTCTGCAGGTGAGAACTGAAAAAGCTGAAATTCAACTGCTGAATAGTCAAATGAATTTGGAGAAAGAACTAAAGCAAGGTAATGAAATTCTTATAGCTCACTTGTTTAAATTGAGTGATGAAAATGAAAATAAGAAAGATATAACCCCTGAACTGAAGGAGGTACTCAATCAATATGCTGAATTATTTGAAGAACCAAAGGGGCTACCTCCAAAAAGGAGAATTGACCACCAAATTCCATTGATACCTGGAGCCAAACCAGTAAACTTAAGGCCCTACAGATACTCCTATTTTCAAAAATTAGAGATAGAGAAAATTGTTGAGGAGTTAGTGAACAGTGGTGTAATTCAACCATCAACAAGCCCTTATGCCTCACCAGTTCTATTGGTAAAGAAAAAGGATGGTGGATGGAGGATGTGTATTGATTATAGGAGACTGAATGATAGCACTGTCAAGGACAAATTTCCAATCCCCATTATTGAAGATTTGCTTGATGAATTACATGGGTCCAAATACTTCTCCAAACTGGATCTAAGGTCTGGATACCACCAGATTAGAATGAATGAGGGAGATGTGCACAAAACAGCTTTTAGAACTCATAAAGGGCATTATGAGTTTCTAGTCATGCCTTTTGGGCTATCAAATGCACCAGCCACATTCCAATCCCTCATGAACCACATTTTCAAGCAACACTTGAGAAGGTTTATTCTAGTCTTTTTTGATGATATATTGATCTACAGTAGAAGTCTGGAGGAACATAAAAGGCATTTGCTGGTGTTGAAAGGCTAGAATATTTGGGGCATGTTATATCTGCTGAAGGGGTGGCAATAGATCCAAAGAAGATAGAGGTAATGCAAAACTGGCCTCAACCCAGGAATGTCAAGGAATTGAGGAGTTTCTTAGGGTTGACAGGCTACTATAGGAAATTCATAAAAGGGTATGGCACCATTGCTAAGCCACTATCTGATCAATTAAAGAAAAATTCATTCAATTGGTCAGAACCAGCTACTCAGGCTTTCAATCAACTGAAGGAGTCACTAGTAACTGCACATGTACTAGCTATGCCTGACTTTAACCAACCATTTGTGTTGGAGACTGATGCTTGTGATACTGGAGTTGGAGCTGTTCTGATGCAAAACAAGAGACCTATAGCATATTTCAGTAAAAGCTTGGGAGTGAAAAATCAAGGCCTGTCAACATACGAGAAAGAATTTTTGGCACTGCTAACTGCAGTACAGAAGTGGAGGCATTATCTCATGTCCAGACCATTTGTGATTAGAACTGATCAAATCAGTCTAAAGTATTTACTGGAACAAAGAGTCCACCATATGATGCAACATAAAGGTCTGTGCAAAATGCTTGGTTTGGATTATACTATTGAATACAAAAGGGGAAGGGACAACAAAGTAGCAGATGTATTATCAAGACTGCAAGGGCAAAAAGAGGGAAAAGAAGTAGAATTGGAAGAATTAAATGCTGTGACAGAATTAATTCCCCTATGGGTGACTCAGTTGTAAGAAAGTTATGAAGGAGATGAATGGATACAAAGCCTGAAGGACAAGAAAAAGAGTGATGACAGTAGTTCTGGTAAGTATTCAACTCATCATGGGTTAATAAAGTACAAGGGAAGAATATGTGTGGGCAAAAATCATGGGTGGAGGAATAAACTCATGGCTGAAGTGCATGACAGCAGCCTAGGGGGACATTCAGGAATTCTGGGTACTTATAAAAGAATAAAATCAATGTTCTATTGGCCACTTATGAAGAATGATGTGTACAACTATGTCAGCACCTGTGACAACTGCCAGATGAACAAAACTGAGCATGTGAAAACACCAGGTCTGTTACAACCACTACCCATTCCTCAAGAAGCATGGACCAGTATTAGTATGGATTTCATTGGGGGATTACCAAAATCAGAAAATAAGGAAGTGATATTTGTGGTGGTAGATAGACTTTCAAAATATGCACACTTTATTCCACTGTCTCATCCTTATTCAGCCCCTTCAATAGCACAAATATTCTTGGAAAATATATATAAGCTACATGGGCTACCAGTGACTATTGTAAGTGATAGAGATGCCATTTTTACTAGCCTCTTCTGGAAGGAAATTATGGAGAAATTAGGGGTCAAATTAAATATGGGAACAGCATATCACCCCCAAACAGATGGGCAGACTGAACGAGTTAATCAATGCATTGAGCAGTACCTTAGAAGCATGGTGTACCAGCAACCAAAGAAATGGGTAAAATGGCTATATTTGGCAGAATGGTGGTACAATAGTAACTATCACAGTGCTATCAAAACATCACCTTTTCAAGCACTGTATGGTTATGCTCCACCTCAACTACCAATAGGGACACCTCCAAGGTGCACTGTAGAAGGAGTTGACAGAGAATTGAAGGAGAGGCAACAAGTATTGAACCAGCTAAAGGATAATTTGAGGAGAGCACAGGAGAGGATGAAAAGATTTGCAGATGAAAAAAGAAGTGAAAGGAAGTTGTCAGTGGGGGATTGGGTGTATGTAAAGCTGCATGATCACAGGCAAGTGTCAATTCAAGGAAGAGGTAATTCTAAACTCTCTCCAAAATTTTATGGGCCATTTGAAGTTCTCGAAAAGGTGGGGTCAGTTGCATACAAGTTGTTATTACCCCCAGGATCACAAGTACATCCTACCTTTCATGTATCACAACTCAAGAAAAGAGTGGGTAGAGACCAAGCTATTAGCCCCACATTACGTGTGCAACAGCCCAATAATGTGGTACCAGTCAGACCAGAAGCAATTTTGGCAAGAAGGTTAGTTCAAAGAAGAAACTTACTTGTACCACAAATTTTGGTTAAGTGGATCAACCAAAGTGTGGAGGAAGCCACATGGGAAGACTATGAAGCTATCATGAAGAGTTTTCCAGATTGTAACCTTGAGGACAAGGAAATTTCCAAGGGGGAGGGAGTGTCAGCTGCTTCAATTAACCATACCCATTTGTGCATTGACCAAGTCAAAGTCTGTTCAGATATGAACGTTGGGAAATTTGAAGAGAAGCAATCTGTTTTAATTAACGGAGAGATTAAACCCAATGTGAGTGTAACAGAGGAGGGCCCAGTTAAATAATTAATGGGAGTGGTTAACGGCCGTTAGTAGAATAAGTTAAAAATGAGAAGCTGAGCTGTTCTTCAAATCAGTGGGGACCAGAATGGAGTTACGGAGGAATTGGCATCCAAGAGAGAAAATTATTACTGTTTTATCTTTTAACTAAGTAATTGTAATCTTATAAATAGAAGAGAGAGAGAGTTAGTTTTTTTAGCCGTAATCTGAGATCTGAAAACTTTATCAACTTATTTTCTCTATTTCTGCAATTTGCTTTGAATTAGTTGTATTTCCTTTATTTGTAAGGCTCAATAGCCGAGAACTATCCATTTCATTCCATTTCTTATCCAATTTCAGTATTTACTCATCAATTTATTCAAATGCTGTTCTGTTTGAGTTAATTTAGAGATCTATAGTGTGCTGGTCTGAAAACTGCGTTGCAGTTTTCTTAATTCTGATAAGGAGACTGTGACTTCGGGCCGGGTGGGCTCGGCGAAGGCCCGGACGCGGTTGTCGAAATTGAGGGTGGCGAAGGAGGAGGAGAGGTAGCGGGAGGAGGTGTGGAGGAAGCTGCGGAGGCTGAGGTAGGAGGCGAGGAAGGCGAGGAAGAGGAGCGTCCAGAGGAGGTGGCGCGGGAAGACCAGGTGGTGGCGGTGGCGATGGTGGTGGTGGGACCCACCTCGGTCGATGATCTTGGTCTTGCCAGGCGTCGAAGGAAAGGAGTCGTCGTCGTCGACTAGAGCGTGCATGCTGCCTGGATCTGATGATCTGATGATCTGATCAAGGAAAGAGAAAAGAGAAAATGAGAAGAGATGAAAAGGGAACGAAATGCGAATGCCAAGGTAAATATTTACTAACTTGACCTCGGTTTGGTTGTACTTGTGAGGTTTTAACTAGAGACTTGGGATCCTCTCAGTGGGAAGTTGAATTTATTGTCAAATCCTTTCGGAATCCTGAACGACTGAGATTTTTCAGTATAAGTTCAGCAGTTTGGAAAATTGGAGAGGATCTGATAGGTTGTAATTTGTACTTTGTAGAAGCGCGTGTACAATATGGAATTGTGTTAACATGTAACAAACAATTAGTAAACCTTCAAAAAAAAAAAAAAGGAAAATTAGATATGTGCCACCTCAAAATTAAGAAATTAGAAAATTACCACTCCAAAACTAAGTTTCTGAAAATTTCCACCCTTAATTCAATTAAATTAGAAATTTGCCACAAATTGGATATAAATAATCTCTCTCCATATCTAATTTTTCATATTGACCAAAATATCATTCCCTTCTCTTGCTTTTCTCCCATTTTTCCCTCAATTATACGTTCTTTTCATTCTTTCCCTTTTATCCATTTAATTAAACGGATCAAAGCAAGAGAGAGAGAGAGTTCACACTACTAATAACTATTATATATTTATAATAGATAAATACTTTGAATAATTTACTGAATAAGGAGGTGCGCTGCAATTATGCAGAACTAAAGATATATATCAAATTCAGGGTATACTATAATTTAAAAATTAATAACACTGGAAGTTCGAAAGGGGTTTGGTGAATTCATCATGGTCGCTAAATCATATGATCCTAAAATTTTCTAACTACTTTAAATTCTTTTTTGAACAATGTTCCTTTTGCCCATTGAAATGGCATTGAGCTTTTATTTCATTGATGTTTATTCAACATCTTTCTAAATGTCGGATCAGATTTAGTACTCCAATCTTATTAATTTCTCCAAATTTCAAATGCGAATTTTCAAGTAGAATATCCTGATACAAATTAATTAATGGAGGCAAAAGAATCCATTTACTCTATACGTGTAAAAGTCAGGGGTAAGGAGGGAGAAGAGAGAAATGGGTATTTTGGTCAATACAGAAATGTAGGTATGAAAATTTGTGATTTATACAATAAAAGTGGCAATTTTCTAATTTAATTGAATTTAGAGTGGCAATTTTCAAAGACTCTATTTTGAAGTGGTAAATTTAATTTCTCAATTTCAGGGGCACATATCTAATTTTTCCAAAAAAGAGACAATTAGTTTTGACCTGAGGTTTGGAATTATCTTGTTCTGTTTTCCGGTCTGATTTGTTTTGTTTTGTTGTTGTTATCAAGGAAATTTAGAAACAAAAGATTTTACCGATCTAGAAGATCAATGCGAATAATAATAATACTATTTTACCACGTGTGATCAGGAATGATCTGCCGTTAGTGTTTCCCTATGCTGATGGCACAACTTGACAATATTTATTTCTAGAAGCTAATATCTTCTCTGATTTTTCCATGATTGCGAACTAGATTTATTAATGGTTTGATTTGTTTAAACAAGAACGTTCAAAATTCTTTGACAAAATAAGGAATTATACGAATGTGCTCAGAAAATAATTTCTTTTACGGTTTTACCTATGAAATTTGACACCTGTTATTTTTCATCTGATAGTTTTCTCCCCTTTATTTATTTTAATTAATTAAAGGAGAATTATAAGATTATCTCTTCTTATTTGATTAAAAATTTGTGTTCTTGGACGTCGCTAGAATGCTTAAAGAGATGCGCAGGTTTGTATGTTTTCTTATGTCGGAATTCAAGCATGACTAATCGTACTTTTTTTATATCATCAATAATTTCGGGTATATATAAAATTATTTGATTATCTTTCAGAATATGCTGATGCAATATTTCGGTTATATAGAAATTGTCTAATTTTAAAAAATCGTATATTTTTTTTCTAAGAGGGGCCTGGTTAGACCTTAATAATTTTTTTTATTTTTATTATTTTTTTTTTTGCATAACGAAGCGGGACTAACTCATCTGAGTCTCCCTTTTTTCCCCCGAAAAAAAAAATCAATTTTTTCGGATAGATTACTATTTGATGAGTTTCGTTTCAGGATTCGGAATTTAATTTTTGAATATATATTGAAATGATGATTGCTTTGACTTATCCAAAAACAAAAATCAAGATTGCTTTGAAAACTCTGGAACTGAAGTCAAGATTTTTATAACAAAAAAAAAACGGAACGATAATTTTTTTATTCAATAAACGTTGCTTCTAACTAAAAATTATAAGGCTTCCAAACTTAGAACATGGAGCTGAAATAAATAACGACCAAAATTATTCTAACAATTATAAAATATGACATCTTGGAACTCAGATCTGAAATAAATGATGACCAAATTAAGAAATTATTATTCTTAATTAATAAAATAAGATTTGTTTAGTTAACACTATTATTAAATAATTTTATTTTTACTTTAAAAGTTGTGGATCAAAATCAATACCTTTCAACCAGATCCAAGCTCCACGTACCGTTTTGACATGTCTTCGTACCAACTCTGTAATGATTAATGAGTAATGAGTAAGTTTTTCATAAGAGAAGCTAGACAGCTAGTTCGAGTATGGATTCTTAGACATCAGTAGCAGAGCCACAAAAAATCTTAATGGGGTTCAAGTATAATGTTGACTATTAATTTTAATATTTATTATGATATTTTACAAATAAAATTTAATTATGGGGGTCAAAGAAAATATTATTATCACATTAAATGGGGTCAAATGCTATCTTTATTAAGACAATGCCAATATTTACCAAAACATACCAAGTAAATATATATAATTAGCAAAATGAATGGGGGGACATTTGCACCCCATTCATTACTTAAATCTGCCACTGTTAGACATCTGAAATTCTGTAATTGGTGCCTGTATGGTCTTTCATGCAGGTGCTTAAAAAATTCAGACAATACATTCTAGTTTAGTTATGAAAAGAAAGAAAGAAATCGCCTCCTTCAACAGGATTTCATAATCTAGCGGTGACGTATATTAGAAAATATAAAACTATAATTATCAATTTAGTAAAGACAATATAAATCCATAATAAATTAGTAACCTATAAGGAGGGTTTTGGCATACATGAAATAAGCTTAACGTTTAGGGTAGTAATCTAACTTATTAACCTATAATTACCAAACGAGTTTGAGGTCAATGGAGTTAGTGCTCATGTTAGAACTAATTTTTACTAACTTCATTTCAAACACTACTCCCAAAAATACTAATTTTAGTTTCTAACCCACCAACTTTATGGTATTGCCAAACCTCACCTAAGTAATTAATGACAACTTTTGATTAATATTTAGAGGAGGGTTTAGTGCCCATCTTTTTGTATGCCCTCAAATGCCCCAAACTCATTTTATCATTACTTTTTTAAAAAGTAAATTCAAACATCAAATTCAAACCATTGATTTTGTTCAATTTAACAAGCGATGTGTTTCTATATAAATTTTATAAATTTTTTAGTTCATTTGATACTTGATCAAGAGATCAAATAATGAACCAATCTAGTTAAATATGATAGATTAATTTTAATTTTTAATACATTCATGTTTTTGCTTCTTGATCAAGTATCAAATGAACTCGAAAATTTATAAATTTTATATAGAAACGCATCGCTTGTTAAATTGAACAAGATCAATGATTTAAATTCGACTTTTGAACTTTAATTTTTTAAAAAGTAGTAATAAAGTGAGTTTGAGGGCATTTGGGGCACACAAAATGTGGGCACTAGAACCCTCCTCTAATATTTATCCATGTGTTAAAAAAAAAAATCTATATCATATATCATAGAAAGCTTTGTGACGTTGAGTCACCAACAAATGAAGTCAATATCTACTTTAATTCAAGTGGGCTCATTAATTTTATGGATGCTTATCCTTTCCAGGGCTACATTATTCTCATCACAACCGGCAATGTTTATATTTCATTGAGTTTTTTTTTTTTAAATAATTTTCCTCTTGTAATCTAATAAACTTAATTCTATATGGATCTGGTTTTGTAATTAATGATTCCAGATGTTAGTTGCAGTGGGCATAAGAATGTGTACATATAGAACATTTTGTATTGGACACGCTGATGTTTTTTTCCTTATAAAAATAACACATTTGAATCTTAAAAGCAAATAGAAAGAATACGAAATTCAGAAATAGGTGACCCAACATATTATAGATAGAGTTTTTCTATTAGAAAAGTGAACTTTTTATTTTGTAGTTAAAATCAATTGGAAATGTATCATTTTTTTTTAAAAAAAAATTATAGACTCGTCTACTTAATAATTCGTGAAAAAAAAAAAAACAGAGAGAGGACTATTCAAATCTTCTTGAGTACATATATTCGAAGGCCATTTGAAGATGAACATACTTTATATTGAAACTTCCGTTATGAAAAAATGATAATAAAGGGGGAAAAGTTATTAATGCCCATAAAATTTATTTTGTTCCGTCTATTCCAACGTTTATGTTGCTATATTTATTCATATTTAATTCCAACATTGGGACAAATTTTATTACTTCTACAATAAATCAACATTACAAAAAATAAAATATGATAAGGTATTTATCTAAAAGAAAATAGAACTTAATCGTCCTTAAACTTTACAATTTCATTGTTTGTCATTTGGTAGTAGACAAGTGAATAAAAATATAATTATATATAGCACGCTTATTTTTAATTAATTAAAAGCAAATATATTTTCCACTACATATTAAGTAGCAAAACCAACATTACCGATGCAACCAAATGCACATAATAACAAGAAAAGGAAATAAGAGACAAAAAAAAAAAAAAAAAAAAAAACTATTTGGTGTTGTTCGATTCAGTAAATTTCTTAGAATTCAACATTATTGATCTGAAACACTTCAATTAATGACCACTTTTCACAATAACCTTTTAAAAATGGAAAAGAAAAAAATAAATTGCAAATTAAACAATACTCGAGAGAGTTCAGCGCTCTCTAATAGAACAGCCAAGAGGATTTTCAGTCTTCATCGCATATACGTCTAACGTCTAACGGTCCAGATTCCTTTTTTTATGGAGATCAATTCCTGATACCAAATAATTAAGAATTAATTATAATTGCCGTGTCAATTCAAACACGCCATTTTATAGAGAATTTAGACCCAGCCAAAAAGACAAAAGTTTTAGGAAAGACTACAAATCCTACCAGACTTAATCACTAGCTGCCCCAAATTGACTGTCAAGTAATTTGAAACTGACCAGCACAAGACAACCCGGCGCAACACACATGAAAATAAATTGATCAGACCTGCAGATCTAGCATGCTAAATTAATTTTACAAGCATAATGATTTGAATGGACATAGAAAAGCTCGTCTTATTAAAAGTTTGTCAGCCTGCAGCAAGTTGAGTCCTGAAATGATTTCATCAGAGAGTTAGTTGATACGCAAGCAATGCAGGTTTAATATATTTTAGTACATGTAAAGAGAATAAAAGATAGTTATGAGGGTTTATTATCCATTGATTTGAAGAATTTTAACCTTACCTTATTTCAGGAAGATCCTATTCATTACACGCTCCTTAAATGAGGTGACTGGTGGTTGAGGTTTGAAGTGATAACAACAGAGTTGATTCTTCTCCATCTCCGATAGAAACATCTTGCATTGCCTGATATCTCCATCTACAAACACCTTTTGATCACGCGGTCTGGTCAAAAGAGGAAGCCGATTGAGGCTCCAACATCCTCGAAATTTGAGCTCCTTCCATTCTGGCATCCGAAATGGATGCTTTTGGCAGTCGTACAGTTGACTCAATTGAGGGAGCTGGTGAAGTTTTATGCTGCGGAGTCTTGGAAATTGATCTTTATCATTCTCTTGACAGTAATAGAACACACTTCTAAGATCGTAGCAGCAGACAATTGATAGTGTTTCTAGGCAAGCAAGTTTTAAGTTACCCGGAAAGACGTTCACCAACCTCGGGCAATCCCGTAAGTTAATACACTTCAGTGCCCAAAATTCATCAAACTGGAATGAACCATGTAAAACATTGGTTAGATTCAAGAGATTTGAAACCCAAAGAGTTTGCAACTTCTTTCCTTTCGAAAGGTTTGTTTCTCTAAAAACCACTTCCATGAGATGACACCTCTCAAGTTTGCACTCTTGCAACTCTGGAAATTCCGGGTTTAGATCTGTAAGAGAAGAGACAAAAGCATTATCCCTGACTAGCAACGACTCAGTGAAACTCAAAATGACCTGCAAGCCAGAAGGGTATCTTTCAACAGAACCAATCTCCACGTGTCGACACAAGTGGCTTCCCACAAAATGTTGTGCGAATTTGTATTCAAATAAGTGTACAGCTTCGTAACATGGATTCTTCTTATGGAATTGGTTGTTACTAGTCATGTCTCTGCTCATACTCTGGTTTCTGTGATCGCTTGCACAAATGTAGAGAGTTCGGGGATTAGCTCCTCGGTTATCTAAAACTAGCTCACGTTTGAACGTAGACAAAAATCTGGAATCACACACAAGGATTTTCACCCCAATACCATCTTTCAGAAGTTGTAAACTTTCATCCATAGTGTCTTGGACAACAAGGCCCTAGTTACCCATGACCTTGCATTCATGCGGAACCAGATTAAATACCTCTGGAAGAGGTTTGCGCAATTTATGCCATGGCACTCTTTTTAATTGACAAACCGAGATCAGATCTAGTCGTCTAAGACTTCCCTGATTGCAGACTTGAAGAGGAAACTCTTTGATGGATGTAAAGGAGAGATCAAGCTCCTTCAAATTGTTAAGATCTCTCAAGGCCGCTGTCTCTAGCACATGGCATGCATGCAAGGAAAGACGACTGATATTTGGAGATTCTGTGAGGGAGAATGATTTGAGGCTTGCATGCCCGGCCACGTTCACTTCCCTCAAAGCCGTGCAGTCATGGATGTGGAGTTCCTGGAGCATTGAGGCTCTAGAAAGTGAATTGGGTAAATGCATTAAGGAATGATTACCAATCAGTTTGAGCACTTGGAGCTGTTGCATTTGCTCAAAGGTGTTATATGGGAGAGAACCAACTTGGGACTGAGAAAGAGAGAAGACTTCCAGATGAAGCAAAGTTGACAAGGAAGTTGGAAGGCTTTCGAGTGAATTACAATCGAGAAGGTAAAGTTCTCTGAGACTAGGCATCTCTAAAAATAGGTTTTGGGGCAAAGAATTGATGGTTGGACATGAAAGATCAAGAAAGTAGAGGCAATGTTTGTCCCTTCCAATTTCTTCAGGTACTTCGGTTAAAGGAACCCCTTTCAAATTAAGAACTGCTAATTTTTTTAACATCGCAATGGGAGAATAGTGGTCATGTTTACTTCCCAGTTTGGTACTTGAAAACTCAGGTACCAAGGAAGTTGAAGTTGGGGCTAAAGAGGAGGAATCTAATTCAGAAGGTCGGAGGGTCCGTATATTTTCGCAGCCCATCAAAGAAAGGAGTCGAAGATTGGTGAGGTAAGCAATAGATGTTGGTAAGGCTTTAAAGGAGCTATAGGATAAGTCAAGAACACGGAGATTTGCCATTTTCATTAGAACAGTATTAATGGTTGATTGATCAGAGGCACTAGAATAATATTCAGCTCGGTACAGGAAAGTGGTGGTTTTGTTTGTTTTTGGATGGTTTATCCATTTGCCGTCGTCGCCCAAGAAGGATATCCAGCTCTTGTTCTCCCAATCAATTGGACTAGAGATATTCTTTTGCGCCCCCAATGAAGTCTCCAGGAGCTGGCCCATCCCAGTGAAAGGAGTAGTAGGAGAATCCAACATTAATTTTAAAAATTGTTCCAACAAAATATCCCTAAGATAAAAATCACTATCATAAATGAGATGTCGAATTAAAGAATGTGAATGGAGAGCTTCAAATACCACGTTTGCGGCATTGAGGGAATCAGTCAAATTGATTTCTCCTTCTTCTTCTTCACCACCTGATCCGGCCATGGTTGAGATTCTTTGAGTGAAAAGACCCTCCGCAACCCAAAAGTTTACGAGATCTTTGTGCCCAATAATGCACTTAACTACCCTACTAAAATACCCTTCATCTTCCTCTTCCATTCCTTCTAATTTCAATTTATATCTGTCAACAATGGCCATGTATGGCATCTCGTATTCACCTAATTCAGAGGTAAATTTATCATTAATTTCTCGAGAAAACAGTAGGCTATAGAGTAAGCAACTTCGTAAAATATCTATCGTCTCCCTTACTCGAGCTGCTGCTGGTGTGACAGATTGAGCACAAAATAGCAGCGCTAGCTCTACAAGTTGTTGCTTGGATTGTAGTGGCCAATCCTTTTCACGAATTAGGTCTTTCAGATTAAAAAAAACATCCCTTTCATCCCGAGTGATAGAGGTTAAAAATTCATCAAATTTTCGATTATGGAAACTAAAACTTAACGGATTACCCGCCTTGAAATATAAACCTTCTACCATCCAGTAACGTGTTGAGATCACCCACCGGGCACCGTTCCACTTGCTGGGTTCAGGGAGGCATCCATCTCTAAGTAACCATTTCATGGCTCGGTCCAATACATGTCCATCAAATAGATCAATATCAATACATTCTATTACTAGTAGGTAGTTCGTGTTTCTTAGTTTCTCATAGATTTCAACTACCAATTCATCAACTAAATTTGATTCTTTCTGCTCGTTAACCTTATAGTTGTAGAACAATTCTTCATCCAGTTCATCTTTAAGTTTCTTAACTTTTTCATTTGCATCCATTATTCCCAGTGCATTAGCTATTGCAATTGCTATATACGTTTCCATTTCAAAAACCGCTTCATTGGACGTCAATTCGTAACGTATTTTTTTCCTTGCCGTTATTGTTTTTTCGAAACGAGTCATTTGGTCCACTATTGATGGCATTGAAACTCGGATTGTGTACCTAGGTTTGATGATGTTACTCACTGCTTTAATTGTGACACGTTCGAGAAGGCCCAACAAGCCCAACCCATCATACCCAAGACCTCGCAACCATATAATTCTGAATCCTTTTTTCAGGTTAATTTTGTTTGTCAGATAAGTGACGACATCATTTTCAATATTATCCATTCTTTGTAGTTAGTTATAGACTTTCCATCCCACAGAATGCTAGTTAACCTGCTTATTTTATTTGAATAAATAATAAATCAGAAACAAATTAAGATGAGAAAAATACTTGGGCTTCAATGAATTTCATCAACTCATTGTCCGACAAAAAAAAAAAAAATGATTTTCTCATCTGAAACACTTACAGGAACATTTTAGCATGTTCTAATTTTTGCAACATGCTTCGTTTGATGAATGGTAAGTTTTAATTTATTTTCATTATTTTTTTATTGTATTTGATAGTGTTTTACTGAGATTTCTATGTAAACATTTTTTTTTTGTTGGTTACTTTTGATTGCTTTTTAATTTATACACATACATTATACATTTGATTACATGAGCTTCACATGATCTTTTTTATTATTATGCATTACATAATATCCATAAATACATTCACATAATTATGCAACAGTGGGCACGTTATATTTAATACCGCTGCATTCCCTTGCGGCCTTAATTTTTGTGCCCAGAAAGAACTGTTTTTTTTTTTTTTTTTTTTTAACTTGTTAGTTGTTAGGCTCTGATCGGAAACTATTTTTTCTGTGGGAATTGGAAATGGATTTTTACGTTTACACAATTCCTCTGATCGGAAACAGTTCACTTATAAGAAATGATTTCAATCTGTACGATTTGGTGAGAGAATTTTCCATCAGGCAATTCCCACGAAAAACCAAAGAATTTGGTGAGATTTCAATGGCGCCGAGCGATGTATTTTTTCTCAGACAAAATTGCCCCTCTGATAAAAATCACTTCTTTAGCGATCTGATCTTTTCGTCAGACAAATTGGAATTCCCGTCAATTCATCTCATATAGATTCCGATCGCTGGATTTCAATCGGAAATCATTTCCAGTGAATTATTTTCTCGTCAAATGAATTGAATTGAATTTCCATTATAGGCTCATTCCGATCAGAGCCTTACACAACAGACTACGCGAAGCTATCTTGGAAAATCAAAATTAACCACTGTATCTTTCTACTGTAACTTCAATTAGAATTGAATTATTTACATACGAAATAATATAATAATATATAAAGATGCAACAATCAATTAAAGTGATTGGACGGATTGTCCTTCTAATATTTTTCATATTGAAATATTTTTGCGCAACAAAATTTATATATTTTTTATTTTATAAGTATTTTTAATTTTAAAAAATGTTGTTATTGTAGGGTTCAGAATTACTTACATCAAATCTTTTCTAAAAAAATAAAAATAAAGAATGTTAAAAAAAGATATAATTTTGTCGGCAAATAGGTTTGAATATATATATATATAAATATGTTGAGAAAAGCACCCCACGAAGTGGGGCCTGCATCTAGTAAAGCATGCAAACAAAGGTCTAAATAGGTTTGAATATAATGATCACATTGAACGATTCTGAGCATTCATTTGAACTTTCGAATTTAATATAATATCAAATTTGAGATCACCATTTGTTCATATCGCTTTGATTGTACCATTTCTCTATATACTAGCATACACACATATATATAAAGTAAATTTATTATACATCATGATGCATAGAAGCTCTTGTGTGTCATAACTATATTGGTTGGTGATTTTGTAAATTGACAAATCTAATTTGACCAATCAAACATAAATATTTAAATTTTATCATTTTAAACAAAAAATTATATTTTTGTAACTTTTGTTAACATTTTTTCTGAATTTTTTAAAAAAATTGTCATTATTGGAATAATCTATCCGAACCAATTGAAATTTCATTGGAGTCTAATTAAAATTTATATATTTTTTAAATATTTACTATTTCTTTTGGATTATTAAAACAGTTATTATTAGAAGGTCCAAAACTCTCTCTTTTGTTTTCTATACTATTTCATATAAAATTTCAATATGAAAATGAACAAATACTTAGAACGGAACGGAACTCATCCATATTATTACGCATAACATTCTAGCAATCCTCTATATAAATATATATGCAATAATTAAAAAAAAAAAAACATTGTACCCTGAAGCATGGAGAACATACCGGGGTACGTAGCTCACGGAAAGGACTGTTGGAGGTGGAATCAAAGATGGAGGTAATTGATGATCTGTTGGCATGTAAAAAAATGTTCAGTCTGATGTTTTTCAAAGTGTTCTTTGTTGTTACTTGCGTGGATTTTTAATGCTAGAGGAACTTCATTTTGGGGTTATAAGCTGTGGGGATATGCTTATTGGCAGAAAAATAAGTATAAAGCAAAAATGTACGTACCTACCGTAGCAATCGCAGAACTGAAATCATGAAGGGAATTCTAGTTATAACGCTCAAATGCTCGGAGCACTCAGATATGCTATATAGTTAATTAAACGACAATAATAAATTTTCTTCTATTCTATTCAGGGTTTCAATTGTTTTCTCTGGCTTTTCTGAGAGTAAGTTTGTTTACTATGGAGTGTTAAATTTGAGCCAAAGCCCCAACAAATGTACTTATTATATATAAGCTTGACTACCCCAGAATAAAGTAAACCATTTCTCAAGGAAAGGTATATATGCAAAGCAAGAACTAGAAAATTATAAAGACTAAAAGAGCACGAAGAGTTTGCTTGTAGCGCATTAAAAGAAGTTAGCGGTTGCTTGGAGAGGAAAAGACAGAATAATTGGCAATTGGCACCGCAGGAATTGTGCTTTTTTAACTGAATGCGTCATGCCCTCCAGTTATTTTGTCACAATTAAATGGTACCGAAATGGAACCCGTTATTTAATTATGTGAACTAGCTATAGCTGTAAAAAGGGCGGCAATGCACCGCTCTGTAAGTTGACTTGTGCCCAGGAATAACTTGATAAAGTTTTCATATTGGATTATCAATTTGTTAGTTCAGAAACTGAGATTTACCAGCAATGGATGAACTAAGTGATTTCAAAACCCATCAAACAATTTAATTGCTTGATCTTTAATAATAGTATCTCACAAGAATTCAACCCAAATCGTATATGATAACAGCAAGCTCGCATCGCAATTCAAAATAACAATGTGCTTGATCGTCTTAGACAATCCTTCTCAGCTCATTCTGTGACTGAGTATGGATCGAAATTTTGTTACTATATATGGAATTCAACCCAACTTAATTAATTCTACATACGTCTTGCCTTTGTTTTCTTTCAGTATAATGCAAATTAAAATTGTGGTATAGATATTAGGGTTGCTGGAGTCAAATTGGAATTGCGTACTTTATAAAAACAAAAATAAAATAAATAAATAAAGAAATAACAAATTTTTTTTTTTTTTTGAGGGTTAAACCGTCCGTAGGCTTAATAAAGAAATAACAATTGAGTATATAAACTAGTGCATTTCTAAGCTTAATTACCCAAGAATAACACATTTCTCAAGGAAGGGTATATATGCAAAGCGATCTGAGGACTTTAAAGTTGAGTACAAAGTTTGCTTGTGTGCCTTGTTGTAGCACTTCAAAAAAAGTTAGCGGTTGCTTGGAAGAGGAAAAGACTGAATAATTGGCGCTGGAGGTCTTGTGCTTCTTTTGAATGAAGGTGACTTGCCCTCCAGTTGCATTACTTGCATATATGCAGTTTGTCAAAATTATTCCAATCACAATTAAATGGTACTGAATGGAATCCGTTATTATGTGAACTAGATGGTAAATAAGGCAATTAATGCACTGCTCTGTAAATTAACTTGTACATACACATTGATAACTTGATAAAGTTTCGCATTATATTGTCAATTTCTTAATTAGTTCAGAAACTGAGATTTGGTAACAATGCACCACATCCAAATAAGCCGCAAAACCCATCAAATAATTTCTTCGCTTTTAATTATCAATGCATTTAGCTAGAATTCAATGCAAATCCTATATGTTAACAGCAAGCTCGCAATTCAAAATAACCCGTGTATCATGTCCTGTATATGCGTGACCACAATCTAATCCGCCTTAGACAATCCTTTTCAGCTCAGGTGACTGAGTATTTCATTTAAAAATTTGTCTGGGTTTCTTTCTCAGGTAGAATGCAACTTAAAACTTAAAAGTCAGCTAAATAATTAGTAAATCTTAGTTTTTTTTTTTTTTTAAGTCTAACTGGAATTGCGTAATTTATAAACACAAAAATATCAACATAAAATAGAACTGTTGATAGCCACCACAATTGATTAATTGAAGACGGTGCAAGGTTTAGATTAATTGCCCAACGCCGCAACGTGCTAATTGTTCTGGAACTATTTTATTTCAAGCTTTCTAAAAAAAAAACAATTTTCACTATTAATTTGGACTTGATTTATTTCCATACCATGTTGTATCCTTTCCATAGAAGATTCATCGCTAAGAGAGAAGCAGGGATGGAAATGGAAGGGGCATTTTAGTACCAAATTTGAAAAATTAAATAGTCAGAATTAATGCATCATTTATATTTATATTATATAAAAAGGATAAATGGTAAGACTAATGATGATTTGTAACATTATGAATTCCGTAATCCATAAAAATTAATAATAATAAATTATTTGACCCAATTTTATGATGCCAAATTAATGAAAATAATTAGACAAATTTCATGGATAATAAATACAAGGGATTTGAGAAATTCGTGGAAAATACCAAATGGGCTAAAAAATCATTAAAAATTACCCAAAAATACAGTGGAGTATGATAAAAATTATGGTGCTTGAAGACTGACCTGAAGCCCTACAGAATTTCCAATTTTATGCAAAGATGCCCCATGTTTCGAGAAATTAAATAAAATAATTGGGAAAGGATTTTTGGAAAATTCTTGTCGTCTTCAGATTCTACATAATTTTGTGAGTCTACATACAAAATTTCATGCAAAAAATCAAATGGGAAGCACTCCAAACAAATTATTTACTTTCGACAACCATAGAAAATTAATGAACCTAATAAATGGACAAGTCCATTACCACGAAGAAACAGAGAAGAGATTGCATCCTTTACAAAACCTTCCCACCGGGTGGTGCTTTGGGCAACAGGAATTTTTCTTCAAGCAACATATTTTTTTTCTCAATGTCTAAATTACCCTTAATATCAATTAAGATTTGTTACCTAATTTATTCCTTCACCGTAGCGTGCCTCCCCTTAATCGCGTGCCTCTCTTCTCTTCTAGGTTTCCGCTTAAAAACTATTTTCTCCCTCCTTGAGACGTTTTACCACCGTTATTTTTATGAAATTGCAATTTTGAAAATCTCATGGAGGCACTTGTGCAGATGATCACAAATCTTGTGGTGATAAGGAATTCTGGTAACAATATTCTTATATTAAACTATTTTTTTCGTTACTTGTGTTTCGTTGTAGTTCCGAATGTGTGCTCTTCAACCATTAAGTGCCGAATTACAAAATAAACATAGAGTTAATATAGTATGAAAGAAAATCAATCTTTCTCGCCTAAAATCACATATTTGCATAAATTCTTATTGATTTATATAATAGTAATATTTACTGCTTTCATAAATTTTTCGCACCTCTTTCCTTTGCATGTTGTAAAGCCTGAAATTTTTCAAAAGAAAAAAAAAATAACCACAATTTGTCATCATAATCAATTGTCAGTATAAACATAGTGGTTACGAAAGCACCTTTTAGTGGTTACAAAAGCACCTCTCCAGTCCCAGAATAAAACCTTCAAGAGATTACAAAAGCACCTTTTAGTGGTTACGAAAAACAACCAAAAAATGGAGACCGATTAGATTTCTTTTGTTATGGATAACAAAAGCACAGCTGATAGTTAACTCTGACCCTTCTAGAACAACATCTAGTTAAGTAAAGAGTCAGAATTATACTAGAATAGTCCAAACAAATTGAACAAATTAATTAAATATAAATAAATTACAGAAAAAAACTATACCTGACAGTTGGAACCGGCAGCAAGAAGATTACCATTTGATCCACCAAAATTAAAGCTAAAAAACTCTTGTGAGGGACATGCTCTCAACATGGAGACCTGAATTTAAAATACCATCGAAACCTGTGTAAGAAAGCGATCAATTTCAGTATACTACCAAGAATAACAGAACTTGGCCAGAGCTCAGTTATAGCCCCCCACCCCACAGTCCCCACTCATATCCCACAACCTACAAACACAAAGAGAGAAAATAAAACACAGAGAGAGAGAGAGATGGATCAGATTAATCCCCACTTAAAACATCTAAGCTGTTCCAAAATGTGCAACTGAGACTCAAAGAATACTGCATTATCTCAAAAATCAAAATTAGCTGCCAGTAACTACTAGTTATTCAATCAAACAATATACAAGCCCAATAAACACAATTTAAGTAGGAAATATTAATCAAACAGTCATTGATACCATTCAGCTAGTATCTACCAACACTAGACCAACCCAAAACAATGACAAAACATGATATTGAAAAAAGAACCAAAAAGATTTGTCAGATAATTTATATTTTTTTATTGGAAACTTTTATTAGATGGAGATCAGTGATGAAGACCAGTTGCTTGCTTTCAAGTTTGGAACTCATGAAGCGTTGCTTACTGGTGTTCGAGCTTTTTATTCAAAAAGAGGATATGCCTTATCCATATTCCGCTCAGAACCAAACAAGCATGTGGATTTACGATGTGATAGAGGCGGGCAGTATCGAAATAGCCACAAGATTTCAGAGGAAGAAAGAAAAAAGCAGACAAACTCTCGTTTGATAAACTGTATGTTTCAGTTGCGTGGGAAAAAACAAGAGGATGGCATGTGGACAATTGAAATGAAGAAGAATGAACATAACCACGAACCTTCAGTTGATATCTCTGGTCGTCCCGCCTTCCGTCGGCTGACAGATGATGAAAGAAGAGATGTAGATCATATGTCTAACTCTGGAATTCCACCGAGGCAAATTCTTTCATCTATTCGCCAAAACAATCCAGAGACCAGGATTATCTCAAAAACAATCTACAATGAAAAGGCAAAAATTAGAAAGAATAATTTAGGCGGCAAAACACTTATTCAAGCACTATTTGAAGAGCTTGGACAAAAAAGGTTCAAGTTTAACATTTTACGAGATGAAATTGGTCATATAACACATTTGTTCTTTGCTAACCCAAGATCGGTCCAATTGACTAAGAGTTTTTCTATTGTATTTGTCATGGATTGCACCTACAAGACAAACAGATACAAAATGCCATTACTAGATATAGTTGGCATGTCAAGTTTCAATATATCATTTTTTTCTGCATTTTGCACTAAAGGAGCTACATAAACAATATGAGAAGGCAAAAAATGGTACCATGAATCCAATCTGTACAGGTCAATTCAAGGCTACCATGGGTATGCCGTGTGCACATAAGATGGAAAATTGGAGAATTGGTTCACTTTCTCTTCATCAAGCGCACCCACAATGGAGAATTGATACAAGAGAATTGCATGATTCTAATTCAAGTTCTAATCCTGCTCAACGAATAAAAAAGATAGTTGATAAGTTTTGTATGGAGTATCTCACATGGCCTCTTGAAAAACAAACATGGGCTGAAGATATAATTCAACAGATGACTAACCAATCTGATGTGCTCTTTGAACCATCCATTCCATCCCGTGAAAATAGATTTCAAGCTGCAAAAAAGAGAAAGGCAAAGAGCTCTACAAGACGAGATCCATCACAATTCGAAATTGTTGAAGCAAGATGGCAATGTAGTTCTTCAAATGGAGGTTCTCAACCTAACCAAATGCACCAAGTCACTGGCACGTTCACTACAGATTTTGAAGATCCTACAACAATATCAGATGATGGTGGAATTAATTGGATTGACTTAAATATGTAATTTTCAAATTTATATCAAGGTAAATTTTTTCTAGTGAGAGTGACGATCATTTTTGGAATTTCAGTTGATGGCTTATAATATTAGTAACATTGTCGTGGATGGATTTTTTTTAATATTAGTATCATTTTGTCTACTTTTTTAATATTAGTATCATTTTGTCTACTTTTCCAGTAATTAGGAGGGAATTTTTTATATCTCAAAAAAAATACAAAATCCATGAATATTGATAACGAGCCCAACTCCCATGATTTCTTCAATCTGGTAAACAATCAGATCCAAGATGCAAGTTCAAATCAAATTCACCCACAATCTAGACCTCTAGAGTCTAGAATAAAAAAGAAGTTTAGTTACCTGAATGTCTTTGATGAGAAATCGAAGAGGAGTCCTGCATTTAGTCCAATTTAAAGGAGTGTAGCTGAGAAGTTGTAGCGCCTGAACATCATAATCACTACCTGTCCAGCCACAAGAGCTGAAAATGCACATGAAATGGAAAAATTCATGCATATTACTTCAAATGAAAATGCACATGAAATGAAAAAAATCATGCATATTACTTCAATAAGAACGCATAGTTTCCAGTCAAAGTCATTCCTAGTAAACTATTCTTGCCAATGTATTATTCAATTGAACATCATAATTAGCTAAAAATTAGTACAACTAATAAACAATGTTACCGAGCATATGCTAATTAAACCATACCTCGTTTTATTGCCTGGATCGATGCTTGCTATAGAGATCGGAACCTTGACACAGATCAAACGAGCTCAAAAAAGAGAAGAACCAACTTGGAGAACCTCGGCTTAGATCTGTCCCTCCGCAAGTTCGAGAAATCAAGGCGGTACAGGAGATCTCTGATTGAGAAAAGGGATGGAGGGAGGAAAGGTTTAGGTGGAGCAGATAGATCGTTGAGAAAGGAGATAACAGATATTAGGGGCGGAGCCAGACTTTTAGAACAAGGGGGAAAAGGACATTCATGTTAGAATTTTTATATTTTTGAGGGGGACAAATTGAATGAATTAAACTCAATAGCATGTAATTTTTGTACTTTTAAGGGGTCATTTTGAAAATACAGGGGGGACAATGCCCAGTTTTGCTAACATGTAGCTCCGCCCCTGACAGATAAGGGAGGAGAGGTGGAACAAGACTACAAGAGTGAAGAGATGAGGGACCGATGTTACTGTTGAGTAGAGATGGGAGAAGAGACTGACTTGTTTAGTTTAGTCGGAAAAATCGGAGAAATCGCTATTAATTTCTTAGAGGGGTAATTTAGACATTTAGCAAAAAGATATTGTTGCCCGAAGTAAAAATTATGCTGTCCGAAGCACCGCCCCTTCCCACCGTAAAAGAAAGGACGAAAGACAATAGAAAAAAAAATGTCGCTGAAGAATGGAGATGCATTTTCTTTACAAGCCGACCCTTTCTTCGAAGAGAGAGTATGGGTGCACCTAGAACACAGAAACTAAGTGGAAAGGAAATTGTCGAACTCACTAACAAAGGCTCGGTTCATGCAGTGCCGAGAGCAGTCAAAATAAAGAAAGAATGGAGAGGAGATCTCTAACAGAAGTTTGTTGGAGTGAGTTCGTTACGCTGAACCGCCGGGCTTTGGCGAGATTTCCGACCAATCAGAGGGAGGGAACTTGATTATAAATAGAGGAGTTCGAGAAGAGAGAAGGCACCTCTCTTGGCCAGCCTCAGATTCACTCTCACACACACACACACACTCCAGTAAAAGAGATAGATAGGTTTTAGCATTTCTACAAATAGTTCATAAGCATTGTAGAAGGAGAGGAATTAGGCGAAATCTGAGCTATTCGAGCAATTGTAATCAACAGAAAGGCAAGAGGTAGGTGTAATTCGAAAGTTTGTAACTGAGATTCGGAGATTTTTGAAATGAAAATTGAATTCTTGTGTTGAAGTTTTGATTTAGTTCTTTTCTGTGATTTTGATCCAGTAGCATGTCTTTCAATTAGAGTTTGTTCTATCTTGGATGTTTCTTGTTCCTTACTGATTCTTGTCTTGATTTAAGTAGGAACGGGGGTATCATTTGGGCAGCCATCGGAGAGAGCGAAATGTGAGGCGATCGTGAGGCGATCGTGAGAAGAACTTTCCCAATTCAATTTCTTTCAATTTCTCGATCAAAAAACCACAAATTTCCTATTTCCCTAGTTCGAAAAAACACAAATTTACCTTTCTCTCTACAATTTCTGATCTAAACCTGGTGTATTGCTCCCTATTTGCTTCTCTCTCTGATCGAGTGGGACATCAATGGCGCTAGCCCACTCTCAGAGCTCTGTGACATCAGCAATGGCGATCAATTCTGTGGGGGCCACTAATTCTAGATCTTATGTGACGAAGACTACACCTACGCAATACTGGAAGCAAACTACAACAACTTCGGGGGAGACACAACCAGATCGCAGATCGATCGTTATAGACAAAATTGCAAAGTTGAGAGCACAGTCGACCCCGAAGTCTCCAGTCTGTTTCAGATGCACCGAAAAGGGACACGTCGCTACGAAGTGTATCAATCCAGAAATTTGCTTCATTTGTAATCGCTTAGGTCACAAATCCCTACAATGCAGATCTAGAACCGCGCCGCCTCCTCTAAACCCTAAATCTCATACTCAACAACCTCGTCAACAAAAACCTGTGCAAGATCAACTCGCCATGGCGATGAACGCGCTTGGCCCTAGCTTTCACACTAGTCAGGCAGTGATTGGGCTAGAGAAAGCTTTTGAGAGAAGCTTTGTCTACATTGATGAGCTTCGATGGGGACCAAATCGTGTGCAACAAGCGCTGATGAAACTTCGTGCATACAATTGGACTGTCAGGCCTTATGAAGACTGGAAGTACCTCATTGAAGCACCTCCGGACTGGCTTCAATCAGCGTTAGCCAGGCAAAAAAAAAAGCTGGAGAACCAAGATGTGCGTATCTATCCATGGGATCCGGCCATTGATGCTGGCATTCAATTGATCTCTATCTGGGTGAGAATTTATAACTTTCCCATAAAACTCTGGCATTTTACTGAATTTCAACATCTGTTTGCTTACTGGGGGGGAGTGGTACTTGATTTAGACCCACAAACTGCTCACCACCGTGACTTTAGGTTTGCTAGAGTTAGGATTGGAGTGTGTAACCCCCAACATACACCTGTCACAGCTTGGATTCCATATACTAATCAATGGGGTGAAACTGAGAGGTTTAACATAGAGTTTGAGGTGGAAAATAGATATGGTGAAGGAGGTAATAGAAGGGGTCACTACAAGAATTTTGAATATTCCCGTGGATCAAATTTTTATTGCCGTGGATTGTTAAAATATCCACGGGAATAATATAGCAAAGACGAGACACATGAAGTTTCCTCGGGAATCCTTTATGCATTTCCTCGGGAAAAGAATTGAAATCGGAAAGAATTTAACCCGTCGAATTTCCCAGAAAGAATTTAACCCGTCAATATTTGGACGGAAAAAAATATGCTCAAATTCACAACCGCCGTTTAATCTTTTTTTTTTCGATAATTTCATTCTCTCATCGCATCACTCAGGTCTTCAATTGAAGAACAAAATATGCACCGGTTCATCCAGATACAATTTTTTTTTTTCATTTACATCTCTTGATTTAATTTTAATTGAATAACTGTGCAAAAGAATAGGTTCTTGGGTTTGTTCGCACAACATATTTAAAAAAAAAAGGAAGAGCGGAGGTTATTAGGTAGTCCGTAGTGGGCGGTTATTTTTTAAAATTATTTTTTGACAGTTATTTTTTGAATTGGTGAAAGAAAAAATTTTCCTAACAACTTTTGCTGGCACTTTTGGCCATATTTGGTAAGTTAAGAATTTTTAACTAATTAAATCATCCAAAATTAAGTTGTGTTTGATAAAAAAGTTAAAAATTTGTAAAAATTAAAAGTAATATTTTTATTAATACATAATACTTTTATTGTAAAAAGACTAAAATGCCCACATCTGAAATGAAAATATGAAAAAAAAATAATTATATAAAAGTGGTGCTGCAATCAAGCGATTAAACAAAGAACCAAAATTCAATTATATAATATGAAAAGAAAAAGGATGGTTACGGCTAAGAGATGGTTCTGAATTTAAATGGAATGATATTTTATTTATGAGCGGTTATAATTTTATATGGAACAATATTTTATTCATGAGCGGTTTTCTATTGTCATTAAACACATCTCTATATTTATTTTTATTCAGCAATATTTGGAGAGACGCAATGTTTCGAGGGACGCAAGTAATAAAAAGGACAAAATAGAAAATTGTGATGGTTTCTTAACTTAAGCTGTCTAATTATAGTCCTAATTTAAGATGCCATGTCATCATTTTTTTTCTTAAGACTGAATCCTAATAAGCATTTAAGTAGCTTTACTCATCTAAAATCTAAAATCTAAATAAAGATGTGTGGATGTCAGTCCCTATTTTAGTCAGTATTAGTGCGACACGCCATCAAAATATTTGATTTTTTTGTTCCGGCTTAATATGGTCCGTTCTTTTAAATGTATGTTAATTTTTTATGTGTTATTTATTGTGTTGTAATGTGTGTTGCTTAAAGTTGTGTTTCTTTTATGTTGCATTATTGAAATCTATTTTGATCATACTGCGTCATTTTTGTAAAATAATTTATTTCAACCTCTCTCTCTTAGTTGCCTTTGCCTCTGTGAGAAATGATGATATACATATTTGGACCGTTGATGAAATTATATGGAAAAATTATGGACGAGATTATAAAACTTGTCTGGACCGTGTACCGTGTGGAACCAAGCACCTCTCTGACCAAACCACACGATGACACGAACCAAGCACCTCTTCTTCTCTTCGACCAAATCGCATGCTTCGACCTCGATCTCGCGCTAATGGCGACATCTCTTCCTCCTCTTTCTCGCTCCCATTTCTAAGATCCTCTCCCTTTCTCCCATCTCTTTCTCCGATCTCTTCCGCCACTGTCGCACCTCTTTTTGTCCTCAAGCTCTCTCTCAACCAAGCAATCAGCTTAGTCGAACTTCGATCCAGACTCCGAGGTTACTTCTGACATCTGAGAAGCGCGATTGCTCACTGGAACGCCACCAATCCGAAGGCAAGGTATTCCGTATCCACCTCTCTCACTCTCACTCTGACTCTCAATTTGAATTGATTGGTTACATTTCTTTTCCTTTAGGCGTTGGTGAGAGTGTGGAGGAATGGAGACCGAGATGTTTTAGTTTGTAATTTGTATAATCTGTAAGGAAATGAATGGTTGTTTGCTTAGAAATTTGTACAAAGAAGTGGAGTGTCAGACATAGGTATGAAGTTTAATTCGTCCACATGGATAGTCCACGTGGATAAACCATGGATGAATGCTGGATTGTAATTGGTTAGTAGATGGGCTGGACATGGACATAATATTAGTAGTTATTGTGGACGCGGTTTGGTCATGGACATTAATTCTCTATTATTGGACGGGACTGGACATGGATTGGAGTCCATCCACTAGCAGCCCTAGTTGAAACTCAGTTTTCGTTCGTAAAACTGGGCTGGTTTCTTGTGGAGTGCGGCCCAGTGACCAAGAAAGTTACGTGTCAAGAGCTTATGCTGCCACCTGGCAGTTCGATCATTTAACGGACACCAATTAAGCAAATGGCCACTCGCATCCTTTCCTTTCTCGGTGTCTTTTAATTACATTTGGCGCCTCTTCTCTCTCTCCTCTCTCTCTCTCTCTCTTTCTCTCTCACACGCACACACCCACCAGTGTTTAAACTGCTTGACGAAATGCCGCAGTGGACAAGGATGCACTGCTACTGTTCATTAATATGCGCTTTTCTATGGCTTTTGACGAGATGTCTTTCTCAGGCCAATGCTCCCTCACCAGGTAACAGTTCATTTCACACGGGCTCTTTGCTTGCATATTTGAAATAATCATTTAAATACCGAGTTGTTAGCAATGTTTACTGAAATCGTTGTATGTCCAACACGGTTTTTGCCGGTATGACATCTCTTTATGGTATTTTAAATTAATCTGTAAACTCTGTTTGGATTTTGAGGGGCAGATTTATCCATCTGGTTGTATAGCTTCATGGGTTGGTGACAGCATGACGTTGGCTGGGACAAAAGCCTCCATATTAATACTTCCAAGTGATGGCTTTGGAAATAAGCTGGCAAGAGGAACCCTAGGATTCAATGACCAGTACTTCAACTTGTCTACATCTTATGAGAATGGGTCAAGTGTGATTCTAGCTGATTTCAAATATCAGGGATGGAATGAGGAGGGGTACATTCGTCTCGACTTTATGCTTACAGTTTCTGGTAGTTTTCTGGTGCATGTGCTTGGTGATAAGATGGAACTGAGAAATTCGCCATTGCCATTGGTAATAAAACCAGGTTAATAAATTGAAGCATACTCGGATTACCTTTTTTTTTTTTTTTACAACTACATATTTATGGTTGATTCAATTATTGACTTGAGAACAGTTAATCCTTGTTAATGGGATTTTCATGAAAGAAGGCCCTAGTTATCTGTTTACAAATAGCTCAAAATTATTCGTGATATTTTGAATTTTGCACTAAGCATCAGTGTATAACCACATTTTTTGCATTGTGTGATTGACAATTTTAGGCCAGAATTTTGTAATTATCTTTCCTCTGCTAAGCAGAAACTGGAACAGATAGATATGATCAAATTAACATTAAAAATTAGATTTCTAGTAAGCATGAACCTAAATAGATAGATTTGATCAAGTAATCATCAAATATTTGGTACAATTTAGCCAGTTATTTGTGAAGTAGTTTTGATTCTGTTTTTGAAATCACTGGGTAGTTAGGTGTTATTCGCAACGTATTTAAATACTGTTGGGTCTTACTCTCTCATTGGAGAAATCTAAGGTCCTTCCTGTAATATTTTAAGATGTTGATTGCAAATTTTATCCAATGTTGGTACATGAATTTGGCTGATTTGAATCGACTGATGCAATATTAGACTAGTTAGAGGCTGATTTATTTCGAGAACCTCAATCAAGGATCATATTACATTTATCTTTTTTTATTTTGAATTCTTTCAGGGCCTTTTGATATAGGGAAGAGCATAGGGAAATGGAGGCATGGCACAAACAATATTCGAATTTTCTCCAAGTTGGAACTGTTAATTTTCCAGAAGGATATTTTTGGGAATTCTGTGCCTGGTATGCATCCATTTGACGCTCGGGTAGTTAAGAAAAGCTCAAACCTCTCAGCACCAATACCAGATCTGAAATTTCAGGAGGTGACTGAGGGAACCCAGTTGCTTTCCTTCACCGTGTCAGAACAAGGAGATTTTTTCCTCACGGTTTTTGATGCAGGACTGAATTTCACTTTATCACATTTGGTTTATGAATACAAAGTTTTCATAGGTATGTATATGCTTGGTTGTCAGTACTATGCTACAGATGTGATTGCTTTTGTCATTTATTTTTTATTACTGAATCAGCAAATTAATACCTATGCTGCTTGAGTCCAATAATGATATCTAACAGTAGGCTAGCAATAATGATTTTCCAATATGATATAGGCTATTGTGATGGATCAAAAAGCTTTGCTAATGGGTCAGGGTTAGCCTCATCAGTTGCTGGTAGGATGTCATCTTTCATGGTGTTTCTGACAGACCAATTCAACAACCCTTCTCCAATCAAGGCAGAAATGCTCCATGTTCAACTCATCTCTAGTAGTGGTGGCACTGCTATCCATCCAATTGTGTTCCCTTTGCGAAATCTAAGTGGTAATTAGCTTCTTTTATATTCAAAGGCGTTCATTAAAATTTTTGAGACAACATAGGGGTTATCTTAAAAAGTGCCAACTGTTCTTTCCAGCTGGAGCTCCACCTCCTGCAGAGGGATACTTTGCAAAATCCCCAGAGAGATTTCAGCACAGAATTTCAGGGAGTCGTGATCAAACAGTGAGTTTCTTTCTTTATCAAGGTTTACTTATCTTTGGGTCCGTCTTTTTCATGAAATTGTTATGTAGGTAAATAGAAGTGGCTCATGTTGCGCTGATTTGTATCATTGCATGCATACTCCTGTTTGGGAACATGGTAACATTGCACTAAAGATACCATGTGAATTGTTAACAATCAGTAATTTTTATAGTAGTAAAAAATGAAAAATTAGAAACTGGGATATGTCCACTTTAGTTGCTACCTTTCATAGATTCTATATTGCAGGCAGTATACTTCTATTCAAGAAAATGTAATCATGGTTCTCTTCTAGATATTAGGAAATCCTGCAACTTGGGCAAGTGATTTCAATGTTGCATATATCCCCCAAAAATTTGGAGAATATGAAATATTGATTTTTTGTGGAAACGTGCCCATCAACCATGGAAAACCTTACCAAATGAGAGTTTCTCCAGGTGAGTTATTAATGTTTACTTCTTTTCTATGTTTTTTAGTAATACTTTGCTGTCAAAACTCAAAACTGAGAGCTCGCTCACTTAAAAAAAAATAAATAGAATGGATTGATCAGGACTAGTAATCTGTTAATCCTTTTATTTTTCTTATTTTCTTTATTTTTTGGATGAGTAGTGACTTAATTTTCGATTGTCAAAATGTTGCTTAGTAATGATAAGATTAATTAGTAGTTTGGTAACTCTTGAAGAAATGGGAAAGTGAGGGTCCGCTTTTCCTTGGACATGCACAAAACTTTTGAAACGATTAAGAAAAAGGAAAAAAAAAAAAAAAAAAGAGCAGAAAGGTAATTTTATGAATCCTATAAATGTATTTCTTACTCAATACTGAACTATTTTTGTCTTTTTAGGTTTTCTTAATATAGAAAAGTCTAGTGTAATAAAATTTGAGGCCCATGTGAAGATATCGAAAATATCTGAAGTAGTTGTACAGCTACTTGACAAATCTAAGAATCCAATTATTTCAACTGGGGCAAAGTTGAGCTTGCAAATTGGAGCAAAAAATGATTCAACGTTCACAACATATCCCTTTGCTGAAATAGAAGATGGAGTATATCATGGCTACTATATTGTGAGAGAAGTTGGTTTTTACAATGTATGTGTTTTGCTAGATGATAAAGCTCTGTCTCCTTGTCCCTTTGAAGTTCAAGTTCATGAAGGTAACACACTTTTGCATACCTGCAAGTCATTTATTCCTGCAATTACAAAACACAAGTATGAGAAGAATAATAATGATTTGAATAATACTTTTGAAATATTATTTTTATTTAAAATATGCATAGTACGAGGTACATTTTATCTGCATCTATCCTGATGGTCATTCTCTATGCTTCTATAAAAAACTGAACCTGCATTTGTCAACTTGAATTTTTTTCAATATTTTGAAACTATATTCTATATTTGTAAAATTTCATTGGCACAATTTACTGTGCTTATTCCGATGGATGCTTTCGTAGTTCTGCAAAACTTTCAGACTTTCCATGACTTGTATTTTGAATTTATTATTTTCATCATTTATTTGTACAACCTTGTCGGCACCATTGTTTTTACTTTGAAAATATAATACTAAAAGCACAAATTTTAGCAATATAGTTCATTTTTAATAATGAGTGCGAAAGATGATCAACATTTTTTGCAGAAAAATATTTTTCTGTGGCCTATGATGATACCGTTTCTGTGTGGGAGGATGAATCGTTTGCTTTTGATGTTTTATCCAACGATTATATTGCAGGAGGAATAGTTAACATTACTGCATCAATTGTAAGTGCTTATTCCTGAACCCACCATCATTTCCCAACTTTGCCTTCATACACACACAGACACAGAAAAGCAAACTATATCAAGTCAATTGAACCTTTGATTCTCACATCTTTATTTGCTTTGCAGCCTATCCATGGCTCTTTGTTACGTTATGGAGAGTTATTTCGGTATACTCCATACAAGGGGTATTTTGGTGATGACTCTTTTAACTACACAATTTTTGACAATAATAACAACACTGCCACTGGGAATGTATTTGTCTCTGTCCGTTGCAAGCCTCCTCAATTTTCTTCACTACCAACTCAATTAAATGTAACTGAAGAAATGCTCAGCCCCAAATTCAGGCAAGTTATCTGACTATAACTCAAATTAACATAATAAACACTGATTATACTGCTTAAACACAGTCCCAACGTGTATGTTGAAACTCTTGCTTTATGGTTAGGTTCTTTTGTAGATATTCTGTAAAATGAAAAGAAAGAGTTTAGAATTTTTTTTTTTTTTTTTTTTTGTTAATTTTACAGTGAATTCGGGAGAATTGAAATGACGTATTCAGATATGCATGGAAATATCTCAGTTACAATAAGAGCTCACTCTGGCACAATATTTCTAGCACCGATTTCGATGCATTTTCTTCAACCCACAGGAAGTACAATTGCTATCAGTCGGGGTGCTAACACCACAAAGGAGTTGGCCATAGCTGGCCAAGTAGAGATGATCAATTTTGCTCTACAATCAATCCAGTACCTCGGGTACTCTTTATGTGGAGTGGTGATTTAGTATTATTATTTAATAAATTTGACATGCGGGCTACACGTTATATATGATACTTAGCTTAATATCGAATAATTATTCTGAGTTTACAACTTTTCTTTCGAGATTATCCTATTTCATCTGGAAATATTTTTTGATGAAGCACAAAACTTCATCTTCAAATTAGTATACCCTTTTTTTAATTTAAATTAGGGAAATACTTGAGATATTGGAGCTAATTTCAGGGAATATATTCTGTAATAGCAAATACAAAAAGTTTTTCTTTGTTTACTTATATGAGGTTAGTTCTAATTTATCAACTTTTCTCCATTATTTCAATTTTGGCCAGAAATGAAAATTTCTATGGAAATGACAAGATAATCCTTTATGCGATGAACAATAATGGCATGCGAGAAGCTCATTTCTCAGTTTCTGTTGAGCCTATTAATGATCCTCCATTTGTAAATGCACCCAATACCATATTCATTGGAGGGAAGGAATCTGCTGAGGGACTTCAAATTTTCGACAAGAACATAGACACCTTTGAGTTTTCTATTCATGACCCAGATATTTTTCACTTTCCAGGTACCTATCACAGCAGCTAGGTCAGCTAGGATCATATCTATCCTTTGAAATTGCAAAATGTGGTCTCTGTGCCATCAAACATTGTCAAATCATCTTTTCCATGCAACTCATCCCAATATCCATTCAAAATAATAAATTTTTCATTTTTCTGTTGTACATTCTTGCATTATGTATTGAAATCAATTACAATTGAAAAAAGCAGCAACTTCAGTGAGATTGCTAAATAAGAAACTCTGTTAATTTAGAAATTAGTTTCATATTGCTTGCTTTATGTCATATCAGAAATTGCAAGTCGTTTTCAGTTGGGAAGCACATGCTCTAAGCTATATAAATCTTGTTTATAGAAGAAAGAAAATTACAGGAGTTATAATAGTATAGAGACAAAATTTTTGGTTAGAAGATACCAGTCGTACTGTGCAAACTCCAGGGATAATATATGTGTAAACTACAGTTTATTTGAACCTAAAATGTTGTAATGACTGATAATATAGCATTTTACTGCTTCAGGGAACAATTCTGAATTTCTGCTAATGCTCTCCTTGGAAATAGACGAGGGAGAACTGTTGACAACTCTACCTGTTAGCCTTATTGGTTCAGCTGAGTTCAAATCACAAAACCGAAAGGTGTGGCAATTGCTTCAGACCTTTGTAACTATTTCTAATCATTTTGTACTCAAAGGAAAAGGAATTAGGTTTCGAGGAACCCATCTTGAGTTGAACAATGCATTGCAGCAACTATTTTACAAGGTAATATCTACTCATGAATGAAAATTTCATAGAATGAACCTTTTAAAAATTTTAAAAAATATTCTGATATATTGTAATTTTTTAATTGAAAGCTATACAGGAAAAAAAAATAATAATTTTTAACTGTTCTTTACTGTGGTCAAAAGTGAAACAGAAAACCAGAAAATGTCCTTTAACTGATCAGTTTTGCTCACTCTATTCTCTCACATGCAGGGCCCAAATCAGAAAGCAGTTTTAACACTAACCGTAAATGACTTGGGAAATTACGGGTGCTACCCTGATTGTGTCAAAATGCGATCAGCGCCTCTCTCAACTCAGGTTTTAATTCATCTCAACAAAAGGAGGCCAACTAGTTCACCACGAAGTTTTTGTAAGAGCATACATATATCTACCCTATCTGGTGACCCTTCTTTAGATTTCATACTTTAATAGATTATGAAGCACTGTATTGTGACATCGTGCTCATGTGGTTATTCCTGGTTTGGATTTATTTTGGATTCATGTGGTTTGGTGTATTTCTGAAAAGTAATTTGATCAAGTTTGGAGTGTGATAATGATTTCTCTGCATCAATTAGTTGATCTTGAGGCCAGCTCATTTTGTGTTGAACTCAAATGTCCATCAGTCATATTCTGATTTTACTAGCTTTAGATGGATCTGGTTTTTCTATATAGAGATTCGTTAACCTATCTTTCTTGTAGTAATTCTACACTTGATTCGTTACAGTAATAATATGCGTCATCACTGTTGAGATACTGATAATGATTGTGCTTGGGGGAGTGCTTTTGTTTTTCATGTGCCGGTGCATGAACGATCTTTATGGCACGAGAAAAGATTCCGATGGAAGTGGGACATCACGTCCATTAAATGGAAATTTAATGCCACAAAAGGTAGGGCTCCATTTTTCTTATTATTCCAATCAAGAGATGTATCGACTCCTTGTTATACTGACTGGTAGACACCGACAAAGGAACCGGCTGGTACAGGTCCTTTTTTTTTTCTTGCTTCAATTATGTTGCCTCACAACTTACTACTGTTTTTTACATTTGTGCAGATTGATACTTATCCAGTCCAGCACAGGACACACTCGCTTGCAAGGTCCTCCCAAGTTCGACAGAGGTAGATAATAAATATGGAAATGAAACAAATTATGGATGAAACTGTATTTCAGAAGCATGCTCGCTCATACAATAGTTCATGTTACAGGTCACGTAGAAGATTTGATGAAGAACCCAGCATGGTTGAACTTCAACCCATCTCATCATCACCTCATTCTATTATTCTGAATGATACCTGACTGTGCAATGTATATAGCAAAGGAGTGTAGTTAGATCTAATACAACTATATCATTACCGTTACCATGCTTTGGTCAATTTTTTTACGCAAATCATGATTTATGCATAGAAAAAGACATTATATATCTGGTGTTGCAATGTTGCCTGATAAGATGACTCTTAATATCAACCAAAAGGGACAATAAAGAAAAAAACATAGTTACAGTAAGTTTAAACAAAAAATAGCTTGTCATCACCAACCGCAAAGAGATAAATCCTTGTCCATTTTCCTATCATCTTCAGTCTCTCAAAAATTCAATAGTAAGATGAAACCTAACCAAGTGCATCAAACCTACAACTCAACCAGATAATTAATGGTTGCCAAGGACATCCTTCCAAAACAGATCAGTATTGAAAGCAGAAACCACATAGAAGGAAACTGAAGTTTTCAAATTGAGTTGCCCAGTGCAAAACACTTATTATAAGACGTGGTTTCTCTCAGCACGTCACTTTATAAAAGAAAACATTCAGGACTACTTCTCTACCAACACACAACTAATAACTAAATTGGTGAACTCAATAAGATGGAGAAGAAGCTCCTGCTGTGCCAGCTTCTGCAGTTGGAGTTGTGGTAGGAGAAGGAGGTACATAGATTTTCGCTCTACGAACAATTTCAGCCACAACCCAGTGTTTTCTCTTGCTCAGTGGCCTTGATGGATCAATTTTGACCTGAAGAAAAAGAAAAGTGGCATATCCCTTTAATGAAGTAAATATTAAATAAAAGTTTTGATGCAGGAAAAGACCTATTTTTCACTGTCCTTATAGAATAGCCCCCCGAGGTCCCTGCTGTTTCAATTATTTGCAAAGAATTGCTATACTAAACCTAATTGACATCATTCAGTTTCAACTTGAGGTGCCAACTGGACAGGACAACCAACCTAGATTAGAGAAAAAAACCATCGTCCTTTTGTCCTCCACACTCAATTCTGACTTTACCATAAAAAAAAAATTCAGAGCACATAACATTTTTGTGGATTCACGTATTTTATTGTCTAAGCTTAGATACACATGGCCCGCTCCAAAAATTAAAGAAAAAAAAATAGCAGTTTGGTGAACTAAAAAAATTCCTAAAAAAGATATTTTGAGTTTCTTCTAATAAATAAATGCTGTATATTTCCAGAAAAAAATCATATTGTTGGAGCTCACTGTATTTGTTAGCTTACCTTTACAAAACCTTTTCAAGGTTATTTGAGAAATTCCTGGAATTCCCAGAACTGATCAAAGTGAAAGGACCAATTTGTGAAATCAGGGAAATGCAGTGAGCGAAGTGAGACTTGGTGACAGTTGCAAAAAGACTGGTACTTTTTTTTTTTTTTTTTTGCATAAGAAAAGAGAAGAGAAGAGAAGAAGAGAAAGGAGGAGGTAGGAAACGTTACCTGATCGCCGATGTTGCAAAGGTTGTTCTCGTCGTGGGCCATGAACTTGGAGGTGCGCTTGACGTAGCGGTTGTAGAGCTTGTTGTGGAAGAGCCGATCCACCGCCACCACCACCGACTTGTGCATCTTGTTCGACACCACTATCCCTACCACGCCCTTCATCGATTCTCTTCCAAATTCCAATAGAGAGAGAGAGAGAGGGGTTTATCGAAAGAAAGGGTTTCCTTCGGCCGTCTCCATTTCTTCAACTAATTTTGTGTTGATTTATTTTCACAAGACGGGGACGGGGGATCCGGGACAAAACTAATCCAACGGCTTAGAGAGCCTTAGAGGGGATGAGGAAATAAAAGACAAAGAAACAATCTAGTATTCACTATTCACACTAGTTATGATTTTATTCTAACAAGTAACAACAGTAGCCACCGTACGCTACGTTATTAATTCATATTCTGCTATTAATCCTCATAAAATAAAATTATTATAATTATTATTATTATTATTATTATTATATTCTGCTAATAAATTGCAAAAATTAGGAATTTTTATTTCTCTGTTTACATATCTGATGGTTATCACAATTACGAATATGTAACCATTTTCATTTATTTTTGTACATTTCTGTGCTCTTTATATCTTATTAAATCCTAAATACTAAAAGTATTACCATGATGTCTTGACGAAGATATTTGAGGCAATGATTTTTGTACATTTCTGTTGCTCTTTATATCTTTTTCATGAGCTTGCGTGTCAATTCACTTGTGTACATCTCAGCTGCTTTTTGTCTGCTTTGCAGGTAGAGTTTGGCGAAGTTAGGATTTCGTGTCAGCAGGTCCGTAATTTTTTTTTTGCTGGAAACATAAGTCTGATATAACGTCTAATATAAACATAGTATAATAACAATTTTTAAATAAGTAACTCTAAAATAATGTAACATAAAAATTCATGAGAAATCAAATATATATTATAATAACAACATAAAATCTAAAATAATATATCCAATATACAAAACAATAATTTAAAAGTCGAGACAATAAAAAAATACAACAATTTGCTATGAATTTTTATTTTCTCATAATTTTGCATAATAGGTTCATTAATCATTAGAAATCTTATTGAACACTTCTTTTTCTTTATTATAAATATATAAAGATGGGATGCGTACTGAGGAGTTCAGCCACTATTCAAGTCATAGTATTTCAAATTTTTCGTGTCACTCGAAAATTTTTTGACAAGTGTTTATAATTTTTTATTCATGTTTTTATATAATATCCGAATAGTATTTTTAATCTTCTGCGATAACTTTTGTTTATTATGTCCTAAAGTTTATGAAATATTAAATAGACGAATCATGCAATGCGCTAGATTAACGCTAGTGTATATATATGCTACAAATAATCATTCATCCAAACATATTTTTTTTTATTCTAAGTTTTGTCTTAATAAGATTCATTGCGAAAGAAGAAAAAAGACGATTCATCAGGCACAAATGCTACTTGGGTCCTATGTAATTTTTTTAGAAGTCGTTATGCAATTCAAATCAAATACGACATGTTCAGTTGGATCCTTCAAATTTTTGAGATGAATCCATAACTTCTTGTATATATATTTTTTTTACAGAAATGTGTAATGTCTAAGTAAATTTTTTTTTTGAGGGACCCACCAAAATGCATATAGCTTCGCCTCCGGTTTTGATATTACACAGACAACCTCGCTTAGCGTACAGTGAGTTCAGCTCTAGTTTTTATTTATTTTATTTTTAATTTGACAGTAGTAAGACAAAAAGAGTAATTAATCCATTTTGAATTTTCTCTTCATCTTAATGGTCAAAGCGATTACTACTTCTGTTTAACTGAGCATTAGTAACAAAAGGCAGAACGATTAGTGAACGCTAATAGCCGAAGATTGATTCTAGCAACATGATTGTATCAAACATAAGAAATCATGTCTCATAACTGTATGTAGATACAAAATCATATAAAACATTATACTGACATATCATCCTCAGTATGTACTGATGACCTAAGCTCATTTTCCCAAAGTACATTACAACTTATTTCCAGGCAAATGAAGGCGTAATGCATTGTAACTTTATTCGCTGACAAAGAACATCAACTCAGGTCAAAATTGATATTAGTAATACAATTTGTTATATCAGAAGATGGGAAAAATAAATTCCTGGATCTAATTGTCATTTTATTTACTGACCAAAGAACATTAACTTAGTAAAAACTGATTATATCAAAATTTATAGAAAAGAGGTCACCACACCCCTTCTAATCCAAGAAATCCTTTAGGGTGGGGAGAACATCTACCCACGGAGGTTCTATTTTTTGGCAGTGGAGACGCTTTTATGAGTTTTTCAAATGCTTAGCGAACACGTTCCATTCAGCCTATGAGCCTTTGAATAAGCTTCCCGGAACCTGCCAGTCAGCAACCAAAAAAGAAAAGAAACCATTAAAATGAACTCAGATATTTCACAGATCTGGTATAAAGACTGTACTCCGACCATTTTCTTATTTAATAACTACAAATCCTAACATTCCACTTTGTATTAATCAGTAGCCATTGTAGTAGCCACCATCTTAAATAACTGAGAACTTAAGAAAACCAAGCTTTATATGCAAACACAAAAAAGAAAAGTCATTTTTAACCATATTGTACTTTAAAAGTTTTACACTTTGAAATTTGGAATATTCAGATAACATTCAACACTTCTCAAATTAGCAACTATCCCAGCAAAGGTCGAGAAATTTGCATGCAATATTCAACCAATACTTACAGCAGTAAAGTTAATTTGTCAGTTTTTCCCCTAACAATAATGGTTCTTTTTCCTTAAGCCAAAATTCAAATTAAAAAGTTCCAGATGAAGGATTCGAAGTTCCTTGAATTTCCTCTTTTCCTTTTTCATGATCAATCTACTATTTAAATAGTAGGCTATTATATGCAAACAAACCCCAACGGTTCAATGTTTCAAGGTATTATTCAAAAGTACGATAAACTACTGGATGGGGCTACTATATTTTTCCTAAAGAAGGATAAGGAAAAATATAATGATAATAACATCTTACTTTGACATGATGAGGCATGATCTTTACATCATAAGGCGGGTGGAGCCATGACTCAGGTGGGTATGCCAAGAAATTCTCTGGCTTGCTTGTGTATACGTCAGCATGTTGATGGATATGGTATGCAAATGAAGATTCTTTGCCAGTGTCGGTTAAAAAGGTTGCACCAAAGGAACTGTTAAACAGGTCCCGCATGGCAGCTCTGCATTTCTGTCTCTCTAAATTGAGCTCATTTAAGAGGGATTTGTAAATTTGGCCTTTTTCTGTGCTAACTACTGTTGCATGTATCTTGCCAAGTAGCTCAAGGATTATATGTAGCTTTGCCTGTCAATAGAGTTTAAATACACTACACATCTTAGGAGCTTTTGGACATTCCAAAAAACATTTCGTATTTCACTGAGCTGACACGGTGGTTGGGTTATCTAACAAGAAAACTACAAGGATATTACATCATTATATATTGATTGCAGACCAACACACAAATTTTGCAAATTACATTTAGAATATCTGACTTTTGACCTTTTTTAGTTGCTTTATTCTAGCACCTCAATAATGGGTTTAGTATAATAGACTGATAGTATAGGCATATAACATTAAAAACTACCTAGTTTGCTCCTCCCAATACTGAGCTATTTTCCCACTAAGCTCCAACTAGACAAAAGAAGCAAATAAATTGTACTTCTGTTCCAGATCACATGATCTTATTGAAAACTGTTTATTGATGTTTACTCCACATGATGTCCAATGGGAAAAGAGAAACAATAAAACAGCAGAAACAGTATTACTTTTCCTCTTAGAACCTCAAAGCAAAAGAGGTTGCACAATTCATTGGTAAATTATCTCAAACGAATATCAATATTAAATCAGGAGCTAGGACAGTACCAATCCAAATGCTGGAAATTAAGTGTACCTGTTGGAACCGATAGGATTCGCTATTTTGGATCTTAATTTCATCCTGCACAGACATTGAAATTCTGTGAACAATTAAAGAATGATTTGGAAATAATGCGGAGATATGACATGGAACATACTTCTAGTTCGTGAATTATGGCAGCTGTTCGCCAGCCAGCTTTGGCAGGACCTCTTAGGTCACTGAATAAGTGGTCACCAAAGTATATCACCTGTTACATCAAAATAAGGTTATGAAAGCCAAGTTCATCTGCCAAGATAGATAGGTAATGTGAATTTTCTGGTGACAAAGAAAAAAGGACAACATCAGAGAGACACGAAGCAACAGAATTAAAATAAAGTATTACACCAGCCAATAGGTGTGCAATGTCCAAAGAAATTGCACTTATTCTGAGATATGGTGTACTACATTAAAAAAGAGCATTTAAAAGAATACACAAGAGAAATAGTATTGCTTCCCAGAGGTCAGGTCAGGCCAGGTAAGTCCAAGCCTGCTTTCCCCGACCGGCCTGACAACCAGCAGATCAAAATTCCTGAATTATAAATTAAAAGAAGCAAAAAGGAAAAACTAATTTAAAAACCTCTGGGCCTTTCCATTTGGTGATCTGAAGGAACGATTTGAGAGAACCATGGTAGTAAATTTCATTTGGTAAAAGCTTATCCACAGGTGTGAATGCCAAGGTATCCTTCTCTTTGTCATAGCACCTAGAGGATTTAATAAGCACAGTCAAGATATCTTGCAGTATGCCAAATTTTGCTACTTGCTTATGTACTAGATAGAAAACAGCTGACAAGTCTTTCCACAGGCTCGAGCCTTTCTTTTCATCAATTTTTTTTTACATTCCTATAGCTTATTTGTTGTACAAGGTAGTAACAATAATTTTGGTTAAAAAAGCATTCTTGTCCTCGAAGCCATTCTAGAAACGACACCCCAACCCTGGTCATTTCTTTTATATATATAGCTAGATTTTTACGCTGGCTTGCCCCAAGCTTATCACAAGCATGCAGGGTTTGAACCCTGGACATCTTAAAAGTCAGCCCAGTGCTCTTACCACTTGAGCTACGAGACCACAAGCCTATCCCAAACAATTTTGGTTAAAAGGCATTTTGATTTAAAAAGTATTATATATTACCCAACAAAGAATATTAGTTGTTAGAAAGAATTAGTAAATGTTCAACCTAAAGGGGTACTCTGAATTATAGAAAGTAGGCTTATTGGCCTGGGCAATGACCACATCAAATAGCTCCCTCCATGAACTACCTTTTCCAACATAATCCTAATACCAAATAAAAGAGAAACAAATAAATAATAAATGGTTGGACTTAAAAGTACAAAATAAAAAATATATATTCAATTAGGAGTATTGGCAAACTGTAAACTCAGCATTTGTTTCAGATTGATAATTCAAAACCGATCCAAACAATATTCGGGCTGTTAATCTTGTCTCAGATGATGCATGAAGTAAAAAATGATTGGAGTTCATTATAGAAAATCAAGGGGTCCAGAGAAAACATATAACTGTAATGAATCTGATATCGATTTTTCAAGTTCGTTATTATACATGCATGCTACAACTTTATAATTTTGATATGCAAACATCATTTTGTGGCATAGAAAATATCAACGATTTGAATTTGTCTCCCAACTTGGATTGTTAAGCCATGACAAAACTGAACTCACAAAAGGCAAGTGATCTGAGTTTACAACAGCAGATGTATTATGCTTCAAATCATACCAGAGGTTAGACATATAAAGTCATACATTGTGGTACAAAAGTGGAAAGTACCTCTAGCATATAGTGCATTCCACCATCAACAAAGTAGAAGGGTGAATTGGTCAGCAAGAAAAGTTTCTTTCCTTTTTCTTTCAGCATTTGCAAGAATCGTAACACCCGCTCCTGAAAAAAATATCACATGGAAAACCAATATCCAATTAATAATTTAATAAGTACCACTTTAAGTTTGATCAATTTTCTACAATTTACTTAAATAATTTGAAGTTTTTTAACATCACAATCCCAAGAGCATCATACACAGTAGTACTCATGAATCTTGATCCACTGCAATAAACCCTCTTAGAACTTAGTTGTCAACCAAAAGGTCCACTTTTATTACTTTATAATCAGCGATGCTTGCACCAAAACAAAAAAAGAAGTTATAAGTTAAAACTCATAATCATGAGTTAAGTTTGAAAGCTTGTCCATGGTCAAGCAATCTCCCCACTAATAGATGCACATTCTGGAAAATAAATGTCTTTTGGACAAAATACATAAATGAAGGGTGAAAATGGCATTTTATAAATTGGAAAGATGTTTATAAAAGGACAAAAGATAAATGACATAAAGCACTGGTAACATATACTCCAAACTTCAATTAAACAAAATCAATTTGCACCATTTACATTTGTTATATGAGGAACCTGTGAGATGACATAAGGTGATGGAAACCTATACTCCAATTTTTTACTAGACAAATTCAATTTGCAGCACTTACATTTTTCACAAGGAACTTGTGTGGTTCATCAAGAATTTGCCTATGAACCAATCCACTTCTGTGAACATGTTGAATTGCATGATTTACATCCTCATATACATATGAAGCATCAAAGTCAAGTTTGGCATCTGTAAAGTGCTGTATAATATCTGCAATAAGGCAGGCCTGCATTATAACAAAGACAAACTTTGCTTTAGAAGAATATAAATTATTACAAAAATGTAGTAATGTTTACAAATATTCATGACCTAAAAGGCCATCAATCCCAAAACAATTCTCTTATATTAGTCTTATGCTGAAAATGTCATCAATCCAATATTTTTACACAAAAAAAGAGCAAAACCAAAACAAGGGGAAAAAAATTTTGAAATCAAGAAAAAAACCTAGAAAATAATGATACAAGAAACAATCTAAAAAGTCTCAAAATGAACCCATTTTGAATTAATAAGAAAAGAATAATTATTATTTTTGTTATTGGATATTGATCAAACAATGAAATGCAACAAAATTATGGTGTTAGTTAAAAGTAGGGGGGGAAGCATTTTTAAGTTAAGCAATTACCTCACTGAAACAAAAGAAATCCATCAGAGCAACAAGTCCCCTTTGATGGTTCCGGCCGATATGTCGAGTACCGTACAGCTCTTTTATCTCATCCAGGGTTAGCTGCTCTCAAACAATGCCAGAAACAAAAGCTATAAGAAAGAATTTAAATATACTTGAAATTAGCTTAATCACAAAAGAGCTATTAATTATTAACAAATACAGAAGTCCACAGCTTTTTTTTTTGCAATTGGATATCCTGAAGGTCACAATTATATCAATAAAAGCAAAGAAAACATGAGGCTTATGAATAAATGCAAAAGAAAAGGGTCAATGTTTTTAAAACCTTTCTTCGGCCATGAAAGCAGCCATCAGTCTCAATTGATCCGAAAAAGTCGAGCTTCAAGAGGCAACCCTTCTGTCTATCATAATAGAGGCCTCTGACAGGAAATTTGGAATCATACTCAAATTGCAAGCAGCTGTCTGGATATTTCAGCTGCACCAAATTTAAATTAAAGAAATTCTAACACAGAAACAAGATGGATGTATGTCATTGATGACAAAAAATAAGGCCTAAGAATCACAAACTGATATATTATGCTAATAATTTTTTAAAGTAAGTTCAACTATAAATGGATGGTCACTAAGAGGCCAGTTTCAGTCAAAATGAGGCTAATTGAATTAGTGAATTAAATTCAGGTTAGCAGGTTACTAAAGTCCAATTGTACAGATGGAGACATTACTTAATCCTTCCATATTAACTAAAATTTGAAGTGAGGGCGAAAAAATAGCAGGGGTTTTAGTTGGCACATAAGGTGTTTGTGAAAATGCCCGACAGAAAATGCTAGTTAAAAAGGAACAAAAAAGACAAACATCGCGTAGGGAATTCACCTCATGTACAAGGTGCTTTTTTGCAAGGTCATAGATCAAAACTTGTAAATGTTCAGAATAATGGGACAAAGTGTAGTCATAGTCGAATCCATACACTTGCAAATCGTCAAGCTTCAGGTTTTTGTTGACATAAATGCCTATAATTGTAAAGAATTTGGGATGGAAGTTAAAAATTTAATGCAATCACACACAACACCATACCAGAGATACTGAGATAGACCCAATATCTCAAATTCGTAACCAAAATAGGACCATTAAATTAAATAAGAATAAAGCACCTTCTGGGTTCATAGTAGGCATTTCCTTGAGCGCAGCAGGGATGTTGAGAAAGTTCTTCTTTGCTTCTTCAAATTCGTTTCGAATCTTCGTAATCTCATCCTGACAACTCGAATCAGCGTCGATATTACAATCATCGAGCTTGAGTCCTGTTTCAGAAATTAATACTCAAAATAGTCACACATTTCTTTAAATTACCAAAAATTAAAACAAGGAAGTAATTTCGGAATAGAAACAGACCTCTTGATGGTGTGAGATGGCATGGATTAGCTAACAACGACGATTTCTAACAATAAAAAAGAATAATCGAATCGAATGAGTAAGGGATCGGTGCTGAAACATGAAAATAGAAAGAGGTTAGTGTAAGAAACTAACAAGGAAATGGTTAGAAGCAGGTAGGAAGACACCAAGGCTTCTTCTCAGAGCCGCCATTAGAGCGAAGGAGAGCTCAAGAGAGAGAGAATGAGAGCGGGAGTACCGAGTTGTGTTTGTCGTTAGCTGCATATATATAATAGTAAAGCGTTGTTGTTGTTTTGACTTTTGGTTTTCATGGACCCGGTTCATTGTTTCAATTGTGGACCGAGACGTTACCTCCCTGCATAATGGTCCCCACAGGGTAGCTTCTTGGGTTTATGTACCTGATCCGGGTTTACTGGTATTAGCACAGGTCAAACAAATATTCTAGTTCAGAATTCAGAAACCTTTTGTTTTAGTAAATTAACCACTTGATTAATTTCGTAATCTCTTGCTACGGCGGGATTGAAAAGGATTGGCAGCAAAGGACAATTCATATTTTTCTTCACAAGGCCTTCTTAATTTTTCAAACAACAAATCTGATATTATTTTTGCAACTTAAAAAAGAATGTTGTATGTATTAAAAGAATTTGGAATTGCTGAATGTTAATAATAAGCATTAATTTTATTTAATCAGCAAGATTATGCCTTTTTTTTCCAGCGATGTAATCAACAAAAGTTGATAAATATTCTCAATATATTTTGATTACTTACATTGTTTTAGCTAATTTGAGAGAAATCTATATGTAATCATTAAAATTGTTATATGTTAGTACTTGAAATGCATATATAACATATATTATCCAGTAATTGAAGCTTTTATCAAGTTTGAAATTTCACAACAGTTTAAATATATGCTCACAAATATGCTGGAAATATAATATTTGTCCATGGAACCATGCATCAAGAAATCAAGATTTATTAACTGATAACAAGTTCCAAGTCGGATGTCGAAGAAATCAATGCAATTTATGGACTTAACAATTCTTTCTTTTTAAAGGATTAATTAATGCCCTTTCGCTTTGATTAACACATAACTTGCAATTCCTTAGTTAAGACTGATAACTGATTTATGTGTGTGTGTTTTATTTTATTTTTTATTTATTATTATTATTATTATTTTATTTTTATTTTATTTTTTTTTTTTTTTGTCATCTCGAGTTCTGTTTGTTGAATTTCGAATTGCACATGTATGAGTCCAAAGGCAGTTTTTGTTCATCTGATTATTTTCGTTCATGTTAAAGATCCCCGGATTTTGGGACGTCAAATTTGGTTCGTCACATTTTAGTTGGTTTTATTTTATAGGATCTTTTCAAATGTCACTTCGTAAGTTCGTAATTTCGCATAGATAAGTTGAAAACAAGATCTGGTTGAAATTGAATTTGGATTGGATCAAGCTATTATTTCGAGTCGAATTCACTTCAAATTTTTAGACCGTAGCATCGAAATGGCAAGAATAAGATCAAAGATGTTGAACTTTTATAAATTTATTAAAAGACAACAGTAAAAATTTATTAAAAGACAACAGTAAACTTTTATAATTAATTATACAACAACATACAACACAGTTCCCGAGTTAATTAACGTGGACTATGGGCGCCTATAGCAAACGACCACGTTGGACGCTCTCTCAAGGTTGTTAATATACTGCCCATTTTTATTTTATCGGTTCCTTGTGGGACTAATTAATTAAGCAACGCGTTAAATACCACTGACCGGAAAATATCAATTAACTAAGCGCCTTTTTCATTTTACAGGCTGGAGAGCTGAAGGCCCAATAATTCTGGAATTTAAAGATAATCTCTTTCACCTCTCAAAATGTGCGGACACCCCTACACATTTGCACAACACAAGTTGAGTTGATAAAATGATATGTTTAAGATGATGGTCTTGATACGTCGTACTCGTAAAATTGATTACCTCAGGTTAAATAATTAGCATACATTAAAACGAATTAAAAGATGAATGATATTTATAAAGATAAAAACTTATATTTGAGATAAATAATAAAAAACTTCCCACAAATAAGTTTGAAACACCACCTTGTTCATTTGACAAACATTACAGTATTGTTTGTGTTTAGGCATTCCATCTAAAATGAGCCAAAAGTGAAATGATAAATAATTTTCCAACATTCACGTAACGTTTGATTCAAAGCGATCAATTGTGCTAATAAGACCTTCATGGCCGTACAACTGGAATACTATCTTTGTAAAATTTAATTTCACCAAATAACCTCAGTATCACTAAAATACAAAACTGAAACATAAGACAGCCCCGATATGATTGAATTCTACAACCATAGAAAAATCCCCTCAAATCAAAATTTTACAAAAATATAATCAGAAAAAAAAATCCCTAAAATGATATAAATTCTAAGTTGCACATGATAGTTCAGCCACACAACTTTTCTCTCGCGCCAACTCATGAAGGTCATGCACAATTTTAAATACCGCATCTGGCCTAGCCAATTTAAGGCAGTTCTGAGACATAGCCTGCAGCTCATCAGACTTTGCTCCGAACCAATCAGCGACTACTTTTGCAATCTCTTTTGGTGATTTAGAGAATTTCCCACAACCATTTTCTACAACATAAGGTACATTTCCTGCTTCCTGTCCCAATATAAAAAGAACCATTTCATGAAAATTAGACATTAATGTACGCATAGTAATTTCATCATAACAAGTGCATCTGTAGCATATTTGAGGTTCAACCTGACTTTCTACACTTCAGAAACAGATTAAGGTAGTAAAGAATTCAAACTGGCACATGCAATTGCATCTCTAATACATATATAAGTTCAGAAAGTGGCCAATCGAAAATAATTTGATCAGTATATTAGATGAACAACTAAACTATTATTTGACAATTACACAATATATCCTTAATTTTTACCTGCCCAGCAATATAATCATTGAGAATAATAGGAAGCCCACGGATCATGGCTTCTGCAATTGTGCCAGGCCCTGCCTGTACACAATAAACAAATAATAAATCAAGCATTAATGTCAAACAACTTTAACAGAATTAAACTAAAAAAACGTCATGCCACTAATTTCACCTTTGTAATAATGCAGTCGCAAGCACCCATGCATTCCTCCATTTTTGTAACAAAGCCCTTCACCTGTTTATTATTATGTGAAACTTAACTGAGCATGGGGGCAGAGATTTTCTCAATGTCGATATAGTCGCAGAAACAAGAAAAAGAAATTTTGTATGACCTTCACCATGGCTCTTGGTTTTGTAATTTCACTTGCAAATAAATACAACAAGTGGACAACTGAGCGAATTCACAAAAAGGTGCAACCACAAAGCCCTTTAAGAATCTTATTTTGCCTTCTTTTTATATATTTGAAAGTAGGCCAGCTTTAAGGAAATGAGGGCTATATCAAAGGAGGGGAATATGTATCAATAAATAAAGGTTCAGCTTTTGGATTTAAATAATCACTGTAGATATGAAGTCATATAGCAGCCCTCATATATATTAAGGCATAACATACAAATGCATAAAAGTACCAAATGCCAATGCACAGGCTCATAAAATAAAAGAGCACCTGAACTGGAACCTTCCATTCAATGGACTGGAGTCTGCTAGCTAATTTTTTGTTACGACCACATATGATGAGGATTTGGCCGAAGGGCCCTCCTAAAGTTTCGTCAAACAAGCTATCTCCGAGTGCACGAGCTGTTGCTTCAATGGGGCCCATTCCTTCGCCTCCTCCCATTAGCAACACAGCTGGAAGATCCTCATCCATGCCTAACTCCCTTCTCAATTCAACCTAGGAAATGGACAAATCAGATTATATCACAGCCAAGATAAAGGAAGAACATCAATTAAGAACAATTAGTATAACTGATTTACACCATGCTTAATTAGAGTAACTTTTGTGTAAGAACATCAATTAAAGGAAGAACATCTTAAGCACCAGGTTTAATTAGAATAACTTTTGTGGTTTGGAAACTATAGCTACTTTGAGGAAGGGGTGAATCGTCAACACTAAAATCTTCAGATCTAACAGTCTAATGGTGTAAGAACAATTCACAAATATCTTGGCCAAGAATACAGTGCGAGAAATGCTAAGTCCTGCTGGCAATTGCAATAGCATATCTCACAAAAATATCTAAAAAAATTTATCTGACATTGCAAATATGAACTCTGCTGAACAAATGTATTTCCTATCTGTAAATATGATCTAGCATACCTTTGGCCGAACTGGCTTAACAAAGGATGGTCGAACAGGAAGCCCATAAACCTTCAGTTGAGAAGGTTTAAGGCCGGCTTTCAAGGCCCGCTTTGCAACCTCAGTAGATGGGCAGTAACACCTTGTTACAAGCTTGTGAAACCTGACTCAGCATCAAAAGTCTATTGCATTATAAGTGGAAACTGTTGAAATACACAGTGAATTATGTATATACAAAACTGCCATGAGAGAAAAGAAATCATTTCTCTTGCAGTTCCACTTAATATTTTACCAATTTCTTTAGAAGGCACTGAAAATTAATCCTGCATGAAAACTTAAAAATGAAGTTTGCTTTGCCAATTACATCATGTTACACTAGGAAGCTCACTGTTATGAAAAACTCAATTATCCTTTTAGGAAAACTGGAGGTTATGTAATCACTTGTGGAATCCAGGAAAATAAAGGAAGAACATCAATTAAATATAGGAAAGCCTGGTGTTTATTTGTAATAAGGTTACTCTGAAAATGGAACTGTAGAATAATGGAACTGTATGGTCATGCTGAGGAGAACTAAGGAGAGCAACATGATTTTGTTGAGCAAATGAAATGGGGATTCAGTTTCATTAGATAGGTGACCAATGATGGGAATATCTTTTAAAACAAACTGAAAGGAAGTTTGACTCAGTTGGCTGTCAAATTCACAGTTTCTTTAAGTGCAACAGCTGTTCAAAATCCAACTTTATATTTCCTCAGATCATACAATTGTTTAGTTCTGAATTAGGCAAGGAAGAAGGCATTCTATTCAAATACTGTTGTGTGTAATTGACTCATAATGCAACGGCATGGCCTAACAGAATCTTACAAAATATAGTGGCAATACTTCAAAAAGAAACTAAATTACCAGGTAGGATGACAAGTGCTGAGATCAGTAATGACTGTTGTAAAAACAATCTTTTGTAGAAGACCTTTTGCTCTCAGTATTCGAAGAGGCACATGTTGCATTAAAGGATGCACACTAATTATTATATCAGGCTGATACTTCATCAATCCCTTCGCCACTTCCCTGTGTATCAATTCTACATTAACTCCAATTGTGCATTATTGGAACTCGATTTGAGCACACTACCTGGAAACAACTAACCTGGCAATGAATGTCGAGGTGGCAGCAAAATGGGGCTGGTGCACGACCCGAGGCGCCGAGGCATAGTAGGTCATCTTCCACAAGGTGCCATGCTTGACCAAGAAGCTATAGCTCCTTGGCAATTGGTTGAACGGCCATGGCGTGTGATCGGTCCAGAGGTCCGTCACATAAACATTGTACTTGTCCCCGAATTCCTGGTCAAAAGCCGCTTTGATTGCCTCGGCCGAAGCTCTGTGGCCCCCACCCGTATCACTCATCAAGATCAAAACCTTCTTGGCCTTACCAGCTTCCGCTCCGGTGACGTGGGCCCCACCATTATCATCTACAATTACATCGTTGCTTCTGTCACTGCCGCTGTTGTCATCTCTGGTGGGAGGGAACTCTCCATTTCCGCCCGAAATTGAGGCGAAACCGAGGGGAATTTGGTAGGTGTGGAGGCGCACGAAGCGGTTGAAGGAGGTGAAGAGACGGTGGAGCTTGGAGGAGGTGGCCTTGATGGAGAGGTGGCAGGATGCGACAGTGGGCTTGAGGGAGAAGTGGGAGGAGGTGGGAAGAAGTGGAGAGGAGGAAATGGAGAGCGGGTCGAGGGAGAGGTGGGAGAAGAGAGAGACGAGGGAGGTGGGTTCGTGCGAGAGAGAAGGAGGAGGCGGCGGAGGCGGCGGAGGCATGGCCGAGGCTTAGGCTATGAAGAGGACATTAGAAATGGAGACGAGAGAGAGAGAGAGAAGGGTTTTAAAAGAAAGTGCAGTGTGTAGACAAGTGGGGAAGATTGGAAGAACAACCACACGGTTTTAGGATGTTACTTTCTTAACCGGGTTTGGATCTTGGTCGGTGACCATGCTCCAGAGTCCGCTAAAGCCCAAGTGGCGAGAGAGATCGGGTTTTCTACGCAAGGAAACCCGCTAACATAAGTGAATTTGATTACATTTATTATTTTGGATTGCCAAGATCTGAGTCAGCCTAATATTTAACTATTTAGTAACAGAATGAATTTGTGCTCTCTTAATGGACACACTACTATATTTACTTATTTAATGTGATATTTAAGATAATAAATAGATATAACTTTAATCATGGGGCATATTTAGGTGGATTGAATGAGTTGCTATTTCCTATTTTTTTTTCGTTATCCAGGTTTGCATTTTTGTAATATCATGTTGATATTTTTCATTAAGAAAATCATATTTGTCCTCTAAACTATATGATTATTTATTTTTATGACGTATAATTATATATGTAGTTATTATAAAGGGAAAGCCGAATTTATAACTTAAGTAGAATTTAATTTCCTTTCTAAGTAAGTTCAATTATTTGCTACCAGCTCTTTTTTTTTTTTAAAAAAAAAAAAAAAATAGACATACGATCATTACAGACTTTATTGAACATGTTTCCTCCAGAAAAACAATAAAGTCGTCCATTATTCATATTGGATTCCTATGTTTTTTATTTGGTATAACTAATAAGATGTTTACTTTTTAATATATTCATACTGGATTTAATTTTTAATAAGACAGATAATGGTAAACTCAAAAAAAAAGCAAAAATAATATAAAACGAAATAAGAGAAAAAAGAAAGAGGAGCGGCGATTTCTCTCCATCTCCATTCTCCAATGGCGATTTCTTGCTATTCCTCTTCCAAATTCCTTCTCTGCTCGCCTCTCCAGAGAGGTGGCCATGGAAGAACGGCGCTTTCTAGAAGATTTCGGAAGGTTCCCTCGCCTGGCTCATCTCTCAGGTACTCTTCCTTTATTTCTTTCCAAAATAAGAAATCTTTACTTTGTGAGTAATTAAGCAATTAGAGCAGAGGCCCCAAGATTTTCTTCACACAAACCAAATTTGTTACATCTATTTTGTTTAAGTAAGAATTTGGTCCTTGGAAATTGATTGATTTACTGGCTATAACTGGTGTATCAATGGAAGGAAACAGTATATATATCTGCTCAGAAGGCACCCATCTAGAATTCAAAATGAGCACAAACCCTGACGCTGTCAAATTCTTGTTGAGTAGTCATATACTGATGGATGTTAGAACTGTTTCAATGATGTAGCAACCGAGGCCGACAGCTTGTTCGTCATGTGAATTGAAGGGATATAAGGAGTGCGAGTGGTGTGGTGGGACCGGCTTCTTCATCCTTGGCAACAACATGCTTTGTGAAGTGCCGTCCCGGAATACTACCTGTGTTATTTGTGCTGGCAAGGTAATTCCTCATCTTGTATATATAATATAATTGACTCATGTTCTGAATATGGCCTGTGTATGTAATATAGTAAAACTGGAAACAAACTTTGATATCCTTGGAAATATGATTCTTGTAAAGTACTTATTTCCAAATGAGCTCTCTTCTGTGGTTAGTTGGCTTTAGTGCAAGTATATAGCAGTATTGCATGTTTGGTGCCAGAGCATTATACTGGTACCAATTTTCTAACAATTTTATCCTTGTCCTTCTTTTGTTGTGTTTCAGGGCAATGCTTGCTGTGTGGACTGCAAGGGAACCGGGTTCCGGGCCAAGTGGCTTGAAGAATCCCCTCATTGAATGATTTAATGCAATGAGAATTCATTCATGTACACACTTAATATAGATGCTAAACATATGCTCACACTTGGAGCAATTTAAATCTATTTGCCATTCATATAGTCATTACTGCTGAAATAGAGGCTGATCAGTTTTTCTTGTATACTTCAAGTTCCCTCTCAGAATATTTTTATATAGATGTAATGTTTGCATCTTGTGCTTTTATTTATGGAATTTAAAATACGAGGGAACAAGGAATCGAAGAGAGGAATTTGTCCTTTTTATCAAACCGTTATTCTCCAAACATTAATAATAATCAAAGGACAAAAAATGTAGATATATCTTTTATGTATAGAAGATTGCAGTTCTGACTTGCATTCCAGCATCTATATGCTTTTACGTGAAATTTTGAGTATTTCATTGGAAGTGGAATACTATGTATTGGTTGCTTTATGATAACTCCGTTCGATTTATAATCAGATGTAAGAATACTTATCTAAATGCCATGGACATTGCTTCCTATACATATGTAACTATTGATTTTTGAACAATATAAGAAACGTAAATATAGAATCATTCTGATCGAATGACTTTGTATGAATCCAGAATCATTTGAAATACTCAACCAATGCTCAGAATAATCTTTATTTTGCAATTTATATGTGTATTTTTTAAGTATAAAGCAATATTTTGAATGAGTATGATCTACATTACATTTTAGACCAAATAATGAACTTAAAATATAAATTATTATGATCAAATTACTTTGAATAAATCCAGAATCACTTAAAATGCTCAGATGATGTTTAGAGAAAAGCTTTATTTCCATATTATATGCGTATTTTGTTTATTTATAATGCAATATCTTGAAAATGTGAGATTTATATTATGTTGTTGACCATATATATAAAGATGTTAAGTTTTGATTTTTATGATCAAAGGACTTTCGAATGAATCTAAATGGTTTTAAATGCTCAACTTACGGTCATTAAAAGGATTATTTGCAATATGTATGTGCATTTTTTAAGTATAATAAAAAAAATTTAAGCAATTAAGATCTAAAATATTTACTAGAACATATAAATAACTTAAATATAGATTATTGTGATTAAATTATTTTGAATCAATAAAAAATGATTTGAAATGGTGAACTGAAGCTCAAAATAAATTTTACTTGCAATTTATAAGCATATTTTTTATGCAGAAAGCAAGATTTTGAATAATTAAGATATGAATTAATTTTAGACCATATAAAGAGATTCTATATAGATTATTGTGATAAAAAAAGTTCAAATAAATCATAAATTGCTTGAAATAGTCAATCGATGCTCATAATAAGTTTTATTGGCAATTTATATGTGCATTTTTTTATGAGTCTAGACCATATAAAAAACTTAAATATAGAATATTGTGATCAAATGATTTCGAATGAATTAAGAATTATTTGAAAGGGTCTACTAATGCTCAAAATAAGCTTTATAAATGCCCAAAATAAGTATATGACTGATTGTTCCTTGAATATTTAAACAAAGATTAGAGGGGATGTATCCAGCGGGAGTTTCTACCTTCGCTCTGCTTTTGATTACCTGGTATTCACCTGATGAATTATATGTCACGTAATTAGTGTGCAACTTTATTCTTTTCTTGAAATAGATTGTTTCACTTTGTTCATTTTTATTTTAATAATGTGTAACATGACTTGTTAAGGAAGGCTATTAGCTAGTGCTAATATACGTTTCTTCGTATAGAAGCCAACATGCAAGAGCAGCTTCCAAACGTGCCGATTTCGTGGAATAAGTGACAGACATACCGACCCATTGTGTATAATTAATGGCAAGCTGGGAACTCAAAAAAAAAAAAATAATACTAAAATAAAATAAAATTCCGACCAACAGTTCTTTTTTTTTTTTTTTTGGTCGTTCCATAGTTGTTCAGTTCAATCGGACTACAACTTGCTCAATTAGATTAGTGTTAGAATAATTTAATGTACCCCAACATATATATCAGCGAAATTCATTTAAAATAATAACTAAAGGGGCTGCCTTGAGCAGAAAATGCTTTGAGCAGAAAATGCTTTGAGCAGACCACGTCGGACTTTTCCTTTTTCTGCTTCCCCAGTGCCACTACACTTTTCACGAAGTACAAATAGAGTAGACCGCCTCTCCTCTTGTAAGTCCCTTCACTACACTAACGAGAGTCAAGAAACTCGATACAGCTGACTCCAATCTGATTCCGTTTAAAAATCGGTCGATTTCAGCCGATTCGCGAGGTAAAAAATCGATTCCCATCCCAAATCACGAAAAATCCGATCATTGGTCGTTGATTCTGGGTCAACCTCGGGCCGATTTTGAGTTGGCTCGCTGATTCATTGAACAACGATGGGATTTAAGGAAAGAGACAGCAGAAATTTTAGTTTCCTACATATATAATTTCTTACTTAGAATCTGTTTGCCTCCAGATTTCCGGCTGTTGCAGCAACACCAACATGGCTGAAGAAATAACACCCGTCGAGTTCTTACGTGGGGAAACATCAAATCCGAATGTTGATTTAGAAGCTGGATCTGTCAATATTAACGAATCCGCTATTGCTGAAGAGCTAGTCACGCCCAAATTCTTAGATCCATATATTGACACACCTCATTTTCACAGATATCGCTACATGAAACCGCATCTTGAGATAAAATTATCCAGGGCTGCTGCAGTTGGTGACACCTCAGTGATAGACGAACTTAGAAAGTCTGAAGATTTAATGATTTTAAAATTGTCACAGAATATGGATGTACAGCAACCACTTTTTTCCCATATTTGAATTTGTCATATCGAGCTAGCTAATTCATAATTAGTTGTGTAATGCTCTTTAATTCTTCCTTTTTCTTTTGCGTTTGATTTTTGAACAGGCAATACGTTACTACACCTAGCTGTCATAGGTGGCCACATAGAATTTGTACGCCAGGTAGCAACACTTAAACCTGAGCTTCTACACCGTGCAAACAAGAACGGCGAAACCGCTTTGATCCTCGCTGCAGCATCCAAAAATGAAGAGCTTGGGCTTTTAACGTTGAAGCTCGTAAGCGAGCTTGGAGGTGATGAACTTGAGGTTGGAGATACAATTCTGCAAGCTGACATGAATAGAGATAATGCTGCCCATCATGCACTGAGAAGCGGGCATATAAACTTAGCGCTAAGGTTGATTGAATCAAATCAAGAAATTTGTAGCCGAATAAATTACATTAAGGAGTCGCTGATGTTCCTAGCAACTTGGAGAGGCTACGAAGATGTTGTCCGGAATCTGATGAAAACTTTCTGGTCAAAACAGAAAGGACCAGCAAACATAACTGTTCTCCATGCTGCTATTCTTGCGGGCAATGCAGGTTAGACGTCGGACATTCTTTCCTTCTTAATTACCAAATGAAATGATTTTCATTAGCTCGCAATGCCCCAACTTTTTTCCTTCTTGATTTGGCGTTTATAGAAATAGACTGACTGGTCTATTCAATTTTTCACATTGTAGCATAGAAATTCTGTATATATATTTTTCCCAGGGACTATTATAAATTATACAAATAGAGTAGCGTAGAACACTACGTACTTTAAATTTGAATTTTTAACAACAGTTTTTTAGACTAAATAGCGTCGTTTCTGTGGATGATGGGCCTAAAGGGTGTGATTGAAAGGGTCTCAATCTAAGACGTACGTAGATATCATAGGGCAAATTTAGAAGATGCTTCACCACAAAAGTGCCAACATATCATCTTATTAAATAGTATTTTTCATCAATAATTCATGTCATTTTACATTTACGAAATGACAAATATTATAGATATCGTATCGTTGACAAATAAAAATTTTGACGTGATACATGGAAGGATTACAAAAAATTAAAGACCGGAAATACTTGGGGATAGTAAGGTAAAAATATTTTTAAATCTCATCTTTTAATCTCATCCTTTCCACATGATTTTAAACTTTTACATTTAGGCCAACAACTATATGGATCTATATGAATTTAAAATCACATATTTTAACTCAACAATGATATTAACTTATTATTAATTAATATTTTCTATGTTAAAAGCCTTTCTATTATAATCCAAATATAATATTGCCTATACAGTCGATGGCCGAAATTTTACCTATACACTTGACAAATGACGAATTCCTATTGTCCCAATCAAACGCTCCTATCTCGTCACGATTTCCGAAAGCCTTCACCTCTATTCCTAAATTGGTGTCGTTTGGATGGGTTAGGAATAGAGTAGGAATAGCATAAATTTAGAGAAAAATACTATTCACAGGAATTGTGGGAATTGGCTATTCCAGGAATTGGAAATGTTGTTTGGATGCTGAGTTTAGGAATAGCGTTGGAAAGTGTGAAAAGTAGAGAGAAAAATGTTATTGGGAAGAGTGTTATTGAAAATTGTGTTAGGAATGGAATTGGCTATTCCAAAACCGTTTGGATGAAAAATTAGGGAATGGAATTGCCAATTTCGAGAATTGGCCAATTCTCATGCATCCCAAACGACACCATATCAATTAATAATATATTGTTTGTGCCCTAATAAAAAAAAAGCGCCAAAATAAACTCCCTGACTTATGTGATTTAAATTTTAGAAGTACAATTGAAATAATAAAATTGTTCAAATCGGAAAATTAATGAGCAAAACAGAATTTCTATAAGAACCTATTGATATCGGTTGAAAACAGTGTGTATTTAAGCATAATTTAATTATAATTTAGATGTAAATCAAAATCAGACTTTATTTTCTTTAACCGGATAAATACAAACAAATATTCGAATACTTATACAAAATAAACGGAACCAATATTGGCGGGTACAGAAAAAGAATAATAATGTTAAAAGAACTTGGTTTTAATCATTTTCTCAATTTTATTGATATCTAATCATTTTTAAGGATAGTAACAATAATATCAATTAGATTCATCAATTAGGTTCAGATCATCTAGAATTACAAAATAAAAATGGAGAGTACAGAAAAAGAATAGATGAAGAAAGGGTACGTAAACAGGACTTGATCCTTCATAGTGTCAGAGGACACAACGCATCAATTGAACAAGCCAAGGGAGTCGGAACAGAGTGTGCAATATTGGAATCAATATGAGAGATGAAAATAGGCAATAGCGCCTTGGAAATAAATATGAAACGAAAAATATTGCCAGGGAAATGAATCAGAACTATATGAGTAAAACTAGTGTTGCCTTTTGAGCTATATATTTATCTAATTATTATTACATTTTATTTTGTTTAGACCATCAACAATTGAAAGAGATCTCAACTCCTGCACGCACTCAGAAAACAAATTTGGATCTATGAAATTTAACTAATTACACACGCTGTACCGACTTATGATTATTATTTTTTTAATTAATTATTATTATATTTTTTTTCTATAATGTTAATCTGTTACAATTTCATGTTCTGTTTAATTCAGATCTTGTTATGGAGTTGCTGTCCATAAAAGATAACTATGGAAGAGGCGGAGCAGCTCTTGAAAGTGCCATCAGAAGTCATGATCTCCATGTAGTGCAGAGCATATTGACACGATTTCCTGAATTCGGTTTACCTACAAATTTCCGTACTCCTTTCTTCGTTGCAGCGGAAGAAGATGCTGTCAGAATTGCCGAGGAGATAATTCGCCATTGCACAATCATGGCTGCCCTTCATCGTGATGAAGATGGAAGAAGTGCACTTCATATTGCCGTTGCAAATGGGCACATAAATTTTGTTAAGTTCATCCTCAGCCATCCTGGTCTCAGCAGGTTGTTAAACAAAGCCGACAAAGATGGAAAAACTGCACTTCATTTGGCTGCTATCCAATGCAAACCTCATATAATTCGAGAAATTTTGGCGAATCAACAGGTTAAGCACTTTTCAATTGACCGGGAGGGCTTCACTGCATTGGACAGTGCATACTACAACACCGATCGCCAAATGGGAAACTTCAAATGGGTATGTTTTCGCAGTCCTCTAATTAAGTGACTCCATTGAAAATCATTTACTTTAATATTAACAAAATTCTAAAACCAAATAATTATGAAAACATTAAAGAACATGACAAAATAACATACCTCCTGACACCCGATGGCAACAATATATACAGATGTGGTACAATTGCCTGCCAAGAAAATTATGGTGAAGAACGGAAATTTTGACGCTCTCTATCTTGAACGATTTACAGAATGCCTGAAACAAGGAATGGATTTAAAATCCTCTAAATAAATTCCTGTTCACTAGTAGTAAATTTAATATCTACTCTATGCAATTTATCATTTTATCCCAAATGACAACCAAAAGTTCAAACTGCAAGGTTCTGGTGCCGCATTATATTTTTTGATGTTATTTCTTTATCCTCATTATATTTTTTATTAAATTATTATTATAACTATTACCCGTTATGTATTGTTACCGTTATCCTACCTTTCGGTCAATTTTTAATGAGTAAGAGTAGGGTATGGATAAAGAAAATATTAACAAGTACGATATGAAAATATCTTCTATATACCATACCATACCCTACCCATCGACGATCCGTGAAAAATATCAAAAATATAATGGCCAAACCTTAGATGTCGTCACTCAGATCACTGCTCAGCAAAGCACCAAAAAATTTTGGTCTATAATCGTAGCTCACCCAGTGAATCAAATGGAGAATAAACAATGGCACCGATGGTCCATTATCACGGTGTACAGAGCGCTGCTCCATGTTTTGCGAGGTGTTGGTGCGAGAGGTGACAGCGACACAGCAGCTCAGATACGGTTTGTTACAACAAAAGCTGGGGTTGTTCTTCCATTTTTTTTTTTTTAAGGCTAGGTGGCGATAGTCACTCCAGAAAGTTCATTTAAAAAAAAAAAAAGTATAGGGTACAATTTACAGAATAAATAGGAAAAGAAAACATAGCTAACTAAACGAAACAGCCTAAAGGGTTATTTCGTTTACTGCGTGGGATAAACAAAAGAAGAAGATAGATTGCTGTGTCTAGAATAATCATGTTTCTTATCTATATGACATTTTATAAAGAAGATCAAAAAAATGATACATGACCCAATAGGTTCAAATGCAATTCGGCTCATATTCTAACAAATCGAATATGTCATGTCGACCAATTTATAAAAATCCGTCTTAGCTAGATAGGATTGCATGGTTCATGAATTCATACTCCAACTTGGAGTATTCCAAACTCAAATACATCAGTTTCAGCAGGATAGCAATTTCTATTTTGCAGGGCGACGTTGTTGCACTCCTTTCAAATGCCGGGTGCCCCCTTACTGCCCCTTACACGTGCTGAAGCAAAGCAGAATTTCATCAATGGAATTAGAGATCATGCAAACCAGGTAACCAGATCGTACAGAAGCAGTACATCAACAGTTGGCATCCTTATAACAACAGTCACCTTTGCTGCTGCTTTCACATTACCAGGTGGGTATGTCCAGGACCCAGGGGCACCTCGAGACGGCCTTCCTGTTTTCTCAGGAAAACCAGCTTTGCAGGCATTCTTGATCTCCGACACATTTGCAATGTGTGCTTCACTGATGGCTGCATTCATCTGCAATATGTACCAATTGAGTGATGTGGATTTCGTACTTTATTATGCAGACAAGATAGGATACCTGATGTGGTTTGCATATGTAACAACTGGAGTTGCATTTGCCTGTGGCCTATACACCATACTAGCTCCTACACACTTGTGGCTTTCTATTATTATTTGCGTGCCCAGTATTATCGTCCCTTTTCTTTCATATTTCTTTGTTGAGTGGCCTAGACAAAAGATTAACCATCAGGTGACCCGTGCTCTGAGGATGAACATAGAAGAAGTGCTCTAGGTGTGCTTTATTTATGTGGCCTAAAGATCGTTCCACTACGTGTTGCCTGTATTTTCTTTTTCAAACTCTGTTTACAGTTTAATAGAATAATATAAATTGTAAAATTGACTATGATTATGTTTTAAATTGTACTTTGTTTACAAGAAAATTGTATTGGATCAGATCAGTTGTAGGGTTCATTTGGAGACAATTATGTATAAAATGCTATTAAAAAAATGGGATAATTTTGATGTCTCATCTATTGCCGCCTCAAATATCCATCATTGTTAAAACTGATTCAAATTAAATTTTCAAAATCAAATTATTGGGAAAACAAAATTTATAGACGTGATCGATATCACTTTTTCATACATATATAAAGTTTATGTCAAACACGATAATGATCAGAGCAAAATTACAGTATTTGTAAAAATGACTGCCACCGGCTAACATATTCTTAATCCAATTTCATGGCATCCATCACTTCTCTGGGCCATAGCTTCGTTAGTGGCGTGTCACTGTGTCAGCATTTTCTGCAATCAGATTTTCTAATTCCATGTAGACTCACTCACTTTACCTCAACATTAGAAATTGCTTCAAAAGTTCCTCTTTAATTTGGACTGTCCAAAAGTTTCTTCATACTCCGATCAACCAGCTCCCCTCGCCTTCCATAGCATAATCGCGCCGAGGCGACTGACTGGAATTCTTCCAAGTTCCAACTCCTCCCCTTGCTCACGGAAGGGAATCTGATACTCCTCAAATCAGGTCACTTGGGTCCAGTTGAGTTGCGTAGTTCTAAGTTTATTGCATTATATATGTTCAATTTGTTTCTATAAATGTTCAACTTAATTTTCAAGTTATTTATTGTATTTTTTTTATTCATTTATATACTCACTTTGTTGATTTATATGCTCAATTTATTCTTTTATATGTTCAATTTATTATTCTACTTTATTTGTTCTTTTTGTTTATTTATTTGTTCATTTTTTTTAAATGTTCATTTTGTTCATTTATATGGTTGCTTTGTTCATTTATGTGTTCAGCTTATTTTTTGTATCACATTTGTTTGTTTTGTTGAGTTATATGTTCAATTTGTTCATTTATATGCTGAAATTAATTTTTTTTACATGTTAAATATATTTTTCTACTGTATTTGTTACTTTTTTCATTTCTGTGTTCCGTTCAATTTTGGTTTCTGTACTGTATTTGTTCATTTTGTTCAGTTATATGTTCATTTTGTTTATTTCTATGCTCAAATTGTTTTCTTATACTGGTTCACTTTGTTCAATTTTATGTTCAGTTGATAAATTATGTGTTCATTTTGTTGAACAATTTGTACATTTGAGGAAAATCAAATCACAGTGAAGGTTTAGAAGTGAGGAAGAAAGATTAGAAAGAGAGAGAGGAGGGCGTGGTGATGGCACGAAACCAGATCCTCTGCGTGTTTGGTGGACGGCTGGGGATCTGGACCGTCTGATTTAATCTCAACGGCTATAAGGGAGCCCCGTGCATTCCACCACACCCGAAAAAAATGAACCGTCTGATTTAAATCGGACGGATCCGCACCGTGCGTGTTTTTCTTAAAACACGCAGAGGATTCTGGCCCGTGATGGCACATGAAAAAGGGGTGGAAAGAAGTAAAAAAAAAAAAAAAAAATGCGAAGGGAAGTGTAATAAAAAAACAGAAGAGAAACAGAAAAAGAGGGGAGGGAGTCGTTGGCACCAAAAAAAAATGAAAAGCTCTCCCTATTATTCTTTCCTTTTTAGATGAGATAAAAATAAATGATTGCACTTATCACTTCCGAAATTCAACTTATTGGTCAATTGTTAGGGATAATTAATCCTTTTATATGACTAAATACACGACATTCTCTTGGCAGAGAAACCAAACATACGGTACAAACAAATTATGCATGACGTCTTAAACCATAATATAGGAGTTTTGTCTTCCCTTGCAACTACGGACCACTAGAAGCCTCAAAATAAGCTGAACAGTCTTACACTACAACAGTATACGATATATATTTTTTTTATATATATAATGTCCATATACTTACACATACAAAAACAAACAAAAAAAGACAATGGAAAGTAAAAGGTAGCTAACCAGTAACACAGAAACCAAACTTAACAAGTGTTTAATAAGAGGGATAATCCACAAACTATAGTGATACTAGGAGACTAATTTATGATGATATTACCTATTTTCCTTATATATGTATTCAAATTCTTGATCAAAGTGTCGATCAGTTCACTAGGGAATTTAAACAGACTCTGATCATAGATTTTAACCGTCTCAAGATACTCATGCTGCCACAAAACAGCTCCCGATACATTCCGTCTGGCCTCTTCATTTGTATCACCTTGGTTCTGTTATTAGGTAACAGAATTAGAAGCTGGCTATAAGATAATTTATCCATCTCTTTTATACATCATGTTCAAACAGCAGTTTTTATTATAATCAGCAGTTGTCTTATAGGTAATAGAGTTTTATGCAAACCGGCATTAACCTCAGTTGCAAAATACCAGAAAAAATTAGACTTATTTAGGCATCAAATCATTCTAAGCCCCCAATATGCACAGAATGAGAACAGTATTTCAGAGATAACAGGTACAAATCAGACTGTAAACATATATCTGTACTGCATCAGGCACTACTAATTACTAATCATTATGTTGAACAAAAAAAAAGTATATATGTTCTCATATTTATCAGAAAGGCACGTGCATAATCCTATCATTGTTTAAATAATTTTACTAAATGGTAAACCAAAAAAGAGTCTTAACCATGGTTTGGAAACTTGACCGATTCAGGGTTGGACCAACCAAGTGATAGTGTGATACCAGGATCGGGCATTTACAAGATCAGTTCACTTAGAGTTTGTCTTGAGATTTTTCACTATAACACATGCTGTTTAACCAAAAATTTGACCGAGATTGACTGAAATTGACTGAGTAATCTTAGAGAGAGCCTAATAAATCAGTGCATATATCATGTAGAGGGGTTTTAGCTTGTGCAAAATTAAAACTAAGTGCTGGTTTTGGTGAACCAGGATTAGTTGCATATGAGGATGCTCATTATCTAACATTAATCTTTATTCATTGCTTTTTAGATCACTTGTTTCAATTGTGGTGCATAAAAGGTGTACTGGGATTTTCTGATCCAAGTCTGCCACTTCTTACTAAGTTGGCTGCTTGCGACTCCACATTCCACATACAGCATGCAAATCCCAATCCCAGTTCCAAGTTTAAGAACCATGTTCTTAACTAATTATAAGAGAGTGTGTGTGTGAGAGAGAGAGAGAGATTACCTCATCAAGCGACAATACGAGCTCCTTTAAATTGGGACAATGCTTAAGCAAACAAGCTACCAGGTAAAAGTCATAGCTCATATTCCATTTTCCAATACACAATGTCTTCAGATTGTTGAAATTTCTGCAGTTAGGAATATCCTTTTCCAATTGCTCCTTCATTTTACCCAAAAAAAAAATGTAATTTAGAATGTGCAACATCTCAAAAAAGGTAACTTAATCAACTTCCATTAAAAAAATTGGAACTTCCAGAAACAAAAATGAACAATGACTAAATTACATTTTTTCTGGAAATTCATGTACAATTGTTGTAATTCTGGGTTTATTTTATTAGAAATTCAAACTTAAAGCCTGATCTGGGATAAAAAGAAGAATTACAACAATTAGGAGTAAAACAAATGTTGAATTAAGTTGACAAACTTTCAAAAAACATTGCCCTAGTCTAACAGAGCTCCAGAAACAATACCCTAGGTACTTGACAGTATCATTCTTTGAATTCATAAGCACACAAATTGTTGATACCAAAAATACTAATCCAACGAGCAAAGTGCTTGTGTTGGGGTAAGAGAACCTACTTGTGTTAGGAATATCCTTTTCCAATTGCTCCTTCATTTTACCCAAAAAAATGCAATTTAGAATGTGCAACATCTCGAAAAAGGTAACTTAATCAACTTCCATTAAAAAAATTGGAACTTCCAGAAACACAAATGAACAATGACTAAACTGACAAAACAGTTTACCTTTAACTCAGGAGTGTTCATATAAAGCTCCAAATGTGTAGCATTTAAGAGACCACTGAGAAGGTTCAGAACTAGCATATCACCACTATTACTAGGATACTGATTCCTATATAATCCGACAGATGCATTCACCAAGGATATCATGTTCTTCAATGAGATGCCAATGGATCCCTTTCGAAGATGAGAACAGATGAACAAAGAGACGACACCAGGGCATGCAATTCGCACTTGCTTATATTGACGACACCCAACAATAGTCAACTTCCTCAACAGTTTAGAGGAAACGTCAGAGAAATGCAAATCACAAGTACATAGATTAAGAATTTCAAGAGAGGGAGAGCCCATGAAAAGCTTTTGTGTGAAATCATGGTGAAGCTGTACACCACTCAGCTCTAAAACTTTCAGAGATGGTAAGTTTACTAAAGCCGGTCTAATAATAATTTTTTCACTGGTGTAGAAACCCAACTTAAGATGTTGTAGCCTTGCAGAAGAGAAAACTAAATCAGGCAAATCTAAAGAATTAACCCAGATGAGGTTAATTCTCTTAATGCAGATGTGAATCACAAGTGGCATTAGAAGCGCTATACGATTGAGCCACTCCATATAAGGAAAAGGTTCATCGTTCCGAATCTGACGTGAGTAACGAACAAGATCTAGGCTTTTTGGTTCTCGATTGCCCAAAACACCATGCACAAACCGCTCAAACCTAGCCATAGAATTTCTCCTTTCTCCATCATCAGCAGTATGTTCACCATCCAAATCATCAATCCAGAATTCACTAATATTAAAATCCAGAGTAGGCAAGGCAGCCCATGTATTTCTCCATCTTTTAGACAAAATACATGTCTGAACAGCCTCTTTTGTGGTCAGAAACAAGAGGATATGGGTTAAAACCTCATCAGGCAAGCTACTGATCCAGTCAACTTCTACACACTTTCTGCTACTATGACTCATGGGCCTCTTCATCTTTCAGTGTTCAATGAAGTATTTCCTCAAACACCTTGCAGACAGAAATGCATTTATGATAAGAATTGCATGAAGATATGAATTTGGATCCATGTACAACAAAGAACTAAATAAACAACATCTCAAGGGAACAACCTAGATGACGCTGTTCTATATAATTACCACAAATGCTCCAGTTAGTTAAGGTTTGAGCTATTATCACAATGAAATTGGTTCAACAATAATGACTTCCATTACAACTTTGAAGACCCACTGGGAATACTTGAAATTTGGAGAAATTGTTGACCAGAAACAAAAATCTTCTCTGTGGTTAGGTTTAAAACCAACTCTTTTTTTTTTTCCCTTTCTTTCAAAAAATGTTCAAGACAAAAATTAGAGGGTCTTTTTAGCTAAGGTTCTAGAGTGACAAATGAAAGTAATAAATGTAGAACTCAATGGCAGTAAAATTAATAGGTACAAAAGTTGTTCATTTTTGACCCCCAAAATATTCGTCAGTTTCTCCCTTGCAATTCCTATCTTAACCTAGATCAAACCCAAAACTATGCAAAACCAACATACAGAAACATTCCTTCATGCACAAATCCAACAAAAACCAATCTAAATTTTAAAGTACAAACAAGCAGCGAACGATAACACACATTAAACTTCTTAAAAAAAAAAAAAAATGTACCTCTGATATTAAGGTATGATCCTGAACTAATACAAGTGTAGTCAGGTCTGATGGAGAGAGTATCAAAACGATAACTCTAGCATTGTTTTTGATCTTGGCCGGTGACCATGCTCCAGAGTCCGCTAAAGCCCAAGTGGCGAGAGAGATCGGGTTTTCTACGCAAGGACGCTAACATAAGTGAATTTGATTACATTTATTATTTTGGATTGCCAAGATCTGAGTCAGCCTAATACTCAACTATTTAGTAATAACAGAATTAATTTGTGCTCTGTTAATGGACACACTACTATATTTACTTATTTAATGTGATATTTAAGATAATAAATAGATATAACTTTAATCATGGGGCATATTTAGGTGGATTGAATGAGTTGCTATTTCCTATATTTTTTTTTTCGTTATCCAGGTTTGCATTTTTGTAATATCATGTTGATATTTTTCATTAAGAAAATCATATTTGTCCTCTAAACTATATGATTATTTATTTTTATGACGTATAATTATATATGTAATTATTATAACACTCTGTTTGGTTCGGTGGTAGAGGATGGGATGGAAAGTAAAATATAGAGAGGAAAGGGATGGGAAGGAATGGAGAGTAAATTAAGTTTATTATTTTTGTTTGGATGAATGATAAAGGGGAAGGAGAAATAATTTTTACTTTCCCTCTTATGTCTTGTTTGGATCGATTAATTAACAGGGGCGAAAAAAGTATAATTGACAAATTTGTCCCTGGATCCTGTATCTGTGTATCATACACGTACATATACAATTTAGGAAAGAAAACAAATAAATAATACAAATAAAAGGAACATCAATATTAATGTCTGTACGTGGGCACGTCACTGTGCGCAAAATCAAATAAATAACTTTCATATTTGACTATACTTCCCCAATAACAAATGCAATTAGTTACACTAACAAAATTAATGCGTACCAGTAAGAAAGGTTAAGCTGCAAGGTTAAGCCGAGTATCTGGTACACAAGCACGTACCAGTAAGCAAACTATTCTTTTTAGATTTACATCGAGCTTGTATCATTGCCATCGTCAGTTTACAACATATTGCAATTAACTGTGGTTCAGTCAAGAAACAAAAGAACCAACACAAGTGCATCAATTTTATTCCAGCACAAGTTCACGAAATATAATCAATAATAAAAAGCACAATAGAAATATTAATTTAGCATCCAAACAGAATTAATTCTTAAACGGTGATCCAATAAGAAATATCAAATAACATATTTATTTAGCTAAATGATCTTAAAACTTCATGAATAAAAGGAGATTGCCTACGCACTGACTCGACACCACACCATTTCGCTTGATCGCCACCTCTTTTAATACCTATCAATATGTAGAAAATTAGTATATAATACCTGGTTACAAAACAAGCATTGCCAATCTAATTGTGTGTAAATACCTTGGTGAAATATCCATGTGTAAATACAAGTCAGCTACTGACACTAATTGTAAATACCTTGGTAAAATATCCAGGAGAAATTCCTTTCGCTCTTCGATAGGATAACCAAGTACCATTTCAAGCATATTTGCATTTTCAGTCAAGTAACGATATGCATGCTTTTTGTCCACTGGATCCAGGCCTAACTCACACACATATTGATATATTTCCTTTGCTGGCATAGAAATTTTTGCAGTATGTGCTTTCACCAATGCATCTGTGGACTTGGTAATAGCATCGGAAACAGATTCAATGCCTTTCAATAACTTTTCTTGGACTTCTTCTTTGTAAGTTTTGTGCCTCTTGTTTGCTTCAGGAGAAGAATTCATGTTGTCATCATCAGTTTCACGAGTAGCCCCATTTTGTGTTGCCATTCTATCTATGTTAGCAATGACATCACCTTCTGCAACGCCCATCTGTTGAGACAACCGTTGCCTCATCTCGGCTGGGGTTTCGGCACCATCTCCATTTGCTCTATCTTTTCCATAGAGTTGTCTTAGACTTTCATAATGCGGAACTGGCTTATTCATCCATTCTTTTGCTTGTGGATATGACTAGAAAGCAACATTTATTAAAAGTGGTTAGATTTTAGTTAATTATTACATGAAAAATATTTAACTTCAAAATAGCTATTGTTCACAATAGCATTACTACCTGAATGAACGTAGCCCAAGCGCCAGGCTCAGCATCCCACATTTTAGTATGAGAACTCCATGAAAATCCACTAGTCGCATTTTTAAAGATGTCATAACATGCACCAAAACCCTTCTTGAGGTATTTGATGCGATTTTTGATTTTATCCTTGTCCACCGACTTATCTGGAAAAGCATCCTGCAACTCTTTTACTATGTTATCATATGCTTGTGTCGAGAAGGTCCCATTGGGACGGTTTCCTATTGATTGTTCATGAATGAATGCATTGATTAAAATCCGATCCATGTCTTCAGTCCAAACAAGTGATACACTTTGAGTCGTGTTTGATGCGCTTCTTTTCTTCGCCATGGATACTGAGAGCTGTAATTAAAAAATAAATAAATTGTGTTTAGCCAATGACAACAAAATCCTTGCTCATTAATCACTTGCACAGATTAATTTGACTATGTTTGTAGCTGTAAATAAACTTGATACATATACGTACTGAAACTTGATTTGACCCAGTTAAATATCTATTATATCACTTACACAATAACAGATACATATTGAAATAAGAAATGTAAACTACATACTGTCATACTGGTAGAGAGTACAAACTTTGTAACCATTTGAATTACTGACATGCACTTATCAAACTTGCAAAAAAGCCCATAATAGATATTTAACATTCCTTCATAAAATATTCATCATTTATGATTACAAAAAAGAGAACACAAACTATCTATTATCATGTCCTTTCTATTTCTAATCTATAAGAGCATGGAGCGCCTAACATTAAATGAAACACTAATAATTTGATTTTTCTATCTCTCAGTTGCTCGCCTAACATTGTAGTCCCTCCACATTGCCGCAGCTATGTCATCTCTCAGTTGCTCGCCTCTCATCCTATCTTGGTTGTCGTCTACTCTAACATCATTCTCTGGTTCATTTGTTCTGCTTGCAATTTCAGCATCTACTTCATCAATTAGTTGCTTATCTGGATCCTTTTCAATTAAATAGTTATGCAGTAGACAACACGCCACAATTATCTCCTTTTGTACTTTTACACTATAGTGGGGCTGGTTGGAGCTTCCCATGATCGGAAACCGTTTCTTGACCACTCCAAAGGCTCTCTCAATCACATTGCGTGCTGATGAATGTCGAAGATTGAATAACTCACGATAATTTCGTGGTGGGTTCTTTTTTGAATATTCTTTGAGATGATATCGTGTGCGTCTATATGGTGTCAACAATGAGCTCTTTGTCATGAACCCCGCATCAACAAGGTAATATTTTCCTATATATGTACAAATTATTAAAATTTTTAATATAAAATATACTTTTCTTAATCTCAAATAGAAACTATTAGGTTTTGAAGGGGCACTTTACCTTCTGGTATAATAAGTCGATTGGACCGTCTTAAAGCATTCTTAAGGATTTTAGAATCTGATGCTGTTCCTTCCCAACCAGCTAATACATACGTGAATTTTAAATCAAAACCACAAGCTGCAAGTATATTTTGGGTAGGATAATCTTTTCGTCCACGAAACCTAGGAGCATCTGTGGGTGAAACTTTTGCTCGGACATGTGTTCCATCAATAGCCCCAATACAATCCTGTTAGTATAATATTTAATACTTATTGTAAATATGAAAACCAATACAATGCTAATTTAAATTTAATTGATTTTAAACCTCACAATACCTTGAAATAAGGAAAGAATTTGGGTTCTGATGAAATCTCAACTGGAATTTGAGAGCCATCAGGTTGTTGGAAGTATGTTGCCTCCAACGATATTAATGATTTTAAAACATTATGGAAGTGTCGGCAATTGGATTCTCCAGACCGACGAAAAAAAAAACAGATGGAACGGTTCCTAACGTTATGTCCTATTATGTAGAGAAATTTGGCAACTTGTTCTTCAATCGAAGCATTTCGTGTAGGTCTAAGGCCACCTTCGATCACTAATTTCGTGCACAAATCAAGAAATGCTAGAGGACCCATCCTTATTATTTCTCGTGTTCTGTTACCATAAAGGAGTTGCTCCCTCTCAACCAAACAGAGTGTAAAGGGAAAGCCGAATTTATAACTTAAGTAGAATTTAATTTCCTTTCTAAGTAAGTTCAATTATTTGCTACCAGCTCTTTTTTTTTTTTAAAAAAAAAAAAAAAATAGACATACGATCATTACAGACTTTATTGAACATGTTTCCTCCAGAAAAACAATAAAGTCGTCCATTATTCATATTGGATTCCTATGTTTTTTATTTGGTATAACTAATAAGATGTTTACTTTTTAATATATTCATACTGGATTTAATTTTTAATAAGACAGATAATGGTAAACTCAAAAAAAAAAAATTTCTTGTAAAATTTATTTAAAAAGGCAATACTCTGAAAAATATTTGGTTGAAAACAAATTTATTTAAAAAGGTTCAAGTGTATTGAAGCCGGCCCAATAGAACCCAATGCAAGGTGGGTGGGAGCGCACCAAGTCCAAGCACTTGCAATTTTACATATAGATCCTCCAGAAAGTTTAGTATTGTGGAAAGCTAAAGTATAACATAGTACTGTTGCTGTTGGTGATGAAAGAAAGTTAATAAATGGCCCGATTGTCCGAACTATACTTTGAAGCAATATTTGAAACACTTACGAGTTACGACCATATTGCCAAAATCAATATCATTTGGTCGAAAATCCAACTATATCCGATTCTTAAAAGTATTTAAATTCTATGGATAACAAATTGTTATTAAATAATCATGATGGTGCAACATTTCATTAGTAACCCTGCCCCTCGTGCTTGCATTTCTTGGCACTGTTATTGGTAATGGTAGTATTATTTTGTCTGAGGATGATTTAAAAATTATTTCCAAAACGAAGGTTAGGAACAGAAAGCGAACGAGAAGGTGGCATTGTGCACGCAAAAGATGAGACCAGTGACAGTGAGAAAGCAGCATAAACAAAGGAACTAAGGAAGCGAAAATGATGCAGTATTCAGAGAAGGCGTTTTATTGAACTCGTTAATCTACACCTATCACTAACGAGTGGGACCACAAGAAATATGGCCCACAAATCAGTGAGTACGTTCCAAAGCAGAGCTGACCCCAAAAAAACGAAAAGCAAAAAATAAAACGAAATAAGAGAAAGAAGAAAGAGGAGAAACTCTTCCTCTCCAATGGCGATTTCTTGCTATTCCTCTTCGAAATTCCTTCTCTCTTCTCCCCTCCAGAGCGGTGGGCATGGAAGAACGGCGCTTTCTAGAAGATTTCGGAAGGTTCCCTCGGTCGTCGCCATGTCCTCCGGTGTTGATTCGTCGGAGAGCTCTTCTTCTAGCTTCGCCAAGCGGATCGAGCGCGCTTGGCTCATCTCTCAGGTACTCTCCTTTTATTTCTTTCCAAAAGAAGAAATATTTACTTTTGAGTAATTAACCGATTAGAGCAAGCCAAATTAGAAACCTTTTATTTGGTAAGGTGAGAGTTTGGTCCTTGGAAATTGATTGATTTATTGGCCATAACTGGTGTGTAACTAGAATAATTCAGTACGATTGGCAAGAATAGTTAAAAAATAAAGCTTAGAAGGCACCGAGCTAGAATACAAAATGAGCACAAACCCTGACATATGCTGATGTAAGAACTGTTTCAATGATGTTAGCAACCGAGGCCGATAGCTTGTTCCTCCTGTGAGTTGAAGGGATATAAGGAGTGCGAGTGGTGTGGTGGGACCGGCTTCTTCATCCTTGGCAACAACATGCTTTGTGAAGTGCCGTCTCGAAATACTACCTGTGTTATTTGTGCTGGCAAGGTAATTCCTCATCTTGTATGTATATAATTGACTCCTGTTCTGAATATGGCCTGTGTATGCATTATATTATTGTAAGGAACTTATTTCCAAACGAGTTTTCTTTTATAGTTACTTTGCAAACTATTTTTTTCCCTTTTACCTCTTCAGTGCCAGTTTGTAGCAACGGAACATTGATACTGGTACCAATTTTCTGGGCAATGCTTATTGTCCTTTTGTTTGTTGTGTTTCAGGGCAATGCTTGCTGTGCGGACTGCAAGGGAACCGGATTCCGGGCCAAGTGGCTTGAAGAATCCCCTCGTTGAATGATTTAATGCAATCAGAATTTGTTCATATACACGTTTAATATAGATGCTAAACATATGTTCACACTTGGAGCAATTTAAATCTATTTGGCATTCATATAGTCATTACTGCTGAAATAGAGGTTCATCACTTTCTTTTTTTTGTATACGTCAAACTCCCTTCAGAATTTATAGATGTAATGTTTGCATCTTGTGCTTTTATATATGGAATTTACAATACGAGGGAACCAGTGGCGGATCCACGTTGTATCAAACCCAGGCACTTGCCTAGGGTTATTTTAGGAAAAATAAGGATCGTTTTATAATTTATAGTAATTGAAAATAATTCGAGGAGAAAAAATGTAGATATATCTTTCAAGTATTAAATATTGCAGTTCTGACTTGCGATCCAGCATCTATATGCTTTATATGAAATTTTGAGTATTTCATTGCAAGTGGAAAATACTATGCGTTGATTGCCCTATGATAACTCCTTTTGATTAATAATCAGATATAAGAATGTAAATCTAAATGCGTGGACAGTGCTTCCAATAATTGAATGAACGCTGTGTATTATATATATGGTGTTTTTCTGTGCTTTTCTAATTTCTTTTAAAGTATTATATTCCGGTCTTAGGTTTTTGTGATTGTGATGTAATATCACCATAACAGACTTCAAGCAAAAAGGTAATATAAACGACATTTTAAAAAAGTATGAATGCGACGTACTATGCAGATAATTATACAAAACCATTAAAGTAGCAAATAGCAACTATTTCTTGCCCCATAAAACTATTTCTCCTGTTGAAAAAAGATTTCTTGGAAAAATTATAATGTATTCGGTGGATCAAATTATAATGTATTAATATTAAAGCATCCATTTGGTTATTTTCTTGTTTACTTTTTATTTCTGTTCATAATTAAATGGAAGCTACTTTAAACTTTATACATAAATAGTCCACACTTAATTCGATGGAATAATTCACTCATCCTGATTCTAACATTAAATATAGATTATTGTGACCAATGGGATTTTGAATGAATCCAAAATCACTTGAAAGCTCAAATAGTGCTCATTTTAAGTTTTATTTGCAATTTATATCTATTTTTATGTATAATCAAATATTTCAAATAAAAAAGATCTAAATTATTGTAATCAAATAACTTTGAATGAATCCATAATCATTTCAAATGCTTAACCGATGCTAAAAATAAGTTTTTATTTGCAATTTATGTGCGCATTTTTTTATGCAAAAAGCAATATTTTGAATAAGTAAGATTTGAATTACATTCTAAAACATATCATTAGCTTGAATAGAGATTATTGTGATAAAATGATTTTGAATGAATCCATAACCGCTTGAAATGCTCAAATCATACTTAGAAAAACTTTATTTCCACATTATATGCGTATTGTTTATGTAGAATGTAATATTTTGAATATGTAAGATCATAATTATATTTTTAAACCATATAAAGAAGTTAAATAAAGATTAATGTGACAAAAAAATCTTTGAATGAATCCAGAATTGCTTAAAACTCTCAATTGATGCTCATTACAAGCTTTATTTGCAATTTATATGTATATATATTCGTAAGTATAGTCAAATATTTTGTGTAAATAAGATTTAAATTATTTTGGTAGACCATATAAAGAATTTAAATATAGATTATTGCGATCAAATGACATTGAATGAATCCAAAATCATTTGAAATGCCCAACCGATGCTCATAATAAGCTTTATTTACAATTTATATGCATATTTTTGTATTTAAAATGCAACATTTCGAATAAGTAATGAATTATGTTCTAAACCATATAATAAAGAGCTTAAAAATAGATTCTTGTGATCGATGGACTTTCGAATGAATCTAGAATTGCTTAAAATGCTCAATTGGTGCTCATTATGAGCTATTTTTTCAATTCATACATGTATTTTATAAGTATATACATATATTTCAGGTATGTAAGATCTGACTTATATCCTAAACCATATAAAGAGCTTAAATATAGATTATCATCATCAAATTACTTGGAAAGAATACAAAATCATTTAAATTGCTCAACCGATGCTCGAAATAAATTTTATTTGAAATTTCTGTGTATTTTTTTAAGCACGAAGCAATATTATGAATAATTAAGATCCAAATTATATTTTAGACTATATAAAGAGCTATAATATAGATTATTGTGATCAGATGACTTCGAATGAATCAAGAATCATTTGAAATGCTCAACTAATGTTCAGAATTAGCTTTACTTGATAATTTATATTTTATGCGTATTTTTTATGTATAATGAAATATTTTGAATAAGAAGTTTCGAATTATGTTCTAAAAATACAAAGAGCTTATATATGCATAAAATGAGCAAATACAGCATATTTTGAGCAATATTTGAGTAGTTTAAGCGATTCTACACTCATTATATGTCATTTGATTAAAATAATCTATATTTAATCTATTTATATTGTCTAGAATATATTTCAGAGCTTGCTCATTATAACATATTTAGTTATAGATATAAAATACACATAAAATAAGAAAATAAAGCATATTCTTAGCAATATTTGAGCATTTTAAGCGATTCTGCACTCATACTAAAACAAATGATCACAATAATCGATATTTAAACAATTTATATAGTCGACAATATAATTCAGAGCATATTTATTATAAAATATTTAATTATACATTGAAAATATGCATAAAATGAGAAAATAAAGCATAGTCGGGCAATATTTGAGCATTTTAAGCGATTCTGCACTCATTCTAAGTCATCTGATCATTATAATCTATATTCGAACACTTTATAGTGTCTACAATATAATTCAGAGCATATTTATTATAAATTATTTATTTAATCTATATTTGAACAATTTATATTGTCTAGAATATAATTCAGAGCATATTTAATGTAAATTATTTATTTATACATAGAAAATAAGCATAAAATGAGCAAATAAAGCATATTCTGGGAATTATTTGAGCATTTTAAGCGATTCAGCACTCATTCTAACTCATCTGATCACAATAATCTATATTTAAACACTTTATATTGTCTACAATATAATTAAGAGCTTATTTATTATAAAATATTTAATTACACATAGAAAATATGCAAAAAATGAGCAAATATAGGATATTCTAGGCAATATTTGAGCATTCTAAGCGATTTTGCACTCATTCTAAATCATCTGATCACAATAATCTATATTTAAACACTTTATATTCTCCACAATATAATTCAGAGCTTATTTATTATAAAATATTTAATTACACATAGAAAATATGCATAAAATGAGCAAATATAGGATATTCTAGGCAATATTTGAGCATTCTAAGAGATTCTGCACTCATTCTAAGTCATCTGATCACCATAATATATATTTGATCACTTTATATTGTTTATAATATAATTCAGAGCATATTTATAGTATATTATTTAATTACACATAGAAAATATGAATAAAATAAGCAAATAAAGTATATTCTGAGCAATATTTGTGTAGTTTAAACGATTCTGCACTCATTATATGTTAATTGATTACAATAATCAATATTTCATCTTTTTATGTTGTCTAGAATATAATTCAGAGCTTACTTATTAGAAAATATTTAGTTATACATATAAAAGAGACATAAAATAAGCAAATAAAGCTTATTCTGAGCAATATTTGAGCATTTTAAGCTATTCTTCACTCATTCTAAATCAAATGATCACAATAATCTATATTTAAAGACTATCTATTGTCTACAATAAAATTCAGAGCATATTTATTAGATATATTTTTTGTTTATAAATAGAAAATATGCATAAAATGAGCAAATAAAGCATATTCTGGGCAATATTTGAGCATTTTAAGTGATTATGCACTCATTCTAAGTCATCCGATCACTAATATCTATATTGGAACACTTTATATTTTCTACAATATAATTCAGAGCATGTTTATTGTAAATTATTTATTTATGCGTGGAAAATATGCATCAAAGCAAAAAAATCATATTATGGTTAATATTTGAGCATTTTAAGCGAATCTACACTCATTCCAATTCATCTGATCAAAATAATCTATATTTAAACACTTTATATTGTCTAGAATATAATTCGGAGCATATTTATTTTAAAATATTTAATTATACATAGAAAATATGCATAAAATGAGCAAATAAAGCATATTTTGGGCAATATTTGAACATTTTAATTGATTCTGCACTCATTCTAACTCATCTGATCAATATAATCTATATGTAAACACGTTATATTGTCTACAATATTATTAAGAGCATATTTATTGTAAATTATTTATTTATACATAGAAAATATGCATAAAATGAGCAAATAAAGCATGTTCTGGTTTATTTCTTGAGCATTTTAAGCGATTCTACCCTCATTCTAAATCATCTGATCAAAGTAGTCTATATTTAAAGACTTTCTATTGTCTACAATAAAATTCAGAGCATATTTATTGAATATTATTTATTTATACAGGGAAAATATACATAAAATGAGCAAATAAAGCATATTCCGAGAAATATATTCGGGGCAATATATGAGCTTTGTAAGTCATCTGATCGCTAAAATCTACATTTGATCACTTTATATTGTCTACAATACAATTCAGAGCATATTTATCGTAAATTATTTAATTATACATAGAAAATATGCATAAAATAAAATAAAGCATATTCTGGGCAATATTTGAGCATTTTAAGCGATTCTGCAGTCATTCTAAGTCATCTGATCACTATAATCAATATTTGAACAGTTTATATATTCAGAGCATATTTATTGTAAATTATTTAATTATGCATAGAAAATATGCAAAAAAATGAGCAAATAAAGCATATTCTGAGCAATATTTGAGTAGTTTAAGCGATTCTGCACTCATTCGAAATCATCTGATCACTATAATCTATATTACAAACTTTATATCATCTGCAATATAATTCAGAGCATATTTATTGTAAAATATTTATTTATACAAAGAAAATATGCATAAAATGAGCAAATAAAGCATATTCAGGGCAATATTTGAGCATTTTAAGCGATTCTTCACTCATTCTGAGTCATTTGATCACTATAATGTATGTTCGAACACTTTCTATTGTCTACAATATAATTCAGAGAATATTTATTTTTAAATTATTTAATTATACATAGAAAATATGAATAAAATGAGATAATAAAGCTTATTCTGGTTAATATTTTAGCGTTTTTAGCGATTCTACACTCATTCTAAATCATCTGATCAAAATAATCTATATTTAAACACTTTATATCGTCTACAATATAATTCAGAGCATATTTATTGTAAAATATTCAATTATACATAGAAAATATGCATAAAATGAGCAAATAAAGCATATTCTGGGCAATATTTGAGCATTTTAAGCGATTCTGCACTCATTCTAAGTCATCTGATCACTATAATGTATATTTGAATACTTTATATTGTCTACAATATAGTTCAGAGCATATTTATTTCTAAATTATTTAATTATTCATAGAAAATATGCATAGAATGAGCAAATAAAGCATATTCTGGTTAATATTTAAGCATTTTAAGCGATTCTACACTCATTTTAAATCATCCAATCAAAATAATCTATATTTCAACACATTATATTGTCTATAATATAATTCAGAGCATATTTATCATAAATTATTTAATAATACAAAGAAAATATGCATAAAATGATCAAATAAAGTATATTCTTTGTAATATTTGAGCGTTTTAAGCGATTCTGCAGTCATTCTAAGTCATCTGATCACAATAATCAATATTTGAACACTTTATATTGTCTACAACATAATTCAGAGCATATTTATTGTAAATTATTTAATTATACATAGACAATATGAATAAAATGAGCAAAATAAAGCATATTCTGAGCAATATTTTAGCAGTTTAAGCGATTCTGCTCTCATTCGAAATCATCTGATCACAATAATCTATGTTTCAACACTTTATATTGTCTACAATATAATTCAGAGCATATTTATTACAAAATATTTTATTATACATTGAAAATATGCATTAAATGAGCAAATAAAGCATATTCTGGGCAATATTTGATCATTTTAAGTGATTCTGCACTCATTCTAAGTCTTCTGATCACTATAATCTATATTGGAAAACTTTATATTATTTGCAATATAATTCAGAGCATATTTGTTGTATATTATTTATTTATACAAAGAAAATATGCATAAAATGAGCAAATAAAGCATATTATGGGCAATATTTGAGCATTTTTATCGATTCTAAATCATTCTAACTCATCTGATCATTATAATCTTTCTGTAAACACTTTGTATTATCTACAATATAATTCAGAGCATATTTATAGTAAATTATTTATTTATACAGAGAAAATATGCATAAAATAAGCAAAAAAAAGCATATTCTTGTTAATATTTGAGCATTTTAAGTGATTCTACACTCATTCTAAATCATCTGATCACAATAGTCTATATTTAAACACTTTCTATTGTCTACAATAAAATTCAGAGCATATTTATTATAAATTATTTAATTACACAAAGAAACTATGCATAAAATGAGCAAATAAAGCATATTCTGAGCAATATTTGAGTAGGTTAAGCGATTCTGCACTCATTATATGTCATTTGATTACAATAATCTATATTTCATCTTTTCATGTTGTCTAGGATATAATTCAGAGCTTATTTATTAGAAAATTTTTATTTATATATATTAAACAGACATAAAATAAGCAAATAAAGCTTATTCTTAGGAATATTTGAGCATTTTAAGCTATTCTGCCCTAATTCTAAGTCAAATGATCACAATAATCTATATTTAAAGACTTTCTATTGTCTACAATAAAATTCAGCGCATATTTATTATATATTATTTATTTATACATAGATAATATGCATAAAATGAGCAAATAAAGTATATTCCGGGCAATGTTTGAGCATTTTAAGTGATTATGCACTCATTCTAAGTCATATGATCACTAATATCTATATTGGAACACTTTATTGACTACAATATAATTCAGAGCATATTTATTGTAAATTATTTATTTATGTGTGGAAAATATGCATCAAAACAAATAAATCATATTCTTGTTAATATTTGAGCATTTTATGCGAATCTACACTCATTCTAAATCATCTGATCAAAATAATTTATATTTAAACACTTTATACTGTCTACAATATAATTGAGATCATATTTATTATAAAATATTTAATTATAGATAGAAAGTGTGCATAAAATGAGCAAATAAAGCATATTCTGGGCAATATTTGAGCATTTTAATCGATTCTGCATTCATTCTAACTCATCTGATCATTATAATCGATATGTAAACATGTTATATTGTCTACAATATAATTCAGACCATATTTATTGTAAATTATTTATTTATACATAGAAAATATGCATAAAATGAGCAAATAAATCGTGTTCTGATTAATATTTGAGCATTTGAAGCGATTCTACACTCAGTCTAAATCATCTGATCAAAATAATATATATTTAAGTACTTTATATTGTCTGCAATATTATTTAGAGAATATTTATTATAAAATATTTAATTATACATAGAAAATATGCATAAAATGAGCAAATAAAGCATATTCCGGCAATGTTTGAGCATATTAAGCGATTATGCACTCATTCTAAATCATCTTATCACTAGAATCTATATTAGAAAACTTTATATTCTCTACAATATAATTCAGAGCATATTTATTGTATATTATTCATTTTTGCATGGGAAATATGCATCAAAGCAAATAAAGCATATTCTGGTTAATATTTGAACATTTTAAGCGATTCAACACTCATTCTAAATCATCTGATGATAATGATCTATATTTAAACACTTCATATTGTCTACAACATAATTCAGAGCATATTTATTATGAAATATTTAATTATACATAGAAAATATGCATAAAATTAACAAATAATGCATATTCTTGGAAATTTTTTAGTATTTTAAGCATTTCTGCATTCATTCTAAGTCATCTGATAACTATAATCTTGATTTCAACACTTTATATCGTCTACAATATAATTCAGAGCATATTTATTGTAAATTATTTATTTATACATAGAAATATGCATATAATGAGCAAATAGATCATATTCTGGTTAATATTTGAACATTTCAAGCGATTCTACACTCATTCTAAATCATCTGATCACAATAGTCTATATTTAAACACTTTTTATTGTCTACAATAAAATTCAGAGCATATTTATTTTATATTATTTCTTTACACATAGAAAATTTGCATAAAATGAGCAAATAAAGCATATTCTCGTTAATATTTGAGCATTTTAAGCGATTATGCACTCATTCTAAATCATCTAATCACAATAGTCTATATTTAAACACTTTCTATTGTCTACAATAAAATTCAGAGCATATTTATTAGATATTATTTATTTATACATTGAAATATGCATAAAATGAGCAAATAAAGCATATTCGGGGCAATATTTGAGCATTTTAAGCGATTATGCACTCATTCTAAGTCTTTTGATCACTAAAATCTATATTGGAACACTTTATATTGTCTAAAATATAATTCAGAGCATTTTTTTGTAAATTATTTATTTGTGCCTGGAAAATATGCATCAAAGCAAATAAAGCATATTCTGGTTAATATTTGAGCATTTTAAGCGATTCTACACTCATTCTAAATCATCTGATCAAATAAGGTTGTATGCTCAACCGATACTTTGAACAAGCTTTACTTTCAAAACGATACACAGAATAAGGTTTATTTGCAATTTATATGTGTACTTTCAATCTATAATGTAAAATTTTTAATAAGCAAGGTATGAATTATATTGTAGGCTATATTACAACTTAAACATAAATTATTTTGATCAAATGACTTAGAATGAATGTAAAATCGCTTCAAATGCTAAAATGATTCTCAGAATATTCATTATTTACATATTATATGCTTAATTACTATGCATAATCCAATTGTTTTTAATAAGTATGTTTTGAATCATATTCTGGACCGCATAGAGAGCTTAAATATAGATTGTTGTGATCAAATGACTTAGAATGAATGCATAATCGATTGGAATACTCAATTGACAATAGGAATAATCTTTATTAGTAATTTATATGTTTATTTTTTATGCACAAATCAATATGTTAAATAATTAAGATCTGAATTATATTTTAGACTATATAAAGAGCTTCAATATAGTTTTATTGTAAACAAATGAATTCGAATGAATCAAGGATCTGTTAGGAAGTGTTTAATTCTATTTTTGTGCCATCAAATAGCAAGAAATCACAACTAAAGACCATAGATCTAGTGCTAGAAGTATTCACACATCAAAACAATGAGAACAAGTAGGAGAAAGTTATACCTCTCATGAAATCGCATTCATGAGGCTCGAATCCAAGGCATGGGAGTCGATGGGGTGCGTGCTCCACCACCTCCACCATCTAAGGCGCCTCAAGCCCACCAAGGAGCTAACCACGAGCTCCATGAAAGTGCTAGCTTTCATGAGCTCCTAGCTAATCCCCTCTATGAACCTCTTCATCCTATTAACTATTTTAATGGAGGAGAAGAAGGAATGGTGCTCAACACATGAGCAAGAGAAGGGAGGAAGATGGGTGGCGGCTAGGAAGAGAGGAGAGAGAAAGTGGATGGAGGCTAGGGCTTTCCCAAGAGGTGACCCCTTTATATAGCCAACAACTCTCATCCTCTCTTTGAACTATTTACAAGTATGCCACTAGGGCTCTAGCTGAAATTAATAGGGCCATTTTGGGCTACATCAAATGTTGCAATGGCCCAATAAACCATCCCATTAATTACTCCTTCATCCTTCCTCAAATCGAGCCTTTAATTAATTAAATAACTAGAAGCCCAAATAACTCAAACTATTTAAAGTGTGTTGAACATAATTAATTATTAACTCATTAATAATTAATTTAGGATTAGCTAATGCATTAAATTGTTTCCATATGATCCTTTTGACTTAATTAATTATAACGGTTCATAACGGTATATAATTAATTAATCGACTTATCATATTTCACAATACTAACTGTTGCGAATAAACAATTAATGCACCGTGTGGTTAGAGTCCTATTTGTGCGACCCTATTGAGGATTTATGCTATGTTGGCCATGAAAATAAATCGTTATTTATTTTCAATAATCATAAGCGGTATCTAGCAACACGTTATGATTCCCAATTCGCATAAATAATGTACCGTTATAATATCTTAATCCTGCACAAGAAATATAAGTATTTCCTTGTCTGATTCTTATGTCGCATGATATCATTGTATAATCCAAGATAGGAATGTGTCATTCTTGCAGATTATACATTTCTTGATCTAGAGTTGATCGTCTAGTTTGCATGCATATGATCCAACTCCATCAAGGGGCCCAAACAGATATCATCACTCACTAGGTATACTAATGAGGGACATACGGTTTTCTTGATGAACAACTTTTTCCCGCATAATTCAAGAGAACATAAATAAAGTCCTTATAGCAGCCTTTATCAGGAATCAACGTTAGACGATATTTATTGAACCTATCCTCATGTGGAAAAGGTGAACATCTCAAACTTAGAATCAAACTTATATGAAATAAACAATGACACTTAACACAATCCATATGTTTATTTCATTGGGTCAAGTCCTGTACTATGTTCCAATAACATACACATATGCAATTAAGTTGGTAACTCCTTACCTATGATTTGTAGAACTTAATCATCACTTAACTTGCATACTAATCTTTTATGATAATTAATGTTCCTTGTTAATTATCAAGATTATGGACGATTTAGATTTATTATTGTCATTCTAATGAATGATCCACAGAGATCTACAATTCAGATCCTCAACCTGAATGATCTGTCAATAATAAACTCAAGGAACAAATGATCAAATATCATCATTAACATAAACTAAGAAAATAAGTCATTAAATATTGACTTCTAGGACATAACTCCAACAATCTCCCACTTGGCCTAGAGTCAATCAATAGTGACTTCTAGCCAGTGAAGAATTTAGAACAATGTCATATATCCATATATATACATGTCTCGAACCTCAAAAGATATAATACACTTAAAGCAAGTTGCTCATACGTCCATCACGCATGGATGCACAATTGTATCTCGTATATTGCTTAAGGTAGAGGTTAAGTTAGAGTGTTCGCTGTGTCCGCGAACCTATCCAATTTTGTTTGACCCTATATACATATATACTTATATATACGTGTTCTTGATCATCATCATGTGAGATCAAGTGCCATCGTCATAGATCTTAGTTGGATCACCAATTTAATATTGGGTTCTTCAAGTTTAAGCTATGGTTCGAGATGCATAGAACCATATTAGCTTGACTGAGAACTTCTCGATCCATACTACCTTCTTTCATTGCTTCACAAGTTGCTATATATATTTTATTTTTGGTGACGGAAACGGTTGTAATATCCCATTTAGAACACCTTCTAAATTTACAACACCACATTTAAACAAAATACGTAGCTCAATTGTATTCATATCAATCTTTCGAAAAACTAGCATCAATTTATATGAGCTTTCTTTCATCAGATGAAATATATCATTCTTTCTCATAAGATACTCGAAGATATTCTCGATTATTGTCCAAACGTGTTTTTTCTTTGTATCCAGTTGACAACTGCTTGTCATACTCCTTGGGTACAACACATAGGGGCATGTGCATAAGTATGGCGTACGTAATGAAACTCATAACAGAAGGATGCTCGAATTGTATCGTGCACTCTTCTCGAATTGAGTTGCAACACACCGAGTCGAACTCAAGTGTATGCCATACAACGTGGTTAGACATCCTTTTTAGAAGTCTATCTTTTCGTGTAACTATAACACCTTGTCATTATATGCACATTTTGCTCAAACCCAACATCCATCATAATCTATCTCCATAGATTTTGTTTCTTTGGATTAGGTGACTTGCCCAAATTCTCTATTGAGAAAAACATTCTCTAATGAGATCCTGACAATAATCATTTCCTTAATTTTATTCCCAATTAATGTCTTGTATCTTGTACAATACATGTAACATATTAATGCTCCCACTGAATATCTTGTCTATACAAGATACTTTTGACGAAGTTCAACTCCTTGACTTTCTTGTCAAAATGTTTATTCCAATTTCCACAATACTTGCTTCAATCCATTAATGGATCATTGAAGCATATATATGTTTCTAACAATACAACAAATCCTCGGTTTGTGTCAAATACACAACAACTTCCTTCATTCAATCGAAGAAGGCGGTTTTGATGTATCTTTCCATATATCTATATATACGAAATTTAACTATTGTTAAAATGATCTTTATTGACTTATACACAGCTACAAGCGAGAAGCCGTTCTTTGTACATGGTCAACTTGTTATCGACTTACACATAGCATCAATCATGAAATTGTGCTTTGTACATAGTCGACTTGCTATCCATATCTATCTTTCCTTTAAAGATCTAAATGTTCTTGATGGATCGCTCCTTCATGAACATCAATTAAGGTCTATACCTTGTTGTTATATATATGGATTGCACTTAAAGATCATATAGATTCAAACCATACTTGTGAAATCGGGTCTTTTCATCGCTTTTGTATTTATCAACGGATCCTCATATGTCAAGTACGAGGATGTTGTGAAGCCTATGTACCTTTCAGTTTAGGCAGTTCACTCTCGTTGATCTTTGTAGGATTGGTGCTTAAGGTCAATAAACTACTTCTACAACATCTTGTAGAGTAAGTTCTTGATCCTAATATATTGCACGAGTTTCTCGAACATCATCCATTTGTGAGATGTTTGAGTACTCTTTAGAAGCAAGCATGCTTAAAAATTTCTTCCTTTCACAACTGCTTGTGAATTAAGTTCCGCTCAACTCCCACTAAGCACCATGTATGGAGTGACAAGTTTCCTATAAAGGTACTTCTTGTAGTGACGCATAAACTCCTTTAATGCTCACTTTACTCCCACTACATCTTCTTGAGAATATCATTCTTCAAGATTACGTTATGATGAGCAACAACTACTTTGTTCTTATCATATTCGTCGAAGTAGTACCTTTCGGTTAGTTCAAGATATCCTACATAATATTAAGTGTCTTATTTGGGTCCAAGCTTATAAATCAATCGTACCTTGAAATAAGCTTCTCAACACCAAATCTTGAGAAACAATATACCTAGAGATCGAATCTTGTAAGATATCTTTCTCAATAGACTTCGATGGAATTTTTATTCAGTGTAAACAATATTGTCATCAAACACAAATCCCTTACATGAGTCGAACAAGTCAATTTGATTTATTACCGATCGAACTATATCAAACAATGTTCGATACCTTCATCCTTGGATACATTTTTCAATGTTCCTCATGGAGCGAGTAGTGAAACGTATTTCATACTCTTTAGGTAATATATCAAACTATATGACTTAACTATTTACCATGATCCATTTTAAGACTTTTGCTTTTATTAAATAGTTTTTCAACTTTACTCTTGAAATCATTTTGATCTTGTCAAAAGATTCATACTTATACCATATCAAATAGATACGTTAATATCTACAATGATCGTTGGTCAAGTGGTAAAGTGTCAACAACCTTTCAATTGCACAAGTCCTATAGGTCTATATACATCAATATGTATAAGTCTTAATAAAGTTACTTGTCCTTTAAACCTTCGTAGTTCAAAGGCGCTTTTGTCTTTTAACAAATACGATTCGCATGAATTTCAATTGATTTGCAATCAAATTGATTTACGAGCTCCACGTTACGTAGACTCTCATAATGCGATTCTTGTTTATATTCGACTAAGCGACTATTTTACATAAAATCAAATACTTTATGTGAAGTCTTACACATTTGTCATTCAAAATTTGTTTATCTATTTCAAGCAAATTCAATCAAGATGCATGAAATCTTATACACAAATTCATAACAATAAGAGAACAACATTTCTCTATTACAAAACATGATCATCCATCATCAAATATGAAACGGAGATAAGGTTTTATGAGATGTTTGGAATAAGGTATACAACCTCAAATTCCTAAACAAACTCTTTATTTAGTAAAGATAACTCTACGTATTCAATGGTAGCGGCTTAGACGTATAAACCATTTCCAAAACGGAGTTTACTTTACTTATCTCGAACTTTCTCTTATTCATCATTGCCTACACATTTCGTTAAATGCGAGCACACATGAACTAGCACCTAATTACTAGTGTGAATTAGAGATAGTGAGATAATTTGAACGACAAATATCTTAAGGTTTAGAACATCATGGTATTTCGGACAACCTTTCAAATGCCTCCCATAAATGGCAAATGAAACATCTCATGTGACACACGGTCGCTAGTGAGGGTCTCAAAGTTTCAACTCATATCTTGGTGAAGTATTCCTTTAATACTTAACTAATTACTTTTAGCACTAACAAGTGTGCCAACAATATATCCTTTATCCATAGAAAGAGATTGTATAACAATATCAACAATCCTTGATATTGGAGATCTTAATATCTCTAGTTGTCAATTAGCTACTCAAACCTTTCGGTTCGCAAGCTAATGAAATATTTATCTTCTTATAAGAAGATTCTCTTGGTTAACTCACACTCCATTACTCGATCATAAATGATTGAGTCTATTTTTACTTTCTCTAAGAACGTTTTCTTGAGTAAGTGGATGAGAGTGCAGAAGTCTAGTCTATTCCTTATGAATTCTCCAATTCAAAGGTCTAGAACTTCTAAAAGGATATAAGCATTCGCTTTATTGAATAATTTTTGTAGAAACTAATCAATCATTGCGAAGCTATGTTCGGAAAGTCGAGGAACGTTTTTGGGATTAAACATGCACAAGTTTCTCCTTTCCAAGAACATGTCTTAGAAATCGGTGTTACTTCTCCAAGTAAATACCTTAGAAACGAGCTTGTTGTTTTCAAAGATTGATCGCAAAGAAATTAACATATTTAATATCTATAACAATTTCAATTTAAGGTCATTTAGTTTATGCAATGTTTTATTTATAATGATAAACAAAACACCCACTACATTTATTTAAAGTCCCTAATGTAGTCGGTTTCCAAGATCCTCATTTTCGTTGAAATAGGGGACAGCGTCGGCATGACACCTAAAACAACTAGATAAGGTAGGTTCTCCAACCAATCATATCTTGTCCATATGATTCTTGGTTTGTGAGATATCATAAGTATATCCACAAACTTCGTCCCAATGTCCAATCTGATTAGGGTCCATTGATAAACAACCTCTCTCTATTTGCTCCTTGTAAATCTGATTTACACCCCGACTACAATGATGGAGTACGATGTCCGCGTCGGCGGAATGCATCAATAAACAATCAATTGCATTGAAGGGGATAGAGAGAAGGAGGACGAATCGACTTAATCGAGTTAATTTGGGACAAAAGCAAATACGTGACTTTGTTTGGTGGTCGTGTAAGCATACACCCATACCTACCTATGACAATTCAAGGCATTCACAAACAATCACATAACATAAGCATCTCAAACATTGTCGTGGGTTTGTATGGCTCCCGCTTGCATTAGTCTTCGTCGCATCTCCATGTAACGAAACTAATCTAATCAAACCCTCCCACTAATTACTAAGATCCTATCTAATAATTAAGGGAAATAAATACATGTGATAAAATCCTAAAACCTGCCTAGGCCTTAGGGGCATGCAAGCCTCACAAGTTACATCAAGAATTAATCAATTATTAATTATCAAGGTACCTTAGGCCACATTACAAGCAATCACATACATTCACAACATTTTACAACACACAAGGCATTGAAATCTTGAGCCATATCAAACCCACATCCTCCTACAAAAACAAGTTAGCACAATATACAAATATATGTCTAAGTTGTTCATAACTAGTGAGCTATTAAGTATCTTTGCGTATTGTTTGCTAATATGTGTTTTTCCATGCAAAGAGAGTTTAACATTCAAACAACTAATTGCTTAAACTCTTTGATAAAATCAACATTCAAAAAATCCAACGGATGACAGCAAGGAGAGTTCTAATCAACTTATCAACTAATTGATTAATTAGAACGAACACCTTTCATTCAACGGGACCCGAAAAAATCAAGAAATTTTTCGGTCTCCAAAAAATTCAGAAAAAATCATGAGCAATCCTTATGAAGAGACAAACTACCTGTTAAAATTTTAGGAAGAAATCATTTACCAATCGGGAGAACCAAAATTATCAAACTTCAGGTTGTGTATTAAAACACCGGTATGTCATTCAAAATCATCAAGTTTAAGGAGTTTGAATACAAGTCCCCTGTTCTGGAACAGCACGTCGACGAAATTGATTTTGAGTGTTTGAGATACCAAAACTGGTCAGATTTACATGAAATCAATTTTCATAGATTCAGGACTTCAAAAGGAAGTTTTCTATTTAAACACTTTTTCTATAAAAAGTCTCAATCAATACCAGTTTTCAAAACAATCCAATCGGTACAGAAAACCAACAGGACCGTTCTTGTCTTTCATCAATTCAAAAAAATAGAAAGACTTCGATCCATACCATCAAATTGGTATGGAAGGAAGTACACCAAGGAAGTACACCAAGTCTACTTCATTCCATACCATCAAATTTTCATGCAATTGCTTCTTCTAAATTGAGGAAAAAAGCAATCACCAGTCTTCAAATCGATGGACAATCAGTAACGGACCAAGATACTATTTTGCAAGGCTTCACTCAATTTTATAAATCCCTGTTAGGCACTACAACTTCAGTACATAATTGTTCTCTACACAATCTTTATGGGTACAGGTCATTGCTTCTTCAATTGGACTTTCCCTTCTCAGAAGTAGAGATCAAACATGCAGTGGCCGATTTGGCGAACAACAAGGCCTCAGGTCCAGACGGCCTTCCTAATGAATTTGCTAAGGTGAAATGGGACACTGTGAAGCATGACATCTTGGAAATTTTCAAAGACCTGTTTGATGGTTCTCTAGTTCTTGATGGACTCAATTTTGCACATATCACCTTACTTCCCAAAACCTCAAGTGCAAACACCTTCTCTTCCTTCAGACCTATAAGCATTATTAATTATATACCAAAGCTGATCTCAAAGGTTCTGGCTACCAGGTTGAGTAACCACATTCCTGATCTTATTGCTGCAACTCAAACAGGTTTTGTAAGGGGAAGGTTGTTACATGAGAATTTCTTAAGTGCAAGAGAGATAGTCACCCACCTGACCAAGTGTAAAGAGCCTGCCTTTCTTCTAAAATTGGACTTTTACAAGGCCTTTGATACAGTAAATTGGTCTTTCTTAATTAATGTGCTCAAAGTCTTTGGTGTGCCCCCAAAGTTCATCTCCTGGATCCAGCTATTACTCACTACTGCAACCTCCGCATTGCTAATCAACAATCGAGTTGGACCCACTTTTCAACATGCGCAAGGCCTGAGGCAAGGAGACCCGTTGTCTCCTTTCTTGTTCATCATTGTAGCTGATGTCCTAAATAAGATGTGCGAGGCGGTCGGAACTTCAATACCTTTTAATATCTCTAATAAGCTGCGCTCTCCATTCCACATACTTCAATATGCGGACGACACGTTGGTCTTTTCAACTGTTAAAGGAAAAGCAGTGCAATCTCTCAAGTTAACTCTAACTCTCTTCTCCCTTTGTTCTGGTTTAAACCTCAATCTTGAAAAATCAATGATCTTACCCTTCAACTTGACGGACAACCAGAAGGTGCAACTCTTTCAGAGTCTATAGTGCGATGAATCCTCTTTACCTCTTTCTTACCTCGGGTTGCCGTTGACTTCCGGAAGACCACCAAAGGAGGTTTATTTCCAACTGCTAGAGAAACTTGAAGTCAAACTTGCAGGTTGGAAAAATAAATTACTCTCAAGAGCGGGTCGCTTAACACTTGTTTGCTCTGTCCTCTCCTCGATTCCCATCTTTTTTATGTCGGTATTCCGTCTTCCTTCATGGGTCATCAAAGCAATAGATAAATTAAGGAGGAATTTCCTTTGGGGCAACACAAACGAAAATACAAGAGGAATTAACTTATTATCTTGGGACAGGGTATGCTTACCAAAAGCTCTTGGAGGGTTTGGAGTCTTAGACTTAAAACTCTTAAATATTTCGCTCTTACTTCATTGGTTATGGAGATTATTTCACAATCCAACCTCTCAATGGTCATACATAGCCAGGATCCTAATTGCCTCAAGAAATCAGCAATCACCACTAAACTGGTTGACACATGGATCTTTTTTCTGGAAGGATTTGTTACAACTTCGGCACATCTTTTCTATCTCTACAACTTCTTCAATTGCCGACGGCCGAAGTACTTTGTTCTGGTTTGGTAATTGGGGAAATGGGCATTTGTTTTTCTTCAACAGCATCCCCAAGCCTGTCACCCCACATTTGACTGTTCACACCGTACTAACCTCTCCAGCAAGGTCACTACAAGCTCCATGGCCAAAACAGGTGCATGACGCAGTTCTTTCCTTACCATCTCTACATGGTACAGAAGTCAGTGACAGATTAGTTTGGAAATGGCATTCCTCAGGGCTTTTCTCTGTCAAGTCAGCTTATAATATGCTAGTCTCTGCAGGCAAAACTATTTCTCCAGCCTCTCCAATTTGGAGCTTCACTTTACCTCCTTTAAAAATCTTCGCTTTACTGCTTTTTCACAACAGAATTTTAACTCAAGAGGCTTTGCTCAGAAGGAATATCCTGGTTAATCAAGGTTGTGCTCTCTTTAGCTGTGCATCACTAGAAACAACAACACACCTCTTTTGCACTTGTACTTATTCCCAGCAAGTTTGGACGAAGCTACATCATTACTTCCCTTTTCAATTACCTCCAAGCTTTACTGATACACAGTCTCTTTGGACTCATGTGCTGTCCAATACTGCTGCAGACCCGACTAATATCAAGGCAGTGCTCACTATCACAACGGTTTGGGCTGTTTGGTTGGAAAGAAATAACAGAATTTTCAGACAAGAAGCCAGAAACACAGATTCCCTCGTGCAGTGGATACTACACCAGCAGGACCTCTTCAGAAAGCATTGCCGTAGCTAGCTGGGTGTTAGACTAGAGTTTCTTTGTTCTACTTTCTTTCTGTTTCTTTATTTTACTTTTGTTTTCTTTTTTTTTCGATTGATAGCCGCTATCAAGTCCTCCCTCTAAAAAAAAAAAAGTCTACTTCATTCCTAGCCAATAAAATTAGGGTCTCTTTATCAAGATAACTAAGATAATGCCCACAAAACCAGATCTGGTCGCACAAGAACGAGTCCTGCGCACTGTCACGGAAAAATTCATTAAAAATCCATAGTAACTCGGATTAAAGTGAAACCAGTGGGGAAATGCTCACAATTCATCCCTCTTTCAAATCCATCAAAAGGAAAAATCTAAATAAAATCTTTGCTATGCGAAAAACACAGAAAACCTAGGAAAAAACAGAGTTCCAGAGTGCAAACAAAGGCAGCAACTTAATTACTCAACTAATTACACATTTCTCATCTAATTAATGTGCAAAATAGCTTAAGCACGACCTTGTGCTCTGATACCACTGTTAGGAAGTGTTTAATTCTATTTTTGTGCCATCAAATAGCAAGAAATCACAACTAAAGACCATAGATCTAGTGCTAGAAGCATTCACACATCAAAACAATGAGAACAAATAGGAGAAAGTTATACCTCTCATGAAATCGCATTCATGAGGCTCGAATCCAAGGCATGGGAGTCGATGGGGTGCGTGCTCCACCACCTCCACCATCTAAGGCGCCTCAAGCCCACCAAGGAGCTAACCACGAGCTCCATGAAAGTGCTAGCTTTCATGAGCTCCTAGCTAATCCCCTCTATGAACCTCTTCATCCTATTAACTATTTTAATGGAGGAGAAGAAGGAATGGTGCTCAACACATGAGCAAGAGAAGGGAGGAAGATGGGTGGCGGCTAGGAAGAGAGGAGAGAGAAAGTGGATGGAGGCTAGGGCTTTCCCAAGAGGTGACCCCTTTATATAGCCAACAACTCTCATCCTCTCTTTGAACTATTTACAAGTATGCCACTAGGGCTCTAGCTGAAATTAATAGGGCCATTTTGGGCTACATCAAATGTTGCAATGGCCCAATAAACCATCCCATTAATTACTCCTTCATCCTTCCTCAAATCGGGCCTTTAATTAATTAAATAACTAGAAGCCCAAATAACTCAAACTATTTAAAGTGTGTTGAACATAATTAATTATTAACTCATTAATAATTAATTTAGGATTAGCTAATGCATTAAATTGTTTCCATATGATCCTTTTGACTTAATTAATTATAACGGTTCATAACGGTATATAATTAATTAATCAACTTATCATATTTCACAATACTAACTGTTGCGAATAAACAATTAATGCACCGTGTGGTTAGAGTCCTATTTGTGCGACCCTATTGAGGATTTATGCTATGTTGGCCATGAAAATAAATCGTTATTTATTTCCAATAATCATAAGCGGTATCTAGCAACACGTTATGATTCCCAATTCGCATAAATAATGTACCGTTACAATATCTTAATCATGCACAAGAAATATAAGTATTTCCTTGTCTTATTCTTATGTCACATGATATCATTGTATAATCCAAGATAGGAATGTGTCATTCTTGCAGATTATACATTTCTTGATCTAGAGTTGATCGTCTAGTTTGCATGCATACGATCCAACTCCATCAAGGGGCCCAAACAGATATCATCACTCACTAGGTAAACTAATGAGGGACATACGGTTTTCTTGATGAACAACTTTTCCCCGCACAATTCAAGAGAACATAAATAAAGTCCTTATAGCAGCCTTTATCAGGAATCAACGTTAGACGATATTTATTGAACCTATCCTCATGTGGAAAAGGTGAACATCTCAAACTTAGAATCAAACTTATATGAAATAAACAATGACACTTAACACAATCCATATGTTTATTTCATTGGGTCAAGTCCTGTACTATGTTCCAATAACATACACATATGCAATTAAGTTGGTAACTCCTTACCTATGATTTGTAGAACTTAATCATCACTTAACTTGCATACTAATCTTTTATGATAATTAATGTTCCTTGTTAATTATCAAGATTATGGACGATTTAGATTTATTATTGTCATTCTAATGAATGATCCACAGAGATCTACAATTCAGATCCTCAACCTGAATGATCTGTCAATAATAAACTCAAGGAACAAATGATCAAATATCATCATTAACATAAACTAAGAAAATAAGTCATTAAATATTGACTTCTAGGACATAACTCCAACAGGATCAGTTGAATGCTCAACCGATACTTTGAACAAGCTTTACTTTCGATTTATATGCATTTTTTTTTGTATAATGCAATATTTTGAATAAGTTCCCAATTTTATTCTAGACTATATAAAGATCTTAAATATATGTTATTGTGACCAATTGACTTTTGAATGAATCTAGAATCGCTTACAAGTCTCAACTGATTCTCATTACAAGGTTTATTTGTAATTTATAGGTGTATTTTTAAGTATGATTGAATATTTTGATTAAGTAAGATTTGAATTATTAGAAAACCATATAAAGAATGTAAATATAGATTATTGTGAGCAAATAAGTTTGATTGAATCGAGAAATACGTTAAATGCTCAACTGGTGCTAGGAATAATCTTTATTTGCAATTTATATGGGTATTTTTTATGCATAAAGTAATATTTTGAATAATCAAGATCTTAATTATATTGCAGACCATATGAAGAGCTTTAATATAGATTATTGTGATTGACTGACTTCGAATGAATCAAGAATTACTTGAAATGCTTAACCGGTGCTCAGAATATTTTTTATTTGCAAAATAAATTCGTATTTTTTATGCATGAAGCAATATTTTAAATAAATAAGATCTTAATTATATTCTTAATCATATAAAAAGCTTAAATGTAGATAATTGTAACCAATGGACTTTCGTATGAATCCAAAATCGCTAAAAATGCTCAACTGATGCTCATTTCAAGTTTTATTTGTAATTTAAATGAGTAAGTAATATGTCGAGTAAGTAATATCTAAATTGTAACGTAGACCATAAAAAGAGCTTAAATATAGATTATTGTGATCAAATGACTACAAATGAAATAAAAATAACTTGGAATGCTTACCTGATGCTTAAAATGGATCCAGAATTGGTTAAAATGCTGAAATGATGCTTGAAATAACATTTATTTTCGATTTATATGCTTTTTTTTTTTTGCACAAACCAATATTTTGAATAATTAAGATTTGAATTATATTCTAGAACATATAGGAGAGCTTCAATATAGATTATTGTGATCAAATGACTTCGAATGAATTAAGAATTACTTAAAATGCTCAATTAATGCAAAAAAAATTAGTTTAATTTGCAATTTATATGCGTATTTTTTTATGCAAGAAGAAATATTATGAATAATAAGGTCCTAATTATATTCTACACCATATAAGAGCTTAAATTTAGATCATTATGTCTAATGGGTGTTCGAATGAATCTAGAATTGCTCAAAATGCTCAACTGTTGCTCATTACAAACTTTATTTATAATTTAAATGTGTATTTTTTTTAGTACAATAAAATATTTCTAGTATGTAAATCTCAATTACATCCTAGACCATATAAAGGGCTTAAATATATATTATCATGATCAAATGACTTCGAATGAAACCAAAATTACTCGAAATGCTCAACTGATACTCAGATAAGCTACATTTGCACTTTATTTGCGTATTTTTAAGTTAGAAAGTAATATTTTGAATGAGTAAGAGCTGAATTACATTCTAAACCATATAATGAGCTTAAATATATATTATTGTGATCAAATAATTTCAAATGAATGCAGAATGACTTGAAATTCTAAAATGATGCCCACAAATAGCTTCATTTCAGCATTAGATGTGTATTTTTTATGTATAATGAAATATTTCGAATATGTAAGATTTGAATTATGTTCTAGACAATATAAAAAAGTTAAATATAGATTATTGTGACCAAAGGACTTTCGAATGAATCTAAAATGTTCAATGGATACTCATTACAAGGATTATTTGCAATTTGTACATGATTTTTTTAAAGTATAATAAAATATTCTGAGTAAGTAAATTTTCTAGAATGTATATGAAGAACTTAAATATAGATTATTGTGATCAAATGACCTTGAATGAATCCAGAATCATTTGAAATGCTAAATTGATGCTTAGAATAAGCTCTATTTGCAATTTATATGAGAATTCATTATTTTGAATAAGTAAGATCTAAATTATGTTCTAGACCATATAAAGAGTATAATTGTAGATTATTGTGGCCAATGGACTTTCGAATTAATCCAAAATCGCTTAAAAAGCTCAATTGGTGAGTAAGTAAGATCTGAATTATATCCTAGACCATATAAAGAACTTCAATATAGATTAATGTGTTCAATTAAGTTCGAATGAGTCCAGAATCGATTAAAATGCTCAACTGATGCTCGAAATAACCTTTATATGCATATTTTCTATGCATATAGTAATTTTTTGAATAATTAAGATCTTAATTATATTCTAGACCATATAAGATTATTAATATTGATTATTGTGATCAAATGACTTCGAATGAAACAAGAATCGCTTGAAATGCTCAATCGGTGCTCATAATATTTTTTATTTGCAACTTATATGCGTATTTTTTATATGCATATTTACAATAAATAAGATCTTAGTTATATTCTAGACCATATAAAAATACTTATATATAGATAATTGTGACCAATGGACTTTCGTATGAATCTAGACTCGCTAAAAATACTCAACTAATGCTCATTGCAAGTTTTATTTGCAATTTATATGTATATTTTTTAAGTATAATCAAATATTTTGAATAAGTAATATCTAAATTATATTCTAGACCATATAATGAGCTTAAATATATATTATTGTAATGAAATTACTTTGGATGAATGTAGAATTGCTTGAAATGTTCAAATGATGCCTAGAAAAGCTTCATTTTCACGTTATATGTCTATTTTTTTTTATGTATGATGTAATATTTTGAATATATATGATCAAAATTATGTTTTATTCCATACAAAGAGGTTAAATATAGATTATTGTAACCGAAGGACTTTTGAATGAATCTAGAATGACCTAAAATGCTCAACATATGCTCATTACATGCTTCATGTTGTTGTGACCAAATGACTTTCAAATGAATCCAGTGATGTGATGGTGTAAGTCGGAGAAAAGAGTTTTGTAGAGGAAGGAGAAGGAGCAGTGAAGCAAGAGCTTTAAGCAACAACCAATTTCTTCCGAACAACTTTAGACAAATACATATAGAGTAATGCGTGTTTGACACTTGAGCTCGTCAAATATGAATGAATCTCAATTTTTTCTATTACTATGGCAAATCCAAACAGCTCAAATTTTATATTTTTGTCGAATGTTTTAGTATTTATTTTGAATTTGAGAAAATCTTCAATCTAATTAATTTTGGACCCTCAAATTTTAAAAAAGATGAAAAAAATAGATAAAATTTTTGAAAAATTATAAAAGTTGGTCTTCAAGTTAATTTCAATATGAAGATTGTACTGAGCAGTTCAGATCAGTCATTCAAAATTTTAATAGGTGAGACTAGAATCACGTTTGATATCAAACATATTTGGCTCTAGCATTACTCATAGATATAACCCTCTATCAATTATGCTATGCATATTTTTTTACGATATGCCTTAATTACATTCCTTCAATTATACGGAATAATAGGTGGAATGGAAACATTTCGAAAAATGGTAAAAAAATTTGCAACATTAGAGTAGAAATATCAAGTAGAAATATTCATTTTTTTTTCCTAATTTCTGTTTTATATGCATATATAATAGTTATTTTTTAAATTTTATTATTGTTCATTTATCTTAGCATACTTTTCAGTTATAATTTTCATATACATGACGGCAAGTATTTATAGCATCAAAATGGATTGTTAAAAGGGGTTTTCCCATCTTGTTTTTAACCTTTCAACATATTATCATTTTTTTCATTATTTGAAAATACATTTAAATATTTTTTTATTATATATAGAAACATATTTTGCTTTTGGAAGTTTTCTGTTATCTGTAGTTCTAACAAAATATTATTTTATCCATATGGTATAAATTTTACACAATTATCATGAAATTTACTGAACAATTAATAATACATTGCAATTCGATATGATTTTTAAAAACTAACTGAAGCTATTGTTTCACTTTTTGTTTGCCTCATCTTTTAATTGCTCTTAAATCTGTGGAACTTTAACCCACTAACTTTATGATAAAAGACATTAGTAATTCAATTGTCGGGTTGTGCAACATTATTAATTATTAATTTCATTAAATATATTACGATATATATTTTGTTATATAATGTACATATACTTACATCTACAGAAAGCAAAAAATGACAACTGAAAGCAAATAAGGTAACCAACCAGTAACACAGAAATGAGAAACCAAACTTAACAAGTGTTTAAGAGGGATAATCCACAACCTACTGTGATACTAGGTGACTAACTTATGATGATATTCCCTATTTTCCTTATATAAGTGTGCAAATTCTTGATCAAAGTGTCAATCAGTTCACTAGGGAATTTAAACAGACTCTGATCATAGATTTTGACTGTCTCAAGATACTCATGCTGGCACAAAATAGCTCCCGATACCTTCTGTCTGGGATCTTCTTGTGTATTGCCTCGGTTCTGTTATCAGGTAAGAGAATTAGAAGTTGGCTATAAAATATTTTATCCATCTCTTTCACTATCATGTTCAAACAGCAGTAGTTAGCGATTTAGCATAATCAGCAGTTGACTGATAGGTAATAGAGTATTTGTACAAACTGGCATTAACCTTAGTTGTAAAATACCAGAAAACAGGCATTCTAAGCCCCAATACGCACAGAATGGGAACAGTATTCCAGAGAAAACATGAATAAATCAGATTGTATACAGAAATCTGTACTGCGATCAGGCATTACTAATTATTGATCATTATGTTGAACAAAAAAAAAATATGTTCTCATATTTATCAGATAGGCAGGTGCTTAATCCTATAATTGTTTTAATAATTTTACAAAATGGTAAACCAAAAAAGAGTCTTAACCAAGGTTTGGAATTCAGGGTTAGGCCAACCAAGTGATACCTACCAGGATCGGGGATTAACAAGATCAGCTCACTTAATAAATCAGCGCAAATATCATGACGAAGTATGCTCAGAAAGCCTAATAAATCAGCGCATATATCATGTAGAGAGGTTTTAGTTTGTACAAAGTTGAAATTTAGTGCTGGTTTTGGTGATCCAGGATTAGTTGCATATGAGGATTGCTCATTATGTAACATTAATATTTATTCTTTGCTTTTTAGGTCAGTTGTTTCAATTGTGATGTGTAAAAGGTGTAGTGGGAAGTTTCTGGTCCAAGTCTGCCAATTCTTACTAAGTTGGCTGATTGCGACTCCACATTCCACATACAACATGCAAAACCGAATCCCAGTTCCAAGTTTAAGAACCATGTTCTTAACTAATTAGAAGAGAATGGTGTGTGTGTGTGTGTGTGTGAGAGAGAGAGAGAGAGAGATTACCTCATCAAGCGACAATAAGAGCTCCTTTAAATTGGGAGAATGCTTAAGCAAACAAGCTACAAGGTAAAAGTCACAGCTCATATTCCATTTTCCAATGCACAATGTCTTCAGATTGTTAAAATTTCTGCAGTTAGGAATATCCATCTCCAATTGCTCCTTCATTTTACAAGTTAAAATAAATGCAAGTTAGAATGTGCAACATCTCAAAAAGGTAACTTAATAAGCTTCCATTAAAAAAATTGGAACTTTCACGTACAAAAACGAACAATGACTAATGCAATTTCTGGGTTTATTTTGTTTGAAATTCAAATAAAAAGCCTGAACTGGGATTTAAAAAAAAAGAATTACAATAATTAGAAGTAAAACAAATGTTGAATTTAGTTGGCAAACTTCCAAAAATGTTGCCCTAACAGAGCTCCGGAAACAATACCCTAGCTAATTGACACTTGACAGTATCATTCTTTGAATTAATGAGCACACAAATTGTTGATACCAAAAATACTAATGCAACAACTTGTGTTGCAGTAAGAGAACCTATTTGTGTTCTTAACAACAAAAATAAGAAAAAAATTGTTGTACCTTAGTGATTTAATAGGACGGATTACCTTTAACTCAGGAGTGTTCATATAAAGCTCCAGATTTGTAGCATTTGAGAGGCCACTAAGAAGGTTCAGAACTAGCATATTACCACTATTACTTGAATACCGGTTCCTATATAATCCGACGGATACATTCACCAAAGATATCATGTTCTTCAATGAGATGCCGATGGATTCCTTTCTAAGATGAGAACAGAGGAACAAAGAGACAACACCAGGGCATGCAATTCGCACTTGCTCATATTGACGACACCCAAGAATAGTCAACTTCTTCAACATTTTAGAGGAAATGTCAGAGAAATGCAAATCACAAGTACATAGATTCAGCACTTCAAGAGAGGGACAGCCCATGAAAAGCTTTTGTGTGAAATCATGGTGGAGCCGTACACCACTCAGCTCTAAAACTTTCAGAGATGGTAAATTTACTGAAGCGGGTCTAATGATAGTTTTCTCACTGGTGTAAAGACCCAACTTAAGATGTTGTAGCCTTGAAGAAGAGAAAACTATATCAGGCAAATCTACAGAATTAACCCAGCTAAAGTTAATTCGGTTAATGAAGATATGGATCGCCCGTGGCATTAGAAGCGCTATACGATTAAGCCACTCCATATGGGGAAAAGGTTCATCGCTCCCAATCTGACGTGAGTAACGAACAAGATCCAGGCTTTTTGGTTCTCGATTGTCCAAAACACCATGCACAAACCGCTCAAACCTAGCCATAGGATTTCTCCTTTCTCCATCATCATCAGTGTGTTCACCATCCAAATCATCAATCCAGAATTCATTAATATTAAAGTTCAGAGTAGGCAAGGCAGCCCATGTGTTTCTCCATCTTTTAGACAAAATACATGTCTGAACAGCCTCTTTTGTGGTCAGAAACAAGAGGATATGGATTAAAACCTCATCAGGCAAGCTACTGATCCAGTCAACTTCTACACCCTTTCTGCTACTATTACTCTTGGGCTTCTTCATCTTTCAGTGTTCAATGAAGCATTTCCTCAAACACCTTGCAGACAGAACTGCATTTACAATAAGAATTGCATGAAGATATGAATTTGCATCCATACAACAAGAACTAAATAAACAACATCTCACTAGAACAACCTATAGATGTCACTGTTCTATAATTACCAGAAGTTCCCCAGTAAGTTAAGGTTTAAGCAATTACCACAATGAAATTGGTTCAACAATAATTTCCATGGTTATCAGCATATAAGCTTCTCTATGGTTAGGTTTAAAACCAACTCTTTTTTTTAAAAAAAAAAAAATTCAAGACAAAAATTAGAGGGTCTTTTTAGCTAAGGTTCTAGAGTGACAAATGAAAGTAATAAATTTAGAACTCAATGGTAGTAAAATTATTAGGCGCAAAAGTTGTTCAATTTTGACCCCAGCATATTACTCAGTTTCTCCCTTGCAATTCCTATCTTAACCTAGATCAAACCGCAAAACCATGCACACACAGAAACAGTCCTTCATGCACACATCCAACAAAAACAAATCTAAATTCTAAAGTACAAACATTAAACTTCTTAAAAAATAAAAAAATGTACCTCTGTTATTTAGGTATGATCATGAACTAGTTGCTCCAAAAGACCAAAAGCAGACCTCCTCCACTAATACAAGTGTAGACAAGGTCTGATGGAGAGAGTATCAAAAGGAGAAGATGGGTTTCGCAATTGAGAATTTGATCAAGTGATAAGCAGCTCGTACAGAGTATTACACGAGTAACCGACTTTCTCTCTGACACAGATATTTCTAAACAGGATAGAGAGAGAGACAGAGAGATATTTCTCAAAACGGGTCCAATTGTTTCCAACTTGTACCCAAAAGAAATTACTAAATGGGCCTTGTTCAATTCAAGACCAACCCAGTCTGAAAAAACAGAAACGTTTATGGATAGCATTTTCAAAAAAAAAAAAAAAAAAAAAAAAAAAAAAAAAAAAAAAATAGATTACCCACTTAACATCATGATTGTTTTACTTCCAATGAATAGAAATAAAAATCCTTCAAGTTCTAACTCATACTTAATTATATGCCATTATTCAAATATAGGAGTCATTTTTTCCCCTTGATAAATAGAGACTCTGATAGGAAATTAACCCTTAAAACCAATAGATTCTCAAAGTCATCTTGTTACTATACTATTTAGAGGAAGGTTCTGCTACCAACATTTTTGTTGCCCCAAATGCCAACATTTTGCTATTTGGTTATTTTTTCAAATTTTAAAATTCAAATGTTAAATGCAAACCGTTGATCTTATTTAATTTAACGAGCGATGCATTTTCATATAAGTTTTGTAAATTTTGGAGTTTATTTGATGCTCAATCAAGAGATAGAAAAACAAACGAACTTTGTTAACTATGATATATTCATTCTAATACGTTCATGTTTTACCCTTTGATCGAGTGTCAAATAAACTCCAAAATTTGCAAAATTTATATGAAAACGCATCGCTCGTTAAACTAAATAAGATCAATGGTTTGAATTTAACGTTTGAATTTTAAAATTTGAAAAAGTAACTAAATAGCAAAATATTGATATTTGAGGAACAACCAAAATGTTGGTAGCGAAACCTTCCTCTGCTATTTATATTCCTTGCTTGTAAAAAAAATTACATGGGTACGCTTTACAAGGTCGATGGCCTAATTACGACCAAACCAAAAAGCGTTTCAAAATGGGCAAACATAGATTGGCCGTTTGAAAAAACTTGTGTAATGAAGCGACAATGATATTTTGTTTTGACTTTCAACTTTGGACACCTTACTATCTACTTTATTTTACTGCCGCATTTTTTTTCCTTCTATTTTCCCTGCTACTTTTTACTTAAACTAAGTTTGGAAATAATATTTATCAGTTGACGAAATCTCGTCTACTTGCAGCCATCATGAATTATTTTAATAATAAAAAAAGATGTACAATCATAAGCCATGTGTCCTTATATTAGGTCAGTATCATTTCATTCGTTTATAAGAGTTAAAATTTTCAGATGCGTGATTACGATTGGAGGCATCTCAATCTCATTCATTTTTTTTTATATTTAAGTAAATATATAGAAATATGACATCAAAGGATCTTAATGATATAATAATTAATGCAGAGCCGATTTATTGAAAGAGCTGAAGTTTTTAATTAAGATAAATGTTAAAATGAGAAAATAATTTATTGTACGAACCAAATTCTGCATTACTGAAAAGGGAAAAAAAATATTGGAATGCAACTCAATTGTTCTGAGATGCATAAAATTAGTTTTAGTATTAATTATTGCTGTTACTTATTTTGTTTGAGGAATTAATTTAATTCAGCTCAATGCGACCATGAGTTGTTAGCGTTTAATATTAGTTTAGCTATAATATTTTGTGTCATGTACATATTTTGATTATACAAAATTGTGCACGATAGGTGTAAAGATTGTAGGAAGATATGGACAAAAGGTGAAGAAATTAAACCCATTTGGACATGCATGTGTTATAATTTCAAGTACTGTTCAACCAGCAAGCATGGAATTTATTTATTTGAGCATTAAGATTCAAAAAGATATGATTAGAAAAAACGGATGCCAAGCACTACTAACTTAAAAATCATGATGTAAGATACTACTATAGTACTTTATATGCATTTATGGATATATGATCATATGAAGATGCGATCGAAAGAATAACTTAAGAGTTATTTAGAAGGTGCAAACCGGTGCATGATCCGCCCATGTAACATGTGAACTGCTAAAATAATTAAGACATCCAAAAAATCCTAAACAGTTGGAATGGCATCGCACAAAACTCGTAACTGTACTAATTTTATACATTTATATATGCACGTCTGATGAACAAACCATTTTAATACATTTTTTTCCCAAGATAAGTTTTTTAAATACCAGCCACGTGCACTAAGGGCTTGCATGCATTATATTAATTGCAAATTAATTCGCTTGTAGAAATCTTTTGAATTCAATATGCATTATTGGAATTTTCATAATTTATTTCAGGTACTTAGTAGGATGCAAAGTACCAAGTTTGCAAGTGGCTGAAGAGTTTATTATCATCATCAAAAAATAAAGCAAAAAACAAAAATAGAGTTTATATTATATAATGGTTCATCTATTTCGTTTCTTTTTAATTAAGTTTCTCTAAATTTTTGTTTTGAAATTGAGTGAAGAAAATTGCTGAGTTTGGAACTGTGCAAACACCTACTTAATTATTGTTACTCAAGTATCTGATCATTAAAATGTCCCGCAGAAGGCAACATGTATATATCAGGATTATTTGTTTCTGTTCAGTTCGTCTAACTAATTAAACTAAAATGGCTCCTTCATATAAATATCAAATGTTCAAATAGCTTGGTGAATTTTTTTTTTTTTTTACCTCATCAAATAAATATTGAAATATAATGCATAACTGAATTATTATTTACTCAAATTTTGTAATTAGAAAGCTAGCTAGGGTGATAGAATTGCTGATCAGTTTAACCTTTTTAGTCCAACGATGCAAACAAAAAGTGAAATTCGACAGGATTAAGCTCCCGCTTTTTATTGTTGTGTCAGCTTTGTTACGCCGCGTCAAATGCATTTATTCAACTTTGGTAAATCCAGCTCCTTTGATGCCATTAAGTATTCATTAACTAGTATGAACACGAAGGCATCAAGAGATTGTGTTGGTGGTCCGCGCCAAAGTAAAACGCAGCTAATTTCTGTTAAGATTTAATGCGGATTTAATGGTAGTGCTTCTCTTTGATAATGAGTCAATTTTTTTTTTAAAAATAAGAGGCTATTTATTTATCGCCTCAATAGAGGCTGTAGCCCACTCTGTAACTTAGAGTTTATCCCTCTTCTACTAATTATCTACTTATTCCACGTCCAGCGGGAATTGAACCCCTTACCTCTAGAATAAGGGCGGAGTCATTGACCCATAAGATAATGAGTCAATTTGATTACAGTTTTTTCTTTTAACGAGGATAATTAAATTCAGGCTTGTAAACACAAGGACCCATAAACTAATGACTTCTTATATAGTAGCTCATTTGTATATGGCAATAGAGAATCCGAACTTACGCTCTTTTTTTTTTTCTTTTTTTTTTTTGATATTACCAATTGAAAGTTTTGTACTATTTGTATGATTTTTTGGAACGGGTCAGGTGAAACGGATGCAAATTAATTAATAGAAACAAAATATTTAAGCTTACCCAACTTCGTGTTGTTTTCGCACATTCTTTTTTGTTATATATGTGTTACGCATTTTAAAGCTTGTGTTGAAAAGGTGGAGCTTATTCATTAATGTCTTCTTAATTCATCTTTTGTTATGCTAATAATTTATATCATATAAATAGAGTTAAACTTTCAAATTTATTTTTATGTCACATCATCTTATTCACATTCATTCGATTTTCATTTATCTTTCGTGTGGTTTATCTTGATTAAATAGCACATGTTCCATGCTTATTTATTGTTGTTTAAAAACAATATGTATTAATGTACTTAATATGTAATTTAAGTTGTTTTACCAATACACACATGTTAGAAAATTATTCGCCTAAAATTTATTGGATAGAAATTCGTTGAAGAAGATTTATTTCGTTCCACATATTCTTTCGAGAAAATATATATTGGTGCTCAAACTTCACTAAATGTAATATTCTTTATAAAACCTTTCGCCTTTCAAACATTTAGTTTTTTCTTCAATATATTGGTGCTCTTATATAACGATTAGTGAATTTTGATGAGTGCAAGAGAATGTTCAATATGATTAAAAAATTATTACCATCTCCCCAACAATATACATATGATATATATGATCTTATATGATCATAAGATTTGATCTATTGTTATTTTGTACACTTGTAACACATTATGATTTAGTTTCAATAAATACTTTCTAGGTTATCTGCCATATTAATCATGTATATTTTTATTCTTCTCCCAAAAGCATATGCCTCTTAACTTACGTTGACAATCGCATGGAAATCAGGAACAATTAAGAACATGACAATTAAAACAAGTTGGTATTAACCACGAAATTCATGTTCCATGATTAGATAGCAAATATCATCTTCAAGTTGTTATTAAAATCGGCAAACAATTAAAACAGCACCTATTTTTCTAAAATTCATGTGCACATAACTCTTAATATTCAGACTCAACCAACTACTCTTATTTTAATATGTTTTATACAATTTAACCACTTATTTGTTTAAGAACAATATAGCAAGTAATATTGGGATCAGGACAATTTCAAGAGATGTTATTTTATTTAACAATAATTTATTGTATAAGTGGAATCTAGGCAATTTGAAGAGATGCTTCATGACACAATAACATTTTGCCACATATATTGCCATCTATGGACTGATTCAGCTGAAAAATATGCATGACGCCTTGATCGAGTAGTAGGTGAAAATTCACAAAAGAGGGCAACAAAGACAAAAACATACTTTCATAAATCAAATCATAAGTGTAATCAAGTAAATTCTTATAAATATTTATATAAATTAAACATTAATTTATTCATCTTCAAATTCAATTGCATGGTAAAGTGACCTTGGAATTCGATTACTTAATTATTACTTGAGTAATTGAGCCAAGAATTCGAAAAGAGAATAAAATAAATACGAAAAAAATTTCTGTCCATATTTCATTTTCTTTAGAGGGACAACCATACCAACATTCTTATCATATTCATACCAAAATTGTTATCATTTTCATATGATAATATTAAAAATATATATATCAGAGTATATACTGAACACTGATATTTAAAAATTGAAACAAGCCAGCATGAGCAACTAAAAATTGCAGAAGGAAGAGAATATTCCGAACTGCATGCTCCTTAAATAAACCAACTCAATACGCTAAGATTCTCTATGTGAAACGCCTCAATTTTTTTTGAATTTTTAATTATTGTCTAATTCTAATACATAACCATTCTTACATATAAAACAAAGGACAAATCCGATTGGAGGTGACATCTCCCACCCTCTCCTCCTCTCTCTCTTTCCCTATTCGGCTGTAATTCTCTCTGTAGCCTCTCTGTCCCTCTCTCTATTCTGTTTAAAACTCAAACGCTTCCATTGTGACTGGAACTTTGGTCATCTAACAATCTCTCTCTTGTTCTCTCTCTAAGCCAAAACAATGACCAAGAACCAAAAGAAAAACACCTCAAATGAGAGCTCTAAACAAGTCAAGGACCCCAGCTTAAAAGTTGATTCTCAAAAACTAAAGAGAACCCGAAAGACTGCACCGAGAGATTCCAGCTCGAGACGTAGCTCAGTTTACCGAGGCGTCACAAGGTTTTAGACACATATTTTCCTTCACTTTCTCTTAAAATTGTCCTTCTTGGATTGATAACATCCTTGGCTTACAAGTTGTATTCGATTGGTACAGGCACCGGTGGACGGGGCGGTATGAGGCGCATTTGTGGGATAAGAACAGCTGGAATGAAACCCAGAACAAGAAAGGGAAACAAGGTTTTTATCTTGGCAATTCCTACACATTATCCACTAAATTATTATTTTTTTTTGAATTTTGTATCTTTCTGGATTTGTCTCTATCCGCTTCAATGCTAACATTATTTTCTTTTCAAATTTCTTTGTTTCTTCACTTGGAATTGAATGGCAACAGTTTATCTTGGTGAGTCATCATGGATTAAAACATTTTTTTTTCTTATTATCATCAAGTTTTCTACTTAAGGTTCTGAGTTGGGATTCTGGGTTTTTGAACTCTTCCTAAAATTTGAATTTTGATGTGTTTTGTAATTTTGTGAAATTTGGGGGGTGCTCAGGTGCTTATGATGAGGAGGAAGCAGCAGCTCGCGCGTATGACTTGGCAGCATTGAAATACTGGGGCCCAGATAGTCTTCTCAATTTTCCGGTACCACTAATTTCTTTATGTTGAATTATTTCTGTTTTTGTATATTTGACTTAATTTTACTACCAAAACTTGGCTCCTCTGTTATTTTTTTGTACTGGAATTACTTGCAATTCTCATACCCTTTTAGCTATTTACACCTTCTCTATCATCTACTTGGAGCTTGCACTCAAAGTAGATTTACTATTTACATTTTTCACAATGTTTCTACCAAAATCAATCTGTCAAAAAAGAAGCAAAGTATAATCTTACTACAAACATTGATTGGACTGGTGAAATTACTATGTTTTTTAGATTTATTATTATTATTATTATTATTTTGTGATCCTCACTATTGTCAGTACGTAATTGACAGTTTGATGGACCCACCAGCATAGAGAAAAGTTTTACATAATCAATAATAGTTCATGATGCACTCGTTATTGGTATTAAGACATTGTTGTTGTCATTTTTATTTGAAATAATTAATGTTGTCATTATTTATATTACATTGTTAATGTAGTGCCGAAACATATTTAGGTTCGTTTGTTTTTTAATTATTATGATTCAATATTTTTATAAGCTAATTTTTGGTGTTAACTGAGGTATATAATTAACTGCAGTTAGCAGCATATCAAGAAGAGTTGATAGAAATGGAGAACCAATCTAGGGAGGAATACATTGGAGCTTTAAGAAGGTAATTAAAAGGACCTATAACTAAAAACGCCGGCTAAGACTTTAATAATTTGAATTTTTCTTTTTTTATATTAGAAATTTTGAATTTTGCAACAATTTTTTTGTTTCTCAATGATGTATTAGGAAAAGTAGTGGTTTCTCGAGAGGAGTCTCCAAGTACAGAGGTGTAGCAAGGTATTATTCTTGCATTTTTTTTATACCGCAATTGTTTGCATTAATTTTTGTTAGTCAAATTAATTATTAAAGATGGCAATTTTGTTTAAGATATGCACCCCTTGTATATGTCATTTTTTTTTCCAAAATCATCCAATAATTTTGTTGTTTCAGTTTTCCGAGAAAACAAACTACTATAATTTTATTTTTCTGAAGAAGTTTATACTTGGAAGTAAAATTTCTGTAAAGAAAAATGCCGTAGTTTATTTAAAAGAATGATTGGAATGATGTTGAGTTAAAGAGATTTTATTGTGACCCGAAATTTAAAATAAAAATTCTCTGCACATAGGCATCACCACAATGGTAGATGGGAAGCTCGCATTGGCAGGGTTTTTGGCAATAAATACCTCTACCTCGGAACATATGGTATCTTCTTTCCTACATTTATTTTCATATATTTTTGTTTTTATTTAAGTGGTGTCTACATCATTTAAAAGTTGTAAAAATGAAAATTTTCTTTAGGCAACACTCCATCCCCTCCTAATTAATCAGTACTAGACTTGGAAAAAGTCAAACTCGCAACAAAAAAAACACTTTCCTTTTTCCGTTGATGTGGAAGATCGCCTTATGAGATAGAATCGACAACGGAAATGACAAATTTGCCCTTTGCTCAACTGTAAATGATCACAATTTATTTCGCTCCTATAAATTCCCCACCAAATCTCAACCAAATTATGTCCCACCACCTGATCCGCCAATTGACTATGAGAACACTCTTTTGATTGTTTCTTTTGCTAAATTAGGAGCGAATTTGAAGTAGAAAAATCAAATACATATCCTGTTGTTTAGATGGTCCAGTTGCATACAGTACAAGACAAATCTAAGCAGTTCTTTTTTATTTCACCAAAAAGATGGAAAAATACAAAACCACCTCAGCATCTTTCTTATCCGCCACTACAGTATTGCAATGGACTGGAGAGTCCAGTATTGATCCTAAAAGAAGATCTAATGCTTCTATTGGTCTTGCCTTTTTGAGGCAACAAGCATGGCAACAAGTGTACTAAAGTCAATTTAATTAATGATGTCCTCTTCTCCAGTTAGATGGGAATTGCAACAACAACCACCAATTAATTCTAGTACAGATTCGGTTCTTCTACTTGAGGGACCACTGCAATGGTTTCTGGGGGCTATTTGTTATCTTTTTTGTGATAATTTAGAGTAGTTTGTTAGATCAACTCAACATAATTATTTAAGCTCAGTCAGAGGTACAGAATGTCACCAATAGTAGTATTGATGTTGACATGTGACATTTGCTCCAAATCTATTTGCAAGAAGCCAAATGACACAATTGCCAAACAAATCAGACATTTTTTTTTCGAAGAGACTATAGGAAGGACCACACCATGTGTCGTCGCAACAAACCAAAGAGATGTTGGCATATGCATCCACCAAAACATGCCACAATTAATAAGCCTCAAGTTAACACATAACCTACTTATCTTACCAATCTTAATTTGTTGGTCACCAAATTCCCTACTAACCTTTTGGAATCCTTAATTAAAACAATCTCCTTTTGGCACTAGCCCCGCTACATTTCTGCGCTAATAAAAATCATAAAAATCAACAACTACTTAGTTTTATTTTGATTAGTCATGTGTTCATTTATTTGTTTACTATTTGATTGATTGATTTATTTAGTTATTGTTTATTCATTCATTAGCTTAATTATATATGTCATATTGCAGCCACCGAAGAAGAGGCAGCAATGGCGTATGATATGGCAGCCATCGAGTACCGGGGACTTAATGCGGTTACAAATTTCGACGTTAGCCGATACGTGAACCTGATTCAAACCAACTCCGAAGAATCCAAAACAACAGTACAAATTGATCCTGCCATTGATTCGATCCCGATCAATGCAACATTTCAAGATGAAATGAAGGATGATCAGCAATATGTCCAATTCGTGAGTTCAAGTACTGATAGCATAGCAGCTATGAATGAAGTTATACTGGAATCACCAGAGTTCATGCAGAGTATAGATGTAACCATCACACCAGAGAGTAGTACCTCTTCCTCAGCCCCAAAATTTGTGGATAAATCATCTACGTGTAGTTTCCCAGATGATATACAGACATATTTCGATTTTGATTGCTTAGATAGTACAAACGAATTCGACTTTGATGATTCGATGTTTCGAGAACTCGAAGAATTTACATCATCAATTTTTCAATTCGATCTGGACTTGTGAGGCTTTAGTTTTTTTATTTTTTTTTTTAGTGTCATATTATCTCATAAGAAGAGATATTTATATTGTTGTTCTTTTTTTAGTTGATTTTTTATTATTTGTAAAATCATCGATTATTGTTTTTCTATAAGGGAAAAAATATGGAGTTATTACTTGCCAAGGATGAAATGTCAAGGAGTTGGTCATAGTTTCCTCTTCTTTTTTTTTTTAAAATTTATGATGTACATATTTAAAGGCTTGTTGGTTTATTCATGTGTAATCGAGAAACTTAAATTCTTTGACACTACCATGTAAAATTGTTAGAATATTTGATATTAATAATGAGTCCAAAATTTACTCTTCTGATGTTTGGGCATTACTATCGTGTGAACTTCGAAGAGATGCTTCAATAGAAGCAACATGTACTATTTAAAATGATAAAAAGGAGCAAGGATTTTTTCTTTCCGACAATAATCACAATATCGACACTCGTCAAAATAATTTGAATTTATGAAAACCGAAATATAAGATATATTTTATACTCTATATATATTATGTACGTAAAAAAAGTACAAAAATCTAATGGAAGCTTTACCATTCATCAAAAGATTTAAATTTTACACTCAAATTTATTGATCTTTGTGTAATATCAAATGACATTTAAATAGCATGATATTTACAACTAATTTATAAGGTCATCAATGATTTTTTTTAATTAATATGAAAAATGATTATTACTTTTGTCAGGTTAATCATTATCAATAGATCTCTGCCTTTTAAATAAATATCTAGATATTTATGGTACTTTTGTAAAACTAAATAGTACTTGTTGACCCCACTTAATTTGAGGGGTCGACTTCCTCACTGCAAAATATGCTTCGAGTTTTTGCTTGCACTAGTTGCCTTGCCGTCGCGGCTTCGCTGCGACCAACCCCTAGATTATATGTCCGTCGATTAACACATGTTCGCGAAATATTGTCGTTGAGATAGGCAAGCAGTTTGGTTTGATATTTGTTAGATTGGTTAATAGAAGTTAGAACTTTAGGCGCCGGTGCGATGAACAGAGGAGAATGTGGTGTCGTTAGAAAAAAGAATTGGAGGTGCTATGAAGGATGTACTTATAGTACATAAGAAAAAAGTTTTAAAAAAAAGAGATACACGCGTAACTTGGCTAGAATCGTTTATATTTAGTTTGTTTTTTGTACGGTGGCGTAAGGTAACAAATAGTGTTGTGAGGTATATATGGAATGATTATCGTGTATATATTTTAAAAAAATTAGAAAAATACAGTTGTGTAGACGGACGACTGTAGAAAAGAGATATGTGATTTTCACAAATTAACTCCAAACAGAATAAAAACGCAAAATCGACAAAGTAGATAAGAAATCATTTCTGTAAAGACCGTTCATGTGATTTCTTTTGTTTTCGGGTATGAAAAATTACCCGAAAAAATATTCCAAAAAATTCAGAACAAATACAGTTGTGTAGATGGACAACTGTAGGAAAGAGATGTGTAATTTTTCCAAATTAACTCCAAACATAATAAAAACGCAAAATCGACAAAGTAGATAAGAAATCATTTCAGTAACGACCGTTCATGTGATTTCTTTGTTTTCAGATATGAAAAACTACACGAAAAAATATCCTGAAAAATTCAGAAAAAATATAGTTGTGTAGACGGACGATTGTAGAAAAGAGATCTATGATTTTTCTAAATTAACTTCATACATAATAAAAACGTCAAATCGACAAAGTGGATAAGAAAATATTTCTGTAACGACCGTTCGTGTGATTTCTTCTGTTTTCGGGTATGAAAAACTACCAGAAAAAATATTCTGAAAAATTCAGAAAAAATACATTTGTGTAGATGGACGACAGTAGGAAAGAGATCTATTATATTCCATAATTAACTCCAAGCAGAATAAAAATGCAAAATCGACAAATTAGATAAGAAATCATTTCTATAACGACTGTTAATGTGATTTCTTCTATTTTCGGGTATGCAAAACTACCCAAAAAAATATTTCAAAATTTTTTAAAAAAATACAGTTATGTAGACGGATGACTGTAGGAAAGAGATCTGTAATTTTTTCAAATTAACTCCAAACATAATAAAAATGCAAAATCAACAAATTAGATAAGAAATCATTTCTGTAACGACTGTTAATGTGATTTCTTCTTTTTTCGGGTATGAAAAACTGCCCGAAAAAATATTCTAAAAAATTCAGAAAAAATACAGTTGTATAGACAGCCGACTGTAGAAAAGAGATCTGTGATTTTTACAACTTAACTCCAAACATAATAAAAACGCAAAATCGACAAAGTAAATAAGAAATCATTTCTGTCACGACCGTTCATGTGATTCGGGTATGAAAAACTATCCGAAAAAATATTCCAAAAAATTCAGATAAAATACAATCATGTAGACGGACGACTGTAGGAAAGAGATCTGTGATTTTTCCAAATTAACTCAAAACAGGATAAAAACGCAAAATTGACAAAATATATAAGAAATTATTTCTGTAACGACCATTAATGTGATTTCTTCCGTTTTCAGGTATGAAAAACTATCCGAAAAAAAATATTTCGAAAAATTCAGAAAAAATACAGTTGTGTAGACAGACGACTGTAGGAAAAAGATGTGTGATTTTTCCAAATTAACTCCAAACATAATAAAAATGCAAAATTGACAAAATAGATAAGAAATCATTTCTGTAACGACTGTTCATGTGATTTTTTCTGTTTTCAGGTATAAAAGACTACCTGAAAAAATATTTCGAAAAATTCACAAAAAATACAGTTGTGTACACGGACAACTGTAGGAAAGAAATCTATAATTTTCCATAATTAAATCCAAAGAGAATAATAAAGAAAAATCGACAAAGTAGATAAGAAATCATTTCTGTAAAGGCTGTTCATGTGACTCTTCTGTTTTCGGGTATGAAAAATTACTCGAAAAAATATTCTGAAAAATTCAAAAAAAAAAATACAGTTGTGTAGATGGACGACTGTAGGAAAGAGATCTATTATTTTCCCAAATTAACTCCAAACAGAATAAAAACGTAAAATCGACAAAGATAAGAAATCATTTCTATAACGACCTTTCATGTGATTTCTTCTGTATTCGGGTATGAAAAACCTACTGAAAAAATATTTCGAAAAATTCAGAAAAAATACAGTTGTGTAGACGGACGATTGTAGAAAAGAAATGTGTGATTTTTTCCAAATTGACTCCAAACATAATAAAAACGCAAAATTGACAAAATAGATAAGAAATCATTTATGTAATGACAGTTCATGTGATTTCTTCTGTTTTCGGGTATGAAAAACTACACGAAAAATATTCCGAAAAATTCAAAAAAAATACAGTTGTGTAGACGGACGATTGTAGGAAATAGATCTGTAATTTTTCCAAATTAACGCAAAACATGATAAAAATGCAAAATTGACAAAATAGATAAGAAATCATTTATGTAACGACCGTTCATGTGATTTTTTCTGTTTTCGGGTATTAAAAACTACCCGAAAAAATATTCCAAAAAATTCAGAAAAAATACAGTTGTGTAGACGGACGACTGTAGGAAAGAGATCTATTATTTTCCCAAATTAACTCCAAACAGAATAAAAACGCAAAATTGACAAATTAGATAAGAAATCATTTCTATAACGATCGTTCATTTGATTTCTTCTGTTTTCAGGTTTGAAAACTACCCGAAAAATATTCCAAAAATTTTAGAAAAAATACAGTTGTGTAGAGGACGACTGTAGGAAAGAGATCCGTGATTTTTCCAAATTAACTCCTAATAGAATAAAAACGCAAAATCGACCAATTAGATAAGAAATCATTTATGTAACGACCGTTAATGTGATTTTTTTTCCATCGTATTATTTTGTTTGGAATGTTCATATGTCTACTTTTATTTATTCCATTTGTTTAAACTGTTGAATACTATTGCTATCGATCAAGCCAACATTAACCATAGCTATTGAATTGAATATTGAAAATGGACAACATATATGTGTCAAATAAAACATTCTTTGACACATATCGCATATTAAAGTCCGCCCACACATTGGGCAGGCACTGCTGCCAGTATATATATATATATATATATAGAGTTTAGCTACGGTGAGTCGCGACTCACGGACCCTCCGGTGAGTCGCCATCAAAATTCTTAAATCTAGTTCAAAATGATCGATCCAAACCGTCTAATATGATCTCCCTACTGAAATCTCCATGCAGACCAAATTTTTTATTTTTTCGAAATTTTTAAGTATTTTTTTGAAATTTTAGAAAATCGTTAATCTAATTAGTCCTGAACCATTAAAAAACAGCAGTTTTTAAAAATCAGAAAAAAATACTTAAAATTTTCGAAAAAATGAAAAATTTGGTCTGCATGGCGATTTCAATAGGGAGATCATATTGGACGGTTTGGATCGGTCATTTTGAATTAGATCTAGAAATTTTGATGGCGACTCACCGGAGGATCCGTGAGTCGCGACTCACCGTAGCTAAACTCTATATATATATATATATATATATATATATATGCAGAGTCGTTATTTGAAAAAAACAATTGAGCTTGTAAGTCAATTGTTCGTAAATCCAAAATGGTAAGGTTGATAATAGAATTATAACCGTTATAAAATATAGGGCAAAATTCATATTTTCACTTAAGTAACTTTTTATAAAGAACACATGATTATTGTAGACTGAAACAATTAAAATAAGAAAAGGGTGATGAAATCGGGAAGGTAGACATTGTTGAAAGTTTATTTTTGTTGACCTCTGATTTTCTTCAATCAGTCAATTAGCCTTCATTATATATTGAAGCAAAAATCTTATTTTGTCTTGCTCAAATGAAAGAAGAACCATGCGAGAAATTAACTGTATCATGCAGATATATTGTTAATTTTAAACATTGAACTTATTTAACTAATTTAAGCACCTTGAATTTAAAACATCATGCTTTCCTTTTCAATTTGTCGTTGAAACTTTGATAAAACCTAAAGAGTTAATCAGACCTATCAAGAAAAAAAATAGAAAATATCGATCCCCTCATAAAAAAAAAACCATCCTAACTGATTGCACTTTCCTCAATTAATTACTTGTTGTGTCCCAGTCGATTGTTATTCTTTGTTGTGCCATTACCTATCTGATCGATACATCTTATTTCTCTAGAAATCTATTCCCAAATATTAGCGTGTCCAAACCCACACCATCCTTTGCCTAGCATTAGTATCGGTACTCATTTTTTGCACTTCTCTGGACAAATTTCAAGAAAAAGAGGTACATAAACTGAGAATATATATAAATTGTTTTGTATATCTATATTTTGTTTGTCCATGTGTCAACGATGCCTCACAATGGTCTACAATCTGGGGGTTGGTCTTGCCAAAGTACATATTTGTACCAGTGAATGCTCTGAGCCCATATTTCCCTGGAACAAAAAAACCCAAGGAAAATGTTATATTTCTATTATGAGGTCCAATAAAGGTTACATTTGTAATGTAGAGGTTCACACAGGTATCTCTATACATTTGTAGGGGAGTATAGCCGTGAAAAAAATGGCACACAGTAAGTGATGAGGATACGTATGCAAAAGATAGTATTTACGTTACTAATGCAGAAAGACCCACCGTCAAATTTATTCAGATGTACTGCAGCATGGATGACAACTAAAAGAATAAGGATTTTCTAACAGATAGGTTGTAATGTAACCCCCCATCCCCATCCCTCCAACCCCAACATGCACCAGCTTAATCTGATGCTGTAAATTATTGTAAATGCCCATTGAAATGGAATTTCAAGACAATATGGCACATGGAATTACCATCTAGTACAAAAAAACTAACCCAGATGAGATCAGCAAACTGCAAAGCCCATATGTCATTTTGGATATTTAATCCATGGAAGAAAACTCCTCCAAATGACATTAGCAAATAGCAAGTTGACAAAATGATGATGTCATTTGGCGGAGTTCCATAAAAGTCAATACCAGAATTCTGTGGCTGCTGTTAGTCCGGATTGTGGATTGCGCGACATACCTCTTTGGTCAAAACTGTCCAAGCTAAAACAAATGTGCTTTATCGTCCCCATCATTTTTTATGATGTTTAAATTGCTCTGGACCATTCATTTTAGCTCAGGAAGTCAAAAAGAAATACGCAGGTTCTGTGATCCCAGTCTGGAATAACAACAGAAAGGAAGGTCACTACTCACTACCAGGGAAATACTTATAAACTTCAAGAGACCATAGCCTCACTTGTTATTAGGTGGCCTTTTGACTTAATAGTTTATAATCCATAATAAGAGTACAGTTGATGACTTACTATTCAAATCAGATCACTCACATTTTTTGACAGCATCCCCTCTTCAACCTTCATGACCTGAGATTTACATACACACTAAAGTTACTCTTAAATAAAATTCTTATCCAAACTGTTCCGTACCAGTGGTGCACCGGTGACAGCCAGGAAAAGTACACACCAGTTTTTATTGGTATAATACCAATGATGGGTGCCAAACATGATTTTGATATTACATGACTTTGATATTAGGTTCCTTGGTTAAAAAGGACAGTAAATATCATAAAATTAACTTAAAATAGACAAAATAATATATATCTTGAATACTTTTTTAATCAGGAAGCAAACAATAGAAGAGAAAGCCATATGCAATAATGTAAGAGCAAGTGGATATGGGAACTTTTTCGGCCCCATCAATAATATATACCTTTGATGACAGTAGCCACTACAAAAGAAAAATCTATCTAGAGGTAAAAAGCAGATAATAAATTAAATTAAAAGGAACTTAGTTATTTCATAAAGCACTGAAAATAGAAATAAAAACTATAAATTCGGAACCGGTCTTTGAATTTTACTGTCTTTTGACAAATGCAAATTGCCAAGTAGTCCCAATTTTATAAAAAAAACATAAGAATTCATTGTTATCGTCCAGGAGTGATCCTGAAACCTGCTTGAGATTGATAATAATGTCTTGTAGAATATTTCTTTGAAGATAATTTTTTTTACCAAGTTCATTGTATACTGATGGTTTTTGCCAAATTCATGGTGGTCGACTTAATCATCTGCTAAATCCAAAAATAGTTCAATGTTGGCTGCACCAATCTACAGCAACTATGTCCTCATTGTCTAACGTCCGATTCTTTTTCTTTCTTCATCGTGTCCCTCCATCTTCACTTTCTCTCAACTTTGAGAATTTAATGACCTACAATTTAAGAACCTTCATCTGAGTAAGAAAGAGATAAACATAAAGGAAAAAAAAAAAGAAAAACCTGATGAGTTCCAACAAAAGTAAATTGATTGGTAACTTGGTATAGACGTGTATGGTAGTTGGTATATGTCAAAAGAGCGGTTTCTCCTCCACATAGAATAGAATCTTGAGCAGCACATTTATATGAGTTTAATTAGTTAATTTAATGGATTGCCAATTGATACAACAATAATAATAAAAAAACACCTAAGAAGTTTTTTAATTTTGTCTTCATGATAACAATTAGCAGTTTTTACTAGTACAAAGTCAGTAACGCAAAAAACAAATCCAAAGGCTACCCTTATCTACTCAACTGAACATTTGTCTAATCCTAAACGTAGGCTGACCAATTAACCTAATCCCAATTATTACATCACAGCTATAGCAAAACATGCCTTTTCTTGTGTTTCTGCATTTTCACAAATATAGCCCTTTATTTTTGCACGCAAAACAAACAAAGTTCAATCCAATTCCAAAATAGTAAAACAGCTCCTCGTAATGACTATGAAGCAGTAAACTCTCATGCTGCAACTGGTTTTGGAACCTCTATAGTTATTATATGCAATCTTTACTAAAGAAACCCAAGGCCAAACCTGGTACAAATTGAATTTACAACCAAAGAATGTTTGAGCCAATATGTGTCAGTACTCAATTGAACGGCTAAGACTCAAATCGTCAAAATAATAAGGGAAAGATTGATCTGGAAGAGGCACAAAAGGAGGAAAAAAAAAAACTCAAAGGAGGAACTACTAAGGCCTCGATTGGAATGGATAGTGTTACCCTATGCAGCTTGCTTGGCTTGTTTTACCTTCGATGTGGTTACACAAATCTAATTTTTTTGTCTGAAATTATTTTTTCTTCATTCCATTAATAGTTTGTGCCGACATAGGATCTTGGGATATATCTCATGGAAAAAATATATATCAGTCAGTAAGATTCCATTAATCATGTGCCCAACCTTAGCAATTGAAAGAAATTAAAGACACATCTCAGACCAGCACTAAATCTAACAAATAAGGTAACTAATATACTGTCATGTGTTGGCTAAAATATTTCAAAGATTACTTTTTGGCAAATAGCTCCTGATTAATCGATTGTCATCAGTGCATCAGCATCAATCATAGGCCCAATTTAGAAGATTCCATAGTAAACTCTGGAATTGAGGTATCTTTATAAAAGAGCGAATTCAGAACCAAAAGAAACTAAATATCAAACCTGGTTGCATGCTAATCATAGGACAACTAAAGTTGTAGTTCAGTATTTAGAATAAAATTGGATCAGTACTTTTAACAACTTTTTTTCGATTGCTAGAGACCACAACCAAATTGTGATCTTTTGGTAACCAATTGTGCCAATTCAATCAGAATAAACAACTAATAAATAAAGATGCTACAACCCAAATTAAAGAGGACATTATCTGCATTGAGAAAAACAAATTTCAAGATAAATTCTTAAAGAAAGGCAATAGGTAAAGTAAGAGTAAAAGTAATAATGAAATTTAAAAAATATTGGGAAAAACCAAATAGCTTGAATACAGGTTTCTCCTAAATTACAATATTATTAAGAATTTGCAGAACTTCCAAATAAAATCGGAAATAAATAACACAAAATTCTCAAAGAGAAGAGGCTAGAGACGAACCTGGGAATGAAAGGCAACTCATTGTAAAGGAAATGGGGGATGAGAGAAATATACTGCAATCTAATCTCAATCCACTCCTCATCGGGCTCTCCACACAAAATGGTGGAGAGGAATGTCATTTCCCAGCAACCCCTTGCCCCTGAAGCCCAACCGATTGCAATCACCTTGCCATCACGGCATCTCCGCTCCAATGAGGTGGTGATGCGACTCTCCGCCTCGACAGGGTCAAAGAGGAAGAAGGGCCAACAGGCAAGGCATCGAGGCGCCGACGGCGGAGAAGAGGGAAGATAGAAAGACAAACCAAGCAATGTGTAGAGAGAGCACAGATTGGAGATGAAAGAGGAGGGTGCATTTGTTGGAGGTCCCAACACGGCAACACTGCTGGAGTAACGGCGGCGGTGCGTGGCAGAGCAGAGGGCGAGGGAGGGTCGGAACGCTGTTCCCTGACGAGCTTCCCAAAAACCGCCGAGAACTTTAGAGCTCTCTGCACTGGCGAGAAAGAAGGAGGCGACGGGATTTGTTGTCGAGTTGAGTGGGGAAAAAGGAGACGGAGACGGGTGCTTAGTTCCGCGAGAGAGGGTGAGAGAGAAAGAGCGGAGGAAGAGAGAAAAAGCGGAGAAAGAAGATATAACGAAGGAAGGAGGAGGAAAAAAATACTCGGTGCACAAAAAACCCGGAGCACAATTGAATAGTGCGAACCAAATGTGCACAACAAAAAGAAAATAGGGACAAGTACAAAACGGTGCACAAATTCCACTACATAGCAAGTCCAGGAAAAAAAAGAGAAAAAAACAAACCGACCTACAGTCGTTGACCTTCACTGCAATTCAACCCATGTAACCGAAACCAGAAAAAAAAGAAGGCAAGGTGGCTAGCAGACAAAACTGAAAATTTTTTTTCGCTGACTTTACACAGTAATTCACCCCAAAATTCAACCCTAAAAAAAAAAAAGTACTGTTCATAAGGAAATCGATGGGGGTATCCAGCAATAATATGTTCAAATGTAGTATAATTTTGACTATCACTCGGAGAAAAATGTGTAACTGAGTACACATGGTATGCCTCATTAAAAGTTTGTGTGCGCGTGTATGCGTTTTTTTTTTTCGAGTTCTTAAAATTATACTAAATAATAAAATTACTATTTAGATGGTTATTTCTTGAGTTTCTCAATACGGTTTAAACGTGTCTCTTCGCCCATGACGGTTTGGAGTATGAGGCACGATTTGACTTGTAAGTAACTTCTTGTAATAAACAAAAATAAATAAATAAATGAAAGGAGAGAAGATGCCAGAGAAATAATTTATAATAAAGAAACTGAGGTATCAGTCAAATAGTGCGGACTTGAATAAATTTCCTACTCAGAATTACGCTTGCAAGTAGTATCGTAAACAATATATGGAGTCAATTCAAGACCATTGATTGTTTTTATTATTATGATTAAACTAGCTTATTTGACCACTATTTATTTGTTTACGGATAAAAAAAGACGAAATCGTGTTTTTAAGTTAATGTCAAGTATCAAATCAATAAATTTGAATATTTTCAGTCAACTGATGTGGTGACCTGATATTAATATAATTTGTATTTGACTAGAACTTCATGTAGTAAATCATTAAATTCAATTCTTAAATAGTAGTAAGCAATGCATTATTGGTCAGATAAGCGTACATGACACTCCAAAATGTCGCAAACTTTTTAAAAACTAGCGAATATACTATTTATGATTTTTAAATTGATTTACAATGTAAAACCACCGACATATCACATTACACCACTGTTTTTTTATTAACTTAACTTTTTATTCTTCGACTTAAAATTCTACTTTTTTTCCCTAATTAAATAACAAGTTTTATTTCATCAAAATTTTATCATTTTGAGTTGGTTTCTATTGATCAAGTAAAAACTTATACACATGAGGTGCGTTAGATAATGACATTGACAAATGCACAACAAGTTAATTTCATAGGTTAAGTGATCAATTTCAATCAGGATACTTATATGCTTAAAAATTTTAAATTTTAGAATTAAAAGTCTTAATCTCCGTCACTATATGAAAAAAAAAAAGATTTAAATCGGAAAAGAAAAACTGTAAGTTAGTGGGCACAGTTATCCAAGTTCATTTGCCAACAAATAATGTGGTAATGATTTTAAATATTTTTATACCAATTTGAAATGTCATTATAGGATATTAGTTAATTTTTAAAATTTTGACGCATTCGAAGTTATTTATTTATCATAGAGAAAAAATTATTTATATATATGTTAATTGCGGTCCTAAGTCATGCTAATATTGAGAATTAAAGCTGTTAGATAATGACATTAATGCAGAACAAGTTTGGAGAAAATCTAATATTTGTAAGAATACTTTCATAAATTGTCAGAAACATCCAGGAGACAAATATAAAAAATTACTATTTATTTTTTCCAAATAATTTAGAACATTACATATAAACATGTTGCATATTCGTATTTTTTGCTGTTAATAGTGCGATCCTTATTCCAATTAAAAAAGTGTTTTTGGATATTGCTTGTATTTCAATAAAGATAATCATTATCATAATAACTAATAATCACAGTCACAATAAATATAATTTTAAGATAATATAATAGGGTAATTCTGCCATGGATATATATATATATATACATTAGCCTAAATCTAAACCATTCATTCAGAATGATGAATAGTTAGGATTTGATTAAGGGCTCAGATGAAGTGTCAAGTTTTGAGCTCATGTAAAACACCTATGACAGAGTTACCGATATTGATAATTATTATTATTAGTATTATATAATAAATAATCATATTAAAAATAATATATACTAAGTTCTCTCCGTCTTTATTCTCAATGCACAATATATGAAATAACACTTCTTATTGATGCCTATTATCATATTCTCATAGGGTGCATTGGGTCGCTTGAGAATAAAGTTAGATTTAGTTACTTGATTATTCATAGATAGTTGATAGGTTTTTTTTTTTAGCTTAGTGTTAGTTTAAGCGATCGTAAATTCAGAATAAACATTTAATCATAGTGCATTTGGATCAATTTTTTCAATCCAGATAAAAAAGTTAACTAAAATAAATTTTAATTTAAAATAAAAAAATTATTCTGAATTAGGACCAATTAGAAATAGAACTATTTTAAAATTATTTTCAGCCATTTAGAAATAAGAATATTTATTCTGAATAATTTCTAACTTTACTTAATTTCAAAGAAAAAAATTTCTGGTCCCACGGACAAATGTTATTCAACCTCTTGAGATGTCATAGTTCAAAGAAGCTTATTCCTTGCTAAAACTCCTTAGCTCCCTTCTTGTTTGGCAGGAATTTTGGAGAAATAACCTTTATGTCACACTAAAAAAGCATTATACCATTGTGTATTGTTATACTGCAAAGGAACGGATATGCTGATTTCATTTTACTGATATCACTACCGATATGATGCTTATTTGACTAGAGTTGACAACCCAGACCAAGGTGGACGTGCATTCGTGCAATGCTCTCAACCTGTTTGACCGGGCAAATATTTCTTCTTCTTTCTCAGCAATCACCATAAAAGAACTCTGTTTGACCCATCAAACTCAAACATATTATTATTGTCAACTAATATCATCGATCTTAATAATAATATGTCAATATGCATAACCATTAATAACAATCTGAGTTATAACTATGTCTATGATTTTTAAAAGAAAAGTTTAACCACATTTTTAATTTGCATAGCAATAACTTCAATAATACATCACTTTTTATATATACCTCATTTAACGCAAACAAATTCTTTTCACATTTGAATAGCATTTATCAGTATAGGATTTACATTACATATGTTTATTAAATTATTATTAATACGTAATTCACAGTTTATAAATACGTTGTACTTTATTGTCCTTTTTTTTATATACAGGCTTTGCGCAAATTATTTCATATTCGTATTGTTTTCCTACTAAGTGTCTCATGATTTGCACTTTAGTCGTACTAACTAATACCCAATTCACATTTTGTTTGGACCTCTTAAGTAATAGTTTCCACAAAACACTGCAAATATATATTTCGTACAAAAATGACATGTATAAACTAAAGATAAACAATCAGGCATCAGATTTTTTTTTTTTTAATATTGGTTAGGAGTAATTTTCTAAAGATTAGTTAAAGTCACACAGAGATAGAAATCTGAAAAGAAATAGTTCATACCTAACATTTTGTGTTCGTATGGCCTACATAATTACTAGGAAACAGAGAAGTGACAACTATAAAATAAAACAAAATAAAAACCGAAGTGTTTTAATTAATCTATAAGCGGGAATGACAAGGAGCATCCCCACGAAAAATAAATAATTAATTTTATGCATAAAAAAAGAAATACATATTTCAAATTTCAAATAAAAATTTTTTAATAATGTGGAATTTAAATTTTATTTTTTAAGCTTTCAAATTTTTACATTTATAAATTTGAAAATACAAAATTTAAAAATGTTAAATTGTAAATTTCAACATTTATTTTGTATCAATAAATATTTTTTATTTCTTAATCATTTAATCTAATGAGAACAATTTGGACATTTGTAAGAAGTTAGAGTGGCTTATCTTTAATTAAAGTGGCATGTCTCTAATTTTGACAAAAAATAATGGCATAAAATTAAATTCAAGCATTTAATAGTGCCATAAAACTAATTTGTCATTTAGGTGTGGCATATCTCTAACTATCAATTTTTAGAGTGATATATAAGTTATTATTTCAGAAATGTAATAAAATCAAAACCGAAGTGTCGAATACTCAACTGCCAGCTTCACTTCTTCTTTCAATTCTGATATGTTTCAATCTGCATGTCCCCTCCCCAACAATAAAATCAGACTGTCTTTCCTGGTCTTGACTCTTGACTCGTAACCTCCCATTTTGAAGGTATGAAGGCCCCATAAGAGTGAGAAAAATATGTTCATCTTTTTCGGGCCTTTTGAACTGGGCTGGATGAAGTTCTCCCTAGATCTGAAAACGGGCCCGAAGCATTGTATAGCCCAGAACATTTGTTTGGAGATCCGACCCGAACCCGACTTTGTTGCATTAACCCCGAACTCCGAAGTATAGCAGCTCGTCTCAGTCGAAGAAATGAAGGCAGTGGTGGGGTCCATGGCGCAGTCTAAGCGGATCCAACTCTCCAAAGCGGCCTCCGTTTTCGACTGGAGAGCGATGGGAGAGGAGTAAGAGGAGAAGAGGTGGTGTACAAGTAAAAGGTAGGTACTTCTTTAGCTTATGATTTTATATTATACTACTTGGGTTAATCTAGTCATGTATTTGTATGTCTCAGGCCAATTTTTCTTATAGACAACAATTCAGAATGCAGAATTCAGAATTAGGGGGCTGTTTTTGTAACTTCACAATTGTAGTTCCAGATTGTGAAACTCATTTATCTGTCAGATATGTATGGATGTTGTTTTCAGAGTTTTCAGAGTGGTCATAAAATTCAATGTTGGTAATTTTTACATGGTTACTTAAACCCATTACAGCATGTATTGTACCAAACTTTTTGAAGTTAAACACCTTGCATTGCATTATGCTGTCACATATCCAAAAGTTATAAAACATTATCATTATGTAATGTTTCTTCATAATATCTAAAAAATAGATATTGTGAACAAAAAGAGTTGATTGTAATGTTTGGTTATTAATCTGACAGATTCTGTTGGGTATTTTTTTTTCTCGCTTATGATTATGTGATCTTTATTTTCCCTTCATGTTTGACGATCCACCAGTTAGAAAACAAGCATTGCTTAAATCAGTTCGTTGATTTTGGTTCAACTATGATTTTTGATATTTCCTTTCTTTGTTTATTTTATTTTACTTTGTTAGTGGTACTTATGCTTGCTTCATACCTACCAATCATTCCATATGCTATCTGATGTCATACAAACTATTTGCTCTTCTCAATTGCTACTGAATGAAGGGTTTCTAGATTTTCCTCTTTTTCTAAATTCTTTCAAGAGAATGTTGCAGTTCTACCTTCTCAACTGTTTCAATATTAATTTCTGCACATTGCAAGTTGCTATGTTTGAATCCCATCAGTCACATCCATTCTCAACTTTAAAAAAATAATCACCCATTTCGATTCTTTGACATTTGTGGTTATTCCCGAGTAAACAATACATTATTTGTAGTGTAATATATAGGTCATAACAAACATTGTACCATCATTATGGGTATCTTAGTTTAATAGGCAAATGGGCATATAATATTCTAACAAGGTATAATGCTTGCTCTATATTTTGATACATTCCCCCCATACAGTATGGATTTGGAACTTGAATTCTTGTTAGTGTTGGAGGGAATATATTGTTCCCATGTTGTTCAAGATCTAATGCAGATTGACTGGGCCCTTTTATGTTATATACTTCCAATTTTCAAATTGAAGATTTGGCTCCTTTATGTTCTAGCTCTAAGATGGTATCATACCTCAAATATGTTCAGCAAATGAATCTAATTCCAACTGAAGCTACTGGAGTTTGGTGGAAAATTTGCTGCTATGCTGCAATATGATGACCTATCTGATGATAAGTTGCAATTCAGCATAACATAAATGATCTTACTTTCCAGATTGGTTCTGAATTAATGGTCTTGTCCTAGCCACAAATTACAATCTCAGGCTTTGGTGGTGCAATTTCTAGTGAAGGACAAATGATCTTATCTGCCAAATTGGTTCTGGACTAATGGTCTTGTTATTATGACAGATTACAATCTCAGGATTTGGTATTGCTATTTCTAGTGGAACAGGAACGATCTTACGTTCCAGATTTTTTATGGCTTAATAGTCTTGTTATAACCACAGATTACAATCTAAGGTTTTGGTAGTGCAGTTTCTCATCGAACACAAATGACTTACCTTCCAAAATGGTTCTGGGTTAATGGTCTTGTTATAACTACAAATTACAGTCTCAGGATTTTCTGGTGCAATTTTTAGTGGAACACAAATGGTCTTAAGGTCCAAATTGGTTCTGAATTAATGGTCTTCTTACAAGTTATAACCACAGATTACAATGTCAAGCTTAGGTAATCCAATTTCTAGTGGAACACAAATGACCTTGCCTTCCAAATTGGTTCTAGATCAATGGTCTTGTTATAACCACATATGACAATCCAGGATTTGGTAGTGCAATTTCTAGTGGATCACAAATAACCTTACCTTCCAAATTGGTTCTGGATTAGTGGTCTTGTTATAACCACAGATTACTATTTTTGGCTTTGGTAGTGCAATTTCTAGTGGAACACATGATCTTACCTTCCAAATTAGTTCTGGAATAATGGTGTAGTTATTATAACCGCAGATTAAGTCTCAGGTTTTGTTAGTGGAATTTCTAGTGGAATACATTATCTGTTGAGAACTAGCTTCAGTTTTGATGTTTACATATAAATCACCAATTTCTAGTAGAACATCATTGTTTCTTGAGTTACCAGCTCAGGTTTTGATGTTTAGATATAAATGATAACAAGCACGTAAAAAGATCAACTGACATTTTGTCCTTAATAACGCAAGTGTGTAGTGGGGGACCTGTGAATCCCCACTTGTTCCAGAAATCTTAATCAATCCTATATCTTGGCTCTTGTAGTAGCCTATAGATGACGCTCTCTCAATGGCACTATCATGATTCAAAACTTGTCTTCATTCAATGTACCTCATCACTGGGAGAATAACTGCCTTTATGTTGGAGCAAGGTGCAATTTGAACTAGGAAAGAGGAATATGAATGGAGGACATGCTAGTTGCTTCAACATAAGGTTTGCATGGAGTATCCAAGGCTGGATTCTATACCTTAAACTGGACCACTGGTATGGTGCCCTATTGATGAAATGGATAAGTTCATGTACCGTTGGAAACCTTTGCACCTTTTATATGGTAACTATGTTGAAAGTGATGCTACAAAAAACAAGATAAGAGTCCCATTCCTTTGATCTGTTGAAAAATATTACCAAGATAGAATTCTTAATCAAGCAACAAATCTAAGCTAGGATAGTCACATAAATGCCATCTTTTTAGCCAGGCATTAGCACTATATAATGCTTATTCAAATTTGTTGCCTATACCTAGTTAGTGCTGAATAACCTCTATGTTTAATTAGGATTTCTTTCATTACTTTCTTTTTATATTTATGAGAGGGATTTTGCAGAGGTGCTATGCTGCACTCTATTCCATTTCTCTAAAACTGTATTGTTTCACATTAAACTAGTTATTTTCAAATTTATGAGAGGGTATTTGCTAGAGCAAAATGTATAACTCAATTAACTAGCAATAAATGATATATATATAACTTTATCTAGCGAATATGAAATAATATACGAGTTCATAAGGAGAGGCTAGGGTGGATTGCATTAGTTCATCACTTTCACTAAAACATGTAATAATCCATATAATATTCCTCAGTAATTAGAGGTTCAAAGCTACCAAAAGTTACATGGTTCACCCCCAACAATAAACTTTCTAAAATGAATGTATCTTTATTAAAGGCTCAATTACGAATTTGGGAGGCATCAGATGCTACTACACAGCGAAGATAAATAGGAATCTTGCAATTCTGACCTTTGTCTGGCGATTCAAACATAAGAGGCTGCTCCTGTTTGGTACTTTCATGCAAGTGGATTCTGATGCAGCTGCCTTAGAAAAAGCACACTAGTAGCTTCCTTTTTTATTTTTTTTTCGTGTTCACCATAAGAATCTGCTTGCTTGGTCTAAACAAATGTGACAAGCAGGAGATACTTGAAAAGTTGAAATAAACTTCTTGGATGAGGTTTAGCTGTATATTACTTAGAATTCATTATCTAATCGTTGTCATTAAAAACCAATAATAGGTACTGTAATGAAAATAGTGAAGCGTCCTGTGTTGCAAAACCATAGAAACATGGTTGTTCCTGATACATATAGTCGTAGAAATAATTCTTTATAATCATTTTTTTTATCTGCACTACTAATACCGTACCATACATAACCTGATGGTATATTTTGCACTTAGTGGGCGGATTTGTGCTAGTTATTTTGCACTTAGTGGGCTAGTAATTGTTTTTAGTTTGTAAAGCTTGTTGATCAAAAGTAACAACCTAGTCTTATTGCTCCTCAAGGCCGTTTGTGCATAAAGATATCAGCATAGATTGCCACTTGTCTTTGTAAGTGGAGTTTTAATTGCACATGATATTTGATTGTCACCGCTTTCACTTTTTTTTTTTTTTTTCCTTTCCTTCTATGAACATAGACACATTTAAACTGGTAGTTCATTCTTTCATTTGTTTTGTCTTTCTCAATTTGGTAGTTTGGAAACTATCTTTATTGAAAAGTGAAAACATTATTAAATTACACTAAAGCAAACAATTCTTTTCTTTGGAGCTGCTTTCTGTACATTTATTAGATGTTCGAGTTTGATTGACTATTTGACTTAGTTATTATTTGTTAATATAATTATTATTAACAAATGCTGATTTACGGGTAGCGGTAGAAATCTGTTGGCGTGCACCTGCTGTGTTAATGGTAGCGAGTATGTTGTATAAGCTTTAATCAAAGTATTTAATTAACACGCGATATAAATATAAACAAGGCTACTAACGTCCAATCTTCTTTGTAACCTGTAAAACGTTTTTTGTCTAATATTTGGCATCTATGTTGCACGGGTGTTGGTGCGGGTATTGTATTTGATACGTTGCAGGTGAGGAGGTATGCCATTTTATTTTTTTTAAAAAAAACTAAGATATGGTAGTATATATAAAGTAATAAAAAAAAAGTAAAATTGTATATTAAAATATATTTTTTAACGTTCAACTATCACTGCAGTATATTTGTTATGTTATCTAGTATTCTATTTTTTTTTAGATCTACTCCAAACTATATTATCTACTTTTTCGTTTTTTTTTTTTAATTTAACAACATGACAGTAGAATACATTCTAATTTTCTAAGTTTGAACCTAAAAATATATCCAAAACTTATCAAAAAATAAATCCAACCCTATCTTGATGAATTGTGACCAAATTTGCTGGTCAAACACATTAAAATAATATGATTCGCCACGTGGAGTATCGGGTGTGAATCGCACGAGTATTAGTATCAAATACATATCTGATGCGGGTGGTGCGAGAATATTTTAAAAGTATCGGTGTAACCTAGTTTGGCATACATGTTGATCATATAGTAAGGACAGAAGTTTATTTATGTTGAGGATATATTCCATTTTGTTGGAAGTTTTCCAAGTTTACCATCTGTCTACTATAGTACATCATGTACTGAATGAGAAATATGTGCTAATTATTGTACTTCATGAAATTCAATAAGAATATAATCTTGCAACTTGTTTGGAACCGAAGAATATTATCTTGACATATTTAAGCTAGGAATAGCTGACACAGTTTGCATCAATTGATGGAAAAACAGCCGATATTCCAGTAAGAATAGAATCATATGACTTTGGTCGTTGGTTCATTATTTCAACATGTGTAAAATTTGTGTACACTGAATTCATGAACAAGTTGTAAAAATACAGTGAAACGCACCTTACTGCATTTGCAAAATGAAAAGCGCACCGGGTCTCTCAAAATTATTTGTGATCAATACAATAATCAGTGAGCAGCAGCATATAATATTAGTGTGCTAGTTATTTTGTTGTACTTGTCATTATTTCTCCTAGCGTACAAAACAGTCTGGCCTTAATTTATATTGCACCCTATATTTTAAAGTGTTACATTACACTTTAAACATATGAAAACTTTTTTTTAACAACAAAAATAGGAAGTGTGGAGTATGAGACATTAGTCGTGATCACATAAAATAAAAAGGAATACAAAAAAAGAAAACGAAAGCTAAAAGTATATGTGATATGATAAGACTAAAAGTTTGTAAGTCTGTACATATTATATTATCTAATCTTATTTTTATTGAATCAATAATAATTAATTTTTTATCATAGCAAACCGTTCGTAGTCCTAATTACGAAGACTTAATTATCAAGGAAACTTTAACCAAAAAGACAAATTGTAACGCAAGTGTCATTCTAATTAGAGGCACTTAAATTCGCAGTTGGGATTCCACTAAACTATTAAGCACTTGATTTGTTTATCTGTTATAACGTACATATTTCCTCCCCCACACTTCTATAAATATAGACCATAAAACGCTTTCATCTCTTCAAGCTCAATTCAAAACATACAAGCTAGAACTAAGAACCGCATACACATTTTCAATTTGGCAACCATGAAGGGAGAGAGTGCAAAGCGATATGCCCTTCTGTTGGCTGCAAGAGACTCCGAATACGTAATCAAAATGTACAATGGCTACTTCAATGTATTTGTTCAAGCTTTCGGTGACGATGGTGAAAATTGGGACCTTTTTCGGGTGGTCGAGGGGGAGTTTCCTAAATTGGAAGATCTCCATAAGTACGATGGTTTCGTGATTAGTGGAAGTCCCTATGATGCATACGCGAACGACCATTGGATTTTGAGGCTTTGCTTCCTTATACAAAAACTTGACGCCATGCAAAAGAGGGTCCTAGGGATTTGCTTTGGCCACCAAGTAAGCTTTTACTTCAAATTTTAGTAAATTTGATCTTATATATTGTTGCATTAGGTGAGGAATATTTTTATTTTGGCAAAAGGTACTATGTCGGGCATTGGGCGGCCGGGTCGGGAAGGCAAGAGCAGGATGGGACATAGGTGTAAGAAAAGTGATAATGGCAGAAAGCTTGTTTCAATGCAGGTTTTTTGATGAATTTGGGGAGTTTCCTCCCTCTGCTAAGATCCTTGAATGCCATCAAGATGAGGTACATATAACATTATAACCTCTCTTTTATTTACAGTTAAAAATATCAGCTCTACAAATTGATTATATGAATTAAGTAATTAATTGCCTATGTACTGTTTATTATGGAAATTATAATAGGTGCTGGAGGTGCCACTGGGGGCAGAGGTTCTTGCATTCTCAGATAAGGCTGGAGTTGAGATGTTCTGTATGGGGGACCACATTCTCGGCATTCAAGGCCATCCTGAGTACACCAAAGATATCTTGTCAAATCTCGTCGACCGTCTCACTTCGAAAGAACTTCTGGATGTAAGCACAATACAAGTAATTATGAAAAAATGTGTATATTTCAACCAAAAAAATAATGCATCGTATGATCAATTTAGTAATAACAAATAATATATAAAGCATTAAAAAAAATTAAAATAACATTTGATATCACCATATATGAGAAAGATATATGGACTGATGAGTTGCAGACAACAATGCCTTTTAGAATATTATATATATATATAAAGTTTTAGTTGTGTTACATCAGAATTCTTTTTAATGTTATTTTCTTTTCAGAGAGATTTTGCTAGTGATGTCAAGGCACAGTTGGAAGCTGATGATCCTGAAAGAAACTTTTGGGAGAAATTGTGCAAGAGCTTCCTCAAAGGAATATAGGGAAATATTCTACACAAGTGTATTACTTACTCATGACATATTTCTTAACAATATATGGATTCCTAAAATGATAAGGTGCTCTGTTTTTGCACCTATCTGTATCATTTCAATGGAAGCTTTTTTAGATTGGGTGCCAAGATGGAAAAGATAGTTTACTTTATGGTTTTTATTTATCATTATCTTGCACAAAACTTCTCATTATCTAACGCAACTTTCATCTTGGATAAAATTATAAATACTGAGAATTTGTTCATATTTAATAACAATATTTCCAAATTCAATCCCACAAAGCTTGATAACATGTGTGTGTGATTGCGCTACACTTATATTTAAAGAAATTAGTTGTATATAAGTCATGTCCATAATAAGATGCCCATTTAAGAGAAAATATTCTACTAAAGCTTCGTTTCTTAGTATTTTGTTTAAAGCATTAACTTCTTATTTTATTCTTCCACGCATCATACTACTAAATTAAAGAAATGTCTGTTCTCATTTTTTTTTTCTACTTTTGTTATATTATCTAGGACGAGAACTCTAAACTCTTTGTAGTCAACATATATAATCATTCAATTACCTGAAGTTCTACTTTGTCTATTGTATATTTCTTTTATTTTCCCCCTTCTTTGTGAAAACCTAAGCAAGAGAAGGACTTACGTGAAAACGAGGACCACTATACAACTCTCTAGAGAATGGTAAAATCATTAAGACAACTGTCACACCATGGAAGCTAGACGTGACGTTAGCTTCGCCACAGGAGTAATTAATACTCTTGTAAGGCTAACAGACAGACGGGTAAAATTTTTTTTTCAAAATTTATTTATTCCATTTTCTTGATTTTGGTCCCAGCAGATATAACACACAAAGTCTAATTTATTGCAAGCACACAAATTACAATACAGTAATGTACAAGCCCGGCTTATTTCTTACCTCTAACCCTATGACTCGTCAGTTATTTTATTATACAAAAGATTGTTCTAACTGACGGTCCAAACCATCTATCCTAACATCGGGCTTAATTTACAATATTTTATAAATATTTACACAGAAAGGCTTACAAAAAGAAAACCATAAAACTGACAAACTCTCCACACCAGACATGTACTATCCCAAGACACGGAAACAAGCTATCCTACAGCTCATCATATTTCCTCTTTCGCGTCTTGTTGTGATGGATCCCACTCGGGTACAACTCCGCCAGGCGGAGCACCATCACCAGATAACTCAAAATAAACATAAGCAAAAATTTCTGGCAGGTCATCAAAGCTGAGCAAGATAACGACATTGCACCGGAAACTGGGCACGTACACTTCTAACCTCACAAAGGAACACTCGATAGTAGCTATAGCACGCGGCCTAAAATGTCTCTGGCGCATCTGGAACCCCCGTCCCAACGAGCCACATGCAAAACAAATACAAACGGAGTGAGAATAAATTCTCAGTGCGGGTTTTAGTTCCAGTACGCGGATCTTAATACAAATCCGTACATCAGACTAAATCCCGATAAATATAATGTCATTTTCACAGATATATAGATTTATACCGTAGGTATCAGTCGGAAGGGTCCTAAAACCGACATTCTGCCATATGACATGCAACAACATAAATGAATCACAAATATAAGCATTTATCATACAGATAAAACTTATACACTCAAGTTCTCAAGGCCCGATAGATACAGAGAGAACTCTTCCCATAACCAAAGGTTAAACCATTTGGTACAGACCAGACAAAGGGAATAGAATCTAGAGATAATAGCACTAATAACCTGGTCGGGTCGGTGGCCAAACCGATAATCACCGGAGAGTGCAAGAGTTTATAATTCATAATTATGCTTATCTGATTTCAGAGTTTAGAAATGGTTCAAATCCAAGTCTGATTCTTCTATCACAAATATAGTCAAGTGATAAGAAGATTACGGAAACCATTCCAGTCCTTTTTAACAGTCTGACGTTTATTTAGTATCAAACGGATTTCAGATTCAGACTGTACAATAATCATTTTCAAAACGGAGATACATTTAACATGCAGTTGTTTGTTTATTTTGGGCTTCTATTTCTACATGAAAATAGAATGCAACGTCAATGATCATTCAACATGCTATGCATGAATTTAAAAGTACCGAATTCCGAATTTTAATCAAGAAACCGCGTATCCGCACCTTCACACTCTTCATGTGCGTGCGAGTGGCTAGTTGTTCCTGTTTACAAGTAATAGATCAAGATCCGTTAATATTTATTTAACAGATTTCTATAATCCACTTGGCAGAACTAACAAAAAGTCTGGTTCACTTAACAAATACCTGACTGACGGTAACAGTTCCAAGTTCAGAAGTCATCTTATTAAATATTTTAATTATTAGTCCAATCATCAGAATATAATTATTTTATTCTATTATTTCCTAATATCGAAGTCAGAAATCAGAGTCGGATTTTCTTTTCAGAAATTTCAGAAATATCAGAAATAACAGAGATATTCATTAAACTCAGAGAAAAAACATAAATCAGAAATTTCTTTTATTATTTTACGGGATCAGAGTGTTTGAGTATTTGCCACAGTATCCGTTCAGTTAAGTCAGACGTTTCATCATTTCCCTTGAAATCCGTCAATTGAACATTAGATTAAGTACATTGTTATCAAGTCATTTAATCTGACTATAACCAAGCTCAACAGAATTATATTAACCCACTTAATCGTTAATTAAGTCTTAATCCGAAACTTAATTATAATCCAAATCATAGTTATTTACATAAGCCCACGATTACAAATAATTCTCAGCCCACAGAAAATTTCGAAAAGCCCACCAAACATTTTTTTTCTTATTCTTTTTCTCAACCAAGCCCACAAATCCAGCCCAAAATCGAAAAATCTAGCGATAGCCCACCAGCGAACAGGTCGGACTCAGTCGACCTGACCCAGTCGACTGACTCGAACTGTAACGGGTCCGACAAAAACCAAAATCCCATCTGATAACCTCCTTCTTTTTCACAAAAGCCCACAAGGATTTCAAAGCCCTCAAATCTTTCATATAAGCCCACAGAAATTCATAATTAGTCTCTCTGTTACGATTCAGTCCTAAAATCTTTTTATTTAGGTCCTCGAAATTTTGCAACTATGTCCAACAAAATTACAAAATTGCAAATATCATCCCAGAACAGTCAAAGCCTATACCAGAATCGCTTTGTGTGTACCAGTAACTGGTACCACATGCCTAACAGCTCAAGTTAGTCATTCTCCACAAAATACAAGTGCTAATAGTGCCAAAAATGCATTCATGCACTTAATTATACATCTATATGCCCACAGATTTGCACTAATACGCACAATCATCAAATATATATGACCATCCCTCTAATTTCATGAAAATCATATAAAATGTACCCAAATTATGCATCATGTCCACATCAAATTCCTACCCAACCAACAGATATTCCTACCCAACCAACATATATGCCATTCATGCACACTATTTCTTAATATATGATTCTAATCAGCCAAATATGAACTAAAATACTCATATTTATGCACAACTCAACAAATATGCTGATATAACCCCTAAAACATCAATAGTTCTAGTTTTATTCATGTATATCATGCCTAGCATAAGAAATATGCACATTTTGCTCTTCAGAAGGATGCTGCAACACATATATGCACTATATGACATGTATACATCTAATTGTAGCCAAATAACACTCCACAGAAGCAAATTAGCACCCCACAGAAACAAGTTAGTGTCTCAACAAATCATTAGCACTAAGCTATCACAACCAAAGTGAACCTTGTTCGAAATCCTCAAGCAACAGTTAGTAATTAACAGTTCATAACATAATAGTAAACATAAAGTATCAAATTAAGCCAAGAATCAATAGGAAGGAATATACCTCTCTCCTGGTCCTTCACGAATCGCCTTAAGAACTCAAGAACAACTAGTGCTAAGATCAAAGTGAGGCTTATCAGGAATAAAGCCAATTCCATGCACTACTGTATAGACAAGCAAAAACCCTAAAAATTAGATCGAGTCTAATTTACCAAAATTCCATCAACTTAACAGTGAAAATCAAGAATTAGGGATAGGCGATTACCTCCTCTGGCCTCCTCCTCCCTCTTTTTCTCTTCTTTCAGCCCCAAGAAAAATATCCAAATCTGAACACTAGTATAAACAACTTACCTTCGTGGAGAAGAAGAGAAAGAGAGGTGGTTAAAGGCTCAGATGGAGATGATGCCACGCCATTCAATTACCCACAACCAATAGAAACCATCCAACACACAGAGAAGCAGACAGAGGAGTTCTTCGCGCGAGACAGCAGCGTGAAGACGCATGAGGTGTAGCAGAGGTGGCATCTTCTACACGGGGCATCTCAGAGGCGACCTCTCCACCAGCCAATCCCATCGAGACATCAAGTACAGAGCACGAGTTCGAGTAAACTCGAAACAAAAGAGAGGAGGAGAGAAACAAGTCGGACAGAGGAGACGAGGCAGAAGGAGAAGGCTCCTCGTCGAAGAGTTTTATCAGAAAATAGTCAGGATCTTTTATGGCCGAAACTATGTAGCCTTTGATGTAATAAACCACTGACAATCATTTTGTAAATTAGCTATTTCCTTTAAATAATTATCCAGCTCATTTCCAGAAGTCAGAAAATTATGGCAAATATACAGAAATACTCAGAAAATTATAACGAACATTTTCATGTTCTCAGATCAGATATCCCGTCAGATTTTACTGTTACTTTAATTTCTTTCTTAATTATATCATTAATTAACTAATACAGATGACTTGGAACTTTAATTACCGACTAATCAGACAGTATTGTTACAACATCGCATATATTTACTACCAGGAGCTGTATTTCATTTGTGTTCTTGTGTAGAATATGTCCTTAGCACATATGATTCTCAAGGGAGATTACATTACACAGGACCACCAACTTTCAATTCCTTGTGACAGCATGCAGATCTGCAACTCTGCGCTTGAGATTCTCTCTATGTGGCATGCACCTCTCCTTTTCTAACCAGGAATTTCGTGTCGAATTAATTTTACACTATTTGCCAAATTGGGCTTGTTTGGAAGGAGACAATAAAATAAAGTAGGTGCGTGGTCACGGTGCCTTAAGTTTAGAGTAGGGAAAATGCATATAAACATAAATAGTAGGCGCACACATGACAGTACAAATTTATGTAAAAGAATAAAACTAAAAATAAAATAAGCTTCTGCTAGAAACCCATAATTTTTTACATGAGAAAAAAATAAATAAATAAATAAAAAAGGAGATAACTGGTATAGTGGTATGTGATCTAGTTTATATGCTGAAGATTTTCAAAAAATCGATTAAAATATGCTCGTATATATTTTCAAATTGATAAAATGTGGAGGAAGATCCATTTTTAACATGCGATCGATGAAGCATGTAGTGGTTTTCTACAATGCTCATATAAATAGCAGTTTAATTGAGACGCCTAATATACAGATGCTTTAGGTTGTCTATAAATTATATAAAAATTAATCCTTTTTTACGGTTAACAACAACAACCTTTCAGCTACAATTTCAACTCAACAAATTTCAAGTGCCTCTGAACCATCTGGACGGTGATAACATGGAATCTTGGGCCCATTGTAGCCTAAGAAGTGGGTGGGCTTAAAAATGAGGTTCGAAAGGTAATTAACTTACACATAGAGCAATATGGACTGATTAAAGCCTACTTCTAACGATCAAACTACTAAACTTTATTTCTTTGATTTTTTTAAAGCATTTGATTCGGTTTCATGCCTTTCTTACTTGAAGTAATGAAATGTCGAGGCATGCCAGTAAGATTCACAGCTTGGATAAGCCACTTGTTGGCTTCATCCACTTCTTCTGTTGTTGTTAATGATGAAGTAGGGCCAGTTTTTCGACACATGCGAGGGTTGCGCCAGGGAGACCCTATCTCTCCCTTTCTTTTTATTTTGGTTGCTGATGTTTTAGCCAAGATGGTAGAGCACGCTGCATCTTTTGTTTCCTCTTCTATTTCTGGTGCAATTAGAAAACCATACAAATTGTTACAATATGCAGACGACACGTTAATTTTCGCAACTGCAAAAGGAAATGCTTTATACATGCTCAAAACAGTATTGGATTGTTTTGCTAAATGCTCGAAATTAAGTATCAATCTCTCAAAAACTTCTTTTGTGCCTTTCAATATGTCAGATGCTGAGGTTGAATCGACAAAATTGTTATTTTCTTGTAATCAACAGCTTCTGCCCATCAATTACCTGGGGCTGCATTTGGGATCTTCCAAGCCAGAAAAAGCTGACTTCATGAGTCTTATTCAGAAATTAGATAAGCGTCTTGCTGGTTGGAAAGGAAAATTATTATCAAGAGCGGGCCGTTTGGTTCTAGCATCATCTGTGCTCTTTGAGATACCAATATACTTCATGTCGGTTTTTGCTTTACCGGTGTGGGTAATTAAAAAGATTGACAAGATCATACGCTCATTTATTTGGGGTAACAACGGTGCTAACTCCTCAAGTATGTCCTTGTTGGCTTGGGACAGAGTTTGCACACCAAAATCAATAGGGGGGTTAGGGCTGCATAACTTACGGCTACATAATATAGCCATTCTTCTTAGATGGTTATGGAAATTATACACCGGTGATTCGTGTTTGTGGACGACCACGGCTAAGGCTTTGTATGCTTGCAATAATGCCAGACCTCCAATGGCTTGGAATGGGAACGGTTCTTTCTTTTGGAATGAGTTACAAAGACTCAAATTTTATTTTCAAATCTCCACGTTTTGGCAACCAGGTGCAGGAGATAATATTATGTTTTGGTATGAGAATTGGGGACAAGGCCATCTCTGTTTCCTTAACATGCCGTTTGCAAGGAAGCCAATAAAAGCTCTTTTGACCTTGCAAAATGCAGCTTCTGACTTTGAGAACATCTTTAACAGGCCCCTGGTCCTTGATCATTACTTGGCTCTTCAGAAATTGCAACGGGTGGTGTTAAATGAAGAACATGATCGTTTGATTTGGAAGTGGTCAAGCGATGGTAACTACAGGGCTTCTTCTACTTACTGTGCTTTAATTAAAGCTGGCAAAACGACCTTCCCATTTCATTTTATTTGGAAACTAAGTGTGCAACCAACCATCAAAGTCTTTGGTGTTTTGCTGGCACAGAATCGTGTACTGACGCAGGAGGTTCTTCAAAGAAGAAATATTCCTTTTACGCAAGGTTGCTCTCTTTGTGGAGCGCAAATTCTGGAATCATCAGAACATCTTTTCATTCAATGCGCCTACTCGCAATCAGTTTGGAGGGAAATCAATATGTGATTTGTCATACAGGGTTTCAATGGTTCTGTTTCCTTTAACTCTCTGCTACTGAATACTAGAGCTGCCACTTCAAGGAGAAGAAAGAAATTGATAGGTGAAGTGATTCTGACGACAACCTGGACTATCTGGCTAGAGCGAAACAACCGATTATTTCGAGATGAGCACAGAAGACCAATCGATATAGTGTTTTGGGTTCTTACTCTTCTGCAGCAATCCTAGAAAGACTTGTAATTTTTGTTAGTTTCTAGCTTGCAATTTTTTATTTTTTATTATTATTATTTTTTTTCAGCTTGGCAGCCGCTGCCGAGCAATCTAAAAAAAAAAAAAAAAAACTCAGCCATATTCAAGCCCCTTTGGGCCCACCGTGTTATTTGCAATAGTAAGTTTAGTTGGCAAATAGAGAACTTTAGTGAGAGTAGTTAGCATATCTCTACTACTTATAAATACACGTTGCGAAAGGTCATAACAAAAATCATCAAAGAAGGTTCAAACAATTGTTAACATCAATTATAAACCATTGATCTGTACAATTTGATATGATGTAACGTTTAAATTTATATTTAACACAAAGAGTCAAGGCGGTAGATGGTTGGTATCGAATTCGCGATACTAACGGAGCAAGTTCAATTCTCCGAAATACTTTTTTTTTCCCTGCGCCTCATCCCTTCGCTTCTTTCCCTTCTCCGCTTGTAAATATTTCAGAAATTCAGAAATCTCCTCTTTTCTTCTTTGCATACCGCCCAATCGAGTATAAAATCGCCTCCGCTAACCCTAGAAGATTGAGCCGCCTCTTTCAGCTTGTAAATGGATGTTTTGCCTTTACAGGGTGTAGCTGGGGAAATATTTCAGGCCTCACATTTAACATTAGCCCTTGTTGTTTACTGGACATGGTCTGTTTCAAGACAAGCACCTATGATCATCATTCTTTCTTCAATTATAAGAGTCTTTTGTTATGATATTTTCAATAACTATGAAGGTTTTGCTGCCATCTTTTTTGACTAACGTTTACAATTGCAAGTTTGTGATTCATTTCTCTTTAATCAGACAGTTAACGGTAAATTGGGGATAATTTAGGCTAAAATAAGTTTGTAATAAGCTTAATTGAGGCTCCTATTGCAACACTCAATAGTTTCACGAGAAGGGGGCTTTAATTTCAGGACCGAGGGTTTAATTAAGTAAGTTTTTTAACGTCAATCCTGCAATCAAAAAAAAGTTTTCCATAAGTATATATAAGTATTAATTTGCAACATGTATTATCTAGATTGGGCCACGTCTTATGATGTGGTGGGGACCCAAAGATATGGAGGATGTGCTAGATGTGCTGGGAAAAGATATGGAGGAGTCTCAAGTTTTGGGAGCAACCTGAGCGATCAAGCACTAACAAGAAGAAGCAATGCTTACAGCATTATCAAATGAACATGCCAATGTTTGTACAGTTAGTGCTTGGGCTTATCAGCTCCTCTTAATTTATCCTTCAATTAGTAAATAACTAATCTGGTGTGCACTCAAGTTTTAAGAAAAATTAGTTTTGGATGATCCTTTACTTTTTTTAACATATTCCTATGAATGACTGATCTGATATCAGTTACTAATAGGCATGGAGAGGACCAACTGATGAAAATAATCTCTCTGATTTAAAAGTTACTCATTTGTTCAAGGGTTAATAAATGTTGTTGTTAGGATGCAAAATGTTGGAAACTATATTAGGAATATTGGGATATATTCTTAGTTAATACCGATTAGACTCTTTCAATGAGTGTATATTGGTTATGGGCATTGAAGAACAGTTCATGTGGTTTTTGTGAATGCTACCAGTTCGATGTCATTTCACTATTTAGAATTTGGCGTTCATAATATTATATGATCATATCTATGTTTTGTTTTATTCACAAATATGTGAATAAGAGCATAAAGTACTCAACATGTTTGATATTGCTCAATATTTTCTTTTTCTTACTTTATAGTATATATTATATCAAGTGCATTGCAAGTGTAGATGCTGGTATGGAAACAGAGAACAAGATGTTAACTATTTAGTTAACTAAAGAGGATGTGCACGGAGAGGACAATACAAAAAATAACTGTATGAAAATCGTGCATAATAGATGGGTGTTCATTTTTGTCTCTCTCATTTTTTTTCCCAAGAGCACTATCTAATTTGCTCCTTTGATTGTTGAACTGTAATAATAATTTACAAAATATAATTTTCCCATACACATTGGGTGGGCTTGACTCCTTTGATTGCTGTGTGCGGCTTGGGGCTTGAGGGTTGTATAAATAGACAGTGCTGGGCACAATATAATGGGCGTTGGAAATAGACAAAAATGGCAGTGAATGTTATTATACTGTCGGGGTCCAAATTTAAATCATTTTGTTGCTTGGGATATAACAGCTGGTTTTGGTCAACGAGTATAAATGTAAATCAAGGTAAAATAAAGGGCTATTTAAGACACACTTAGATGAACAAGCATAAATTTAAATGTAGCGCAATTATTTAAAAACAATAATTGAAATATATTTCAAGGGAGTTACATTCTCTTCTTAGGGCAATAATTGAAAAATATTTAAAGATCGATACATATCTTAATCGAAATTATTTCATTTTGTTTTTAGTAATAAGTAAAGATTGTTGTAAGTGAATACGCCTATTCAACTCAAAATTTTAGCTAAAGTAAATTAACCATTGTAAATTCATTTTTTGCTCTTTTCTTTACTGCCAAAATGGAAGAGTTTCAGCAAATCTAAAATATCATTTTCTTCTTTATTGTCCCCTATTCATATTTTCATTTTATTTATATTTTTTTAAATATAATAATTTTTTTTAAATATTATTGATAATTTTTTTTTCAAAATACGGTTTATTTAAGCTGTACGCAGGTCTACTTTTACTAGATATGTACGTCGAGCTTCGCTCGACAATATTGGATTTTATGGTAGACAATATATGGAAAAATTGAATCAATTTTTCAAGTCGGTAGATAATTTTGAAGTGAGAACTTTGTTTATTAAATAGTTTTAGTGCGAATGATCCTATTATAAAAGGAGACAATTTGGTAAATTGATATTTGATCAGGAAAGAAAAATAACAATAATTATAAAATTATAAATACTAATTGAATCGAAGTGAAAAGTGAATAATAAATAGAAACAACAATACATTGTATAGTGGTTCCATTACATATTATACACATGATATTGTTTATTATGAAACAATATAAGGAAATTATTAAAATCATACATAGATGTACATTAACTATTATATTTTTACTAAGTAATAGATATAGAAAGTAAAGTTTGCTACTTTATATATCTTAACGCATTGGCTCCATTATGCAGTTTTCTCCTACAATTTCACTGTCTGGCATTTGTATAGATTAGTTTTCTTGTTTAATATTAATATGATGTGGATATATTTGTTACATTGGGTAATTTCTCCATCACTTTGTCATCGTCTGGCATTTCTATAGATTGATTTTCTCCATAAGACATTGGATGCATTGGTACTATGAATAAATATGGTTTATTATTATTTATCAATCTATAAATATAGTTTATTATTATTTATCAATCTAAGTGGGGTATTATTGAAAATAGCTTAATAAATATGTGAAGAGGTGCATTGAGAATATGCGACCAAAAGTTGTCATGAGTGGATGCGAGAAAAAGGTGCTATGGGCAGATACCATGAGCGGATGTCATGAAAGGGTGTCATGATCGGATGCCATGAGTAGATACATTGAAAGGATTTGATGGCAATATATGTCGTTTATAAATAAGTAGGGGGTTGTTTGCCTCTAAAATTTGGCAAATTTAAACAAGCCGATAGAAGGCGTCGAGATGCATGAGAGAACGCTCGTATAGAGCTGCTCGAATGTAATTGGCGATATTTATTTGGTGGGTTCAAATTGAATCAATTTCAAACAATTTTGGACTTAATCAAATATGACAAAAGGGTTAATACCATGATGCTACAACATAAGCTATTTGGTCGGGCCCAATACATGTGAAATACGTGCCAAATACGTGTGAAATACGTGTATAAAATCATGCATAAATAAACAAATACAGGTCGGGTTTTAATTTACAACAAATAAGTTATACAAAAATCAGCCCATGGCGGCCCACAACAAATCCAGCCCCAAAATGGCTAATTGACTCGACCCAACGAAGTCCAACTTCCGACTCAACTCAAACTCAGACTCGAATCAGACTCAGACTCGGACTCAACAGCGATCTGACACGACGCGAACGCGGACCAGACGCGATAGCGTCTAAACGCATCAACCCAGACGCGACTCCGACTCAGCTTAAATCAAACTCGAGCTCCACACGTGGCAGCCCCTCATTGGATGCCACGGTGGACCCCCACAGTTTCCGTTAAAGGAAATAAAGAGAAGAGAAAGGACAGACCCAGAGAAGAAGGCTTCTTCTCCGACGAAGGTCGAACCCCCCCCCCCCCGCCGCCGCCGCTACACTCAGCCGTTGCTCAAATTGACAGCACCGTTGGATAGGCGATGAGCTCACGAGTGCAATGACACCAAACTCGACGGGAGATAGTGCCTAAAATCGCACAATTCCGAGAGAAAGGGATTAGTACTCGAAAAAAATGCAAACCAAATTCTCAAAAATTAAATCAGAATTGACGAAGCTAGATACCCGAGAAGCTTCTCTGGGTCTCAAGGAGGAGGTACGACGAGCAATTAGAGGTCAATTCGGCTTCGAACAAACTCTTGTGCCCATGGCCATGGTGGAGGAGCTCGAATACTCACTGTGCAAGCAATGGAAACCACTACAGCTCAAATTGTTAGTGGGAATCGCTTCACAACAACTCTTAGAGCATGTTCATGCATAGAACAAGAAAAATGATACACACGGTTAATCTCTGAAATGGAGGTGTCCAGTCGATAAAATCACATTGAAACAGTTAACTGGAGAGGATGCACATTTTTTTTCTCAGCCTATAAACTGAAAAGGCTTCTAGCCCTGTCTAAAACAGTGTACAATCGACTGAGAGAGAGTAATTAGAGAAAGGAGAGTGCACTGTGTCACTCCCAGTGGTCCTTCTCTTTTTCCAGAAAAATTAAAGGATGCATTGAACCAAGGCACAATACAAGATATGCTACAAGTGCTAAATTATTGCTGCTTTAATGTTTCATAAACACCAAATCATCCCCAGTCACTCAAATGCGTTTTGAGTTCAATGGATGGCCAGATCTCTACCAAATCAAACAAATTATACATCTGTGCATGTATACAACCAGATATAAATGAAAGGCATCAAGATATACCTGAAAAAGGCTTCATGCGAGTCATTCCTGGGCCCATGGGAAAATCAGGCATTCTTGTAAACAGACAAGAGAACGATGCATATGAATCGTAACAAAAGGCACAGTAAATGCCAACTATACCCCTCTCAGCCCCTCTCAACTTGTTGCACAGATATTGCACAAGGAGTTGGCAACCAAAAATCAAGCAAATTACATGCTTACCAGAGATTAAATATGCACAGAATACATGCCATTTCAATGTCAAAGTTACATGAGGCCTCAGAATTAAATCACAAGGCAATGAGCTGCCTGATTGGGTTCATCATTGGTCATATGGGGGAGGCACCAAATTAGGACAAGTCACAGCCAGTTTCACTGCCAAAACCAACATAAGCTACTTGGCAAGTCAAATGTGAGCACAACTTGTCAAATTATGACAAGTGTTGACTCAAAACACCTGATTGCCAGTAGATAAATCAAATTATCAACACATAAGCCACAGATGCTTTAAATGGAACCAAATTGGGTCTCATATGATATCATTGACCCAATTAGTCACTACCAATCATCAATTAGAGCTTACACCAGCTATGTAGTTCATGTGTGAGCACCAAAATGCCATATAACATGACAGGTGGCAACTCAAAACAGCAAGTAACCACAAAGCTTGCAGCTACAGAAAACCCAGTAAAGCATACATTGAAGGAGAATGATACCTCATCAATCTTTCATCAGTGGGGAATGTACCGACACTCAGAGTGTGCATTGCATGCTCCCAGGCGCCTATGCCAATACAGCCAACAAGCAAAGGCATCCATAAAAGCATGACACCTGTGCAAAGCCAGGAAAATCATTTAAATCAAATGGGAAAGGAAGGAGATCAAACATGCCTCTTCTATGCTTCAATTGGATGCAGTGAAGCCACCATGCTGGTCCAGTGGGTCCCACAAGCAGCTACACTATCTAGAAATCACACCAACAAATCACCAGATGTAAACCACAACCAATCTAAGGCCAAGGCACCACTGGAGGGGATCATACACCCTCTGATGCACTGTCCAGCCTAGGACATAGCCTCCACAGCTATGCTAGCTGATGGAGATGCCTTCACAAGGGTATCCAAACCATTGAGTCACCACAGACCATGGATTGATGCCACCTGTCCAAGCCAATTTTGGCGCCAAATGACAACCCCTCTTCCAAGCCAGAAGAAGAAGGAACAACACCCATAGATAAGCATGACAAGTGGCCCCATGGCCCACCTGACATGAAAACAACAAACACCAGTAAATTGAAGTAAACTTGTGCCAAATGGCCACTGCTACACACTAAATCGAAATGTCAAATGACTATTGGAGGATGTACAAGACAGTAGAGAAGCCCAAGTTCATGAAAACTTACAAATTGAGGCGGCAAGGAGCAAAATACATCTCAGCCCTTCATCAACAACCAAAATTCTGAGGAATTGCCAAGTGGCAACCTCAATCCAAACCCTAGAACACATCTACAGCTATAAAACAAGCTCTCCATCGACAGAAGAAGGGGAGGCAAAGTGCTATATTGAAACTTTGCCCATTTTGCAACTTAATTTGATTTTTTGTAAAACAAAAGAAATCTAGTTAGTTTTTTTATACAAGGTAATTGGCAACAATGTAGCTTTACAGTTTGAAATAAAGCTTTTATTATGTATATACTTATCTTATTCTTATGTTTATGCATCTTCATATCTATTTGCTTCTGTTCATGCCCAAATAATATGATTATAACCATGTTTATTTTGAGTAGTCAGCTTTGTTACACGAATTAAAGCATATATAATCACAATATCAAGTTTTCCCTGCATGAAAAACACAAAAGCATAATTAGCTTAGCTTCTGTTAATCAAATAAAGTGCAAGTAAAAGTAAAAAAAAATATAATAAAAAGGAAGTATATACCTGCAAATACCTCTTCTCTTTTCAGTGTAGCAACCAGGTGGCAAGGCCAAGGCAACTAGAGAAGAAGCTTGAAGTGAAGAAAGGTACAAGCCCCTAAAGCTTGCTATATAAGGGGATGAGAGGGGTCAAGCTAATAGGTGTGCTAGCCATTGAGCAGTCACCTTTGATCTCTCTATGACCCATGATTTTGAGCTCTCAATGGAGCATAGATCAATTTCAATGGGTGTACTTGCCTTTGAGCAGTCACTCAGGGACTGGTTTGTGCTTCATGGTTTAGTGAAGTAACACAAGTTCCTGTGATAACCAAATCCACTATCCCTGCCTCAGCCAAGTCTCACAAATACCCCATATCCAAATAAAATACCTTCCCACAATCCAGCACCAAGGCCATATGAGACTATCATGCCATGTGACCACAACCATACCCCTCCCTACACCACAAATGCCTAGTTATGATGCCAAAATCATGTTAGGAATCACCAGATAGCAAAACCATGACCAACAGATATCAAATAACCCAAACCAGTTTAATTACCCCTTTTCCATTCTACAATAACACTCCATAAAGCTACTGTGCCAAGCCAACATAGCCAAATATCTGTCAAAACCCTGATTACCTCGTTATAATGCCCAATTTTGGCTAGACATAACCAGGTAGTTAAACCCCAAAGTCAGAAAATGTCAAATCTCGATACATCCGAGTACCGCCCAAGATGACCAAATTAAGGCCCATACAACTCAATTAGGTAGTGTTAGCGCCTAATAAACCACAGCCTACCTACTAATTAGTCCCCACACGGCCAAATTGGGTCTGGTTATCACAGGAAATTGGGTAAATCACGGCTCAAAATGTATACAGCGAGTTTTAGTGGTTTCACCTCAAATTGGAGCCCAAATTGACTCGAGGCACCTCTCTGGTTGCTCAGGCATGCCGCCGATTAGCCCCACTTGGGCCAATTTTGGTTGCACAAGCACTGTCAGAACATCCCAAATCGGGAACAGCTCCGTCTCCACGACTTCAATTAGCGAGAATCGACCCAATCAACCAGCTTAGGTGAGAAGAGGAGAATGAGACGACCCCTCTGGCACATTTCGCCGGCCAATTGACCTCCCCATGGTGGAGATCGAGTCGACTTTGAGGTTTTGACTCGAGTCAACCTCTCGTCGGAAGAGACGAAGAAGAAAGAAGAAAGAAGAAAGAAAAGAGAGAGAGATTCGCTGACTGTTTGACCAGCACGAATCTTGGCGCGGATCGACGAGCGATATTCGTCTCCAACGGACTCTAGAAGCCAGGTGCGTAGACACGGTGCACTGCGCACATAGCCACTGACAGAGGGGCCCACAATGTCAGGACCAGATCTGTCGATGCACAGACACGAGCGTGAACCAGTTGACTCAACCAACTCACCTCGGCGCCTTTCTCAGATCTTCTGTGGTGCCATGCGTGTAGTGAATCCCTGACAGGCAGAACACGAAACACCAATTCTCCCAGCCAATCAGGATTTTCTAAAATTGCTGAAACTTCAAAAATGCTTTAAAAATAGCTAGAAGGGTAAGAAAATTACCAAAAAAATACCAAAATGTTCAGAAAATTACAAGGAACATTTTTGTATAACACTCCAACACCAAATTCCAAAAGGAAAAGGAAATTTTAATTAAACATCATTAATTTCCCTTAAAAATGTCATTAAAAAACGTCTTAAAGACCTAATCGACATAAAAAGTATAAAATCCTTAAAAGTTTAAGTGTTTTAACCACTTGGACAACAGGTACACTTGGACAACAGGCACTTTGAACCGCTTGGGACTGACATTCCCGGTGTTCAATTAATCAAAAGCCCCTGGCCAAACACCTTGACCCAATACCCAATCCAAAAGACACATACAAGCTCAACACAGCTCTCAAGCTCAGAGACCTTCTCCAGACTCCGAAATAATAAATTCGAGGAATCTAAAATCTCTACAAAGACAAAGCCAAACACATATTCAAACACTCAGACTTCAAAGATAAGTCTAAAAAAGTCAAATCCAAATCCAGGAAATATATATCCTACAGAAATCCAGAAACTCAAAACCCAAACGTCTGAAAGCCAGGGTGATGTCTCTTATTTTTATATGTATTTTGACCGTACTTAGCCCTTAATTATTGATCAAACCATTATAAATTGTCTCATAAATTGCCATATTTTCCAGGATATTGCTGCTGCCGTGCTTCTTGTTTTATTTTGTAGAATTACTTGGAAAATCAAAGACGAGACGCGACTTTTGTGAAGGGTGGACCACATTCTCAGCCAGACGACTCATTCCTGTCTCACACAAGCGTGGCACAAGACCCTAGGAACCCAGAACAAAGCCTATCTCCAACGTGGGCCTAATTCTCGGCCCATCCAGCAGACCCGAAGGGCCATTTCGCACCGAAATCCTCCTATTTCGGTCCGAAATGCGTTTCGGAAAAGTGCAATCTTGGAAATTTTCGAAGAAGGAAAGGAGTAAACCGCCTCTCCTTGACCTAGCCGCCTCCTATGATGATATATAGGCGTTCCCTGCCGCCAGAGGGGGGATTCCACTCTTTAGACCTAATTTCCACCATTGTTACTAAGCGTTTTTTAGCGTTTCATTGATTTTCCTTGGAGTTCTTGCGTGTTTGGAGTGCAGCAGCAGCAGACAGCGAGTTCTACATCGATTCCTTGGCCTTGGTAGCGAGTTACTTTCATAGAGACTATTGGTTTACTCTTTTTATGCTTTTATCTCGATATTTCATGGTGTTTGCCTCCAAATTTTGCCATCCAAAAAGATGATTAAATGCTTGAAGAAACCTGCAAATGCAGAAAATGGCACACTGTGAAATAAAATTCACAATCGAGACCTAGACTCCAGACAATAGGAGGCTCGATGCATGGATAGCCGAATAATTAGTTAATTCATTTAATTATGTGAAATATATGGCCAAAACCCACATGATTAATTAATTAATTAATTATAAAGGATCTAAAAATGAGAATTGTATGAAGTTAGATACCATACATTTTTCTAGAAGGGTCGAATTAAGTTTCATGCTCAAACCAAATACTATGTTGACTTGCTTAAAAATGAGCAATATAAAGTCCCGAAATATGGACGGGACATAGTACGGCAACAAGTGCAGACAACTTTGCACTAGAAATGACCAAGCAAGTGTGTTTCCTTAACTTGGACCCGTTGTCAACTTAAATTAGTATATGGAATGGTTAAATGAAATTAAGTCAAAAACTTATACTCATTACTCAAAGCCAGCCCATGCAATTTAAATCGAATTGGGCCCTCGCTGAATCAAATCAAGCCCAAAATAATTTGGCCCAATCAGACCCCAACCCAAAACACTAAACGTCGAACTCAGGCGCCTCATCGCCGAGTCCAGACGCATAGCGCTCGCGTCTAACAGCGCTTAAGCGATTCAGTCAAAATTAACATTAAGCTTGACACGTGGCGGTATTCCATTAGTTCGTATCTGTGGGCCCACCAGTGTTTCTGTTAATGGAAAGAAAAGAGAAGAAGGGGAGAGACCGTACCTGCTTACAGAAAGAAAGCGACGAAGTCGTTGGGGATTCGCGTTGCGCCGGCGTTATGAGCCACCGCAGCCTGAAGTGATGATATCGCTGGAAAGAGGGCTCCACCACGATCTCATTGAGGTCAGACACGGCTACCTTAGAAGCCTATAGTGTGGCAAAATCGAGTATATGAGCTACTGACTCACGAATTGGAAAAATTGATTATGAAAAATTAATGGATAGAAGCTCAGTTAAATTACCTGGAGAGCTTCGTCAGTGCTTCAATCAGAGAACTTCAGCGTCAATTCCAACCAATTTAACAAGAAGAAGCGAACACCACTACTCGCCATTGACGGAAGCTCCGAGTGTGGCGGAGAGCATTTCGTGGAGTGTCTAGGGGACAATGGAGTGAGAAGATGCACTCAACAAAGTTCAAAGTCGCTCAAAAGAAGTTCGAAGAGAAAGTGAACACATAAATTAAGGAGATGAAACAAAATCTCCACGACTGGAGACGTCCAGTGTACTAGAATGAGAAAGGGACATGAATGGGGAGCGTGACCTCTTCCTTTTGTCGTTTCTAGCACCTGCAAAAGTCGAGCCTACACCTGAGGAAAGGTGTATAGCTTCAACAGAAGCATGATGGCAGCATAGTCCCATGGCCGTTGGATGATTGTGATGAACCAAAAAGGAGAATGTGACTCGTACTATCTTCTGCTAATACCTGAAATAAAGAAAAGACGCCCCTATGATGTAATACAAAAGAGGAAGTGCATCAAGAGTGCTTCTCTGATAAACTCCACACATTCAATGACGCAGATTAAACGAGTCGCTCTATCAAATCATCTATATGGCATCAACTTATGAGGATGCCACACTGCCTCCTGCATCAGAAGAAATACATCATGCAATATGAATGCGAAATGGCCTCGATGCTAAATCAAAATTTGATCAATGCTGAATGCAGCTTAGGTTAAATTAAAGAAGAATCTCTGTAAAAAAATGCAATAAAATAGAAGCTAAAATTGTGGCATGTTGTGAGGGGTAAAAAGGGAAATTCAGTCATACTGGGGTGCCTCCTTAAGCTGTGGGGCCTAGTCCCCATGGTCTCTTGATTAATTGATGCACAAAAGACCACACTAGGGACTATCACACCAATTGAATGAGATCACATAAGGAATGATACAACAGTGACCCAATTGACCTCAATTCTGGTTGGTAGAACATTGTTCCTGACCATGGGACCCAACATGCACTATTTCATAAACAATTAATGACACATACGGCTACACCAGGTATTGCTATATAAACCATATGATCAAATGGGAATGAAAAGCTGGTGTATGTTCTTAAGGGGACAGTGAATACATACACTGGCACCTATGATCAAGATGCAAGAATTACCCTACACCATGCAATCTCTACCATCCACTGCTTGTAAGAGCTTAGATAACTGCCATCTGTCCATACATGCACAGCTGGCGCCAAGACCCCCTCTCCAAGCATATATCCAGTGAAAGAGGGTCGAAATACAAGTCATATTCCATGCCCCAGAGGCCCACATGTCATGCTCATGTGTAATTGGGCAGTAAAAAAGAAGGAGTGAGCCAAAGCAAAGAAGAGTGAGGCGGTTCACCACACACACATCTCAACCTTAGATCAAGACCAGGAACATGAAGATGCTGCCACGTGGCCCATGGAACAGGAGCAAAACCCTAACATCTCTCCTATAAAACACCCCTCAGACGATGAGAGAGGAGGCCATTTTTTTATATTGCTGAATTGCTGTAAAACTTTTGTTTTAAGGTAAAAATTTTTGTAATGGCCTCCAGTTTTAATAAAAGCGATTTTTTTATTGTGCATCTGTTATCATTCTTTATGCATATTTTTCTTTGTTTTCTATCACGCAACTTGATTAATTTCTTCCTTGGCCTATGCTTGTTCTCATGAGGGTCATGAATAGCGTTAATGGAGTATGTGACATTAGACTCCATCTCCATTAACACTAGTTAAGACTTCAGTGAGATTGAGTATCAAAACATTTCATAAAAAAAATATATATATGCATTGCATTCCTCTCTTTTGTGTTCGAATCTCTGAGTTATGAACCATTGGTTCCTTGGAGTACATGACAATAGACTCTGTCTCCAAGAAAAACTATGTGGGCTCCTTAATCACTGAGATACGAATGGAAAAAAGGTTATGTTATATCAATTTTGCATAATAAGTAATGTATTTGAAATATCTGTTCAAACTATCATAATTTCTGATATGAACCATGGTTATAACCCCATTAAATCATATACTTGCTGTCTTAGTGTATTTCCTTATGTCTATTCGAGCTTCTATTAGTCTGTTGAATCAACAAATTGAGTTAAGTCATGGGGTGCGTGACATTAGACTCCGCCCCCATGATTAGGCCCAATTGGTTGATTAAGCAGCTAATCAGAGTTCAATAAGGCCGAAAGATTGTAATAATCCTAGTCCAAATAAAAGTTGTAGTGTAAAAATGAATTTTTGGGCTTTGCCACAATGTTTTGTTTAGTATTTTGATTAAACAAGAAAAGGAGGGGTTTTCTTTAAAAGGGAGTAAATTTGGAACAAAAAATAATAGGCTATTATCTGTTATGAGTCTTAATTATAGAAATAAATGCCTAGGTTTTGTATTATGTCTTACAAATAGATGAAATAAGAAATGAACTCGGGTTTGAATAAATGATTTATTATTACATGAGTTTTAAGATACCTTAGCTTATATAAAAGAAGGCAATCAGAGTTCAGGTTCATATAGATTATGTTGCGTTTCATCTCCGCAAAATAATAAAAATATGACATACACAAGTAGTTTATACCTTAGTAAAAAAAAAATCTTTAATAAAAAGAATTTCGCAGGTTTTAGTATCACAACCATATTATTTTCTTTTCTAAAAACGTGTGTATTTGAAGCCACCGTGCATTTATTATCATTCTCTTCCCATTTTACCCTCCTACTAGCATGTCTGTTAAGCCAAAGAAACATATATACTTTCCATATGCTGAGTCATACAAATGAGTAAAAAGATAAAAAGGAATAAATATTTGTATCTCCCTAAATATGTCTCTAGCTTAAGTCCAAGTTTTCATAGCCCTTATTTTTGTCCATGAAAAATATATAACAAGGAGAAAATATAATCGATCTTACCTGCTATTAGATGTGCATTCCTTCCTTGATAAATATTTTATGCTCAATACACAATTCTGAGGTCATGTCTTCTCAATTGAAAAGGTGAATTATGAGTCAACATGAATAAGCTGATGGCATTTGTGTCCTAGTATATGAATTTCATAAGTAAGAGCAAGGTGAATAAATTTGATAACGTACCAGAAGTTTAAATGATCATAATTTGGTCTTCTTTAGAATCCAATGATATACAAATAAGCCCATATTGTTAAACACAGTGAAACACAAACAATGTTGTTAGTTAAAACCAACTCAACCTAATTAACTTTCCTACCAGGCCTAATTAAACCAGTGTCTTAATTAACTATGAAATAAGGCCCAGATAAATAGAAGTAAGAAATAATAATAAAGATAGGGGCTAAAATGAATTCATCTTGTTGCCTAAATAGCGAAATTATATTCATACTGCTTGTTCTTCAATCAGCTATATTCATGTTTTAAAAGTAATTTTAGAACCTCATCTTATCGCATATAAGTTTGTCTTCATAAATGAAATTTCTGTTACTTTCAAAAGGGGAATCATAGGGCTTGGCATGTAAAGAAAGAAATGGTGGCGATGAATTCCTAAATTTCACATTTTTCGGTTATATATTACAAATTGCATCAAAAGAGCATATTTATACTTATAGTCTACTTGCAATGTCTTCAGGATAAGCCTACATTCCATAAGCATGATTACGGATGAGTATAAACACCAATCGTATATTAAAGTTCATACACGAGGGTTATATTTTGACAAAGTCAATTTAACTCAATTAATTGTCCTGACAAAGCCAATACCAGACCAAAACTCGAAGCTGAGGCCAAATTATAAAAGAATAATGAACAAAGTGTTGATTAGTATCTCGAATGGTCTTGTTATAACCTCATGATGCTCAAAGAATAGTCCTCTGTGGAAATTTTCAAGAAAAAGTGTTATTTAACTTTCTCTCGTCAAAGTGTGGTAAAGAGGTGGTTAAATCATCCCAAATCGGAAGACGCAATCCAAGCAGGTAGCAGGAACGAACTCAAACAATCACGATGATTCGGAATCTGACTGCAGTCCTTATGGTGACCGGAGTTTGATGCTGGCACGAAACTGGAGTTGTCCAGTCAGCAGTTCGGATCGAAGGAAGAAGATGAGTCCAAAACATGACGAAACCAACAGAGCCCGGCGCATGGGTGCGAGTATGAGCCGGACCAATCCTTCATCACTCCCTGGATCGCCTGTGGCACAAACCATGTGATGGGTCCCTGACAATCAAACACAAAACAGCAAGATTTTGACCAATGATAATTTTCTAAAATTCAGAAACTTCAAAAATGCATTAAAAATAGCTAGGAAGTCCAGAAAATTCCCATAAAATACCAAAATGTCCAGAAAATTTTGAGGAACATTTTTCTATAACACTCCAAGTTCAAATTCTCAACCAAAAGAGAATTAAAATTAAAGTCGTAGAAAATATGATTAAAAAAAAATAGTAATGCAAAAATATATATATATATATACCCCAAAATTGAATTATATCAAAGTTCAATAAAAAAAGGTGCATAAAAGTGTAAGGGTAAGAACCCCTTTGACAGCAGGTACTTCACGATGACTTGGACAGCAGGTACAATCAAACGGTAATTGCCGTTAAGAACAAATTTTTATGCAAAACTCCCGGGAAATTTGGAAATAAAACCCGCACCCAAATCCAAACCTAAACACAAAACCAAATTAAATCCAAGACTAAACATAAAACTGAATTAAATCCAAGCTTAAACACAAAACCAAACCCAAACACAAAACCAAATTAAATCCAAACCAAAAATCAAACCCAACCCCAGAACACCCAAACCTAAGTCAAATCCAAAAATCCAAAATCCAAATCCAAAGCAAAATTCTAAAGAAATCCAAACCCAAATTGAACTCAAAACTCAGAAGATCCAAACCCAAATTAAATCCAAGTCCAGAAAATCCTAATCAAATCCAGACCCAGAAAATCCAGACTCAGGACCCGGACCTAAATCCGAAATCAATGCAAATCCAGAAATAAAAAAAATTCTATAATCCAGGGACCAAACTTTAAATATGTCTGAAAATCAGAATTTGGTAAATTCTAGAACATATGAAGACTAAAGTTTAAAATGTCCAAAGTGACCAGAATTTCTAAACACGCCTTAATACCAAAGTTTAAAATGTTTTATAACCTAACTCTTGCACGTCACGGGGCCAGAAATTCAACACGTCAATAGTTGACCAGAATCGACACACGTTCAAGGACCGGAACCTCTACATGCCTTAATGCCTGAGTTTCCAGAAAAGTCTGATAACCTTGATTCTAACATGTCAACAAACAGACCTAAGTTTTAAAACGTAGATAAATTAAAGTTTTAAAATATTTGAAGCTTTAATATGATCTGAACACCGAAACTTTACATGTCTATGTCTGTCCTCTTTGAGCTTACAATGCGTATAGTTTAAAAGGAATAAAACAAAAAAAATTATTAAATAGGGTTAATTGTTAACCACCCGGGATTAAAATCCCAGAAATTTTGGGATTTTAAATATGAATTAAATTCCTTTGCATGATGTTTTGCATCCTATTGATCCTCTCATGGTTGCATCATCCGCTCTATTTTGTGTCACTATTTGTTTGCGTTCTTCAATGTTAGTATCTTTTGGTAAAGTGTTGTAATGCTAGTTGTTATGCCTAATCCATTGATTGTCCCGATCTGGAGGTGCTCTCGACTTGGTTCAGAGGTAATTAACAGTAGGGGCTTGCGCCTATTGGAAAAAAAGGACCTGCAGTAAACAATCAAACTCTCGAGAGATTCGAAACCACGTCGATACTCACATTCCTTTTCAGGTGGGTGCCGATGTCTGAGTTTTGAAACGATCGAGGGGTATCTCGTCCGCAATATCTTTTTCCCCCTCGGGAGTATCCGGTCATTTCCCCCTTCCGAGGACCAGGGTCCAAAAAGGTGCGAGACAGATTCTGGCACGCCCGGTGGGACCTTTTTCTCCTCTCATCAGGGAATGATCAATGGACCAGGCATATCGACATAGTGTATCAACATAGTATGAAATACGTTTAAAATATACAAAGATACTGACGTTAACTTTGAGTGCTTTCCATTTGCAGGAAAACTCACTCAAAACCGACAACCAACAATCAACATGGTGACCTGGAGCGAAATCGTGAGCGGTACACACCTCAAGAAGGCCAGCAGCTCGGTGGCCGGGACTCTCACTGTGCCCGTCCAGGTGCCATTGACCGCGCTTGCTGGTGAAGCGCCCGTGACTGCAACCATCTCTCTCAACAAGAAGGCTGGGGCTGGTGCCCAGCGTCTCAAGGTCTTTCTCGCCCCCAAGAAGGCGAAGGAAACCCGAGTCAGGCTCTCGAGGTCTCAAGCCCTCCGCCTGGCCCAGGAAGAAGAAATTGACACTGATCTGCCTCTGAACAATGCGTTCGCCCCTCTCCGCATTGTGAAGAAGAATGCTGACGGTCCGCGCCTGCGCGAAGACTGGGAGCTACCCCAGTATGCTCCTCTGAAGGTTGAGGTGGTTTCCGCTCCCAAGAAGCACCAAGCTGTGGAAGCCATCCATGCTGCATACAAGATAGTCAAGAGACTCCGCGGGGCCCGCAAAGCCTTCGCCATACCTGCCAAGAATACCCAGAAGCCCTCAATCAAGGAGAGGCTCCGGTTCCCAGTCTTTCAGCGCCTTCGTTTCCCCTACTATGAGGATACTAGGATCGGAGATGCTGATTACAGCGCCTCGGAGAAGAAAGTGGAAGTCACACCTCCTTCGGTCTTTGATCGGCTCACTTTCCCTCCTCTCAAACCCAACACCAAGAATATGAAAGCCAAGGGGAAGGCTGCTCAGGTTCGGAAGCCCAAAAATGCTTCTGAGCCTCAGCAGGAAGGCGCCATATCCCCGAAGGAAAACAAAAGGAGGAAAAAAGCCTCCGAGATATCTGATATTGTGTCATACATGACGCAAGCCCCAGGAAAGAAGGTCCGCGTACCCAAGAAAAGAAAGGGTGCAGGATCTGCGTCTGTTTACCATGTTCATGCTGATGTCGATCATGATGATGACCTCACTGAAGTTCACATGGTCGGAACTGGCTCTCAAGAACCCCCACAGTCCGAGAGCATACCAGTTGAAACCCGGAGCCAGAAAAGCAAAGCTTCTGCCTCCGCCCCACCAAAGAAAAACAATCGTCCCCGGATTCCCGAGCCCATTACAGAAGAAAGGGTCAACCAAGCCAGCGATCACTCTGCTGGTGAGGAGGAAGATAGGGGAGAAAACCCCGGTTCAAACAGAGATGAAGCCTCTGATGGAAGTGCAGACGAGGAAAATGAAGTCCTTGGAGAAGTTGCCCAGCTCCGCAAGGAGCTGGAAGAAAAAGACAAGAAGTTGAAACAGTTGCAAGTCGACAATGTCCGCATAGCTGAAGCCTGTGCGGAGATCCAGAAATACATGGCCAAGAAAGGAGCACGGCCAAGCCCAAACCCAGTCACTTCAAAGCAAGGAAGCGCCCGACACTCGGTGCCCGAGCGCAAGAAGAAAAGAAAGAACAAATCCAGTCGTGACTCAAGCGAAACCTCTGATGAGGGGTCATATGGTAAAAAGAATGCTTCCAAGGTCGATCCAATTGACCTCATGGAAGAAATGAGAAAGCAGATGGAACAAAAATTCCAGTACTTGGGAGTTGACGGACCTCAATTCCCTAATAACTTCACAGGAAGACCATATCCTGAGAGGTTTGACAGGGTTGAATACCCAAGGGGGTATGTTGTGCCAAAATTCAAGCCGTTTGAAGGAGTTGGCAGTAAAGTGACTCCCGACCAACATTTGTCTCACTTTCTGACATTCTGTGGAGACACTACCAGAAGACAAGAATGGCTGTTAAGGCAATTCCCCCAAAGCTTAACAGGAGTAGCCTTTGAATGGTATGCCTCGCTGGAGGAAAATAGTATCAAGAACTGGAAAGAAATGGTCGCCGCTTTCAAGACCCGATTCAGAGTCACACCTCGTCGTGTCACCTTGACCAGTTTGGTCAACACTAAACAAAACAAAGGAGAAACTGCCTCGGACTTTGTCGCGAGGTGGGAAAACATGTACACGCAATGCCAGTCAAACATCTCTGAAAAGAAGGCGGTCCGCATGCTCATGAATGGGATCCGTCCACCTATGAAAGTGCTCCTGGCAGGACATAACGTTGCCACTTTTGAGGGCTTAGTGACTAAAATCATTGAGTTCGAAGGGATGGAGGATGACATCAATCTGATGTATGCTCTCCCCAAGGAAAGGCCAAAGAAAGCTGAAAGCAAAACCGTGAAAACAAAAGCGGCCAGCAATCAAGTCGAAGGCACGAGTGGTGTACAATGGGGAGAAAGTGATGAAGAAAAAGACGGGACTTCACAAACCCGTGCCCCAAGACCGACTTTGAAAGAGTTACAAAACAAACCATACTCTTTCAAAAAAGAGAAAACCAAAAAGTTGTTCCAGCAAGCAATGAAAGTGCTGGAAATACGACTCCCGAGGTGCAAAAGGCCCGAGGAAGAGAACAAAGTCAATCACCCGAACTATTGCCCATACCACCGTGTATTGGGTCATAGCATAGAAGACTGTTATGTCTTCAAGGACTGGATCGAGAAAAGAATCCAAGAAGGAGCAATCCCACTCCATGATGACGCTAGGCAAGAGCCGGCACCTCATGCTGGGCCAACCAGAACCCCAGTTGCCAGCGCGAATCGTGTCTCTGCTTGCTCTGACGGCAGACCACCCACCACTTGGAGTGTAAGCCTCAACAAGAGCACCAAAAAGAAGTTGAAGGTGCTTCAAGCTGAACCCAGGCTCAGATGGAAGAATGCCATCACCCCCATCGTGCCGAGAAACGTTGTCATACCAACGAGATTGCCTCTTAAATCGAGACGCAGTTATGTTCCAGTGACACGGTCAAACAACAATAGACCGTTCTGGAGAAAAATTGCACCTCAAGAAATCGAGGAACAATATGTCCAGGGGAGGCCAAAACAAGTGACCTTGGCTGACTTTCTATCCCCAAAAGACTTCACCAAAATTACTGGTAAGGCTTGGAAGGATGTGACAGAAAGAAAGGAACGTGAGAGTGCAGAATCTGAAGAATTCTGGACGGCTTCATGTCACCACATTTCCAGCAATGATCAGGGGAATGAGGATCTCTCTGATAAGAAAGCATCTCAGTCAACCCCTGACCAGTCAAGTCAGCAAGCCCAAGAAACATCGACACCCTCCGCGGCTGTACAGTATAGTCAAATGGGATCATCATCGTCTCGAGGAACACAAACCGAGACCACCCCTACCAAGACCAAGAAAACCCACAGGAACCGCAGAAACAGAAAATCCAGCACTCGGGCAAATACGCCTGGAGAATCTTCTGGGTACCAAGGCCCTGGAGCCCCGGATTCAGAGCTGATGATTCTCCCAGTAACCGTCAATGGGCAAGAAAGAAGGGTATATGTGGAAATTCCCAGAGAATGTCAAAGTGAGGACGGCGGTTTAAACCTAAACAATTTGGGTTTCAACTTGCTTGTGGAAGACAAAGCAGGACAACCTGAACTCCCTCCTTCTGTGATACAGACTCTAGCCCAGCACGTGTCTGGTCTAATGAGTGAAGCCATAAATGCGACAAAGCTTAGGAGAGAAAGGGAGACAGCGGCGGCTAAAATGGCAACCACTTCAACCAAAACTCCAGCTAAAACTTCAGGGTCGGAAGAATGCTACTTCGAAGATGAATATTCATGGCCTGGTTCCAGTCCTCCCCGTGATGACATGGATAACAATTATGACTTTGATTGTCACTTCAGTAGTGACGAAGAAAGAGGTGGTAGTGCCGCCGGTGCATGCTGCAATGTTTTCGCGACCTCTGATACTGAGGATGAAGGAGATGGCAATGAAAATTATGATGATTTCTATGAAAATGCCGAAAATGATGCAGTCCAACCATCTGAAGAAACGGAGGTGGAGGATAAACATGTGACGGAAGAAACAGCTGTTGCGACTCCGTCATTACTCTTAAGAAGTGAGGGGTCGACCGCAAGAAATGGTGTCTTTTACCAGGAGGTAGAACCCCGCGAACTCCCCACCCGGCAAAGGATGAATATGTTTCTAAGAGCACGGAAACAGTGGCGAGAATTGGCCACTTGGTACCGCACGGTTATATTTCACCCCGAGCTAGAAACGGAAATTTTGGCGGATCCCATGTGGTGGGTCCACGAATTGATGAAAGGAGATGATATCGATCAGTTGCTGGCCGCATGGCTGGTTGGCAAATATCAACTGAGAGTGTCACTCAAGAAACCTCAAAGCACGGAGACTACAGAAACCTGCCGGCATCTAAGTGCTTCTGATGAATCCGAGGTAGAAAATGATAGTGATAGCGAAAGGATCATAATTCAAACCTCTGCTCTCAATTTCAATGACAACTCTGACGATGAGTCGCCACCAGAAGTGACATTCGAAGCGGTGTCTGATTACATCGACTTCTTAATGGACTTGAAAGTCCAAGACTTTGACCTATTCCAAGACGAACTGAAAGTGGATGAAGCCATAGATAATGCCACTGACTTGGATCGTGATGGTATCGAGCATTTGGCCGTGAAAAAGGTGGCCGCCGATATCATCGTGAACAATGGATGGGATAAAATAGGCGTGAGTGCGGTCAGTGCCATGACTAACGACCAGATCGCCTACGAGCATGCCAAGGTATTGGATGCACGTGAGAAACCACAACAAGAGACTCCGTTTTTCGAAGGAGGCCTAGGCCGGTGGTTGCGTCCTAAGCCCGGTGATAATGGATGCTCCACCCGAGAAGAGTTGATTGATGCATATGTCCAGTACCTCAAGAGCTTGAAAATGATAGCCCCTGAAGAGTTTCACAACATGTTGAATCCAGAAGACTCCTCCGAGTTGGAAGACTATGAAAAGGAGGCTATCGCAAGAATGTTCAAAGAAGAGGCTGAAGGTACTGGCCTTGAAGAAGGTGAAATCACCCCAGAACCCAGTTCCCCGGAAGCCAATCAGGAGCCATGGATGTACGGCTATAGGCAGCACCTAAGGGAAGTAAGAACTGGAAGACCGATGGTGGAAACCTCCAACCAAGTAGAGACAAGCCAACAAAGATCGCCAGAACAACCACACGACTCTTGGCAATACGAACATGATGAAATGGTAGAGTTCTATGTCTCCTACCTCAAGGATTTAAGGGTCTCTGATCCCAGAACCTTCAAATATGTTATGGATCCTGTGCACTCAATGTTTGCTAGTGAATTTGTTGAGGATTTTGAAAAAGAAGCTGTTGAGATAGTACGGAAGGAGTTGAGAAATGGAAAGACTCCCGCGTACGTATCCGATTCAGACAATGATGATGACGCGCCCTCAGCATCTTGCCGTCATATTACTGCCGATGATGACGGCGATGATGAAAAGGATAAAGGTGAATCAACAAACAATGAGCCACAAGCGCCACCGCCACAAGAAAGAGCTGGCTCTAGGCGGAATCCCAGGCGAAGACCCGGTGAGCTCGGTCCCAATGATGTAGACCCAAATGCGCGTATATTTTTCACAGGAGGGCCCAACTCCTCAGAGCCCATTCTAAATCTAACCCCTGCGCTCGAAAACCTCACTATACATCAATCGGCTGGGGTGGTTGCGTACCTCAGTCATCTGAAACAAAATGATCCAGGATTCATCGACATGATATCGGATAACACCGAAAATGCTGAAGTATGGGGCAGTTTCATGGAACACCCCGAGCATGATCCTGACCGAGCCCGGAGAAGAAGGCGGGAGAAATTTATAAGAAAACACCCAGCTGAGGCCGCCCGTATGAGAGAGGTAGCCGCCACTTTCCACAGAATCGTGACTTCTGTTGCGAGTGATGATGACAGCGACGACGATAATTCGGGTGCCGGTCCTTCCGGGTTTTCACACCACATCAGCATCAATTGGGACGATGATTCGGACTCTGAAAGCGAATCTCATGAACCATCCCATCCTCTGAACGAAACTCCTGCTACCTCGACAGAAGATACAAGGCGTCAGAGTGCTGAACTGCACAGATGCTTGCAAAATTTGAGGAGAAGAGAAGCTTCTTTCTTCAGATTCGCGAACACCAATCTCCAGATGATAATGCGGTATTTGGAATACCCTTACAACGACCCGAGTCCTATTTGGGTCAGAAATCGCGAATATTTTGTGCGAAGTCAGCCTGTTGAAGCCGCATTGGTGCGGCAGATTGCCGAAACTGCAAGGCACATCTTCACATCAAACGCACCAAGCGACAAACCCAACACTGCTACGGCTTCTTGTCATAAAACTTCTCACGACGGGGAAGAAACCGATAGCAGTGAGGAAGAGCAAGGAACGGGTTCCGGGAACAACACTACCGGAGAAACCTCACAGAATGAAAGCACTCCCAATCCCAGAACACCTAATCTCGAAGCTCCCACCTCCAGCAGCGGATACTCAAGAGTAAGTGTGTTCTATACCGGGGATCGCGACTCGACTGACCCGCCACTGCGTGTATACTATGATGAAGACCCTGGCTCTGTATGCCCATTGGAAGATGTCTCGGACGCCTTTGAAGGCCTCTCCATGAATCAAACTATTGATACCTTCTCATACCTCAACCACTTAATTCGGGATGACCCAGAATTCCTGGATATAGTGGAAAGTCATACCCAAATTTTCACTCGTTGCTTGGAGCACCCACATCGTGAACCCAACCCGGCCTGGAGAAGAAGGCGAGAAAGGTTTACAAGAGACCATCCCGCCGAAGCCGCTCGGATTAGAGAGGTAGTTGAGATTTTCGACAACATAAGGCATCCTACTCCATCCAGCGGTGATAACAGTGACGGAAGGAACTCAACCAATACCTCTGGCAATTCTCACCACATCAGCACCAGCTCAAACCGAGAAGATAGCCCAGCTCCCGATCAGACTGAGTCAGCAAGTCAGCCGGATCCTACAATTGAGGAAATGGCGGCACGAGCGAGGGTCGAAAGGCACAGGATGGTTAACTTGGATAATTATCTACGAAACCTGGTGAGCACCGAACTCGCGTTTGCCCGATTTGCAGCAGCACATTTTCCAATGCTCCTGAGACACATAGAGTATCCCATGGTCGACCCTGACCCCACGTGGAGAACGGATCGCGAAAGATTCATACGCAGTCACCCTGTCGAGGCTGCTCGCATGCGAGAGGTTGCAGAGACCACTCGACGCATATTTGGGTTGGATGACAACAATAATCTTGACCCTAATATTTCTGGTACCTCCTTTTATACCGGTACCAGCCCAAACGGAGGAAATACTCCTAACCCGAACCGAAATCAACCACGCAGGTCAACCAACCCCTTGGTGGAAGAAACAGTGGCCCTTACAGGAATCACCAGACGTCAAGGCATCGACCTACACGCATATCTCCAGGATCTGAGGAATAGTGAGCCAGCATTCTTCCGGTTCGCAACAGAAAATTTTCAAACGCTCATGCGATACTTGGAATATCCCATCACGGATCCTGATCCTACATGGAGAAGGAGTCGTGAAAGATTTGTGCGCAATCATCCTACTGAAGCCATTCGCATGCGAGAAGTAGCCGAAGCCGCCCAGCACATTTTCAGGCCTGATGATGACAACAACCCTGGAGTCGGTCCCTCCGAATCATCTCGGTACATCAGCAGTGATGAACCTGAGAGCCCTAGAGAAAGGAAATCCAGCCGTCGTGCAGCTAAAATAGCAGAGTGGACGGACGATGATGAACCTTCTCCCAAGTCTCGGGGCAAGTCCAAAGAAAAGAAAGCCCATAGGAAGAATGCACGTATGTCGGTCCGGCCACAACCCGAATGGACTGAAATGTTTCCCGAAGGATTAGCGACTCTTATAGCCGCCACCGAAGGGAAGACAACAAGTGAACTCTTGCGAGAACTACAACTAACTGACGAGGAGGACGTTCTCTACCTCTCTGAAGAAAATGAGTTCCCGGAAGAAGAAGGTACAACCAAACCTCTCTTGGTTTACCAGAGGAGAAACAAGAAGAACCAAAAGAAGAACAAGGCATCAAAAGGTGAATCCTCTCGGAATGTTAGTTCTTGCTACCGAATCACTTGCGAAGATGCAAGTGATGATCAAGAGGAGGGATCCGAAATACCTCAACTACAGCCAGACTCACCTCCACCGCAGTCTGGAGATGCTTAGTCTCAGCCTGCTGCACCTGAAACACCGCGGCCACAGCGCGAAATGCCGCAACCCCAACCCGAAACTTCTCAACCACAATCAACAACTCCTGGCCCGCGCTCTGAAAACCCCCAGTCACAACAGGGGGCAGGATACGGTTCAGATGAAGAAGATGACAGAATCCAGTACGATTACGAGTTCGTATTGGATCCCGAATACCAAGTAAACCCAGCGGATCTAGAAGGACAGCAAGTCAGAAGAGTAAATCTCGACATACACATCTCTAATATCCCGGGTCATCCTGAGCTTACCTTGGAAGACTTGAGCGAAATTGTGCGCCAGTTGGTCAACCAAACAAGGGAAGCTATAATCATGGAAGAAGAGAACGCCCGCCAAGGACAGGGGGCAGCTGAAACTCCATCCACCAGCCAGCCAAATGACACAACTCCGCCTTCCGATCCTCCTCAAGAAGGGGAAGAAAAAGAGGAAGAAGATCAAGAATCCGCGTCCTGCAGAGTCATATACATTTCTGATGATTCATGCACTGAGGAATCCGAAAGGGAAGAGTTTTCAGATGAGAACTATGAACATGACTTGTCAGATCCGATGGGGTGGACAGGACATCTGATAAAAAATGTAGAAAAATCAGGTGAACAAGTCGGGTGGCAAGGCAGTGATGAAGAACTCGAACCCGAACATCCACACTTGACCAGTCTTCGGCCATTCATACTTGACCCATGGCCCACAACTCGTCAACCAACAACGGTGAGACAAGAAAGCGAAATTCGGATTGCCCCACTGCCCTGGATAGAAAGAATGAGGTGGAATAGGTCTCGCCGAGAAATATGCAACTTGGAATATGACCGAGTCAGAAGACTGGTATACCCAAGTCAGCCTGAAAAGAAAGAGACTGAGAAAGAGCTTCTCCAACAATTCCTCCAATCTCCAGTCACAGAAGGAATGGAGGGTCACGAACCATCTCCTCATTACCCTGTTCCGACAGGATGGGTTCGACACTACATGGATGAAGAATTCCACCGGTACTATGACCCCGCCATATGGGAGAACATCCAAAAAGATACCTTGCCTGAGGCACGAAAATTCAAGAACGCCTCAAAGAGAATTGAAACTTCTCGCTTCATCACTGTCTCAGAATCAGACTCGGAGGGTGAAGGAAAGTCTCCGGACAGACGCTCTTTTAGCCCAGATAGGCCTGTTCCAATCAGGCCTGAAAGCAGGAGAGCGCATTACCCTCTCCGAGCGGACAGCTCACGACATGAAGCCGTCTCGATGCCAGGTGAACAACAATGCACGAGACCTGAAGAAGGCGGCCCTGCCACTCGCACTCGATCGCGGCAAGCACAACCAAACCCTGTCCCGGCCCATGGACAGGGGGCATTGCAACCAGACCCGGTTAATGATCGAAACGAAATGGCAAGGATTCAAAGGAGACTGAGTATTTTGCAAAATGCCCTTGCTAATGTACTCAGACAAAATGACATCATCCTTGAGTTCTTCCGCACGCTGCAAGCGACAAGCGTAGGGGAATGGGCTGACAACCGAAGATCACTCATGGAAATAGAGCGCAAGTTGGCTCACGTTATGGAAGGGCAACGCCTCGAGGCTAAAACACGGAGAAAAGAACGGCGGAAACGATACAAGGAAGAAAAGCCAACTGAAGCACAACTCCCTCCTAGGAGGAGAGAAGTAGGCTTTTCTATCCAAGAAGGCCGTCAACCCACAGCCAAAGCTGATAAACCCATTGGCAAAGGCAAGGCACCAATGCCAATTGCGGAAAAGAAAAAGAGGCGCGACAAGGCTCAAACTTGCCTTCCACCCGGTGGTTCAAATGACAGCAAGATGGAAAAAGGTGAAAGCTCGCGTAGCCGACCCTCTAAAAGCGAAGCCAGCGCCGCGAAAGATGGGCCTCCCGTAGAGGGAGATACTACATCGATGTAAAGATGCGCCGAATAGAGGAACCCTCCTCTGGAAGTGAAAAGATACCAAAATGGATCCATGTTTGGGGTCAACTACAAAGAAATAAGAAGAAGACCTCTGCACGGGCTGCATTGCCTCTATCTGGAGAAACAAAGCCCAACAAGCCAAAAAGGAGCACTCCACAAAAACACCAGCATGTCGTGGAACGAGCCCATAGACCAAAGAAACCCAAAGAATGCGAAAAGTATTGTGAGCATCACGAAGAATGGGGCCACACCAGAAGTGAATGCTTAGCCTGGCCCGATGGTGATAACAGCACCACGGACGAAGAAACAGAAAAAGAAGAGTGCCACGTCATAACCTGGTACCCGGACTCTGAAAATTCGGAAGAGGAAGAATCTGAAAGATCAGACTATGACAGCCCGGAGGAAGAACCAACTGTAATGGTGGCTCATCCCGTAACGATCATGCCTTTTGGGAGTGATTCTGATGAAAACGAGACCGAGGAGGAAGAAGAAATCATGTCGTCTTTCCCGAGTCGACTGAACCCAGCACCCCGACAAGGTCAAGCCAAAGCCCAACAAAAACAAAAGGGACAATGCAATGTCAGCTTGAGGTCTGGTACCAGAATACCAGAAAGGCAACCCCCAAGGGAAGTTCCTCATAACAGGCGAAACACTCCGGAAGAAATAGTCACTGAAGGAGAAACGAGGTCAAACAGCAGTAGGCCCAGAATGACCGTAGGTGATTACAACGTGGTAGCACACTTGCGCAAAATACCGGCCTTGCTAAGTGTCTTTGATGCTCTCATGGTGTCACAAGAGCTTCGTGAGTCTTTCATCTATGCCTTACAAAATCCCGCCAGCTTCCAAGCATACTTTGCTCAAGAAGCCCGAGAGGAAGTAGCACAAATCGAGCCAGAACCACACATCACTTTCACTGATGATGATCTGATGGCCGGAACAGCAGACCACAACAGGCCTCTCTACACCACTGGCATCATATATGGCAAAAAGATCAACAAGATTCTGGTCGACCCAGGGTCTTCTATCAGTATCATGCCATTGAAAACCTTGGTTCAGCTCTCCCTTAGCATCAGGGAAACCAAGAAAGATAAAATCCGGATTCATGGGTTCAATCATCAATACCAAAAGGCCTTGGGATCTACCATCATCGACATAGATTTTGGTGAAATTGTCACGCCTGTGAAATTCTTTATCATAGAGGCTGACACCACTTATAAGGCACTGTTAGGGAGACCATGGCTTCACGAAAACGGCTTAGTCCCCTCCACTCTACATCAATGTGTCAAGTTCACTCGCGATGGCAAACAGTGTGTAATCAAAGGTGACGACCGGCCTTTTGAGGCACATGAAGCTGAACTGGATGATGCAAAATATTATCAACCCAGAATTGAGCAGGGGGCAGCACCCACAAAGAATGCCTCTTCGTCAGACGCTGTCAGAGAGGCGGTGAAGAGGGTGGTACTCAAGGCAGCCATCAAGGCGCAAACAACCCAAATGTTGTGGGGAAGTGATAGTGAGCCAGAATCTTCTGAAAAAGCTGAAGATGATGTCCATACCCCAGTTCGCCCATGTAAAGACTCAGGAAGCGAAGGAGAAGGTCAAAGCTCTTTAGCTGTGGAGTTCATGCCCATGGAACATTGCAAAGATCTCACTCCTCGCGAGAGAGAGAGAATCTCCAAGCTGAAAACATTCACCGTCCCACCAAAAATCGAAGAAGTGGAACACGGGACCGTGATCCACCCTAGCATTCACTTTGTCAAAATAGGAGAAGTTGACCCAGAGAATGGCCAAACTCCTTCCGAGGATTGCAAACGATGGCTAGAAGAAAGTGAAAGTGAAACCAAAATGCCTCCCAAGTTACAAAGAAATACCGATGCTCGCTTGAAGGACCTGTTCCAACGGACTCATTGCTTGGAGCTAGTCTCTAAAAAACGGGTCGAAATGTTTCAAAAGTTCTGGAGCGGTGACTCAAACGAAGTGACCAAACTCAATGGAAAGACTTCCAACACCCGGGGCCTTGGTTTCGATACACAACCAGGAACATCAAGACCCAAAACATTCAAAAATACTCAAGTGCACACAAGCCGACACATCTCCTCCACGGAGACGTGGAGAAGAAGTGGCTCCAGGAGACAGGCATACAATGAGATAACCATGTTTGATGTGCTCCAAAGGCGCTTCCAAGAGATGGTTCGCTCGCAACAAGATGTTGAGCGCTCCATGGAACGTCTGATTGCACGAAACCAAGATCTTAGTCGGCAGATAGCGACAAAAGAACAAGAGAATCAAGCATGCCGAGAGAAGATAAAGGAACTCCAACGGCGAGTCAGCAGACTATGTCAGGAGATAACCCGACTCCAGGACGCTGGTGAAAGAGTCAAGGATAGAATAATTCTGGTATCTCAAAAGAACTTGTCTTACCAAAAAGAAATAGAGACACTCAGCCGAGTGGTAAGGGAGACCAAAGAAGCCCTCGTCTCTGCTAAAAATCAAGCCCAATCGGAAGATGCTCAGTTGCACACATGCCACAGGGTCACTATATCCGACATGCTAGAAGAAAAGAATGAGAATCCTGAAGCTAGCAATGAGAAAGATGGTCCTGACGGAGGTTTGCCAATACAAGAGGTGATCTCAATTGAAGAAATGAAAGAATGTTTTCAAGATGTTCTTCAGAATCTGACTCAGTCCCATAAAAGGCTCGAGTGCGAAATGTCCCGCCTTATAGTCGAAAAGTCAGACCTACGCGCCCAACTAGAAAGGCTGTGGGAGAGGTACCAGGAAGAAAGGAAAGTTTCTCAGAGAAGAGAACAACATCGTGTATACCAAATCCTCACCTTAGAACGATTGAGGCAAGAAACAGCCAATAGTCTGGAGAAAGAGTACAAGATAAACGACAAACTCCGAGAAAAATGTCGGCGAAGTACACAAGGCGAGACCGCCTGTCAACAAGAGATCCTCAAATTGCAGGATCAAATGTCGCATAATTGGGCAGAAGGTCGAAGTGGCAGATATCAAAAAGGGAAATCTCACTCCTATACAAGGAAAGCAGAAACAGAAGAGCCACATGATAGGAACCAAGGCTCACACTCCGGTAGGTCTCGATACAAGGGAGCCAGAAATCAAGGGCATACCTGTCATCGGGTCACCATAACGGAAGTCGAGGGGGAAGAAGAAACCCTCGAGGTTGAACCTGAAATATCAGAAGGCGAACAGTTTATCTTAGCTGTCAAGAATGCCCCGAAAGAATTGGAAGAAGGAGGCCAAAACACCATTGATGAACTCAAGTCAGTAAATCTGGGCACCGAGGAAGATCCTCGACCTACCTTTATCAGTACCTCTCTCAACCCAGACATTGAAGGAAAACTGACGGAGCTCCTGAAAGAATATCGGGATTGCTTTGCTTGGAGCTACAGTGAAATGCCAGGGCTAGATCCTGCTGTAGCTGTTCATAAGTTAAAAATAGATCCAGGAGTCAAGCCTGTAAAGCAAGGTCCTCGGAGAATGAGGGTTGAACTTGAAGAAAAAGTGATTGCTGAAGTCAAGAAATTGATCAACGCCGGCTTCATAAGAGAAGAAGAAACTCCTGATTGGGTCGCCAACATTGTCCCAGTTAAGAAAAAGAATGGACAAATCCGGGTCTGTGTGGATTTTCGAGACCTGAACAAAGCATGCCCAAAAGATGATTTTCCTCTACCTGTGACAGAAATCATAGTGGATCATACTTCCTCCTATGTGGTATACTCATTTGTAGATGGGCACTCTGGATACAATCAAATCAAGATGGATGAAAATGATCAAAAGCATACAGCTTTCCGCACTCCAATTGGCATTTTCTGCTACAAAGTCATGCCCTTTGGGTTGAAGAATGCAGGTGCCACATATCAAAGAGCCATGACCAAGATCTTCGATGACCTGATACATAAAGTCGTGGAATGCTATGTTGATGATTTGGTGGTGAAATCCCACTCATACGAAGAACATTTAGCCAACCTTAGGCTGATGTTTGACCGTATGAGAGCTCACACGTTGAAACTCAACCCCCTGAAGTGTGCCTTCATGGTCTCCTCTGGCAAGTTTCTCGGCTTTGTGGTGCGACATAGAGGCATAGAAATTGATCCGGAGAAAATCAGAGCTATCCAGGAGTTGCCGCCTCCTAAAACACTCAAACAGCTCAGATCCTTACAAGGACGATTGGCGTACATCAGAAGATTTATCGCCAACCTTTCAAGCAAAATCAAACCTTTCACTCGACTCACCAAGAAAGATGTACCATTCAAATGGGATGATGAATGTCAGAAGGCGTTCGAAGATATTAAGCAATACCTATTAAACCCACCAGTTTTGGCAGCACCTATTCCAGGGAAGTCTCTCATCCTATACACCACAGCATTGGATGGATCTCTAGGAGCACTGTTGGCCCAAGAAAATGAGGAAGGAAAGGAAAATGCCCTCTACTACCTCAGTCGAATGCTAGTCGGAGCAGAACATGCCTATACCCCAATCGAAAAACATTGTCTAGCCCTTGTCTTTGCAATCAAGAAACTCAGACATTATATGCTAGCGCACAAGGTCACATTGATCTCCAAAACTGACCCCCTGAAATACCTCATGACTCGACCCATGCTCACAGGCCGATTAGCAAGATGGGCGGTCGCATTAATGGAGTTCGACATAACCTATACACCTCAAAAGGCGATCAAAGGGCAGGCGTTAGCCGATTTCTTGGCCGCCCATCCCATACCGGACGACTCTCCGCTAGCATGCGACTTTCCAGATGAAGAATCCTTACATACAGACAACCAAGAAGAATATTGGAAGATGTATTTCGATGGTTCTTCTTCTATCCAACCAGCCGTGAAACCAGATTTACCCAAACGACAAGCCGGAGTGGGCCTGATCTTTGTCACACCTGAGAAGGGCATCATCAGATATGCCCTGAGTTTGACAGAACCACGCACCAACAACGAAGCCGAATATGAAGCCCTCATCGCGGGACTTGAAATGGCTCTAGATATGGGTGTTGAAAAGATGAAAGTTTTTGGCGATTCCCAGTTGATACTCAGTCAGTTGGAGGGACAGTTCAAAATACGAAAACCAGAATTGGTAAAATATCATGAAAAGGCTCTCGAGCTTATGGCCAAGTTCACTGATATTATACTGGAGAAAGTGCCTAGGTCTTTGAATGGAAAGGCCGACGCTTTGGCTCGCCTAGCCAATGAACTCAGTGACCCAGACCAAGACGAGATTCAAATCTTGGTTCATAGAAGAAGGGCGCTCTCTCCCTGCTTCCCAAAACTTATGGAAGAAAATGAAGAAAGCGCACTGTTCATGGAGGTAGCAGCTTGGGAAGAGGAAACCATACAAGAATGGGGAGAAGTCACTCAAGCCATGACTATCGAAGATACTGAAGACGAAGACTGGAGAAAACCCTTTCTCGAGTTCTTCCAACAAGGGAAATGATGAAGGAATTAAATCCTAGGTCAAATAAATTTATACCTAAGACTCAACCTCACTAGTCGTATGGGGTAAAGCTTTAGAGTCGAACCCAAAGGACGGATTATGAGTACCGGTCTTACCTTTTCTCAAAATCTAGACAATTAAATCCAAGTGAATCAGGTAACCAAACTCAAAACAAAACTAAATGCAAGAAAGTAGATGTTTTTGGGTATTTTCAATGAATTACTCAACTAAAATAATTGAATAAACTTAAGGAATGATTTTAGGTTTTCTAACAAGATAAAAGACGTCTCAGGATTCAGGTTTCACCTTGGTTTAGAATCTAAAAACCCAGACAGAACACTTTCGTGCACTCACCCAAGTTTCCAAAACAATTGCTTCTCTGTCCGGTCCGAACTGGACCTGCTTCGGTCCGAACTGTGTCCAGTTCGGTCCGAAGTAGCCTTGATTCGATCCGAACAGTAAGCAATAGTGCGTGAATAAGGTTGAATAAACTATCTATACTTTATGCTAGGGTTTGCTGGCTTAGACCTAAGAGACAGGACTTCAGCTTTCGCTTATTGGTCAAGACCTTGGTTAAATCACAGCCTAACCTAATATAGAAAGACTAGACTTTAACTTTTGGTTAAGGATCTAACCTATCTACTACCGTTGTTATGTTTCTTAGGGATATTTAGATGTCTTTTGAACTATCTAAAAGTTACACTTTTGATGTAAACTAATCTACTCTCTCGAGTCTTCAATTTATCCCAAATACTTAACTTTCTCTTTAATTGATTATCCTATTTTAGACTTAACTAGATGCGGCCGTACAACTAGAAGTTAATAGGAATAAAGCAAACAGATCAAATCAAGCAATAACAATAAATCTCAACAACAAGTCATAAAATATAACATAGCATATCAAGTCATATCACAACATCCAAACCTAAGTTACTACCTTACTCCTAAGACAACATAAATTTAGCCTAACATAACTATAGAACAGACAACAAGTATCATGACAATAAAATAAAGATACAAGCCCATGAGGAAAGATAAAAACATAAGGAGGATAAACCGAATACTCCTTTTGTACTTTGTCTTCGAACTCTAAGGCAGTGGGGTGTTGCAAAACGTGGTGATAACCTTCTCCTTGCTGCCGTCGCTTCAAGAATTAGGTTAAGGATGACTTAGGCGTGAGAGAGAATGGTAGGAAAGGTGTATGGAGGCTAGGGTTCCAAGAGAGCCTTTCCTGTGGCAGAGAGGGGCTATATATAGCGTAGAAAGATGCTTGCAGTAGAGGTTTGGGCGCCAGGGCAAGAAATCCACCAAATCTACAAGTTTCCATGTGTGAAAACCTTCCAAAATGGCTGAGTCGGCGCCCAGTTCGGTCCGAAGCAGAGAGGGTTCGGTCCGAACTAGAGAGATGGTCGAGGCTGGTCACTGTGGTGACGCTTCGGTCCGAAGTGGATGTTATTCGGTCCGAACTGTGGGCAGTTGGCTCCGAATTGAGATCCGTAGGGAGCCTCCAATGCTAGGAATGAGTCATCTAGCCAGTTTGGTCCGAAGTGGGATCCGAAGTAAGCCTCCAATGCTAGGAATGAGTCGTCTAGCGTGCTGCAAGTGCCGGAAATCCATCTATTAGCCCAGATATCGCGAAAAGTCATCAAAACCTGTAAAGAAGAGAGAAGAAACGACGGCATAGCCGAATCCTGGAAAAACAAGGCAAAATGTCAAGCAATTCAAGGTTTTGAGTATGATTTGAGTGCCAATTACGGTCCAAATACCAACAAATAATGATGACATCAAATCCCCCCAAACTTAAACTTTGCTTGTCCTCAAGCAACGCCCTAGACTTAGAATTTAGGACTATACTTAGACTTAATTGCACCTCAAGAGAAAACATTGAAAAATAATTAATCATGCCTAAACTTCTTCACACACCGTTAACAAATAAGCTAGCTAAATTCAATCCCAAGGACTAAGTCTAGTGTTCAAGTAGTCAAATCATGCTTCTCTTGGTCTTGGTGAAGTGTTTTCTTAATCAAGGACTCTAGTTTCTCTCCTATCAAACCAAAGCAAACTCAATTTCAGTCACCCGTTCGTTTCCATATTCCTCAAAATTTTGTAAAGAAATTTTATCAAAGCCGGAAATTTTAAAATGAATCTAACTCAAGACAAATTCCTTTTTATTTTCACCAATTTTGATTTGTGCAAGTCGAGTCGCGGTGATTTACATCACTTAGGGTTTTATGCTATTGGGACTTAGTTTGGGCTACCAGCACATGACATACTGGGGAGATCAAACAGATAAATGCACGACCAAGGCCACGGTACACTTGGGCCAGGGCTCCTAGCAATTTCCGTAATCCTTTCTCCAATTATTTGTGGAAGATCAAACAAGTTATCACACGACTAAGGCCACGGTACACTTGGGCCAGGGCTCCTAGTGACACTCGTTATCATTTCTTTATTTGGATTAATTGAAGTCCCTTCGCACCCTCATTTTCGCGACTATTTAAGTTTTATCCAATTAAAGTTTGCTCGTTGGTGAATCAAGCAGTTAAAACAATTTCCACAAGTCAAGATTCATCTTATAATTTCCAAATTTGATACAAGTTCTTTTTTAACAAAATTTTGCAAAATACAAATTCGTTCACTCGGTGAAAACTTATGAGAACTGACTTACAAGGTTTTGACAAGTTCTAAACAACCTTTTTGAGTCCTATCTCTTAAAAACAACTTCATTTTAGTCCATTGGAGCAAAATTCAACCAATTAATGTCTAGACATTTTAAAGTATCTTGAGAGGAAAATTAGCTAACCTAAAGACAATTCATCTGGTGTGGATTTGAAAAGAAGAGAGGAGAAGAGAAAAGAAAAGAGATCTAGGCATAAACAACTAATTTCCAACGAAGAACAAGTGAAACTGCTCAAAATTCACCACCTGAGAGTCTCTGTTCGACCCGAACTAAACATGGTTCGGTCCGAACTAAGATGTTGCGTGATGGATTCGTCCTGGCAGCCACTTCGGTCCGATGTGGATCCAGTTCGGTCCGAAGTAGAGTGTTGAGTATACGAGTTCAACCCCACTGCTACTTCGGTTCGAACAAGATCACTTCGGAGCGAACAGAGAGTGTGCAAAATCGAAAAAAAAACGTCCTAACTTGAAAAATTTCATCCTATCCCCCCCCATATCACACTTTTTCTCCTATGTACCCCCCCCCAAACTTGAATTAGGCATTGTCCCCAAGGCATGTATTCATCGAAATCATAAATAGGAGAGAAAGGAAACGTACCATATCAATGAGAAGGGTCGAAGCCCCCGGAGGAGCCTCCTTGATAAAACTGCGAGTCGTAGGAGGGGAAGATGTCAAAGTAGGCATCCGGCCCTGGCTGTGGCTGCTGGACCACGAATTGGTTGGCAAGGTAGGGGTAGAAGGCGGGGTCCGAATTGGCCGGCTGCTGCGGTGGTGGGTGCTCATGCCAAGGATGGGGCCCGATTGGTGCATGGCTACCGGAGGAGTGGGCTGGTGAATGCACATTGGGATCATCATCTCCACCCGGCCAATATCCATACTGGAGATAGAAGTTGCTGTCGTAAGCGACATTAGCCACATCATCAAGGCGGCGACCAAATTGCATGAATTCATTGGAGAGACGGCTGATTTGCATGCCTTGTTCATCCTGCCGCTCCACGCTCTTTCTCACCTCATCCCTTGTGTCCATGGTGAGTTTTGTGAGGTCCCCCATCATCCCCATTAAATCCTTTGCCCACTGAGGAGCCTCGGATGCATCTCCAAAACCAGTAGATGGGCGGGATGGGCCCGCTGCATCAGTCTCCATAGGGGTAGGGTTGGCCACATCGGCTTCCACCATGCGTGGTTCCTGAGGTGGAAATTGAGTCTCACGTCGAGTCCTAGGGGTCATGAAATCCTTTGGGACCAGCCAAGTGTAGCGTTGAGAGACATCAATCTTGTGCGGATATGGGAGATAGAAATTGCTGCCTTCATCTCTCAACCAAAGATACTTTTCCTCCACATCACTACCAGTGTGGCAAATCTTGATGAAATGCGCTTGCCGGAATCTGTCATCATCATAGTAGTTGAACCCAGTGCAAAGAGATTTTTGAGGCAAGCGCATTCGCATTCTTTCTGCTAGAAGGGTCACAAAAGAGCCGATAGTGATGCTGCCGGTGGCATTGGGTAAGTCTCGCTGATAAATCCAATGGTTGACCATCAATTTCATGACATTGACCTTCTCGGGATTGGGTTGAAGAATGTGCCACATGAACCCGATCTCCTTCTCACTAGCAATATTGACGGTCTCACCTCGTGCAAACACAGTGGCAGCAATTCCACGAAGGAGAATCCGAAGAGTTGGGTGCTGCACAAGGCGGGATTGATATTTCTTGCCCTTGCCACATAGATATTGCCACACTGTCTCCTTAGTCACCACATGAGTTGGGTCTCTAGTAAATCGAAACTCCTCAATACCAGTGTATTCAAGCCCGTAGACTTGGGCTAGCTCATCAAGCCATGCCCGGTGAGTAGCATTTCCCAGCCTAAAGACAATGTAATCCCGGTCATTGTCCTCATTTACTACCAAGGAAGACAGGAACTCTTGGGTGAGGATTCTGTAAGCCGGGGCGCGAAGGCCCCAAAATTGCGGAGTGAGTCCCACCTTACTAGACAGCTCTATAAACTGCTCCGCCACCCCAAATTTTTCTAAGGTTTCCATATCCATAAAGCGAGTGTGCTCAACCTTCCTCTTCCTCGTTTTGAGATAATTCTGGAACATATAGCTCCATGGCATCTTGAAACATGCATTCTTCTCAAATTTCTCGGCCTTGGGGTCATAGACATACTCAGGGTTGATCTCAGGCTCGTCAGGAGACGACTGGTCACCTTGGGCCGCCTGAGAGGAGGAGGCAGCGGCTGCCTTGGCCTTGGAACGGGTGGTACGACCAGGATCCATGAAATGAGGGGACTGTCCGAGTCGAATTGAGACCAATTCGGACCGAACTGTAGTGATGGGGCAAGGTTTTGGCACGAATGCAGGGTCTGTCCGGACCGAACTGTCGGCAGTTCGGACCGAACTAGGGCAAGGTGGGTGGGGTTTTGGCACGGACACAGTCCCCTTCGGACCGAACGATATGTACTCCGGACCGAACAGAAGCCTTGTTCTGGTAAAACCCTCTATACTGGTACGGGTTACACCCAAATCACTGGTACAGGCCTCAAATTACTGGTACAACCCCCTAAAATACACTCTCAAGCAAAAGTAAGCAATAACTAGGCAAATTTGAGAGAGAAAAGAAAAGGGGAACCTTGGGAAACTGCAAAGAACCGAGAGCTCGAAGAGAGAGTGTGGGGCAGCGCCTTGGCGTGGCCCTTCTTGGCAGTGCAGTGATCTTTGGTCGAAGTAGAGGCTCTGTGGGCAGTGAGGAAGCAAGAAGAGGCAAGGAGGGCCTCCCTTAGCTGTGAGCCGACGTCGAGTGGAGAGGAATGGGTCCACCCTTCACCAAACCTTCGGCCGACTCTCTAAAACACTCTAAAGGGGAAAGGAGAACCCCCTAGAGTGCTTAAAGCCGAGAGAGATGGAGAAACCGAGGAGATCGACTCAAACCTCGTGGCGCGTGTCGAGAAAAACCCGTCGCGGAGAGAGCCTTGCTTGAGATTTTGAGGGTAGCACGTGCAAGAGGGCAAAGAGGAGAGCAGATCGGTAGTCAGATCTGTGAGAATGGTGGAGAAATGAGGGAGAGGGGTTTTTGGTGGGGTTGGGTTCGGCTTGGGGAGAAAGGCACGAGAGGGAGGAGTAATAGGCGCCGATTGGGAGAGAAAGGGAGAAGGAGAAGGCGTGATTTAAGGGAGGTGACCGTTGGGTGAGTAATGGAGGCGTCCATTTAAATGGGAGTGGGCCCCTACAATTAAAATTAAATCAGCCCATAACGGTAATATTGAAATCTGGCCCATTACCTTCCCCTTCGGACCGAACCAGCATCCCTTCGGACCGAATCAAAGGTCGTTTCTTCTCCAAGCAGGGCCTGCCCCTTCGGATCGGACTGGCTGTCGATGGCTGGTACTCCCCTCCCACTTCGGACCGAACGCTCGACCTTGTCATCTCGAAGCAGCGTGCATCGCTCAGACCAATCCAGCAGCGGACAATACTATCATAGAACTTGTTCCTCGGGCCGAAGCGTGACCAGTTCGGACCTAACAGAAGGTCAGGATGCATGGTTGTCGTGCTTCGGTTCATCTCTCGATTTCCGGATCGGCACCAGTCGCTCTCTAGATCATTAATGCATGCCGTATGAGGTCGAACGGGGGCGTAGTAACCCATGGTGCTCTAGCACGGCTTGCATCTATCGTTCATGCGACCCTATCAATCAAGTCAACAATTTTTTTTTATTTTGTTGTATATATATTTATTTTATGAAGGAAAAACGTAACATAAGAACAAAATTAAATAAGAAGAGAAATCCTTGGGTTGCCTCCCAGGAAGCGCTTGTTTTAGGTCACTAGCTTGACCTCCTTTTCTTTAGTTCATGCTTGAATCGGGCTCACGAAGTGGGACCGCGAGTGCTTTTCCGATCATCTCATTGGCAATGTACCGCTTCAAGCGCTGCCCGTTGACTTTGAATGGCTCCTGGCCCTTGTCACATATATCAACGGCGCCAAAAGGATATGTCTTCACCACTCGAAATGGCCCCGACCATCTAGACTTCAACTTGCCCGGGAAGAGCTTGAGCCGCGAGTTGAATAGAAGCACCAAGTCGCCCACCTCAAATTCTCTTCTTGATATCAACCTGTCATGCACAAATTTCGTTTTCTCCTTATATAATTTGGCATTTTCATAGGAAGTTAAGCGTACCTCCTCCAATTCGTGCAAGTCAAGGATGCGCTTTTCTCCGGCCTTGAGTAAGTCCATGTTGATTGCGCGAGTCGCCCAATATGCCTTGTGCTCAATTTCGACCGGGAGATGGCACGGCTTACCATAAACAAGCTTGAAAGGGCTCATCCCAATAGGAGTCTTGAAGGCGGTGCGGTAGGCCCAAAGTGCATCGTCTAGCTTATTGGCCCAATCCTTGCGAGTTCTAGCCACCGTCTTCTCCAAAATGCTTTTAATCTCCCTATTTGAGACCTCCACTTGCCCGCTTGTTTGAGGATGGTAAGCGGTTGCAACCTTGTGAGTCACCCCATGTTTCTTCAAAAAGCCCATCAAAATTCCGGTTTATAAAGTGCTTCCCCCCGTCGCTTATCACCGCTCGTGGAACACCAAACCGGGGGAAAATTATCTTAGAGAAAAGCCTAATAACCGAACTCGAATCTGCCGCTTTACATGGGATAGCCTCGACCCATTTTGACACATAATCAACAGCCACCAAGATGAATTGGTACCCATGAGAGCTAGGAAATGGGCCCATGTAATCAACACCCCAAACATCAAACAACTCAACTTCTAAAATGGGATTTTGGGGCATCTCGTTCCTCTTTGAGATGTTGCCCGTCCTTTGGCACTGATCGCATGACAGCACAAACTCACGGGCATCTTTGAAAAGAGTGGGCCAAAAGAGACCAGATTGAAGTACCTTGGCAGCAGTCTTTGATGTGGATGCATGGCCTCCATAGGCAGAGGAGTGGCAACTAGCAAGAATCGACCGGGTCTCCTCGAAAGGCACGCAACGCCTAAAGATGTTGTCTATCCCAATCTTAAAGAGGTAAGGATCTTCCCAGAAATAGTACTTGGCGTCCGTCTTCAGCTTCTTCTTCTCCTGCCAACTCATCTCTGGAGGTAGGGCCCCGCTTGCAAGGTAATTCGCCAAATCGGCATACCAAGGTGGCTGTCTGCTGAACTGGAGGGGCTCTGTCCGGTCCGAAATGGGTCCACTTCGGTCCGAATTGATGTCAGTTCGGTCCGAATTGATGTTGCTTCGGTCCGAATCAGCTTCGACTGACAGCAGATGCATGGCCAGGCGTGTCCAGGGGTCCTCCAGGGCATCAGTTCGGTCCGAACCAGGGTCTGTTCGGTCCGAATTAAGGTCAATCCTCATCAGTTTCTCGTCTGGAAACGAGTCGTCTATTGGAACCTGGTTGCCTTCTTCCTCCCAGTGCATCCGAGACAGATGGTCGGCCACCGAATTCTCCGTTCCCTTCTTGTCTTTGATCTCGAGGTCGAATTCTTGGAGGAGGAGTATCCATCTAAGTAGACGTGGCTTGGCATCCTTTTTGCTCAAAAGATATCTTATTGCCGCATGGTCGGTGTAGACGATCACCTTTGAGCCCACCAAGTAAGATCTGAATTTGTCGAGTGCAAAGACAATGGCAAGGAGCTCCTTCTCGGTGGTTGTGTAGTTAACTTGGGCGGGGTCAAGCACCTTGCTAGCATAATAAATGGCCACCGGCTTCTTGTCTTTGCGCTGCCCTAGCACTGCCCCAACCGCATAGTCGCTTGCATCGCACATGAGCTCAAACGGTTGTGACCAATCCGGCGGTTGTAAAATAGGCGCGGAGATGAGAGCCTCTTTCAACCTGTCAAAGGCACGCAAACAATCATCATCAATAATGAAATCATTGTCCTTAACAAGAAGATTGCTTAAGGGTTTGGCAATTTTTGAAAAATCTTTAATGAAACGGCGGTAAAATCCGGCATGTCCGAGGAAGCTCCGCACGTCCTTGACATTTTTGGGTACCCCAAGCTTCTCAATGACTTCAACCTTGGCCTTGTCAACTTCTATTCCACGAGACGTCACCACATGGCCGAGTACCACCCCTTCTTGCACCATAAAATGGCACTTTTCCCAATTCAACACCAAGTTAACCTCCTCGCATCGCTGCAAAACTTTAGCAAGGTTAGCAAGACATGAATCAAAACAAGTACCATATACGGAAAAATCGTCCATAAATACTTCCATTTCTTTTTCAATAAAATCCGAAAAGATAGCCATCATGGCACGTTGGAAGGTTGCGGGCGCATTACAAAGACCAAAGGGCATTCTCTTATAGGCAAAGGTTCCATAAGGACAAGTAAAAGTGGTCTTATCTTGGTCATTTGGATGGATTGGTATTTGAAAGAAACCGGAATAACCATCTAAATAACAAAAATAAGTATGATTTGCAAGTCTTTCAAGTAATTGGTCAACAAAAGGGAGAGGGAAGTGATCCTTTCGAGTTGCCGCATTGAGCTTGCGGTAGTCGATGCACATCCGCCACCCAGTTACCATCCTTGTTTGAATTAGCTCATCTTTATCATTCTTGATCACCGTTGTACCGCCCTTCTTTGGGACCACGTGCACCGGGCTCACCCACTTGCTGTCGGAAATCATGTAAATGATGCCCGCATCGTGGAGTTTTTGCACCTCTTTCCGCACCACTTCTTTGAGGTTGGGGTTGAGCCTCCGTTGTGTTTCTCGCGAGGGCTTATGGTCATCTTCTAGCAAGATCCTGTGCGTGCAAATGGTGGGATCGATACCCTTCAAATCGTCAATCGAGTACCCAATTGCACCCTTGTGTGTCTTCAAAACCGTCAAAAGCCTTTCTGTTTGACCTGCATCTAGCCCAGAGTTAACAATAACTGGAAAGGTTTGATCGGGTCCGAGGAATTCATACCTGAGGGTTGCTGGAAGGGGCTTGAGTTCGATTTTTGGGGGCTCTGTCCGGTCCGAACTGGGTTGGTTCGGGTCGAATAAGGGCTCCACGGCTTGCACGTCTTCGATCTCTTCAATTCGGACACCACTTCGGTTCGAATTGGGGCTGCTTCGGTCCGAAGTATGGGTCGAAGGGTCCTCTGCGTCGATCTCTTCAATTCGGACTACACTTCGGATCGAATTGAACCTGCTTCGGTCCGAAGTGTTGGTCGAAGGGCCCTCCTCTTCGTCGTCTTCGTCCTCTGTCACCTCTTCCAGGGTCTCCGGTACCCCAATTGACTCTTGTACATCCCAGAGGAAGGAGTGGTATGACTCAAGGGCATCTCGGTACTGATCTTCGAGGGAATCTTCAATCTCGGGCAAACCCTCAATCATAAAGCATGAATAGGACGAGGAGGGGCACTTCATGGCGTGGTCAATTGAGAACAGAAGTTCCTCCCCCCCCACTCTGACCAGAATTGTCCCGTCTCGGGCATCCATCGCTATACCGGCAGTTCTAAGGAAGGGGCGCCCCAAAATGATGGGCACCTCCTTGTCCTCCTCCATATCCACAATCACAAAATCTGCTGGTACGAAAAACTTACCCACCTGAACGGGTACATTCCTGAACTCCCCCATTGGCAAACGAACGGATGAATCCGCAAGTCTCAATGTTATACTAGTGGGGGAAAGGTCTCCAAATCCAACTTTCTCAAACACCGATTTCGGCATGAGACTAACACTCGCACCCATGTCACACAGGGCTTGTTTGATTATTGCGTTTCCAATTATGCAAGGAAGAACAAATCTACCCGGGTCTTCTAATTTTGGTGGCATTTTGCTCAACAAGGCCTTGCTACATTGTTGATTTAGGGCCACAGTCTTAAGTTCTTCCATGGACCTCTTGCCGGTGCACAGTTCTTTCAGAAATTTGGCATAGATTGGGACATGTAGTACAGCATCCGTGAATGGAATTGTGATCTTCAAATCCTTGAGAATCTCCCAGAAGATTCTGAACTGGGCTTCTTCCTTGGACTTGACAAGTCTCTGGGGGAAAGGTACAGGGGGTCGATAGGTCTGATCCTGAGTTGATTCCTTCCCTTTTTCCTTGACATTTCCCTTCACTGATGCATGGCTCGCCTTCTGTCCGGACCGAACCAGGGGTGATTCGGACCGAACTGTATGTGATGGTGTTGCCTCATTGACTTTCTGTGCCTCCAATGGCGTTCCTGATGCACTGTTGGGCTTCTGGAGTGGAGGGTATGGAATTAACTGCTCCAAGACAGGCTCATCCTCAAAGTTGGCCCCAGGTTCGGACCGAACCGGAGCTGCTTCGGCCTCTGGTTGCTCTACTTCGGACCGAACTGGAGCTGCTTCGGACCGGACAGAGAGTGGTGCATCCTCGCTTGCAGGCATGGGCGGGTCTTCGTACTCCCGGCCACTCCTCAGTACGTGCAGGGCTTTGCACTCTGCGTTGGGGTTCACTTCTGGTTGTCCGGGCAGCTTCCCTTGTTGCCTTGAGAGATGCACTTCCATCATGCGCTCCAACCTCTCCAAAGTACCTGCATTAGCCTTGAGTTTATCCAAACTCTCGGCCATATCTTGATTAAACTTCCCTTGCTCGTGCATAAAATTCTGGACAACAATTGGAATACCCTCCCTATTATAAATAGACTTTTTGGGCTGTTCACGATTATTGTCATTGAATTGGGCATTTTTAAACATGTTGGGCTGGTTGTTGTTTTTGTATTGGTACTTTGGGGCAAAGGGCCTATTAAAGGAAGCATTTTGAATATTGTCTTTAAACTCGGGATTATTCATGAGTTCCCAATCCTTTTGCTCTCCCTCTTGTAGCGAATAGCTGCGGGTGAAGTGGTTTCTTGGAAAGTAAGAGGGCCCATTGTTGATAGAGTGGACATGGGCCCCGGAGTCGTTTTGAGCAAGAGGGCAGTCAGGAGATTTATGCCCTTCTTCACCACAAGCTCCACATAGGGTCGAGTGTAGATGAGATCCTTGAGAGGATTGAAAGGCGGCCAATTCTGCTTCGAGTTGAGCTATCCTTGCATCTCGTGTGGAGATCTCCTGCACTTGTTGTTTGTGCCCCGAGCGACGAGTGTTCACAACAGGGTACCAAGTGTACTGCCTCGCACAATTGTCGACCACATCCCTTGCTTGTGCGGCGCTCAACCTTTGGAAACTCCCACCTGAAAGAGAATCGAGATTAATCTTGACATTATCATAAAGACCATTGTAAAAAGACTTGAGAACCAACCACTCTTGAATCCCATGGTGCGGACAAGAGTTTTCTAAATCCCGAAACCTCTCCCAAGCGTCTCTCATACTCTCGTCATCTTTTTGTTGGAAATTATGGATCTCTCTCCTAATTGTGTCGGCCCTGTCACTAGAAAAGTACCTATCCAAAAAGGTTTGTGCCATAACATCCCAACTCCTTATAGACCCCTTTTTCAAAGTTTTATACCATTTGTAGGCCCGGTCTTTAAGGGTGAACCTAAACAACAAAAGCCTAACTGCCTGTTGAGGAACTCCATTAATCTTAATTAATCTAGTGCAATCAGTAAAAGCTTGAAGATGAGAATGGGGATCTTCGTGCTCGTTTCCGTAAAACGGGCTCTGTTGCACTAGGGCGACGTGAGCGGGCGCGATTTGCATGTTGTTGGCGTCGATCCCTGGAACGACAACCGGCCCTGCCACGTCCTTGGTTTTAGGGGCCCCGAACTCCATGAGAGACTTGTCCGGGTTGTTATCCTCTTCCCCTTCTGAGTTGTTGCCGATGCTTTCATCTTCGGCGGTCCATTTGCGCTTCTCGTCCTCAAAGTCTTGCTTTTCTCGCTCAACGCGCACCCTTTCTTGCTCAATCCTGGCCTGCTGTTGGTCGAGTTGGAGTCTGAGCTGCTCCAATCGGCGAGTTTCAGCTTCGAGGTCGATGTTAGCGGCCATTGCTGTCCCTGTTCCTTCTCGTTCGGGGCTCTGTTCGGGTCGAACTGGACCTGTTCGGACCGAAGTAGGGGTCGAATTGCAGGCTGGAGGTTGCTCTGGGTCGCTGTCCAATCCCCGGAGGAAGTACTTTCTCACTGGAGGTTGGGGGTTGGATCGTTTGCCTTGTCTCTTACCTGCCAGTCCTGTAAATTAATGAGGAACAAGGGTGAGTCAAAAATAAAATAAAAAAGGTCTAGTCTCTTGATACTAGAATAAGGATCCAATATCAACACCGTCCCCGGCAACGGCGCCAATTTGATGAAGGAATTAAATCCTAGGTCAAATAAATTTATACCTAAGACTCAACCTCACTAGTCGTATGGGGTAAAGCTTTAGGGTCGAACCCAAAGGACGGATTATGAGTACCGGTCTTACCTTTTCTCAAAATCTAGACAATTAAATCCAAGTGAATCAGGTAACCAAACTCAAAACAAAACTAAATGCAAGAAAGTAGATGTTTTTGGGTATTTTCAATGAATTACTCAACTAAAATAATTGAATAAACTTAAGGAATGATTTTAGGTTTTCTAACAAGATAAAAGACGTCTCAGGATTCAGGTTTCACCTTGGTTTAGAATCTAAAAACCCAGACAGAACACTTTCGTGCACTCACCCAAGTTTCCAAAACAATTGCTTCTCTGTCCGGTCCGAACTGGACCTGCTTCGGTCCGAACTGTGTCCAGTTCGGTCCGAAGTAGCCTTGATTCGATCCGAACAGTAAGCAATAGTGCGTGAATAAGGTTGAATAAACTATCTATACTTTATGCTAGGGTTTGCTGGCTTAGACCTAAGAGACAGGACTTCAGCTTTCGCTTATTGGTCAAGACCTTGGTTAAATCACAGCCTAACCTAATATAGAAAGACTAGACTTTAACTTTTGGTTAAGGATCTAACCTATCTACTACCGTTGTTATGTTTCTTAGGGATATTTAGATGTCTTTTGAACTATCTAAAAGTTACACTTTTGATGTAAACTAATCTACTCTCTCGAGTCTTCAATTTATCCCAAATACTTAACTTTCTCTTTAATTGATTATCCTATTTTAGACTTAACTAGATGCGGCCGTACAACTAGAAGTTAATAGGAATAAAGCAAACAGATCAAATCAAGCAATAACAATAAATCTCAACAACAAGTCATAAAATATAACATAGCATATCAAGTCATATCACAACATCCAAACCTAAGTTACTACCTTACTCCTAAGACAACATAAATTTAGCCTAACATAACTATAGAACAGACAACAAGTATCATGACAATAAAATAAAGATACAAGCCCATGAGGAAAGATAAAAACATAAGGAGGATAAACCGAATACTCCTTTTGTACTTTGTCTTCGAACTCTAAGGCAGTGGGGTGTTGCAAAACGTGGTGATAACCTTCTCCTTGCTGCCGTCGCTTCAAGAATTAGGTTAAGGATGACTTAGGCGTGAGAGAGAATGGTAGGAAAGGTGTATGGAGGCTAGGGTTCCAAGAGAGCCTTTCCTGTGGCAGAGAGGGGCTATATATAGCGTAGAAAGATGCTTGCAGTAGAGGTTTGGGCGCCAGGGCAAGAAATCCACCAAATCTACAAGTTTCCATGTGTGAAAACCTTCCAAAATGGCTGAGTCGGCGCCCAGTTCGGTCCGAAGCAGAGAGGGTTCGGTCCGAACTAGAGAGATGGTCGAGGCTGGTCACTGTGGTGACGCTTCGGTCCGAAGTGGATGTTATTCGGTCCGAACTGTGGGCAGTTGGCTCCGAATTGAGATCCGTAGGGAGCCTCCAATGCTAGGAATGAGTCATCTAGCCAGTTTGGTCCGAAGTGGGATCCGAAGTAAGCCTCCAATGCTAGGAATGAGTCGTCTAGCGTGCTGCAAGTGCCGGAAATCCATCTATTAGCCCAGATATCGCCAAAAGTCATCAAAACCTGTAAAGAAGAGAGAAGAAACGACGGCATAGCCGAATCCTGGAAAAACAAGGCAAAATGTCAAGCAATTCAAGGTTTTGAGTATGATTTGAGTGCCAATTACGGTCCAAATACCAACAAATAATGATGACATCAGGAAACTTCCCCCAAACAAAGGACTCAGAGAACAGATCAGAAAAAGGGCTCTAAGATATGTGTATGTCAACAATACTCTATATTGGAGGTCATATGATGGCGCATGGTTAAGATGCATCACCAGAAATGAGGGTCACCGAGTCATGAAGGAAATACATTCCGGAGCATGCGGATCCCATCAGTCGGGTTCCAGAATGCGAGTCCACATCAAATTGTTGGGCTATTACTGGCCCACAATGATTGCTGATTGCGAAAACTTCTCCAAGCAATGTCACATGTGCCAAATACATAGAGACTTCATACACCAGCATCCAAATGCGTTACACCCGACTGTGGTGTCATGGCCTTTCGAGATATGGGGAACGGACATCATAGGCCCCATTGACCCTCCAGCCTCGAATGGGCACCGCTTCATCTTAGCAGCAACTGATTATTTCTCGAAATGGGCCGAAGCCCGATCATATAGAGAAGTCAAGGCCTCCGATGTAGTGAAATTTTTCACTACAAACATTCTCTACAGATATGGCACCCCCAGGAAGATCATCTCCGACAACGGGACCGCCTTTAAGAATACCAGAATCGATGAATTCACCAAGAAACACAATATTGAGTGGAGATATTCCTCTGTGTATAACCCCAGAGCCAATGGCTTGGCCGAGGCGTTCAACAAGACATTGATCAAAATCCTCCGAAAGACGGTCGGGGATAATCAGAAAGATTGGCACAACAAACTGTCAGAAGCATTGTGGGCGTATAGGATCACACATCGAACTCCTACTCAAGCCACGCCCTACTCTCTTGTATACGGGACCGAAGCGGTTCTCCCCATTGAGATCGAGCTACCCTCATTGAGAGTGGCTATGGCCTCAGAAATCCCCATGACCAAACAGATGCAGCTCAGATTTCAAGAGTTGGACGGAATGGATGAAAGAAGACTCATTGCACAACAGAACCTAGAGTTATATCAAGCTCGAATGACGCGGGCCTATGAAAAGCTTGCAAGACCAAGAGCGTTCAAGAAAGGTGAGCTGGTGTTGGCATTAAGGCGACCAATCACTGGCCGGCACCATGGCCCAAAGTTCGCACCAAATTGGGAAGGTCCCTTCATAGTCGACCAAGTCTATGATGGAGGAGCCTATCTCCTGGCCACAGAGAACGGAGAACACCCACTGCCAGTCTTAAATGGAAGATACCTCAAGAAATATTACAGCCAAAATCAACTCCCGGAATACACAAAGCCTCGACGGCACCCAGACAAAGACTTCATTGCCAACTGGGCCGAAGCCCACGAAGAAATGACACAATTGTTCTCACAACTGTGAAACGCAAAATTGGTGAAACTTACCGGTGAAATTTACCAAACAAAGACTCCATGTTGAGGGAGCCTGTGTGGTTCCTGAATACGTGGAGCATGGTGAAACTTACCCCTAAAATCCGCTTAATGAAGGAGCCTGTGTGGCCCCCGAAAGCGAAAAGGGTATTTTATGACGCTAAAACCTGTGTGGAAAGCTGAAAATACCTAGACCATTCCCCATGAAGCCTATCTGAGGGCGTGAGTCTAAAATCCCAACCTGTGTTGAGGAAGACTATGTAGCTTCCGAATACACTGGTTGCAAACATTTACCCAATACAACTCCCTAATCCGCTTTATGAAAGAACCTGCGTGGTTCCCGAAAGCGAAAAGGTACTTGAGGAGGCTCAAACCTGTGTGGTAGCTGAAAGTACCGAGGACACGTCCCATGAAGCATATCTGAGGGCGTGAGCCTCACCAACCCACCATGTTCCCTAGTAAGGTAGGGATCTTAAAAAGGCGATTTGTCTCATGACCCCATAAGTCGACCTTTACACCTAACAATATATCCAAACGACAAAATCCTACGGTTCATGCCTAAGCTGTACCTCAAACAGCCATATATCCCTATAACAATAACAAATACCACGGTTCATGTTTAGAGCTATACCTCAAATAGCTATACGTGTACGTATATTCTCATAATATATGCGTGCATCCAGATAACAAATCCCACGGTTCATGCCTAAAGCTATACCTCAAATAGCTATACATGTACGTATATTCCCATAATATATGTGTACATCCAGATAACAAGTCCTACGGTTCATGCCTAAGCTGTACCTCAAACAGCCATATAGCCCTATAACAATAACAATCCCACGGTTCATGCCTAAAGCTATACCTCAAATAGCTATACATGTACGTATATTCCCATAATATATGTGTACATCCAGATAACAAGTCCTACGGTTCACGCTTAAACTGTACCTCAAACAGCCATATATCCATATATCCAAATAACAACAAAGTCCTACGGTTCATGCCTAAGCTGTACCTCAAACAGCCATATATCCCTATAACAGTAACAATCCCACGGTTCATGATCAAAGTTGTACCTCAAACAACTATACCTATATGCATATTTTATAACATATGCATATATCCAAACAACAACACCACGGTTCATGCCTAAGCTGTACCTCAAACAGCCACATATCCCTATAATAATATACCACGGTTCATGTTTAAAGCTATACCTCAAATAGCTATACGTGTGCGTATATCCTCATAACATACGCATACATCCAGATAACAGTCCCACCGGCTATGCCTAAGACTTACCTCGAACAACTATACCTACATGCATATCTCATAATATATGCATATATCCAAACAACAATACTACGGTTCATGCTTAAAGCTATACCTCAAATAGCTATACATATCCACATATCCTCATAAGCATATGTGAGTATCCTGACAATAAACCTCCGGGCCATGCCTAAAACCATATCCCAAATAGCCATATGTGTGTGCATATCCTCATGATGTGTACGTATATTCAAACAACAAGTCCCACGGGCTATGTCCTACCCCCCAAACACCTATACATGTATGCACATTCTCAGAGCATATGTGTATATTCAAGTAACAATCTCACGGTTCATGCCTAAAGCTATACCTCAAATAGCTATATGAGCACGCACATTCCTATAATGCATGCAAATGACAAATCCCATCAGCTGTGTTTAAGACTATGCCTCAAACTGATATACATGTGCGTATCCGTATAATGCATACACACATCCAAACAACGACCATATGAACTGTACTCCAGTCATAACTCAAAAAAAAAGGGAGAAAAGGGCTTCATACGCCTAAAAATATGTCCCAAACTATATCCCTGCAATTTGTCTTAAAGCAGATAAACTATTATCCAAACAAGCTATAATCAATAAACAAAAGATCCAGTAACAAGAACAAACAGTCAATCAAACGACCGAAACAACAAACAACGTTACCAAAATAGAAAAAGTGAAAAGAGGAAGCCTACGCAGGGGGGCAGGGCCATATTCCCTGCCAACTTGTTAACAGCATCGAACAATGATTGGAGCATCACCTCTATAGCCTCCAAACGAGCGTGCAGCTCCCCAAGCTGCTGGTCTAATGGAACCTGAGCCGGTGGAGGATCTCCAATGGCAGATCCGTCATCTGAAGGAGGAGAAGCTTCTCTTATTGGACTATATTGATTCACAGCAGCATTTTCCTGCAAAATATAGCCATTGATCAAATGGTTGGGGTCAGGTGCCAAATGACCGTCCTGATCACCAACCCACCCAAAAGAAGGCAAGACATCCAGGAGATTGCGGCAGTACACCATGTCCCTCTCGGATACAGGTCTTCCCCACAACATATCAGGCATTGGGATCTGGGCTCGATCCATTAAAGCCGTTATCAGATGACCATAAGGTAAACACCCGCTTGTGAACCTTACTGTCTGATGCGTGTGCTGAAGTATCAAACTGGCCAGATCGGGCTTGTCACGTTTACGGATAAGCGGACGAAGATAAAACAAACCCCCTGGCTGAGAAAGATTGGTCAAACTTCCCTGTGGAAAGAGAATTTGAGTCACAACCAAGAAAAGAGCCCTGCAAACAAATTCAGCATACTTAGCAATGCTCAAGCAAAAGAAAGATGAAAAATTCAAACACACCTGTGAAGCGCGGGTAAATGCTCGGTGGATACAACCTCGGCACCCCTTTCATAAGGACGAGCTTTGAACCAGCGACGACAAGCGCCAAAGGTTCCAAAACCCTGAGGCCAATACTCATAGGCATACACGGCCATGCCACCTAGACCCTCGGTAGCCTGGATAAGGGCAGCCAAATCCACCCTCTCTATATGGAACTCTCTGCCGAATAGATAAGAGGAAGCAGAGGGGACCCCGAAGTGATCAAATGTTACCCTGAGATTGGCATAAAATATACGCACAATCGAAGGATAAAAAGGGCGATCGAACAAAGTCAAACCCTTGAGGTTCCAAGCATTTAACCAACCATCAAGCTGGCTCTTAGGCTGACCCGCTATGGCGCCGTCAGGAGTAAAGAAAAAACAGTCGGCCACTGGGCGCCGATCGCCTCCGGTATTATGCATGTAACAATCAAAGGCTTTGGCATCCCGAAAAAGATAGCGGTTGTCAGGGACTAAAGACCAGTTGGGAACAGTCGGGCCTGGGCTCGCCACCGAAGAACTAGAGGTGTCTCGGGGACGTTTTGGGTTCAAGACAGACATGGTGAAAGGAGACTGCACAAGCTAAACCCTAAAAGCAAAGCAGAAAGGGCGGCGTCGCCGCGACGTTTAAATAAAGAATGAGAGATAGTGACGCCAGGATTCTGACCTAAAGGCGTTTGATCCTCATGCACTAATCGCTCCGCGATTAGAGGGGAGAATATCACAGAAAGATAAACTAGACTGAAAACATAGAAAGATATAATCCAGAAAGATATCACAAAAGTATAGATAAAGCACTACAGATATCCAGATATCCAGTCTCATACAGTCATACAAAACAAGACAAGCATAATGTACGGCTAAATAAAGACTAAAGTGCGATAAAGGAAGATACAAGGGGTGCGATAACTCCACAAATCTCTATCCTGTCTCAAGGATATCGAAAAACCGGTGACTCAACCTCCGGCTCAT